>CM065776.1:155937187-157384062 GCA_033296515.1 Macrochelys suwanniensis | reverse complement strand
TACTGCACCAACCATAGCTAGAGCCCTGCGCAGATACAAAAATGTGTATCCTCATCCGATCCGCAGACATTAGCGCATTTGCAGGGCTCTACTTACCATGGCTGGACTGAGGCTCCGAGACACCTCCCCTCCCCCCCGCCAAAGCTGGGTCGGGGAGAGCAGCACTAGCAGCTGTGGAGAGCCGTGGCGGACCCTCCACCTGATGTGGGCGGGAAGCCCAAGCAGCCCTGACCCATGTCCCTGCCCCCCCACGCCTCCCACCCAGAATAGGTGGAGGGAGGCAGGCTCCCCACAGCTGCCAACGTGGCTCTCCCCGATCCAGCTCTGGCCCGGGGGGGAGGGAGAGGCACGCCTCGGAGCCGCAGCCCAGCCATGATAAGAGCCCAGTGGGTAGCTGTGGGGAGCTTCGGCCGGTCCCTCCACCCACCCGAGCAGCCCCCGACCCATGCCCCCGCGCCCCCCCCCCCCCAAACCTCTGCCCAGGGCAGGTGGAGAGTCCACACCGTGGTTCCTTACAGCTGCACGCCCAGCTCTTACCGTCAGAGCCCTGCACGGCTACAAAAATTTTATCTGCATCCAAGCAGCTATCCACAAAAATGGTCCACGGATATAAGGCGGATATCCGCAGATTTTCAGGGCTCTAACCATGGCTTTCAAGTCTCCCATCTGAAAAAGGAATGTGCCTCAAGATTTCTCACACACCTCACATGTCTTCTGTGATAGAATACACTCATGTCCACTATTGTAATAATCTTTGTACAAAGTTATGCCTTGTGAGGTATCATTTGAAAACTCAATTTGCTGGTCATTATTGTCCTGGGAAAATATGTGTGGTAATATTGTAGGTACAGTTATAAGATTCCACGGATGGAATTACTAACACATGGTCCAAGTCTGGGGAGTAGCCAAACCATTTCCTCAGAGACAAAGGGCAGGCTGATGCCTCAGCCAGTTGTAAACAAGGCCACTGAACCATTACCTGCTAAGTGGCCATTCTTTGGCAGGAAAAGGGGCATGGGCTACATATTAGCTAAGAAACACCATGGAATTCCCTTCCACACAGACTATCTGTTGCCTTTACTCCCAGCTGGAAATGCTTCCCCAAGGGGGGCGGGGGGGGGGGGGGGCGGGGGGCAGCACTATAAAAAGAAAGAGTAGACACCCCAAGATACCCCTCTTCCCCTCTATCACACAAAAATACATCTGAGACTAAACTGGTATAAAAGTTAAACTTGTGCATAGATAAGCCCTATACTGACTGGTAGCCTGAAGGCAAAACAGTGGATCAAGAAGATTCTGAAGTGTAGTATAAATTCCATGCAAATCAAAAGGAATCTCAGATTTGCTATCTAGCTAACTCCCATCATAAATACATAAACTCAACTTTTATTTTTTTTATTTCAAATGCCTTGGTCAATATAACTAAAATACAAAAGTATTTTATGTTATACCGCAAAGTACAGCTATTCTTGATAAACTTACAATTTTTTCCATATATGACTATTTTGTGCCTACCAGTTAGAAGGTGATTTGTTTTCTCGCTAATTTCCGTACATTCGTTTTCACAAGAGTCAGGGACAGTTTTTTATTGTAGTGTGTATTTTATTCCAATATCTTTTTCACAATCTTTATTTCTGTAAATTCTGCCTGTATTAAGTCATATCCAGAAGCAATTTATTGGATTTCAAATGCCTTGCTTCCACTTATTCCTCCTGATATCTAATGCCCCAGGACTCTGAATTTAAACTCCATCCATCACTTTTAAGACAGATAAAATATATAGAAGCTATCTGACCCAGATATATCCAAATACTTATTAAATTGTAGCTTCCAGCTATTTATTGATTTCACAGAACTGCTTTCATACTTTATCCATTTGTTACTATATCAGTCTTCTGCAAAGCCAGAGATACAAGCTTAAGGTACCATACCCAATAGCCACAAGAAGCTTGGCAGTGGTTAATTCCCACCCCGCAATCTGGAGTATTAAGTGAATTTAGTGCTTGTGAAAGTTACAGAATGAGAGCACCGGAAAGTAAAGTTTATTATTTATACTCATAATAAATACCATATGAAAGGCAACACCCCACCAAAAAGCTTTAGTTATGTCCGGTCTTCAACCCTCTAGGGCAAAAGTTGCTCAGTTTCCATGCCTACTTATTAAGGTGAGGAGAGGTGACAGTCAATTCATGGGAAAGGGAAGAGTTAAGGTGCAAGGCCAGAGGTGAAGAAAAATGGAGCTTATCCAGGGCATGAATAAGAAATGTTCAGCTATTCAAACCGTAACAAGCAGCACAATCCAATCTACCTCTCCTCCCAGCTGCCACACTAATTCCTACTGCATAATACCCAAAACTCAACTCATCCAGCTGAAAAAAAGCTTGAGAGTCCCCTTGCAGCCACCAGATCCTGTAAATCCATCCCTCAACATGTTACCCAAATTACAGAAATCTGCCTGGAACCCAAACATCTTACTTTGCACAGCATGACAAGGCAGGAAGACAGGAGGAAAAGAACAGGATGCTACTATTGTGACGTTGCACCTCATAAGGCTTTATGGAAATATGCTTATGAATGTATATATGACATAACTGGAATATGTTTTATGCTACATATGCCATGTAACATCTCTGTAAAGGTTATGATCTACTGAATACATTCGTCCTATTTGTATGCATGTATCATTTTTGTGTTCAAAGTTATGAATACTGGCTGTGTACTTGCTTGATTTTTAGTAGCATTAGTAAAGCATTTGGTCAGCTTCTTGAGAAAAGAATGTGCAAATTAAGTGCCCAATCAGGAAACATTTAACGAACAATGGATCTTGGAAGACTCCAATCCACAAAAGAAGTCTTCCTGGAGACAGACAAGATAGCATGTGGGCAATGGCTGCTGCCTGTAAAAACTGAGTCATGCATGGACATGTGACTTGCCCATATGACTCCAAAACTCCATCTTGGAGCTGGACTTTGCATAGGTGAGAGGAGGCGGTCTAGAAGGTCTATTTAAACCCCTGGGAGACCCCTCCATTTAGTCTTCAGCTGGCTCAAGAGATAGCCTCTCCCCCAAAATATACCTGAAAGAAACTGGAACAAAGGACAGTAGCCACACGGGGTGTGAGTGATTGCTGGACCCAGACTAGAAGGAGACTAGTCTGTAAAAGGAAGCTTATTGGAACACTTCTGAGGGTGAGGTTTTATCTGTATTCAGTTTTCTTACTGTATTAGGCATAGACTTGCATGTTTTGTTTTATTTTGCTTGGTAATTCACTTTGTTGTCTGTTACTACTTGGAACCACTTAAATCCTACTTTCTGTATTTAATAAAATCACTTTTTACTTATTAATTAACCCAGAGTATGTATTAATACCTGAGGGGGCAAACAGCTGTGCATCTCTCTCTATCAGTGTTATAGAGGGCGAACAATTTATGAGTTTACCTTATATAAGTTTTATACAGGCTTTACCCTGTATACGTTTTATATAGGGTAAAACGGATTTATTTGGGGTTTGGATCCCATTGGGAGTTGGGCATCTGAGTATTAAAGACAGGAACACTTAAGCTGCTTTTACTTATGCTTGCAGTTTGTGGGCTGTAATTCAGACCTGGGTCTTGCGGCCAGCAAGCGTGACTGGCATAACCAGGCAGGGTTCTGGAGTCCCAAGCAGGCGGGGAAGGCAGGGGCAGAAGAAGTCTTGGCACATCAGTTGGCAGCCCCAACGGGGTTTCTGTGATCCAACCCATCACAACTATTATCTACAAATAACAGTATCCCTAGCACCAGAAATCTTAGTAGTTGGTATGTAAATACAGAGATATGCACTACAGCCTCCCTCACCTCTTTCACACACCAAATTTCTAATGCTTTTTTTAATGCTCAGAGTGGGAGATATTTCCAGAGCCTTTGTCTGTAGTCCTGCTGGGATCCTCAGCAGCTCTGAGAGACAAAGCCAAGCAGACAATGTTTTCAGAAGAGTTCTCACAATATAATACTCCAAACTGACAAGGTTTTACAAGACAAACTGACTATGTTTAACACTTTCAGTAAATGCTAATAGTGGCCAACTGCTAAGATTTGATTGGGATTGTCTCAGGTTTCACTAGACCATCCGAACTTTGTAGTACCAGAAAAACTCCTAGGCTCCAATCAATAGCAGACTGAACTCCTTGGGGAAACCAGCAGCCAGTGCTGAGCACTCTGTCCTGGCTGCTGCAAAGCTAGTTAATTATCCGGTCTCCAAAAATCCCCAGCTGCAGAGACTGACAGAAGGAGTAGGGGCAACACAGGAGAGGGAACATAGATGGAGCTCTAAAGGGGGAGGACACACAGGTACAAGACGATCCACCTAAAGTCCTTAACTGTCAAAGTGACCCCACAAATTACAGTGTCACACAAGGTCAAGAGCCTGTTGTGAAAATTGGATAGGGTTATTAGAAACTTAAAATTTTAAGTTACCCAATACATAACTATTAATATTGCCACAACATTTAATAATAATTTAGGTTCCAGCAGGGCCAGATTATGACATTCTGAGGCCCTAAACTATATCAAGTGTTAAGAGGCCCCATATCAAAAAAAACCCAAATTTATTATTTTCACAAAAAGGACATTAAATATATAAACACAAAAGCTTTATATCTGCATATATACAAAGGGGAAGTTGTATAATCATCTTCATTTTCAGCAGCCCTCTCTGTAGCTTTAATAGCCTATAAATCATATATGCACATAGTTTGAAATAACTTCCTACGTACTCAGAATATTTCGATATATATGTACATCTTCTTTCACTTCTCTCAAAATCCTCTATTTATCCTATCAACACACACTGATATTTACTGTGAAGGTTCCCAAAACTGACAGAGGGAAGCCAACACAAGTGTATCCTCCTTAAGATCCACTCAATCCAAGTCCATAAGATGATCACCTGCAAACTCAATCACATGATGCATGGGTGGCACATGAAGCAGAAAGCGATGTGCACAATACACAATTGTACGTATGTACAGATCAAAACAAGAAAGAACACACTAACATATGAGTATGAGCTTGGCAGGATTGCTTCACGACACTCATCTCCGACCTCACATTTTTCCCGATTTTATTGAGTTTATCTATCTATTTAAATAAGTTACGAAGGCACGGTCAGAATTGTACCTGTAGCAGCTGGCCAACAAAACGCTGACTTAGGAGACTGATAGCAGACTTACTTGTAGAAATACAAATTTTACAAGTGCAATCATCATTTTTCTCTCAGTCCTGTTCTCGCGCCTGTCAATAATGAACAATTAGTGAAGGGTAACAGTATTTGCGTAGCTAGATGTGCATCTTTTTGTCAGATTTGAACAAAAATGTCTGTATTTAAAGAGAATCTTCTTTTTCCCATATCTCCTTTATCAACCGATTTTGATAAAATTTGAAATGGAGTCAGTTTTGTCTTTTTTAGAGGCCCCTCATATTGCGAGGCCCTAAATTGCAGCTTAGTTCGCTTATACCTTAATCCGGCAATGGGTTCCAGTCTGTTACCAGGCGCGTAGTTTCACCTATTTTATACCACAAAGAAAATAAATCTTTAATACTTGTTTTTGTCTGGAATCCATAGCAAGTCTCTTAAACGGAAACAACTTGTTTGAAACAGTCCCTCAAATGGTACTAAATATCCTCGTTGGAGGAAAGTCAATTTTACATGGTAGCTCATAGGTATTGTTGTTAGAAAATGACCCTCTTTCTTCTTTAACAAAGTCAAATGTACACAAAGACGAAGAGAAAAAGAAGAGCCAAGTATAAGAAACTGCATCTTCTGTCTTTGATGTTTGCAATTTAACTGCTAAGAAGACCACAGCCACAGCACGTGATTAGCAGCCACTCCTAAATCTCAGCACAGGAAAAACATCTGACCAAAGTTGCTTTGGTTCTTCTCTCACTTAGACATATAACGCTATAAGACACCAGCTTTACTCTTCCGGATCTTGAAAAACAATCTTTCAGAATTATGGAAAAGAAGTCTCAAAAGTGTAATGGTAAGTCTTTCAAAAGCCCCGGGTGGGTGGTGGTGGGGATGGGGACAACCACGACAGTGAAGTGGGTGGATATTTTCTGCCAAATTGCCTACTTACTCTGTCTGACTTCATTCCCATTCTGGACAATTTAAAACTTGAGCCCAGGGTAGGGAATAAGACCTCTGCACCTCAACTAAGAGTGACCCCAGGAAGGTAGAGGAGATCAGAGACTGGTGCAAACTGGAGTGATCTGAGGAAAGGGGAGGTGCAGTTTAACAGAAAGCTGCAATGTGCCTATCAATTATAACATGACTGCTGTTGTATGCTGTCTGCTTCACAGCATACAAATGGGGAGGAACTAACTACTGCGTGCATCAAGGACACAGTAGTGAAGAACCTAGTTACCTCAGAACCCTGAAATATGCTTGGTCCTTCCTTCACCACCACTTTTGGACTTCAGTGGCAGGGGAGAACCAGCACAGCTAAGACTAAGTATTTCGGTCTCAAAACAATTAAGACATTTGGAGGATAAAGCATTCTTCTACCTCTACAATCTTAAATTGATAACCGATATGGTGACTTAATTTTGCTAATGTCACACAGGACAGCTATCACAGCAATAAGTGAATTACAGACCACTGGTTATCAAACATTTCTTTTCGTGGACCACTTGAAAATTGCTCAGGGTCTCGGCGGACCACTTAATGATCTTTCCAAATGTTGTTTGTACCTATAGCTAACTATTGTAAAGCACTTTTATCCAAAGTGCTATATAAAAAAAACTTAAATTTAAAAAAATTGTTCTACAAATAAAAGCACACAACTCATTTTAATATCAGTAGTCTTATCTTTCTAATGCGATGGATGCGCCCTCTCTCCCCCGCTGCGGCAGCCCCGATCTGGGGCTGGGAAGGAGGAGGGTCTCTCCCTCTCTCCCCTGCCACAGCAGCCACAGAGCTGAGGCTAGGAAGCAGGGCCGTCTCTCCCCAGAAACTGCAGCCCTGGAGCTGGGGAAAGTTGCCTCTCTCACTCGCCGCCGCAGCCCTGCACGTCCCAAATTCCCCCCCGCCCCCATCCCCTCTTCTCACCCCACTGCTTCTTCCCACCTACCCCCTATTCCTCTCAAGGCCATGACCTCATCTTACATATGCATCTTTTCCAGGGTCCAGACACCTAATTAGCGGAGCCACGCCTGTGTGGCACCAGTAATTAGGTGGGTGCCCCTTCATTCTCTTGTGTGCAGCCGCCCAGGCGCGCACCTTTGAGGGAACTATCCACTGACCACTGGTGGTCCAGAGACCACAGTTTGAGAACCTCTGTTATAGACTCTTTTCCTACAAGCTGATCTGTCTGCATAGAACCCAAATGATTTCAAATGGCTCTCTCTGAGAGAGCACAGGTCGCTCCACAGGCAGCGCGTGAGCCAATGTACGGAAACACCCTTAAAAACATTTTAAAACACATTTAACCAATATAAGCACTCTCTCAAAAGCACGGTAGATAAAAATCAATGATTTTTTTTAAAAATGAAAAAAATCAGACTTTTTTTATAAAATGCTTTTTGAGGAAATATACCTATCTAAAGAAAGATACATTATAGCTCAAAGATTTCTCATCATGGAATAGGGATTATACATTCTAATTCTATAGTATGAGACAATATATTCATGTAATGTTTAAGAAAAGTTTTGTAAATGAATTCCAATAGTTCATGGATTAGGGACCCAATTTTATGGGTTTCCAGGGGCTTCTGTATAGATTTAGGTTAATCTTTCTACCTACCCAATGGAACTCAGTGCTCAGACTAGAAAATACCATCAGAGATGCTTAGTTTTGCAGTTCTCAAACTGGATTTAGAGATAACATGCTTGTTAACAGCAAACATGTTTTTAAATAAATAAATAAATAAATATAGGTGAGAAATAACAGCCCTCAACCCTACTGTCCTTCTGCAAATTTGTGTACACCGATTCAATCCCTTACCTCTCTCTAAAAGTGCAAAGTTTCAAAAAGTTCAATGAACAGAAGATTGTTGGGGGCGGAATAGATCTGGACATGGAGAAGAGGTCTGGAGATAAATGTGAGAAGGGAGGGACAGGCAGTAGAAACAAAAGTGAACCTGTTTGAGCAGCATATTCCAGAAGTCTTGCGGTCTGAGTGTAGCCTTCATTGATTTGAGATCTACCATACCTGTCTCTCACTACAAGGGAAAACCTATAATGGCAGCAGGCCGTAGAAGAGACCCAGTTTGGGAATATTTTAATGAAGTTCCTCTACCTGTGGGTAAGGCAGGAATGCATGCAAAATGCCAACAGTGCAACAAAGAAATGCAAGGCCCAGTTGTCCAAATGAAACAACATCATGAAAAGTGTTCCTTCTCAGGAGGGAGCTGCGTTCAAGATGATGAAAGGAACATGTCTGAACATGCAGGACCTTCAGGTTGGTAAACTTTTTTTTTATTTCATACTTCTTTCTTAAGGACTGCCTGTCTTCTTTCTGGATTATTCTTGAATTCTCATGTTTGAGCAAAAAATATAGTTGTTACTCAATGGTACTATCATTTTAGATGCAGTTGTGATAAAAATAAACAGCTGAAATAGGCAGATCTTCCTTTTACAATTTCACCTTTCAAGTAGTAGAGTGTCAGTGAATGCAATAAGTAATACTAAATGAGCAGTATGATAATAATAATAATTAAATAACTGCATTGACTTATTTTGTTTAGGAGAATCCATCCTCAACATACAGGATTCTGAAGACTATCCACCTTCAAGATCACCATCATTTTCTATAGTTTTAGAATTATCTGCCAATGATGGCGTGTTAGTCACATTATATGTGTCACATAGCCACAGTATATCACCTGTGGCAAAAAGAAAAAAAAATCTCCATCATCCAGAAACAACCATAGATAAGTTTGTGATAAGAACCAGCAGATTACAAAAAGAGGTAACTGATTAAAAAATTGCCCGTTTTGTTTATGCAACAAACTCTCCTTTCCGTATGATTGAGAACCCACACTTCATTAACAAGGTTCAGTCATTAAGACCAGGATACAGTCCACCCAACAGAACAGATGTCACAGGCAAATTGCTGGATAAAGTGTATGAAAGAGAAATTGAGCAGTGCGCAAAAGGTCTAGAGGGTAAAATTGTTAACCTGAGTCTTGATGGGTGGAGCAATGTCCACAATGATCCTGTTGTATGTGCTTGTGAGACAACAGAGGAAGGGAATGTCTTCCTTACAGAAACAATTGATACATCAGGAAATGCACACACAGCAGAATACTTACAAGAAATAGCAGTAAAAACTATAACAAACTGTGAAAAAAAATTGAAATGTCTAGTACACAGCTTGGCCACAGACAATGCTGCAAATGTATCCAAGATGAGAAGAAATTATTTAGAAGAGAGTCCCAAGCTAACAACATACGGTTGCAGTGCCCATTGGATGCACCTCCTAGCCAAAGACTTCAGTGTTCCAGAAATAAAGGCTAACGTTGTTGAAATTGCAAAATACTTCTGTAACAATCACTTTGCAGGAGCTGCTCTGAAAAAAGTGGGAGGAACCAAGCTAACTCTCCCACAAGACATGCGATGGAACTCAGTAGTGGACTGTTTTGAGCATTATATCAAGAACTGGCCTAATCTGATGACAGTTTGTTGAACAAAACCGTGAAAAAAGAGATGGCACGGTCACAGCCAAAGTTCTCAACATTGGGCTTAAGAGAAATGTTGAACACATGCTGAGTACACTGAAGCCTATTTCTGTAGCCTTGAACAAAATGCAGGGAAATAGCTGTTTTATTGCTGATGCTGTTGAAATTTGGAAGGAACTGAGTGAGATCTTTAAAGAGAAATATGCAATGACAGTGTTATATTACAAGCATTAAAAAAAAAAAAAACCCACAAATGGGACAAGCACTATCTCCAGCTCATTTTCTTGCAAATATTCTCAATACTCAATACCAGGGTCAAACCTTAACTGCTGAAGAAGAGTCGTCGTCTATGACATGGACATCCAGCAATCATCCCTCCATAATGCAAACTATAATAAACTTCAGAGCTAAGGGTGAACCATTCAAGAAATATATATATGTTTGCTGATGATGTTTTAAAGAAAATCACCAGTGAACTGGTAGAAGTCACTTAAGCACTTGGATTCAGAGACTGCTGAAGTGATAATCTCACTTTTAACAGCAGTAGCTTCTTCTGCCGGTGTAGAAAGAATAATTTTTTTCCTTTGGACTAATTCATTCCAAATTGAGAAATCATTTGGGACCTGAAAAAGCAGGAAAGCTTGTTTTTCTTTTCCAGATTATGAACAAACAGGAAAATGAAGGTGAAGACGACTGAGTTAGCTGCAGAAGCCAATATTTTAAGTTTCTTATGTTGACCTGGCTGACATAGTCGATTTAATGTTTTTTTAAATATTTCATTTAACTATTTTAGTTAAAAACAATTTTAACAAAAACAAACCTGATTTTAAAAAACTTGAATGCTTAACTAAATTCAAAAATTCATATGCTTGTTTTGTTAAAATATTATAGGTTTGCTGTTGAAGAAAAAAATCCAGAATACATAAAGTTGCTGTTTTAGTTAAATAAAACAATTAAAATGTCTGTCTGGTGATGTTCTCCTCCTAATACAGCATGGCAAGAAAATCGTCCTAATATTAATGATTAACCTGTTGAATTGGAGATATTTATGAAGTTACTGGGAGGTGAACTATCTGCTTCAATTACCTTTGGTAAATGAAATAACCAAACAATCATTCATTTTCTGATATAGCTGCAAAACTAGTCTGAAAAGTTTTCAAAATAAATCACTTTAAATGTATAGTGTGTACCTTCTAAAAATGAACCCTAAATCTATCTCTGAGTTGTGAAGAATATGTATTAAGGTTATAACAACCAACAAGAATGCACTTTTATGTAGAAATCCATGATCAAATCGAGTCTTCCTAACTAGTGATTGAAATCAAATCCACCCTGCTCAAAAAGTAACATGGCATCTACTTGTTTAAATTTGTTGCGACTAGTGTACTTTAACTGTATTCCCTAAAGTCATTTGCTTAAAACTCCTTTCTTATGATGCAGTTATAACTTTAAGCATTTTAAAATCATATTTTCCAAATAGCTTATACATTTCAGAAGTCATTTTTAACTTTCTTTTTATTCCTAATAGAATTTGTATCTATGCTATTTTACTTTTTGGAATTTATTAAGATCTGGTTACCCAAGACTTATTTTAAACCATCCATGGAGAAAAAGGAGCCTACTGCAAACCCTCTTTTGATGTTGATTGCTAAAGTTTAATCACACGTATCTAATGATATCAATCTAATCGTGTATATTCATTTTTCATGACTTCACTGTCTTCGCAGCTGTTGTCACCTAGCATATGTTCTGTAATTTATATTTCTTTACCTTCAAAAACAATACTAAAATAGCATATCAAGTCCTTGCAAGTCCAATACTTAGCCTGTCACATTATCCCCTTGCAACAGTTCTCTATTGAAATTCTTTGTTTGAAAGCTTTGAGTAAACCCTAGTGGTGAATTTTTAATATAAAATATATTAAGACTGAATTGTTTTTAAAAAGTCATTTATCTGTTATATAAAATGGTAAAAATTGTTTTTGTTAAATCCCTTTAAGATTTCATAATAGCCTTAGCTATTCTAAAGCTATTCCAATAGGAGGAGACAAAACCTCTCTCTGCTTCCTAGTTCTGCAGTTAGGACTAGCCTTCACAAAATTTAAGAGCAACAAGAAAAACTCAAAGCAGATGGGTAAAATGGCTATTTCGACAAAAAACATTAAACGGGCATACTGGGTTCAGAAACAGCCTTTGATCTCTTATGCCTCTGTGCCTGGAGCACTGGCTGCTGATATTGGAAGTAGCTCATTCCAGGATAACGATTGCATGGCTATCTAAACATAAAGACTGTCTTCTCCATGAATGACACCTTAGTCAGGATATTATCCAAGCAGGGAAATATAAATGTATCTCTTTAATTGAACAATACAAGTGGCCAGGATGTTTCTAAAGATTGGGATGCAGCTGCTAATCCAAATGACACTGACTTGTAAATGAAATGTCAACCACAAAGTGAAAGCATATAAAACCTCTCTGAAAACAAATCATATACATAGGAATTCCATAAATACAGAGAACATGAAATCACTGAATTATCCCACGGTTGTGAAAAATAAAGATGCTTTCTGGTTCTTCAGCTCTCAGTTTTGGTCCTCTATACTGACAAGTCATTGCCACAATGATCAAATATTCATCTTTACATTTAAGTCAGAGACTTTAACTGAAATAACCAAGGGTAACTGAAAGTTGGGAGAAACGTAAATTGCTGATGCATTTTACTCATAGTTTGCTTTCCCTTTCAAGTGGAGCAATAAAATTAAGGCTTTTTTTGCTTGTGTATCCTGCCACATTATATCTCCCCACACAAGAGCTACAAAATATAGAGAGTAAATGAGAGCGCATCAGGCATGTTATACACAAATACACATAGACTTACAGAAGTATGTTAAAAGACCACTAAGGTTGCGAAGTTAACCATTCAAAACTTCGAAAATGCAACTTAATTCAGCATATACACATTATGATACAGTCTTTAATTACATGATGACATACTATTCCCCCCCGCCCCCTTCCTCAGGGCCCCTGTCTCATGCACATATCTAGTTACCAAGGTTGATAACTTGATTAGAAGTCACAATGTGTGGAAACTAACTGTAACCTAAATCTCTGAGTAGAACAGAATCTTTATAAGCAGATACTTTTAAACATTTACTGTATGTGAAGAAATAGCTACAATGCACCTCTCACTCTGTTTTCATAGTATGAAAGCAGTTATGGCAATAACCTCTCCTTTCAGTATCAGGTCTCCATGGAAATCCACATTATACAACAATGATACATTAAGGCTGCCTGCCCTTGCAATAGTTCTAATTTAATTAAAAATAAATAACTTAATTGTAAAATTACAGAGCCTTTACCAGTGAGCAACAATCCATTCTCCAGCTATGAAAAACTTCCTTAAAGGGCTGTAGGGATAATAAGCACCTTAGATGCTACTAAAGCAAAAAAATTATAAATATTTTCAGTGGGTCTTCTAGATACCCAAAAGCAAGATTTGTGCGACCTCTAAGTCAGTTTTAGAAAAATTAGACAACCAGTGACATGAATCATAACTAACGCTAAGATTTGTCATGGTTATTTTTAGTAAAACTCAGACTGGTCACAGGCAATAAACAAAAATTCACAGAAGCTGTGACCTGTCTGTGACTTTTGCTGCTGCCGCTCCGTGCTCCGCCCACGGCGGCTGTGAGCTGCAGGGTGACCGTATTTCCCAAAGAGAAAATTGGACACCCTAGCCCAGGGGTGGGCAAACTATGGCCCGCGGGCCCGTCCTGCCCGGCCCCTGAGCTCCCAGCTGGGGAGGCTAGCCCCTCCTCCCCTGCAGCCACACCGCCGCGCGGGCAGCGCTCTGGGGGGCAGGGCTGCGCGCTCTGACCTGGCTGCGCGGCTGCCGGACATGCTGCTCTGAGCAGTGTGGTAAGGGGGCCGGGGGGGTTGGATAAGGGGCAGAGAGTCCCGGGGGGCAGTCAGGGGACAGGGAATGGGGGGGGGCGGTTGGATAAGCGTGGGAGTCCGGGGGGGGGCCTGTCAGGGGACGGGGATGTGGATAGGGGTCAGGGCAGTCAGGGGACAGGGAGCAGAAGAGTTGGATAGGGGGTGAGGTCCTGGGAGGGTCATTAGGGTCGGGGGGGTCTCGGGAGGGGGCAGTAAGGGGACAAGTAGCGGGGGGGGCAGGGTTGGATGGGTCGGGGATTCTGAGGGGGGCAGTTAGGGGGCGGGGGCCAGGCTGTTTGGGGAGGTACAGCCTTCCCTACCCGGCCCTCCATACAGTTTTGCAACCCCGATGTGGCCCTCGGGCCAAAGTTCACCCACCCCTGCCCTAGCCATTCACCCAAGGCATCCCCGTCTTCCCATGCAAGGCTGTCACCTGTTGCTGGAACTTTGCAGGGGGCCCCCTGTCGCTTGTCATTGCTGTCGCCTGTAGCTGCAACCCTGAAAAGGCCCCGCCTCAAGGAGTCCTACAGCCCCTGGGGCTGAAGCAGAGAATGTCACAGAGGTCTCTGGAAGTCATGGATTCCGTGACTTACATGACCTCTGTGTCATAAACCTAGTCTTAATCATAACTTAATTTTGACTTCACAGAACTTTCATGTGTAACAGATAACCTGTTTAAGACAGCAGAATTACACTTTGTCCCTTAACTGCTGCTGATTTGGGGAGCACTGTAATGGTGTCAAATGCATAAAATTAAAGGTAATGCTTCCCTCCATCACAAAACAGGATTCCCAAAAAGACCAATGAAAGTTGTGAATGAGAGTTATGTACAGTGTATGCTCATTTAATAAAAAGTGCACAGAAAAGAACCTCACACGGTATTCAAAAGTAATTAGGCATAGCGAAGAAGCTTCCCTTGAGGCATATTTATCGTCAATTTTGATTGTCAACACTCAAAAAAGGTTCCCTATATATTTCACATATCAAATATTAATACTTTAAAGCACTGAATTTTATATTCACACAAACTAACACCAATGTAATTCTCTGTTCTACCTTCATTTCTTGGATGTGGAAAAAAAAGCAAAAGCACTATAATATGCTCTTTTGCAATATACTTGTTGATCAGGAGCACTAGGTAGTAAAGAAACTTCGGGAAATAAAATCACTAGCAAAGAAGGGTTACCTCAAGGCACTTTCTAGCCAAGAAAAATGCTGCTTTCCCTTTATTTTATTTTTTAGTAGTTTACCTTTAACACAGTACTGTATTTGCTGCCTTTTGGGGGGGGGGGGGGGGGGGGGTCTGCTGCTGCCTGATTGTGTACTTCTGGTTCCAAATGAGGTGTGTGGTTGACTGGTCAGTTCCTAACTCTGAGGTTCTACTGTATAATTTACACCTGGATTTCTATTCATTTTAGACAGAGATGATGGTGCCTTTAGGATTAAGCTGAAAAAATAAATTATTAAATTAAGTGCCAATTCAATGCTAGCACAAAGTAAGAAAAAAACTAAAATCACTAGTACTTTGTGAAAAGGCTAAGCAAGAGGGTTTTAAGAGAGATTTTATGGTAGCTGTTCTGGACCCTTTTACTAGTACTGTTGTAGTGCTGTGCAATATTCATCACACCTCTACCAGCTTTTCCACTACTAAACATTATTTTAGGGTCTCAACGCTCAATCAAAAATTCTACTCTAGACTGAAGTTGTACATACAAACTCAAGACAGACATTTTGTGTTTTATTTAAAAGGGAAGGTTACACCACCAGATTGCCATAATTTTTAAACCTGCATTTGTCACTCAAGGAATCTTAAAAGACACATCAGAGTATAATTTTTGTATGGTAGTTCTCAGACTAAGGAACCAATTTCATACATCTCTCAGTGCACACCAGCAACAAATGTGAAGCTGGTCACCAACAGAGACAGTGTCTCCCAAACAAATTCAGAATTTTCATGTGATCCCTTCCCAAGTATGAAACTAAAGTGGGAGGACTTTAGTGAGTTTAACACAATGTTTTAGAGGATAAAGCCAAACAATATAGAACAAAAAGGTAAAATTTCCTCTCAAAGCATACTTACCACTTCTATTACCTTCAGTCAGAGCTGCACATATGAATTACAGGAACAACACAACTCTACAAAATCTAGTACAAAATACAACAAATGTACAAGCTAATAAAACTACATGGCTGAATGTTCAAATAAATCCTATAGAATGAACTATTCCGATGGAAAAAACAAGTATTAATTGGTGGAATAAGCAATTAAACTGGTGGAAATTAACTGGTTAAATTGGTTTGCCAACATATGAAAAAGCTAAGTATATAATTCCCATTCCACAGTAATATGGTAATTAAGAGTTTGAATATGAAGAGTTAAGATCTTGTAAATAAAATTGAAACCCACAGAATCACTGTAACCTTCAGCTACAAATATATGTGAAATTTTCAGTCATCAGAATGGGACCACGTTATTTGAAGAGGAATTTAACATTGTATAGTTTCCTATAGTAGACACCATATTTAAGCAAAAGAAAAAACCAAGAGGATTTCCAAAAGATCCGTCATACATATATCACCACACTGGAAGTAATCACTATATACAGAGTATTTTGATATCAAAAACCCCACAATACAGGATGCAAATCTTTTTAATAACTTATAGTAATTATGTTATATATTTTATAGTGTATTGTTTTTGTTCAGAGTGCACAAAGTTTAACAAGCAATACCAATTTCATTCTTGTTCCATCTCTAATATAAAACGCTAGCATGAACAATTTGCCTAGTTGCAAAGTACCTATCTACTGGCAACTACTGGTAGATTCCCACTGAAGCCAAATGAGATCCTTCCTCTATGCTGTTATCAATCCACAGTTTTAAATTAACAGATGGTATTGTTAAAATGGGCTCTGAAAGCAGCTAATGATTAACAGCATCATGTTTGTAAAAATGGTGTTATTGTCAAAAATATAAAATACTATGCATTTTTTTTAACAGATGTTAGGATGGTTTATAGACAACCATGATCACTCTAAGTAATTATTGCTTTGCAAACCAGGAATCTCAAAGGCAGGATACACATACACAATTGTTCTACAAAGTTTTCAAGTTCCCACATTACGTGAAGCATCTGTTACCTTATGACATTATTATAGATGGCTGGTATTGTTTTAAAAGATGCAAGAACCAAGTACTTTTATTTTCATTTTTGACCGATGCTGCAAAATATTATATTCAGTGCCATCATTAATATCCAAGGAGTCTACTCTTCTTCCAATGACTGTATTTAGAGTGTATTAAGCACGTAAATTCCACATATATCCAAGAGAACAGATGTAGTGACTAAACGTTGAGTAGAAAAGATAGCTTAAATCCAATGCATGGACATCTGAAAACACTTCACATGTAATCGTACTGGGATTGAGAAAGCTTTAGTACTAACATTTCTTTGCATTTCATTGCTTTAGATGTGAAACATGCAATTCATTTAAGCAAAAATTCCTCACAACGTAAGCTTCTACATGCCTCAAATGGTAAAAAAAAACAACAGAAAAAAACAAAGTGAAAGATGAGTTCTCAAGAGACTAGACAAGAGTCACACATACTGTTTAAACAGGGAGGTCAGTTAAGAGTCAATCCAGAGGGTTCTTTGCTACTTAGAACCATTTTCCCCAGTTTAACTGAATGTCAGAGTATCTTGCATTGTTCCCTTATTTACAGCCATCATCAGCTCACCGGATGAATCAAAGGGCCCTAAAAACCAGTCTTAATGGGGGGGGGGGGGAGGGGGATGGCCTAAAAATAAGCCAGATGCATTACTATCTCATCCACAGTTTAGGAACTCTGAGTTTTAATGGCTTGAGGAAGGATGGCCCAGTGGTTGGGCAATAGCCTAGGTCTCAGGTTCACTTTCCTACTCGGCAACAGACTTTGGGTGACCTTGGGAACGAAACTTAGTCTGTCAGGCACAGATATTTAAAGGCATTTAGGTGTTGCTGTGCTTGGCATTGCAATGCCTAGCTGATTTAGGAGCCTACATATCATTTTCAAAAGGTATTTAGGCACTTATGAGTCTAAATTCCATATACTATCAAAGGGATTTTGGATCATAAGTACCTAAAATCGTTTTCACTCCTAAATCAGTTAGGCATTGCAATGCCAAGTGCAGCAACGCTTAAATACCTTAAAATCTGGACCCTTATGCCTCATTTCCCTATTTGTAAAATGGAGATAACAGTACTATGCTATGTCACAAAGAGTGTTGCTGTGAGGGTAAATGCACTGAAGATACTCTGACATTCAGGTACGATGGCAGTGGGGGCCATCCGTTACCCAAGATATACACAAATATGATTGGTTTCAGTGTAGTAGCCGTGTTAGTCTGTGTCAGCAAAATGAAAATAAGAAAGAAAAACTTGTAGCACCTTAGAGACTAACAAATTTATTTCAGCATAAGCTTTCGTGGGTACTAACCCACGAAAGCTTATGCTGAAATAAATTTGTTAGTCTCTAAGGTGCTACAAGTTTTTCTTTCTTATTTTCATTTTACAAATATGATTAATCATATTTATTACGCTAGTGCCTGGGGCCAACCAAGAACAAGGCCCCATTGTGAAGACCCTGTACAAACACATAGTAGACAGTCCCTGCTCTGAAGAGCTTACAGCCTAAATACATCAGGCAGACAAAGTGTTGGAAGAGTACAACACACCAGCATAGTTAACTATGTGGTAGCAGCAAACATCAAGTTAGTTTCACTTTTTTTGTTCTGCGTGTTTTCTTTGGGGTGGGGGGGGAAGGGATGTCAAATATAAAGGGAAGGGGTTCAGAAGCTCTGATACAGTACTATAAAATCCTATTACCTGTAAAAGGTTAAGAAACTCCAGTAACCTGGTTGACACCAGACCGGGCTGGCATCTGACCAAGAAGGGGACAAGATACTTTCAAATCTTGGGAGGGGGGAAAAAGGCTTTTGTCTGTGGGATCTCAGCAGGAGACAGATCAAGGAAACAAGCCATCCAAATCCTATAGCGCTAGTAAGTAACTTAGGTTTTTCTGTTTTTTTAGCTTGTGAAATTTGCTGTGCTGGAGGGAATGTACATTCCTGGTTTTTGTTGAATTTTTCTGTAACTTTAAGGTTTTGCCCAGAGGGGGATCCCTCTGATTTGGGAAATTGAGTACCCTGTAAAATATATACCATCCTGATTTTACAGAGATGATTTTTACCTTTCTTGCTTTAAATAAAATCCTTCTTTTAAGAACCTGATTGTTTTCCATTGTTCTAAGACTCAGGGGTTGGGTCTTTGATCATTTTATAACCAATGGGTTAGGAGATTATTCTCAAGCCATCTCAGGAAAGGGGATGTATGGGCTTGAGGGGATATTTTGGGGGGGAAGGGGAACTCCTAGTGGTCTTTTTCCCTGGTTCCTGTTTCAATCACTTGGTGGTGGCAGATTACCTTTTCTCAGGGTACAGGGGAGATTTGTACCTTGGGGAGTTTTTAACCTAAGCTGTTAGAAATAAGCTTAGGGGGTCCTTCATGTGGGTCCCCACGACTGTACCCTAAAGTTCAGAGTAGGGAGGGAACCCTGACAAGGGGAATTAATTAGGTGGGGATAATATAGATGGGAAGAAAAGGGGCAGGAGGAGATCAACAGGATAAGAAGGGCAGGTGTGGAGTGAAGCTGAGAAGAGACTGTGAGGGAGGGGTAAGAGAAGAAGGGTTGGAGCAAACAGTCGAACAGTACAGGGCAAAGTCTAAACAAACCCACAGACAGTTCTTTGGATGTCCAAAAGACCAAAGGTCCTGCTTTGGCTGCTTCTGCCTCTACCAGCTAGAGTCTCTGGCTGGCTTCTCTGTGTAGTTTTCCCCCAAGGCCACATAGCAAGGAGGCGGGAATTGGGGTGGGAGGCTGAGGAAGAAGGAGGCAGCACCACTGGGGCCCTAGAGCAGTGGTTTTCAACCTGTGGTCCATGGACCCCTGGAGGTCCACAGACTATGTCTAAGATTTCCAAAGGGGTCCATACCGCCATTCAAACTTTTTTAGGGTCCATCCCCAGCACAATAGTCCCTGCTTCGGTGGCTTCTGCCCCTACCACCTGGAGTCTCTGGCATGTGTTGTGTAAGATGTGTTAGTCTTATTATACCATGAACAGAAAATCCCTGAGGGAGTAGGGAGGAGCGTACAAATAACCAGTACAGTTCCTTAAAACAAAAAATACAATTACCAGGAAAAGTCTCAGTATGAAAACAAGCTTTTATCAAATCTATCACTTTACAGACCAGAAGATTCTGTCAAAGTCATCCCCCAAAACCAATTGCCTACTATAGCTTGGGTTATCCAGCACATAACTATAATACCTCCAGCAATTTCATGAAGAAATATGGAACAATGATGCCAAACTGGTGGTAAGCTTCCACGCATCAGGGAGAATAAAAAAAGGTAAAGCTCTAAACCCTGTCCTTAAGCTGAACTAGCTCATTAACTTTTAAGCCAGATAAGATACTTCAATACCAGAGTTAGAGGTAAAAATATATCATCCTACCACTAAGGCCAGAACTTTCTAGAATTTCCTTTCTATAGAGGAACAAAACCACTGGCTACAATCTTTTGACTAGAAAGACTGTACCTACAGTGAAGCATCACCTTAGAAGAGACTACCGATTCTTCACAAGGCAAAGGTAGTTTGAGGTGAGAGTAGAACCACAAAGGTAATCATTCATTGTGGTAGACAGCATATAAAGAGTCTTTCAAAAATGTACAAAAACACAACTGGGTTAAAACAAGGGTCAATATGTGCTCCTTAAAATGGTTATCTGCCTCAGCAGACACAGAGGTTACAACTGCATTGCTGTCCTTGCTACTACTGTGCATTTTGGAATAAATTTTATACTAGCTGAATTACCATAATGCAGTTTGGATGATCAATGAACCATGGTGTTCACCAGCTCATGAACACCAGGAACAGTTTGGCATTTGCTCTAGGTAATCTATTTTTTTTTCAAATATTTGACATTATATCAGATTGTATCACATCATATAATGTTATGTCACATAAGCTAGGGCCCTGTTAACTGCTTGGCACATCACAATTTGAATTGATGTAGCTTTTGGCAATGTAAATAGCTTCTTGAATCCTGAAAGAAAACGTTTGTATTTCTGCCCCTACTGAAACAGACAAGTGATAGTGCTGGGACTAGAAAAATATACTTATGACTAAAAACTGCTTTTTTAGACACAGAGTGGAATATTTTACACACTCCAGGATTAACCTATATTAAAACAAAATGCAAAAAAGAGGTCAAGAAAAAAGGTTTAAAATTGTTGGAATCATACCAGTTTGCATAGTGAACAAATTCCAAATCTCTCTGGGAGGACTGAGTATTCCTGGCCAGTCAGATGCTTTTACTCATTTGTTCACAGTAACTGCTACATACAAGATGCTGCATTCCTTATGCAGAGACTTATCGGCCTGACAGTCCAGTATAGACTCCAAACACTAGCAGTGTGGTAGAACTCTGGCACACAGTTACAGGTGAGAGCTTCCCTGTTGCCTCACATGACTGTTGGTATGGGCAAAAGGCATTTTCAGTTCTGTCCCATAAACCAAGTACATCCCCTGAGATAAGCTGACATGTTAAACATGACTGCATTCCACTGCAGAGAGCGCCACCAGTAAGGGATTAAGGAACTAGAAACAGAATGTCAGGGAAGAAGTGATTAGTACAGGGCACCAAACATCTGTTGGTGATTGGTAATTGCTGTTTGCCTAGATGACAAACATCTCCAAAATAGTGCAGTGAGCACAGAATGCACATTTAAAAAACAAACTCGGTTGCTGAAAAATGGGGCAATTTTTGAATGCCTATCACTACAGAAGGTATAGCCCGCTATATCAATATTTTTACTTGGTTAATCTGTTCAGTATGTGGGACCTCAAAGATAAAATGTGCTGGAGAAACAGAACTGGGAAATGTTGCTAGAAAAAACTATTTTCTTGGCCCTACATAGAATCCTCTTTTTTAAAAAAAAATTTTAGCAGAGTTATTCTGTACTTGAGTCTTTATTAGAATATTTAATTAGAGACTTTGATCTTCCTTCTCTCACAGAAGGACTGGACATTTCCACTGCTTGCATCCGAAGAAGTGGGTATTCACCCACGAAAGCTTATGCTTCTATACCTCTGTTACTCTATAAGGTGCCACAGGACCCTTTGTCACTTCTCTCACAGTTACTGGTGTAAGCAGTGCCGGTGCTACCACACTGGGGGCCTTAAACAGGAATATTTTGCCCCCTCTCTCTCACACACACACACACACACACAAATAACTAATGGGGGGCGGCCTTAAGCTGCTCGGGCCCTAAGCAATTGCTTAGTCTTCTTATGCCTAGGACCACCGCACCAAAAAGCACCTTATTCTACTTAAACCTACTTGGATTAATTAAATCAAAGAAATGGATGAAATCTGATACTAACATTGGGAAGTAGAGTGGTTTAGTCTCTGGAAGCAGATAATGACATATAAAGTAACCACATTTTTGGACAGCCTAAACCCGAATACTCCATGAATATCCAGAAGTGATTTGCAACACTCATTCAGCGGTGTTCAGCCATCACAAGAAATAAAAGAGAATTATTTACAGACTCTTCCAGGCCAAGAATATACTAATGTACAGCAGTGAAAATCTAGTGGGCCTCTGATATGAGAAGGGGTCAGTGCATATTTGGTCTATATACTGGAGTCATAATTACCTATAGTGTTCAGGTGACGTTAGAAACCCTTTTATGGAGTTTAGGTTCCTTTTTAGCATATGCTCCTATGTATATGCATATGTAGCAAGTTAATAGGAGAAGACTTCATGAAGAGCCAGACTTTGTCATCCTTACTCATGTTGAAAAGTACCCTAACACCATCATTAATTTAAACATGACTACTCATGAATAAGATATTACTCAGTGTGCGTAAGGGCAACAGTATCTGATCTTAGTGCCTAAAGCCTGCCGAAGATAAATACTGGAGGCCAGGCAAACAATACGATATATTTGGCAATTGTGTGGTGTATACTACATGCACAATAATTAATATTCAGTGAATCAGGCTCCAGTTGTGGATGTTTTCTCCCTAAATAGATTGTCTTCAATAAGGCTGTATACTGTAGAGTTCATGGCAGAAAATAATGAAATCTACAGCAGGCATTCACCTGCCAATGAACTTGATACTTAAAGTAATTTCTGAATTAATGTCAGGTGTAGTAACTCACATGGAGTCTGGCAAGGACAGAAGGCACTGTAAATTTTATAAAGTTCTTCTGAAATATCATGTCATTACATTCAAAGATTTGAGGCAAGATGCTCCTGTTTCAGGCTCCATAAGCTGCAACCTTATCTACTTTTCCTATATAAAATGAGTAAGTGTGCTACAGGCATGATGGATACACAGGTAAACAAAGTGGCTGTGTAGCCTTTCACGCCGTTTCTCCAGCATGATTCTTTAGAGTGGTTTTAATGTTACTTTCTCTCCATATCCAGCTTTTGAATCTACTATGGGACTGAGAATTTGATGGAGCCCTTAATTTAACAGAAAATTGACTTTTTCGCTCCTTACTATTTGACCAAATATATCAATAGATTAGCCCTGGAATCAGTCAAAGTGTAAAATCTAGTTCAATGGTTTCAAACCTTTTTACACCCAAGATCACTTTTTGAATCTAAGGGCAACCCAGGATCTATCCCGCCACTTCCCCAACACCCTGCCCCTTCCCTAAAGCCCCGCCCCGCTCACTCCACCCCCACCCCACCCCCTGTCGCTCACTCTCCTCCACCCTCACTCACTTTCACTGGGCTGGGGGTGCGGGTTCTGGGCTGAAGCCGAGGGGTTCGCCGTGTGGGAGGGGGCTCCGGGCTGGGGCAGGGGGTTGGGGTGTAGGAGGGGGCTCCAGGCTGGGGCAAGGGGTTGGGGTGCAGGAGGGGATACAGGGTACTGGCTCTGGAAGGGGGCTCCAGGCTGGGGCACTGTGTTGGGGTGCAGGAGGGGATACGGGGTGCTGGTTCTGGGAGGGGGGTCAGGGCTGGGGTTTGGGGTGCGGCCTCCAGCTGGGCAGCACTTACCTCTGGCAGCTCCGGGTTGGCAGTGGGTGCAACAAGGCTAAGGCAGGCTCCCACACCACTCCCGGACGGGGCCAACGCGCCCCTGCAGCCCCTGGGGCAGGCCAGGGGCACATGACGCTGCGCCCTGCCCCTCTCTACAAGCACGGCCCCGCAGCTCTCCCAGCCAATGGGAGCTGAGGGGACTGTGCTTACAGGCAGGAGCAGCGTGCAGAGAGAGACCCGTGCCCCTCACCTACAGGCCTGCGCTGGCCGCTTCCGGGACTGGCATGGGCCTGGGGTAGGCAGGGAGTCTGCCTTAGTGGCAGCCACACTACACTGCCAAAGATCGCGATCGACCAGGAGATCCTCTAGGATCGACCAGTCGATCGCCATCGACCAGTTGGTGACCACTGATCTAGTTGGATACAGAATAGTGGTCATCACTAAAAAGAGACATCAACATTTACCATGCCACAGTATTTCATCTTCCTGCAGTGTTTTCACACCTCCCAACTATCAGGAACATGGCAAGGTCAAATGCCATAGTGCTTTTTAACTTTAGAGGCAACTACTGTAGCAGCGCTATTGCTTTCTTTAGATCTAGTAGCAGACACTGAAGGAAGGAGCAATGACAGGATCTGAAGGATGTAGCAAAAGATAAATCTTTCCTTTGCTTTGAAATTTTTTTTCCTCTACAACTAACTGAAGCATTCAAACCACTAACCAAAGACAAAAATCTGAAAGTAAGAACAACAAGCAGGATTTTAAACTGTGGCAATGCAAAAAATGTGCTATTTTATCATGTGAGACAATCACCTTCTTGCTTTACTTCTGCAGGAGATTATTTGGGGATTGTCAGAATTGGGAAACAATCAGTTCAAGTACTCTTTCCTCTTTAGGCATACGACCGAGGGTACAGCAAAAGAGAACAGTTGAGGGGTGGGACTGTTCTTAAACACAGCACATTAAAAATTAAATGAACATAAGGATTTCCTAGTACTTCTACAATTCTATCAGATGAACATCAGAGTTACATCCCTGTGTGGAGGACTTGAGACACACACAAGTGTTTACAGGATTCCCATAAGAAGCCTACTACACTCACTTTGGAAATGTTAATGTCATATCCACGTCAGATCCTGCAGAGGAAGTACAATTTTGTAGACTTTATGCGGTTAAAGACATCATATGAAGGATGGAAGTTACTTATTTTAGACCTATGTCCCATCTTGTAGGCCAGACCATGAGATGTTACTTCAAAGTCTATTCATCCTCCTCTAACACTGCATTAATCCCTCCAAGGGGGATCCACACTGTTCCAGCTCTGCAAGTAGAATCATTTCTGGGCCAGCACCTGAGAGCCGGACTCTCTCCTCCCCAAACCCACAAGGAAAGCCAGCACTTGTTGTTGCAGACTGATTTGTAATAACTTGATCCTCCTGAATCATTTGGAACCCTCATTGAGTGGGGTTCGATTGGCAGTCCCTGACAGCATAGCTTCTATAGGAGCAACAAGCGGAGGAGCTGCAGCAAGCTGATTAGAGATATATTGTGGGAGAGCAGTTAGTGTTCCATTCAGAAGTCACAGGCCACCCCTCAAATCTTAGTGGATCCATATGTTTGAAGGTGAGGTAAGGAAGGTTAAAACATGCAATTGTGGACACGTTTCAGATTGTAATAAAGGCCTTTGATATTAGTATTTATAGCTACAGAACTCTATTCCTTTCATGTTAAAACCTTACACATAAGTGTTCCTTCACATTCATGTACCAAAAGCACTCTAAAAGAAGAGCACAAGGTATTATATAAGGGACAATCAGAATGCAGATCTGGGACGGCTAAAACCACCACACTGACCTGGGAACATACTCTCCTCTAAAAGAATTTCAGATCAAGCTACTGCACTTCACCCTCTGAAGCATTACCCCTGATCAACATAAAAGAGAACACAGAAGCATGTTTGAAGCATGGAACAGAATGAAACACACTTCTTGTGCTTGATATCTCTAAATCGAGGAAGCTGGAACAGAGGCGGGCCAAGAGGCTATGGCTCTCCCACTTTTTGAAAGTGGCCTTCCCACTTTTCACCCGGCCCCTCTTCTTTCCCCCAAGGCCCCCACTCCCTGGCCAGGTCGGAAGCTGGAGCCTGGCCCTGGTAAGAGCAGCCTGGGGAGCCCAGGCAGCTGTGGGGATCTGCAGACCCTCCACCTGCCCAGCCCGTCTGACCGATCACCTAGACCTCTCCACCCAGGACAGATGGAGGATCCGCAGCTCCCCACAGCTCTTACCATGGCCCGGCAGCAGCTCTTTGGCCCTACCACCAGGGGTGTCTGTCCTTCAAAAAGACTCTGGATTTACAATTGTCCCATCCCATTATCCTAAATGTTTGCTTTCAATAACACCTGTTTAACCTGACTGCCTTCAATTGGGTTGTATGCTGTAACTTTCTGGATCTGAGCCAACAATTCTGTTGATGTATGAAGACAAACAGAATTCCGCTCATTCTCTCAGATGTGTTAGCTCTCTCACACTAACAAGAGGAAAAACAGTGCTTACTTTAGTTACTGAAGTCAACAGAAATGTGAATGCACACAGGAACAGATCTTTACACTTAGTCACTTTTCAGAGCAGAATTGCAGTTTAACACTCAAGTGGCGCCAGGGCTCCCATTGTCAGTTCCGTGCATGGCAGGCTCCTGCTGTCAAAACTGCCATGGAAGCCTAATATTGCGGAATCCACAATATCGCAAGTTAAGTAGGGACTGATGGTATTTACAGTATGTTTCAGTACAAACAAGAATTAAACAACAGCAAAATATTCTATCCAATTACAATTCTCACCCATGTGGACTGCATTTCTTCACATGATTATCATTGTATCTGCCTTGCTGCACCCAAAGAAAGAGTGAGAACTCTGTTTTTCTCCAACATCATTTTAGCTGAACTAATTGGAGAGAGGTTATTTAACAATCTCAATCAAGAAAAGTCTGAAATCTCTGTTACCCTTCAGAATCCTCCCTGAACACTTTTAAGTGGTACTTGTCACGCATTTGAAAATGAATTTCAACACCACTATTTGAAATAGTCTTTAGAAATGTGGATTACAAAATATATTTTCCAGGTGGAAATGCCTATTTTAGTTTATCTGTCTTGGAATAAGGCTTCAAGACAGTTTCCCTCAAGGGATACCAGAGGAAAAAAAAAATTTTTTCTTGAGTCTTTATAATCAACAGATCTGTTTTGAATGTTCAATGTTGACCCTTGTGACATCAATAAAAGTCAACAAAAAGGTCTTATTTTTGTTTATCCACTTTAACCTATAAATGAAATACCCGAAGTGCACAATAAAATAGGCACATCTAGTGAAAGTATCGGAGTAAGGCAGGCCTGCACAACATGCGGCCCGTGTGGGCTCACTGTGCGGCCCGCGGGGGGGTGAGTAGGTGGGCTCACTGTGCGGCCCGCGGGGGGGTGAGTAGGTGGGCTCACTGTGCGGCCCGTGGGGGGGTGAGTATAGGGTGACCAGATGTCCCGATTTTATAGGGACAGTCCCAATTTTGGGGTCTTTTTCTTATATAGGCTCCTATTACCCACCACCCCCTGTCCCGATTTTTTACACTTGCTTTCTTGTCACCCTAGGTGAGTAGGCAAGCAGCGGGGTGGGGCAAGCCAATGGCCGGCCAGCGGGTGGGCTGGTGAAGAGGCCAGTGGCAGGCTGGGGAGTGAGGGTGAGCCAGCGGCAGGGGGCAGGGGCAGTGGCAGAAGGTAAGAGGCCAGCAGCGGGCAGGCAGGCGAGCTGGTGGCGGGGGGAGCCGGTGAGCTGGCAGCAGGGAGAGCTGCTGAGCTGGTGGCAGAGGGGGGGCGGGGGGGCTGAGGAAGCGAGCGGGCGGCAGGGCTGAGGAGGGGAGTGGGGGGCGGGGCTGAGGAGGCGAGCCAGGGGGGTGGGGTGATGATGAGCCGAGGGGGCGGGCAGTGGCGGCGAGGCTTTATACTGGGGGAGGAGGCGAGCGGCGAGTCGGTGGCTGGAGGGGGGCAAATCTCCCAGATTCAAAATCTGGGACTGTGTCCATTGGTCCTTTTTGCTGCTTGTCTCTGGGCTGCTGTACCCTCGTTTGTATGCCTAAAGAGGAAAGAGTATTTGAACTGATTGTTTTCCAATTCTGACAATCCCCAAATAATCTCTTGCAGAAGTAAAGCAAGAAGGTGATTGTCTCACATGATACAATGGCACATTTTTTGCATTGCCACAATTGGTTGTCCCAATGCTGCAAAGAGGGTGTTCCCAAAGGAAGGTGCTTGCTTCTAACCCCCGAGGCCGTCAGTATGTCTGCTCTTCTCTAGTCAGCCCACTTGACAAGTTTGATTGTTCTTGGTTTGGTTTCCATCCCCTCTCCAAGGGTTGCAGCTGTCTGGAGGTGCCTGCCTTCCACTCCTTACTCATTCACCCTTCATTCAACAGGGCAATTGAATACAAAGTGAGGGGAAGATCTTATTCTACTCCTAGCAAAAAGACATTTTTCTTTTACCTTAATTATACTACCTTAGGGGCCCGCTATAACATATTACCAAGGTTTCAATACAAAGTCATATAAAAGTTATACAAAAATGCATAATGCAGAGATTTATCTACAACTGCATTGATTGACTGTTGTGTGCAGTAATATAGTGACCCCTGGGGGGATGAAGAGGGGTGTGATGGTGGGGCCAAGCGGGGAGGGGGCGGGTCCTATTTTACTGCTGTGATCTGGTCACCCTATGCACGCTGTTTCTTTCCCCCTCTACAGGCTTCCACACCCCAGCGCTGGGGAAGGAGGTGTTTCTTTCCCCCTCTACAAGCTTCCACACCCCAGCGCTGGGGTAGGAGGGGTTGTTTCCGCAGGGCGGGCGGCACTGAGGGGAAGGGGGCCTTTCCGCAGGGCCAGGGGGTTTCGGCCCTCAGCTGTTTTCTTTGGAGTAATATGGCCCTTGCCGCTTTACGAGTTGTGCAGGCCTGGAGTAAGGCATCACAGACACTTTTGGCCATTAGTTCTGTACACTCCAGCTGTTTGTTTCAAATGCAAAATGAAAACAATAGGCAAAACTCAAACTTACAAACACTGCTCATTGTTCTTGTGAAACTGGAGTGTCAAACTACAGAAATCTGAAACCAACATCAAAAATAATCATCATTTTGAACACAGGCCACATCATCGATCACAGCATGTCTTTAGCCCCATTCTCATGGCATAGCAGCAGATAATTTTGCCCTACAGACCACCTCAGCAGAGACTAAAGTGAGTCACACAAGTAGAAACTCCCATGTTGAAAAGAGGTTTGTTTTTTACCCATAAAGGAGGTAAGTTCATCCAGGATAGGTCCATCAATCACTATTAGACAAGATCAGTGGTCCCCAACGTGGTGCCTGCGGGCGCCATGGCGCCCGCCGGGGCATTTATGGGCGCCCACCCACCAACTAGTGCCCAGAAGGGGAGAGAAGCTGCTCCCCTGGCCTGCTGGGGACAGAGAACTCTGGGGCTGCGGGCGCCGGTGTTCTCTGTCCCCGGCAGGCCGGGGCAGCGCAGAGAGAAGCCACAGCCCCGCGCCTGCCGGGGACAGAGAACTCCGGGGCTGCAGGCTGCAGGCACCAGTGTTCTCTGCCCCCGGCAGGCACAGGGCCGCGGCTTCCCTCGGCGCTGCCCCACGGCCCCGCACCTGCCGGAGACAGAGAAGTCCGGGGCTGCAGGCGCCGGTGTTCTGTCCCCAGCAGGCACGGGGCTGCGGCTTCCCTCTCCACTGCCCAGAACTGCGCCCCCCCCCCCCCAAAAAAAAGGTAAATAAAAAAGAGCAAATTCACATGGTAAGGTGAAAGAATAATTGCCGAATAATTTAATTAATACCTTTTACATGTAAATTTACCTTTTTTATCTTATGGATTCATATATTATGTAATATTAAATATGATGGTTTTCATAGTATTTAATGTACAAATACAAAATAAGTCTTGGAAAATTGTTGGCGCCCGCCACACACTTCTGAAAACATGAATGTGCTCTTGGCCACAAAAAGGTTGGGGACCACTGGACAAGATGGTCAAGGACACAACCCCAGGCTCTAATGTGCCCCCTAAGCTTTTGACTGCCAGAAGCTGGGCCTAGACCACAGGGGAGGGATCACTTGATAATTGCCCTGCTCTGTTCATTCCCTCTGAAGCATCTGGCACCAGCCACTGTCAGAAATCAGGATTCTGGGCTAGAAGGACCATCAATCTGACCCAATATGGCCATTCTTATGTTCTAAATGGTATTTTTCAAGGGTTAGTTTTTACTACATATACAATCTGAGTAACTCTCGAGTAAAAAAGTGAGTGTGACCTTTCTCTTCATACTCTACTGAAAAACAGCTGATTTGGGGGTTTTATTAGTTTGTTTTTGTTGTTGTTTTGGATATCTATTACAGAAGCACTGTTCAAGATTCTATAGTTAAGGCTGAGTTTTGCAAGTTTGCAACCACTGTTAAAGTGGAAGAATACAATATATCCTTCCCAAACGTATAGCACTTACTCTCTGGGCACAGAAGTAGTTTTCTGAGAATTTACAAGTTAATCTGTCAATGGGTCAAAGAGTCAAAATTATAAAATGGATCCCTAACGAAATTTAGCACCTGGTTTCAGACATTTTCCTCCTGAATGATTTTAACAAAATTCAGACACTTCAAACTTACCTTATATTTAAACTCACTGAAAACCAATGTACAGGCTACATTTGAAGACCTATTTGAGGATTAATGGTTATTTCCTCCCTATTATTCTTCCTAAGGGAAAGTTTCTCCTTCAGAGGCAGTTGACATAACATTCTACTACAGAGAATTTCCTCTTTCAAAATGGCTGCTATCTCCTTCTCAGTGGGAATAAGATCCCAACTTGCCCACAGTTAGGTGGCTGCTTTGAGAAGAATTTTTATTTCCCTATATTTCTGAATGAGACAGACTACATGTCCATTTTAAAGAAGACTGCTGGCTTTAGTCATTAGAAACAAAAAGTTGGTGGCCACTTTGAAAGCAATACAATGGGGGAGAAAAATAATCTAATTTCTGTCAAAAACAGCTGAATCTAATCTAGAACCACAAACACTAACATACCATAATCATATGACTTACTGCATGATATCACTACAGAGCAAAGTAAAGGTTGCTCGGGTACCTTGTGCACTTTCAAACCCTAATATGTTTGGATTTTTTAAAAAATGTAATCTTAACTCTGAATTTCCTGGGTTTATAACATTTGTTTTTGGAATCCTGTAATACAGTTTATCCTACATTACTGATATATACGCTCAGACTTAACACCATCTTAACAGTTTTGGTCTGTAAATATGTAACGTATGAGAGTGAGGGTACTATTGTTGGTGAAGAGCTGCTTTGCATTTAACTCTGAATATGGCATGGTCAGTTATGGCAGCAAGTTCTATAGTTTTGGTCCAGCTACTAACAAAACATTGTGCAGTCACTCTGGCCCTACTTAGCCTTAGGTGGATGTGAGGTTTTTACAACATGCTGTAAAGACACATTGTTCTTAGCTCCATACCTTTCTCTAGTGCAGACAAGGCCTTAGTGTCCACAGAACAGTGAAGCTTTTAGTACAATAGCTTCTGAAAAAGTGCAGAATCTTATGAACTAGCCGCAGAGGTAAATAATCATCTGAGTAAAGACATGAGACAATAATGAATCTATGCAGCACTTTCAAAAGAAAAACATTCAGTAAGATACACTAATAAATAGTTGGGAAAGAAATGGCAAATAATTGCCAGGAATAAAGCAATCCAAACAGCCCATGGTATCCCTGGCACCAGATGGTGAAACAGAATCCCTGTAAATAGCAACAAATTAATGCACGGGGGGGGGGGGGGGGGGGGGGAGAAACCCACCCTCTCTCTCTCACACACACACACACACACACACACCCCCATATCACGATGCAAAACATTTCCTCCACAATGAAAAAAATATATAATTTGCAGAAGAAGAACTGACAGGGGGAAAAGTGCATGCCCTGTGCCTCTCTTCTGCCTCTGCCACCAAGAATAAGCTTCAAAGTTAAAGTCATTTGTATGATATAGACGTTATGTTAAATTTGGAAACATGCCATCCACCATTCACATGTGTTATGGAAAGGTCATACTGTTAGAAATATTTAATGCTTTTATTTATTTTTTGAACCTTAAACATTTATTATAATACAAGAAAAAAGTGCTGATAATTTTTATTCAGTTTACTAATTGCTTTCTCACCATTCACTGATAAGGAATAAAAGGAGTTCACATGCTGAGCTTTGTATAGATAAAGCTCTTTTCACTAAAGCGAAAAAGCAAACGATGCAAATTTCTTAACTGAAAATACGGTGTGGGGTTAATAAGTGTACGAATAAATTCAATATGCAAACTGCATGTAAATATCTGTAAAAGAGTTTAATCTGGAAACACTGGCTGTCACAGAATCTTTTCAATTTGTGCACAGTGTAATCTTTCATATCCACAACATCTGAACTCTTGACAATACAAAATGCTAGGTAAGCCAAGTTATTATGGAAATCATACATAAAAATGCTGTGAAAAGCACATCAAATAAAACATACAGAAGATATTTGTATATAGCACTGAACGTTTGCATATGAACATAAGTTTGCATGGGATGGGTCAGACAAACAATTAGAATGGGTGGTTCTCGTCAAACTTAAAAATCCTTCCATGAAAGTAGGACTTTTTTCAAATAAAGAGCCAGGGTTCCCCCCCACCCCTCTTTCTGTTTTTGATGTACAAAGGTGGGGATTTTTTTAAGGAAATAGTTGTCCTACTGCCCCATTTCAGTGTTCTATCTTTAGTAGAACCAATATACAGTATTCTATGTAACAAAATAAGAGAAGTAGGGAGACAATTAAGTTCTGTACAAGTTTCAAACCAGAGGTACTTTACTGCAGCATTATGTAGCATTCTATAGCTACCAAGATGTTAGAAGCAGAAAGACTGAAGAATTTCTGTACTTACCAGTAAAATTTAATCTATTTCATAAGGATAATGCTGTTGCCTCCTGATGTTATTAAATTAATTTCAAAAATTGAGAAGGCATATGATGGTGTTTAGGAGGGAAAAGTGTACTAAGTTTGGAGTAAAATTGCTGATCAATAAAGTCTAAAACCACTAATTTAAAAAGATATTTTACATAAAGCCATTTAGAACAGTTTAGACACATTTAACTCAAGTGTTCTCAAAAGAAATTTTAAAGTAAAAGCATTATGCATTTTCTATTAGGCTGTCTTCTTTACACATTTCAACTTCACTTTACATTTGTCTGCTTTCATAACTTTAGTTATCCGTCATTACTGACTTTTGTTTTGCCGAGGCGTGTCATGCATAAAGTTCTATGAAGCTATAAATAATGTAGGATGCAAGTATACTGCTGTTTTTAAAATGACCTACTTTTAGTCCCTGGTGTAAAGATCATAAAACCTAATGTGATGTATAACAAAGTGAAGTTTCAGTGCAGAAGCCACTATTATCCTCTGGAAAAATCCATTAGACTGTAAAGTTTCTAAACAAAAGAGAAGGTTCCTAACCAAGCGCAGTAACTGAGGTTCTTCGAGAAGTGTGTCCCTATTGGTGCTCCACTGTAGGTGTGGTAGTGCCCCTGCGCTTGGGATCAGAGATCTTTGGCAGCAGTGCCCGTTGGACTGCACATGCACTCCTCCCCATCTCCGCTGAGAGTGACATCTACATACCACTGTGCAATCCAACCACATAGTTCCTTCTCTACTGCAGAGTTAATGGATAAACGCCGAAGCAGAGAGGAAGAGAAGCACCCAGAGGGGGGACACATCTTGAAGATCATCAGTTACTGAACATGGGGAGTAATCTTCTCTTCTTTGAATAGTGTCCCTATAGGTGCTTCACTGAAGGTGACTCTAGAGCAGCTAGATGTATGCGAACAGAGCTTGTGGATAGCCTCGATCTCTTGAGTTGGAAGGCTGGGGCTTAGGAGTGATCAGTACTGAGGAGAATAGGACCGTGCGTCCTAGGAGCGTGTCTGATTCTGCGTCGTGGGTGATTGCATAATGATGACTGAAGGTGTCTGTGCACACCCAGGTGGCTGCCTCACAAATGTCAGTATGTTACACTATACAAAGCACACGGGATCTTTTATAAGAGAGAAAACAAATACGCCATATTTATTGAAAATACAACAGTTAGCATATGCTTTTCAGACACACACACACACACACGTCCTGCAGATGGTCTTTATAGTTACCAGTTTGTTGTAGCTCAAGTCAATCTAATGGCCAGTTAGAAACTTGGCTCTGTCGGTCGCGATCCGATGCTCCAAGGCTTGCAGGACTGAACCCAGAGTTTCATGGCAAAACACCCCATCTTTATAGTTGTAAATTCCCATTTGAGTCCATGCATTTTGCAATGTCATCCTGTAATCATTAGTCCTTAAGTGGTGGTAATCTTGGTGTTTTCCACTGTTATTTGATGGTTATTGTCGGGCTTCCCATCCTTATCTCCTATTTGTTGTCTTGCCTTCGGGGGTGATTGCCTCACCTCTGAGGCAGTCAATGCTGCTAACATGTTTAGCATCCGATACAATGGATGTTTTTCTGATTGTCTCCTGGTGTTTCCAAGTCTCTTACTTTTTCTTGACCATCTAGAACATTTGTGATGGCTTTCACACCTTATCTTTTCCTGATGCATGCATTCCTCATTCACACAAACAATCTCTTACATAAACCTTTAAAGGTTTACAGACAGCAGTATTTTATATTCTGCAGAATATATTGTAAATCAAGCCTTGCTAAATCTTATAACTAAAACAATTCACATTGGGGCTTCAGGCCCTCAACATTTCTCTAATCTATCAAAGACAATACAAAATCCTGTCGTTTACTTACTAAACTTTATAACAGGTTCTAATTGTAATGCATATGGGAAACAAGACCCCATCCTTTATAATACAACTTATCCTAAAACAAAGGGTGACCACAATCAGTCATAAGGACTGTTCTGGAACACATTTGGTACATACTATATTATGACCTTTAATACAAATATAAAATCCGACCCTACAGGTAATCAGAACATTGTTTAAAAAGTCTATTGAGGTGGACAGCAAGTGGAATGTGTCCAGGTTCCAGGTGGGGGTCGAAGTTCCTGTCATTGGTAGCAAAGGTGTATGCATTCAGAGATCCATTTTGACAGACGTCTGAATACAGCCAATCCCTTTGATCTTTCAGCAATAGAGAGGAATAAGCATGGCGACGCCTGAATGATTTAGTTCTGCCAAGTTAAAGGATTAGTGCTTGTCTAACATCTAAAGTGTGTAGTATGGCCTCATATTGGCTGCTATGTGGTTTCAGGAAGGAGGGAAGGTGGATAGTTTGATTTAGATGGAAAGAGGGCAGTACCGTGGGTAGGAACGTTGGGTGTGGTCGTAATCTTTGTAAAAGATTGTGTACAGAGGGTACACTATGAGATCACCTACTCGTCGGGCAGATCCAATCGCCACAAGAAACGCAGTTTTCATGGATAGGTACATGTAGGAGCAAGTTGCCATTGGTTCAAACAAGAGGCTGGTGAGACAGTGTAGAACAAGGGTGAGATCCCAAGGGGGGGGTTCATACTTCAGGATAAAGGTTTTGGAGACCTTTAAGGAATCTTTTTGTCACTGACCCTTTATCTTGGAATGGAATGCAATAATGGCAGCTAGATGTATGCGATCAGAGCTTGTGGATAGCCTCGATCTCTTGAGTTCAAGGATGTAATCCAGAAGGAGTGGTAAAGGAGCAGTAATTGATGGAATATGTTTGGTGTTGCACCAAGTTCGGAACCTTTTCCATTTTTGTAGATATGTATAGCATGTTGTTGTCAATGTCTGCTATTTAAAAGAATTTCCTTTACTCCAGGGTCATCTCTGGATCCCTGAACCATGAAGGAGCCAAGCCTGCAGATGGAGAAATTCTAGATCCAGATTGAGAATCTGGCCAGATTCCTGGAAGAGGTGGTGTGGAATTGAGGGCTGGTCCACACTTGGGGGGGGGAAATCGATCTAAGATACGCAACTTCAGCTACGTGAATAATGTAGCTGAAGTCGAATATCTTAGATCGATTTTTAAAAGTACTTACTCCGGTCCACACGGCAGCAGGCAGGCTCCCCCGTCGACAGCGCTTCCTCCACTCGCCGAGCTGGAGTTCCGGTGTCGACAGGGAGCGGTTCTGGGATCGATTTATCGCATCTAGATGAGACGCGATAAATCAATCCCCGAACATCGATCACTACCTGCCGAATCGGGCGGGTAGTGTGACCATAGCCTGAGAGTAGGGTCATCACTGGACAGACTGTCATGAGCAAGAGATAAGGATACCATATCTGTTGTGGCCATTTTGGTGCTGTGAGGATGCCTCTGGCTCATTCCACTTGTATCTTGTGGAATACTTTGAATATTAGCGGAAAGGGTGGGAAAGCATAGAGGAGGGGTTCATCCCACATAATGACGAAGGCATCCCCCAGAGAGATTGGGGACTCAGACCTGCTCTTAAGCAGAATCGTGGGCATTTGGCGTTTTTGGGAGTGGTGAATAGATCTATGCTAGGGAATCCCCAGCAATTGAATGTATGTTGTAGAGTTCTTGTGTCCATCTCCCACTCCTGTTCTTGTGAGAACCTTCTGCTCAGTGACTCTGCCACGGTGTTCAGATAGATATGCGGCACAGATGCCAATGCCATGTTGGATACACTAGCTTCACAATTTCAGAGCTTCGGTACATAGGGATTGGGACCTCACTTCCCAATCCGTTGATGGTCACAGGAGCCAGGTCTCGGCCCCAAAGATGTCCAGGCTACCGACATTGCGGGGGATGCCCATTTCTGAGGTGACTTCTTGGTGGGCGAGCTCAGGGCCCCCGTCTCTTCTTTGTGGTATATGGCGAATGGGGGTCAGCGGATTACCATGCCAATGGTTAGTGCCACAGTGGAGAGACTAGGGTCAGAGGCTGTTTGCAAGGAGTTCTCCATCAGTAAAAGTTTTAGTCAGCTCCCAATCTTTGAGAGACCGTGCCTTTAATTTGAGACAGTGGGTGCACTTTTGAGATATGTGCCCCTCACCAAGGCAATGGATGCACCATGAGTGGCCATCACTCACTGGGATGGCCTCACAATAGGAGAGGCACCTCAAACCCAGGGGATCCGGGCATAGCCCCGGGTAAGGGGGGGTTTCTCGGTCGGGAAGAGTGTAGAAAAGAAAACCTACACAAATCTAAAAGTAACAGGGAGGAACGAGTAAGGTAAAAAATGGTTTTTGTTTAGTGGGTAAAGGGCAGAAAAACGAAAGGCAACAGCTACTAAGAATAGTAACAAAAACCTTGTATTACTAAGGGCTGTAAAGGCATACACAGGGCTCTGCAAAGGATTCCATCCCAGACCAAGGGCAGTTGAGAAAGAACTGATGGCAGCTGGACTGCACTGTACTACATAGTTGCCGCTCATAGTGAGAGACAGGGACGAGCGCATGTGCCGTCCAATGGGCACTGCTACCGAAGATCCAATCCCAGGCGCAGGGACGCTACTGCACTTACAGTGGACTATCCATAGGGACACTACTCGAAGAAGAACGTGATACTTAGCTGTGCTATAACCTATGGCTCAAAGGCTCTCTTGCATCCTGTGTCATTTTCAGTTGTATTTTAGAGCTGCTATTGTCAAAAGCACTGGCATTTACAAATATATAACCATCTTTTAATGCTTTCCCTTCTGTTACCATTGCATAGTGTCACCAAATAGACTGGAGGTGAGCAGAGTTTATTTTCAAGTGTGCTAAATGTGCACACTTTTGTTTTACTTCATGTATTAATTATTGCTGTAAGAGGAGCACTTGTCAGGCACTTTTTTTAAGTCAATATCTAGTATATAGATTCAGATATTTGTTATAATTGTTGCACTGGAAATTTACTGATTTTTTTAAAAACAGAAAATATTTAAAAACTCCATTTAAAATCCAAGCCACCATTCCAGAGCAATCTAAAGTACAAATTACTTAATTACTGTAAAATTTTCAACATATTTATATTGTGGTGACACGTTGGGGGGCTCAAACAGGAAGAGAGGTCTCATTGAGCTAGGTACCGTACATATACACACAATGAAAGTTGGCTCCATCCCAAACAGCTTACAGTCTAAACAGCATTATCAAAAGTTATGACAGAAAGGATCTTTAACGTACTTTTAAAGCAATATTAGTACTATCAGGTCCTCTAAGGATTTCAGATTGTGTCAATCATGGAATCAGAAAAAATTGCTTCTTTGCGCCTGATTTGAACAAAAGTGCTGTAACTAGAGAGAAAGCAAAAGGAGCCTATTCCTACTGTATATCTAAAATGGATTCTCTGCTATTCAGCTCCAACAATTCAAACTGAGGGTTTGAAACGTCTACACAGGCAAAAACAAAACAAAAATATTAAAAAAAATTAAAAAATGAAACTCATGACAGTGAGTCTCAAAGCCCAGTTCAACTGACTCAATCTTCTGGGGCTCATGCTATGGAGCTAAAAATATCAGTGTAGAAGTTCAGGCTCAGGCTGAAAGCCAGGCTCTGAGAGCTCCACCTCACTAGGTTTCAAAACCTAGGCTCCAACGCAAGCCCAAATGTCTATGCTGCGAATTTTAGCTCCTCAGCATGAGCCCCATGAGCTCAAGTCAGTTGACCCGGGGTCTGAAACTCGCTGCCATGGGTCTTATTTTGCTGTGCAGACATACCCTAATAAGCCTTCCACTCTCCCAGGGTCACTGTTAGATCAGTATCTATCGAAGAGACAAGTCAGTTCATTTCCCCAACTAAAATTCCTGGAGTAGTATGCAAGTGTAGTAGAGCATTCCCCAGAAGTAAAACTAGAAACGTATTAAGAATCAGAATTAAAAAATTTATTTGCGTTACCAATAAGATTGTTGTAGCCAAATCACAGAAATCCATTTTAGAGGTAGGAAAACGCTCACTGCTCATTCTCTTTCAGCAATCTGGACTAAAAGGCTGCAAGGTTTACAGGCAGTAAGTCAGAACCAAGACTGAAGGAAATTACAATTTAGTGAACTGCTATATTCAAACCACCTTCCAAATACAGCAGAGTTGATGATCCAAGGTAAGTTTATTGCTGTGTAAAGGAACAAGGACTCACTTGTAGGCAGCTGCCTCACAGATTCTCAGTAGACTGCAGCTTCCTTTACCTCACAAAGAGGCAAAAAAAAAGAACTTTGACTAATACTGGGTAAATTGGCCCATATTTGAGCTAAATCACCAATATTGCTGTGAATCACCTAGCAATGGATGACCCTGAGGATTTGAAAATCCTCAAACAGAAGATGCTCTATTAATATCATTACAAACGCCACACATTTTTGGAAAACTAAAAGAAAAACAAGTTCCCATCCCTTGAGATCATAGGTAGCTCTGCATGCAACAGTAAATACCTGAAATAGCTATTAATAGATTCATATCCCACTTCCATTCATTCAGCAACAAGACTGACACCACTGCTGAAGGTTTTGCCATTCAAATTAAGCATCAAATAGAAGTACCCTTCTTTTGACGCCTGTTGGCTGGCCAAATGGAAATTAGAAATCTCCTATAACGTTTTAAGGAGTGGACATAAGTTTAGTGTCCGGTGTAACTGTCTCCCTCAATGGTCAAATTCTAATATCCTATACCCCAATCTTGCAACACGAATTGAAAATGAAGATCCACCCATTCATTTATTTAGCATGCCAATGAGCTTCAAAAAGTACGCCATCCATGTGTAAGAGGTCCCATTAGTGGATCACATGTCAAAATCAGGATCCAAGATTGCATACAATTTACTGTATGCAATGCGTACGCAATAACTCCACTTTATTTGCCTCACTCCAGTATTAATTTATAAACCTGCTCTGCAAAGCAATGTACTTTGGGGAAGTCTAAAGAAAAAAGGGTGCTTTATAAAGCCAAACCATATTCTATTCTTTATATGTTTTATTAACAAGCTCTGTATCAACGTATATCAATGTGGTTTGATACTAGAGATGTTCAGAAAAACTTCGACAACCATTATCTATCAGAGAATGCCGTTCTGTGAGAATCTAAATGCTTTGTGAAATCGTGTTGATGTTGCTGAAATTTCATTTAGAAGAAAGAGGGGGACTCTGTTCTCACACAGAGTTGAAACATTCCATTTTGACATGTTCAAAATGAAACATTTTGATTCTTTTCTTTAGAAATGACTTTTTTAAAAAATGTGTTTTATATTATACAATACAATTTTTTAAAGTGTAAATCAAAGCAAAACATTTTGATCTACTCAAAATAAATTTTGCAGAGAAGTAAACAGATTGTGTGTTTTAATTCCTAAATCAGAATGAAAGCAAATTTGGAAATCTCAAAATCCTCCATGAAATGGAATTTCCATTCTCCACACAGCTCTACTGCGAGCCCTTCTAAATCATTAAAATAGAAGAAAAGTTAAACTGAAATCAGCCTAAAAAGAAAATTATGAATCATAAACCAAAATATACTATATTTGTGTGAGAGAGTTACAAGGGTGGATATTTTCTTCCTTAGAAAATGAAAATTCTCTCCAATGAAATTTTAACATCTCACAAGCTTATTGAATGTTTCATAATGAGCACAGAAAATTGGTTAAAAATATACAATGAAGGTAAACTTATCTTTTCTTGTTGTGAAGCCTTTAGAACACTGTGAAGGAAATTAAACCATAAGCATTTTCTCAAGTGACAAGCATGTTAAACTGATTTCTTTGCATTTTATGAACAAAAGCTTCTGATTAGATAGAATAATCTAACATTTATTATGCCTATTTTAACAGGATTGTGTTAGCGTTTCTATTATTATTAGGAGTAAATAAATTTAGAATAATGTAGACTTTTCAAAGCCATTTTAAAAAGAATTTCTGGTTTAAAAGTATTGTTTGAATACAAAGGGCCCTACATTAAGCATACCGGTATAGGAATTTGCCTTTTAGTTTGATAAGGAAGAGAGGTATGACTGAAAATTCCTAAACTATTGTGGCCCATGTATTAAAATAATACACTGATACACCAGAATGAAATACTGCTAAAATGACTAAGAACAGTAAGAGGATACAATAAATATGATTTGTAAAGATAGAATCACAAGATAAATCACACACTACTTGGAGAGCCAATACTAGTCCCTTTCTATTGCAAAAATACAGGTCTCTACCACTTGAGTTAGCGAATTAGCAATATCAGGTCTCTCAACTTCTGTGGGACAGACACGAAGGTATAATATTAGCTTTCTTCCAGTCTTCTGGAACTTCCCCAGTGCTTCAAGACTTACTGAAAAATCAATATTAATGAACTTGCGAACACTTCATCCAGCTCTTTTACAACTCTTGGAATAAACTTATCTGGATCTACTGATTTAAAACTGTCTAATTTAGGTAGCTGCTGTTTAGCAACCTTTAGAGATACTCGTGAAATGCAAAGAATTATCAACATATGATGAAACAATATCATCCGTTTTTCCCTCAAACACAGAATAGATATTTAATGAACAATTCTTCCTTTTCTGCATTATTACTGATAATTCTACCATTTCCCTCTAGTAGTAGACCAATACCATTCTCGGGAATATTTTTGTTCCCAATACACTTAAAAAACTTCTTACTCTCCTTAACTCTGCTGGTCATAGATTACTCTTGTATCCCTTTGCTTCTCTTATCAATTTCTAAAATTCCCAATTTCTAATTAATATTCATTACTATCAACCTCCCATTTCTTCCATTTGTTATTTTTTTATTATTTTTTCTAGCTGCCTTCAATCTTTCTCTAAACTGGGTCTGTTTTTTAAACTAATATGGCCTTCTTTCTCGATTGTGGGATTTGATTTTTTGGGGACACTAGTAAGGTGTTCTTAAATTATTCCCAATTACCAATCACATTTTCCTGATTAAATTCTTCCTCCTAGCTGATCTGACTCTATTTTCAGTTTTGTGAAATTGGCCTATTAAAGCACCAACTATATATATTACTGGTCTGGACTTTATTCTGTTTTCACAAACATTTTAAATGTGATCAAGTCATGATCACTTGTACCTAAGCTAACATTAATTTTTAGTTCTGTTATCAGTTCCTCTTTATCCATTAAGGCAAAGTCTAATAAAGAATTCCTGCGTTGACTTCAACACTTATGAGTTAAGAAGTTGTTATCTATAAAGTTTACAAATTCCAATAATTTTTTAGTACTGGCAGCATGAGACCTTCATCATCTGTCCCTCAAATTGAAGTCTCCTATGACCATGCAGTTTCCCGCCCCTACACATTATAGATAAGTGTGTAAGGAGGTGATCGTTCTCTTCCCTTGAATGATTTGGTGGTTGGTAGCAGACACAAGCCAATACCCCATCTTGTGCTTTATTTGTTAGGACATTGACCCATAAGCATTTAAGATAATGTTTTTCCTTATCAGTCACTCAGAAGCAAGTAATGCCATTTTTGACAGAGTGACACTCCTCTTACCTATATGTCCACTTGATCCTACCTAAATAGTTTATAACTATTGATTTTAACATTCCAATAGTGTAAATCATCCCACCAGGTTTCAATAATACCAACATATATTGAATTTATGCTCATAAATGAGCAATTCCAATTCCTCTTGTTTATTACCCAGGCTACTAGCATTGGTACATAGCAATATCAAGTTAAAAACCAAAACATTCATTTTCCTAAACCCCTTTGTGCTACATCAGAAGATATTTGCTGCTGAGAGATGACAAGTCATACTGTAGACAGCTGGAGATTTGTATTCCAAATATTAATTTTCCCATATCAAACTAAATCAAAAGTGTATCATGACTACTTCAACCAGCTGGCTGTCAGACAGTGGTGGGCAAATGCTTTCATTATTACTATTTTGTCTTTCAGGTGTTTTAACTTTGAAGAGCAACCTCTGCTGCATACAAGATATGGACTCAACAATCCCCAAGATAGAGGATTGTTGGGGGGGGGGGCTGGGGAGACTTAGGTAAGACTAGGAGCTGTTGTGTGTTCCAAATAAAGTAGTTTCTCCCTGAAATTGAGCTATGGGGATAAAAGTTTGTCTTGTTAAAGCAATATATTATTGAGAAGTGACAAAGGGTCCTGTGGCACCTTATAGACTAACAGGTATTGGAGCATAAGCTTTCGTGGGTGATACCCACTTCTTCGGATGCAAGCAGTGGAAATGTCCAGGGGCAGATATAACTGTGCAGGGAAGAGTCAGGCTAGAGATAACGAGGTTAGCTCAATGAGGGAGGGTGAGGCCCTCTTCTAGCAGTTGAGGTGTGAACACCAAGGGAGGAGAAACTGCTTTTGTAGTTGGCTAGCCATTCATAATCTTTGTTTAATCCTGAGCTGATCGTGTCAAATTTGCAAATGAACTGAAGCTCTACAGTTTCTCTTTGGAGTCTGGTCCTGAAGTTTTTTTGCTGCAGGATGGCTACCTTTAAGTCTGCTATTGTGTGTCCAGGGAGATTGAAGTGTTCTCCTACAGGCTTTTGTATACTGCCATTCCTTATATCTGATTTGTGTCCATTTATCCTTTTGCGTAAGGACTGTCCAGTTTGACCGACGTACATAGCAGAGGGGCATTGCTGGCACATGATGGCGTATATTACATTGGTGGATGTGCAGGTGAATGAACCGGTGATGGTGTGGCTGATCTGGTTAGGTCCTGTGATGGTGTCCCTGGTGTAGATATGTGGGCAAAGTTGGCATCGAGGTTTGTTGCATGGATTGGTTCCTGAGTTAGAGTTATTATGGTGCGGTGTGTAATTGCTGGTGAGAATATGCTTCAGGTTGGCGGGTTGTCTGTGGGCGAGGACTGGCCTACCTCCCAAGGCCTGTGAAAGTGAGAGGTCGTTGTCCAGGATGGGTTGTAGATCACCGATGATCCGCTGGAGATAATATATTATTGAGTAATTCTTGGGGTTATCAAACACAGACGTTCAATGTATGTGAGCCTATATCTGGTTGGAATTAAAGAACTACATTTTAAAACTAATGAATCATTTTGGTATTTAAACTCTTTAATACAACAATTCAATAGAATTATTTTGTGGCAGTCTTTTCTCACTAGGGCATTGCAATTCCTTCAAACAGCCAGTAACATTACTAATTTAAATAAATATTTATTCAACTGAAAATTAATGAGGATATTGGCTATTTATCTATAAAACAATTTGGGCTGTGGTGATGCAAGGGAGGAAAGCAGCCTTCTAACAAAAAAGCCATTAATGCCTCATTTCCAAAAGTGCACGGAATATTTATAATTGCTTCACAGTCCTCAACAACTTTGGGTGCTCTAAACAGCACTGGCAACATATCAGTCAGAAATATGACGGTATGTTGTGTGACAAAGTTCCTCCTCTACCTCGGTGGGTCCTGCGCTTATTGGTGGATTCTGCTTGCCTCAGAGATCTTCCCCTCTAGTAGAATCCACAGTCCAGGTTAACTCCTCCTGTGTCTGATCAGGAGTTGGGAGTTTTGGGGGGAACCCGGGCCCACCCTCTACTCCAGGTTCCAGCCCAGGGCCCTGTGGATTGCAGCTGTTTAGAGTGCCTCGTGGAACAACTGCACGACAGCTACAACTCCCTGGGCTACTTCCCCATGGACTCCTCCCAACACCTTCTTTATCCTCACCACAAGATCTTCCAGCAGTACGCCCTCTTACTCTCAGTTCCTAGTGCCTCTTGCTCCCAGCTCCTCACACGCAACCTCCTTTCACAGCTCCTGACATGCGCCTCTCACTGACTCACTGGGAGGCTTTTAACTAGTTTCAGCCAGCCCCTGATTGGCTGCAGGTGTCTCAATTAACCTCCCTGCCTTCTGGAAAGTTGTTAATTGGCCTCAGGTGTCTTGATTAACCTGGAGCAACTGCCATAAGGTATCAGGGATTTGTTTAGCCTGGGGCTAATATACTGGTTCCTTACCACTTTCCTATAGCCCTCTGGCCTTGCCCCATCACAGTTGTTAAAAAGGCATCAATACAACATGTCCAGCAGTAGCTTATATGCTGTCGTTGTCTGACCACTCCTAAGTAAAGGCGTTCAAGATTTAGACAGTTCAACTGAAAAGCAAAAGTGACATCAGCCTTGAAGAGAGAGAGAGAGAGAGAGGGAGAGAAAGAAAAGTGGGAAATTTCTATAACATGAGAATTGTTACTTGATTTTATAACCTTGGTCAAATATAGTTACTCCAAGATCTTAAAGAACTATCGAGACAAGCTGCACTAAACATGAACTCTCTGAGGCTGATTTGTTATTTAAGTAATGGCATTTTTCAAATAAGAAAGCTAATTTATTATATATTTATGAAAACCACACAATCCTTTGCTCTGTACAGAGGAAATCACAATCTAATCACCAGCCTATGTTGACAACACTTTCGAAGCTGGATATGTTTATCCAGTGTCTTGTTCACACACCCTTCTGCATAGAACACCATAGATTTAAGACTAAAGAATATGAAACATGGCTTGATGTAATTTGTTTCTGTATGTGGTAAATAGCCAAGTGATTTCAAGCCATTTTAGAGGTCTGCTGAATCAATTTGAAATTCTGTGGTTCCAGCAAATTGGTTTAAACACTGATCTATGTGGGAGTAAAAGTATGTTTACATTATTTTAGCTGAAACCACATTTGATTCACGTTTTAAACTATTATGTAAGCACTGTTTAGAATTAGAGCACAAAAACTGACATGAAACCTGTATAAATAGTATACGTGATAAGTCTGGACCACAAATATCAGTCACTATTGTGAACAAGTAGTATAATTCACAATATAAATAAATAAGTACTAAAATATCACGCTATAGACTTTTTTGAGCTGGGGTATGTACTCTTAAGGTACATATCAACCAGTAAGTGTACTGAATAGCATTAATACCCTAGCCAGTGTTACTTAGTTAATTTGGCTCCTGAACCACTGAGGTCTAAGTGTTAAGAATAGCAAGTATTTTCTTAAGGCTTCAAATGTTTGTGTTGGTTTAATGATGTTTATTTACATATATACTAAATGATATTATAAACCACCACATTGAGTTGCAGTACTAATCTTCATGCCACAGAACTACAGCTGAGTAATTTGTAAGCATGTTTTGTATTGAGGGATGGATAGAAGGAGAGGGAATAAAAAAAAATTGATGTGCTTAAGTAAATCTATTAATACATCAAGTTGCTTTGGTGAGACTACTATTTAAAGTTTCCCATGATCTTGACAATTTCTGTCATTCAATATACTGTTGTGTTAGGGAATGGTTAATCACCACACCCCACCAGTTCAATTGTAATCCACCGAAGCAGATGAAACAGAACACTAACCAGTTCCTAGCGGGTAAATGAAAGATGAACTGCTTTTCTATTTTGTTTGAAAATACTTCAGACATTTTTTATTAAAATATTTAAAGGCAACAGTAAAGCGTTCTGACCATGGGCTAGGAGACCAGAACTCAAATACAAAACCTAGTATGCTAATGACTTTCTCCATGGAATGGCATATCAATCTCTCCATGCCACCATGTGCTCATTTCTGAAACTAGGACAAATACTTACCCATATCACAGTGGCAATGTGAGAATTAAGGTTTGTTCACTGTTTTGAAAATGTAAAGCAATGTAACTGTATAGGTGTAACTAAACCTAATTATTTGTAATCGTAGCTTTATTTTTAAAGAGCACTTTAGTTTAAATCCAATAGAAACAAAAAGCCCACAATTTGAGACACTTTCAGATAACAACTGGATCCCTCCTTTCAAATGAAAATGATAAATTGCCCTTAACTGTTAAATTTCTTTGTAATCTTCTAGTTCAAGACACTTTGAAAGAAAGAGGGTCTGGACTGGTATAAACAACGAGGAGTCCTTACCAAGTGGGGTGGGTCAGTGCTAATGAGCCAAGTTGGAAGTAGGCAATTCTCAACAGTTGACAAGAAGAAGTGGAAATCACTTTTGTCATGTTAATGAGGCCAATGTAAACAAGGTGGCCCATTTCAAACAGCTGACAAGAAAGTGTGAATATTTGGCAAGGGGAAATTAGTTTCTGTAAAAACAATGAGGAGTACTTGTGGCACCTTAGAGACTAACGAATTGATTTAGTTTCTGTAGTGACCCATCCACTCCCAGTCTCTATTCATGCCTAATTTGATGGTGTCCAGTTTGCAAATTAATTCCAGTTCTGCAGTTTCTCATTGGAGTCTGTTTTTGAAGTTTTTTTGTTGAAGAACTGTCACTTTTAAATCTGTTATTGAGTGACCAGGGAGACTGAAGTGTACTCCTACTGGTTTTTGAATGTTATAATTCCTGATGTCAGAATTGTGTCCAGTCATTCTTTTGCGTAGAGACTGACCAGTTTGGCCAATGTACATGGCAGAAATTAAAAATAAAAAAAAAAGGGAAAAAACTACAGGTAAGGAGAATTTCCTCTTCTCACTTTGATTTTTTGCACCAATCTAGATGTTATGGATCTCTGAAAGAGGCATCAAAATATATTCAAAAAAGATTAGCATACTACAGCCCCCTGATCTTCTGTGTCCAGTGATGCTTGTGCAAGAGATCTTGATGAAGATATGCACTGATGCCTTGTGGCCACTTTATATATTTCCAAAGAGATCTCTGGTCTTCTCATAAAGACACTATTAATTTGGTTGACTGGGCTTTAAATGCTATGTCAATACTAGTCAAATCTTTAGTCAAATCTTTTGAAGTTTTCTTTTTGGGCACTGCCTGATTTCAGCCACGATACTGAGGACAGCCTTGTCCTAGTGGTCTTTGCTCCTGAACAGAATTGGGCATAAATGACTGACTTTTAGAACAAAAATAACTCTGAGGTACAGTAAGCAGAGTGAAATTCCCTTAGGAGGCTGAAAATACCAAGGACCAAGTTAGTAATGGATGGGAAGCCTACCTTAGTAATTGTTTATGTTTTTTCACAGCTTTCAGGCAGCTGAGCACATGCAAGCCGCAGAAAAAAAGTGATCCACGGCACCAGAGAATGCTGAAGTAGCCTTAGCAGAACTAGCACTCAAACCCAAATCCGAACAGATTCAGAGGAATTCCAGAATGTTCAGTGTGAGAAATTGATTAGGGGATCTATTTATCATCTGCTGCTAGAATTGTCTGACCTCCCTACACTGGTACTGCATACAAGCAATGAAAATAAAAAGAAAACTGGTTCATTCAACTCTTAGGGCCTGCCAGATGCTTTTAAAACGCAGTGCAAACTTTAATTTTCCTTGTCCTAAATTTTCCTTCTCCTTACCCACAATGAATAAGTCTGCAAGGAGGTCATGATTTTCCAAATGCTATTGAAGTAAAACTTGTATTGGGCATCCTCTTCACTTCACATTTTCTGCCTTTGTACTTTCAGAGCTCTAAAGATGCTGCTTAAGTAGTCAGGGCACAGTTGATGAACTATCCAAAACATTCTAGCTTTCAACTGGAAACTAAGGCCCCCTTTCCCTGTAATTTATATTGTTCCATTCAGTTACAATTGTTTTTGCTTGCATGTGTTCGGAATAAAAGCTATTCATGGAAACAATTCATCTTTATTGGTTCACAACCTATGGTGGCTGGGGCTGACATCATCATTCAAAGATAATAGCAATAGGTGCATTTGCAATGTTATATTACCATACACACAGCGCACATTACAAGGTTCATACTGGGGTGCTAAAAACAATGCTAATCAAAGCACACTACAAACACCACACTTTACTGTGGCTCACTAATGAAATGGTCTTTGAAAGCCTCCCTGAGCCATTTAGCTTTCTGTTGAGCTCTTCTTATGGCCCTGGTATCTGACTGCTCAAAATCAGCAGCCAGGCATTCCACCTCTGTGCTCCACCCCTGCAAACTTTTCACCTTTGCTTCACAGATATTATGAAGCGCACAGCAGGCAGCTATAACCATGGGGATATCTTTTTCACTAAAGTCTAATCGCATGAATAGACAGTGTCAGCACCCTTTCAAACGGCCAAAGACACATTCAACAGTCATTCTGCAACTGCTGAGCCTGGACTTGAAGCGCTCCTTGCTGCTGTTGAGGTTACCAGTGTATGGCTTCATGAGCCACAGGAGTAAGGGATAGGCTGGGTCTCCAAGGATCACTACTGGCATTTCCATATCCCAAATAGTAATCCGCCGGTCTGGAAAGAAAGTCCTTGCTTACAGCTTTCTGAATAAGCCTGTGTTTTTAAAGATGTGCGCATCATGCACCTTCCCTGACCAGCCCACATTGATGTCTGTGAAATGTCCCCAGTGATCCAACAGCACTTGCAATAGAAAAGAAAACTAGCTCTTTCTGTTGATGTACTCCTTAGCAAGGAGTCTGGTGCCAAAACAGGGATATGCATCTATCACCCCACACAATTCAGGAGCCCCATTGCTGCAAAACCATTCAGAGTGTCCTGCACGTTGCCAAGAGTCACAGTCCTTCCTAGCAGGGAGCAAGTAATGGTCCTGCACACTTGCATCACAGCAATCCCCACAGTGGATTTCCCAAATCCAAATTGATTCCCAACTGATTGGTAGAAATCTGGAGTGATCAGCTTCCACACAATGATCGCCACTTGTTTCTCCACTGTGAATGCAGCTCTCATTTTTGTGTCGATGTGCTGGTGCGCTTGTACAAGCTCTGCACACAATTCCATGAATGTGGCCTTGCACATCCAAAAATTCTGCAGCAGTGCTCATCATCCAAACCTGCATAACGATGCGATCCCACTACTCTGTGCTCATTACTTGGGCCCAGAACCAGCGCTCCACCATCTGCAACTGCTCTGTGAATTCCACCAACAACTTTAAATTATTTTTTTCTGTGGCCCTCAGCAAGGCAGCCTGCAAGGATAGCTACCTACTGTGCACTGCTCTCTGCATCGATGCGAGCACTGCTAGTGAAGAAACGTACCGTCAACACAAGGACCGTAGTGTGGACATGCAAAAGCTATTTAATTACTGCAGCAGCTGTACTTCGACGTAACTTAGGTCGACGTAATTTTGTAGTTCAATGAAAGGCTTTTTTCAGATTTGGTAGTCCTCCCATCTGTCTTGTTAAGTGTCTAAAGAACCACCACTGTGGAATCTGTTCCTTTCATGGAGTTAATATAATGGTTGCTAAGCACGCTGCCTTTTTTCAGAGATTTCACTTATTTTTGATTTGTTACTTTTGTAAGAAAAGGAAAGTCCCATTAAAACTTTTCGCCCCCTTCCACATGAAATCATGTGTGTTGAGCTATGTAGTAACACTAAAGTCAGGTTTGCAATAGAAATTCAACACCCCTTTCCCCACCCCCCATCTCCATAAACAAATCTAAATTCACATGCTCTGATTATCCTTTTTCGATTGTGCCCATATGCTTAATATATAAACTTATCGCTAAGGATAATATTTAGTATTTCAAACTTGTGTCTAGAACAATCAATTTCTCAGTGTTTTAAAAGCATAATTACTTTTTAGTCCAAAGGCTAATAAACTGTGTTAAAACAGCAGTTTCATTTTCAGTAACTTCATAAAGTATCATTTTGGCTCAATATATTAATGCCTGTCAAACAATGCCTATCGGCACTTACTCTCACAGAAAAATGATAAAAGACAAACAGCAAATGATGAGCCTGTTTGCTTAAATTCATAATTTTGTTAGACAGTAAAACTCATGGACTCAAAGACGCAGGATTTATGGCTTATCAGAACAACCTGCAACCCACTAACTCTCCTTTGTTCTACTACTACGGAAGTGTTAACTCCCACTTCACCCTGAACGGACTCTTATGCCAAAAAGTCTGTTTCACCTTGTATTTAACTATTATCCTATGAGTATGAGTACCTTTTCTACACCTGAAGAACTACTCTGGGTAAGTCTAAAGCTTCTCTCTTTCACCAACAGAAATCAGTCCAATAAAAGATATTATCTCATCCATCTTGTCTCTCTAAGGGCATGTCTGGCACTTACAGCGCTCCAGCGGCACAGCATGCATTCTTCAGCCGCTTTCTCCATTCACAGAATTGTAACACCAATAAGAGAATAAAAACCTCTTCTTGGGAAATTTCATATTTTTATAGTACTCTTTCTATTCCATTTCAACATTTTATTAATCATTTAAATGAACAGTCTTGCTCAATAACTTCTGCTATCTTTCTGACAAGTAACAAAAAAGAGATACCATTACCACTAAAAAGAAGAACTAACAAGTTGTTTCTCAACAAAAATGCTCTATTCTCTAGGAATAGCATTTAAATCTGGTTTAAATCTGGTTCAATTAATAACTGGTTCATATTTAGAACACAAGAGACTATGGAAAACTTGCATCCGAAGAAGTGGGTATTCACCCATGAAAGCTTATGCTTCAATACCTCTGTTAGTCTATAAGGTGCCACAGGACCCTTTGTCGCTTCTATGGAAAACTTAACATTTTAACACATATCCCAGTGAGAAATTTTTAGCTCTTTGATGCAATCAGCAATACACAGTCCAAGTCTCCTCAATTTCCTACAGAAATCCCTTCAACTAGTCCTCATTTCCACTTTTTACTTACATGTAAAGATTTCTAATGTACAATATTTAAACCAAAACAGGGATTACACATTACGTAAGTATTTATTAAGATCAGTTTTTAAAAATATAAAACTATTTCTAAAACAGTGGTAAGAAACCCCTCACAGCTTTTTATTTTCACCACAACTATAAATGTCACTATTATGTCAATGTGAGCTGCCATCTTACTGTTGTAGCAAATCAAGAGCTCCAGTCCAGTGATGCAGACTAAGAAAAAGATTTGAGCTCAGCAGCTGAATGCATTCAAAAGGCAGGTTTTCAATTTTGAGGACTGGGGAATGCGGACATTTGTATTACAAGCACTAAATATTACTGAATTTAACCAAAATATTAAAATAAAATAAATTAAGCACCCATTACTGTTCCATTGTGTTGGCATGACAAAAAGCTGAATTCAGCAACATGTTAAAGGTAAACTGCAGGGTAATATAAGATTCTAACTACAGTAAAAAAAAACCACCTGAAATCAGTCAGGAAGCTTCCAATATAATTGGCCCATGAAACAAAAAGTTGAAAAAATTCAGGTTGCATTAGAAACTTTTGAAAAACAAACTCTTTCTTTTAAAAGGACAAGTGCCAAGGAAAAACAAAATCTGAGTTAAGCAAAGACTTCTGTGCCCAGCGCCTTTCGCACCCATATCAGTGAGGACATTCAATAAAGAAACAAATGTTAACTAACTTGTTTAAAATTCCTCCTTCCTTCCATGAAATCCAATAGATACTGCCTGGTTTATTGAAGCTGCCACAGAATGCTGCATTCTGGTATATCACAAATAACCATGTTTTGTGAGAAGACGTCTGGTATGTGTGCTGTCACTTTGAGGATTCACTTCTGAGAGTCAGGAAGTACCAAGCATATTTCAAAGGGGAAAACAATTATAAAATAGGTCAGCTGAAATTTACTTCTGTACTGACTTGCATTCCCATCCCCCCACACACACACAATCGTTCCAGCAAAGTAGAATGGAGACATGGTGCATAAATCAAGTTCCTTTTTTATTTTGCAGTTTCCCTGTAAGACAACTTCCATTTCTTATGATATATTGTTAACTTAAGTGTTCTAAATCAACTTTTATTTAAGCAAGGCTTAAAAAAAAAAAAAAAAAAGGAACTACACACCTTCATTTCTTTGAAAGTGATTTTCCAGGGGACTTAAATTGATCAATAGCAAACTGATTTTCTTACAACGTGGCCTTCCTATTTATGAGTTTTATATGATTTGGGGCTTATTCAGTCTCTTCCACCCTCATAACCAAGATTATTCTGGTGTTCATATTCTGGTCAGTAATGTTTTAGTTAATGACTACCAATATCTATATGAGAGCCTATCACCCTGCCTTTAAAAAATTACAAAAACATCTTGCACCAAGAAAACTTCCAAACACAATATATTTGGAGATTCAGCTTGAAAAGAGAATGAAATCGAATATGTGGAGAATGTCCCCAAATTATACAAAACATTGGAACTTCTTATAGACTATTGAATAGTTCATTAAGGCATTTCAGAATCTCCTTCCCCTCCATGGAGAAAGGTGAAGAGAACGCTGAAGTGAAATGCTTTTAAACTATATAAGGTCTCAATTTAAGACCCGTGTAGACTTTTTAAAAAACAAAATATGTGAAGAATTAGCTCCACCATTCACTTACCTGCCAAGACCTGCATTCAGGCTTCTGTTTCTTTTTTAATTTATTTATTGCACTGAAAAGCAGTAGAAAGAAGCTAACAGCTCCCCGCATATCCAGGAAATTCAGAAATATTGCAAAACGAAAACTTGCATTCAGGTTGTGGCAGGGGGAAAGACTTTCAAGCTCACCATGAGTACCTTCAGATGAGAGCAGATTGAAAAATCTACACTTAAAACACTGGTCATATAAAAGTTTTCTTCTACTATTTAATGTTTTAGTATAGCAATACAGAAGAAAAATTACACCACTCAAGGTACTTTCCTCTTATAGATAAGAAACAGACCCCATTCGGTCATGACATACACATGCAATTTGCACCAAATCATACCAGAGATTATTTAAGTAGTAATTTAATTCCTATATGAAAGAAAATGGGACCAAAATACATTAAGTCCTAAATTATGAAATATATGTAGTAGACAAGGCAAGCAATCTATGATATTTTCCATATATAATTCAGTTGCAGCTGCTTTAGCTCATGAAACCATATTCTGTCAGAATTGTTAAGACTTCATCATTAACCAAATCACCAATTTATCCACCAATATAGTGCTCTAAGTTTACAGCATCGAAGTATAAACTTTTCATATTTATATTTATCTTCACAATATCCCAAGTCTTCTAGTTTACCAGATGTTGGTTAACTAAGATAATACACTAAATGGGTATTTTAAACAAAATTTAAAAATGCATCCATATAACAGAATAAGTAAACTATTCTTACTCTGATGCTGACAAGGTACAAGAGCTTAAATTCTTTGGGCCATTTTCTCTGCACCTGATCTAAATCCCTTCATGTCAGTGGAATTAGACCAAGGATGAACTTCTCACCGCTTCCTACACATACATACTTTGCACTATAACAAAGGCTAGCTGTTTATATGCTAGATATCTCCTTCTGGCAATGACCATGAAAAAGCAGTGTATTCCACTGGATAGCTAGAGTCCTATTAACCAATTCCACTCAGACTAAAGCTAATGTCATATGTAGTATGCCCCTAGCTCTCAATTTCCTTTCCCCCAAAAAAGTTTTTATATATGTTTTTACCCTGCTAAAGAATTAAGAGATGATAAATCTCTGACAATTACTCCAGCCCAACAGCAAGTGTATCAATCATGGAGGTCTCCAAACAGGGGGAGAGAGGGGAAAAAAAGAAAAGCTCTTCATAGGAGAAAGAACGCAATCTCCATACATGTGGCGGGGGGGGGGGGGGGGGAGAGACTATTTTTTTTTCAATTGAGCTCTCCCCTAACAGTAACTGTCACACTCAAACTCTTGAAAAGTTCACTAACTGTATAATTACAATACTTATGTACACTTGCCAAGTTTTCTTGTGTCCCAGTTGCATACTGTGTATAATTAGTGTTTCAGCTGCAGCCGGGAGAATAGCAATTTTCTTGTTTCTTATCCAACTTTCCCCAATTGATCTGTCACTTTTTCCCAGGTCCTGATCTTAGTTTTTGTTTCCATGAAATACGTCAGACACACCTAGTTTTTGCTATAGTCTATTAACTGGACTGAAATCAGCTTTGTTCTAGGAGTTCTGTATGATGAAATTTGGCCACTTCCTCCATCAACACAAGGAAGGGCTGCACAAAAAGGAAAGGAAATACCCTCAGAAAAACAAAACATCTCTTCTCTCTTCCCTCCTCCCTCCCCCATTCCAAAGAGTTTGAGACAGGCTACTAACTAGTGATAGCAACAAATGGATCCATGGACAGGAAAAAAAGGCACAAACACTAAAGGCAAGTTTTAATAATTTGTGTCTCTCAGCACTAGGTTCAGAGCTTCATTACTAGAGGAAACACCTGAACAGATTTATCTGCCTCTTTCTCCTCCCAATTGCTCTACTCTGCTCCACTGGGAACATCTTCTGCAATATCAGGGAGCCAATACTCCTGTGGGAATTCTGCACCACTGTGCTTGCACAGAATTTATGTTCCCCACAGATTTCTTTGCTTCCACTCACAAAAATGACTTTCTGACAGGGAAGCTGCAAGAGCAGTCACACACCACTCCCTAGCTGCACAGGTACATTGTTTCAGGAACCTGGAGCAGCCAGCGGAGAGGTAAATCACCGCAGGGCTGGGGACAGCCCAGCCAGTAGCTCCTACTCTGAGCCGGAATCAGCTGCTAATCCCAGCTGGGCTGTAGGAAGGAAAGGAAGGGACTTCCTCTTCCCCTGCAAGGAGTGGCTAGGGCTGTGTCAGACCCATTCCCAGAAACCTCCCCAGCTGCAGGAAGCTCAGCATCCTCCCCTGCTGCCTGTCCCCATCGCTCCTCAGCTGCAGGGGGAGGGGTCACTATGCAGGGAGCTACTCCCACATCCGCCCAAGCCCCTTGCATCTGGACCTCCCATACCCAGACACCCCTGCCAAGCTCCACCCCGTGCATCCAGAACCCCCTTAGCCCTCACTACCGGAAACCACCCCACTGAACCTCAACCCCTGCATCTGGTGCACCCATACTCCCTGCCTCCGAACCCCCATCCCTGCTCCCAGACCACCCCCCACTGAGCTCCCCGCACTCAAACCCCCACTCAGACGAGCCCCATCCCCCCACACCACCCTGAAGGCCTACAGCCAGACCCCCACGCCACTGACTGCAAACTAGCCACACCCAGACCCCTCCCCCACAAGCACCACTCCCCCAGCACCCAGACCCCCCTGCTGAAACTCCCACACCGAGACCTCCTGCCCCTACTGAGCCCCAACCACTTTCACCTGGAAGCCCCATTGCCCCGTACCTGGAACCTCCCACCAACGAGCCTCTGTGCATCCAGATCCCCCCACACCTAGACCTCCCCACTGAGCTGCCTGCACCCAGATTGTCTTGCATAGAATCCTCTCACCCCACACCTGGATCTCCCCACACTGAGCCCATCCACACTTGGATCCTGCCTGGTGGAGCCTGCCTGACCCACACCTGGTGCGCCTGGCACAGAGGGGGAAGGGCCCCAGGGTGTTTCTGGGGCAGGCTCAGGCCCAGTGTTGTGTCAGGGTCGGGTGCAGCCTCATCACTGAGTCTGTGTCCCCAGGGTGAGGTGTGGGGAGGCTGCAGGGTGATCTCCCACCTTTGTGCAGCCAGTGGCCTGTAATCCCCACTGCCATGCTGGAGCCTCTGCATTTATTTATTGACAAAAAAATTGCAAAAGTTTTGCAGAATTTTAAAATATTGTGCACATAATTTTTTGGTGCAGAATGCCCTCAGGAGTAAGCCAAAAGGAGTCACACATGTCCAGTTTTGGCCCCACTCCTATCACATATTGACAGTACATTTGAATTTGCAGTGAGGAAAAAAGTCATAGAAAGTTCCTGCTTGAAAGGGGTAGAGGGATCTGCCTGTATATGGCTCACACATCCGCCTGATCTCGGTCAAAAAATGTCTTGCTGCAATCTTGATCCAGAGTCAAGCTAACGATGGCTCCTGCTCTACCACATTCAAGTGAACTCACACTTATCTCTGGCACGGAAAAGACGACTGGGGCATAATAAACACACGATATCAACAATGTCTTAATGCACAGTGAGGGGAGACCAGAAACCCACAGGCAAAGGACTGATGACGATTCCATCAACTGCATCACCGTGGGTGTGTCCAATCCCTATAGAACAGCTATGAAGGAGGACAAAGAATCTATAAGTAGGTGAAGCTCCAAACCAGTGGAACAACTCTGAATGGGCAGCCTGATTAACCCAGATCCTTCCTACTCACTACATTTCAGTCTCCCCATGCAAGGAGCTTTCAACATTATCTCAGAAAACATCACATTTTGAGTAATTCTCCTGAATCTAAAGAAGCAGTGTCAACAGTGGAATGAACGGATAACTCAACACTAATATCAAATTTAACAATTAGAGATTCTGGATGCCCTGGAAGAGCTGAATCCAACTACCTGTGAAATGAATCCTTATCCCTCACAAATTACACTGGTCTACAATTTGAGAAGTCGTCCGCTTCAGAGATAAAATGTGCTATTTAGTATGTATTTTGATGTGCTGAATTCAAATATGACAATTAAAACAACTGATTGGCTACTGTTTCTAAGATATTTAAGGTTTTACATTTTATGTCTATGTATATTGTGTAGATAGTAGAGTTTTAATCATAAATTGTAAACCTAGGTCTTTTCATGTGTTTATGGTTGCTTTACATGATACTATTTCACCTGTCCTGTTTATGTAACACTTTAAAAATCAGCAAAGGGGTTATATAAATAAAATGTATTAAGAAACAAAAGGCAAAAAACTATTATGTACATAGCTTACTCCTATTCAGTGTCTACTCCGCGCTTCTTGGCTTGTCTCTTGTATTCATTAAATGGAGCATCTCTTGTCACTGTCCAGCAATAGTCTGCAAGCATTGATGGGCTCCATTTGCCCTGATAGCGTTTCTCCGTTGTTGCAATGTCCTGGTGAAATCGCTCGCCGTGCTCGTCGCTCACTGCTCCGCAGTTCGGTGGGAAAAAATCTAGATGAGAGTGCAAAAAATGTATCTTTAGTGACATGTTGCAACCAAGGCTTTTGTATGCCTTGAGGAGGTTTTCCACCAACAACCTGTAGTTGTCTGCCTTGTTGTTTCCGAGAAAATTGATTGCCACTAACTGGAAGGCTTTCCATGCCTTTTTTTCCTTGCCACGCAGTGCATGGTCAAATGCATCATCTCGAAGAAGTTCACGAATCTGAGGACCAACAAAGACACCTTCCTTTATCTTAGCTTCACTTAACCTTGGAAATTTTCCACGGAGGTACTTGAAAGCTGCTTGTGTTTTGTCAATGGCCTTGACAAAGTTCTTCATCAGACCCAGCTTGATGTGTAAGGGTGGTAACAAAATCTTCCTTGATTCAACAAGTGGTGGATGCTGAACACTTTTCCTCCCAGGCTCCAATGACTGTCGGAGTGGCCAATCTTTCTTGATGTAGTGGGAATCTCTTGCACCACTATCCCATTCGCAGAGAAAACAGCAGTACTTTGTGTATCCAGTCTGCAGACCAAGCAAGAGAGCAACAACCTTCAAATCGCCACAAAGCTGCCACTGATGTTGGTCATAGTTTATGCACCTCAAAAGTTGTTTCATGTTGTCATAGGTTTCCTTCATATGGACTGCATGACCAACTGGAATTGATGGCAAAACATTGCCATTAGGCAGTAAAACAGCTTTAAGACTCGTCTTCGATGACTCAATGAACAGTCTCCACTCATCTGGATCGTGACCGATGTTGAGGGCTGCCATCACACCATCGATGTTGTTGCAGGCTACAAGATCACCTTCCATGAAGAAGAATGGGACAAGATCCTTTTGACGGTCACAGAACATGGAAACCCTAACATCAGCTGCCAGGAGATTCCACTGCTGTCGTCTGGAGCCCAAAAGCTCTGCCTTACTCTTGGGTAGTTCCAAATCCCTGACAAGGTCATTCAGTTCAGAGGAGGAGGATGGGAGGATGGGAGAAAATGTGGATCCTGTGACATTGATGGTTCAAGACCAGAATTTTCATCCTCTTCCTCGTCTGACTCAAGTGAGAATGATTCTGGTGCATCAGGAACCGGCAGTCCTTCTCCGTGGGGTACTGGGCGTATAGCTGATGGAATGTTTGGATAATGCACAGTCCACTTTTTCTTCTTTGACACACCTTTCCCAACTGGAGGCACCATGCAGAAGGAACAATTGCTGGTATGATCTGTTGGCTCTCTCCAAAGCATTGGCACTGCAAAAGCCATAGATTTCCTTTTCCTGTTCAACCACTGGCAAAGATTTGTTGCACAAGTGTTGCAGCATATGTGTGGGGCCCATCTCTTGTCCTGAGCTCCAATTTTGCAGCCAAAAGAAAGGTAATAGGCTTTCTTAACCATAGTGGTTATACTGCGCTTTTGTGATGCAAAAGTCACTTCACCACAAACATAGCAGAAGTTATCTGCACTGTTCACACAAGTACGAGGCATCTCTGCTCACTTTGGCTAAACAGAAATGTGTCCCTTTGCAAAATCAAACACTGACAAATAAGAGAGCACGACACTGTATGATTTCTAGAGCTGATATAGGGCAATTTGTTCAGCAGAGTGATGTAAGCTTCGTTATGAGTGCATCATCCATGACTTCTAGGAATAACATGATGCAATTCATATCATGTATGACGCAATACCAGCTTCAGATTCCATCATTCATTGTTTTGCCTAAAAAGCAAGTACTGTCCAAACCCAGTCATAGATTTATTCATAGATCCAGTCAAAGATGTATTTTAGTCATTTCTGGTTGAAATTGAGATCCCTTCCCTTTATAACTCACTTATCCTCTGCCATTCCCAAGTCAAGGGTCGTATATACTGACCCAATAGCATGTCTTGAAAACTAGAGCCAATCAACAATTTTAAGCATCATTTTCGTTCTCAGTGACCCAGAATTAGTAAACTTTGACTACATTTATTTCAGAAGCATTTTGGCTGTAGAGCAGTGTTATTAGAAACAGTGGAGACAGTGGGCCTTCCAACTCGTACCCAAGTAACCTTCCCTTTTTGCATAAACTCAATGAAAAGAGTTTATGCAATCGACTAATTCCAGAAGCATGACATCTTCCAAATGTTTTAGACTTCAGTCATAACATAAGAATGGCCATAGTGGGTCAGACCAATGGTCCAGCTAGCCCAACATCCTGTCTTTTGACAGTGGCCAGTGCTAGATGATTCAAAGGGCATGAACAGAACAGGGCAATGTTCAAGTAATTTATCCCCTGTCCCAGCATCTGGCAGTCATCTAGGCAAAGATGAATTCTCCTTGAGGTAGCTAAATTTATTCTTTGAGAAATCAGAGTAGTTCTGAGCCACAACACTTCGTCTTTGAGCTCTCAGTTATGGAGAGGTCTCATCACCTCTCTTGTTCAATATATGTATGAAGCATAGGCTGTAGTATCATCAATACAGTGATGCTCAGTCCTGTCTCCTCCTCAGTGGTCCTTGTTTTCTGGTCTTCCAATGTCTACTGAATATATGGATTTTAATAAAAAGCTAACAGACATCCCAAATCTGCATGAAGTAGTCATACTACTGAAAAAACGAGGAGTCCTTGTGGCACCTTAGAGATTAACCAATGTATTTGGGCATAAGCTTTCGTGGGCTAGAACCCACTTCGTCAGATACATGGAGTGGAAAATACAGGAGAAGGTATAAATACATGAAAGGACAGGAGTTGCCTTACCAAGTGTGAGGTCAGTCTAAGGAGGCACAATAACTTTTGAAGTGGTAATGAGAGTCGCCCGTTTCAGACAGTTGACAAGAAGGTGTGAGTAACAGTAGGGGGAAATTAGTATTGGGGAAATTAGGTTTAGGTTTTGTAATGACCCAACCACTCCCAGTCTTTATTCAGGCCTAATCTGATGGTGTCCAGTTTGCAAATTAATTCCAGTTCTGCAGCTTCACATTGGAGTCTGTTTTTGAAGGTTTTTTTATTGAAGAATTGCCACTTTTAGGTCTGTTATTGAGTGACAAGGGAGATTGAAGTGTTCTCCTACTGGTTTTTGAATGTTATAATTCCCGATGTCAGATTTGTGTCCATTTATTCTTTTGCGTAGAAACTGTCCGGTTTGGCCAACGAACATGGCAGAGGGGCATTGCTGACACATGATGGCATATATCATCGGGGGGGAGGGATAGCTCAGTGGTTTGAGAATTGGCCTGCTAAACCCAGGGTTGAGAGTTCAATTCTTGAGGGGGCCATTTAGGGATATAGGGCAAAAATCTGTCAGGGGACAGTACTTGGTCCTACTAGTGAAGGCAGGGGACTGGACTCAATGACCTTTCAAGGTCCTTCCAGGTCTATGAGATAATATAATATATAAAGATATGCCTATCACTTTGGTAGATGTGCAGGTGAACGAGTCCCTGATGGCGTGGCTGATGAGATTAGGTCCTATGATGGTGTCCCTTGAATAGATGTGGGCAGAGTTGGCACTGAGGTTTGTTGCAGGGTTTGGTTCCTGGGTTGGTGTTTTTGTTGTATGGTGTGTAGTTGCTGGTGAGTATTTGCTTCAGGTTGGGAGGCTGTCTGTAAGCGAGGACTGGCCTGTCTCCCAAGGTCTGTGAGAGTGAGGGGTCGTTCTCCAGATAGGTTGTAGATTCTTGATGTGCTGGAGAGGTTTTAGTTGGGGACTGTAGTTTGACTGCTAGTGGTCTTGTTACTTTCTTTGTTGGGCCTGTCTTGTAGTAGGTGCTTCTGGGTACCCTTCTGCTCCTACCTGCTCCTGGATTTTCCACTCCATGCATCTGATGAAGTGGGTTCTAGCCCACAAAAGCTTATGCCCAAATAAATTTGTTAGTCTCCAAGGTGCCACAAGGACTCCTTGCTGGTTTTGCTTATACAGACTAACACGGCTACCACTCTGAAACCTATCTTCATACTACTGAGATATTGGCCAAATAAGTATCTACATAAAAGACTGATGCAATGCTTCCTGGCATTGGGGGAAAACATTTTAAAAATATGGCCAAAATAAATACAGCTTCCTCAGTCAAGTGAGCTCAACCACCTATTGTCAAAACGATTCACAATCTCATGGCTTCAGTAGATTCCCCTCTCTTAGATTAACAGATGACAGCAATGGCCTTAATAAATATTTAGCTAGTAAAGAGATTTCAACCATTTTTCAATATAGATCTTGCCCAATATCTCAGTCACCTCAAAAGCTGAACTATTTCCATGTGCTCTCCCTAGAGCTAAACTTGAATAGGTGGCTGTTCAGACTCCAGTTAACACAGAAAGCTCCAGCTGTCTTTCTTTTAGTTAAGGAAGAGAGAGAAAGAGGATGCATCTCAAATGTGCTCCATACTCTGCACTGGTTGCCAGTTCATTTCCAGATGAGAGTCAAGGTGCAGGAGACTAAAGCTCTAAATGATCTGGATTTCAGTTAGCCTGGAGACATCCTATTCCCCCACCTTCACTGATGCACTCTGGACACTGGCTAATCATTCCGAGGGTGAAGCTTGCAGGAATCTGAGCCAGAGTAGTGGAGACGGACCCTCAATCTGGAATTCAGTCCTGCTGAAAATACATAGCTGAGCCCAAACCTGCCACGTTCAGATGTAAAACTCATGTCTTCATTCAGAAGATCACTATAATAAAAAGTTCAGGACTTCTCCCTGGGATCTAGTTAGACCAGTGATGCTATTGCAAGTCCTTTCAGGGGTTTCAAAACACCTGATAGATAGGGTCAAAGGAACAGCTACAGATTTTGTAAGGAAACTTGTCTTCTTGGCAGTTTCTGGTTACGTGGGCCTATTAGTCATTCCAAATTGACCACTGGACTGATTTGGGAAAAACTGAAATTTAACATCCATAAAATTATTCATTCAAATCGTATTTAATCAGCAAAAAGTTTAACTGAAACAAATTTTATGTTTTAAAGCAAGGGTTCTCAAACTGGGGGTCGGGACCCGTCAAGGTTATGTGGGGGGTCGTGAGCCATCAACCTCGACCCCAAACCTCACTTCACCTCCAGCATTTATAATAGTGTTAAATATTTTTTAAAAAGGGTTTTTAATTTATAAGGAGGGGTTGTACTCAGAGGCTTGCTGCATGAAAGGGGTCACCAGTACAAAAGTTTGAGAACCACTGTTTTAAAAGTTTCCACTATATGAAAAATCTATGATACTTTAAAATTCCACTGAAAGAGGGGCATATTTTCCGTGTGTAAATGTTCAAAAAGTGAAGATAATTGTAGAAGTTAGTCTGAAGAACGAGTCAGGCGAATAAGCCTACTTCTTGGGTTTCAAGTTAAATATATTGCTCCTCTGCCCTGACAAACTTTCTGTGGCAGTTATCAACCCAAATCCAAATCATACTTTTCTCTCCCTAAATGGGGCCTGCCTTTTTTTGTGGTACCAGTGTTTACACAGCTTATCCTTTATCACACTGACAACACTGGGAACTGTAGCAGATGGTCCTCTCAGACATAATTCTAACAGGCTTTATTTTTTGGTGCAAACAACTGATAAAGAGGCTGCAGCAATGATTTATTGATAGCAGAAGTTGAAAATTGACACAACACTGTTTTTTCTTACTGTTTGAACTACTTAACCTTTTAACTACTAAGCAAGTTAGATATTAAGAAAAGTACAAACGAATTATGCAGGACAAACTGCACAGTCTGTTTCAGCAGCATTCCAAATTCAAGAGTATTGGTTAGTTCAGGAACTGCCAAAAATCTTGAAAAAAAAGTTTTTCCAATCACAGTAAACTGCTTCCACTGAAGAAAATGGGAGAAAGTCGCTCCTAATCCTAGGAAAACACTCACCTTGCTGGCTTGGGAAGTAACTTGAGAGGGTTTCTAAGGGCTAGTCTACACTGGCATGTGGCTTGTGTAGTCGCGACAAAGCACTAGCGCTCCCAGCGCTATTTAAAAAAAAAAAAAAACCACCACCTCCACCGGGGCGTAGCTCCCAGTGCTGGTGCACTGTCTACACTGGTGCTTTACAATGCTGAAACTTGCTGCATTCAGGGGGTGTTTCTTCACACCCCTGAGCGCAAAAGTTGCAGCACTGTAAAGTGCCAGTGTAGACAAACCCTGGTAATTTACTGACACTGGTCTCCTTAAACTGGATTTGGAATATGAACTGTGGACAGGAGCATTTAATGGACTCTATTAAAACAATACATAGCATGCCAACCCTCAGTAAAATAAAATTAAATACAGTCCCAATTTCCCAATTCTAAAGAAAGAGGTGTGTCTAAAAATGCACCACTGATGAGCCTTTTATTAGGATTTAAACCAGGGTGAGCTAATTCCCTCATTCTACTCCAGCTGGCCACCCATTCATTTGCAAACTACAATGGTACCAAAACTTTCCCAAAAAAGTGGAGGCTGACAAGAAACTAAGTAGATAATGATGCACCAGACAGACCCACAGGGCCCTTTTAATGTAGGTCATGCTTGCCAGACCATGGCAGAGACACAGAGTGGCATTTATTAAACAGAGAACTCTGAGTTACTGTTGTGCAGATACTAACAATTATGTATTTGTAATGACCATTATCTGGCATTTCAGAAAAAAGTACAGAAAATAGTTGCAATGAACTCAAAAATAACTATCATGAGAAAAATACAATTGTTCAGCAGTTTATATTTTTCCTCTTAGTAATGCTTTTTAAAATTATACTAAAGAAAAATAATTGTTCAAATGCATAGTACATTTGAGGTCAAGAACAAAGGAGAAATTGGCTAAAAATGTTAAGTTTGGAAAAGAATATTCTTTCCAAAATATGTTAAACTATCCCATTTAAAAGACCTAAACTGTGTACGTTTTTAATACCAAGCACTTAATAGATTTTTCAAAGCACTATACAAATATTAGCTAATTAATCCTCTCAACAACTCTGAGGCAAGCAACTATATTTGGTTTTACACAGACAAACAGAGAGCACAAAGGAAAACGGCAGTGTTGTTTGCAAGATATCCTAACCACTTCATCTAATTACAAAAATAGTACAAGCTCAATATTACAATGAGCTTTGCATGCCTGGACCCTGTGCCTAAATAGAGCCCCACAGACATAACTGATCACCACTGATTAGGGATTAAGTCACTATAACATGTAAATAAAACAACATTTATAAACTGAAAGACAGATGGCTCCATGAAGCAAATTAGAACCCAGAAAATTCAAGCCCAAGTAGATACCACCGTAAGGAAAGATCATGAAAACACAAACAAGTGAAAATTTATTTTTCAAAACAATATTGTCAGTTAATTTAACAGTGGACTTAAAATCAACATTTAAAAATTAATCTTTATGGTACTATAACAAATCACTTCAAAGTCCAACTAAGTGCCTTGCCCAAGGCCACAATACAGTCAGTGGCAGAGCCCGATCTGAAAATCAGGAGAATTCTTAGCTCCTGATCTCTTGCTCTAGGCTCTAATACTCTATCATTCCAAGAATTCCTGTAGTGCATGTGTAAATAACTGCAGGACACAACATTGTGCATCAGCCCCAACTAGAAAATGATGCCGTTTGAAGTAAATGAAACCTATTTTCCATGAACAGATGGAGAGTTTACTTCCCTCTGATATATGAAATATAAATCTAATGTTAACATAAAATAGCTGTTTCATTTAAAAGAAATATCCTAGCAAAAGTACTATACAAGAAAAACAGACTAACCTGCTCACAAGTATAATGCCTACTCACAAAACTTCATTAGAAGAGCTAAAACCCAAAGCGCGTCTTGACGGAGTCAAGCTCATGCCTCCAAATAATATTACAATTTCACAAAACTTCCATGTCTTTATTAAAGTGTCAGAACATCTGAAAATTAACAGTTAAAGGATCCAAACAGTTCTCCCTTGGATATAACCTTGTCACCCATTAACACACCACCCAATTTAGACAGTCCACTTGGTTTAACTGTCCCTTGTTTTGTTCATGAATGGAAATATGCTGTTGGTTGTAGCCTGTTGATTAAAAATAGCACATTTAATCCGGAGTAAATTATATGTAGCATGCTGGAGAAGAACACTTAATGAACAATTGATCTGTTCTGAAGCATGTTGTTTATATGGTGCAGTAGGTTTATGTATACGTAGACTTTTCAAGTTTGTATTCAACTACATTATATAACAAGGGTATCCAAACTTACTGACCCTCTGAGCCACATATGACAATCTTCAGAAGTTTGAGCCAGGACGCGTCTGCCGGAGCTCAGGGTTTCAGCCCCATAGGGCACATCTACTTGGGCTCCGGGCTTCAGCTCTGAGGGGAGGGCAGTTTCAGGGCCCCAGCTGCACAGGTAGTGCCCACCAGTGCTTGGGGCTTCTGCCCTGCTCCTGCTGAAGCCCCAAACCCCAGCAGGGACACCCTGCGGGGCTGAAGCCCCAAGGCCCCTATCCCGCTGGGCAAAAGCAGAGGTGACGTGGGGGCGGAGATTTTTGCCAGGGTTTGCTGGCCTGCTCAGTCACATAGTGCTGCCTGGCCCCCTCCTGGCATGGCAGCTGCTGGAGCCAGCACACCGGGAGCTGCGGTCGGTCGTGGGGAGAGGCAGCGGCAAACAGGTGAGAACTTCAGGGAGAGCCACTGCTTTTGCTGCTGCCTCTCCCCAAAGAGCTAAAGCAGCAGCCCCTCCCTGCAGCTCTGACCTGTTTGCTACTGCCTCTCCACTGGGAGCTAAAACTTGGGAACTGCAGGGATGGGCCGCTCAGGATAAGAGGCTGGCATGCCTGGGGGGGCATGACTCAAGCTGTTGGGGGGGATGAACCTTTAAATTGTGTCGTCACCCCCCACCCCACTCTCAGCAGGCACCTGTCATCTCTGTCAGAAGCCCCTAACCCCACCACTGTGCCACAGGGCAGAAGCCCCGCGCTCTCCACTCCCTAGTTTGGTAGGAGGAGAATGGGGGGAGGAAGCACTACGAGCTGCACTTTAACTGTCAAAGAGCTACATGTGGCTCGCGAGCCACGGTTTGGCCACCCCTATTAAATAGTAACTACCTCATGAATACCTTTGTAATGAACAATGCTTCCTACAAGTTAGTATTCGGGGTCAGTTTGAAAAAAAAGTGGTGATACTCTTACAAGCTTTGCACACAAAATAAACTCCCTGTGTGAGTTGCCAAAAACAGACATTGTTCACAGACAGTTGTCCAGATATCTAAAATATGATTATGTAGCCATGTGGCTCCAATGGGCTACTTGATCTCAGCTCCACTCAATAAGGCTTGAATTTGCCACTGGGGTCTGTTAAATTTCTTGGGTTTGGCTTCTCCTTGATAGGGAAAAAAATTAGTGGGGATACCTCTAAAATGGCACCTACTTGCGTCAAGATTATGTATCAAGATGAGATTTCAGTCACAGTAAATTGTGCCGATCTCCAACTCTCGCTCTACTTTATGGTAATCCACCTCCATGAGAGGATTAGCTCCAAGTGCTGGGAGCCCGGCTCCCAGCACTCGGAGCCTGTCTGCACGAGTGCTTTAAAGTGCTCACTTGCTGTGCTCAGGGGGTGATTCTTCATCCCCGAGCCAGCAAGTTAGAGCGCTATAAAAATGTACGGCTTTGGCTACACTTAAATTTTATAGCACTCTAACTTGCTGGCTCGGGTGTGAAAAATCACCACCCTGAGCGCAGCAAGTCTGAGCGCTTTAAAGCGCTAGTGTGGACAGGCTCCGAGCGCTGGGAGTTCTGCTCCCAGAGCTCGGAGCTAATCCCCTCATTGAGGTGGATTACCAGGAACGCTGGGAGAACTCTCTCCCAACACTCACGCTTCAAAGCACTGCTGCGGAAGCGTTCCCGTGGCAGCGCTTTAAAAATTCAAGTGTAGACAAACCCTTATATGAGGAATGAAATAGGTACTGTTGACATTTAAAAGACTGCTGGTCATATGAGTTAACCCCTCACTAAAATGAATGGGCAGTTCACACATCAGAGTGCTACCATTCCAACCTCTCTACAAACCCATTACTGCTTCAGTTTCAGTTCACATTTGAGATTTCTTTGCAACCATAAGAGAGCGCGAGACTGACTTTCATTTAAAAAAGTAAGTTGAGACTCTAGAGAAAATAATACCTTCAGAGAAGTGGTGATACAGTGAATGTATCAGCTGTTTCCAAGCCATTAGTACTCTAGCATATTGGAAACTGGTCTTGTGAATAAAAAAAAATGACATTTTACCATCTCCAGGTAATCTGTTATTTTGATCTTTAATCCATGAATACATTTCTGCAAACAATATAATGTAGTTTTACCTCAATGTAGCCAATTCAGGTAAATCCCTGTTGAAGGATATAAGGTTGACCTCAACTAGCTAGATCAAGGTAAAAACTACATGCGCTTTGTCTCCACTAGAATTTTACATCAAGAAAGCTAACAATGTAAAAAACGCACCTTTTTCCCCCCAATCATGACATAACCTAAAACATGACATGATAATGAAGTATTAAGGTACTATAGAGTTCTCCATAGCTTGAGTCTTCATGAATGGTAGGTACCTGATGAAATGCTGCAATCACCACAATTCGGAAAAACACAGCAATACAAAGGTGGCAGTGGGCTCAGTCAGTAATAGGCCTCAATATTCACAATAAAATAGAAGAAATTGGGACTCCTAGGCTACTTTCTTTTAATATCAACTGTTCTAAATTATTTTCTGAAAAGGGGTGTGCAAGCGGCCAGGTGACAGCAAAGTTGCCAGATACAGACTCAAAGTAATTACCTGCCATCAGGTAACCTATAGCTCTTCCTGCATCTCCATTAAGTAGTTTTTACATCTGTGGTTGGTTTTATTGATGAAGATCAAAACATAGCATCCTACCCTCTTAAGGCCCAAACACATACACAACAGGGCTCTGGCCATCCTCCAAAGCAAAGGTAATATATACATGGACCTAGCTGAAGGAATCCAATGTTCCAAGTGAAAGGATAAACTGGTGGGGACGGAGGGGAATTAATTCCAGGCTGCTGAGCAGCAAGCAAGGCACCCTAGTGCCATATCCCACTGCAGTGACTCCACACTATGCAGCCTCAGGCACTGTGGTAAAAAGGGGAAAAACCACTCAGACTTCTTCCAACAATTATTTGAGATGCATAAAAATGTACACAAAGTGGATGCTAAATTCTCCCATGCAAAATCCATATATCCTTTAGTGACTGGACTATTCCTAAATCCCTCACCAAATACCGTGCACAATGAAATTGCAGAAGAGTACAAAAAAGGATATTGCCAATTTAAATAAGTCTGGTTATCCACTAATATTGAAAACTATCTATACTTATTGTAAATAAAGGATAAAAAAGCACTCTGCATTTCTATTTAAATTGCTTCTGAAGGATTATTATGAATGCATTCTCTGGCTGAACTTAAAGTGTTCAGGTTTTAAACATTCATTTACTTTGACTATGTGCACGTCAAAATGAAAGACTGCAAGTCTGGATACACACAGCAGTTTTATACCAAACACATGCATTCATTTCAGGTCAGTAGTCATTCCAACTCTACTTCAGCAAGTGGTAAAAGCAATGTACTTATTAAAATGTATGTGTTACAAGGTTCAATATGGGTTATCTCCCAAAAACAGCTCTCAAACAGAGATAGCCTTGCAACCTAAACATTAGATATGCTAGAACCAACCTTTAATTGTCCTAAGCCTCAGACTAAGAACAAACTAATTTAGCAACTTTCATCATCTTCTTGGAAGCACTCGTAACTTTTGACTCCTACATAGACTTAACTGCCACCAACAATTTTCAAGGCAGCTTACCTTGTCACTTCAATTGAGAAGCTCTAAGGAAGACTGCTTCTCCATTTGGGACATTACATTTCTTCAGACAATCTTTATGTATTGCCTCAAGATCATTAATAATTTCACCCAATCTCACTTTGCACTGTTTGATTGAACTTTCACATTTCTAAAAGGATTGGCTACACAAACTATTTTGTGCCTGTGCAGATTGAGGTAATTATACCTATGGTTTTGGAGTTTCTTGTTTTTGTTGTTCTTAATCCGCCTGACTGCCAGGAGTTAAATCAAAGTAGGTGGCTAAGGGGAGAACGCAATGGGAAATAAAATGGACAAAGATAAGGATCCTTGTGGAAACAATGAAGAAGCTACTTATTGGGGATACCCCCCACCCACCCAACCAGCTCCAGATAGTCTGTCGATAAGTATTCTTCCCAGACCAAAACCTAGGATCGAAGGGGATCCTAAAGCTGTAAAATGCTGGCTTCAGGAAGGAGGGCTGAAAGGGCTGTCAGCAGACTGAGGCTGACACCAACACTGAGATAAACAAATGATATCTTTGCACTTAAAACACTATAGCTGTACACCCCTACCATCAGTGTAGGTAATCCACCTCCCCAAGAGGCGATAGCTAGGTTGACAGAATTCTTCTGTTCACCTAGCACTGTCCAGGGAGTTAGCACCCAATGGGGGTTAGGTCACTTAACTGCACCACTCAACAGCATGCATTTTTCACACCTCAAAGTGACATATAAACAGATTTAATTTTCTAGTTTAGACCAAGCCGAAGACACAGGGACTGCAGCAAGCAGAATGGCTCCGACAATCCAGAGATGGGAATAAACTGGACCTACCTGAGCTAGATAGAAAAGCTTAGGTAAGGTAAATTTTAGAGGGGGGGGGGGGACTCTGCTGTGTTAAAACATTTTCCTCAATGCTGTGTTTCCCTTTAGCACTTAAATGCAACTTTGTTTTAAATATGCTGTTTTCAAAGTCATTTTAAATCAGTTGCTGTCACAGGTCCCAGGGGGGAAAAAAAGGCAGATACTGTGTAAGACTGGCTGGACCACAGAGTTCCCTCCAGAGTGCAGAAAGCCAGGTCTGTCACCTGAGAGATGGAATCAAGAGGGACAAAACGGTACAGCTCACCAAGAAGCCAGTACCAAAATAGGATTTATTTATAATTAGAGCTCCTGACACTACACTAGATCTGGCCAAATCAAAATCTGGCCAAAAGTCAGCACTTCTTATAAGAAATCAATTCAGTCCTTAAAAAAAAAATGTCACCCATTAATAAGGGAAAAAAAAAAAAGACAGAACTTTACAAATTATCTATAATAGACAAAACCCCAGTAAAGATCAGTGTAGGTTTTGGATCATCAAGTGTCCGTGTAGTGTTGTCATATTCCTTGCAAAACAATGGGAGAGCACCAGAAATCAGTAATACCCTAAAACATAAGATAGAACGCTTATTAAGCATTGTTCCTCCTCCCTGCTGGTGCTAGGAGCTGTGATCAGTGGCCAGGTTCATCGCACCCAAGTGGCTATTTGCTAGGGCTGCTGGAGTGAAGAGGAAATAGACAGCTCTCTGGATCAGAGAGGAGGACAGCCTGTAAGAGAAACTATTACAACAACACTCTTTTTAACAGTGGCTTCAAGGCTGCTGTTGCCCCTCTACTGTGACCCACGGCTGAGTTCAGCATAGCCACAGTGAAGACACTGAAGCGAAACTGTTAGCTCCTTATATGAGTGACAGGATAGGGAATGGGAGGAAGGAAACAGAGTAGTGGGCCATCCTATTGTCAGCAGAGAGATGGCAATGGATCTCTTTAATATTATCCCTAGATGCACTGAACTCACCTAGAGAGAGCAGTGAGGGAGCAGCAAGCTCAAGAGCTATCCACAAAGAGAAGAATGTAGAGTGACTATCTTTAAAGGCTTCTCCTCCCTACTACAGAGTTCATCCATTCCTCTTTACTCACAAGAAGGCCCCACCACTGTCACTATGTGAATTCAAGAGACTGGCCCACCCCTCCCCCACATGCAGTCCCATCCAGTAGCAAGTACCCTAGACCTTTTTCAGTGTATTTCTGATCACTGGGATAAGACCAAGCTGACATGGCACTCCACAATGGCCTGCAGGAAATGTGACATCACCAGTGCTGACCCCACCCTCTTGTAAGACCATCTCATCCATTTCTTCACCAGTTAACAGCAAGTCTACTAATGCATTTTCAGGGAAGATCTGCAGATGCATAAGTTACCAAAGCAAAATTAGCAGTGCCATTGCATATATTAAATAATCACCACATGTTCAGCTTTCAAATTATAAATTTAAAGTAAGACTTAGAAGAAGAAGAAAAAAAAATCACCAGCTGGGATCTGAATTTAAGCTTCTGGATTTCTCCTGCAATGGTTGATGGTATCACCAATCATTTGGATATCACAAGTAAGGTAACTCCCTACTCCACTTTAGATGTTTGTCAGGTTATCAATTCTTGCAGAAGGAACTGGTTTTGACAAGTACAAGCAAGAGAGAAAATTATTTTTGATATTGTTTTATTTTGATTTGATTTGTGGTTTTTCTCACTCTCACTGCAACAGTAATAGAAATGTAGCTACATTTCATTACAAATGAGACAGGACAGATATCTAGTTCCCAATGCAGTGTGCGTGCACAATAAAACTTCAACACTAAACATTTAAACAAATATTTAATTTGTTAGATGAGCACCTTTTTTTAAATAAAAGTAGGATCTTAGCTTATTTGATAAAAAAGCACTTCGGTCCATATTTAAGTCTCTCCTTTGTGAAACTAGTGAGAAATCAGAGTGTAATCATGTTTTGTCTGCACGTCATATCCACCAAATTTATAATAAAACTCTGTTTTCTCTTGTCCACCCAAGTGCAATGCCAAATCAATATACATCCTGAAGTATACAAGTGTCATTTACAGTCTGTGCAGTATGTAATTTTTGGGAGAGTAACAGATTTTTTCATTAAAACAAGACACAAAAAGCAGGTACCTATGGATTGTGAAATCACTGATACATTTAAATGTGACACTGAGAAATGACAGAGCATCCACAGTCAGGCATAGAAGCACCTTAACATCACCACTGTATAGCACTAACATGCTGAAGACAGGAAACAAGAGGCTGGCGGCCCGCCCTTTTGGGCTTCCCATAATCCTCATTGTGTTTCCTTTTAGGAAAAAATGTCAGTCAGTCTGCAGGTAGTACTATGGGATCCCACTAAAGCTATGTCTCTCCAAACATAGGCAGCATGCTGCAACAGCAGTTGATTAGAGGGTTATTGCACAGGATGAGGTACCTGGAGGAACCAGCAGCAAATTGTATGTATGAAACCAATAAAGAACAATACACCTGCTTTGTGGTTCTGGGCATTCAAAGGTTTAAGTAAAACGAAAATAAGAAAGAAAAACTTGTAGCACCTTAGAGACTAACAAATTTATTTCAGCATAAGCTTTCGTGGGTTAATACCCACGAAAGCTTATGCTGAAATAAATTTGTTAGTCTCTAAGGTGCTACAAGTTTTTCTTTCTTATTTTCGTTTTGCTGACACAGACTAACACGGCTACTACACTGAAACCTAAAGGTTTAAGTGTCATTCTTATTGCAGCACATGCTGGAAAGGAAGTATTTTAATGTGCTACAAGATAGTTGAGAGCCAGAGGGACTTTATGGTATAATCCATAAGGATTCTTTACAAATGTAAAAAAGGACCAGTGTTGTCAATTAACTAATTCTAAATAAATGTTTTGCCATCTTAAGCCTCCCAACAAGTCCAACTACAGGCAGCAAAGCAACATGGGTACAGACTTGAAAGGTCAGCTCATATCTCATAGGGTAAACACAAACACTGGTAAGCTAGCCTGATTTTAAATACATAAGACATTAATTATATACATTAGTTAAAAATATATCTTACGTGCTCACCATTAACCACTAAAAACCCAACAATTGCAAGGCTAATTAACTTAAGGAGGACTCAAGCAAGTTCAAGAAAAGAAGAGTAACAAAGAAATTTATGCTTATGGTTTTAGAAACTAAATGTCTAGTTTCGTAGTGATATTCAATACTCCATAGATGGCTCATTTACTGCACCAAAGCGGACAATGACCTAGGCAAAAAACATGAGACTGCTCTCCCTTGTTTATAATGCATTTAGTTGCCTTTGCCAAAGAAGGCAATATACTGTTTATTCCCAAATCTCATATTCTCATGTTTGAGGGATGATTATGACAAAATTTGGGAAACAGTGTCCTAGACCACTGCTGAAGAGTAAAATCAGTATATACCCTACTGCTGTGTTGTGAGGATTGAGGAGAATGTTGCAGCTTGTGAAAGACATGTATACAATTGTTACTTCAATGCAAACAGAAGAATCCCATTTTGTATCAGTGATGTTTCTGAAAATTGCTCTCTCTCTCTCGCTCTCATTTTAGGAATCTGTTTGTGAAATCATGGGTTGAACCAACCTTGCTGAAAGTTTATACAGGTTCTGGCCATTTTCAACAAGAAGGAAACAGTACTATGACTATAAAGTGACAGAGTCTAACTTGACACCAAGTACCACAGGAAACATGCTTCTGAAATTAACACTCCCTGGATGTTCGAGAGAGGCTGAACAGTTCCAAGCTTTAAGCAATAGAAAGAATTCTCCTGACAAATGGGATTCAGTCCTTGGGGTCTAAAGTAAGAGTTAAGTGACTGAACTTACTTGTTAGATGCGCTTGTTTTTAGAAAGCTAAACTGTATTAACTGCAAAATGTTAAGAAAATCTTCCAGTTTCCATTAAGATTTTAAACAAAAGGCTTATTTTTAAAACCCTTTTTTGTGCATGTGTTCAGTAAGACAATGGATGTATGTTCCCTTTTCCAGTTCCCATTTCTGTGATGATCTCACATTTTGTGCAGCAAACACTAATTAAATGCAAACTGAAAGAAGATAGACAAGCAATACTAAACGTTGCTAGTTAGCATGAACTATGTCTTACGATATTTAAAAAACAAGCCCAATCTCAGTCCGTGAGAGCAGATAATTTAACATTTTTTCTTACTGAAGTGTTTTCTTTTTAAATATTTGCAGTACTGAAGTCCATTCTCCTCCCCTTAAAGTCCCATTAGCATTATACAGGCACATTAAGGAGAATGGAAATCATTTAATCACTAATGTTTCTTAAAGCACAGGGTTTTTTTCCCTTGAAAAAGTTGACCCATCTATGGATTGTTCTCCTGCAGTTCTCCCACCACTTCTGTAGTTTGGTGGCGAGTGTTGTAGTCCAAGAATAACTAAAAACTGGCAAACCAGTCCAAAGGAAAGATGCAATTCTGGACACTAAACCATTTTCCTGTAAAACTGTACAAATCCAGATACGCCATGAAAAAAAATCGTTCTTAACTTGAATCAGCTACAGGTTATTAATGTCCTAGAAGCTGCCTTACTGTTTCAAACACAAAGGCTGTGAAAACCTGTAAAAGCAAAAAAAAAAAAAAAAAAAAAGTGCTGCATTAAATCAATTCTTTTAAATTTTAAAATGAAGCTTGAATATTCACTAGATTGTCATGTGTAAGGGATCAGGATTTCTGGCTATATAAGCAGTAGTTATGAAAGTGTCCTGAATCCTCACCCTATGATTTAGAGAGGTAAATAATGAGATTTTAAACAGTAAGTTTCCTTAATTTTAGTACATCATTCACACATTTGAACCTCTTGTTTTTGCCATCAAGGGTAAAGTAACAAAGCTGAATTTAGCCCAATATAATTCCACGCCTGAAATCATTTATTGCTATACACCCATTTTGTGTTTCTTACTGGTAAAGACTGCAAAAGTAGTTCTTCAAGACAGAGAAAGTTTTCTTTATTGTCCTCTACATCTGAGAGATCCAGGCAGCAATTGTTATTTTATTTACAGTAAATGACTGAGCCCTCAGAGTAAATTCCCATCCACCTTCCTATATGAAAACACCCCCTACAACTGCTACTAAGTTGCTGAAAATCAAATGCTGTGTTAAACTCTTTTTGCTCTTCATTACAAACGGGTATTACCCGGAGCTCTAAGTAAAGATTCAAAATTTTAAACACATGCTAGCTATCTTTCAGGAGACAGCATTTAGTTACCTTTAAGCCATTTCAATTAGTGCCTAGGTGGTGAATCCCCTGGAATCCAACTTCACTCATATACACACTATTACAGATTTGAACAAAGCTATGCAAACAAGCAGCATTTGAATAAGGAAAACATGAACGTCTGATACACAGTTACACAAATACATGTACACATTACAGTAAGTAAGAAAATAAGTTTAGCAGCAGCAGAGATCTTCCCGCAAGCAAGTAAAATATATTGAACAATGCTAAAGCATTCAAACATGCCCACCGAAATCATGCATTCGGGTAACAAAAATGCATAAACTCCATCTTTGCAATACATAGTCCCTTTAGAGAATATTTTTAAAAGTAAAAATAGCAGCAGCTGCAGCTCACCAGTTTTTTCTTCCTCTCTTGGCTGGAAGAAACCATATCCTTAAGAGACGCAAATTTCACAATGTACATACCTGAGAACTCTGAAAATCTGCTCTGCCAAAAAATGTTAAAAGACACCAAACCATTATGGTTTGTAAAACAGAACTGTTTAGTACTTTCTACTTCTAGTACGCCAGTGAAAAACCACTAGCTAACGCTGATCATTATGAAAAAAAAACTTATGCCACGCTGATTGGACACAAAGCCCTAGCTGAATCGCGTTGCTAACATCTTAACACCAGTAAGCTTTATTTGGATATCATCTTTTTCATGAATGAACAATTTTTGAGCTTGCACGTAACACAAGACAGCCATCATGCTCTCCACATCTTAATATACAGTTCCATAAAGAAAAAACAAAAATGCAGCAACCACTGCAATTTAAGTGTTTATCTAGGCTTTAAAAATAAGGTGTTATGGTGCAAGCATGAAAATGCATCGACAGGGATCAGTAACTAAGCAAGGTCATACAAATCTCTCTACTCTCGGAAGACATTCTACATTAATCATTGGTTTGTTTTCTTAGTGGCAATATTTAAACTAACAATAGCTCAGCTGTTTTTAAGAAAGCAACAATATTTTCAAGGATATTTACACAAGCTTAATGTATAGATATGCTTCTGTTTTATTAATTGTGTGGGAAACTCAGCAGACTCTTACTTCCACATAATAGGTGTTGCCTTTGAAATTCTGAACCCAAAGAAAGCAAAAATTAGTCCCTGAGCCACAAGGCCATTTGTAGTGTGATCTGTTATATGACAAAATTAAATCTAGTAAAATGTATTTTTTTAACCTTAAATGTTAATGTATTTAAGCAGACTTCAGGAAAAATATCCTTTAAACAGTATATTTGGTAAGCATAGTTAAACAGTGCCATCTTTTGGCAATTCATAGAACTGTCCAGATACTCCTTTCAAATTAATACAAAAAATATGAAACATGTCATGTTAAACATTAATGCCCAATTCTGCAACTTTTACTCACTTGAGTAATCCCAATTAAGTCAACAGGACTACTGGCATGAGTAAATACTCAAAGACTAAACATTCTTCAAAGAGAAACTGTTGAACTCGAATTGATATGCAAACTAGATTGCATTACCTCAGGATTAAATAAGGACCTCGAATGGCTCGGCCATTACGTTAATTGAATCTATTTCCCTTAAGTTAACGATCCTCATTCACACCTGTGTGACCATCTTGTTTATCACTTCAAAGGTTTTTCTTCCCCTGCTATTATGGTTCCTCTCAATTAATTAGCCTCTTAAGGTTGGTCTATGCACCTCCACCTTATCATGTTTCTCTGACTGTATAAATATCTGTCTACTGTATGTTTCATTCCATGCATCCGATGAAGTGGGTACTAACCCACGAAAGCTTATGCTGAAATAAATTTGTTAGTCTCTAAGGTGCTACAAGTTTTTCTTTCTTATTTTCATTCTACAATTGTATCTTAAGGTTTTCATGCATGGGCTGAGTCCACACAAACTCATCTGCAGTTCTCCTAACCTTAATCTACATTGGCAATGGTGAAAGCACCAGTGTAAATAGAGCACAGGCCTTTTTTACCACATCATATGACATTACTGCCTCCACCACCATAAGCACTAGTGTCAGACTAGCAGCAGCAAAACTGCTGAAAAAATTTAGGGTAGACGAGAACTAAAAGATTTAGGTCAAGAAACTGAAAGGCTGTTCTTAGTATTGCTGTCATTTGTGTTTCATTAGCCCCTTGCTGAGACAGCAAGTAGAAGTCAGTAATAGCTTTTCTCAGTGATGTAAATGGAGCTCCACTTAGTGCTTGTGCCAGAATTGGGACCTTAAAGCAGTTTTATGCTTGCTATTAAAAATCTGAGACGTTTTATTGAAAATTAAATGATATTCAGATAACACAGACCAACTATATACATCCTCTGACCACAAGTTAGAAATATTCAAAGATTTTTGTACTTGTAGTTATTGAAAGTTGATTTACAGTCCTAAGAAATTCTGTTTATACAAATTGAAAGTTATGAATTCTGTTAAAATCAAATACCCAAGTATTTAATATAATTGCATAGGACTGTTACGAAGTGGGGGAGTTTCCTGTTTTCCTTGTTTCCTATGGGGGGGGGTTTCTTGGTTTTCCTATGGGTTGCAGCAAGCAGAGCCCACCTGGATACAGGAGAGACTTGGATGTGCTGTGCTGAGGGAAGCCCAGCCTGAGGGCCCTGAGAGTTTCGAGTGCTGTGTTCAACGCTCAATAAACCCTCCTGTTTTCCGCTGGTTGAGAGTCGCTCCGGTCTAGAGAACAGGGTTGCATTGTCCCCTTCAGGGGTGGAGGCCCTGGGGGTCCAGAGTGAGTGGACTCCCTGAGTGGGCCCACGGCAAGAAACAGGTGTGCTAAGGCTCAGAGAGGTGCAGCTCCAGGAGGTGGAGGGGGCTTAACCCTGAGAGAGAGTGGACCCCCGAGAAAAGGGCTGTCTCACTGAAAGGGGCATCCCCCCACAGACCACACGGGTCCAAGAGCGGGCAGGATACTAATCGAAAAGATTTTATTCTTGCTAAATTACCAGTAACTTAAAATTTAAGTAACATTTAGCCAAATTCTCTTCTTCAGAGTTCAGTGGAGCTCCATGGGCATAAAAAAGGAGAACCTGTTCCATTGTTTGCCTCTTATCCTAAACTGCTCAGACATCTGCTATAACATTCACTAATACACCTGAGCTTGCTGATATGCACCTGAGCCCCCTCCTGTGTCCCAAACCCCTCATCCTCAGCCCCACCCCAGAGCCTGCACCCCCAGCTGGAGCCCTCACCCCCTCCCACACCCTGAACCTCTCCTTTCTGGCCCCACCCCAGAGCCTAGGGGAACGAGCCTCTGTGCCCTCCCCTCTTCCCTTCCTGTGGTCCTATGTGTGGCCTGTGACTGATTTTTTCTGTGGGTCAATGGCCCTTGACAGAAAAAAAGGTTCCCGCCCCCTGCACTAGCAGAACTACACCCAGTAGACAGAGGCAGATGAGATGAATATGGAGGGGCTGCATGAATGAGGTACAACATCCTGATGTGAAGCTTAGCCATTCCCTGCATCCAGCAGCTGAGAGGGGGAGTGAGCTCTGCTACTTTAACTCCCTCCTCCAAACCGCCTCTATTGGTGACCTCTTCCCCCATGAATAACTCCACTTTCTGCCTCTGCTCCTCAGAACTTCCCTAGGCAGCAAGAGCAGTGTCAAGTTGACATGCTTCATGATGGTTTAAACTGCTACCCAGGGCTACAAACAGCGTAAGTGAAACTGGCCACAGGTCTTATTAATTTCAGCCTGCTTCTGCTTTGTTAAAGTAGGAGCAGCCAATAGCACAGGCACCGGAGGTGTATGCCAACTCAGGAAGACAATACTTTTACACTGACTTATAGGTCCAAAGTCAACTTGCAAATTCATATTTCTATCTGAATACAGCTTAGCTTCCATAGTTAATTAGTAACATTTTTAACTAACTTTCCGTTATAATTATTTTTGATATCTGCCTAGATTTCCACTTTGTTTTCTTTTTGCATTTGACAGCATTGTGTAAAATAAGTTTCAAGCTTTCCCCCTTACAGAAAAGATCCTTTTCACTACAGGGGACAAAACTCTTATAAATAAATGTAAAGGAATGTTGTAAAAATATTCAGAACATATCATGGTGACTGTCTCAAAAAAAATTTGACAGTGTCCCTTTATCTTTGCAACCAGAAAGACTAAAACCTCTATTTAAAAACACTGTAAGCTTAAGTTCTGTACAAACTGAGTTTAATATCTTCACATTCTGTGGGGGCAAGTGGGTTTTTCAAACCCCAACGAAGAACACAAACAGAATTATGCAAGCCCATAAACAAGCAGCAGCATTTCAAAAGTCAATTAGGGAACAGTATGGCCAACAACTAGAATATGCACGCTTTTGCCCCTAAAGTCTGACCAATGAAGCTCAAGGTCCAAAATTCCTAATAAAATCAACAGCCAAATGATCTGTCTTCCATTAAACTGCAAGCCAAAGAAGATCACTTCTCTATACACTCACGTATTTTACCAATCAACAGCAAATCAGTTTTGGCTGGATTATGTCAAAGCCTATTTATATCCATCCAAGATAAAGTTGCTGTTTAGTTTCTCTCTGTAAGCAGATTTCAATGCCAGAGATTTGACATACAAAACAAATGTTAGTGTTTTCCACTTAAAGTGGAAGCCTCCACTTTAGCTATAACATTTAATAATGGCTCCAAATGGTAGCATAGAAATGCTAAAAAGATTCACAGATGTGCATTTTCCGCAGAGGCATATCACTAGAGGTAAGCCTCCAAACAACTATGGACTGTATTTGATAAGACAGCTGTAGTCCTTAATCACCACTTGACAAGTTGTCCAGTCATTCACTAACCACAATATTTATGCTAGTTGCCACAAGTATCTGAAAGGAGGACTGGATTTGGGGTACTAGGAGGAAGATGGATGAAGCATCCTAAACATTCCAGCTATGTAAGTTACAATGGGTAAAAGACACACATAGACAAGGCTTTGCTATTAAAAAAATCTCACTGAAATGAGCAAATACGTGTCACACCTCTTTGGAGCAAATGCTGTTCCTATCTCTGCAGCAGTGGAAGGCTATCATAGCAGAACAAGCGGGCTTCTATTTCTATTGTGCAGATGTGCACTATCTATAAGCTTTCAAAATGGGCTCTTGAGCATTGCTGTCTAGCAGGGAGTTATGGAAGGACTGCAAATCCACTGGTCATTCCATCCCATTTGGGGGCGGATACAAGTAGCACAGGAGTCTATTTCAGCTATGGTTGGAATAGCTGATTCAGAATGGCTCAGCAGCACTTGAGTTCCTTCCTCTCCAGCGTGGCTTAGTGCTCCAAGTTTGCACTAGGGCCTTGGACAGTATGCCCCTCTCTGCTCTTTCAAACAGCCTTCTGCAAATTCAAAAATACAACATTGTATCAGTTCTGTTCTCTTCACATTTGCAGGATTCTGTGCAACTACTGTATATAAATTTTTTATTTAAAGGAAAACTACCCGCTGAAAGGCAAGATAAGCCCAACAGCCCCAGGAAAGTTTCCTACTCACCAACAGCAAGGAGAAAGAGGATTTATCCATGACCTGACTTCAGTATTCATTCCTCACAAACTAAGCAGCACCAGGACTAGTCAGGTTTTGGATGGGGTCCCTCCAAGGAAAACCCAAGAAGAGGAGGGAAATGGTGCTAGTAATTCAGTAGGTGGCAGCATTCTTTCTGAATCAGTACTAAACCAAAGCTCCAATATGGGTGTATGGCAGTGGTTCTCAAACTGTGGGTCACGACTTGCTGGGGCACAGTGCCAAAGCTGAAATCTGAAGCCCTTCGGTCCTGGGCAGTGGGGCTCAGGCTACAGGCCCCGTGCTGGGAGCTGAAGCCCATGGGCTTTGACCCTCCCCACCCGGGGCAGCGGGGCTCGGGCTTCAGGCCCCCTTCCCTGGCATGGCGGGGCTTGGGCAGGCTCAGGTCCCACCTGCTGGGGTTGTGTAGTAATTTTTGTTGTCAGAAGGGGGTTGTGATGCAATGAAGTTTAAGAACCCCTGGTGTATGGAATTTACTTGAGTGAATCATAAAACCATGATCCTGACCATCTAACTCAAGAACCTATGCTACTTTCTGCAATAAAAAGAACCTATCCAAAATACTGAGACAATTATTTCTTCTATCTAAACATCACCTCCCTTTGCAATATTAATATATGGGTTCTTTCACTCATGTCCTAAACTACTGTGTACTGGCAAACAGATGTTAATTTCCACCACACCAGGTAGCTGCATTTCAGCAATTTCTACAATTTTAAATATTTTACAACTATAGACACTATTAAAATGGTTAAAACACTTTACACACACATCTATTTAAGAGCTTTTTAATAACTTCAAATCCTTTCACTCACAATTAAAAAGACCTGGAGGGTTAGTTATAAAAGAAATATGTCCACAGTCCTGCAGGAATGTTTCAAATCAAACATTAACATATTTTCCCCCTAAATCAGTAAAAAATCAAGTGGGGAAGGGTTTCTAAATGGAGGAACTAAGTTTAACTGACAGAACTAAGTAACTGTCAATTTAAATTAAGCGCAAATTAATTTTGTGCAAATACATTTATTTGATCATTCAGAAACTCAAACATAAAAAATTTAGATCGTAACTATTCTGATAAAATATTAAAATTTTATTCAAAAGATTCAACTAATCCAATTGCAAGTGATTAAAACCTGACACTACTAAACTGTGCAGCCAAGCTGATCAAGTCATACACAGCAGATACACACGGGGATTGTACAGTATTAGTTATCCAATACTGCCACCTGTTGGCTGCCAGAGATATCCCCTTAATAATTAGAGTTCTGACCTTTTTTAGATCACAGGCCACCAACGACATCCAGAATCCACACACTACACCCAACAACCAATTGCTATCTGATAAAAAACTTTGCTTTGTAAATTAAGATTTTAATTTTATAATCACTAATTGCCAGCACTTAAACTAGGGTTGCATGAAATAACAATTTTGAAAAGTATATTTTTAAATTATATTAAAATTATATAATTTAAAACTTTATTATTATTTATTATGTTAATTTATTATGTTAATAAATATAATTTAAATACGTAAATAATATTATGTGACACTACTGTACAAACACTAAGACATGTGGCTAGTGAGGAATCAAGATGTGAGTTCCACAAGCATGGGCTAGTCAAAAATGAAGGAATTAGGCAAGAACCAGGATGACAATAGAAGCCATGCCAGGAATCCACAACCTCTTCAAGAATGCTGTCTCAAGAGTGAGAGGCTGACACACAGTTTAGGAAGAGTCGAGCTTCAGAGACTGGGGAACCTTTACACAAGATGTGTGGCTTTTTATTGTTTTGTGTACTGCTTGGGTTGGTTTTGCAGGGGCTGACAGAACACGTTTCCAGATTTGTATGAATATGCATTGTTGCATAGCAGTCATGGAGAATTATTGTGAAGACACACACACCATTAAATTAAGGCCTTCATGATGCGAGCACAGAACGGGTGTGGGGGTTGCATCTATAGATTCAGTACAGTTCAAAGAGGCCAACTGTTCAAAACTCTCAATCATCTCCTGCACCTGTTACCTTGATCACAAGCCCCTAAAACCATCATTGTACTACCATGCACAAAAGCACCCACTCTGGACTTCCCAACACCCAACTGGTCACTAACTATCCAGGTTAGCCAGTTTCCAGAGTAAAGTGTAACCATCTCTTTCTTCACAGTAGAGATCTCCCCTCCTGGCACTGCAATTTCAGGGGCAGTTCCCCCAAAGAGTTAATAAAAAGAGTCCTTCCTGATTCAAAAAGTCTATAGCTACTGCTGCTCACCGCAGGTCTCAAGAACTCTATTCTATTAGTCTGTAATTGCATACTAAACATTGAGTGGCACCTTGTGAACTTCATCTTTAGATAGCAAATTAAACTGTTACCAAGTTATAGCACAAATTCCAGTAAAGCTCCTCTATTTCTCTTGGATCACTTAAAACATTTGGTGATCGAATTTCAGGCTCTCCAAGTGAAAAAAGTCTGAGAAAATCCAGGCCTTCATTTTGAGTATATGCCTGAGCAATGGCCTGAGTTTCCCTGAGAGTTATGGGAACTGGCCTATTTTCCCACAAGCTTTTCAAAATCACTCATAAACCATTGCTTAAGGGTGCCATGCTGGGAACTGTGAGACAGGCCCAATTGCAATGGCTGATTAACATGCTCTGCGTAGATAAGAGCAGACCATCCCCCAGAAGAGGAGAGCTATCAGACACATTTCACCTTGGCAGTTTTAGTGGTGCAGTCCCACAGGTTCAATTACCAATGGCCTAACCCTCTACTGCATGCACAACTTTCAGATGAGGATCAAGGTGCTTACAATATGGATTGACCTGTGAACGGTGTCACTTAAAAGCCATTATACTGTAATCTGAGAATGTCAGCACTGCCAGAATTTAGTCTGGTGCACAAGCATTAGAGTATGGAACAGACTGACGGAGTTCTGCTACTAAAAAAGAAGTATGGCGAAATCCCGCTATAACGTGCCCCGCGATAACGCGAATCCGGTTATAACGCGGGGTGAGTCTGGCCCCGGTGGCTGAGGTGGGCGCGAGGCGTTTGGGATCCATGCCCCGGAGGCTGCAACAGAAGCGACTCTCCCTGCAGCCGCGGCACACCCCCGGGGTTCTCACCTCTGTCCCCGGCAGGCGCAGGGCATTCCGGATCCATGCCCCGGCGGCTGCAGCAGGAGCGACTCTCCCTGCAGCCGCGGTGCACCCCTGGGGTTCTTGCCATCCTGCTCCAGCAAACCCCTAGCTTCTGAATATGGTGGAACCCCGCTATAACGCGACCCCGCATTTACCACGATAGAATTTTTTTGAGACCAATTATCGCGGGGTTCCACTGTAATCCCAAACAGGTGTGCATGCCTGCATTTACAACCATTACCCAACTGTCAGCAAGGATAATGTGCTTGTGAGATTTCTTCAGTCCCTCAGGCCTGCTTCCAAAGTCTCAGAAACTTCAGCTATGAAAGTAATATAGAACAGAGAAAGATATAGGTCCAGTTAAAATAGGCTTCAAAAGGGCAGTTGTTAAGCACCAGGCAGACTCACCCACGTCCAGAGAGACTTAAAGCAAGGGAATACATTCTCCTGATTTAGAAAAGCAACAATTTTTTGTCATAACAAAAAAACTAGGGATAGGGGTATGGGGAGTAGCTATGATAAAAATCCAAAGCTTGTCTAGTTCCCATTGTAAATAAGAATATGTCCCAGCTTGAAAACTGAGCAAATGATTAATTCTGCCCTGAAGGAAAGAAGCGGGATTGCCTGTAGCTAAAAGCTCACTTTGCCTGCTAGGAGGTTTTCTTTTTTAAGAGAAGTCACAAACATGCCATATGAGGGGCACATATCTCTATCATTCTTATGAGGCTTTTCTCACTTCCTCTTTGTAAAATTTTACCCTCATGATTCTTTGGAGCTGAGGGATGGCAGAAATTAAGATTCCCTGCTTCTGTCATGCAAAAGCAAAAACTGAGGGTGGAGTGAGGGAGCTCAGATTTCACTTCCTGGAAGACACTTTTATTCCATTGCCTCCACAATTCCATTAAGTGGAATTATTAACACAAGGCTGTCTAGAACTTTCCTCCAGGATGGCAGAAAATATCTCTGACAGTAGGGCCAAAGAGTGGTATATACTATAATTGGACAGTTGTGGAAAACTGTGAGAGTCTGTTCCCCATATTTGCTAACATTCAGTTATACACAAGGTTAATGCAAATTCTATCACTAGAAACAGGCACAGAACCAATCAGTTTGCGAATTCAACTTGAAAACTGGCTCTACATATAAATTACATAAAAAGTCCATGCACTAGTTCTCAGGGAGGTATTAAGTGTTAGAGAAGTGTTAAATAATGCCTTTAAGCCCTGGCTTCCCAAAATAGTCCCGCAAGTTACATCTTCGTGGCTTTATGACAAATGCAGCTTGGCATTTCAAACTTTTTTTAAAAAAAATTAACTTCTAGCCTGAAACATTTCAGGCAAAAAAGAATTTCTCCCCCTTCATTTGTAAAATGTTTACCACTCAGTCTACCAATATCCCAAGCATAAACAACCAGGATTTACTCTTTTCATTACAAAGTGCAAATACAGTTATTCCCCAATGGCATCAGAAAGCGGAGGCTTGATAACAAACAGCAAAATGAAATGAAGGCACAAAATCTTGTTCCTTTGAAATCTCCATTTGACTATTTCAAAGGAAACTGAGCAGAGGAGTGACCCATATTATTTAAGTTCCATTTGTCCTATACTGGAAAGCAATCCCATGGTATGCTCCCTATGAGCAAAGGCATCAAATGCATTGTAGTGGTTTTCCCCACTGTAGGTTCACATACCTTCACCTTCCCTTGAAGCCGGGTTGCTAGGGATGACCACAAAAGAATAAAATCTTTTAAAATTAAAGCCATCTGGAGCAGCTCTTTTAAATATGTATTGGCAACCGTGACTCAATTTCAAGCCCACTACATAACCAGAGCCTGCATGTCTAATAAATGAACTGTATTGTAACCAGAGGTATTTCTGAGCCACTCAGGTCATGGGCCCACTAAGACCCCACTGCAAATACTTAGGACTTCCCCACAAAGCTAATTGCTTTACCCTGAAACAAGGATGTATGTAAAAGCCAAATGTTCTCTTGCAAAGTCTGTCAATTTTATTCCCATACTGTATGACAAAAATAACCCCACAAGTTCCTTACCTCCAGATAGCTAAACATTCTCCATGATGAAATTACTGTCATATTCCAATATGTCACTCTTAATGGGTCTTGCAATTTAAAAGATCATTACTATGAATTCTATTACCATTTTTGATTTTGCTATTTCATGATTTCACATATAAACCAAGAATCAATTGAGAGTTTTAAAGTCAGAGTTAAATTTCAGAAACTTTTGTTTGCAGACTTAATATTTGACAAAATTTTAAAACAAAAAAAATATGATCAATTAGCAAATAACAGAGCGCACGCCATTACTGCATGCACTGAAGAATTGCCATTTCCCCTAATTTTAGAATAACCGGACTGGTTAGGTGGTTACAATAGGATAGATGATATATTCTGCAATACAGTATAGCATATTATTGCATCTTGAGAATACAGACTGTCTGACCCACATTAAAGCTCAAGGAAATTGGAAGCAAGGTATTTATTGTAGCAGATCCTCTACTCAGGAATTTGGTCACTGGAAAGACATTTGAGCCCTCAAGCAAGCAGGAGAACAATTCCATTTTGGGACAACTTTTGAGGTTTTGAAATTTGTTTTTAATCCACACACCAAAAAAAAAACAAAAAAAACAAAAAAAACCTTTCAAACATTTCCATGAAATGAAGCTGTCTCTAAATGGTTGTTTTCACATTTCTCGCTCTTTCTCTGGTCAGAAATGACCAGAAAGTCTACCCTGGACCCCAGAAACCTTTGCAGCTTTAACAAAAGAGCATATTTTGATAAAAATACATTTTGTCAAAAAATGTTTTAAATGTGGCCACTTTTAGAGCACATTTAAAAATATTTTTGTCCAGATCTGCCTCTAACAGTAGGCTCTGAAATCAGCTGGCACCAATTTCCTATGTCTAGTTAGAGCTTGGTGCTACATGAAGTATATTGTTTGTGAGATATGTTCTTTAATCCAATTCATACAAAGTACACTAGAAAATATAATGATGGACACCTCTTACTGCCCAATATAGCTGTCCAACACTCCAAAACTGCATACACTTTCCTTGGAGTACAGATTCATGACAACAAATGAACAAAGCAGACTGTCTGAGCTAAATCACATTTTTGAACAACTGGATCCACTTCACATTCGCTAGATGGGAAACGCTGTACAACCTATGTAAGCAAGATTTAACTTAGGGTACGTCTATACTTACCTCCGGGTTCGGCGGTAAGCAATCGATCTTCTGGGATCGATTAATCGCGTCTTGTCTAGATGCGATAAATCGATCCCGGAAGTGCTCGCCGTCGACACCAGTACTCCTGCTCCGCGAGAGGAGTACGCAGAGTCGACGGGGGAGCCTGCCTGCCGCGTGTGGACCCGCGGTAAGTACCTTTTAGTTCAAACTAAGATACTTCGACTTCAGCTACATTATTCACGTAGCTGAAGTTGCGTATCTTAGTTCGAACCGGGGGGTTAGTGTGGACCAGCCCTTAGTTTTGCAAAAAAGTCTCAATCTACGCAAGATAGGGAAACCATTAGTACCTTCCTAACTAAAACTATGTTTGAATAGTCTTCGCTAAGTCACTAACAGTTTCAAATCTGAGTGCAGGCAGAGCCTAAAGCAGAGTGGGAAAAGTTCACGCATCATTTAACATCCCTTAAGACCCCCTCCTACTCTATTCTATATAGGTTTTTATATCACACATTTGAGCGTCTAACCTTAGGCGTAAATGCTTTAAAGTATTCAAATATATGTTGAAGCAATCACCTGGGGACTGTCTTTATGAAAGTTTAACTCATTTGCTATTATTTTGCATTGTGTCCTTCATTCTGAACTTTGACTGGTTAAGAGTTATGGTTTTAATTTCAATACGTTACAGATGTTTTCAGTTTTCTTAAATGATCCTTTCAGCACTGTATTAGGCATGTTGTACTGCTTGTTTGTGGCAAAGTAGAGGAGGGCAAACAGATGAGAACTTTAAAAACAGTCTTGTTCAGAGAGGAAGCAGAAGTACGTAGAGTCTTGTATTCCTTGGAATCCAGAGGATCCTGTCCCAACCCCTACATATCACAATAGTGACCCCTCCAGAAATAAAGAGCTTGACATGGTGCCCATCAAAGATGGTCAACTCTGCTCCAAAGTCTGACAGACAAGTCGTTAAGTGACAAAGACATTCCTTGCAGGTCACTCCTCACCCATGTGTTCCAATGATAGTACATTTCTAATGGTTGGGTTCTGCTTAACTAAAATCAAATTTTAAAAAACAAACAAACAAACAAACCCACCTTACTCTACCAGAAACCACTAGAAGTAAAACAAACCCACAAGATTATCGTAGAATTTGCTGTTATCTGTTAGATGTTACCCTATAAGCCAACCATAATTGTTCTGAAGCCATTCACTTTCTGAACTACCATTACGTTTGGTCAGAGAAAAAGTCTCTCTCTCTCTCTTTTCTTCCCTTCAGTGATCACCATTTTTTTTCCAGGGAAAGGTAATGAAACAGGACACTCCTTTTGGGTCCTATTAATGCCATATTTAAATTGTCAGGAGGGAGCACTATTTTATAACACATGGTGCTCTTGCCCATAAGGACAAGTGTGCTGCTTCTGTACCACGACCAGAATCTGCCAGCCCATAAAGAAAAAAAGACAGGCTTCAAATTAGTGTCCCCAACTACAGCTGAGCACACCAAATCTTTCTTTGTCCAGTTAGATCTCAGTCGCATTCAAAATAATATGCAGTCTGCAGGTCTCCTAAAACTCAACAGGTAGTTTAGGGTTTTCAGTTTTTCTACTGTAAAATTCATCCTCAAAAAGCAGGTTTAAGAGTTCAGGTTAAAACCTGGCATATAAAATCTCAACATTTTGTTTTTACATATCTGAAGACTACAGATAATGAATTTGTTTATAAGAAAAACACAGAATGTTACTGACATAAAATTTGGTTCAGGTTTTAACTGAAGTAGAGATTTAAAAATCCAAGACATTGAAATGTAAACATTAACTACTGAATCTACCCCAAAATCGGTTTTAACTTAAATTCAGTAACTTTTAGCAGGACTCATCACATACAAACATCTGACATAATAGATCAGAACTGCCTCAAAAGATGCAGGAGACCGAACCAGATGACCTCTTGCAGCCACCTTACTGTCCTACAATTCTATGAGGCCCACAAATATGGTTCACATCACTGAATGGACTTCCAAATACAGTTTACTCACTTCAAACAAGCCAGCTAACATGGTGAGGTTAAAGGGGGTGTAGTGAAATCTAATTAAAAAAAGACTAGACTGGTTCAATCTAAATATTTAAATCAGCAAAAAAACTGAAAGTAGCTTGACTGAGATCATTACCTGTAATTTTGTACCCATAAGAAGCCAACTGTCCAGCCATATATTCTCCATCTGAATTATTATGAGAACATCCCCATGTGCGTATCCAGATTTTTTGTGCACCGGGAATAATGCTGTTGAGTGAACAGAATCAGGAAAGCAAGTTAGAGATAAAAACAAAGTAAAACATGAAGTCATTTCAGGCACTCAGGAACAAAAGGTTTTGGCCCCTATACATTGGAATGTTAAATGACTCATATGTAAACCCTCCACCCAGCCTCAATGAGGTAGAGAGGGAAGAAAAGATTCAGTATTTTAACGGGGGGCAGGGAAGGTAAGAAAGAAATAATAGCTTCAAAACAGAGAGGGTATATGGAAAGAGAAAACTATTCTCTGTAGCTATATGGAATTAAAAAAATGTTGGGTTTGTTTTTTAGGTTTTTAAGATAAGAGATTTCAATGTTCACACACAATACCAGACTGTCAGCACTAAAAATAAGTCATCTATCCATGAAATAGGTACAGCTAAATTGCAAGCTACTCATGCTGCCTCACCTACGTGCCTTCAACGCATCCCACACAGGCCACCTATCAGACATCACTACTAATCCAGACCAGGTACTGAGCAGTGAGGTAGGGATGAAAAGCTCTGTACCCCAACCCTTCTGAGCTACAAAAGTATTATTGTGGCAGATTTGTACCACTGTAGTAGAGGGCATGCCAGCTTATTTGAAGATTTATAATTTGGCTAAAAAAGGTTGCTCCAGAGTAAAGCCTCTGGCAGAGATACAGCCATGATACAAAAGAGCCCACTAGAAGAACAGAACAGAAATCTCAAGGCTTGGCTTACACTACCAATTTACATCAGTATAACTACAGTACACCCTGAGAGTTACGAACACCAGAGTTACGAACTGATCGGTCAACCACACACCTCATTTGGAACCAGAAGTATGCAATCAGGCAGAAAAGAAAAAAAAATGAAAAAGCAAATACAATACAGTACTGTGTTAAACGTAAACTACTAAAAATATAAAAGGAAAGTTTAAAAAAAGATTCTGTAAGGTAAGGAAACTATTTCTGTGCTTGTTTCATTTAAATTAAGATGGTTAAAAGCAGCATTTTTTTCTGCATAGTAAAGTTTCAGACCTGTATTAAGTCAATGTTGTAATTTTGAAAGAACAACCATAAGGTTTTGTTCAGTTACAACCTTCATTCTCAAGGTATTTGTAACTCTAAGGCTCTACAGTACATCGCTCAGAAGGGTGGGCTTCTCCCATCAACATAGTTAACACCTCTTGGGGAGGTGGAGTACCCACACTGATGGGAGAATCTCTCCCATAGGCCTAAGTAGCGTCTTCACTAAGCGCTGCAGCTGCGCCACTGCAGCACTGTAAGTGTAGACAAGCCTTAAGAGACACTGAGGAGTCAAGAATGACCAATGGATAAGAATCATGCCTATTTGCAAAAAATTAATAGGGTCTTGTCTATACTACAAAGTTTTGTCGGAAAAAGTTATGCCGCTTTAATTAAAACCACTGTTGCGTGTCCACACTATGCTCCTTGTGTCGGCAGAGTGCATCCACACTAGCAGCTCTTGCATCGATTCAGAGAGCAGTGCACTGTGGTAGCTTTCCCACTGTGCAACTAGCTGCAGGATGCTTTGGGAAGGGTTTGCAATGTCTCATGGGGCAGGTGCAGCGTCACATGATGCAAGTTTCTCAATCCCATCATTCCACGGGCATCCTAGTAGATTGTCAGCCGCTTTTCAACCGAAGTGTGGGGAAGGAGAGGGGTGGGAAAAGAGACAGCAGGCTGACCGACCTATCCTGAGGCAGGGGGAGGGGGACACCTCCCACATACATCAGCCCCTGACTCTGCTCCACATAGCAGTCTCTCCCTACACTCCTGGCAGAAGCAGCTAGGGTGACCAGATGTCCCGATTTTTTATAGGAACAGTCCCGATTTTTGGGTCTTTTTCTTATATAGGCTCCTATTACCCCCCACCCCCTGTCCCAATTTTTCACATTTGCTGACTGGTCACCCTAGAAGCATCCCACTCTGCCTGCCTACCTATGGTTCTGAGATTCCCTCTGAGTTCTCTCACAGCCTCCTCAGCTGCCAGGAGCGGCATTCGGAGCAGCTCTGTGAGCTCTCCATGCTGCAGAATGTCAAAGCAGCACAGCAATCTGCCCCCGCACTCCCCACAGCAAAAGTCTACCTGCTACTGTGTTCTTAGTGCAAGGGAGAACAGGAGCATTCCAAGTTAACAATTTGCTCTTTGTTCCCAGAACAGAGCAGCATGCTCAGCTGTCATATACTTCCTGGAGCTTTGAAAGGGGAGGGGCACATGCCTGCAGGGCAGCAGAGATCAAAATAGTGAGCAGAGGGGTCAGGGCAGGCATTGTGGGATACTGGTGGAAATCAGTTATGTCAACAAAACAAACAGCAGTATCTACACTGACGCCTTGTAGCTTTAACTTTTCTGCAAAAAGCTTTATGCCTCTCGTCGAGGTGGTTTTATTTTGTTGGCAAAACAGCAGAGTTTTTCAGCCAAAAGTAGTTTCGTGGTGTGTATACCTCCACTGTTTTGTAGGAAAAAGGCAGCTTTTCCTGACAAAACTTTGTAGTGTAGACAAGGCCTAGGATTAAAGAAAACACACACGTATAGTCCTTAAACCTCCCTGGCTAGATCCCAGACATAAAGCTCCAAAAAGGTCATCCTCTGTAGGGACATATATTACCAGAGTAAAAACCACTGAAAACCACACAGTAATGGTGAGTGGCCAACAGAGAGAACTACTAAATAGGGATAGCTGCGGATCCTTGATACAGCAACAAATACATTGATTCCATCATATCAATAACATATTGTCTACTGTCTTTGAATGGGGCTAACTCTACAGACTTAATGATTTAAAAAATGCTCTTATGCTTATGAAATTCAGCAGATCTCTAGTAGACTGTAAAGCATAAAGCCAAAATGGTGTTTCCTGTGAATTCCAGGATTAAATTATTAAAGCCTGGAAATGGGTTGTTTTCTTGTTTACTTAGAAACTGAACATATGCAATGCGCTATCAGTCGTGTGGGCTTCACAGGTAGCGATAGGGAAAAGAAAAACAAAATAAGAAAATGATGTATAACCACAAAAATTGGTAGTGGGATTAGAGGGCAGAACTAATATCTTGAAGTCTTTTTAGCGCTTTCTAAAAACTTACATTCAAGTTCAAATTTACTTTGAAGGGATACTTTAATGCAAAGATCCACTTCTACTCTCTCTTTTCAAACATTTTTTCTACAGAATATCAGTTTTATGTTATCTGATGCTGATACTCTTTCATGCCATTTAACAGTTATTTCCATTACTGAGTAGGTAATCTCAAAGACTCAACAGTAAACTGTCACCACTTTTAACATTTTACGTTCTACTTCCCCACCCCTAAACCCCACAGACACTCTAGAATCCAAGAGCTAGGTTTTCAAGAGCTCAGCTCCCATTTAGGCACCCTAAATGAAAAGTCCAAATTGTCAAAACTTCTCAGTATCCAGTAACTGTCTTTGAAAATAATATGAGGTGCTGGGCAATTTTGTAAATCCGGTCACTTCATTCAGGCATTGCCGTGGGAGCTGCTGAGCTTTTTAGCAATTAGGCCACAATAGGGAGTACTGAGTATTTTTGAAACTCTGGCCCCAAATTATCAGCATGCTTTACAAAAGCAGCGAAATTTTTATTACAGCCAAATCTGAAGACAACTTAAAAGCTATGTGGCAATGCCACATTCCATTTTATTTTAAAAAACTGGAACTGGAACTAGTAGTGTACATACTAGGGCTTTTTTGAAAGAAGAACTTACCTATCGCTTGGTGGATCATCATCCGCCTGAACATTTTTTTGTGAACTCCGTTTTCGCACTTTAGGAACAACATTCTTTCGTGCAAACTGTCGATCATGTGGTTTCACATCTTGTGCTGACACAATATCCTCAATATCTTCAAGCAGTGAATCACAAGCAGCAGGCATCTTCAAAAACAAATATTTAAATACAAAATCAGATTCTATTGTCAGATATTAGCATTGATCACGTGCACTCTATGAAGAAAAGTCGGCTAACGTTTCTAGATACACATGCAATAGATAAAGATATTCATGAGCTCACGGTGCACCTAAAAATCCACTACTGTGTAAGACCGTATACAAGCTACTGACCTGATCCTGCAAACTCTTGCTGAATGAAATAATTCCAATTAAATCAAAGGAACTATTCTCAGGTGAGACAGAATTTGAAGACTGGGACTAAGTTAACATAATAAGATCCACTAGGCATCTGAAAGTAGAATCAGGATCATGTATTTGTACTAGGAAAATAACCTATTATAAACAAAATAAAACTTAGTTATTTCAGACAGCAGAAAGAGTAGATGATGACTTTTACATTTTTCTTCTTCCACATATATCTAAGTTTGAAATGCCAAACTGAGGAGTTTATCATGCATATCAAAACAATTCCCCAAATTAACTCAAATAGATTAACTGCATCCATTTAACTGAGTTTACAACTGTAAAGATATACACGTAAAGAAAACAAAATTATCTTGGTTAAAGTACCTACCATGAATAATAAACAATCTATCAGTACCACAACATCTCTTATGAGCACCAGTCTCAAGAAAGTGAAAACTCAGCCTTGAGTTCTGCAAACACTTAGGCAAATACACAGTTCCATTGGCTTCACTGGATTACTCATATATGTAAATTTAGCACGTGAGAGCTTTTTCAGGATTTAGGCCTCAGTCATAATCTAGTTATACAAGGCCTCAACCTGAAGTAAGTTTGGCTTGAACAAACATGCATACCAATATTCAGCTATCTTTAAAAAAAACAAAAAACTAAGCAGTAATAATCTAGTAGTATAATAGCTTAATGTCATTTAATCTACTGAGTTAGCATAAACTGTAAGCAAACTCTATATAGTTCCTTGGACAAATAAGCCTTATTTAATGGAAAAAACAATCCTGACCTGGCATTTATGAACCTTCATAGATAAACATGTATTATCATCTACTAGGATAAAATTTAAGGGGTTTTTTTTTGTATGTAAGAGTCCAAAAGAAAAATACTAAGTAGTACTGTATGTTTAAACATAAGGTATCAGTCCAGATCAAACTTACAGGGAAACCCAGAGAAAAAGATGAAGTGGCATTCTTAACCCATGTTTATGATAGCGGAGGAGAAAGAAAACCTGACCCTGCTCACAACCAACACCAGCCTCAACTTGAAGCATTCTGGAATTTTTGTATTTAAACATATAACTGTTACACAAATTGATGCCATTCTATAGAACAGTTTTACACCAGCACTGAAATTGGCTTAGAATCTTTAACTTTGAAGCGTCACAACAATCTTCATTCTCCCTTTCTCTGCCTGCCCGCCCACTCACCCCCATACACATTGAAGGTTATTCTTGACAAGTAAAATGTGGAAGCAGTCTTCCAGCATGGTCATTACAGCCCCTTTCTGAATAAGACCAGATCCATAGTGGCATTCTCCAGTAACGACCAGAATTATGCTAGTTGGACAATCCACATTTAGCAGGAAAGTACTCCACATCAATCACAGTAGTTCCATGGTGCGCTCCCATCCTGACAAGCCAGGGAGCAAAAGAACAAGAGGAAAGGACAAACACTTACTTCTCAAATCGCAGCGGAATGTTGAGGGACACCAATAGGTTATGGGTAGGGCCCTACCAAATTCATGGTGCATTGTGGTCAATTTCACGGTCATAGGATTTTAAAAAGATGAAATTTCAGGTATTTAAATCTAAAATTTCACAGTGTTGTAATTTGTAGAGGTCCTGACCTAAAAAAGAGTTGGGGGGGAGGAGGGGAGGGAGGTTTGCAGTACTGCTACCCTTGCTCCTGCTGGCAGCAGCGCTGCCTTCAGAGCTGGGCAGCTGGAGAGTGGCGGCTGCTAGCCAGTCGCCCAGCTCTGAAGGCAGAGCCGGGACCAGCAGCAGTGCAGAAGTAAGGGAAGCATGGTATGGTATTGCCACCCTTACTTCTGCACTGCTGCCTGCAGAGCTGGGCCCTCAGTCAGCAGCTGCCACTCTCCAGCCACCCAGCTCTGAAGGCAGCAGCGCAGAAGTAAGGGTGACAATACCCCCCCTAAAATAACCTTGCGCCGTGACATGTTTTTCATGGCCATGAATTTGGTAGGGCCCTAGTTATGAGTCCACTTAACTTTTTCATTGCAGATCTTTATGTTCAGGAACACAAAATTCACTCCATCCACCTGCTGAAATATGGGTTTTAACCACTGCAATTAGAAGACCCTCAAAATTGTTACCTCTTTTAAATACAAAATCTTATACTGTGCCCATCATCATATTCAAGTGCCTCTAAAAATAAACTGTAATTTTAGTCACTGTCCATGGTTACCAGTTTCCACCCTACAAATCCATTTTATAAAGATTTTTCAATATAGTTTACAAAGACCAAACTACATAGAACATAAACGCTCCTAAATAAATCAGTCTATTGCAGAGGTCCCCAAACTGTGGGGCGGAACATTCAGGGGGGCGCAGCTGGGGCCTGGGCCAGCTCCCGCCAGGGGAGGAGCCACCCAGCTCCTCTCCATGCCCAGGGTACCGGCTGCCAGCCTCCTTACCCCTGTCCACATCCCTGCCCCCAGAACCGCAGCCCCACTCCCAGCCACAGCTCAGTGCAGAGAGGGGTTGGGGCGGGGCATGAAAGTCTTGGGACCACTGATCTACTGAGTCAAAAAAACAAACAAAAACCGCTTAAGTCTCTGGCCATGGGAAACATGATTTCTGCAATGCATGGTGTGGTATGCATGTTATTTATTCCAGCAGTGTAGAACTGAACAGATCAAGTACAAATTTGGCCTTTATCCTGCAAGTGGTCCCACTAGAATCCATAAAACTACTCATAAGGATTTGCAAGATCAGACCCTTGAACAGCAAGGGGTCCATGATATCAACTCATACACCTGCATATGATTTCTCTCCCTTTATTTCTGCTTGTTTAAGATTAAGGCCAAAAAATGTAAGGATAAGAGTGAAAACTAACCCTTATCTTACCCCCACTGTATTTAAGTATTGCACATACGAAATTTAAGTCAACCACAGTTCAGCAATACATGGGCATACCAAGTAACATCAAGTTTTCTAGCTTAAAGCTCATGTCTGATTCTTAACACATTTTTATACTACTTAGGATCATATGGGCTGTCAACAAGTACAAAAGGAAAATAACACATTCATCAAGAATTTTGTGAACGAGCTCATAGTGACCGGCAATCCAGTCTATTTAGGACAACAATACTGACACATGACATTGAAGATGTAACTGCCAAATGAATCAAACCCTTCAGTAAATACAGTTCAGACAAGCAGATTCAACACCTCAAAAAACTAGTCTATATACAAACTCAAAAGATAACTACAGTTTTATAATGCTACTTATATAGGGTGACCATGTTTCCCTATGCTGAATACAGGACACCTGGTAAAATTGCTTGTGATCAAGCGAGTTCAACGGTAATCAATCAGAACTATGCAGTACAATCGTTCAAATTAACATCAAGTTGACTGAGCCCCCGTTAAAAAGAAATACTGCATAGTTGGATTCTTTATATTTATCTTATCTTTAAGGCTTTAGGGTTCACACTAAGCATGTAAATAGCATTTTAAAAGTTAACTGTTTAAACAATTAAAAATGTGTCATTTAAATGGTTAACCGATTAAGCAGCTGGGGCCAATCCTGCTGGCCAGCGCAGCTGGGGCTTATCCACCGGCATGGCTGGCACCGCCTGGAGCGTATTGTTCAATCAGGATGTGGCGGCAGGTCAGATAAAATGATTTTAAAATAACACCTAACACTTGCAGTACAGTATAATTTCAGTTATCTAGGATTTTCAGATAAAAGGAATTAAGTTATCTGAATCCAGAGTTCATCCCCGATGTTCCCTATGTTGGTTGGTAGCACTCACGTTCTGAGTGTGCCCAATTACCTGAAAGTTTTGGCTGTCCCCCAGGCCATTTGGATAAACGGGATTGTACTGTACTTCATATCAGAATACATTACAGTTGAATCCTTTCTATTGGAAGTGAGTCAAGGAATGTGTTTGTGTCTAATCAAGGAATTGTGAATCAGTGTTTCTAGTACTACTCCTGCCTCTGCTTCTAACTCACTCTGATTTTGAGCAAGTCAGTTTGGTTATGATCAGGAAAGTGACCGAGTAAAAACAACGTTGTGCTTCTTGACATCTGTTTCCCTATGTGTGTATTCAGTCATTAAAAAAAAAGTTATGACAAACATGTTGTTTTGTATCCTAGCTAGACTTGTAGAACCAACATAGTATGGGACAGGAAGCTGGATTCTGTATCTTTTTTTATATCCCAGCAGCACAACATAGGGTGACCAGATGTCCCGATTTTATAGGGACAGTCCCGATTTTTGGGTCTTTTTCTTATATAGGCTCCTATTACCCCCCACCCCCTGTCCCGATTTTTCACATTTGCTGTCTGGTCACCCTAGCATAACAACTGAATCTTTTATTTCTATTGAGGATGCTCAAGACTAAGTACAAGGCTCTAAGATTCCAGGTTGAGTTTTCAGTGGTGTCAGAAAAAACATCTTTTTACTTTTATACCAGTGGTTCTCAAACTTTAACAACCTGGGAACCCTTTTCAATACAATGTCAAGCCTCACGAACCCCCTCCTAAAAATGAATATTTCCAGGGATTTTCTCCTTTACCTGAGTATAAGTTATAAAAACAGCGATCTTGGAAATATACAATTTGTTTTTACGACGTGCTTATTACACACTATTTATTAATTATTAACCATTACAGCATTTTTATTACATTATGAAAACGGCAACCCTTGTCCAAGATCTCACTTTCGTAGTTTGCATCACTTTGAATAAGCCTGTTATAAGACAAGGCTCCTCTGTTTCATCAAGGAGTATCAGATGTGAAACAGCATGAAGGTATTTAAGAAGACAACTCAAAGAGTTCCTCCTACATAAGCGTTGTCTTGCCTAGACTGCTCATAAGAACATAATAAGAACGTAAGAAAGGCCGTACTGGGTCAGACCAAAGGTCCATCCAGCCCAGTATCCTGTCCACCGATAGTGGCCAATGCCAGGTGACCCGGAGTGAGTGGACCCAACAGGTAATGATCAAGTGATCTCTCTCCTGCCATCCATCACCCCCCTCTGACAAACAGAGGCTAAGGACACCATTTCTTACTCATTCCGGCTAATAGCCATTAATGGACTTAACCTCCATGAATGTATCCAGTTCTCTTTTAAACCCTGTTATAGTCCTAGCCTTCACAGCCTCCTCAGGCAAGGAGTTCCACAGGTTGACTGTGCGCTGTGTGAAGAAGAACTTCCTTTTATTTGTTTTAAACCTGCTGCCCACTTATTTCATTGGGTGGCCCCTAGTTCTTTTATTATGGGAACAAGTAAATAACTTTTCCTTATTCACTTTCTCCACATCACACATGATTTTATATACCTCTATCATATCCCCCTTTAGTCTCCTCTTTTCCAAGCTGAAAAGTCCTAGCCTCTTTAATCTCTCCCCATATGAGACCCGTTCCATACCCCTAATCATTTTAGTTGCCCTTCTCTGAACCTTTTCTAATGCCAGTATATCCTTTTTGAGATGAGGAGACCACAATTGTACGCAGTATTCAAGATTCAATCCGCACTATGGATTTGTATAAGGGCAGTAAGATATTCTCCATCTTATTCTCTATCCCTTTTTTAATGATTCCTAACATCCCGTTTGCTTTTTTGACTGCCGCTGCACACTGCATGGACATCTTTACAGAACTATCCACAATGACTCCAAGATCTTTTTCCTGATTAGTTGTAGCTAAATTAGCCCCCATCATATTGTATGTATAGTTGGGGTTATTTTTTCCAATGTGCATTACTTTACATTTATCCACATTAAATTTCATTTGCCATTTTATTGCCCAATCATTTAGTTTTGTGAGAACTAAAATGATTGCTCGTTATAACAAATCTTAAACTTGTTCTTCATAATAATTTTAACAATACTAACTGCCTATTTAATTTTAAAAACAACAAAAAAAATATCCACCTCCCTTTCCATTTCTTATAAGGAGTCTTGAAGTTTAAATCTCCTCAATGTGACAGATATGCTTGCTTTGACCTGCTTAGCTCTTGGAAGTCCAGGGGCTCCGGGCTGCTGGTCCCATGCTGCCTGGGGTCCCCAGGGACAGCTCTGTCCACCATTAGGGAATTTTCCCCCCCACCCCCGAAAACCCCCTGTAACATTTCGTGAACCCCCAGGGGTTCACGAACCCCCGTTTGGGAACCCCGCTCCTGCCCTGAGGGGCTGAAAACAGCCCAGGAGAAGGCTGCTTCTGGAGCAAGCAGACCCAGGCTGAGTGGGAAGGCAGGCTCAGCTGGGGCCACGCCCCTATTAAGGCTCAGCTGGCCCTTATAAGTGGGCAGTGAGCCAGAGACAGACAGGACCCTTCCTCTGCTTTAGAGGAAGAAGAACTCTCCCTTTGCTTGTAGAGGAAGAAGGGCTTGGCTGCAGGGACCCGAGCAGGTACCTAGAGTGAAGCAGGGCTGGAGGAAGGCCTGAGGAGCTGGGGAGCTCTGGCTAGGAAAGCCCCAGGCTGTGGCCTAGTGTTAGGCCCACTAGGTACAGCGGTTGCAGGGGGGTAACCCATGGGTAGGCTGAGGCAGCAGGTCCAACCCAACCTTGCCGGTGATGAGTGGCTTATACTGCAGTCTGCCCCAGGGCACGGGGGCTAGCTGGTGACTGGCAGTAGCCTACAACTGAGGTGAGGTGGGGATAGTGGGCTGGGGGTTCCCTAGGGAGGGGAGACCCTAGAAGAAAGACCAGTGGGGTACTGCCAGGGGGCAGCACCCCAGTTAAAGGGGTACCGGGTCCTGGGAGGGACACAGGCCATAGAGTGGGCAGCCAGATCACTGGCCTGCAGAGGGTGCTCCAGAGGCTGGTGAGCTAATTTCCCAGGAGAGACCAGCAGGAGGTGCCGCCGGGTGAGTCCAAGCCGTCACAGAACCACTGTTTTAGAATGAGCAAATCTGATGTGGAATCATGATGATGCAATAAATATTTTTCAGAGGCTAACTCTGCCCTCAACATCTTTATTTTAGAGGAGAAAATACTAATCTGTGTGTGGAATTATGGAGCTTAATGTTTATAAAATACTTTGATATCCTTTGAAAGACACTTTAGAAGTGCAAAGCAGCATTCTTCATTAAAGATATAGGGAGAATGAAAAAATACTCAAACTGAAATGTGTTTTGTTTTTTTTTAAGTTGATATTCTTTTAAATTTTCTTGTCCAGATAAGGGTTTTGGTTGTGCAGGGCTAATACAGTAAGGCTGTGTCTACACTACAGCCTACGTTGGCACTCCCCAAACGACATAAGTTATACCAACCTAAGCGTTTGTGTGCACAGCACTTTGTCGGTGCGAGAGCTTCTGCTGCGACATAGCTTCTGCTGCTCATGGAGGTGGGTTTTTTTTTTTTTAATGCTGACAGGAGAGCTCTCTCCCATAAGCATAGATCTCTCTTTACCTGATGCACTATAGTGGCACAGCTGCGCTGCTGCAGCGCTGTATGATATACATGGCATATGAGACTTGTTATCCTGCTGAGTACCTGTTGAGAGGATTTTGGTGTTTTAGGGTGTATGCTAACCTGTCATCTGCTACTGGTGTGCAACGTTATAGGCACTAGAATGTCTGACCCTGGGGAATGTTGTTGCTGCTGAAACAGATGCTGAGTGTCACAGGATAAGTGTAGGGTGACCAGATGTCCTGTTTTTAAGCCCTCCTGCAAATGTCCCAACATTTTCTTAAAAACGGGCAAATTTTCCTGGATTTTCTGTCTCCCCCCATCACTACTGATGGGTCTACTCCTGCTTAACCGTTACCCCCAGGCCAGCCAGCTGGCCCCAGCAGCCCCACGCTGGCCGGCCAACCCCAGCAGCCCATTGGCAACCCCACCTCCACGAGCAACAGAAGTTAAGTCAGCAAGAGAAGCTCTCCCACCGACATAGCCCTGTGCATATGAGTGCTTATGTCAGTGTAATTTAAGTCACTCAAGGGGGAGACTTAATCACCACCTTAAGCGATGTAAATTATGCTGACATAGGCTGTAGTGTAGACATAGCCTCATATTCTGAGCTTTCCATCTATCCTGATGCCAGTTTCACAAGGTTTCCAAATTACCAGTGGTAGATAACTCCTGAATTTCTCAGGTACAAAATCAAATAGAAAAAACACTAACAAAAACCTTTCAGATGTAATTTAATGCATATGCATACAGTACAAAGAAGCTAAAATGGGTAGTTTTTTTTCCTTTGCAAGTCACCTTTAAGTTTTTTGTCTCGGGAATCTTATTTACTTTTTACAAGCAGCCCAGTATACTAATATGCACTATCCGGGGCTCCACACAGTGGACAAAACATTTTGTAAGTGAAGTTCAGTTTCAAGTTTGAGACCTTCCAGCTGCAAGAGAAAGTTTCACCCACAATATCTCAGTTCTTTTAAAACCTAAATTACACATGTATATGAATATTTCAAGCTGGCAAGCCAATAAATTGGTTTTTTTAAAAAAAAAAAGCAAGGTGGAAAAGAACGTCAGTCGACTCATACTACTAACCTGAGAACATAGCCAACCACAAATGAAGCACTCCAGAAGTAAGTTATAAAAGGTAATTAAGCTTATATTATTCATTTTTCCCCCAGTCTGAAATGTCTTCCTCTAGCATGCAATGAAACACCACACAGGTCCAATATACACAGCATATTACAATGGTTTAATTAAATGCATGATTTAAAAATCAAACAGGTGCAAAACCCTCTGAACACTCATAACGCAATTTAAGCCTGTCTTACGATGACTTCATTAAATCAGGTTCTTGTCATCTTAGCTAAATCAGTATAAGCCTGGGTTAAACTGATTTAAGCATCCATGTAGGAGTCTGCACCAATTTAACTAAATTTAAAAACAAACGTTTACACTGATTTAGTTAAATCAGTCCACCTTTTATTAATAGAAAACCAAAAATCTATGCTAAGAGAAGGGTAAACAGACCCCTGGAAAAAATAATTGATCCAAGCCAATACTGCTCTTTTCTTAAATAAGGTCTAGGTGAAGCATGAGACAAGTTATGGAACAAAGCATTTTAAAATTAGACAAACCCTATTTTCAGGTTCATAAAATGAAAAAAATTAATTAGATGGTTCTAAAGCAACATACTAAAACACCATGACCAGCCTAAAAACATACCTTGATTTATGCAATGTCTTAAGTTCTCTTGAATAAAGTATCTGAAAAGTAGAAAAGACTCTTAGAGACAATATTCACCTAAATATATTCACAAGTCTGCCATAGAATATCAGTTATTGAATTTAATTTGTGTTAAATACATAATTTAGTAACCACTTCAATTTTGGCTGTGAACGTGAACTCTGCATTTGACACCTGAGGAGCATGTTTACAGAGCCTTATAGGAGCATGTTACTATTCCAGATAAGGATAAATATTCAGAGTAAAAAGAGAAGTCTAAGGTGGCAGAAGTGTGATAAAAGTTCTGTTTACTAATGAGTTGTTTGCACAATATGAGCACTATGAGCTATATATTGACTCTGAAATGCGTTATTTTCTTTAAGAGAGCGGAGCATTTTGGAAAGGTACTAATCTGAGAGCTCTGTAAATGGAAGATCCTGATTTATCCACCGGAATACAGTACAGGCAGTAAGAATACAAGTTCCTGAACATTGTGCTACCAATGTGGCAAATGATCGAGTGGGACCACATCTTGGGATTAAGTCAGTACTTTTCTCTTATTGACCATTCAGTCCTTGCTGCAGAGTGCTAACAAAGTTAACTGGATGGTGTTTTTCGACATCAAAGTGTGCCCCAGAAGGAACTGAGCTGAGACCACACAAGTATCACTGATTAGTAATGTGAGCTTTTCTCTGTTCAGTCACTTCTGCTCCAACACATCACAGATTATTATTTGCATCAGGCCTTCTCACAGATTAATCTCCATATTTAAAAAACATATTTTAAGAATAAACAAATCTTAGCATTAAAAAAGTTCTGGTTTGAATGCATCATGGTGGACTGAACTAATGGATATTATCATTTTTCATAACACTGAAACATGTTAGGAGGAAGAAACCAGATGATGAGTTTTAGCCAACATAAACTCAGGAGTCTTGGGTTTATTCCCAGCGGCCTCTGGCCTACTGGGTGACCAGGCAAGTAATTTCACCTCTGTTTCAGGATATGCCACATTGCAATCACAAAGCACGTCTGCAGCTGGCTAACTGGGGTATAGGCAGCAATGAAGCCAAGACAGCACAGGCTACGTAGAGCCTGCAGGAGACCCTGGGTGATTTCTCCTACAAGTAGCCAGCCGTGCCCTGGTACCCCAGCCAGGTAGCTCCGCGCTCGCCGGCGGAGTCCGCACGAGTCCCAGGATTGCCGGGCAGATGCCGCCTCAGTTTCCTCCATCTGTAAAATGGGGATAATGATCCCGCCCTGCCCACCGCACGGGGAGAGCTGCGCAGCGTCAGCGCCAGGCGGGAGCCAGCTACGATGTTACCGTTACCGCCACGGGGCTCCCCAAGGTGGGGGATAGAGCACAGCCCGGGAACCCCACCCCCACCTCCTGTAAACACAGGGGGCCGCCGCCGCTCGCAGGCCGGGGGGAGGAGAGGGGGGCGGTGCCACTACAAGGGGGGGGGGGAGGTGTCACCACCCCGCGCTGCTCTGGAAGGGACACCCCGCCCCCCCTCCGGCAGCCCCGCCGGCCACGGACGCGCGCCTGAGGGAGCTGCGCCCCCGCGAGACCTGCTGCGGGCCGGGCCCAGCCGCCGGGGGAGGGGGCTGAACGCGGAGTAAACGACTCGGGGAAGGGGGGGAAAGGAGGAGTGGCGGTTACCACGACTTACCTCCTAGCCCGCGCGCTCAGCTGGACTCCACCATGATGCCGACGCCCCGCCCCTTTACACGTCAAAACGTCGCAGCCGCGACGGGCTCCCAGGGCGGCCAAACTATTCCGTACCTCGGCCCTCAGCGCCACACAAACCCTCCCCCTACCAGAGCGAGGCTGGCCCCGCCCCCAGATCCGCTGGCCGCGGCGCTGAGCCTTATGAGTCCTGGGCTTCTCGGGCCTCCGCTCACAGGGCAGAGGGAGGCGGGGCTGGGGCTGCCGAACGTTCCACTCGAGAGGGCGGGGCCGGGCCGGGTTTGTGGGGAGATGGGTCGTTGTCCCGCGGCCCCCTAGTGGCCGAGCCGCTCCCCGACGCTGGGGCACGTGTCCCTGCTTGTCTCTGCCGCCAGGGGGCTGCGACCTGCCTGCCGGCTGCGCGTGGCCGCTTCGCGGGGAGTCCTGCAGCTTGGCTCTGAGCCCGTTCCGGGGTGGGGGTGGGACGCGCGCTGAAAGCGCCGGAGTTAGCGCCGCTCACCCCGGGCTGGTGAGGCCGCAGCAGGGCTCCCGCCGGGCTGCACAGGCACTTGCCCAGGGGCCCTGCTGAGGCTGCGTTAACAGCTCCAGCTCACGTGCGGGATAAATCTGTCCAAAGTTTGCCCCACGGCCCAGCGCAAGGCTCAGGGACTGCATATGATTGGCCTTTGGTGCAGCTGTGAATTTAAATATTGCCATCCCTCAGCATTCACGCCTGAATGAAAAATCAGATCGCCTTAGAACGTGTGGGCTTGTTTGTTTAAAAAGATATTTTGGGTTCTTTGTTTTCTGATGGCTGAGGTTTTAAGAGGGAATCAGTTCCCATAGGCAAGCTTCTCTCCACACCCCACAGAGCGAGAAAGTTATCCTTTTAAAAACCAGAGCTCACATTCTTATGTAAACACGTAGTTGATGTGCTGGTGCTTTACTACAAACATAAAATAGTGCAAGAGTTGAGGTAAAATTGGAAGAGTGGGCAACTAGTTGGTGGTTTTGTACGGGGGCGGCAGGTCTGTAGAAATTTTGGTGGTGCCCAGAATCTGCCCCCACCCCCAGCCTAAGGCTCTGGGAGGGAGTTTGGGTGGGGGGAGGAGGTCAGGGGGTGGGGTGCAGGCCATGGGCTGGGGCAGGGGATTGGGATGCAGGACCGGTGAAAAGTTGGGCTCTGAGAGGGAGTTTGGGTGCTAGGTGCAGGAGGGGGTGAGGGGTGCAGGCTCTGGGAGGGAGTTTGGGGGCAGGCTCTGGGAGGGAGTGCAGAGGGCTGCGGTGCAGGCTCTCGGAGGGAGTTTGGGGGCAGGAGAGGGTGTGTGGGAAGGGGGTGGGGATGGAGGCTCTGGAACGGAGTTTGGGTGCTGGGGGCAGGCTCCGGGCTAGCACAGAGGGTAGGTGTGCAGAAGGGGGTGAGGGGTGCAGGCTCTGGAATGGAGTTTGGGTGTAGGCTCTGGGAGGGAGTATGGAGATGGGAAGGGTGCGGTAAGCAACTACAAGATGATGTATATTCCTGGTAAATAAACAAGATTGCATCAAATAAATGCCTGTCACCAGTTCTGGACCATCTCCAGGGTGCCAAACTTTGACTAGCCCCTCAGGTCAAAAAGGGGCAAATGTAACACAAGCAGCATGCTGTGGGGTGGCAGCATTCCCTCAATACCAACTCAGACCTGTACTCTTCCTCCAGTCATGTTATGTTTCCCTGAATCTGTGGAGGCTCACCTGACTCTGTTCCTTCTGGCATCTATGGCTGAGATTTTCAAAGCCACCAAGCCTATTCTATTAAAATTATTGAGACTTGGATGATCATATACTTTTGGAGGCATTTGAAGTCTTAATCTATAATGTTTCACATACTCCTCAAATAGCAGTAGCAGCTTTTTATATACTTTTATTTCTCAACTATAGGGTTGTTAGTAAAAATAAGAACTCTTTTAAATCATAAGTTTGGAGAGCATTGGCCAAAATTTTGAAACCTGAGTGACTGAAGTTAAGTTCGTAAATCCATATTCAGGAACCCACAAAAGTGACCTGATTTTCAAAGATGCCAAGCAATTTATTTCAACAGTATTTGTGGGTGCTCAGCACCTTTTGCCTCATTAGGCCTGATGATAAATTTAGAAATCTAAGTTGGGTACCCAGGTTTCAAAACTTGGGGCATTCAACTTAATTTATCTTACTTAAAATCATGTTACATTCCCAACATACCCTATGCTTTACATTTGACTTTGCTAAACTCATTTAATACAAAATTACACATTTAAAATTAAGCCAACTTGTGCCCAATCTAACTCCCATTGACTTAAATAGCAGCAACATTGGGTTCCTAGTAGATCTAACTGATACCAGATGGAGAGAACAACAAAACTGATATTTTTTTAACTTGCAGCAATATCTCACCTGAAAAGAGAATGATAATGTATCTGAAACATCTCAAAGTGCATATATTCACAGTTGTATTTTGGAGCAGCCTGTATCTCCTTCAGGGCCTAAAAAACACAGCTTTTTGTAACCGTATTAAGGATGTCATGCTAATCCATTTCGCAGTCTCCTTAGAATCCTTTTTTCTAGAAACAACACATTTTCTCCCTAAAGCAAGTAGAAAAGCGTGTGAAAGCCATGGGTCTACTAATAGGAGCTCTTTATCTAACAGCAGATAAAGCCTGGCAGTCTCTGCCTCCATCTACGAATATTATTACTCTTAAGCTAATTATAAAACATTTTTATCTGAGGCCAGTCACAGGAAAATAGGATATTAATGAGAGCAAAGTAATGGGAGTGGTGTGAAAAATTAGAACAGGACAAAGAGAGACAAGAGTTAACAGAATACACAAAGTGTTGAAGCAGTCTTTAAAAACTAATCTGTGTAGGCTAGGTTCCTGAGAGCTCGTATCACCGGCATCATCTGGTATCAGACATTGAAACATTGCTGCTGTTGATTAAAAAATCATACATGTTTGTATTGAGTCTGTATGTAAAGTCTGTAGTAAACACATACAGTGTTCAGGGATCCTGCCCATGAAACACAAAGTGATGATGGTAACTCATAGGTATGTCAGTTTTAACTGCTCCCATCTCTACCTTGAAGCAGTGAGTGGTGCTGATCTCTTCTCAATCTCCCTTCCTCATAACTGATTTTGTTTAATACATTTTAAAGCCAAAAGGGACCACTATCATCATCTAGACTGACCTCCTTCCTAACACAGACCATAGAATTTCACCCAGTGATTCTTGTAGTAGGGGAAATTATTCTTCCATACTATATGTGATCATTATCAAGCCCAATGTCTGGTGAATGAAATAGAGCATGTCTTTCAATTAGTGCCTCTGCATTTGTTGAAGAGGATGACTGAAGAGGCTTGAGAACTAAGGAGGAGCAACCACTGCTTGGAGAAAAGCAACAAAGAGACAAGACACTGGCCGTTACAATAGTTTTATATCTCAAACCCTCCACATCGCAGCTACCAAATACTTCAATACCCTCTTCAGCAAGGGACAAGCAATGCAAACAAAATCTATCCTCATTCTCTAAGTTTCAGGTCTGCAGAGAATGGACATTGAATGGTTTCACAAACCAGCAGCAAGATCTCTGGAGGATGTCATCAGTCCTTCTCAGCAGTTTTTGGTACTGCCTGGCCTGCCCATGTATAGACCATCGATGGAACCTGCTCTTCCTCAGAGTAAGAATTGTTGGACTCAAAGGGTAGAGCCATTGGTACCAGCTCCACATTTTGGTAGCCCAGCTAGAAGTGTAGCCTTATGAATAGCATCCCGACAATGTTGGGAGTGTCCCTGGCCCTACTGGAGCTTAGGATAGAGAGTGACGCATGGACAACATATGGAAGTCTCTCTCTATCAAAGTCTGTCAGGATCAGTGACGCTGAATCCGTGTAAATTGCCAGATCCTCAAGAAGGGTGTACTGAGGTCAGGCAGGAGGAAAACTGGCTTTGGAATTGGATACGTTGGTATGGATGCAGTTGTTTTGGTGTGGTGTGGAAACCACTGGTGCAAAAGGCAATGTGCTCCTACAGTCCTGACACACCTTTGCATATGGTTTCAGGGCACTATAAGCTCTTGGTACTGTCAGTGCTGGCCCGTGATCCCCATGAGTTCCAGACGAGCCATCTCAGGGGAACGGAGTCTCACTTGATCCCAAGGGAAGGGGGAAAGCCACCCTCTTCTTAGGAGGGTCGTTTTGCCCTCCTTCCTCTAAGGGTGCTTTTCCTTACCCTCATCGTGCCTTTTTTCAGAGGCATCCTTGAGTGTGCTGGAGTATTCCGTTGCTACTGGCAAGACAGTGCTTGACAGCTTCAGTTGATGAGGCAAGGCGTGTGAAGGTCTCACGTCTGACCGAGACCTCATGTTGAGCTCCATCAGGTGCTTGCAAAGCCTGAAGTCCCAGAAAGAGCTTGGTGTGGGGAGGAAAGGAGCAGCAGATGTCACATGTGGGTGGGATGTGTGACTCCTCCAGCAATAAAGGCAGCTCTTGTGTGGGTTGCTTACCAGGAAGACTCAAGAGCAGGAGAGGCAGGCTTGAAGGCTGGTACCTTGGGCATCTGTGCCCAGATCCCTGCTAATTAAACTAAGACTATATGCTAACTAACAAAACTATTATAAATATATATATACACAGTATTTTTACAGGAAAGGCGAGCCTCAGAAGCTAAAACTACAGACACAGGTGGTTCCGTCTCAGACTGTGAGAAGTAGAAAAGGAACTGAAGAGGCAGTCGATCTGTGCCACCCTCAGGTCATGGCGCAAGGCAGCAGAATGTGCAGGCATGGACCAATGGACGATGTTATTGAAAAATGGGCATACAGAGCACATGCGCACACACAGTGAATACCCATAGGAACCAGCACTCAAAGACAACAGTTACTGGGAAGTAACCGCTCTTTCTGCTTCAAGTCGTCTCTATGTATTCCCTTTTGTAAAAGATTAGCAAACAGTACAACCCCCTAGGAAGGTGGGTTAAGGAGTCCTAGGTGAACAAGGACTGCAAAATTGCCAAAACAAGCGTCAGCTGCAGATAGCAGTTCAAGAGAATATTGGAAGTGACCACAATTTCACTTTCCCACATCAAACCTAAGTGAGGGACATTCTTTTTTTCTACATATGTACAAATGCAGAGCTTCAAGCAACAGCTCTGCAAATTCTACAACCAAGACAGAAGGCCTGCAATGGATGTTGTCTTCAAATTTGTTGTAAACTTTTTGATATATCCAGGTGACTCAACACCTGCCAAGCCTTACTAAGGATATGAAAGATGTATAAAAGAGAGTTGGGGAAATCCAGGTAATTTAGAGGCCTGTTTGAGCTGGAAATACAAATGACTTGAGAATGAAAATTGATATTTGAGGTACTGACTGACCCAATCACATTTCTCATATGGACTAAAGGAGGGTTCTCAAACTGGGGGTCGGGACCCCTCAGGGGGTCATGAGCTGTCAGCCTTCACCCCAAACCCCACTTTGCCTCCAGCATTTATAATAGTATTAAATATATATAAAAGTGTTTTTAATTTATAAGGGGGGCGGGGAGGTGTCGCACTCAGAGGCTTGCTATGTGAAAGGGGTCACCAGTACAGAAGTTTGAGAACCACTGGACTAAAGTTTATAGAGGACTGGCCATGCAGTCTGTATCTCAGCTGCGGCTATGAGAAATGTCCTCTTCTCAGGTGTATTGTAAACATGGTGTAGGAATCACTCTGAGCCCAAGGTGCTTGAAAGAAATACTCTTTATTCAGTTACCAGTTCCAATTGCCTCTGCATAACTACACATGGGCTTCTGCAGCACCTTTCCCACAGACTTCCTGTCTCTGAACCTAAGCTACTTAAAAGGTACAGAGCCCAGTACCACAGTACAGATGATATTCTGAGAACTAGCAGACCAGAGATCCCAAGAGCTTTGTGAAACAAGACTCTGACCTTAAATCAAAAGTGGTACATGCACTATAGGAAATGCCCTCTGGTCAGGTAAGTGAATACATCCATCCCATGGCACTCACAACACAACCATACATACTGCTATAAAGAAATCCAGATTCCTTTGGAGCAGCCATGAAGGCAAAGCAGTTGCCTCAAGTAGCCCTGATGGTACATGCAGCAATCCTCCTAAAAGCTAGAGCATTGCAAGGTGAGTGAAGACTGTTGTCCCTAAGCATGTGAGAGTAGAAGCTGAAGTTACAACCCATGCAGCCTGGAAGAACTAATAGCATGGTTCTGAATGTTTGAAGTGCAATAGATGGCAATGCTTAAAGTAAGAGGCGCATGTTTAGTCAAAAGCTCCTGGGGGTTTTTTATAAGAAACCACTAGATTTTTGAAAAATGCCCCCATTACGCACAGTAGCAATTGAGATGTCAGGATGTCAACCTGAGATGATTCAGGAACAGGTGGAGAGTTTTACCCCAACCTGAAGACAAAGAGGATGTTTGAACGAAACTGCCAAGACCCATTTTGGCTATGACAATGTCTTGCTGCATCTCAACTGACATGCAGGCAGCTCTCCTGAACAAATGGAATCAGAGGGAACAGAGAGAAATTCCCAATTCCAGTCTAAGGAAAAGAGAGTTTGACAGTAATGTGAGTCTTGTTTGACTCTGGACTGGAGGGAATGGGCATTGTCATTGGTAATACAGAGGCCTAGTCTGGACATGTCATCTTATAGGTGGCAATTAGCCTGTGCTGTGGCATAGCAATAGAACACACCAAAATTCTGAGACTTTGATGCTGTTTATCTCAACTGAGAATCCCAGATTTACAAGTTAAGTGCTTTCCCATTGGGCATTATTGCTACCTGAATACTCAGGTTCAGGTAAGTAACTCCTGAGGGATCTGCTCCTGAAGCAGATTGCCTGCTATGCCCAAATAAAGGATGAAAGTCCAAGGTCTTCCTGGCATTGCAATAGAATAGGTTCCAGGACTAAAGCATCTGGGAGATGGGAGGCGGAAGGGTGCAGGGGGAGAATATCACCAAAGGGCCCAGTCTGATCAGAACCAAGACCTTTGTTGCTAGGACAATGTTGTACCAGGAGCAGCTGCCAAAACTTATTTATTGTTGTTCCCTGGTAGCTCAGGGGATATCAATGTGCAATTGACTTCCCTTAGAAAGAACAAGACTGCAGGTCTAGTGATCGAGCATTAGCCGCTGGTAGTGGAGCAGACCCTAGGAAAGCTTTATGGCTAATCTTCAGAAACAAATCATTAATGCCAATGTTTGGATCCTATATGACTTAAGTCAATTATACCCCATGGCATTTAAAAAATTCAGGGATTAGTCTCAGATTAGAAGTCTTAGCCATCTTCAGAGCCAATAAGTGGGGTAGCACTGAATTAATAGGTTCCAGAGTCATCCCAGTGGAGTTTTGAGAATGAGTTTCCACAGTTTCAGTGCCAAGGATGTTTCCGCACACAAGGACAGATTGGTTAAAGAACCCAGCTGAAAGGTTTGGATTCAGAGCCTACTAAGGTTGCCCCCAGGTCCTAGTAAATCTTTTGGAAAGGATTGGTTTGACAGATAATATCTAGAATGACTCCCACAAGAGGAATGCCTAGACCTTCATCTGACTCTGGGAGTAAACAATCAGTAGCTATCGCGTCTCACTGGAATTTATAAGAGATCATGAATTCAGGCCATTTTAGAGATTGTTTCAAATCCATCTACAAAGTTGGATCTGAATTTTGGATTTTAGTTCAGGTTCATCTCTACTACAATAGCCATCTTGTCATAATGGCTCTTTCTGGTCTTGAAATTTTGTTAGTATACTTCCCAGAATTGGGTTGCTGCAAACAGATGGAAAAAGGCAAGAGTAGTGCTTTTGCAGTGCCTCAAATTTCTTAAATCTTGCTGCACAAGACACACTGAAGTGCAAACTTTTCAGAAGTAATTAAAGGGTGTGTTTCACCAAGAAACCTGGCTTCCAGAACATGAACAATGCTAGTGGCATTTAAGATTCTGCTTAACATTTTCAGACCAACAACTCCACTTGATGCAGGATTTGTCCAGGTGCTCTTCTGTCACAGGAATAGCACTTAAGGACAAAATCAATCTGAGGTCTGTTTTTCCCCCTTTTGTCTCCCTCATCTAGAACATAGAGGGGAAGAGAGATCTAGGAAACCAGGGTGGAGAGAAAGGTGATTAACAGCCTCAAGCAGGAAAGAGTATGGATGTAACTGTTAGCTGGATTACCGGCTTCTCCAAAGCGCCCTCTGAGAGCTGGTGTTCAGAAACCAGTTCCTCCTGCTTGCTGTCACTTGTGGTGCTTCTGAAGCCTTTAAGGGCTCGTAGTCCTGGCCTCTCTCTGGGATAGTGTATCTCTGGACCATAAAGGAGATTATGAGAATCAGGAGAAAAAATGTGCAAACTGCCACTACCGGTAGATGTAGTATTCATAAACTGCTGCAGGCAGGGAAAGATGCTGGTACCCTAAACCCAGACACTGAAAGAATGAAAGGATTCTTCCTCCATTTCCCTGCCACTCTGGAGAAAGCAGCAGGTCATTATCAGGAGTATCCAACCCTATTTGTGGTTGTCAGTAATCCCTTTTGGTCAAGTAGGCAGTCTCCCCTGACAACCAGCTCAGTTTTCCATCTTTGCCCACCATGCTGGAGTCTCAGAAGGGGAAGGCAGAAGGAACAAAGACCTGTTTTACACAGGTAGAGACTTAGCACAGGATTTTACCCATCAGCTGCCTGGGTGCAGGTTTAGCATCCAGACAGATCCTGTCTTGACTGGGGAGGTAAGGCAAACACCAACTCTCCTCTAAGAGTTATGCTGTTTTTATAACAGTGCCACGCCAGCGTAAGTGTACACTGCAGTAAGCCCAGGGTTTGAACCCAGGCTCAAACCTAACCACCTTTCTGTCTACACACAAATCTTGCTAACCCAGGGTTTGGACCCAGCATCCTAGAACCCCATGGGAATGGAGGGTCTGAGCCTGAGTCGAGTCAGGACCCAGGGTACAAGCCCTGTTCCTGTGCAGTGTAGAAGAAGCCCAACTGGACTTTGCTCTGGGAGTCCACCAAAAGTATTTCACAATCCCGTGGGCCAACTTTCCTTCTTTCCTCTGGACAGTCAAGTTGGTGAACCATCAAGTTTTCCCTCACTGCACTATGAACAAAGGGCTAGAGTGGCCACACTTTGGAAGGGCGCTAGGAAATCTGGAATATGGGTGGTTGGACTGAAGCCTGCATCATGCACTGTGGATCCTAGCGCTCCAGATTGGGACCCAGGGTTCAACAATTCATAACCAGGGATACAAATGGCTGTAGATGCTCAAGGTTAACAAACCTAGATTAACAAACCCTGGGTCTGCTCACTTGAGTTCTACTAAGCCTGGGTTTGCATTTGTAGTGTAGACATACCCCCAGTGTCTTCAATGTAATTAATCTTGATTCAAACGGGGAGTCTTCCCATCAGTTCCTTAAATTACCAACCTATACTCATGCCACTCCTAAAAACCATTTCTTCTGTGAAGCCCATAAGTAGGAATTCATAATGCTTAAAGTTAAATAAAAAAAAACTTTTCCAACCCACCACTCGATTTCTTAGTGGGTCACATCTTGTGTGCATGCCTTTTCTTTAAATTGTAAAGGGCTGTCTTTGTTTTTCTGTCTTGTACAGCACTGAGCATATTGTCAGCGCTAAACAGACAAGTAATCTATTGGAATACTGCTGGTGTTGAATGGTATAACCTGATTGATTAATAAGCAATTCTACATAAACAGAAGAAGTTTCTCTCATTAAGTAAAAGAGGGAAAAAAACATGCTGATGAAGGACCTCTTTAAGACAAATGATATTGATTTAAAAGTACCAAGAATATCCAAAAATAAGCACCTGTATACAAATCTAAACTCTTTAAAAAATCCTTTTTTATTGATTCATTACCATACAAAATTTATTCAAATTACATCCATTTAAAGTGGTAAGATCACAGCTAGAGAACAGGTCACCCTTTAATAAATCTATTTACAAAACTCATAAAAGCTTTTTTTAAAAAAAAACATTATTTTACAGGGTTTCTTTTTTCTCAACTGGCATACAATGCAAAGCTAATTTAGATTAGTATTTTGCCCACACACATTGGGACAAGCGTTTAATTTATACCAAACAGTATAACAAAAAGGACAATAATATAATCTATTATTCTCAATTTTATCCTTCCCACAAAGTGCCCCCTTGTCTCTCAGAAAATGTCATGCTTACACAACTTTTACTTTCCTCTTCCACAAGACTAAAAGTTAAATACTGCAATTTTATTTACAGATCCACATCATTTAACAAAAAAACTTTTAAAAAATTACAAACAAGCTAGAAAATATTCTGGCAGTGTTTACAAATTAATTCCTATTGTACAAATCTGTTAGGTAACTAAAGTGTGAATACAGAACATATATCAACTTAAATATAACCACTTAATGAACTATGCACACATCTGTACATATAAACACACACTTAACACTGTTTAACAGTTCTTAATGTGTTGCACTTTATACATTGTTATATTCTAAAGCTCAGTCATATAGTTCTTATTCTAGTACTGTTACTTTTAGTCATTTCATATGTGAGCTTTTATAGCAGCAACTCAATGGTACCAGAAAACCTGCATACATCATATGCAAACTACAATACAAAATAGTACTAATTTACTATGTGTGTCAGATAATCACGACAGTAATACAAACAAAAAAAAGATTATATGGGGCATCATCTACACCAACATTTAGCCCATAAAGTGGCAACATTTTAAACAAAAACAGAAGGTATATTTAAGACTTATAAGAATTCCTCTCACTTTCAAAAAATAAATATTGGTGCTTTACTATACTACCAAAGAGTTTCAAAAAATAAACATAATTCAGTTAATGTGGTACTTACAGTTATGTAGTTCTTGCTTTGGGGGAAAAAAGCTCTGTGTTGCTGGCGAGGAGAATTATAAAAGCTGGAAGCAGAAGCAGCTTACCCGCTGATATAAATATGGTATACTGAACAAACAAAGCTTGGTATAAATTATTTTCCATAGAGAGAAAAACACAGTGCATATCTAGTAGGCACTTAACACAAAGCCCCACTTAGTACCACAAAAATTTATGTACCAGGTCTAGTGTGCACATTGGGGGCAGTACAATTGAACTGTGCATCTTTGTTCCATTTTAAAAAGAGAAACACTTTCACACACATATGTAAGCATTTTAAAAATCTGTGGCTACTATGAGAAGTGGCAGAACTTTATCCTTTGCCCATATTTGTAATATACACTATATTTAAAGTTTATTTTTTATTAAAAACTTACAAGGACATTAGTATCTGACCTCATACTGAGACACATACATTGCTCAAACTGAGCATTAGGAGAGCAATTTAAACATTCCCAGGAAGAGCTGAAGAAACCCATTTCACACTCTTGCATTACTTCCTATTTACATTTACTGCAGGTACAATCCATGTTGTGAGACTCAGAAGACATGCATTTTCCACAGAAGGCACAGCTTGAAATACAATTTTAAAAATTGCTATTTGTGACTAAACCAGTTCATTGAGCCCTTCTCCACAAGCCCACTGTACACAGTAAGCAGAGATTGGGGGAGGGGTGAGAGGAACTTATGATCACCTGCCTGCATGATGTGCCACTTGCTGATGCACAGGGCCCTGGAGCCTAAGGTCAAACAAGGCTTTGTTGCAAGAGCCTACAGTTGTGTTCATACTATTCTAGGAAGTATTTCATTAAAATGTCAGCATTGTTCAAGAGTCTGTGGTTGACTCTGTAATGCTACACTTGGGAGTAGGAAGGAGGGAGGGGACAACACAGAATCACAGCAGGAGTTCTGGTTCCATTTTAAAAAAAATGGTTTATATGGAAAATAATTAACAAAATATAATCAGCTGTATATAAATTCATCCACCAATGAGGGAAGCTTTTCTAAATCATAAGCATCAAAGAGATCACTGATGCCCTCTTCTTCCCCAAGGCTCAGCAGGTAGTCTTCCTGAAGCAGAGGAGGCAGCAAGTTCACAAACGGCCCTTCGAAGTTAGAGGGAATTTGGTCCTCTGTTTGCTGCAAAAGGTTGGTTGGAGAAGCCAATGGAGAGAGATTTGCCATATTTACCGAGCAGTCCCCTTGTCCTGAGTTACCAGAAGCCAGATCTGCAAGATGTGAAAATAAAAGATAATTTATCCTGTTGAAATTTGCATGGATGAGATAAAGTTACTAAATGCTGCATAGAGCATTTTTCACCATGTTATTTAAACACAAAGCAAATAAAAAGTGGCCATCTTTTTCTGTTTATGTCAACCTGATTATACAAAATAAACAGCATGTCAGAAAAAAAATCACTAAATCCAGTAACAAGCCAATCACAGCAGTTTAAGATTCACTAAACAATTTACCAAAATCATGCTGCAGAAAGTGGTATTTGTCAGCAATTATTTAAAATTAAATTAAAAACACTAATTCTTCAATAGGACCCAATAAGTAAACCTATTATTAATGTATTAAAGTCTTAGCAGGCCACACAGAATGACTGAGACTATTTCAAAGTTAAGTACGTTTAAGGCTCTCTAAATAAATATAAAATGTCATCAATGTCTGACATTGGTTATCTGCAAATGACAAGTGAATTTAAAATTCTGCCTCTGATTGTGAGAAACATGTTTCTTTGCTGCCTTTTGTTGTACGTCAGCAAGTGATAAGAAACTAGTTATATTTTCAGTGTTTTATATATATTTATGATACATTTAGAACATAGTTTCATACCACATGTGAATACCAAACCTGATGATAAGCAAATAACCAACAGGGGAAATACATTTTCTAATATGCAGTCTAGAAACCTTACATCTTTCAGGCTTAGACAAAAAACCCAACCAAAAAACTAGGCACCTGTAGAGATTACTTCTTTTAGTTAAACTTTAATGTTAAACTCTGAAGACCTTGTGCATCATAACAGAAAGAGAATTTTACCTTTGGAAATTGTTTTTGAGATATTTCCGTTGTGGTCCTGATTGTATGTTTTAATAGGACTGAGGCTGTCATTCTCTTCTGGACACAGATAAACCTCAATAGGTCCTTCGGTACTAGATAAATGGATCAGCGCATTCTGCTAACAGAAAAGATTTCAAATTTCAGCAAAGTTCTATGGTAACAAGCACTATAATAGTGACTTTTCTGTCACCACTGGAGGTCGTATGATATGGTATGTTTTGGTTGCCACTGAGTTCTGCTATAATGATCAGAGGCATTACAAATTCCACATCGATCCCTGTGTTTACATTTCACCTTATTTTTTTAACATGTGAAAGGTTTTGCTGGCAAACCTTAGTTAGGAAGAAAGCATTTAAGCCTACCCACCTCTTTGTAACAAACTTAGGGCATGTCTACGCTTCAAATTTAAATCATCTCAAGTCAGATCAACCTACAGCCAACTCAAGAAATTAAATTGGCTCTTTAGGTCCACACTATGCTTCTTCTGTAGGTGGTGCACGTCCTCACCAGGAGTGCTTGCACCAACTTAAGAGGGGAATTGTGGGGCACTGACAGCCTGAGCCATCAGCCCCCGGGTGGTGCTCTGGCCATCAGCAGGCAATGTAAACTCAATGTCTATACAGGCACTGCATCAACCTAACTATATCGACTTAAACGCTACACGGTAACTTATATTGGCGGGAAGGACATTTTAGTGTAGATGCTTACAGAGATAGGTTGATGTAAGCCGCCCTATATCAACCCAACCCTATAGTGTAGACCAGGCCTTAGAAGTTCACCGATTTCTGTTATGTTATAATGAGGTACATATAAAGGGGATTGGACGCTTAATACTTTGTCACAATAGTTATAACCTGTTGCTTTATGATAGGATGGGATTTACAGTTCAATAGTCACAGAATAGCATATTATGGTTTGATTTATTTAAAATGTTTCTGACTTAAACGGCATGGCAGAGATGCCTTTTCACATGTTAAAAAAGTTTTTCAGCTTTATTTCATCTCCATATTGATCTATTCCCTTGCTCCTCTTAACAAAGCAAATGCCACTCTGTCTTATACCAGACGGATTCTGTAGGAACCTTCTTCTGAGATTAAAATTCCCACCTCATCTTGAGAAGTTAGTATTTTTCTCTTTCATTACATCAGTCTAGGATTTTTTGTGTGTGAAACTGTACCTAGTCAGTCACCCTTCCTATTATGATGAAAAACACAAATATCAACTCCACAATTGACAAATAATCACTTCCCTCGGGCAAGTGGCGCTTGTCAAGGCTGCAGTGCATTATTAGCAAGCTGAGGGGCATTAGCACATTCAGAATCATGCACTTCAACATTCTTCTTTTAAAGTTACCTACTACACCGTTAGACAAAAAGTTCCTCATCCTAATCATGTTCTGCATTCAAAAATAGCATGAATTAGTTGAAGTGGGAGTTGGACTTGAGAGTATGAGAATCAAAGGATACAACTGCAAGAGTGCAGGGGAGGAGGAGAAATATAAGATTAGTATCGGAGTTATGTAAAGGGCAGTTTTTGATTATATAGTTCTCGTCGTCTTTGACAATGTCCCCAAAGTGCTCAAGACATATCAACATCATCCAACTTAAGACAAGCATTTCAGATGCCACAGGCAAGCACAGACACACATCCTCCATTTGTAGTTAAGAAATTATATTATGCAACAAGAGACGCTATGGTGCTCTTACCTCCACTGGGTCAGGCACTTCAAGTTTGGTTTCTGGAGGTGCTTTCACAACTATAACAGTTTGGTCTTTAAGGCCATTAATTTTTCGAATATCCTGATATGTAACATAAGCTAATGTAATCAGTGTTAAGGAGTCTTTACAATTAAAGATGCTGCATATTCACATTAAAAGAAAAAAAAAGTTTCTGCAAAAAATAATTGATTCTACAAGCTTTGTTCCCAGTTAATCTCCATATTGGTCCTCCTCACCCCTATTTTAATTTCACCATTCTCCCCAACATTGAAAACCATTCTTTGTAGCCACTAACCTTCAGGCAAATAAGGACCCGTTGAGATTCTAAGCAAAGCATGTCAGTACTGTGCCTTGATCAAACAGCTGGGCCACTATTGAGTGACAAAAGATATTTTCACTTGCATCTGGGTGCTGCTGCTTCCAGCAGCTGGGTGCTGCTGTGGTGTGTGGTGCATCTGAGTGCTGCTGTGTGTGTGTGTATGCGCTTGCACAGAAAATTTCAACATACTTGCAAACTAGTCACATAGAATTGGGAACGTCAAAAGAAATTTAAGGTAATTTGCAAACACAGACACACGCACTCTCTTTCCCCCTCCCCCCAATAATTTTCAATGTAACATTCAATCACCCATACTGTAATTTCGATAAATTGTTAAATTTAATTTTGTTGGTAATTATTTCTAAAGGAGTGGCATCTATCATTTTCTTTTATTAAAACAATATATTCTGTGTTTTTATATCCTGGGTTTTCCAGGCAATCATCCAGGTTGATAGAAGTTGTAATAAAGTGGTGCGCATCATTTTGTGTGTTCCCAGGCATAAAAATTCTTAGAGCTATCTCATCTAATGCCCCTTTGGAAAGGAGGAAAGTAGAAAAGAAATAAAAAAAGTAAAATCAGTTAAGTTAATTTAGTGCACATAAAAAGTGTCATATTTAAGCACTAGGAAATGAAGTTCACTGTTTATATATAGAACATTACAGTGGTCAACATTAAGACATTTTGCTAAGTCACCACACTGTGGTATCTCGATATTACTCATTGCTCAGTATAGGAAATAACAACTGTCAGCATACAAGTGCTTCAGGGTTTTCATTTTTGCCTGTGAAGTACCTACCACACTCTTTGTACTGCAGAAGTGAAGACTTATGATCACAGTTACTACTGTGTGTTAATTTTGGGGTAGATCTGAACTTTAAATTATGATCACTGTGCAGCACAGCGAAACAGTACTAATCGCCCCAACTCCATACCGCCAATGTATCTCAAAACTAACTTGGACCGAACACCTGTAGAAGTGAGATGGTAGCTCAGCCATTATCCTTTGCCTCTCTACTGAGATTTCCAGGAAAGGCAAAGTGCACAGTGGTTTTGTATCAGATGCAAACTTAAATGAAAGCACCAAATCAACTTTCTTTCACAATAGATTTGGATTGGAATTGAACTGGCGTCCTACAGGTGAAAGGCTGTATATCACATTAACCAATGTTGACTTTTGAAAAATCAGCTACAGTATGTAATAAAGATCTTCATCATATATCAATGGGTGAGATGTCCATTAAAAGCCATGACACTTTTTAGGATTAACCTGTTCATCACAGCCATATGAATACTGGAAAATATATTAATCTTCTGCAGCTCACCATTGTTATTAAAATTAGTAACTTATATTTAAAATATATCTAGGTTGGATATTTATCCCCATAGTATCTAGGATGCATTTATCCCCATAGTATCTAGAGGCTAGGAAACAATAAAGCAAGTTGCAAACAAAAAGCAGATTCAACCCTTGCTTCCCAGAGTTCAATTGCTTGTATTTGGTTTTTTTTGGTAATCTTTATATACATATTTATGCATTTCCATATATTTGCATATATTAAGCAATAAATATGTGCATATATACAAGATCTAGGTAATATAAAAATATGTACACAAAAACGTAGTTTATTTTTGTAAAAAGTGGGTTTTGATCTGGGTTCAGAATTGTAAAACGAGCACAATGTTTTAAAAGACATGCTTGAACTTAATGAAATATTTTCTCTTCACTGCACTGTAATGAAACTGCTGAACTCTTGGTCCTACTACTTTATCTAAAGATGGATATTTTGGGACCTCTTCATACATTACCATTTCTTATATGCTCTGGAAATGTTAATTGTATAATTTTATAATTGGTGTAAGTGCTTTCTTAGCTACATCTGCATTAAACCACAGTGAACTGTTCCCTTTTGGAATGAATGTTCAGTGCTGTGTGTAACTTATCTCTATTTTGAAGAGTCTTCCTAACTCTTACTCTAGCAGCAGGGAGGCTAACCACCTTTGGAAATGATGGCATAAAGGATATCTCTGATTCTCTGAATCCTCTGTTAGCAACTTGAGGTCCAGGGTGCAACTTTGGATCAATTCATCCAGTTTCTTCTCTTCCTGACTGAGTTCAGTCACCTCCTTTGACAGGCCTTGACACTGTGCCAGCATGCCCCCATCATCAGATAGACTGCAGCCCCTACAAATCCAAAGAAGGCAGGGTCTTTGTAATCATTATTACAACTCAAAACTACACTGTAAGAGGAGGGGGGTAAGGAAAAAAAAGAGGTGTGTCTTTAAGTTACAAGCCTTGATTACTGCAGCCTTCATCCCCTAAAGCAGCTTAAAGGATACCAATATAAACCAAGCTTCTCAGAGAAGGCACCTTGTATTGTGGCACCATTTAATAGAAGAATTTCCTTACGAGAGGCCTATCAGATATTAAAAAACTATCTTAAGTAAATAACATTAAAAGGCTCTATTTTTGGAAAGTCTGTTGGACGATTGCTGGGAGCAGGAGTGTGAGGCTGGAAGCAGAGACAGGAAACACTGCCACTTTATAACAGTGCAATCCGCTGGAGAAGGATGGTGAATACTCACATCCACTGAATGTTGTTTTTGGATTTCTTCTTAATGAGATGGATGCCTTCCAGTACATTGGTAATATCATAAATCCTCCGTTTCTGCACCTTGAGGACCTCTGCTGCTCTGTTCAAATCCACGACCCCATCTGGGGACTGGCTCAGCAGCTGAATGAACTTCTTTGTGAGAAGACCAAGTGATGTATCATACCGAGTCTTTTCTGAAGGAGATTTTGGAGCTTGGAGGAAAAATGAATATAAAAAAGGGAGGAGGAGGAAAGAAACGAGTTTGTTAGATGCTGTTCAAATCAGTTTTCCCATTTCAGTTTTGAAACGGGCATTTGAAGCAACAAAATATGTTTTGCAGAAAACTTCCTACTATATTTTACTACAGAAAGCTCTTAAACTTCCGCATTAGCACAAAACCTACCATTGAATATTTATACGGTTTCATAGTGCATCTCTCCAAAGATCAAGGCACATAGACTCAATTTAAAAAAACCACACACGTGTACTTCCCATTAGCTTAATGGATCATGCATAATGAAAGTTTAAGACTATGCAAAGTATGGCAACCTAATTTTTTAACAGTATTTCAGTATACTTTTGTCTTGGCAGCAACACCAATTACCTACCCTTTATCAGGCTGCTAGCCAGTTTTCTTCATGGGTTGATTGTCCCTCTTTTAAGGTAACAGATAACTTAAGGGTTTCACAGGCAATTAACCATAACTTTGGTGCTCTTCAGTAGGTGTACCAAATGACAGTTTCCCTAATTTACAGACGACTCACGTGAATCAATGAGATTTACACCAAATTTACAAGACGAGGACAGTTAATAATCATGCATTCAAGGCTATATATTATTTCTCCTTAACCTTATAATAACTCCTTAAAACCAGTAAAGTACAGAGTTTTTCCCCAATTTGCCCTCACTACCCTCACAATGATGTGAGGGTAGTGAGGGCAAACTAGGGAAGAGTGCTGTACTTTACTGGTCTTAAACAATGAATCAGCAACTAACTTACTCTCACTGGAAAACGAGAGGGACATAGTTTCTATATGCCCAGAAAATTGACAAGTTTTGCAGCGGCACACAATCGTAACTGCAAAACAAATCTATATTTGTACAGGCACATAACTAAGTGTTTTTTCCATGAACAAATGGTGGCATCTATTCATTTCATAGATGCGTTTTCAGAGGCCAGTTTAAATATGTGGCCCAGAATAAAAAGGTCTTACTAACCTTCCGTAACTGTTGTTCTTGGGGACGTGTTGCTCATGGCCATTCCAAAATAGGTGTTTGCTCGCCCTGAGCATCGCCGCCAGAAAGTTTCTCTCTCAATGTATCTGTCAGGTCAGCTTTGGATGCCCTCTGGGGTCATGCGCTCATCGCACCAGTATAAAGAGGCCAGCTGACCTGTAGCCCCCTCAGTTCCTTCTCTTCGGCTAACTCTGACAGAGGGGCATATCTCGAAGAACAGTAGTTACGGAAGGTCAGTAACATTTTCTTCTTTGAGTGATTGCTCATGTCAATGCCTAAGTATCCCAAGTAGTTGCACAGGTGGAAGGTTCGGAGTTCATTGGCATGCTGATTGTAATGCCACTCGGCCGAAACCTGAGTCGTCTCTAGCCTGCAGTGTGATGGCATAATGAGAGGCAAAGGTGTGGACTGACATGACCGTGCTGCCGCTTTACAAATATCCTGCATAGGAACTTGAGCCACAAATGCTGAAGATGCTTGAGCCCTTGTAGAATGCGCCATCAGGATAAGAGGAGCGGGGACTTTCGCCAGGTCGTAGCATGTGCGGATACAGGAAGTGATTCACAAAGAAATTATCTGGGCCGAGACTGGAAGGCAGACAGAATGAAAGGCGATGGCTACAAAAGGCTGAGTAGATTTCCGAAATGACTTAGTCCTTCCTATGTAGAAAGCTAGTGCACGTCTGACATCCAGCGAGTGGCGTCTCTCTTCCTCTCTGTTGGCTTGCGGCTTCGGATAGAAGACTGGTAGGAAGACATCCTGCTTACTATGGAATTGTGAGACCCACTTTAGAAGGAAGGCCAGATGTGGTTGCAATTAAACCTTGTCCTTGAAGATGACCGTATACGGTAGTTCCAATGAAAGGGCTTGGATCTCCAAGACCCTTCGGGCAGAAGTAATGGCCACCAGGAAGGCCACCTTCCAGGATAGGTAGAGCAGGAACGCTAGCCCCCAGCTCATCCCCTCTACCCATGCCTCTCCCACACCGGGCTGTAGCCCTGAGCCCTCCAACTTCCCAGCATCAGGAGGCCCAAGGCTCCCTGCTCCCGCTGCGGCCGGAGCAAAAAGCCTCTTCCCCGCCCGGAGGAGTCCCAAGCATGCCCCCTTCACTTGCCTGGAGGAGCCCTGGGGCAGCCACAGCCACGCCTCCACCTCCTCAGACCCCAAGCCACCTGGGAAAAACCGCAGCGTCTCTTCCCAAAGAAGAGTCTGTGCTTTCATTATGCCCCATACAAGTTCCAGAGAGGCGGAGGAGGCGGTATCTGGTGCTTAGCTTCCTGGGTTCATCAGTAATCACTCTGGATTCCCCCCGCCAAACCACGCAATCTCCCCTGGCCTATTATACCCACCACCCATGTTGCCAGCGGTTCAAACAGAGGTCCCATTAGCCTGGCCAACACCAAGTTGAAGTTCTGGGAGGGAGTGGCTGCTGTACATGGGGGTATAATCTCTCCAAGACCCGTTGTGCCTCGTCACGAACAGATCTATCTGGAAAGTCCCCAGCTTCTGGAAGATGCCTTTCCCGACATCTGGACCGATGACCATTGGAGAAGGATCTGCTGAGGTGATCCACTAGCTAGTTCTGCGACCCCAGGAAATAGGAAGCTTTGAGATGGATCAAGTGGGCTACTGAAAATTCCCACAAGCAGAGAGCTTCCTGGCACAGGTGAGAGGATTGTGCTCTACCCTGCCTGTTTACATAGAACATTGCTATCGTGTTGTCTGTAAGAACTGAAACTCACTTGCCCTTCAGGAGGGGTTGGAACGCTTGGCAGGCTAGGCAAACCATCCTGAGCTCTCTGAAACTGGTGTGTAGCAAGAGGCCCTGAGTTCTAAAGGACCCCAAATGAGCTCCCCAGCCCATCACCGAAGTGTCTGTGAGGAGAGACATTCACAGATGGGGTCTCGAGAATGGGACCGCTGCACACACTGCCCATGAAACCAACCACTAAAGAAAAGAGGCGATCACTAGTGGAGGAAGTGTGATGACCATGTCGAAGGGTACGTCTATATTACCCGCCTGATTCGGCGGGTAGCAATCGATCTTCTGGGATCGATTTATCGCATCTCGTCTAGACGCGATAAATCAAACCCGGAAGTGCTCGCCATCGACACCGGTACTCCTGCTCTGCGCGAGGAGTAAGCGGAGTCGACGGGGGAGCCTGCCTGCTGCGTCTGGACCCGTGGTAAGTGCTTTTTAGTTCGAACTAAGATACTTCGACTTCAGCTACGTTATTCACGTAGCTGAAGTTGCGTATCTTAGTTCGACCCCTCCCCCCAAGTGTGGACCAGCCCTAAGCGATGTCAGCCCGGTGCATACGCCAACCAAGCCTGAAGAAGTCTGAGCATGTTGCACCACATAGGGGCATGAAGCCATATGGCCTAGGAGCTTTAGGCAGTTTCTTGTAATGGCGATGGGGTGGTTTCTGAGGCTTCTATGAGTGCCCCTATTGCTCAGAAATGGGCTTCCAGGAGGAAGGCTCTGGCTTGGACCAAGTCCAGAATTGCCAGGATTAATTCTGTCCTTTGAACGGGGGAGAGAGCAGACTTCTGGATATTTATCAACAGCTCTAAATCCTGGAAGATTGACTGCATTAACTTTAACATCTGTCTCCATCTGGATGTTGGTCCAACCTCTGATCAGCCAATCGAGGTAAGGGTAGACCTGAACCTTCCTGGTTGGAATGGTTTTCTTTGGTGCCGGTGATGACAGAGTGTGCTGAGGTTCCTGAGAAACAGAAGCAATGTCCATTCTCGGTGCCAGGGGTGAAGACTGGTGCTGAGACTCCCTAAGAATCGCTTGGGCACTCCTAACAGAGGCTGAAGTACTCAGTGTCACAAAGTGGGGTTTGTTAACCTAACTAACTGTTCTAACAAACAAAACTTAACTACAATAACGGTAACTCTATACACAATATAGAAATAAAGTCAACTGAAGGAGTATTTGCGAATACAAGGACGAGGTAGTTCCAGCGACTGTCACAGGTGGTAAGAAGGAACTCGGGGGATACAGTTCAGCAGGCCCCTTTATGTTGGCACTATGAGCGTGCTAATCCAGGGGGCACCGGAGCTCAACCTGACTGATACCACTGAGAGAAAAACTTTCCGGCGGCCGTGCTCGGGACAAGCACACACCTACTTTGGAATTGACATAAGCAAGCACTTGAAGAAGAACTAAGTAGTATTCCAAACTATTTCTGATATTTGGTGCTGCACACCCTGATTTTGTTGGTCTTGTAATCTCTGAAGATACAGAGAATACAAAACTTTTCAAACTCTTGCCTCACGGCAATAAGCCAGTCAGTAACCAAAAGGGGTTAAGAAGAAAATTCTCCTGTGGGCAGATTATATCAGTTGTCCACTATAGGGTTTCTTGCACCTTCTTTCAAAGGTTCTGGTACCAGCTACTCTCTGAGAAGGCTCTACACTAGACAGATCACTGGCCTGATCCAGTATGACAATGTCTACGTTCCCACATCTAATTGTAAAAGTCAGGCTATGTCTACACTACAGACCTTACGGTGAAACAGTTGTACCACTACAGCTCTGCCGCTGTAAGGTCTCTCCTGTAGCAGCTCTCCTGACAGCATAATTAAACCACCCCCAATGACCAGCATTAGCTATGTCTGAAGGAGAGCCGCTCCTGCCAACATAGTGCTGTCCACACCAGCACTTTTTCCGGTGAAACTTACGTCGGTCAGGAGTGTGTTTTCTCACACCCCTGACCAACAAAAGTTTTACCAACAAAAGTGGTAGTGTAGACAAAGCCTTAGTCAATCTGAAATCTAACCTCGAAGTGGGCACTAGGAGTATCCTGAAATACTTTAAAGAATATTGTGTCTTTCCTATGGAGATATATTCACGCACCCACTCACAAAAGGAGGGAATTTGTACCTAATCCTTTGGCAGATTAAGGGTCTACACAGGGACACTAAGGAGACCTAATCCAAATTAACTAAAGATGTGGATTTAAAGCAGATTAGTTAAACCACATTAAACCCCTTTGTGGACAGTCTCATTCAGAATTAAAGAGGCCTTCATTTGTTTTAAATGAAGCTAAACAGGTTTAATGTGGTTTAACTCAGTGGTTCTCAACCAGGGGTAGGCGTACCCCTGGGGGTACACAGAGGTCTTCCAGGGGGTACATTAGCTCATCTAGATATTTGCCTAGTTTTACAACAGGCTATATAAAAAATACTAGCGAAGGCAGTACAAACTAAAATTTCATTTAGAGAATTACTTGTTTATACTGCTCTATATTCTATACACTGAAATATAAGTACTGTACAATATTTATATTCCAATTGATTTATTCTATAATGATATGGTAAAAATGAGAAAACAAGAAATTTTTCAGTAACCGTGTGCTGTGACATTTTTGTATTTTTAGGTCTTGATTTTGTAAGCAAGTAGTTTTTAAGTGAGGTGAAACTTGGGGGTATGCAAGACAAATCAGACTCCTGAAAGGGGTTCAACAGTCTGGAAAGGTTGAGAGCTACTGGTTTAACTAATCTGCTTTAAATGCACACCTTTAGTTAATTTGGATTAATTTTCCTGAATGTTCCTCTACAGACAAGGCCGTTGGCTGTTGGGTTTTTAGGAAAAGACATCATAAAGAAAGTCCAAAATAGCTTTAAGCCCCACACCACAGAGCATAACAAAAGTTTCCTTACTTTTTGGACTATCTGGACTTCTTGTTGCAGCTCTTCCTTTTCCTTTTGGGGTTTTTAATCCTTCAGCAAGATATTGGTGACCACTTTCTCCTAGCTCCAGCCTTCGCTTTGCCTGTTAAAAAGCAAATTTTGTATTGATGGAGTGTCATAAAAGTACATTGCACTTTACAAAGCACAGAATAATGGGGAAGGGGGGGTGGGAGGACAGACAAAAGAGAACTTTACACAGCAACCTATCTATCTTGGTTCTTATTCCACACTCATCACTGTGGTATGAATGTCTACTGGCACCTTAAAATGATTTTAACATTTTACTTAAAGGTCACAATGATGGCTACATTTGAATAATCAAGTAGATCTTTTAATTTTAATAGAAAACTGAGTTAGGGACATATTTCTAGGATAGTAGCTAGCGAAGTTTGATTTTCTTGCACTATATGTCAAAGATATAAAAATATTTCTACCTACCACTGTATTAAGAGTCCTAGTTACAGCACACAGTGTAACATTAAGGGTGAGCTCTCGAATACACACAATGACTTACTTGTACAACTACATTTTTAGTGAAACATTTTTTTAGGATTCTGTGTATCTTCAGAAGATTGCGCCAAGTTATATTTGTGTAAATTAGATTTTACGTGCACCATCTGACTTCGTAACTATGAAAAGTTCATAAATAACAATTATAAACTTACAGTAATGCTACAGTGAACATGGCACCAAGTAGTAAAATGGCCAAGCATGGGAGAAAGAAGGAAATCTGGCCATTTTGGAAGAGTCTGGCCATCATCTTAGATTATTTTTGGCTTAATCAAGAAGACAACCATTCAGTTTAGCTTAACAAGTGAACTAGAATATATAAAAATTTATTCTGAAACCCAGGCTGCAGAAAATGGACCAGTGACAGCATCAGAAAAGGGCTGTTTGAAGACTGTCTACCCAATGTGTTCATTTATGAAGAAGTAAAACTGTGTACAATCTTGCAAGAAATGAAAGAGATGGCTGAAATTCTGACGACTCATCTGCTGAATTAGATAGCACAGGGGTTCTCAAACGGGGGGTTGGGAGGTTATTACATAGGGGGTCGTGAGTTGTCCGCCTCCACCCCAAACCCTGCTTTGCCTCCAGCATTTATAATGGTGTTAAATATATAAACAAGTGTTTTTAATGTATAAGGGGGATCACACTCAGAGGCTTGCTATGTGAAAGGGGTCACCAGTACAAAAGTTTGAGAACCACTGAGATAGCAATATATAGACAGACAACATAAAACATCATCAGTGTGAATCCTGTTCCTAGATACCTGAACTATTAATTTTGGAAGCAATTCCATGTCATGCCATTAGCCACTGAAATTGGACCTGGGGATAGTTGATTCATTATCCTAACAATAAGAGGAGCATTAACTTGAATACTGTGACGTTATTGACAATAACTGGGACCATATAGATCATTGTTGCAACCAAGGTCCTGTAGTGGCACCAAATCTTATATAAAGGGGGTCAAATGAGGTGTCTAAGACCAGGTTATGCTTGGCTGGTTATGATTATGTCATTTATATGTAGGTATCAGTTTTGTAGTTGAAGTTATGAATATTGGCTTTATACTGTCTGTATTTCAAACTGGGGCCATGCTTCTGGGACCCCGGACAAGCTATCAGCTCTGCCAGGCCTGCTTGATGGCCCATTAAGGACCATCAGCGATACAATGGGTCCATTGAGAGAAGGCAGACACGCCTGTGATTCAACAAAGTATGCAGGGACTTGCCCATGTGACTCCCGACTCCATTTTGCTGTGATTTTCCACAGTAAGGACAAAGAGGTGTCTTTACACCTGGAAGAAACTATAAAAGGCAGCTGCCTCATCTCCATTTTGTTTTCATTCCTGCTTCTTACCTCTGGAGGAACCTTTCTACAAATGGAAGCTCTTAACAAAGGACTGAACGACCCATGGCTGTGGATGTATTCCAGAGACTTGATCTGAACCTGCAGTTTATTCCATCTGCTGCAAGCCTGAACCATGAACTTTGCCATTACTGTATGTAATTGATTCCTTTTAACCAATTCTAGCTCTCACCTATACCTTTTCCCTTTTATGAATAAACCTTTAGATTTTAAATTCTAAAGGATTGGCAACAGCGTGATTTGTGGGTAAGATCTGATTTATATATTGACCTGGATCTGGGGTCTGGTCCTTTGGGATCGGGAGAACTTTTTCTTTTACTAGGGCATTGGTTTTCATGACCATTTGTCCCTATAACGAGTGGCACTGGTGGTGATACTGGGAAACTGGAGTGTCTAAGGGGATTGCTTGGGATGACTTATGGTTAGCCAGTGGAGTAAAACCAAAGTCTCCTCTGGCTGGTTATGTTTGCCTTAGAGGTGGAAAAACCCCAGCCTTGGGCTGTAACTGCCCTGCTTGAAGCAATTGGTCATCAACTGGCACTCTCAGTTGGGTCCCGCCAGAACCAGCATCATTACAAATACACACAAATAGGAAAGTAAAACACGTTTCTAACAAAATTTGCCTGCATAGCTGTTTCCGAAAAATGGGGCTAATACAACTAGATTTTATGATTCAGAGTACTTTATTTTATTTATTTAAAACAGACAGACAAATAATCGAACACCAGAGAACTGTATCGTAGTCAGATCTGCTCTGGGCCAAAGAAGGACAGCACATTCCGCTATGGAGCTGTAAATAGTGAAATTTTTCTTCTCTTTTTTTTTTTAAATGTGTGCATTTTATTACTGGTTTGTCTCAGAGAGCTCTAAATATATTCAATTTGTATTTACTTTTTGATAACTGCTCCCTTTGTGAACCTAAGGCTCATTAACATTAGAGTCAAGGCACAGAGGTTCATCTTACCCCACAACACAGACACACAATTCACAAGCTGCTCTGAGTTATATTTATCTTTGAGTTAGGAGGGTAGGGGACTAATTCACAGATGACATAACTGCAACTGAGCTATCCTACATTTCCTCACAAGCACAGACAAAAGTATGCTGCTGCAGCCAGACATCCTGAAACAACAGCTCTCTAAAAAGGTCTGAGTTACCTCTGTTCATCTCAATAGGGCATTAACTCCGCAATCCAAGCCTGGCCATTTAAAGTGTCATTGTTAACAGAAACATCCCACTAATAGACTTTAGCTTGTGTGACTGGATTAATTGGCAAAGATATTACACAGGAATGAGATGAAACTCACTTGGTTTTTAAAATTTTTGTTTCTTCATCCGGGATGAAGGGAGGCAGGCAGGGAAAGAAAGGGAGACACTTCAGGATACAGGAAAACCAGGCTATAGGGATTGTGCTAAGAGAAGAATGAACGATCTCAGGAATATGTGGTGGGGAGAATTTTTTTTTTTTTCCAAGACAACACTTCATGAAATAACATAATTATATTATTGAATAGTTTTAAACATCAACACATGTTTTGCGTGGAATTAATTTGCTAACTAATCCTCTCTCTCCTTCCCCAGCCCCACAGATTTCGTAAATATTTTAGGGAAAACAATTTAGAGATTTGTAGTGGCCATAGCCACCAGGAGGTTTACATAAGCATATCTAAGAATACATAGCAAATAGAAGCTTTCTCTAAGGACTTGCCTGCTAACACCCTACAACCTTCTCCTATGAACTTTATATGATTAAGTACCAACCATGGTTATTCAAACAGCATCTTTTAGCTGCTTCCAATAGTACTGCATGTTTGTGTTTTTCAGGAGGTGTTTAAAACAGCAGAATGATCTTGTCAGTTTCATTAAGACTGACTGTATAGGACTGTATGTATACACAGGCAGAGCAGGACTATGGATCTCTGGCAATTAGCACAGATACTACAGAGAGTTATTTTGAAGAACACAAAAGATTTGTATAGGATATGGAATAAGACATTCAAGAACATTTTCTGGATATTCAGAAGAGTAAAACAGCTTGGTAAATAGGTATTTTAAGAAGCAGTTTCAGCAAATCCTTTTTAGACTGTTTTAATTGCGAGCCAGACATATTACACTTCAGATGGGAAGTGTATTTTTGCATATCCCATATTTGATAAAGATCCAAAAGTGGTAGAAATAGTGTGTTCTCTCAGTTTCCTCTATTGTAGTAAGTCTGTAGGCCAAGGGTTTCATTGGTCATTTCACTTGACTAATGATTTTGGATGCCTTCAATTTTGTGTCCCCAACTTGAGACACCCTAAATGAGTCTAATTTTCAGAGGGTAGATTTTCAACATTTTCTGAAATCAAGCGCCCTTTGGAGGAATCTCAAGATTGCCATTCAACAATTGAGGCAGATTAATTCAGAAGTTGCTTTTGAAAATCAAGTTCTTCATATATTTTTCTAGATCAGAAACTTTGAGACAATTTTAGTAATTAGTTTGACACTCCTCTCAGCTGCTCCCATTTAAAAAAATGGGAAACTTAAACCTATTGTGACTAAAAGCACGATTATATTCACACCCTATGCATTATTGTAATAATCGTTGTGCAAAATATGGCTTGTAAAGCATGAAAAACCTAACACGTGGATCAATATTCTTGTGTCGTGTATGTACGAAATGCATACTAAGTTATGAACATGAGCTGAAATTATGACTACAATGTGTTTACCAGACAAGTCTGGGGAGCAGTTAAACCGATTTCTCAACAACAAAGGACAAGCTGATCCCTCTAGTCAGGTGTTAAAGTTAACTGGCAATCACTGGTTAAGTGGCCAATCTTTGGCAAAAAAGAGGGGCAGAAACAGATAGATCTGCATTTTAGCAAACAACAACATGGAACCTCTTTCACCAAGAGACTCCATGCCTCCTCCTTCACAGCTGGAATTAATTTTATCGAGGAATAACCCTCCGGAAAATGCATTTCAAGGGTGACTGAACTATAAAAGTGAGGGCCAAAAACACCCCAGTCTCTCTCTGTTTCACCTAAGATGACAAAGAAACCAGCCCTTTGACTTTGGGTGGAGATCCTGACCTGAGAATTTGGTCATCCATGTTGCTGGGAACCTTTGGTAAGGATTTGACTTTGAACCAAATCTAGTTTGTTAGGTTTTAGCTACAAGTGTTTTATCTTTATTTGTCTTGCAACCATTTCTGATTACTTAATATTATTTAATACCTTATTATTTAATACTTTATACTGGTACTCACTTAAAACCTCCTTTTTGTAATCAAATAAACTTGTTTTATTTTTAAACTAAACTAATCCAGTGTTGTGTTTAAATTGAACTGTTTGTGAACTGAGTGTGTCTCATCTGGTTAACAGGCAAATCCTGCCATCTTTTCATGGGCATTCAAAGTCCAAAGAGCACTGGCACCTCTATGGTTCCACTTCAAGAAGGGAGAGGCCAAGAAGAGAATGTGTACAAAACACTGGCCCCATTGTACACTATTGGACATGCTGTGGGGCAGTGCTCCCTCAAGCCGCATTGAAGGGAGTTCTGGTAAAGAAGTTACATTACTTCACAAACTACAAAGACCAGCAATACATAGCTGGCCAGAGCTACTCTTCGCTTCAGCTTTAGGTGGGGCAGAGGAGTCTCTGTTTCCACCATCCTCCATACCAAACTTGTATACTTGGGTTTTGTGCAAGGGACAAGAATTGTGCCCTTTGTTTTGGAAGTGAAGGAGATAATATTTGACTAACTAGAAAAAGGCAGTTTTCCTTCAAGATCATGCTACGCTCATACTCTTGCAGTGTTTTTCATATAGCTTTTCCCATTCTTTCTTACTACTTCACTGTAGGCCAATTTTTAACTCAGAAGTTTTCCTATTGACAGGACATAAAAAAGCAGCCACAATTTTATCAGTCTCAGCCAACACACCTACAGATAACAATAAAATGTCTACCCTGGTCAGCTTCTTTGAGCAGTATTATTGAAGAGAACTCTCCCAAGAGACATGCAGAGAAACCAGTATAGGACAGACCTCTGCTAAAAACATGGAGGAAACAGATTTTTATTTTTTAAGTCAGGCCTCTCATTTTGAAGCAGCAGTTTGCAGTCACAGTTAGAGCCAGGTAGATTCTAATTACCTTATTAATCAATCTGCAAATAAAATAAAGACTGCTTGTTTGAAAAAGGAATCAGCCTCTGAAAGTTGGTCAGTAAGTCTTCAGCTTTGATAGATGCTTACATAAGGTACATAGAGTGCTACTTAAGTTGTACAGGAGCCCAAAGAAACACCCTAGGAATCCTAGTGAAAGCAAGGAAGACTTGATGCAACTGAATATATTAAATCAAGGGAAATTAATTGAAGTGATGGAGAATAGAGTTAAAGACAGACATTTGGATCCCTGATGTCCTTGTTAAGAGTGGTTCAAACACACAGGAGAGAAATTCAACAGATATTCATTCTACTTGCATCTCTACACTGGAGTCTAATTCCCAGCTCTACCACAGACTTCCATTTGTGACACTGCACAAGTTACTTAATATTTATGCTTGTTCCCCAATCTGTAAAATGAAGATAACACAGGGATGCTAAAGTTCCTAAATCATTCGTGCTTGCTTTGTAGGTACTTTGAGACAGTCAAATGGAAAGCACCAAGAGGTACTGCTATATTAGATATTATTAAATACTTTATTTTATTATTAAAATATATGAAAAAATGTTAAAGAACTGATAAAAGATGCTAGGTAAAGAAACTCCAGATGTTACAATCATCACAGTGGTCTTTTAAGGTTGGGAATGGACACTAATAGCTGCTCGACTAAGGTTGTATCCTTTTTTTTCAAAAACAAGGACAATGACTTCCCCCTTCCTCCCCCCCAATCTGGCTCATTGTAGTACTGAGATTTATCACACTGTGGGGTTCCTGAATGATCAGTGGAGCCCTTCCAAAACATTATCAGATCCAATCAGAAAGGGATAGGGCATTAGGAGCTGAGATTACATGGAGTTCTATCATAAAAAGATCCACCAGAATAAATGACAGGATTGATTTATTTTTAAAGCAGACTGCATTAATATATGTAAAAGCTCCTGTGCTGCCTCTGGCAAAGCAAGGGGAATTACACCCCCGCCCCCTTTTTTTTAAAAAAGCAAACAAAGTAGCAGCATCCACTGGGGACAGAATCAAGTACCGTAATACATCTATAGTAAAAAACAATGAGCACTCTGAGCTGAAAGATAAATTTCTAGTGCTGTGCTGCAGATGATAGCCAAGCCTACAGATACCATCTATTATTAAAATTGCCTTACACTTCCATTATAAGCCCCCGTTTTCAGTTATTTATAAAACTTTGCCAAATTTTAGCCATTTGGTCTGAAATTTTACATGTGGGATTTCTGCCTAAGGCTGGATTGTTTTGAAAAAATTCAGCCAAAACAATTTAGCATTTTCAAAGAATTAGGCTAAGGGAAAATATGTTTTGCCCATGTTAAAAAAAAAAAAAAAAAAAGAAAGAGAGAAGCGTTCAAGCAGGGACATGAAATTTGCCATCCCTCTGAAAATCCTCCCAAATTTGGCCAAGTTACAAACCTCTGAAAAACTGCAGTTCACATACGTTAAGTACAGACTTTAGATTTTAGCAGCTACACATTCCCTCACAGTTCCTGTATACACCTGGATTGCACACATACCATCCCCACAGAGCAACTGAGCACGCTCCATCCTAGGGGCTACAAGGGCTCAGAAGTATTTTCCCTGTAACTGCTGCTCCGGGCTGGCCATCAGAATGGAAAGCAGGGAGCTTGTCTTTTCTTTGCTTTCAGTGACTACTGGCACTCAGGCAGCATGGACAAGAAAATCTAATAGAATCATGGAGACATAGGGCTGGAAGGGACCTTGAGAGGTCATCTATACCAGCCCCTTGCACTGAGGCAGAACCAAGTATACCCACACCATCCCTGACAGGTGTTTGACCCACCTGTTCTTAAACACCTCCAAAGATGGGGATTCCACAACTTCCCTTGAAAGCCTATTCCAGTGCTTAACTACCCTTATACTTAGAACATTTTCCAAATGGCTAACCTTAATCCCTCTTGCTGCAAATTATTCTTTTTCAACCTCCAGTGGACATGGAGAACAACTGATCACCGTCCTCTTTATCAGATCTCTCTCCCCCACCCCCAGTCTTTTCTCAAGACTAAATATGACAAGTGTTTTAACCTTTCCTCATAGATCAGGTTTTCTGAACCTTTTGTCATTTTTGTTGCTCTCCTCTGGATTCTCTCCAATTTGTCCAAATCTGGCTTCCAAGTGTGGTGCTCAGAACTGGAACCGTACTCCAGCAGAGGCCTTGCCAGTGCTGAGTGGGGCAATTACTTCCCGTGTCTTACATATGACAGTCTTGTTAATTCAACCCAGAATGTTATTAGCCTTTTCAGCAACTTCTTCACATTACTGACTCATTTTGTGAACCATTACAACCCCCACATCCTTTTCAGCAGTAGTACTGCCTCACCAGTTATTCCCCATTTTGTAGTTGTGCACTTCCTACGTGTAGCACTTTACACTTGTCTTTACTGAATTTCATCTTGTTGATTTCAGACCAATTCTCCAATTTGCCCAGGTCATTTTTAAATCTAATCCTGTCCTCCAAAGTGGAGCAACCCCTCCCAGTTTGGTGTCATGTGCAAATTTTATAAGCATACCCTCCCTTCCATTCCCGAAGTCCTTAATGAAAATATTGAATAGTACCGAACTCAGGACAGACTCCTGCGAAACCCCACTAGATACATCCCCCAAGTTGGACAGCAAATTAGTAGTCTGATGTGATCGGAAAAGGACAAAAGCCAGATTAAGGAGAGGAAAAAGAGTAGACTAGGACAAGGTGTGTGGTGAGACAGATGCAGGGAGAGATACTGCAACTGGCTGGGCAAGAAGACTGGGAGCTGGGAGTGTAGGCTGGGAATAGGACTTGGCAAGGGAAATGGGGAGTGGAATAGAAGCCAGATGGTTGATGGGGAGAGAAACAGAAGACAGGGATTCAATGAGAGCTATGGGGCAGTGGCCAAACACTGACTTGGGTTCCATCTGGTTCACACACGCACACCTCTGCCATCTTCTCCCAGTGGCAGAAGAACAAAAAGATGGGCCCTTGGGTAGGTTTTATTTGTGGGCTCCCTCGAGTGCCCCACATTCAAATAAACTCACTCCTCCCAGCCCAGCTCCATGCCGTGGCGTCTGCTCCCTTTGGCCCAGGCCCCGCATGAGTGCTGCTGCCATGAGAGCCATCACCACTGCTCCCGCCAAAGTCAGAACTGCTGTTGCGGGAGGCAGAGCAGCAAACCACTGCTGCTGCTGCCACCCAAGCTAGAGTCGGAGCTGCCAGGAAGAGTAGCGCGTCAATTCCTGCTGCCCGCACTGGAATGTGCCTGGGCAATGGAAAGGGAGGATGGGCCTCTGACCAAAATGGAAGCTCTGCCATTGGCGGTCTCACTCATCAGAATTCATGGCAGAACCACTGTTTTGGAGGCCCCCCTTCCGGGCAAATTCAAATGTGAGCAGTGGTGGCAGCAGCCTATTGTGTGTCTGAGCAGCTCCAAGCCTGCAGGGGCCCTCCAAAGTTCATGGGCCCCTCGACTGCTGCTCCAGCTATTCCTCTGCTACTGCCATCTCCTCCCCCACTTGATTCTGGGACCCCACCTCATTGAATCACTGTCATCTGTTACCCCCAACCAACTGGTTTCTACTCCACTCCCCATTTCCCTTACCAAGTCCTATTCCCAGCTTACCCCGCCCCACTCCCAACCTCCTTGACCAGCCAGTAACTGAGTCAGTCACCATGGCAAGGGGTCCCCTCAGTGCCTCAGGGTTGATGCAATTGCATAGGCTGCATGTGTCTAATACCACCCCCGGCCATAAGCCCCCATTTTTGTAGGAGTTTCAGGGGACCCACACCCACCTGTCCTGCAGTGACTTTGCAAAATCTCAACATTTCAGCATGCACAGCCCAGTGTACGGTAGTAGTATAAGTTTCCTACTCCATCCTGCAGGGGTCATAGCTACTGGGCATGCTCCAGCATTGCCGGAGCTGCTATTGGGAAAAGTAGTTTGTTTCCATAGCCTCCTCTTGCTGTGGGGCACCGAGATATGTATCTGCCTGCTCCGACTTCTCCCGAGCTCACCCCCTCTCTAGTTCTGCCTATCTCTACTAGATTCTGCACATTTTTAGGATTACCCTCACAGCTGAAGGATAAAATTCAGCAGCACAAAAATACACTTTATTTAGGCCTATACTTTCAACTTAGTTATTCTCATACTGAAAGGTATTTGAAAATGAAAATCATAAATACAAATACAAGTCTGGTTTTAGAAAATGAAAAGCAAGCGTGAGTCTGTCATTGTTTAAGTCAGGAAAACGATTTGTGCACACCACTGAAGTTGTACCTGTAGTAGTAGCTGATGCTGATTTCAAGCAAAGTTTCTCTTGAAATACCACCACTGAAGACCCTGTAGATGAGTTACAAAGCAACAAAACCAGAGATGCCAAAGATGATCTTAAAACCAAAACAACTCAAGGACACTATAGATGAATTCGAAAGGAGCAAAACTAAAGGCCCTCTAGATGAGAATGTCAACAATGAAGCAGGTCAAAGCAGTCTTCCTGCTGAAATACGTTTAAAGTTCCCATCTGATTAGTCACTTTTCAAGATTCAGTTTCATGCAAGGGATTCCAGGAGGTATCTACTCTAATTGGTTTCCTCCATCCTAGCTAACTTCAAAATATAACTTTACAAGAGTCAAAGGAGTAAGTCCTTAAACTCATTGGAAAATAACTTTTTCTTTAGACTTGGTTCACAAGATTATGTCTTTCAAGATGTATTTTTTGCAAAGGACATAGAGGTGCGCAGTTTGCCACTCGGAGTCCAGAGCTACTTGAATTTCTTAGTGTCAAGCTCTTTTGGGATGTTTTATTAGAAATGGAAGGTTGTGTCAACTCTTTCTCTACCATACCAATTGGGGTGGCTAGTGCTGAATTGCAATGAACTCATTAAGACATGTCAAAAACTACATGCCTTCAACACTCTTACAGACACAGCTGAATGACCTTGCTCACTTTGCAACTGAGAAAGACAAGACAGAAAGGTTGGAGCTGGACAGCATCATAAAACAAATAAGAGGACAGAGGAAAATAAAACTGGGTGGGGGGGAGGCACGGAGAGGGGAGATGCAGCAGCAGGAAAGACAGAGGGAACAGAGGGCTTAGAATAGAGCTTTCTGGGAGGGCCTCAGAATACAGCCTGTTCAAGGCAGGACCATCGCTGCCACAGACAGCAAGATTGATTTAACAGACAAAAGCAGAAGTGACAGGAGAAAACAAGAATAACCTGCAAACATATGTAAGTGACCCAGGGTGTTTAGGAGTTCACTGGGAGGTGGGAGAGAGAAAGGAGCCTTTGCCAGAAGAAGTTAAGGTGATCCACTAGCTATACAGTTCCACCAATATGAGCAAAGCTCAAATGGAAAACTGTTAAAGATATTGTGAGGCTAGTGGAGAGATGAGAGAAGACTATCAAGTTACTGCCTTTGAACTTTGAGTGGTGGCTCCATATTCTGTATTGGCCTCTGTTCAGTAGGTATGAGATAAATTTGAAATCTCACACTCCAAGCTCTTGGAAGGAAAAGGGAATTTTTATTTCAATTCTCCTACAGGAAGTTTCTCTCAATGGTCCATGTACAGTCACAAGTTTAGATACAGGTAAAACAAATAAATCGTACCATGCTATCCTTAATTTCAATTCTGATAATGTAAGAAAGAAGGTTCATGAGAAAAGTAGAAAGTAAAATGTAACTGGCTGGGATACTTCTCAACTGTTTTCACATGAAACTCCATAAACTAAATTGTGTGTTCTGAAATATATCTATTTAGAGTCTACACAGGGATTGCATAGGGAGAAAGGGATATTTACCAAACATATTCGCTAGATACAGTTACTTTAAGGAAGGAGCTGGAAACAGCACTTCAGTTAGGAAAAAGATCACATATTGATAATGAAGGTTTGCAGGTAGTCCAGCCATGAAAATGAGTATGAGTCAGTGTTATTTCTGGTAACCACAGAAAATGAGTGCCTTCAAAATTAAATGCCTTGTAAGACAGGGCAGATCTCTAGCCAGGCTAAAATTATTACACATTAGACAAATTACCCTATTTGCCTGACAGTTTAATGACAAACACTAGGCATTTAAAGATAAATATTTTGAGAGAGATACAGCTTACAAAATTGTCAAGATCTTTTTAACCAGTAATAAGAGAAAACAAAACTGAGTGTTTCAAAGTAAAACTGTCGTCAGAGATGTGACTCCATAAAAATGGCTCTTCCGACAACTCCTTTGCATACTGACCAAGCCGTTTGCTTATTTCTCACATCAGACACTGCAGAGTCACTACAGCTGTGGCGGATTGAACTGAATTATTTTATAGCTTGTACATAAGGAACTGTTAATTCAGACCAAAGTTTTCAAACGTGTGTGCCTAAATTAGACTCCTAATTCCATATATAGGCACCACAGGTAATTTACCAAATTAAGCTACACTGGTATAAATTCCACACTGAGCAGCTGCAGCCTGTCTTCATTAGCTGTTGCCCTCGTATAGCTAAAATCCATGGAGTTACACTGATAAAATGGCCTGGTTTTGATAATTTTAACACCTGTAATTAGCTTAGAAATCAGTGGTAACTGAAGTTGTACAATACCTCTGAAAATGAGGCCACTTAGGTGCCTAAATATGGAATTAGGCATCTAATTTTGGCACACAGGTTTGAAAATTTTGTCCTAAATTTCAGCTAAAGAATCTTCATGGCAACAAGGCATATGCCAGAAGAATTCCACAATGGCATTCAGTTCCCAGGTTGAATTTACAGAGGTGGCTATCAGAAAGAACTTTATACTTCCAAGATGAGTAAGTTTGGTACGATTATCTCCAGGTAAATACCATAGAATCTCACAATGCTATTTCGTAGTCACTGAAGTGGTGAACAAGTTAGCTTCAGATATGACCACCTGTCAAACAGTTGTTACAATACAATACAGATTGGTCATATCTAGGAAGTTACAGTGATCATCTCTGCTGTACATTGACAATATGCATCTCAACCTGATGTGGTAGTGTATACTTTTCACATCACAAAACAGCCTAAAAAGGATTTTTAGTTTTTTTAATATGGATGAATATTATGCAAACTAAAATGCAAATATAGTAGTGAAGAATGTTAAAAAAGATGACACTTACTTTAGACCTATAATTGGTGATTTTCTTGGATAGTTTTGTAATCTGAGGCTACTAATATGCCCTGGATTTCCAGCATAATGTGCTGCCTGGATTGTAGAACTGTGCGATGGTATGAGCACCTAGAACTAGCCTTTGTTTCTATAGGGGTAACTATTTTCCTGTATGGGACACTTCTTCCATCAGGTCCTGGTGCTCATAGGAAAGGATGGGAGCTCCGGAAACCCCTCAATACCAGCTTCTCTCACTTCCAATTCTCCTGCCTCATGAGTAAGGCTGCGAGTTTGTCACGGAGGTCATGGAAGTCACGGATTCTGTGATCTCCATGACTTCTGCAGCGGCCACCGCCCCTCCACCCCCGCCCCCGCCCCCCCCCAGCAGCAGCAGGAGTTTGGGTGGGTGGGTGGGGGTTGGGGCACGGGGTGGCGCTTGCCTCAGGGAGGCTCCCCAGAAGCAGTGACATCCCTCGGCTCCTAGGGGGAGGCGCGGCCAGGGGATTCTCCGTGCTGATGCTCTGCCGTGGTTCCCAGCCAATGGGAGCTGCGGAGCTGGTGCTCGGAGAAGGCAGAGCACAGAGCTGCATGATCGCACCTCCGCCTAGGAGCTGAGGGATGTCGCTGCTTCTGAGGAGGCATGGAACTGGGTAGAGAGCCTGCCAGCTCACCCAATGCCCCCCGCAAAGCACCAGCACGGCTCCCTCTTCTTTTAGCTGTGTCTCCCCTTAGTTTAACACCCATGATCATGCCAACCATAGACGCTGACTCGGTGGGTGCTCTGGGGCTGGAGTACCCACGGGGAAAAATTGGTGGGTGCTCTGCACCCACCGGCAGCTCCCCGCCCGCCCCAGGGCCCGCGCCTAGCTTACCGCAGCACCGGGCGACGTTGCGGGGCCCCGCCCCCGACGCCGGGCGACATTGCGTTGGCATCGGGGGCGGGGCCCCGCGACATCACCCGGTGTCGGGGGCGGGGCCCAGCATCAGGGGCGGGGCACCGCAACATCGCCCGGCGTCGGGGGCAGGGCCCCGTGACGTCACCCAGCGTCGGGGGCGGGGCACCGCAACGTCGCCCGGCGTCGGGGCCCGGCATCAGCATCCAGCGATGCTGATGGAAGTCAGCGTCGCTGATGCCAACTACTAGAGCTCAAACATTTAGGTAGCCAGAAAACTCATTGGAAGTCGACCACTTTTTGGCTTATGGGTCTTCCTGATGCCCAGGGGAGCAAGCTCTGCCCTAACATGCTAGATTATAGTAAGCCTTGTCTACACTTAAAACTACAGTGGCACAACTGCACCACTGCAGAGCTTCAGTGCAGACACAACCTATGCCGACGGAAGAGTTTCTCCCATCGGGTAGGTAATCCATGTCCCCAAGAGGTGGTAGCTAACCTGATGGAAGAGTTCTTCCATTGACCTGGCACTGTCTACACTGGGAGTTGGGTCAGCTCAACTACATCGCTCAGGGTTGTGGATTTTTCACATCCCTGATAGACGTAGTTAAACCGACCTAATTTTCTAGTGTACACCAAGCCTTAGTAACTACTAAAATTTATATTGCACCTTCTTGCATTGCAGGTGTGTAATAAACAACTGAAATATTACTAGCACTAGAATAAGAGGGACAATGTAGCTTATCAGTCTGTGGTTATGCAATAAATAAACCAAAGTACTAGTAATGCTTCAGGCCCACATATAGGACTTGCCCTATGCTGCACGGGAAATGAATCATCTGAAGTCTGTTTTCTACTGCATTTTTTTTCCCCCACACAATGTGTTACAATTAATTCTTACAGGAAGCCCTGGTACTCCACTGTACTAAGTGTAAAGACTTCAGTTAGCACTCTGTGTTGAAATTTGAAAATTGGTTTTCAGGAAGCTGCACACAGTACTCAACTATCTAACAGCCCAAGGTGAGAAGCAGGTGTCATCCTCGATAATCATGAAAATGGTTCAGTGCTACAATCATGAAAATGGTTCAATGCTACAATGCTTCAATCGCTACACTAGCCTAGTTCTATTGCCAATCATCTTGCTGACAATTAAATCATGTTTGACATCATTAAGGTGGGAGCCCTAGAGACAAAGCTTTCAGAAAGTTGATCGACACAGAATAGCAAGGCTGATAAAGAAGGGGAGATGCCACCAACTAGCACCTTGCTGAGAAACCTTGGGTTACTGGTGGGAGAGGAAAGCAGCACTGCTCATTCTCTTTCCACTCCCCAAGAATGCAGGGTGACAATTTGGGAAGGAGGAGGGAAGCTGTATGGTCAGCTATTCCCTGAAGGCTGTACCAGTATTCCAGGATTCCCTAATACAAAGCCAAGACATCTACAGAAAGCTCTTAGAAATATTGGTCTGTACTTGCAACCTTATCTTCTTGGCCAGTATAGGTCTGTCTACACTGCATTGTATACCCGGATCTGTGGGACCAGGACTTGTGGAGTCAGTTTTCCCAAGCCCACAGTTGAGCATCTACACTGCATTGTAAACATGGGTTTACAATTGGTGGACCCAGGTCTCACAACCGTGTTACCAAGTGGAAACAGAACTATGCAGACCTTCTGACTCGGGTCTACATCTTGAGCTGCATTCACACCAGAGGTGCTGGAACAATTTTTATAGTGGGGGTGCTGAGAGCCACTGAACCAAACCATAAACCCTGCATATAATAGAAACCACTTCAAGCCAAGGTGTGCAGCAGCACCCCCACACCTGTAGTTCCAGCACCTATGATCCACACTGCAAACTGACAAGGGTCTCAGCGGAACTGAAGCTGAACTGACAAGGGTCTCAGCGGAACTCAAGCTGAGACTGTGTGTGTGTGTGTGTGTGTGTGTGTGTGTGTGTGTGTGTGTGTGTGTGTGTGTGTGTGTGTGTGTGTGTGTGTGTGTGTGTGTGTGTGTGTGTGTGTGTGTGTGTGTGTGTGTGTGTGTGTGTGTCTTTTCTTAGCTCCCACACTGCAATTCCCAAAGGACACCACTTCAGAAAGATGGCTACTTCCAGACGTAGTTCAGGAGTGTCAAATGTAATTAATGTCAAGAATGTGTCACCATGAATCAACCCTGAAACAAACATGCCCTACCCATGAACTTTCAATTAGATGGCATGAGGAAAAAAACTGGGTGCAGTTTATTTGATTACTCTAGAGATATCAAAGCAAGACATAGTTTAGCTTTAAATTTAACCCATCCAATTACATTAGAGTTAACCAAATATGAAAGTGATAGTTAAACTAATTTACACATTTTATGGACGTGGTATCTATTGCCTCAACTGGCTGACAACTGCTTGCAATGTTTCATTTTAAAATTCATCATCAACCGACATTTCCACCCTTTCAAAATGGGAAACTAACCTCCACATTTTAATCTAGTTTTGTCCCAAGAAAATAATTGTAACCCTGAAGTAGTCCTTTTCTAAACAGTGGTCTGAGAGTTTATTTTTACCTTTTGGACTTGTGAACTCAAAATAAGTTCATGAACTCCATCTGTTTAATTATGTGACTTCTATCTAAATGAATAGAAATTAGTACAACTCTGTTAAGAGTAGTTTTTTTAAAAACCAATCCCACACTCGCCTACAAAACTTTGTAGTAAGATGGCGATCCTCTGACGCAGGGGAATTCTGTGAAGATGGTGGAAGGTCATGGAGGACTGGTTGGCCAATGATATGAACCTACAACTCCTACTGAAGTCAGTTGGTGGGTCAGGCACTCAAGTCTGAAGGTAGGAATTTGTCCCTTTGTGACTTTGCTTAACCATATTAGCAGAACTCTCAGGAAAGATAGTCACAAGCTTGCTGGCTATTGCCTGGGGTGTAACATCGTAAAAGAAGTCAGAAAACTTAAACAGATGGAACTAGCAATATTTGATACTTACAAGACATATGGCTCTGTCACCTGGGTCTTTTGCACTCTTGTAGCTACAGTAGGGTAAACAGACTGTAGATGCACTAGAATGGTGCATGACAGGGCCTGTATCAGTGCAATTTACATGGTCAGGGTAAGCCACTGTGGCACCAGTTCCATTTTGCACTGGTGCAGGGGTTTGAACCATTGTAGCATGTGATGTGGTTAACATGAGTACAAGGGTTTTTTTCAGTCTCGACAAGCCCTCAGTTGGAAAGGTTTTCTTTTTTAAGAGACGTCACAAACTTCCAGACTCAAAGCCAAGAGTCAAAATACAATACTTTGTCAAAGCTGTGATCAGAGAACGTATTGCCTGAGGTACATGGATTGTTTGTAGGTAAGACTGCGAGTTTGTCATGGAGGTCACGGATTCCATGATTTTCTGTGACTTCTGCAGCAGCCACCGCCCCCCCCCAGCCCCGCCCCGCCCCGCCCAGCAGCAGCAGGACTTTGGCTGCGGGGCTCAGGGCTGGGGCGCGGTAGGGGATGAGGGCTCTGGGTGGCACTTACCTCAGCGGGGCTCCCCAGAAGTGGTGACATCCCTTGGCTCCTAGGGGGAGGTGCAGCCAGGGAGCTCTGTGAGCTGCCTCCGCCTGCAGGCACCGCCCCCGCAACTCCCATTGGCCAGGAACCACAGCTAATGGGAGCTGCAGAGCCGGCACTCGGGGAGAAGGTAGCATGCAGAGCTGTGTAACCGTGCCTCCGTCTAGAAGCTGAGGGATGTCACCTATATGGGGAGGTGCAGAGCTGGGTAGGGAACCTGCCAGCCCTGCCAATCCCCTCCCCTCCCGCCCCCCAGCACCAGCGCGTGTCCTGGGCCACACGCCGCCACCCGCCCCACCCCCAGCACCAGTGTCCCCACCAACGCTGCCCGTGGCACACACCCCAAAGCTGCCCCCCCTCCCCGAGCACCCACTACGCCCCCTGAGCCACCCCCTCCTCAAGATTTAGCCAGGGGTATATAGTATGAGTCATGAACAGGTCACGGAGCAGTGAATTTTTGTTTACTGCCCGTGATCCACCCATGACTTTTAATAAAAAATACCTGTGACTAAAATGTAGCCTTATTTATAGGGAGCCAAATAATTTTATCCCTGATCCCTGAAAGAACTGAAGTACTCATGCAAAGCTAAAAGAATGCTACTAAGTTTCAGACATTAAAGAGTGCATCAACGTTAGTATCACACATTGATGCCTACACAGGAAAGGAATCCTTCCCTTGAAAAAAAATCCTTTTCAGAGGCATTAGAGCTCTGATATCTAACTACCTGTGCAACTGGCATAGCTGTCAGAGCTCAGAAACAAGTGTGTTTTTTTGTTTTGAGATACCACCTTCAGCTAAGGTCCACAAGAGCAGAAAGATGTACAGCTGTTCCACAAAAGATACTTTGAATCCATTTAGAGTAATAAAAGATTATAAATTCCAAAAAACATTGGGCAACTTATCAAAAACATATAGGAGGGAGACTAGGCATAGATGAGTGATTCCCACTTCAAATACAGAGTTAGAGAAGAGGAGAGGACAGAGTAGAGGGTTGTTGAGACATAACTGCTGTAGGAAAGGTTTTTTAGAAGTTATAGCAGAGTTTCTAATTGGTTATTTTGCCTCAAGAAAGCCATATCATTACAACTTAAAACTGAGAAGCAATATTTGCACCTCCAATAACTGTTCTGTTGGCTTTGCCAAAAGAGCTGTATGATTCTTGGATCACTGAGCAGGTGCAATTTTAAAAATTAAAACTACTACAGTGTTACAGTAAGGAAGATTTGAAACTATACAAACTTGAAGGAGCTGACTCAACCTTCCTAGTCCTCCTACTCAAAATCAACCCCAGGGAAACAAAAGATACATTACTGGTGCCTATGAAATGAGAAATAGGATTTATATATCTTGGAGAAGCTCTTACGCAAAATAAGCCTAAGAGCAGGCTTGACAATCATCAGTCTAGAAGTTAATGCTGACGGGAATAAGGGAATATAAAGTTTTTACCTCTAAAGCACATAAAACCAGAAGTAACTCTAGAGAGCAGAACCTATGGCCCTGAAGACAGTTTTGGCTGACAGCCACATCCACCTTGTGTCATCAATAAAACAACTATGTTGCTAACCAGCAGATTTCTTCATAAGAAGATTTCTTTGACCACAAAGATAACAAGATCTTACAGAATGTACTTAATCCCTTTGGGTAGTTATTTGAGAAGCTAAACACTTTGGGACTTACTACAGGAATTCATACTTTTTTCCTGCTTCAAAATAAGTAATTGTTCTATGTAACCTTACTTTACTGAGTTGTTTGGCAATAGCTGGCTTAAATCACTGTAATGACATGTACAGAGCAAAGCTGTTGATGTTTTTATTCCTTTGTGATGTCACACAGAATAAATAAATCACCAAGTTTTCACCATGATGCACGTTCTAAACCAATAGTTTTATCATTCTACCATTCAGGGCAAGTATCTGAACTGTTTTAGGATGCTGACAAAATAAAGATAAGTATTTTGGCTCAGGTGGCAATATTTATTAAGTCCCAGCAAAGGAAAGAGAAAACAAGACTTTTTCTCCCTGTGAAGTTACTTATATACTGTAATCTAGTCCAGGGGTCTCAAACTCAAATGACCACAAGGGCCACATAAGGACTAGTGCATTGGCCCGAGGGCCACATCACTGACACCGCCCCCCTTGTTGCACCCCAGCCCCGCCCCCACTCCACTCCTCCCATGAGGCCATGCCCCTGCCCCGCCTCTTCCCACCCCATTCCCCGCCCCCTCCCCGCCCCCATTCCAAACCTTTCCCCAAATCCCCACCCCCGCCCCGCCTCTTCTCCGCTTCCTCCCCTGAGCGCGCAGCTCCCCGCTTCTCCCTCCTGGAACGCGCTAAGCAGCGGGAAGCACCTGGAGGTAGGCAGAGGAGCGGGGATGTGGCGCACTGGGGGGCGGAGCTTGGCGGCCACGGGAAATAACGCAGGGGGGATCGGGGGACATGGGGAGCTTGGCGGTCGCAGGAAATAACCCCGCAGGCCACATGTGGGCCGCGGGTTTGAGACCCCTGATCTAGTCACTTCTCAATCTTTTTTTGCTAAACGAAACAGACTATGGTGAGAGACTCAGAGTTCAAAGTATGTTCTCTAACCCATTTCTGTGGCTCCTTTCTGCACCTTCCCCAATGTCTCAACATCCTTTTTTAAAATGTTGACACACAGAATTGCACAGAATACTCCAGTATCAGTCTCATGAATGCAATATGTTACTCCTGGAGAAATTCTGCACCACTGTGCAATGTATTTGCACAGAATTAATGTTCTGCACAGAATTTCCTCCCTCTCTCCCCCCCACCCCAAAATGGGCTGCAGAGCTGCTGGCCGTAACTAGAGGACGCTGGACCTGGCAGAGCCCGACTCCCCAGCTCGCAGATAGAAGATACTGGCAGGTGGAGGGAGCTGGAGGGTTCCCAGCAGCAGCAGTTCCTGGCACACCTTGAGGGAAGGAAACAGTGTGCAGAAAACACCATACAAGCCCGGGACCCAGCATCAGGCTGTTTCTCCCCCTGGATCCCTTGGTTTTAGGGAGTAGAGCAGTGTTTCCCAAACTGGGGATGCCACTTTTCCAGGGAAAGCCCCTGGCGCGCCCGGCCGGTTTGTTTACCTGCCGTGTCCACAGGTTCGGCCGATCACGGCTCCCACTGGCCGCAGTTCGCTGTGCCTGGCCAATGGGGGCTGCGGGACACGGCGTGGGCCGAGAGACTTACTGGCTGCCCTTCCTGCAGCCTCCATTGGCCGGGCACAGCGAACCATGGCCAGTGGGAGCCGCGATCAGCCGAACCTGCTGACGCGGCAGGTAAATAAACCGGCCGGGCCCGCCAGGAGCTTTCCCTGGACAAGCGGCATCCCAAGTTTGGGAAACACTGGAATAGAGGGTTCAGATGTCTGGGCTTGGGGGGTGCCCCATGGCTGGGCTCTGGGTGGAAGGGGATGAAGGGGGGCCCCCGCAGGTGGAGTCTGGGGTTAGGCATGAGGGTATCTGGGCTAGGGGGGCACCCCAAAGCTGGGCTCTGGAGGGTAGGCAGTTTGGGTGTCTGGCCCCTCAGCTAGGCTCTGGAGGGGAGCAGGCAGAGAAACAGGAACAGCGTTATCGTAGGGGTTTCTTTAACTATCTACTCATGGGGGAATTTTCTGTGTGTCTGTATTGTTACAGACATAGCTGCTGACAGGTAATTTGAAATAAATTACCAAACTAATTGAAACTGGCATGATTATATAGGGTTATTTTGACAAAATATGAAGAATTTTCAAATATTGTGTGCAGAATTTTTAATTTTTGGCACAGAATTCTCCCAGGAGTAAATATGCAAAGGCAAAAATCACCTATTCCCCGTTTATACATTCGCGGATCCAAACCTTAGCCTGTTCTGCCACAGCTTCGCCCTGGGAGTAATGTTCAGTTGCTTGTCCACTATGACTCCTTAATCCTCCTGAGAGTCACTGCTTTTCAAGATACAATCCCCCATTTTTTAGGTATGACCTGCATTCCTTGTTTCTAGCTGTGTAACTTGGCATTTGGCTGCCCAGTTTACCAAGCAATCCAAATCACTCTGTATGACTGCCTTGTCCTGATTATTTACTGTATTGCCAACTTCGTGCCATCCACAAATTTTTATCAGCAGTGATTTTATGTTTACTTACAGATCATTGATGAAAATGTTGAATACCCATGGGTCTACAACCCATCCCTGCAGAACACCCTGATTGAGGGATGGTGCCTACTGACAACTACTTTGAAAAATCTCAGCTTCCAGTTCTGCATCCATTGAATGTATGCTCTACTGATCGTGTAGTGCTAATGTTTTATCCAGAAAGTCATGTGGTATTAAGTCAAACGTCCTTGTTCTCTCTCTCCCAGATATGAATCACAGGACTTTGTACTTGAACATTTTTTGGCAAAGAATTTAGCATGCTTGATACCATCCACAAACTCTTTAAAAAAGGGTCCTGAGTATCTCATACATTTAGACATAAAATAATGTCTATCTTCTAGCTGCCCATTGAGGCCTTGCAAACCCTCCGCCACTAGAAAGACTTATTTAGAAACTTCAGGACTTCACAGGGCAGCAGGAAACTCAGGATATCAGAGAGGTCTCTAGATAGCAGAATGCCAGTGGAAGAGTGAAAGAGGCAATACTCAGGAAGAAGGTGTGGTGGAGGGGGAAGCAGAGGAGCTTGTTAGCAAATTTCAGGTTTTACTCTTTGTAGAAAAAGTTCAGCCAAAAACAAATAAAATAAAATAAAAAAATTACTCTGAGCATCCATTTGCAAAGCATGCTTACCCCCTTTCTGTTTTGTGTCCTGTAATGTTACTGGAACTACCTGTATAAGCAATTAATAGCATAATAGGATTTTTCCAAAAGTGTACAGAACTGTCTCAGACAAGGGTCTAGCACTTTAATGGACACCTGCCAAAGACTGAACTGGAAGTCTTCTATACTTTAACAGTCAGCAACTTATTCATGAATTGGCCAGGAAGCTACCTCATGGATCTTCAATAACTACTTTGATTTGACTAAGAAGCACCTGGGCACTTTCATTATGGCCATTCAAGGTACTCTTGTGCTTCCCATTGTCAAGTCTGTTTTCCTTTCACCTTCTTTGTAGGTCATGATTTCCCCATCCTCTTCCACTTCCACAGCTGAAGTAGTGAGTTTTATACTTTGATATGAAGGCCAATCTGAACTTCAGGACTCTTCGTCCCATAGTACCTGAGTTCTGTCCCTCCAGACAACTCCAAGAAAAAATCCATTATTAGGAGGTAGTATGGGTACAGCTGGCAAGAGGAGAAAGGTGCTCCCCCTCCAGAGCATGTCAGTGAGAAAGGGTGCATAAAGAAGCCATCCTCTTCCCTTGGCAGTGGCAGCAACGGAGGGAGGGGAAGAAACAGACCATTCAGTAAAGCCCAGTCAACTTAACACCAACTGCAGCAGCAAGGGTAGGGCTTCCTAAATTGTAAAAAATAACCCTCACTAATATTTGGGCATTGGACAGAACATCAATGTCATTCCTCAACTCCCCAAAATCTGGTTTTATTCATACCCAGTTCCAAATAATGCTGCATTCTTACAAGTAATGTATAGGGCCTTTATACAATAGGGCTTACTGTTTCTCTACTCCAGGCCTGCACAACATGCGGCCCGCGTGGGCTCACTGTGCGGCCCACAGGGGGCGGGGGTTGTGAGTAGGTGGGCTCATTGTGAGGCCCACGGGGTGGGTGAGTAGGCAAGCACCGGGGTGGGGCAAGTCAACGGCTGGCTGGCTGGCCGGCCGGCGGACTGGTGAAGAGGCCAGTGGCAGGCTGGGGAGTGAGGGTGAGCCAGCGGCAGGGGCAGCAGCAGAAGGTAAGAGGCCAGCAGTGGGCAGGCAGGTGAGCTGGCGGGCGGGGGAGCTGAGGAGGCGAGCGGGCGGTGAGTAGGCAGCCAGGCAGGGTGGGGGATGACGAGCCGAGTGGACGGGCAGTGGCAGGGCGGCAGGTGAGCCAGCGGTAGGGGGGGTTGAGGAGGCGAGCGGGTGGCGGGGGGTGCTGAGGAGGTGAGCCGGGGGGGGGATGATGAGCCAAGCAGGCGGGCAGTGGCGGTGAGGCTTTATACTGGGTGGGGGGGAGAGGAAGGGAGCGGCGAGTCGGTGGCTGGAGGGGGGCAAATCTCCCAGATTCAAAATCTGGGACTGTGTCCGTTGGTCCTTTTTGCTGCTTGTCTCTGGGCTGGGGGTTGTCCCAATGCTGCAAAGAGGGTGTTCCCAAAGGAAGGTGCTTGCTTCTAACCCCCGAGGCCATCAGTGTGTCTGCTCTTCTCTAGTCAGCCCACTTGACAAGTTTGATTGTCCTTGGTCTGGTTCCCATCCCCTCTCCAAGGGTTGCAGCTGTCTGGAGGTGCTGCCTTCCACGCCTTCCTCATTCACACCTCATTCATTCAACATGGAAATTGAATACAAAGTGGGGGGAAGATCTTAGTCTGCTTCTAGCAAAAAGACATTTTTCTTTTACCTTAATTATACTACCTTAGGGGCCCGCTATAACATATTACCACAGTTCAATACAAAGTCATATAAAAGTTATACAAAAATGCATAATGCAGAGATTTATCTACAACTGCATTGATTGACTGTTGTGTGCAGTAATATAGTGACCCCTGGGGGGGTGAAGAGGGGGGTGATGGTGGGGCCGAGCGGGGAGGGGGCGGGTCCTATTTTACTGCTGTGATCTGGTCACCCTATGGACGCTGTTTCTTTCCCCCCTCTACAGACTTCCACACCCCAGCGCTGGGGAGGGAGGGGCTGTTTCCGCGGGGCAGGCGGTACTGTGGGGGGGGGTGTTTCCACGGGGCCAGAGGGTTTCGGCCCTCAGCTGTTTTCTTTGGAGTAATATGGCCCTTGCCGCTTTACGCGTTGTGCAGGCCTGCTCTACTCTCCAGGTGAAGTAAATACACAATGGACTGAAAACTACCACCCAAACTGGTCTGAAGAGGGGTTCCAGGAGCTCTTTAATACCATGTTATGGTCATAATGAAGGATCAATTTATGGGTTTAACTTGCTAACTAACTGTCTACAGGGAGCTAGACTCACCCTGAGATGTACCCTTGCTCTAGTATTTCCAGTAAATGTTAGACACAATGGAGCTAGCGCAAAGTCCTCTATCCCTGTCTGGACAGTACTGACAACTGAACCCAATAAAGGATTCATCTGGCATGATCTAGAATAGATGTGCTGAACTGAAGCACAAGCACATCTATTAGTCTTACATGATGGTAATTTTATGTACAGGCTTCCTTGCAAAATATTGTCATCCTTCTGCCCCCCTCCCCCAAGGTAATTTTCTGTCTTAAAGGGATTTTCATAATTGATGTGTGTAGTGGGGCTGCTGTCCCAGTCCTGGAGCGGCTGCGGCTGGGTAAAAGGGATTAAGAGCAGCCACAGGTGTCACTAGCTCAATTAGGGCCCAGCTGGCCCTGATAAGAAGGGTTGTGGGGCCAGGATACAAGGAATCTCACTCTAACCCTGGAGTGGGACAGGTTAGTTGCCTGGGAGCAAGGTACTGAAGGGGAGCAGTGCTGGGGAAGGGCAAAGGGAGCTCCGGCCTAGTAAACCCCCAGGCTGCAGGCCTTGTTTAAGGCCAAAAGACACTGGAGCTGCAGAGAGGCAGCCCAAGGATAGGTAAAGGCAGCAGGTCCTAACCCCTTGCCAATGAGGAGTGGCCATTACAGACTGCAGTCTGCCCCAGTGAGCGGGGGCTAGATGATGACTGGCAGTAGCCACTCACACAAGGTGGATTTAGAGGGTGGGGGGTTCCCCTGGGAGGGGAGACCCAGAGCGAGGGGGTACTGCTGGGGCAGAACCCCAAGATAAAGGGCACCAGGGTCCAGAAGGAACACGGAGCCAGCAGCAGGCAAGACACCAGCCTGCATAGGGTGCTCCATATGCTGGAAAAGAGCTAACTCCCAGATGATCAGCAGGAGGTGCCCCGCCGGTGAGTCCTCATTCCGCTACACGTTGTAATAGGAGACAATCTTATAACAGCCTAGTGTAATTAATTTAACTTATTTCACTGGCCCAGACTCCATGGTCCCATCTGCCCACTTAATTCCATCTCTTGGAGAGGGAGAAAGAAACTTACACCAGATCGAAGTTCTACTTGTATGAGTGCATCTAACCAATAATGGAATGAAATGACTATTAATGAATTATGAAGGACTATGAATGGTCATCGGGCCAGGGAAAGAGTGTCTCTATAGCCTGGAGGTTAAGACACTCACAGGCTGTGAGAGACTCAAGTTCAAATCACTGCTTCAATGTCTAATTTTTTATACATAGTGGAACAACTTCAACGGGAGAGACTGAAATAGACCTGTCTCAAAATATCTCATAGCCCAGTGACTAGAGCACTCTCCCGAAAGGTGGGCAACTCAAGTTTAAATCCCTTCTCCACATGGGGAGGGGAAGGGAGTATTGAACCTGGGTCTCCCACATAGCCGGGGAGTGTCCTAACCACTAGGCTAAATAGGAGGTTACTGTCACCTCATTTTGTGAATGGCACTTAAATACTCCCCCAAAAAAATTTGGGACAAAAACAATTGCTCAAATTTATGTCAAAGTCACGAATACTTTCAAGTTGACAAACTACATTTTTGGATGAATAAACTATTAATCTGAAAAACTTCACGCAGCTCTACTAAATACTTGTTGCGGTAGGAAGAAGAAATGAATAAAATGGCTAGCTACAAGTGTTTCACCAGATCTGTACTCCAGATAAGATTTCCTTTGCAGGAAAGGATTTCCTGGAACAGAATTATGAGAGTTTTCACGGGTGCTTTAAGTTACAAGTGCAGAGAAGCAGGCTGTTGCTGCATGGTGCTTTTCTCTCATGACCCTGACCAAGATGTTTGATGACTTTCTGAATGCAGTAGAAAGACCCCAACTGACTGCATGGCGCTAGTATATCTCAGAAACATGTGGGGTTCACTGTAACAAAAACCTAACAGATGGCCATGTAAGAACTATCAAGCAATAGCACAAAAGCTGCCTGCTTGGGTTACTGAGTATGAGCAGCTGCTAATGTCTAACTAGGAGTGCACAAGGACTGAAGCTGACTCACTAAGGCCCCACAATTTTTAGCTTCCATTATTTTAGATGCAGTTTTGTGCCTGTAATTAAGTGCAGGCACAATGTTTAGGTGTGATATTTATCCCACAGATGAAATCCCTCACCACCCGAACAGGGGATTTGATCAGGTAGCTTGTACTTAAATAGGCGCAAGCATGATCATGCCCACAAATTAAGCATGCAAAACTGTAGTGGCAATACTGGAGGCCTTTTTGAAGTTTAGTTGTCAGGGCATATAATCTGAGGAGGGACTGGCTGCACTGCCTTAAATCAACAGGTTTGATCAGGACTCTTGTTCTGATTTGGTGGATCCAAGACATAGTAGCCTCATATTTGTATGTCTATTTATCCAATAATATTTAACTTGAAGTTTACCAACTAATCTAGCTATTTATTAATTGCATTTGAGTATTTTGGCATTTTTAAATAATATTAAATACAAGTCCTCAATATTCCTTACTGTTCCTACCCTAAATTCCAAGTTGTTCATTGTTATACATACATAGCTCCTCACTGAAGCGGTAGTCACTAATAGTATCATACTATTATTACAGCCAAAGTTTTGCCTCTCTCATAAACTCTAACAAATGAAGGGAGTAAAGCTGATCAAATACCACCACCTTTCTTCTTTTTTGTTACTGCCTTTCCAAAGATTGACCACAATTGTGGTTAATTGCAGGAGTTAAACTTCCTACAAGTAGTGTAGTTAAGGTTCCAGATTTCCACTGTGGTTCAGCAGTATCAAAGCTATGGAAATGCATTTGGTTTATATGTGAACCACTATACTAGCTCTTTAAAGCACAAGTTCCATATCGCAACTCTAAAATTATCTGATAAGAATCATCTCACTTCCACACCTCCCTTCATGCAGAAGGATCTTAACACTGAATGTGTATGCAACTTGCATCTCCCGATGAAAATGCTTTATGAAAGGAACTTTTAGATTCTTGAAACATTCATTCAATGTTCATGAAAGTGGGGACTAAAACTTCCTCACACAACTCTGCCAGTTTATCAGTCCTCACCTACAACTACTGCCACTGATCCTGTCCACACTGCTAATCAAACTAAACTGGGCTCTAGTTTTACAATTTGAACAAAATGGGGGCTATGAAACTTTTCCCTCTCAATTCAGGATTGAGGCATATTTCCAGATGTTAAAGACCTCCAGTCTAGTGCCCTGGAATATAAAATAACTAGTGGAGAGAGACTCAAAGAGACACGAAAAACATAAATAGGCAGCTCTATGGTGACTTGTTGAAGGAGAGTACTGCGAATAGAAATGGAAACACCTGAGGAAGAAATTAGGTATTGCTTCAGACCAGTGGTGTTACACATTTTTGTACCTGTTAAGCAGCACTACAGTAGGAGTCTGAGACTTGCATCTGAATAGGGGTTGGTATGTTGGATGCACATCAGTCCACTAATTCTTTTTAATAGGCCCATTTCTCTTGCACAGCCTCAGTCATCAACAGGCTGCCACTAGCTGGGGGAGAAATGTTTTCTTGGATCTTCACACTATGATTTGTATTTCATTCAATTACACCAGTGGTCCCCAACGCGGTGCCCGTGGGCACCATGGCGCACGCCAGGGCATTTATGTGGGCCCGCCTACCGACAAGGGAGCACTTCCGCTGGACAACCCGTCACCGAGGAGCGCGGCCACCGGACAACCAGCTGCCGAAATGCCTCCGAGAAGTGGTAACACCAAGAAGCATCGCCGCTGCTTTTTCAGCGGCATTTCGGTGGCTGGTCGTCTGGCGCTCGCCACACTTTTCTGGCAACATGAAGATGCTACTGCAATGGAAAGGTTGGGGACCACTGAATTACACTAAGCCTATGATGGAGTGCACTCACCTCTCATGAGTGCCTCCAGTTGGCCAGGTACAATCTTGCACTCTTCCCTCTTCCTGGCCCCCTTGAGAGACACCCGTGTGCTTGACACCTCAACGAGATTTGCATCAGGGACCATAATGATTCTATTCCACCCTTCTGGTCCCAGCCACCAAATGATCTGCTCGGGCCCTGCAGCGCCTTTTAATTGAGCTGGCTGGGCTCTAATTGGCTGCTTCCATGCAGCCTTTCTAGGCAGCCTGGAGGACCCACCTTCACGGCTTCTTTTCTGGGGTGGGATGTGGTAGGACCACAGTGCTTCCGGCAAGGGGCTTCAAAGGGTCTGGTACACCCCTTCACAAGGGCATTGATGCAAAGTTCAAGAAACTTAGAGCTGTTAACTTTCTTCATTTCAACTAGGTACCAACACTGGTGTAACAGTTCATCCCACAAGCTAGCTGAAAATAATTAGATACTAACTGTACAGAGGTTTAGAGCTCTCCCTCTATAAACATTCTTGGAGCATCTGAAGCAATTCCTTTCCTCTCACCTGCTAATTCTACAGCAAGCAGAATTTTGGGGCAATATCTCTAACAGGAGAATGAAGGAATGCTGAAGCCAATGGGTTCTTCAGCAGCTGGGAAAGATGGTTGGAGACAGAAGAGGTCTGAAATAGTGCAACCTGGCTTCAGATAGGGATACCCCTACACTTTCCCCCTCCCCATGTTTATCATTCTTTGCAATGTCTGAGGGGCCAACGTGATCTGCCTTATACAGCTCTTTAAGAAGCTGGAAGAAGTGTTGACACCTTTCTTTACTGGCAATTCTCCTGTCTAGTACTGAGGAGAGACATCCTGGAAGTCCTGTATGCAGGGTTCTCTCTAAATAAGGGAAAATGCTTATTTTAGACATCACCACACGTGCTCCCTGTTTGTATACCATCTCACGGTGGGGAGTGCTGCTCTGAAGAGAGGTGTTGCTTTCAAAAGATGGAATGATCTTGGTGTGTTTAGTTTCTGGAAAAGCATGTGTAGCTGGCATGTTAAGGTTGCTCTTGCTTCCTGTACATTCAGCAATTGACTGAGGTAGATGGAAAGGACCAAGAGGGAGGATTCCAGAATTAACTGCCAGTGCAAGGGTATTCAATACCTTGGGTCACAACCTCTCTGCCCTTCCCACATTGCTAAGTGGGACAGAGATCTTGTATGGTCAGTATGGAAAGGGTTAAGAATCACTGACTTGGGGGATTTCCAACTAGTCTCATTATACTAGGGACTCCTCTACTGCATACCAGACACTAAAACCCCCAGATTGCATGGCCCCAAGTTAAGTGCAGTGCATGTGGGAAGGGGGGTTACCCCCCTCACATTGGTGCTTATCTTCACAGCCCTGTTGACATCAGAAACTACTCTGCATACTAATACTTTTGATGTTCACACTTGTCACTCCCTATAGAGCAGGGGCAGGTGGAGCTACTGAAACTGAGGGAGAGAGCTGGGTAACCACGCAGGAGGATCCCCAATACCCCAACCACCTCAGAGAGAGACTTCCTTCAGAGAATGTAAAGCCTGCACAGTTGTTGAAAGATTCTTCTCATGGCCTTGAAAAGAAGAAATTATAGTCAAAGATCCTAGACAGGAAGATAGAAGGCAAGAGGATAGGAGATAGTGAAGCAACAGAGATCAGTTATTGGAATTGTGCCAGCCAGGAATACCTATTGGGTTCCGGGAAGTGGGCAGACTTCTAAAGGACCCCGCCCCCCAGCCTAAGGGGAGGATCCATAGGACCTGGAAGCCAAATGAGTTTGGGGGACAACTAATGAGATAACAGGGTCAGGAGTGCGGTCAAAGGGTTAAAAGAAGGGAGCCCGATGGGGACACCGAGCAGAGAACCCCGGACAGGGCCCACTAGTCCTCAAAGGCGTCAAGGGAGCCAGTGGACGCTGCCCAGAGGAACTCTGCCCGGATGCGTGAACGGACAGAGGATCGGAAACAGGCCTCACAGTCACAGGAGTCTCCATCGGCCAACCTCCTCTCCCTGGTTTTGTAGATGGCCAGTTTAGCCAGGGCCAGGAGGAGGTTGACCAGGAGGCCCTGTGACTTTGTGGGGCCATGGATAGGGAGTGCATAGAGAAGGAGGTGAGGGGAAAAGTGCAGCCAAAAACGTAACAAAATATTTGTGAGGAGCCGGAATAGGGGCTGCAACCTGGCACACTCCAGGTAAACGTGCACCAGGGTCTCCCTCACACCACAAAAGGGGCAGGTATCCGGGACAGGGATAAACCGTGCCAAATACACGCCCGTGCTCACGGCCCCATGAAGAAGCCGCCAGCTGACATCCCCGGTGGGCCTCAGTATCAGGGTGGAATAGAGGCTGGCCCACAGGGGTTCCTCACCCTCTAGAGGTGGTAGAAGGTCCTGCCACTTTGCATCGGGGCGGGACACAAGGATGAGGAAATGAAGGGTGTGGAGCATGAGCGTGTATAGATGCTTCCGTGGCGCCATTTGAAAGCGGACCGGCTGCAAGGTGTGCAGCCGGCTCATGGAAAAGGGGCGGGGGGGCCGGTTGGGTCCACGGAGCAGGGGCCCGATGAAAAGGTCCGGAGGACCTGAGGTGGAGGGTGGGCGGGGGGTGCCCTCTCACAGGACCCGGTCGAGGTAAACCCGAGCAGCGGGTGGCAAAGCGGCCCTCACCTCCTGAAGTACGCGCCGGGAAGTACAAGGCCTGGAGAGCCCCATGCGCTGAGCGAGCGTCAGGGGATCCAGCCAGTCTCCCCGGTCGTAATCCAGGAGGTCTCCGACTCTGGTGACTTCTGCCAGGACCAACCTCTGGCATACCGAGGGGGACTCCGCCACCTGCACACGGAGCTGGGGGTTGTGTAGCAGGGGCTCCATGAGGAGATCTGTCCCCTCGGTGGCCGCCACGGACCTGGTCATTGAGAACAGTTTCCAGGTCCGGAGGAGGTCCTGGTTGAACACCGGCAGCCCGGAGAAGTCTCGCAGAAGACCCCTCGGATCAAGATAAAGGAGCTGCTGGTCATATTGGAGCCCTCGGAAGCAGCGCAGGAAGGCGTGCGCTAGTATTCTCCATGCCGGACTACCTGCACCATAAAGGAACCTCTGCAGAAAGGTAGCTAGAATGCCAAATGGGGATAATGTCTATATTTAAAAAATAAAAAAGGTTAACCGGAATTAGCAATTGGAACTAGAGAGAAATTTCAGGTGAGTTTTTAATATAAAGAAACACTAAATAAAAACATTTATATCACCACCTTCATCTTCTTTTTAATATTGTAAACTTCCCCTGCCCACTCACTCTATGTACTACCTTTAGAGTGTAAGCTCTTTAAATAATACCTAGCTCTTATATAGCACTTTCCATCAGTCAATCTCAAAATGCTATACGAAGCTGATAAGTATCATTATCCCCATTTTACTGACAGGGAAACTGAGGCAGGGAAGTTTTGCCTAGCAGACCAGTGCCTGAACTGGGACTAGAACCCACAACTCCCCAAACCCTGTCCAGTGCTCTATCCCCTAGGCTACTCTGCATCCTTTTAGGGTGCAGATTCTCCATGTCTGCATAGCTCCTACCGAGTAGGGCTCTGATCCTGCTGGGGACATTGGACACTACCATATATAAATATATTGCTAATGTGAGTGGGAGAAGTCATCTACCAGAACAAAATTACGTTCAAAGCTTGCTCTTACAAGGCAGCTCTGCGATTAAGAGTATTTAAGGTTCCTCACTGAAACATCATGATTTTCTATAACACTGACCCACTACTTCACCTTTCTTCACCTCCTTTCCCTGAAATGTACCTCAGCACCAGTCTGAGATGCCTACTATTGACACAACTGAGACAGTGAAGATTTCTCTATGGCTCACGTTGATCAGTAGGCTGTATTTCATATTGGTTCATGAAGCTATATACTTTAAAGCGGGGACTCTAACAATAAATGTTTTGGTGGCCTCAGAGTGCGGGCACCAATTCTTGCTGGTGGCCACTATGACAATTTTTCTTAAAGTACTTAATTGACTTTGGGAAAAACAAATAAATATGCAAATATACATGTCCAAATCATTATAATTTATATATGTAGGGTTTTATTGCAGACTCAATAATAAAAATAATGTACAGTTTCTATTCTGTTTAGGTCTAGTAAAGAATAGAGAACACAAATAAGGTGCTTTGCACATTCTTGTTTTTTGTTGTTGGTTCTTTTGGTTTTGCTTGCTTTTTTTAAAAAAGACTTGCTAGCTAGTAAGTCTGCTGCTGCAAAAAGTAATATTTGTATGTTTGTTTATATCACTTTTCATAGCAGACTCACTAGCTAGCTGGGAGGTTGTGAAAAGTGTTATTAACAACTGTACAAATATCAATTTCCACAGGAGACTTACTCAGCCCTGGCAAGCCAGGGGACAAATTAAGCCCTGGATGGGAAGGTGGGTAGGGATACAGTGGTGGCCAGGGGCGGGATGGATGGAGGGCAATGGAGGGGTCGGTGAGCCCAGGGCCGGAGCCTGAAACTCTGTGGCTCGGGGCTGGAGCCCACCACCGCACGGCCGGAGCCCGGGGATGGAGGATGCTGTGGGGGCCAGGGCCAATGCGGCAGAGGGGGGAGGGGGGGCACTGATCCCAGAGCCAGCATCTGCCGCCACATTGCTAGAGTCCAGGGCTGGAGCCCAAAGTCCCACGACTGGAGCCTCAGGGGTGAAGCCTGAAGCTCGAGCCTTACCATCCCCGGGAAGGTGGGGAACTTACAGGCTGCCTGCTCCTCCAGCCTTTGTGGCTCCAGATGGGGGGGAGGGCCCAACCCCTTCTGGTGGCCCTGGGGGTAAAGCACTGCTTTGCGTGCCCACCCCCCACCGCCCAGGAGACTGTGGCCACATTTGAGAAACACTGCTTTAAAGTGCCTTTTATAGTTGTGAAGCCTCAGACTTCCCCACATGGCATTCACGCCATATCCAGTGTCACAGAAAAAGGCAGTAAACAAGGAAATGAGGGATCACACCATTATATAGTATATGGTAACTGGGTTACTTTGCATGGGTTGATAAAGTCTTCCCATGGAAGATGAAGCTTTCCTCTGCTGATTTTACACCAGAAACCAGGAATAGTGTTTGGATCAGCCTGATTGCCCCAGCCCTTCTGTTTTGAAAGAGATTTTTCCCTTCAGTGTGGTAACTAGAGATAAAATACTGCTAGTACATGACAAACATGGGTGTCATCTCCGGCATTATTTCCGTATAATTCAAGTACTGTCATTCGTTACCAGAACGACACACTTACTAAGCAATATTATAAAGTTACAAAGCATATCTATGTCCACCATAAGCCAGGATAAAAGCCTCCACTGCAATAATTTTGATAAGAATAGTAGTATGTTCTACCAAGACAACTTTCAGATAAAGTAGGCTTTTGTTTAAAATTCAGAGCTGTAACTGTAAGGTCAATTCCTGTACGTGAAAACATTAATTATGCTAAATTTGGAGCTTCAGGACAAAAATTGAGAGAGTCAATGTGGGAGACCAATGCTGCCTACAACAGTGGCAAGTCAAAATAAACCCAGTACATATGCATGCTAGTTGCAATTTCATTCAAGTTACAGTAGAAAAAAATAATGAGAATATTTGGCTGCTGGCAACACTCGAGGTATTCTAATTCAGTTTTCAGTGCCCCGATTAGGAAAAATAGCTTTACAACTAATAGATGTGCTAAATGATACTGACACAAAGAATGACTTCGAGCTTTTGCTTCCCAAGACACGTTTCAGAGACCTTTGCAAGGTTCTCTGGTCACTCAAGAGCCGTTCCTAAAATATCTGCTCTCATATATACAAATTTAACAGGGAACATGTCCCTGAGCAAAGAATATACTAGAACTGGCTTGTCTGGATGGCAAGGGAAGGAGTCAATGAGTAAGCAGCTGTTTTTTGTTATGCTTCTTCTAAGTTTACTCAAATATATCCTCTCCCCAATAATGGCAAAAACAATCTGCACTTTGGCTGTTTAGAACACATGCAAGGCAGAGTGATCATAGGTTAAGTATTTTACTGAACACCGTGTTTAATATCTAATGCCTTGCATCCATTATGAGTCAACGTTGGATGAATGAGTGTCACGGGACCACACTATAGTGGGATGTCCCTCATAAAAAGCACTATCCTACATTTTTTATGCAGCTGTCCTTTCTTCCTTCAAACATAGCTGATCAATCCATGAACAAAGCCTTAGTTGTCACCTCACCACCATGAAGCTGCAAAATTACACACCTACTTGATGAACCTGAAGTACACATTAAAAAGAAAAATAATTTGCATGAAGTTCAAGTTTAGCGGCTTCATACTCCCCTTGATTGATTATATGAAGGAGCAGGATTGAACAAATTGTAAAAAGACAGACACCTGATTATTTGTGTTGTCGTAGCGGCTACAGACTAGGAAGGACCTCAATTGTGCAAGGCACTGTACAAAGTTAGTCCCTGCTCTAAAAAGCTTACATTAATTGCTACTAATTTTTAACTCGAGCAAAAAGAAAATTAAAAATAAAAATCAAGCTTATTGGTGTATTCACTCCCTCTTTATATACTTTTTCTTAATTTTTGTTCCATTATTTTTTACTCGTGCAAGATGAGAGTTAGGCACTCAGATACTATGGTGATGGTCAGAGCATCAGAACCTTAAACTACTCGCTTCCAACAACCCTAAACAAAGCAGCAGCGAGCAACACCACCCCCTTTTCTAGTGATCATCTTACTGGGACCAACATCATCAAGCAGAAAGGAAACTTGCCAATGCTAAATTAAAAATTGTTTCCTTCTGGTTGTAAACTATGCAATATATACCAGAAATACCAGAAAAGACCTTTGAACCAATAATAAAGGTATGACAAGGAAGCAAATCCTATTGTTGCTTGCAAGAGAAACTCTTTCCTTTATAGGGAACTGAGAAGGATAGTGCAAAAAACTTTTTGGCTACGTACACACATCCAGTAACTCCTCCCTAAGACAATGTTAAAGCTGAAAAATCAAGACTAAGATGGACCCCCTTCTTACATAATAAACCACTGATACTATTCTTACCAAGAGAAACTGTAATTCAGTTGCTGAAAATATTTTGCACTTGCGTTCTATAAGATTTTAGAGAGATTCACAACATAAAGCCTTGCAACACTTGTATGAAGAGAGTATAAGACCCATTTTACAGATGTGAAAATGGAGGCAGAGAGCACGGCCCACATTTTCAAAAAATGTTAGCTAATTTTGGATATCTAAATCAAGACACCAAGGGCCAAAGTATCTACTATTCAACTGAAATTAATGGAGTGTGGAGGCATAGCATCTCTCTGAAGATCAGGCCCCTAGAGGTGCCTCAAGTTGGGCACCAAGAAATTGACAAAATCAAAGCTAGTGGACACTTAAATGTATGGGCCTAAGTGACTTATACACTGTCATACCACAAATCAGGTTAAATCTTGGAAAGACACCTGAAGGTGCCCTGATTGAGCCTCCACCTCAGTCACTAGAGAGTTTCATTTGCCCTTGTAAGTTATGAATGGTGAATACCTGTATCTGTAAATTTGCAATATTCTAACAAAACCAACAAAATCCACCATTGCTCACTCTACACAGAAAGACTGAAGATAATCTGAGCATTTTTTATTCTCCAAGCTTGCTTGTCAATATGGTCCTGGTTTGAATCTAGCCCACACTGGTATTCAACAGAGTTGTTACCATCTGATGGTGCTTAGAAGCCTAAGTGAAGTGAGTTGGCAGTCTCAGTCTAATTACTAGCAGACAGGTACACCAACACCATGGCCAGAAATTGTACGGGCATAGAACATGATCCACCCTCTCACCCTAGAGGTAATCCTTTCAGGTCAAAACTGAGGCCTGGTCTACAACTAAAACTTAGGTTAAACTAACTACGTTGCTCAGGGCCATAAAAAAATCTCACACCCTGTGCCAGGTAAATTAATCTAACCTCCACCATAGAGACAGCTAGGTCAACTAAAGAATTCTTCCGTTGACCTAGCGATAGCCTCTCGAGGGCACAGATCAGGCCTGCACAACATGCGGCCCGCAGGCCGTGTGCTCACTGTGTGGCCCGCCATACAAAGTCATATAAAAGTTATACAAAAATGCATAATGCAGAGATTTATCTACAACTCCATTGATTGACTGTTGTGTGCAATAATATAGTGACCCCTGGGGGGTGAAGAGAGGTGTGATGGTGGGGCCGAATGAGGAGGGGGCGGGTCCTATTTTACTGCTGTGATCTGGTCACCCTATGCACGCTGTTTCTTTCCCCCTCTACAGGCTTCTACACCCCAGCGCTGAGGAAGGAGGGGTTGTTTCCACGGGGCGGGCGTTTCCACGGGGCCGGGGGGGTTCAGCCCTCAGCTGTTTTCTTTGGAGTAATATGGCCCTCGCCCCTTTACGAGTTGTGCAGGCCTGGCATAGGGTGACCAGACGTCCTGATAAAAATCAGGACCGTCCCGATTTTTGACCATTTGTCCCGCGTCCCGACCAATGGTCGGTCGGGACGCCTTTTGTCCCGATTTTCAGTCTTCTTCCGTTTTTTGTTTGTTTGTTTGTTTTGCTCAACAACTTCGGCGGCAGAGGTTCTTCCGGTTTTTTTTTTTGGGTGGGAAGTCCCGATTTTCACGTCTTCTCATCTGGTCACCCTAGCCTGGCATAGATGTACTACAGCGACAGAAAAACCCCTTCCGTTGCATAAACACTTGCTACAGCAATAACGGCATGGCTGCACCACCGCAGCTACACCACCATAGTAGCCTGAGATATGTCTGAGAAGGCATGCAGTGCTGCCATCTCGGTTATAACAGTTCTGAGGAAGACTTCACTCTCCAAGACTGTCTGGAAACTTCCATGATTAATTCCTGCTCATTCGCCTTTTACTTTAATGAATTTCAGAGTTGTTTTTAACCCCCCAGATTTCAGACTGCAGGACTCAGAAATGACAGCTTTCTAGTACATGAACTATAAGGTAAGGAATTGTCTGCAGCACAGGGAAATTGACCAGCATAGCTCTTTCTGCTACAGCTATGCCAGTCAATTTCCCATTGTAGGTCAAGACCTAGGTAATGTCGGCTGTATAGGCTAGGATATGAAGGGGCTCAAATGATTGAAATGTTGCACAAACTTCCAACAGTGTAATACTGAGGAGTGTTACACTTTTGAGCATACCGTTTCCGGTTCTAAGAGGAAGGAGATGCCTCTGAAGAGGTGAGGGGCTTATATGTTCACTTTTGTCACAAGCCCTCCACCCCACCGTATTCTCGGGGACAAGAGGCTCCAAGGGCTTAAGTATTATTACTTTATCTGCCTTTCCTTGACTTACTCCATTTCACTAAGCATTTCTAAAGAGTCCATCAGCACAGTACTTCAGAACAATCAACCTCCACCCTGCCCCATCTTTCCCAAGTTTCCCCTGAGGGGGTTTAAGACCTTGGGAGCCAGACTCCTCCACCATAGGGTCTCTAACCCTTCCAAAGGGCTGAATGTCTGTCCCTGACTCAACCAGATATGCAAAGTGGAATTAACCCACAGGGTTGAAAAGGGTGGATCACTTCATGCTTTGCACCCACAAGCCAATGCAGATGTGACAAATGGAGCCCCTCACCAGAAATGGTACCCTGTGAGAAAGGCCCAGTGCCTTTTTTGCAGCAGCAAATGGATTCTCAAACAAGCATCATCTACTAGGCCCCTCAACCCCCTTTTGTTGCTTCGGTTAAAGACAAAATTATTAGGGAAACACGTTTTCAAGCTTTAATATAGCGGTAACAACAATGGATTTTTTTAAAAGAAAGCTATATTTTAACAATAGTTTCATTTTATATTTTAAAAATTAATTTTTTTCTTTTTAAATTTAAACCCAAAAAGCGTAGGAGTGCTCCCTAGAGGTTAGCAGTTCTGCAGAAGCATGCTCAACCCTGGGCACAGTGCAGAGAAAGAACATGCCTTTTGTTGCTTGATCAGCAAGCAGGGGTCAAACAAGGAAAGGCACTGACTGGCTCTAAAGTGAACCACATCCAGTTCTCTTTGGAAAGCAACCAGGTGGCAAAGATAAAGGGTTCTTGAGGGTGAGGGAGCAAAAGGTCTGACTCTTAAATCCAGAGTCTTATCCTGGGAGAATATTTGAAGTACTTAACTGAGTATATTCCTTTAAAAAAATATTCAAGAAGTAGATGCACCTGCTTCATTAAGTATTTCTTCATGTTCAGGGGCTGGCTTTAGTAAGTGCGGGGCCTCATTCGGGACCCACTTGTACTCACCCTGCGGTGCTCCGGAGCGCCGCAGGGTAAGTAAAAATTAAAAAGGCGCCAGCGCGGGGCCCGATTCTGGGGAATCAGCCTAAAGCCGGCACTGTTCATGGTAACAGTCAAGCAGAGAAATATTATGATGGTGACTGATTTGCATACATGGCTTCCATGGACAAAGTTTTTTGGAGGTTTATTTGGTTTTTTTTTTTTTTTAAATAAGAAAAAAAGTTACCAGTTAGTTTACTGCCCGTTCCTTTTTGTGACTTGCCCATCTTTTAGGCGTTTCTTCCATTTTCTGCTATTGCTCATCTCACTGTCAACCATGTGTGTCCTATTTGGCTTTTTTCTTTACCTAGCACCTACTATTAAGAGTAAGCAATTATCCCATTTTGTTCCAATTCCAGACACACTGTTTGAGGGTGGGAAGAGATGTGTTCTTAATTACAAGAAGGGAAAAGAAGTGGTAAGCACTGAGTTTGGAAATGTAAATCCTCCCGCCCCCTTCTGAAAAATGCTGAACCAGACTCCCTAGAGTTCATGTCATCAAAAGGCCACAGGAGACCTCTCAAAATATTCTTAAGAGGATTTAGCCCCTTTTAAAAGGGACTTACCACGTGGGTGGTGTCTCCATTTAAACATTTTCTATGGCTAAAAAATAAATGGCCTTCTATTTAAAGGCTTCTCATTCCAATGAAAACGCACTAAGAATTTTTGCACTATTTTCACTGGAAATATTTGAGCATCTGTCTCTAACGGTAGTTCAGTCCTCCAGTACTGTGATTTACAAGTAGAAGTGACTTTCTATTACAGAAAGTAATAAGATGGCCTTAGACAGAATGTTAGCTGTAAGATGGGTGCATGACCATATGTTAAAGAATTACTTCCCCCTCATACACACCCCCACCATAATCTCCCCTATTAATGTAGGAGCCTTAGTTAACAGCTTCTTCTAAAGGTTTAAATCTTTACGAACTATGGAATTAAGCCACCATAAGGGTTAATTTCTGTCCTCTGACAGTCCACAGGAGTTCTGCAAATCCAGGCCTGATTGTCAAGTGCTGAGCAGCCACAACTTCCACTGAATCTATTTGCATACTGGGTGCTCAGCATCTCCCAAAGCCAGGCCCCACTACAATAGAGTGGTGCTATATACACTTGTATAGCTTAGATACTGTACGCCCCCAATTACTCTATATCCCAGGGCACAGGGCTCTGGTGATGGAAAGTCCATGTAACAGGGGCTGGGTTTAAGAAAGAGACCCACCGGGCACAACCAACTGTGCTATTTGTTGAGGGTGGTGAGTATATTGTTAACTGTTTAGGGCAAATTTTAAAATGGGACTATAAGAACTCTCTAAACCAGCAGTTCTCAAACTTTAGCAACCCGAGGACCCACATTTTGATTTAAAATTTTCCATGGACTCCCCATGCCCAAGCCCCCCACTCTACCTGTTCCCCCAAGGCCCCACCCCACCTCTTCCTGCCCCCGCTCCTCTTCCCCACCTCTTTATGCCCCTTCCCCTGAGCACGCCCTATCCCCGCTCCTCCTCCTCCCTCCCAGCACTTCCTGCAAGCCGCTGAACAGCTGATCCCCGGCATGCAGGAGGCGCTGGGAGGAAGGGGAAGGAATTGATCAGTGGGGCCCACGGACCCCAGTTTGAGAAACGCTGCTCTACACTGAAATTTGAATACTTTTAATACTAATCAAGTACAAGTTTAATACTGGCCATGACATCATGCCCCTTTCTCCCAACAACATAGAAAACCCCACAGAATTGTTCCCTTGCAATCATGCTTGTAGATACGCCTGTGAGTGAATTCATTTAACAAAGTCATACTGGAACACAAAAGCACTGGACTGGATATCCTGTTTCCAGAGCAATCTGTACCATACCACACGCTTAACTAGTGGGTTAAAAATTACAGTAAGATTTACAAATATAGCGGCAGCAAATCAAGTTTGTTTTTCAATCTAGGCTATGACTTTCATTATAATCTTTTGATGAGACTATACTGCACCTTCCTGAAACCTCCATCTCCATGTCAGCAATGAACACCTGCAACAATTGTATAAAAAGAACGCTTATGTCCTCTGTGGTTTGCCAGTAGCACCAAAGACAGTGACCTGAACAGCTTACTAATTAAAAAACTGCTACATTTTGATCAACACTTAAGGTTTCTAGGTCATTTCACAGTGCAAAGTATGAATATCTTGATGTTAATGGCATTAAAACTCACATTTCCTTTAGTTTTTATTGCAAATCTCATTAAAATAAATCTAGACCACCCTCCCTGGAAATTCTAGATTCTCCACATCAGCCAGTAGTCAGCACTTTAAGCACGTGCTCACTTACCTAAGGAATGTGTTTCTTTTAATTATAACAGTAGTCTGTATTTTTAAAATTCATAATTTCACATAGGCTGACAACTAAATTTAATAGAAAAACATGGGCAAGCAAGATATGATCTTGGGGATGGAGTTTGTGCATGGGTAGTGCACAGTGGTTTAAAACACCAGTATTTCATGCCTGGGGATCTGGGCTGTTATTTTAGCCCGAGCAATTAAGCTTCATGGGCCCCTGTGGGGCAAGGGGCACTGGGCAATTGCCCTGCTTGCAATGCATTTTTTATTTAAAATATTAACTGTTCTAGAGTAACACAGGGCATTGGGGTTATGTTGTAGTAATGTGTGTGGTCAGGAGGGGATCACAGTGCAATGAAGTTTGAGAACGGCTGTTTTAGACCATGTGAAGAAAGTGAGTTTGGTAATCTCATCCTAGAGACCCTAGTGGACATTTGCCCACATCACAATGCCAGAGAAGTCTCAGTTCAAGCAAGGCCCAGCACTGGAATGCCTGCGAGGCCAGAACTATTAAAATCCCTTAGTAGAACCATGCAGGTTAGTTAAATTTGCAGCACCACCGCACCTGCCCATCCATTTTATGCCTGGGTCAAGCCAATGCAGAACTAAAGTCCCTTATATCTATGGAAACAGAGAAGACTGTTTTTCTCTCAGGGGCAGACCCTCTTTATGAGGTTACCTGAACTTCTTCATCTTGGCTCCCAAACTACACCACCCATCTTTGTTGTAACAAGCAAGTGAGGCTTGCCTCCAGGAAGAGCTTCACGAGACAGCAAGGAGGGTGCAGTGTGTTTAATTATTCCAAAACATCCAACGCTCACCTTCCCACACTTTTAGTTGACTATGCAGAGTCCTCCAGAAATCCCCCCTCCCCCTGAAATGACAGCTCCAAGTACTAGAAATGCAGGGGCAAGATCTGGCTTTCCCTCCAGAAAGGGAGTTAGCTATGAACCAGGCAAACTGCCTTCAGAGCAGGCCAGGGAGAAGGATGAAGCTGGAACTACCAAAGTAGATGAAGTGATTTAAAAATTAAATGGGCCAGGCACCCAGTGGCCTGTAGCAGGAACCTGACCAATCACTTCCAGGGGGCCATCACGAGGCGGGCAGAGGGCTGGGAGATCAGGCCCAGGCTGAGAAAGCTATTGGGGGGAGGGAGTGGGGGATAAAAGAGGGGGGCTAAACTCAGGAAGAGGACAGGGGAAGGAGAAACCTTATTTCTTAACTATTCCCCCATTGTGCCCCCCCCTCCCGCGGGTCACTGCAGCTCGGGGAGTGCCAGAGCCTAAGGGCAGGCGGGGGCCGCCCTGGTATGGGGGGGGATGCTTCTCCCCGGGTCCTCATTATGGGGCGGGGGAGAAGCGAGGGTTGCTCTTGCTTCTGGCCCTAGCGTGCCCGGTCACTAACCTGCTGTAGGGGCATTTCCGAGCCCAGCAGCGCCCCGGGCAGCCCCGGGGAGGCGAGGAGGCCGCACGCGCGTGTGAGAGGGGGGGACACGGACCGTCCCAGGCCAGCGGCAGGAGGAGGAAGCGGGTGTCCCCCTCCCCCCACTCGGATCAGCGCCCCCTCCCTCCTGCCCGGCTCCCAGTCACAGACGCGGCCTCCGCGCACGTGTGCGAAACGTCACCGGCGAGTCCGGGGGTGAAGCGGAGACACCAGCTGGGCAGAGCCCCCTGCTCCCCCAGACACGGGCAGGGGAGCAGCGGGGCCTGCATCTACCCAGCCCCGGGAGCAGGGGTCGCCACAGTCGCCCCCCGCTGAGGACGCCCCCAGTGAGTGGGGATGCCCCAGCGCCGCGAACTCCCTGCAGCGCCAGGCACCGGCCCCAGCGGGCTCTTTGTTGGAGCCACAAATATCCGTGGGGGTCGCTGGCCCTGCCGGTGAGACGGGAACAGGGTGCAACCGCCCCTCCCCCCGCCTTATTCTCTGCACCCGGGGCAGGGCACCACCGCCCCAGCTGCAGAGAGAGGAGGCACCGCCTGGACCGGGCCTGAGTGGGGGGGGGGGGGGGGGGGGAGAGACAAAAGTTTATTGCAACACGCTGTTGTCCCAGTCCTTCCTGCCCCCCGACCCCGGCTGGAGAGGGGCAGCGGGGCCCTGCCCGGGGCTTAACCCGAGTGTCCCCTTCGCCCTCCCGCTGAGATGGGGCGGGGGGGAATTACCGGGGGGCGGCCTCCGCCTCCTCCTAGTGCTGGCTGCAGCAGCGCCGTCCTGCCGGCGGGTCCGTGCGGGGTGCAGTACAAGGAGCCGCCAGCGGGCTGACCCCCCTCCGCAGTGAGGGCAAAGGCACCGGGAGCCTGGGAGGAGGAGGAGACACAGGACGCCGCCGCCGCGCCGCTGCGGATCTGGATGAAGGTGCCAGCGGCGAAGTGGGCTGGGAAGCTGGCGGGGGTCACCCGGGAGTCCATGGAAGGTGCGGGTGGCTGCGCTGCTAGGGCCGCCGGCTGGAGTCCCCTTCTCATCCTTCCCTCTGGGTCTGTCCCCGTAGCCGAGTCTCTACCTCCCCCCCCCCCCGGCCTTCCCGGCTGCTTTCCTCCTCGATGCCGAGGCCCGACCCAAAATACTGGGGGCGGCGGGTGCCGGGGGGGATCCGGCTGCAGGATGCGGGGTCCCAGGGGGGGATGAAAGCAGCGGGACGGGCAGATGCGGCGGATGAAGCGGGGCCGCTCCCGCTGTGTGGGGCCGGCTGGAAAATGGCTCCAGGAAGCAGCGGCTGCTGACAATGAATGAAGGGAAGGGAGACGGGTTACGCGCCAAGAGCCTCCCGCGAAACTCGGATTTCCCGCCCGCTTTTCAAACTAGATTTGCATAGCTCCGCCCCGCAGCTACGTCCCGTACGGCTGGCCCTCCCATTGGCCCGCTACTTCCTCACTCCCATCCAATGCCCAACCCTGTTGACACCCTACCTGATTCCCATTGGCCCGCTGCGGTGCGGGGTTGCCCTATTTGCATAGGGTCTATTCATTGGCTGTGGAGGCGAGGCCGGGGATTCCCCTCTGAGCAGCCGGGATCCCGGTGCGCCGGCTCTGTGACAGTGACAGCCGGCGTCTGCGCGTTCTAGAACGTGCCCGGGAGGTTCCGTTCCCGTCCCGCAGCCCCAGTGCGAGTGCGGCCGTACTCGTACCCCGGCCAAGGGAGCGGCTCCGGCCGGCTTGAAGGGGGCATAAGGGCGGGGCGAAGGCTAAAGTCAAGGAAGAATAGCAGGTGAACGCTGCATTCCTTCGGCGACCGCAGGGCGCACCTAGTAGATGCGAATGAGAAATCCCGCTAGACCTGTCCAAAGAATACAGCCAGGAATACGTGAGCGCAAAGGACACAGCGGACAGTAGCACCACAAGCATCCTTGTGGAGATTAGTGTAATTGAGTTGGAAGGGAATTAGAGCAGTAAGAAAATCCTGTGGTGGAGCCATTGCTAGTAACTGTTGAGGTTTGCATTGAAAACGGACTAAAACTGCCTTGTTTCACACGGGTTACGTTTGGCGTCTGAATTTAAACCCACCTACTCTTCAGTGGCCAACTAACTTGCCTTCTTTGTGCAGTTAAATATTTAAACTTTTGAGGTTTAAAAGTGTGCCCTTTTGAAAGATTTTCCCAAATAGTAATTTTTTCCAAACCCCTGTTGCTAAAGAAACATTTCCCATTTTCTCCAAATTTCACACACCTATACTCATCCCCTAATGTCTCAGAAATAGGCCACATTCTAAATCTGACACAACAAAAAATGTTCCTTATTTATCATGATCTAGTTTAACTAAAATATATATATATATATATATATATATATATATATATATATATATATATATATATATATATATAAATAAATAAACTGTGTCCTGCAAGCTATTCCATTGTCTAATGTTAACTATCGGTCCTCCTTCCCTGCCTCCTCCAGGGATCCTAGCTACTGCACTTTCCATCCCCAAATCTGATTTTCCTCCATGCCTCCCGCTGAGTTAATCATCATACATGAAAACACAATGTTCCCTGACATGTCAATCTTTAAGAACAGAAGTTCCATTCAAATAGACCTGGTGATGCCTGTCAGATCAGGATCACACTCTCGCCCAACCTCAGGAAATCAGATAAAACTGCTAGTTTGGCTTGTCAGGTAATTTTTCCACTCTCCCTGCATCTTGCCCCCACACTTTGTCCCTATCAATAATAGGCATATACAGTGAGCAGGGGGCCTTATTTATATTGCCTTATTATTTATATTACAGCAGTGCCTGGAGTCCCCAATAAGGGCCTCATTGTAGCATTGTATACACAAGAGTTTGTCTCAGTTGAAAGTCTAGGATTATGATATGGTGCGATGGTGAGATTAGTTTCTTTCTCTGGTGAACCTTTGTGGCTCATCAGAATCAGGGATGGAAACTGGACTGGGTTTGCAAGCCAGCATTTTTTGGAGGTAGGAGGCTACCATCTTGTTCTACAGAATCTCAGCTTTCACTGATGATTGTGGAGAAAACCTTGAAAATGTTAAAGAAATCTAAACCAATTAAGCAATGTCTATCTAAGTTGAGGCAGAGCTTGAAACAGCAACTCAGAGGTGGGAATGCTGCATTCTTCTCAGTGCCCAGTAATGGGAAACTCAAATGTCTCATGATGAATTAAAGGTCAACATTATTTATTTCACTGTGGTCACAGCATGTAGTAATGAAGGAGGCTGTCAGATCTCCACATTCTATTATAAATGGCATCATTTTGGAGCCACAAAGAGATGGGCGTCACTTGAGTCCCTCTATAAGGAAACTAATCTCACAGATCCTAGTAGGTAATTTAAGCCCTGGTAAGGGGGAGCACATCTCACACAGCCTAGTAATGTACCCACGACCCCAACCAGTCAGTTTCCTTCTCTGCTGCAAAAGCAGGATGGGTCTGGTGATGGGTATAAGCCCAGACAGCTTCCTCCTGGGCTTTAGCTGCTACTGCATCTCCCTCTGCTGAAGATTTTCTGCAGGCCCAGCTACATATGAACAGGGAGGGGGGTAACTCCCTTTTATAGATACTCAGCCAGCCAGTAGCTATAAAATCCCTCTTAGTAGCTGTTCTCTAATTGCTCTACCTGTAAAGTGTTAAAAAGTCTCACTGCTATGCCTAGGTAAAAGGGAAGCGAGTGGGCACCTGGCCAAAAGAGTCACTAGAAAGGCTAGAACTTTTTAAAATTGAAAAACAACTCCCCTTTTGTCCGTCTGTTGTTCTCCTGGGGAGAGGCAGACAGGGCAGCAACTATGCTGTGAGAAGCTTGGGGCAGGTATGAAATAATCATCAATATCATACCTAGAAACTACTAATTTAAAACCCCAGATATGTAAGTAGATCAGGAAATGTCTAGAAAGACGCGATTAGGTTTATCCCTTTTATTTCTTTATCACTTGTGGATTCCTCCGTGCTAACCTCAGGTGCTTTTATTTTTCTTGTAACCTTTAAGCTAGACCTTAAGAAAGCTATTTTTGGTGCTTAATCCTTATAGTTGCTCTTTTAAAATCTAGCAATAGCCTGAGTTCCCAGAAGTATTGTCTTCCTTTTTTTAAAAAAAATAAAATTTACCTTTTTTAAGAACAGAATTAAATTTTTGTGTCTTAAGAGGTTTGTGCACATGTTGTTTAATTAGCTGATGGCAACAGCTGATTTCCTTCCCCCCCCCTCTTTCTTGGCTCTTCCCCAGAGGCGGGGGTGAAAGGGCTTGAGGGTACCCCACAGGAAGGAATACCCACGTGTGCCTTCCTGGGCTCTCAAAGGGGTTCTGCACTTGGGTGGTGGCAGCATCTACCAGTCCAAGGTCAGAGAAAAGCTGTAACCTTGGGAGTTTAATACAAGCCTGGAGTGGCCAGTACTCATTTTCAGAATCCTTGCGGGCCCCCACCTTCTGCACTTGAAGTGCCAGAGTGTGGAGGTATTCTCAAGGCTGGAATCAAAGAGAGCAACAGGATTAGGAAGCCAGGGATGCAACATGCACAGGGATTGGGCAGCAACTGTCTTCAAGAACTCCCAGAGCCCCATTGCCTGGCCCATTTCCCCAGCTGCAGTACCCAGCCTGGCTCCCAGTCCCTTGCCCTATTGCACAGACATACAAATGTAAACATTTTTCTGTATTCAGTGAGGTAGGAGGTTGAGGGGGGGTATGGAACTAGGGAACCAAGCAAGGCAGTCACTGGGGATGTTTAACAAGCAAGAGCTAAAAAACTGGGTGAGACAGTAGGGCTCAGATAGACTGTGGGGCTAAGGAGGCAGACTGGGGACCTGTTGCCACCCTCACACATCTTCCCTTCCTCTCACACAGCCTCACTTTCCTCCACACTCTTCATTAGCTTTGCCAATGGGAATCTCAGACTGATCATGATAGAAAGCGCCATAGGAGTGGACCTCCTCTTGGGCAAGCTCTAGGAGGTTCACTAGAAGAAAGCCAGGTTCTTTCTGGCTCTACCAGCATAAGCCTCCTATCTCCTGGTCATGCTTCTCCCCAGGAGAAGACTGCTTCTCACTCCTGATACTCCCAACTCATAGCTCCCTCCCTACCCCTCACTTCACAGAGGACTGATTCCACCCATGCACCATCCCCCATCCTACTTCTCCTCTCCCCTGTATAGCCATCCTTCTCCATTTTCCCCCACCATACACCACCGGCACCTGCTAACCATCCTCTGTGCACAACTCCACTTCTTCTACCATTCCTCTCCCCTTGCTCACCAGCCCCTGCTATCCCCATCTCTTCCACACCCTTCAGAGATTCCAAACTACCCCAACATTTAAAAAAAAAAAAAAAAAAAAAAAAAAGTAGTCAAACCAACCAACCACACTTGGTTAATGTAGAGCTCGCAGTGCTCAGCTGCATTTCCTGTCAATGCAACTATTAAAAATAAAGGAAATTACCAGTTAATCCAATACTGCGATGCAAAAAAAAAAAAAAAAAATTAGTAGCACCTATCAAGGATCAGGGCCCAGTTGTGCTAAATCATCATACAGTCAGTAAAAAATTCCAATTCACCCACGTTAAATTGGGGACTATTTTGTAGAGCTGAACAGTCTGATTGTGTTTTGAGCATTTTAATTATGTGGGTGGCTAGAGATACAAACTGTGGTTAATCAGCATGTTAATGTTGCCTGAACTGGTGCTTTCTTTGATTATCAGTCGTTCGATTGAAAGGAAATGCACTTGACCAACCTTAACTGTTAGTTAGCCAGGTTTTCACGTGGATAACGTTGAATGTTGTTTGCACTACAATGAAATAGCTTTCTTTAGGGGCAGATCTAAGGGGCAGCATAGTTGTCAAATACCAATAGGGTCCCTCTACTTCAGCTGTTGTCACCACTGCAGCATTTTGGGCTCACACATTGCCTTCTTGGAAGAAGCCCAAACAGCAAACAGCTCCTGTTTCCCCCACCCAAGGACAGTGAATTGCATCACTCTCAATGACAGACTAGCAATAGACTCTCTAGAGAGCTGGGGAGGAAGGGTAGACAATTTGGAGTTCTACATGGAGGGGAGAAAGAAATAGAGGAGTAGAAGCAGGGAAAGGAGAAACAAACAACAGAAAACAAGGGGGTCAGAAGGAACACGGAGGATGAAGGTCAGAAAACAGGGTAAGCATAGAACTACAGTGGAGGAATAGAGAACTTGGGTACAGTGTAGGGACCAGAAGGCAGGCAAAGAAATGGGAGCCTCAGAGATTGGAGAGAACTGCACTCCTAAGAGAGCAGGGAACTAGGGAATCAAGAGGGTGGGAAGGGTAGAGAACATGACGGGGCAAAAGGAGGTGTGGGGGGAGGATTGTGAGGGTTACAGAACTAGGAGGGAAGTGAGAACACATGGAGCAGATAAGTGGAGCTCCAGAAGGGGCAGAAACAATTTGGACTAGGAGGGTAGAGGGAAGTGAGTTGGTGGAGCAGAGAACAAGGGAGACCAGAGTGAGGGCCCAGGAAATGGAGGTTGGTGGGGCAGAAGTTGGGGGTTTAGTGTGAGAATGGGTGACAGGAGATGGCTCACTTGATGATTACCTGTTCTGTTCATTCCCTCTGGGGCACCTGGCATTGGCCACTGTCGGAAGATGCGATACTGGGCTAGATGGACTGTTCCTCTGACCCAGTATGGCCGTTCTTATGTACATTGAGGAGAGAATTGGGAGCAGAAATTGAGGAATGAAGATTCGAAAGAGGGATGAGTGGGGAAGGGGTGTGTGTGAAGGGAAAGTCCAGCACTAGAAGGGGAGACGTGTTTGTGGAGGTAGGGAGCAAGCCCAGACACAATGAGGTTGGAGCATGCTTATGGGTATGTATGAAGATGGCTTTAAAACCTAAGAGGAGGCACTAACAATAGTATCACCCTGCCACAGTATCAGAGGATTGGAATGGAGATGAGGGCCTTGAAGAAGGAACAGAGTTCTGGGGAGCCCTGCAAAACGGAGAAGGGAAAAGCAATACTGGCTCTGCAGGAGAATTAAAAGAGTGTTAGGAGAGGAAAGTGGGGTAAAGGGACAAACAAGAGAAAAGCATACAAACGAAAGAAAATTGGCACATGTAGAGAGGGGCACCAGGAGGCAGGGAAGAGGGGCCCCAGAGAAATAGAAAGGAGCAACAGTAAGAAGGAGAGAAAACCTAGATAAATGAAATGGAAACAAAGAAGAGCAACACATATCAACAGAGAGGTGAGGAACAGGATTGATTCAGGCTCCTAGTTTTACTCTATTTATACTTTGTAAAGCACACTTGGTGTAGTAGGCATTTCAGACACATACGGAGAAAAGTTGTTGGCTTCCAGGAGCTTACCAAATAATACTCTAACTGCAAGGACAGACCCTGCATCTGCATGAAGCCCTGTTGGAAGGCTAGAATCTGGATAGTTAAAAAATGTCAACAAATGGAAAGGGTGGACACAACAAACACAAAGGGATTATGCAGTTAAAGTGGACACATGGCTTCTTAGCTATAAGGTTTTTTATTAACTTATTGCTCTATAAGATGAGCAAAATCAAGAGTCTGAATCAGAATGATAGGAGTGGCTGGATAGTTAGTGGTAGAATCATGGTCAAAGAGTGAATTTGAAGAAGAGTTGGAGATTGCTTAAAACACAGAAAAGGCTAGGCTGAGCATAAAGAGTAGATTCAAAGAAGATTCCAAGAGGCAGGCAGAGCCTGTTACACTCAGAGGTATGAATAGGTGCACTTCAATAGGACTGAAATAAATTCAGAAAGAGAATTTAGAAAAGTGTACTATTACCTCAAGAATAATAAGAAAAACATCATAAGAACTAAGGCTACTTACCAACTAGAAGAGAAAGCAGCGTATCAAGGAACAGCTATTTGTAAAATCACCACCTTTTAGGGCTACAGGTGTTTAGTTTTATGAAATTTAAGGGGTCAGTCCCAGAAAGGCATGCTGGGAAAAAACTTCCTATAAGTGGGTAGCACTGTAATCAAGAGAGTTAGTAGGGAGTAGATGGTTATCAAGGTAGGGGATGCTATAGGTGGAAGGCTCTTTTTAATACACTAGATGCTCTATCAGTGTTTGGTAAAAGTCAATGAGATGCTAATATGTAGTTAAAGGTAGTATCATGTAGAAGCTGTGGAAGAAGCAAAGAAACTACTAGAGAGGCTTGAGAAGGAGGATGGTGATGATATGTTTAAAATGGCAGGCCAGGGGTATAACTTTAGTTATAACAAATTGACCAGAGTTGGAAGAAATGAAATACAGTATTTAGAGTAGCAAGTAGGAAGCTCAATTTTCAGTATTGCTGACTATGGGATAATTTAGTTTATTTGCCTTTAGGAAGGACTCTTGTCCTTAAATTCACCTCTGGTTATAGTGAAGTAAGTATGTAGCATTAAGAGTTGTACAAAGAAAGCCATTTGTAGTACACTGCAATTTTTATTACTCCAAAAAACTTATGAACAATGCTGCATATTTTTGGGTATCATCTACTGGCATATGAACTATTCAGTGGTAACTATTTTTTCAGTGAGACTACTTGTGTAAGAATTACAGTCCAATGTGAGATTTACAGAGCAGGGCCCCTATGATGGGAATGCCTAGAAATTAACAGTGACTTTAGACACAAATCCTGAATTCCTTGATCAGTTTCTAGTCAGGTAAAATGCTTGTGAGCTTTGCCTGGATAAAGACCAAATAAAAACTAACTTTCTTATTTTATAGTTGAGAACTCATATTGCCTAGTACTTGGAGAACACAGAGCTAAATAGTCTGTTTGGTGTGTACTTCAGTCATTAGGCATGTTTACTTTGTAAATGCTGGAAACAGCTGTTTCAGAAAGCTGTCACAACTGAAATATCATCACTTTGCTGTCAAAAATTTTCATATGTGTAATTAGTACTTAAATGACAATGGTAGGAAAGCTCTTAAAAGGCTGCAGAGAAAGGAGTGGGCCATTAAGGTAGGGGAAGTATAGATGATAATGCTGCATCATTGTTCAAAGAAAACTTTTTTGAGTGTAGGAGAAGCATTGCTATTACATGGAGCTGAATGAATGAATGAAGGGAGGGAGGGATGGAGGGGGAAGTAATGGAGCTTCATTTGGTTGGCATCTTCTCTCCTCTCAATTTGCCTGTGTTGAACTCACTGATTATCCTTCTCGAGGACTGTGTAGCCTAGAGGATTAATAGTTTGCTTCATAATACAAAGTTAGTGAGCTTAAATCCTAGTAAGGTTATAGTTCTATTAACGTTTCTATGAATGTTTTCCTACAATGACTATAAATTCTTTCTATTTATAAAAAAATAGAATAACTGAACCAAAACAATTCATGGGTTTTTTTTTTGTTTTGTTTTGTTTTTTTAAATAAGGATAAGCAGGAATAAAATGGAAGAGGGGAGGGAACACAATCAATGAAAGATGCAATGTCTATTAAAAATGCCATGTTTTGAAAGATGTTAATTGTTTCAGTGATCAACAGTTAAACAAGAGCTAGCTTGGTTTCCCCCCCAAGGCTTATACTGACACATGCAGCTCTGAATTAGGGAGCAGGGAGCGAGTGTGCATTTTTGTGTTTCACTTGACAGTTTAAATGGCCATCTTTCTCTAATGTGGCTTATTTTTAGATTTCACATTTGTAAATGGTCAAACTATTTTTCTATCTTGACTTTCTTTTTACATATAAAATGTTTTGGATCAGTTATCATGACCTTTTCTATTGCCTTACAGGTGTAACCCTTCTGCCAGGTGGAGCCAGCAGGAACAAGGGCCAGGTTCAGTATCTAGGGGTTCCTGTTCAATAATACAACGTAAAACCGGCTCAAGCCCCGATCTAGTGACCTGGGACAATTACACACCACCCCCTGGGTGCCTCTAAGAGGCAATACTTCCCCTCTCGCAAGCACAGAGTCTGAGTGTAGCAAAAACCTTTAATAAAAGGAGGGAAGTAATTCAGCATTAATTTGGGAAAACACTGCAACTAGGGTTCATAAACATAAACCATCAGCAAAAGACCCACCCCCAAGTATGGTGGGCAGTGTCTTTTTACCTTAGGTTCTTAGAGTTCACCTCTCACCCTGGGTGGAAGGGGGGGGGGGGTAAGGAGGCACCTTACATGCTCTGCTGCTTCAGGCACTTGCTTGCTGTCCGATTGCCGCACCTCTCTGCGGGACCCTGCTGACCGCATCTCTCCACCAGCCGCCCTGTTGGCCGCACCAAGATGTCTTCAGTGATTTCAGCTGTTAGTGGGGAAGCCTCACTGCTGGTGCACACTGGGCAGTCTCCTGCAATAGAGATACTGTCCCAAAGTAGGTCTAATAGTTAGACCTAGGTATCAGTGATCTCAGCTCTGCAGTGTGTAACAAGACTCTCAATTGAGTCTAAATTAACTTTTATTATACCATGGAGAAAGAAAAAGGGATCAAATTGTGTCTCAGACCCTTAAAGAAGGCCCACACCACCAAGCGCCTACCCCCACCCTCTCTCAACTCATTGGGCTATAGAACCCATGTCCCTTGCCTAGCAAATGCTGTTCAGTTGCGGGTGAGTCCCTCCATCGGGGTATGCCAGGTACAGTTCTGCTGCCCTCAATTCATACAACAAGGATAACAACCCTTTATTACTCCTGCCCCAATAACAAGGAGACTGGGGATTTAATACCAGCCACAAGTGATCATTTGGGCAAGCAATCCCCTCATGCCGAGCACCTAGGCAGGGTGGGTGTGCCCATGCAAACGAGATCAGCTCCTGAAGTCCTTTTCTACAGCTCACCACTAGATGTCAAAGGAGAGCTCATTCAGACTCTACTTACACAGGGAATCACAATTTGTGCAAGCTTGCCCCAAATAATCACACATGTTTAAAAAGGATATCTCAGTAACCTTAAAACAGAGACATACCAGTAGCCATATAATACTGGAGAAAAACTCCAGTTCTCACTGATGCCATTGTGTATCTAGTTTGTCTTTATTTCCCTGGTGCAAGTTCAGAACTGTTTCAGGCTCAACTTTCTATGTATTGTATCTTAGTGGTCTGTGTAACAAAACTGTTAGTTTTTTTTGTTGGCTTTTGGGTGCTTTTCTTGGCTCTGAATTTTTCAGCTCTTTTTAATGGTTTTTTTTTTAAAGGACTTGAAGAATTCATGAGGTTGCAAAGCAGATGATCATAGCAATCTCTTAGTTCACCGCTGTACTACTCGTAACTGTGGTAAGAATCAACTAAGTGCATATACAAGTTTTAAAAAGATTTACTTACTATACTCTGTATATTAGTAACATGTTATTTGATAGATGGCCTATCAGAAAAGGGTGTGCTTTGATATGCCTACTTAAATCTGCTATACACGGTATGTTTAACAACAACAAAACTATGGTAGCACTTTTTAGACACTAATATGAGAGTATATGTTTTTAAAAACAAGTATTTTATTCAATAAGTTTGTTTTAGTTCTCTGTGGACTGAACTGGTGGTCTCTGTCCAGCAGGTGTCCATGTCACAAAAATCACTATCTCAAAACACCAGGGCACTAACTGGGATCCTTGTTAGCCCCTCCTAGAGGATTGGGCATGGAGACTAAACTATTGTCTTGCTACTAGACATGCTGTCATGGTTGTGGCACATTGGCAGGAGGTGCAAGGAAGTTTGCATTGCTGGTACCAATACTGTTCCTGCTGTATGGTTAGAGGGCTTCCACCTCTGTGTGAACAGGGGTTTCATTTTCTCTAGCTGGGTAGTAAGCTTTTTCTAGAAGAATTATGTTTTTGATGTTCTTTATGTAATCGGACTTGCTAGGGGAGAGAGGCCAGATTTCCTTTGTTTGTTTGCGCAGGTAAAGTGACACGTTTATAAATTGAATGTCATATTTACCTCTTTGAATACATGTGAGAATATGGAGCAGGCAGTCCTTATGCTCATATGATTTTCATCACCTTGCATTACTGAGCATCCTCAAATCATAGGTTTCTTTTAAACTGTTGGGACTTGAAATCATGGACAATAGGAATTCTCTTCACTTTCATAAGCAGCTAGTTTTGGGGTATAATATATGTAAATTGTAGTGACATTTATGTTAATAAAGTTGAAATTTATACTAGTAGAGGGCTCTTCCCACACTATTGCAGCATATTTAGCCCTTTCCTCAATAACTGGGGAGGGAGGTATTCTTCTTATGACAGGTGAAATGGAACCCTGTCCAATTCTCTAAAGAAGGGTGTATGTGTGATCCAGTTGAAGGATTCAGTGTGGGGTCATATTTGCCTATCCTCTTCTCCCAATAACTATGGGAAATGTTGTGGAGCTGTATGTAATGGAAGTGGTTTTATGGTGGGAGCTTTCTGTAGGTTTTTTTTGTGGGGTGTGTGTGAAGGTTTTGTTATTTGTTACTTCAGTTGGATTAGCACACAACACTTTGCCTGGCTTATACTATTCTGTTGTATAAAGTATGTACATGTGACACCAAAATCATGTATATGAACCTGCTTCCCATAATGCTCTGAAAGGCTTTGTATAGACTTCTGAGGCCACTTCTGCATTTACAGACTTTGGCAAAATGGTTATATTTACTAATGATTGCCAGTAACCACAACCAATAGTTTTGCTCTTTGGAGGGGCATTGAGTTACATGAGGGTATGTTGCATCACCACAATTACAATAGGTTTCCTTTTCGGCAAGGAGTTTGTTCTTAATTTCTAGTGTCTGTAGTTGACCTTTATTACCATTACAGTTTCTGTAGAGGAATTGCTTGGTTTTTGGTGTTTCTGGCCTCTCAAACTTATTTGTGTCAAGAAATTTGTTAGGTTCATGTTTGGATCACACAAGATTTTGCATATAAGTTTTGCTGAGAGGCATTCCTGCACTCTCTTGTTTTTAATCTGTGTCCACAAACTTTCATGTGGTAATGAGTCTGTAAACTGAAGTGATAGTATTTCATAGCTTTATATTCTTGCTACTTATGTCTAAATATATAAATATCATAGTGTTTTGCTTTGGTTTGATATATTTTGTTAGTACCAATTTTGTAACTGTAGTCCTAGTTCTCCTGTATATGACAGCATGTCAAATCTCAAAAAATAGTGTAACAGCAACGTATATTTTTTGGGTGTACTCAGAAATACCTAAAGCAAGTAATAGTAATTTCAACTATTTTTTGATAACTTACCTCAGCAAATAGGCTGGCTTCATTAGCCCCCCATCTGTAGCCTGCTGGGGAACCAGGTTTGTTTTAGGCAAGGGATAGAGGTTGCACTTATTTGAATAGATTGTATGCTCTTTGGGTTGGGGTTTTTATTGTGTGCATGTACAGTATGTACCAAAATGGGATCTGCAATGGGCTATACTGGCCCAGCCAGAGGGGGAAGTCCTGAGAGGCCAGGCTACCCCATTCCAGAAATTCTGGAGCAGACTAGGGCCTAGGAAACAGCAGAAGTAGATATTGGGAGAGAAGAAGTGATCCTGGTGTAATAGTTGGGGTAAGATACGGGGAGGGGGAGTAAGGGAACAGGCTACTGTTTCTTTAAAGGCCTGGAACCAGGAGCCTTGTAGTGTAGGATGGAACGAGGCTTCCCTCTCAGCTGACCAGGACAAGTTCTGTGAAGGAGGGCAACATGTAATCTGCCTCTTCTTCACAGTGGGGAGAGACATTAGCGGGGAAAGGACTGCTTGCCTCTCCCAACCCAGGTGAGAAAGGACTGAGATGGTTTGACCTGACCTTCCAGAGGTGGAGGAAGGTTGCACCCTTGCAGAGATGCCAAGTGGAAAGGACTTTTTTATTAATAAAAAAAAGTGTTTGAATTCTGTTTGGCAGCAAAAGACTTTTTTAATCAGTGTGGAACTGGGTGAGGTTAATTTAAAGGGGCCAGCTGGGACAAGCTGGCTTTAAAACTGGTCTGGTGCAGAATCCATATACCTGACTGGGATCTTCCGATGTTGTGGAATATTATTCTTAATACACTTTTTTGGATATCCTCTCCTAATTTCTACCCTATAGTCTATTTTATTCAGATATATTTACCACCTTCATCATAGTATATGAGCACCTTCCAGGAAGTACATGAAATGACTTGACTGACATTTGTCGTGTGATTTGTTCTTTAATACCTGAATTACTCCCCCTTTACTAAACAATAATGGGCAGGTGAGTTTAAAGTTACTGCTACCATGGTTCTATAGGTCCAGCTTCCCTGATGCTCTTGTCTGCCCTGGTTGGACTTTGCCCCACTGGTCAGACTTTCAGAGCTTAAGGAAGGATGGGAAGTAACTACAGGTAACAGCTGTTGCTTACTCTCTAAGCAGAACAGTGGACTCTAGTGGCCAGAAGGAAAACTGCAAGAAGCTCTGCCAAAATTTCTGAATTGGTAAGATCTTGAGCAAGCTGTTGCAATATCATGACATTCACTGAACTGCCCTACTGCATAGGCTTTCCTCTGAATTATTGACAGGCAGAGAAAATGACTAGCAGTACGTTGGCTGACAAACAGTGGCGTTGTGACAGTAGGTGTAGATGATCCAAAGAAAGGTTTAGTTAGTGCAGAGATTTACAGAATTTTGCTGTGTGGGGGAGGGGGTTTGCTGTGTCCAGTAGGGGTTGCCCTGGTTCTGCAAAAAAATCTTGGGATTTGGTCCCTAGAATAACAGTCAATCCTATTAAATATCCTACATAACTATAGCATTTGATTAATGTGAATGTTTATAGAAATCGGACATCAAAATTATAGGAGTATTGGGCAGAACTATTGAAAAATCGTCAATGGCTTATGATGCTGCTTTTATATACATCAGGCTTAACAGAACGGAAACTGTCCTCTAATCCTAAAGCAACTTTTATATCACTAAATCTCTAAACAAACAAGGTATGTTGTCTGACTTAGCCATATCTGGATATAAATGTGTTCTTGTCTTGACCCTCAAATTCACTTCTTACATCTGTTTCACTTTCAATATAACTAATCTATAACTAATTGAAAAGCAGACACTGAAGATGTAGTCACTGGGCATAGTAAGTTTTCTAGACCTAGCACCTGCTTCTTTCCTCCCCGCCTTCACCTTTAGGACTTTTACTATGAATTTTCTAAGCCAAGTCTACCATACTTTTTTCTGTATCTGAACTGTAATACAAGACTCCTCTCAATATGACATGTCCCCACCAGCCCCTGTCTATGATGGAGCAGAGCTTTATAGCTCCTTCTCACTTCAGCCAGAGCAGTCACATCTGGAACTCCTGTTCTTCTGATGTAAGATTGTAGCTGGGCGGTTACCCCGCTCCTGGGATATAAGGAGTGAGAGCAGCTGAGGGAGGCTGACTGGGGAGCTGGCCACAGCTGGCCCTGATAAGAGGGCTGTGAGTAAGGAGCTGAGAGAGTCTCACTCCAGCCCTGGAGTGAGAAGGACCTAGCTTCCTGGGAGAGACAGGGTACCTTTGGCAGAGCAGTGCTGGGGAAGGGACAGGCTGAGCTGGGGAGCTCAGGCCAGGCAGGAAGGCCTATGGAGGTACAGGGGCTGCAGGGAGACAGCTGGGCTAGAAAGGCAGCAGGTCCAACCCCCTTGCCAATGATAAGTGCCCATTACAGACTGCAGTTTGCCCCAGAGAAAGGGAGCTAGATGGCAGTAGCCACTGAGGCAAGGTGGGCATAGGGGGTTGGGGTTCTCCTGGGAGGGGAGACCCAGAGTGTGGGGGCACTTCTGTGGGGCAGCACCCCAAGGTAAGGGGCACTGGGGTCCGGGAGGGACTCGGGGCCAGAGGTGGTGGAGATGAGGAAGCAGGTACCGGTAGGGAGAAACCGGCCAGCAGGAGGTGCTCCGAGGCTGGAAAGAGCTAATTCCCGGACTGACCAGCAGGAGGTGCTATACCGGTGAGTCGGTGGCTTGCTACAAAGATACTACCTCATTCCAACAATTGGCTTCCATCCTCCTTCTGCCTCCCCTTTCTCCCTCCCTCCCTCATGTGCCCCTCCCCCATATGACCTGGACCAGCAGCGAGGGTGTTGATGGCACTGGGCTGAGAAACATCCCTAAAGTGCTTGCTCACTTCCTTCACGTGTGTCCAGGGTATAAATATCTTCATTGCAGCTGTAACTGAAATTACTCTTCTTGAGTTAGCCTAGCTCAAGTGAGAGCAGCCACACGTCCAATAGTACTCAAGCTGTAGTGTCCACACTGGCACTGTTACATACTTGTGAGTGGCACTAAGACTTCTGGGGGCACATTTCATGGTCCTCTGTGCTGCAGTAAGTTGGGGGGAAAAACCCTCACATAGGAGCAGCCTTCAGACTTTCAGCCTCTTGATGTCACCCAACCACTTTTTTTCTATAAAAAGTGGTGATGATGCCTTATTCACCCGCTGCCCCTTTCCATTGTTCTCCCATTAGTGTAGTGAATGCATCTCTCAGGTCTAGTCTACAGCCTGGTCTACATGATGGCATTAGGTCGACATATGCCACATTAGGTCAAATTTATAATGTGTGTTTCTACATTACCGAGCCCTTTCTGCCGACCTAAAGGGCTTGTAAAATCGATGCCTGTACTCCACCTCGGCAAGAGGCGTAGTGCTAGAGTTCACCTTCCCAGGTTGAATTAGGGTTAGTGCAGACACAATGCTGTGTAATTCGATGGGATTGGCCTTTGGGAGGTGTCCCAGAATACTCCAGTGTGACTGCTCTGGACAGCACTTTCAACTCCACTGCACTTCAGCTAGGTACACAGGAAAAGCCTCGGGAACTTTTGAATTTCATTTCCTGTTTGATCAGCATGGAGAGCTCACCAGCACAGCTGACCATGGCTGCCCAGGGCCGCAAACACACTCCAGCATGGAGCATACAGGAGACACTGGATCTGATTATTGTGTGCGGAGAAGAGTCTATGCAGGCAGAGCTCTGAACCAGCAGAAGAAACGCTGACATCTATGCCAAAATCGCACTCCAGAGGGACACAGCAGTGCCATGTGAAAACAAAGGAGCTCAGGCACGCGTACCAGAAGACAAGGGAGGCGAACGGTCGCTCTGGTTCTGAGCCACATACATCCCACTTCTACAAGCAGCTGCATGCGATTCTAGGCGGGGACCCCACCAGTACCCCAGCACCCTCCGTGGATACCTCCCAGGGGCCCCAGGCAGCCTCTGGCAACAACGAGGAGGACAATGTGGATGAGGAGGAGGAGCAGAATGCACAGCAGACAAGTGGAGGATCCATTCTCCCCGACAGTCAGGACCTTTTCCTAACTGTGGAGCCAATCCCCTCCCAGGACCTATTGTGTGACTGTGATGGCAGGGAAGGCACCTCTGGTGAGTGTACACTTGTAATCACAGTACAGGGGTTAAATGCAATTGTGTTTAATGTTTAATCTGAGGTAAATAATTGGGATACAGTGACGGCCAGTCTAGCTATGCAGAGGGTGCTCCTGGAACCGCCTGTTTATGTGCCTGGGGATGGACTGGGAATACTCCATGGATATCTCTAGGAAGCTCTTCTGGAGATACTCTGCAATCCTTTGCAGAAGGTTTCTGGGGAGGGCTGCCTTACTCGGTCCACCGTGGTAGGACACTTTTCCACACCACGCCAGTATTAAGTGATCTGGCATCATTGCAGCACACAGATAGCAGCAAAAGGTCCTGGTCTCTGCCCAGATTCCTGCAGCAACTGCTCCCTTTCCAGCTCTGTTACCCTCAGGAGTCTGATATCGCACATGGTTACCTGGGTGAAATGGGGGAAGTTTCATAAGTGATTTCCCTGAAGTAATCCACCATTGTTTGCTAATCCCCATGAAAAAACATCCCAGGGTGTGCCCTGACACCTCCTAACCTTTCTTGTGATCTTACCAAGCCTGCCTGCAAACCGAAATCTGCTGCCCAGCGCTCTACCTTACTGGTAGGTGCTTCTTTTAAAAGAAAAAATGTGGCCTTGTACCTCAGGGAATGTATTTACTGCTGTGAAGTGTTTCATTCATTGCAAGAGTTAACCTTCTGTTTTCAACAATGTATGTTCTGTAAGGCTTGTGGGTTTTTTCCCCTTGCAGCTGCAACCTTGTCTGTGGGTGCTTCCTCCACTCCAGCACAAAGGCCATCCCAGATTAGAAGGCAAAAAAAGCAGACAAGGGAAGACATGTTCTATGATTTGATGTGTTTCTCTGAGACTGACAGGGCCCAGCTGAATGCATGGAGGCTTACACTGTTGGAGAATATCTGCATCGACCAAGAGGTCAGGAAAGCACGCAGGGAACAAGAAGGTAACATGCAAGAGGAGATGTTGCAGCTTATGGGGGAGCAAGCAGACATGTTGAGGCATCTGGCTGAGGTGCAGGAAAGGCAGCTAGACCTTAGAGTCCCACTGCACTCAGTGATGAACCAGCTGCCCTCCTCACCAAGTTCCATATCCTCTCCCAGACGTCCTAGAATGTGGCGGGGGGGGCGGAGGGAAGTTCCATTATCCCTTTAACTCAACTCCAGGGGATGGTTCATGGAGCAGAAAGCTCTCATTCCCACAGCTCCGATTGCTACACAGTGAAATTATAATAAGCTATGTGTCCTTGCCCCTCCCCCCCATTTATCAGGCCCTTCGACCTGGGTTATCTTCGCTATTCATTGCTGTCTCTGTTCAGTGTTTGTTAGCATTATAAAAATGCATGGATTGAGGACAAGAGGCTCTTTATTCACTGTGCACATTGTGGTTCGTGGCGGTTTAGTACACAGGGTAGTACATGCAAAAGGGGCAGCTTGGTAAGGAACAAGACATAGAACTGTCACATCAGTGTTGGGTCATTCATGAAACTGGTTTTCAAAGCCTCTCGGAGATGCAGTGCGCCTCAGTGTGCTCTTCTTATTGCCCAGATGTCTGGCTGCTCATAATTGGCAACTAGGCGATCTGCTTCAACCCTCCACCGCACCAGAAACTTTTCCCCCTTTCTTTCACAGATATTATGGAGCACACAGCAAGCAGCAACAACAATGGGAATATTGCTTTTGCTGAGGTCTAACCTAGTGAGTAAACTGCACCAGTGCCCCTTTAACCGTCGAAAGGCACATTATACCAATACCACCATTCTGCACTTGCTCAGCCTATAGTTGAATGCTCCTTACTGCTGTCCAGGCTGCCTGTGTATAGCTTCATGATCCATGGGAGCAAGGGGTAGGCTGGGTCTCCAAGGTGAACTATTGGCATTTCAACATCCCCAACGGTAACGTTTTGGTCTGGGAAGAAAGTTTCGTCTTGCAGCTTTCTGAAGAGACCCGAGTTCCTAAAGATGTGCATGTCATGTACCTTTCCCGACCATCCCACGCTGATGTCAGTGAAACTGCCCTTGTCATCCACTAGCACTTGTAACACCATTGAGAAGTACCCCTTGCGGTTTATGTACTCTCTGGCAAGGTGGTCCGGTGCCAAGATAGGGATGTGTGTTCTGTCTATCGTCCCACCACAATTAGGGAATCCCATAGTGGCAAAGCCATCCACTATGTCCTGCACGTTTCCCAGAGTCACTACCCTTCTTAGAAGTGAATTGATTGCCCTGGTTACTTGAATCACAGCAGCCCCCATGGTAGATTTACCCACTCCAAACTGATTCCCGACTGACATTCCTGTCTGGCATTGCAAGCTTCCACTGGGCTATTGCCACTCACTTCTCAACTGTCAGAGCAGGTCTCATTTTGGTATTTCTGAGCTTCAGGGCTGGAGAAAGCAATTTGCAAAGTTCCATGAAAGTGGCCTTACGCATTCGAAAATTCTGCAGCCACTGCTCCTCATCCCATACCTGCATAAATATGTGGTCCACCAGTCTGCTTGTCTCCCGGGCCCAGAAGCAGCATTCCACTATGTCAACAAGCCTGACTGCTGCCACCTGCATGTCAAGGAAAGTGTGGGCCCCTTGCTGAATGAGGGAGGGAACCTAGTGACAGAGGATGTGGAGAAAGCTAGTGTACTCAATGCTTTTTTTGCCTCTGTCTTCACAGACAAGGTCAGTTCCCAGACAGCTGCACTCCGCAGCACGGTATGGGGAGGAGGTGACCAGCCCTCTGTGGAGAAAAGTAGTTCGGGACTATTTAGAAAAGCTGGACGAGCACAAGTCCATGGGGCCGGATGCACTGCATCCGAGGGTGCTAAAGGAGTTGGCCGATGAGATTGCAGAGCCATTGGCCATTATCTTTGAAAAATCATGGCAATCGGGGGAGGTCCCGGATGACTGGAAAAAAGCTAATGTAGTGCCCATCTTTAAAAAAGGGAAGAAGGAAGATCCGGGGAACTACAGGCCAGTCAGTCTCACCTCAGTCCCTGGAAAAATCATGGAACAGGTCCTCAAGGAATCAATTCTGAACCACTTAAAGGAGGGGAAAATGATCAGGAACAGTCAGCATGGATTTGCCAAGGGCAAGTCATGCCTGACTAACCTAATTGCCTTCTATGATGAGATAACTGGCTCTGTGGATGAGGGGAAAGCAGTGGATGTGCTATTTCTTGACTTTAGCAAAGCTTTTGATACAGTCTCCCACAGTGCTCTTGCCAGCAAGTTAAAGAAGTATGGGCTGGATGAATGGATGGTAAGGTGGATAGAAAACTGGCTAGATGATCGGGCTCAACGGGTAGTGATCAATGGTTCCATGTCTAGTTGGCAGCCGGTATCAAGTGGAGTGCCCCAAGGGTCGGTGCTGGGGCCAGTTTTGTTCAATATCTTCATTAACAATCTGGAGGATGGTGTGGACTGCACCCTTAGCAAGTTTGCAGATGACACTAAACTGGGAGGAGTGGTTGATACGCTGGAGGGTAGGGATAGGATACAGAGGGACCTAGACAAATTAGAGGATTGGGCCAAAAGAAATATGATGAGGTTCAACAAGGACAAGTGCAGAGTCCTGCACTTAGGACGGAAGAATCCCATGCACTGCTACAGACTAGGGACCGAATGGCTGGGCAGCAGTTCTGCAGAAAAGGACCTAGGGGTTACGGTGGACGAAAAGCTGAATATGAGTCAACAGTGTGCCCTTGTTGCCAAGAAGGCTAACGGCATTTTGGGCTGTATAAGTAGGGGCATTTCCAGCAGATCGAGGGACGTGATTATTCCCCTCTATTCGGCACTGGTGAGGACTCATTTGGAGTACTGTCCAGTTTTGGGCCCCACGCTACAAGAAGGATGTGGATAAATTGGAAAGAGTCCAGCGGAGGGCAACAAAAATGATTAGGGGTCTGGAGCACATGACTTATGAGGAGAGGCTGAGGGAACTGGGATTGTTTAGCCTGCAGAAGAGAAGAATGAGGGGGGATTTGATAGCTGCTTTCAACTACCTGAAAGGGGGTTCCAAAGAGGCTGGATCTAGACTGTTCTTAGTGGTAGAAGATGACAGAACAAGGAGTAATGGTCTCAAGTTGCAGAGGGGGAGGTTTAGGTTGGATATTAGGAAAAACTTTTTCACTAGTAGGGTGGTGAAGCACTGGAATGGGTTACCTAGGGAGGTGGTGGAATCTCCTTCCTTAGAGGTTTTTAAGGTCAGGCTTGACAAAGCCCTGGCTGGGATGATTTAGTTGGGGTTGGTCCTGCTTTGAGCAGGGGGTTGGACTAGATGACCTCCTGAGGTCCCTTCCAACCCTGAGATTCTATGATTCTATGAATTGCTCCATTCCATGTCTTCCAGCACGGTTATTTGCGTGGCATCACATTCTTTCGTGCGGCGGCTCCTAGCTAGGCTCTGCAAATACCGCAGGACAATGCACGAGGTGTTTGCGATGCTCACAAGTGTACATCTGAGTGGGGTCCATGCTTGCCGTGCTATGGCGTCTGCACGGGTAACCCAGGCTCAGGGGAAAAAGATCACGAAAATGGTTGTTTGCCGTTGCTTTCAGGGACGGAGAGAGGGAGGGAGGAGGCAAGTGCATCATGGGAGACTGACGACATGTACCCAAAACAACCTGCAAAAATGTTTTTGTCCCATCAGGCATTGGGAGCCTAACCCAGAATTCCAATCGGCAGCAGGAACTGTGGGATAGCTGCCCCCGGTGCATCACTCCATGAGTCGATGCTACTCAGGGTAGTGAGGATGTGCTCTGCCGACAGAATGTGCATAGTGGGGACATGCAGCATTGACTTTGTAAAATCGGAGGCTAAATGTCGACCTAAATAAATTTGACCTAATTTCATAGTGTAGACATGCCCTCAGCTACAGACCTATAGTGGTATAACAATATTGCTCCAAGGTGTGAAAAAGCCACCCCCGCCCCGAGTGACATAAGTTACACCAAATTAAGCGCCGGTGTGGACAGCTCTCCCGTCAGCATAGAGCGTCTGCACCAACAGCACTACAGTGGCACAGCTACATCAGTATAGCTGGCCGCTGCGCTGTAGCGATTCTAGTATTGACTAGTCCAGAGAGGCAAGAGCTAAAATGACAGAAGCAGAGTCTATACCAGGGCTTAGGTAGGCTTAATTACATCACCCAGGGTGTGAAAATTTTCACAGCCTTGAGTGATGTAGTTAAGTTGACCTAACTTTATAGTGGAGACCAATCCCTAGCTTTAAATAAAGGAAATGGTAGGAATGAGCCTGATGTTAGCAGGCAGTGAAGTGGGTGTATAATAGGTAACAAACTCTTGATTTGGATTTTCTGAGTCATGCTGTTTCCTTGTGTTCTGCTTATATAAGAACCATTTTACATGCCTTTGAAGTATATTGGAAGTTGGGAACCAGTATCAACAGACAGGGAATTCCACCAGGCTCAAGAGCTTTGGTGTAAAAATGGAAAACTGGGGCTTGGAGGGAACTGGGGATGGAAACAATTTTGTCTGGAGAGAGATGAGTGTCTCTGGCTAGAGGCAATACTAGGAAGGGTGGGGTGGGGAGCAGGATCTGTGGGCAGGATAATCATATGTGCTGCATTCATCCATTTACACCTGTGTAATTTTCTCCTTTGATTCTCATGTATTTAATAGGGCCATTGGGGAAGGCATTCTCATACTCTATTTTAATCTGTTTGATGTTACTGTACTCCATTTCTTTTGGAATTGAATTCCCAAAATGGATCAGCTCATGCCTCTCCTCCATTTCCCCCCCCCCCCCAAAAAAAAGTCTTTCAAGGGTGATGGTCTCCCAAAGCTATTTTTACTCTGTTCATGTGTTAAGGATAAGTTTTGCTGTATAAACTTTAACTAAGTGACTATACAAAGAACCAGTGCTTAACAGACATGGTCTTGTCATACAAGTGGAGCAGAATTGTACACCATGGGCCAGATCCTCAACTTCTGTAAATTGGTGTAGCTCCACTAAAGTTGATTTACACTAGCTGAGGTTCTGGCCCCTTTATGGTTGAAGCAGTTTCTTAACACAGGAAGTTTCTTAATAAAAGTGGCTTCCTGAACAGGCTTCACTGTAAATGAAACTGGGCCTTAAGAGGGAGCAGTCTGGCAATGTGAACAGCCTGCTTTTGCTTTGCCTTACCTGTCCGCTATCTGATATCTTTTTTTTAAATGATGCCCCTGTCTCATACCCATAAACAATGTGATATAAAACAAAAGCGCTTTACACCAAATATCAGTAGGTGAATGACTGGCTGGAAAGGCACTACAATCTGCAGAAATAAAACTCTGCATTCATTCACTCTGACATATGGAATCATAACATGTAATAGACTCAGGCTGATCACACTATATATAAAGGCTGTATTTATACTGAGTTTATAAAGGTTTAATAAATGATCAATAGAGATTTAAAATAAATACTTAATCAACTGTTATTGGTTATTATAGAATCTAAGTTGCTTACAATTGGTTCTGTTAACCATCTATAACACCTTCTACTGATGAGCTCATAACCGTTTATTACATATATTACTTGAATGTAACACAGTTACATCTATTAATCATTTATTTACCTTTTATGAGGGAGTCTCATGTATGAAGATGCAGAGAAAACATATATGTGAGGTCAGACCAATGTGAAAATCACAAACATGGTGAGATATGGGACAGACAAGATTGTCTATGACCATTGCAGGCTTGTTTTGCAGTGTTCATGTTTTTCACATAAGGTGTTAATGTGCCTTGCTTCTGGTTGGTTAACAGCAACATAATAAATCTAACACTACCTAGCTCTGTCATGGACTGTAGCTTCCCAGTTGCTGGGGTCAACCTGACAGGTTTTGAAGTTTGATTTCAGTGTATTTTTATATTGTTTTCATGGTGGCCAGTACCTTACATCTGACAATAATTAAAGATTTTGATACTGGGAATCTTGTCCCACCATTTGACCCTGCAAACAGATCAAAGATGGCACATATAGAACTGATCCAGTTTCCTAATGTGGCAGCAAAATGTTGTCCATGTCTCACAATGACACAGATGTGTTACAAGGATTACTGACCTACAGACATGTAGCTTAGTGCTGGTTTTGATGCTGCTATCGGTCCATTGGCAGTGTGATGCCATTCCAAATGCAGAGCTGGCCTTGGCTATGTGAGGGGTGATCTTCTAATCCAGTGTGGCATTTTGTGACTGCATAATCCCTAACTAGAAAAACTTCTCCACAAACTTGAAGAGTATTGTTGATCTTAATAATTGGGCAGACGTGCAGTTTGGTACAGACCTTCAGTTTTCTTTAGGCTGATTGTTAAACCAAAATGATTACTTTGCTCATGCACTCAATCAGTTGTACACTGAATGTCAGAAATCGAGTGAGCAACCAGTGTGCAGTCCTTAGCAAATAAAAGCTCATGAGTAAATACATCTATGAGCACAGAAGCAATGCAGATTGAACAACTTCCCATCAGTGCAGAACTGGATAAATATGCCTGGCAATGTCATGACATGTTGTGAGTACAGCTGGAAAAAGGGCAGAAAAGAGCATGGGAGCCAGCACACAACTTTGTTTGTTGCCTGAAAAGTTGGTCTGATACCTTAAAATTTTCCACCACTTGGGCCATCATCCCATCATAGATGGGCCAAATGACAGAAATAAACTTTTCAGAGCATCCAAAGACTAACAAGTTTTCAGCGTCCCTCACTATTTATAGAGTGAAAAGCTTTAGCTGAGTTGAACACCACATAAAGACCATGGTTTTGCTACTCCTGAAGCTGTTAAACTGTGAGGATCATGTCTATAGGGCCCTGTCCAGATGAAAATCCACACTGAGACTCTAATATGTTGGCTTCCACAAGATAGATGTCAAGTCCATTCAATATGACCACTACAAGCATTTGCACAGCAACAGAGTAGGGAAATGCTCCAGTGTCTGTCACAGTTTACCCTATGACCCTTATATTAATGGAGGTGGACAATATTGGCATACTTAAAATCCTCTGACATCAACTCTTGCTCCCAGATAATGTAGAAGAACCACGTGAGGTGCCTTGCAATGTGGTAGCAATCCTGCTTATTGATCTCTGCTGGAATGCTGTCCAGTCCAGGTACTTTCCCTGGTGACATCTGCTTGATTGCTGTTATGGTCTCTCATAAGATGGTGGCTAGTGCAAGTTCTTTTTAAAGGGCATTGGGGAAGAGTATTAATTGCTTCCTCAGAAATGTTGGAAGGGAGACTAAGAAGTGAACTGAAATATTCGGTCCATCAGTCAAGTATTTCTTTTTTGTCAGTTAAGAGCAGATTGCTGTCCAGTGTGCATACAGTGGTTATCCTGTTGCACCTGGGGTCATAAACACATGAAGGCTAGCAGAAAAGCTTTTCGTGTCTTTGTGGTCTGCTGCCAGTTGTAATTCTGCTGCTTTCTTTTCCCACCACTGGTTTTTCATTTACTGAAGTCTGGTCTGAATCATCTGTTTTGCTCAATGATATGCAGCCTTCCTAACTGCCAAATCCTTGTCTATTATGTAGGCTTGATGCATAGCATGCAGTGAGTTTGAGAGCTGATATATTTTTGGGCTCAAACCCGTCCTGTTGTTTCCTCTTAACAAAGCAGAGAGCGTCAACAGCCATATTATATGTTGTGTCCCAAAAATATTTCCAGGCTGTCTGAACATCCACTGAGGCTTCTGTAAGTGAGGGAAATACTTTGATGCATTTCTATTGGAATTCAGACTTTGTCAGAGTTTTCCAGGCTTTAAATATTGGGTTTTTTCCTTCACTGTCTTGAGTCACCATCTATGCTGCTGGAGAGCAATACAGAGGGACATTTAACTTCTCAGAAGTCTATGGTCTGACCAGCAGCAGATGTTTCTCCTGAAATGACTGAATCTGACATTGCAGAGATCTCTCTGCCATACAATAACATAATTGATGATGTACCAGTGTTCTGAATGAGGATTAATCCAAGTCATCTTATACTTGTTGGCCTTTTGAAACACTGTATTGGTGATAACTAGATTGTACGTGGCCCATTTGGAAAGTGGTAGCTAGCTGTTAAGCTGTCATGGAGTTAGTAGTAGTGGAAACTATCACATTGCCCCATGATGCATAGTTACAACCAACCTTGGCACTGAAATCACCTAAAATGGTCAGTTTATGATGTGGGACTGACCTGATGATGTTCTCAAGGGTTTGATAGAAGTCCTCCTTATCCTCATCTGGATGGATCATTGTCAGTGTCTATGCACTGGTGACAGAAGCGTAACATCGGCCTTGCTAAAGGTTGCAGAAGAGCATAAGACTGTCGTTGGTACCCTTTGGCCGTGACTCAGGTTTGTGGGAAATCAAAGAGGGCATGGCAAACCCCACACCAGGGCATCTGTGTTCATTCTCAGATTTGCTAATCCACTAAAGCAGTGATACCCAGACGGAGGCTTGAGAGCCACAAGTGGCTCTTTAGTGTGTCTCCTGTGGCTCTTTGCAGCACATATTAAAACACTTTGATTTAATTACTAACCAATCAGGATTCTTTTACTATGCTCACGTGTTTCCTGCTCATGAAGAGTTGTTGTAGGGTTGTATATAGTATTATAGTCAACAAAACAATTCACACTACTGTGGTTCTTTTGGGTAATGTTGATTGCTAATTTGGCTTCTGAACCATTGAGGTCTGAGGATCACTGCAGTAAAGTGTAACCAGCACCCACGTCTTATAGCTGTGACTTACCAGTAAGTCTTGTCTCACTGAATGCAGCAATATCTACATTGTACCGCACCAATACTTTACAGCCGTGATTACTCAGACTTCAGTGGTTTAGGAGCCAAATTAGTGATCAACATTACCCAAAAGAGCCACAGTAGTAGCTGGCTATACAGTAGAACCTCAGAGTTATGAACACCAGAGTTACAAACTGACCGATCAACCCCACACCTCATTTGGAACTGGAAGTACTCATTCAGGCAGCAGCAGAGACAAAAAAAAGCAAATACAGTACTATGTTAATTGTAAACTACTAAAAAAATAAAGGGAAAGTTTTTTTTAAAAAGATTTGACAAGGTAAGGAAATTTTATGTCCTTGTTTCATTTAAATTAAGATGGTTAAAAACAGCATTTTTCTTCTGCATCATAAAGTTTCTAAGCTGTATTAAATCAATGTTCAGTTGTGAATTTTTGAAATAACCATAACACTTTGTTCAGAGTTATGAACGTTTCAGAGTTACAAACAACCAGGGCCGGCGTGCCCACTAGGCGACCCTAGGCTGGCCGCAGCTGCCTCCCACGCTCCTGGCCCCACGGCTGATCCGGGGGGGCGGCTGGCCACGGCTGCCTCCCGCCCTCCCAGCTCCACGGCTGAGCCGGGAGGGCGGCTGGCCGTGACTGCCTCCTGCCCTCCCAGCTCCGTGGCTGAGCCAGGAGCTGGGGGGGTGCTGCAGGTGGGGGGATGAGCTGCCATGGGGGGGGGTGTTAACGCGGCGGGGGCGCAGGGCTGATGCAAGGAAGTTTCGCCTAGGGCGCGAAACTTCCTTGCCCTGGCCCTGCAAACAACCTCAATTTTTAGAGGAGTTTGGAACTCTGAAGTTCTACTATAGTACTATATATTCATATTTAAACAATATGACAGGAAATATTTAGTTTATATATCACAGCAAATAAATTAATAATTTAGTGTGAGTTTATAACTTAATTGGTTAATAACATAGTAAAAGCATCCTGATTGCTTAATAACTTAGATTGGTTAATAATTAAATCACACAGTGCTTTAATATCATGTGCTGCACAGAGCCACAAGAGACCTGTTAAAGAGCCACCTGCAGCTTCAAAGCCTCAGTCTGAGTATCACTGCTCTACAGAATATAGCAGTTCTACACTCAGGTCCATTGCCTCCATTGAAGAATGTGAGAATATTCCAAGTTGCAAGATGTATTTAGGTCTTCCTTCTCTTTAGGCAGCAGACAGGCTAGATGACCACTCAGAGTACCACACCTGAGAGGTATGGGTGGATTAAGCATACTTTATGGATCTTTTTTTCCCATCCCCTTTCCCATTTGAGAAGAGTAACACTGTTCCTAGATAGGACTACTCTGACAGATATGAATGTGGGATCTGCTCCAGTTGATGCTGAATGACCATTAATCCCAGGCCTCCTGTGTGCAGGTTTGTGATGAAGGACTTCACCAGTATCCTCCGCCTGTTCCCATCACAAGACTTGGATTAAGAGGTTGCAGAGTCAGTGTTGTGTTGCTGAATCACCTGCACTGTGCTAGATCATAGTGGGAAAGGTGTGTGCAGTCCAGTCCACTCTCTCATCCACACAATCCATGTACCATACTGCTATAGAAACTGTAACGAGTAGCATAACAAACACGGACGCAGGCTCAGGTTCGGAGTTCCTTCTTCTAGCAGATGCCATTGACCATTCATGGTTCCTCTGTCTTTACGGAGTTACTTCTAGAATGGCAATTATGTGCCCCTGTATTCTGCAGGCTTATTTGATGGCAGCCTACCTCTGGGTTCTGGGTCACCTTCCCAGCAGCAGCACCATCTTTTGAGCACATCCCCAGGTTTTGGATAGTAGAATGCCCGCTATATCTGGAGGGCAGCTGTGCTATAAACAGGAAAACCTGTCACGGACAATCTCATGGCAGCACCAACAGTGTGTGGTGGAGCAGCAAGTGGTGCTTCTGACCTATAAAATATCTCAGAGGCCCAACGACTAGTTAACCCTTTATAAACTTTATAAATGTACCATTAATATAAAGGGTGTTCCTCCCAGGGTTTTAACTGTAAAATAGATTTTTCTATATTTTGGTGGAATAATCAGCATTTTTCAGGAGTTCTGAAAACATAAAACTTTAAGTGGCATCTGATGGTTAGATTTTATTTAATTGGTAATAATCCAGACATCCCGTCTTAATTCCACTAGCAAAAAAGATAAAAATAATCAGTCCCTTTTTGATATTTCTAAAAGAAAGGGGAATCTTTGTTTGGGGCTGTCACACAAGTGACACAAGAACATGAGTACCAACCTCAAGGCAGGCTGTTAAAAGCCAGGACACAAACCTCTAATTGGTTGTGAGTTCTAAACTTAGATTTCATCAACCCAACTGCATCAAGAGCAAATTCCTCAGGCACTTTAACAGCCATAACACAGAGAGACAGACAGTCTCCGATCTGTCTTGCCACCCAGCAGAGTGCATCTCTGTGATAGATGGGCCCTTACAGCAAGAATCACAGCAATATTCAGGATTACTTGTGGCACCTTAGAGACTAACAAATTTATTTCAGCATAAGCTTTCGTGGGCTACAGCTCACTTCATCAGGTAGCTCCAGTCACTTACCCCAGGGTAAGTGCACTTTAGGTCTCACACCAAAGACAACGCTTGCAGCTAATCATATACAGTAGTAAACTATATGAAGACTTATTAAATAGAAAAAGGAAATTAGAGAATTATTTACAAGGTTAAAGCAAGCGAACAGATAAATGAATTAGTTACAGTCTTAGGTTTCAAAAGAAACTATAGGATTTTATAATGAGCAAGTGCTATTTGAGCTTTAGGGCTAACCCAAGCTAAGAAGCTGGGGATCTCTTACTCATGCCTGGAAACACCTTGTGCCTTCCCCTCCCCATCAGAATCCAAGCAGCATAGAGATACCTAATTCCTGTTTTTAATCCCCCTCCTGCCATGTGCTCTGACCTGCAAAGTCACTGCTGGGAGGAGTCCACTTGTGTGAATCATCTTCAGAGGGAGGAAAGCAGAACAACAATAAGCGTCTTTAGTCCTTTTGTTGACAATTCCTCAATCCAACCATAGGGAGTTACCAGTTGTAAGATTCCCCTCATAGCCTGTCTCCTCTTTTGGGAGGGGCATAGCAATTTCTGCAGAAGAGTAGCTCTTCATACTAACTACATCCCTCTCCTGTATGACAATTCATACAGAGGGTCACAATACAACCACTCAATCATTACATTACAGTATGGAACACAGCTATTTTAAGTAAGATTAATGAATGCAGCAACTCACAAGCATTCAGTTAAGTCTAAACATTAAACACTTCCTTATAAGTCTAATGCCTTTTATCAATATTAACCCACAAGTGAGCCAGACTGATTGCAGCTACATATCCGTCAGTGTCCAGACATAGGGACCTTCGCATGCCTGCCAGTGTCAGAGGCACTGTGCAGAAGATGCAGGTTTAAATGATATGTACGAATCAAAATAAAGGAGTAAATAATTCTTCGAGATCCCATTCTCTTTTCTTAACTTGTTTGGCATCTGTGTGTCTTTGGATAAACAGTCTTTGCATTGTACTGCATGTGCCAGAGCCTGTGTGAGAGCATGACCTTTTATGTGAGTGAGGTAGTTTTTTCTGTAAAGCCAGGAACTAGTGAGTATGCTAATTATGTCATTGTCAAGAAGGGGATTGCAGCTAAACATTCTCAGCAATTTAAGCATGGCAGAGAGATCTCATCCAAGCTATAGAACACTGCAGTGTGTATAACAAGTTAACCAAATTGTGAGCTCAGTATTTGTCAACCCCTGATGTTCAAAAAACATGAGTCAGTCCCTCAAAAAATCACAAGATTAAAAAAATGGTGGCTTTTGGCCTGTCTTTTTTGTTTTTATCTCTCCATGACTATCCCTGTGTGAGAGAGACAACTGGTGCTCCAAAATATATTGGATAAGGTGATTTTGTCCCCTGCTGCAGGAGCTCTCACCCCACATCTCCTGTCCCCTGTCCACCAGTTAATTCTGGTCCCCAGCCTCCTAATCAATCCTATCTCCCAAGGCTCCCATCAGTTCATCTGGCCAACCTCACCTCTGCTCCTCTGCTCACCCTCCTCTCCCAGGCCTGTGGGGAGGGGCTGCAATGGGGTTTTGTTCTCCCCCCTTCTTGGCTGAGGGGGCAGCTCCATGGGATCTTCACCCTCCTCCCACCTGCCCCCTTCACAGGCTGGATATTGCAGGGAGAAGCAGAGAGTTATTCCATTGCTCGTATTGGGAGGAGGAGGGGACAGAGCTGCCCTGAGTTGCTGGGCTCTTTCTGGTCCCTCCTCCCCATACACTTCTTGTGAGAATGGCTTCCAATTGCTGGAAAAAGTGGACAAAACCAGTGATAGGGGAAGAGCCGGAGCTGCTAAGTAGGAAAACTCAGAGTTAATGTACCTTGTGCAGCACTAATTTTTCACTGCAAGCTCTGTTACAGCCCTCCTAAGAGTCAGACCATGCAAGGGGGCAATGAGGCAATGACAACACGGTCACAGATCCTGTTGCGTAGTGGCTACGGAGAGGGCTGTGGACTGCACTTTGCATAGTTGCCTGGAGTTTCTGCAATTAGAGTCTGGAATCTATGGCCATTGTTGTTTTTCATGTCCTTCCCCCACCTGTTTCCTATTCTCCCAATCCTGTATGGACTGGGTGGGAGAGAAGAATGTGTTGAGTCAGTAGCTAGATTGGAGCTGTAGAGTTTGCACCTGTGATGCATAGCCAGAAAAGGGTAAACATCCTGCAAAATAAATGACTCAAATCCAACCCTTAAAGACATCTGGGGAGATAATGCTTGTGTTTTTGTGTATTTCCATATGTATGGGCAGTGGTCAACAATGTAATCAACAGTCACTGTCTATGCTGTATTCTGATAATTAAAAGATCAAAAGAACATGCTAACATTTAAATTAAGTGCAAGAATGGGATATCTCTGTATTCATCTCTTTGAAATGTATAGCAAATCATCAGTGAATGGTGGAGGAACAAGCGATTGTCATATGTTAATTCATAAAGCTAAGTACCAGTAATACACTGCCTTATGTTAATCTATGTGAATAATTAATGACGATGTTTAGGATATAAGGGCCTATTGTGCCTCAAGGGACTCCAACTTGTCGAAGAAATCTGAAATTATATAAAAGATCCTTGGGTCCTGATCCTTTTTATCTCAGGTCTGCTTAAGCTTCACCAGGGGAAGTTTGAGTCACAAGATGAGATCCCAGTTAAGCTGGTACACCCTGGATATGATATTAGACATTGGACTATAACTATTAACTAAATTCTAAAGGAACTCTTTGCAACTACAAAGCTCACCATCACTGCTATGTATCTGAACCTCAACAACTGAACTCATGTCTATATGTATATTGATCTTTTAACCATACTCTCTCCCTTTTCTTTTTTTAATAAATTTTAGTTTAGTTAATAAGAATTGGCTGTAGCATCTAGTTGGGTAAGATCTGGAATATTCATTACCCTGGGAGGTAATATCTCTGATCCTTTGGGATTCGTAGAACCTTTTCTTTTATATGATGAAATAAGACTTTCAGAAATCTTCATCATATTTTACTTGGGTACCTGGATGGAGGTCTGAGGCTGGGTTACTTTAAGGGAACTGTGTTGTTGGTTTCTGGACAACCAGTGAGGTAATAAAGAAGCTGTTCTATGCTGGCTTGGTAAATCTAAATATTGAAAATATCCACCAGCTTTGGGGATTATCTGCCCCATTCTTTGCAATTCACCTTAATCAAGTGACTTCAGCTGGTCCCCCCTGGGATCCCGGTCACTGCACTCCTCTGCATGTTTCCACACAGGAGGCAGGGCATGTCTGACCTTGTCTACGTGGGAAAGTTGCACTGTTATAACCTAACATGTTGATTTATATTGATACAGTTAAACTGGTGTAAACCCCTTTGTGAACTGTTTAGCTTAACACAACTGGGAACAGGGTGCTTAGCATGTTCTGAAAACCGTTATGGTGCCTCAGGGTGGACACCCAAAATCACTAGTCACTTTGAAAATATACATAGCCAGAGAGAGTTTTGCCCACAGTGGCACTCTCAACAGTGAGCCAGAGCTGTGATCTGTGAGGCATAGCCACAGTTCCAACTATGAGCCACATTGTAAATTAAAGCCAGACCCTCTCTCCGACCTCCCAGAAGATTGTCTCATAATAGTCAGCTGGTAAGTGTGCTGGGCACTGTCCATCTGTTACTGTGAAATGGGGTCATCTACTTCAGAAGAAGCTGTTTTGCCTCTGGAGTGACAAAAGCAATGACCTTATATGAAGACTATCTATTTCCGGCAAGAGATTTTTAATAGTGAAATTTATTTTTGTTTCCATTACATTGACTAAAATGGACAGAATTATGTCAGCCATTTGGGCAGCTCTATCATGGACAAATTTTGATCATGGAGCAGAAATTATGATGAAGAAAAGCTCTAGGACAGAAGTTCTCAAGTTCTTTCATGTCATGGACCACATCTTTCCAGGAAGCCAGTCTCATGGGCCATGTCCCTTCTATTCTCAACTGTTCAGACCACCTTTCCTTGTATGTAGCTGCATAATATTCCTGTGTCAACTCCAGCAATTGCTTACATGGAAAAGTTATATTGGGATAGCATTTGTATATTTTTTTGACAGCTTTACGGTGGTAAGCGTCCTGTCCTTTGTGAAAAGAGTTAAACGCAGAGGGACTGATTCTCTTCTCACATTTTACATAGATATAACTCAATTGACATCAGTAGAACAGCTCCTGATTTACACCTGCATGAGAGGAGAATCAGGCCGCCTGTTGTCTACTTCTGGGGTTCATTTCCCCTTCAATCTGTCCTGACTTTCTCGGCTGGAAACAAAGAGGGTCATCACTGTGTGAACAGAATGTGCCCCCCAGAACTTCTTGGGAACTTCTGCTGTAGAAAGCTCTCACTAAGATGTCCTTCGTGACTTGGTCATCTTTGCAGAAAGAAAATAGATCATGGTTGGGGGGTTTTGGGTGCTGAAACTCCACAGCTTGTCAGTGATAGATATAAAAATATAAGGTCTGTGCATATATGTATTCAGGCTTTTTCCAAATAATGTGTACAGTAGACTGAAAAGCTTTGCAAAACTTTACCTCTTCTGCAAGGGTAGCACCATCTAGTTCAGCTGAAGATCATGCACTGAAAAGGAACACCCATTCCCAGAATCTACCTTAATTCCAAAGGTGGTTTAGTGAAAAATGCTATCACGGGAAAACAGAGTGGTGGAATGATTCCAGAACAAAGCTTTATTTGCTATACCTGTATTACAGCTTTGCCAGTATTTTGACAGTTCCGTCCCCTTTTCTCATGCACTAGATTTCTCTAATCCCCAAAGTATGTGATAGCACCATGGTTTTAATAAGGCAATAGTTGCTGAAACTTGTTAAGTGGGAGCTAATCAGCAGGCTGCGTCACTACTCAACAACCCTTTCTCCGGTGATCCTATAAAATAAAGAGCAGAGACAAGCTCACCACATTCCTACTGGCTGGGGCAGAGGATGGTCCCTTTTGGCTAAGGTTGAGCGAACTAGTTTTTGATAAAATAAGAGCTAGTTATGAGTGGACAGACTGCTATTCAGATCTCATTCCTATGTTAGGGTCATATTAGTCAGATGATAGTGAGCCCTCTAATACAAATATAATCCAATTCCCACAATCAACCTGTCCCTAGTCCCAGCAGTCCTTGGACCTCCTCTGTGATTCCTGCTCCCTGGTGCTGTTTTCGGGGGGGGAAGAGTCTCAGTAACATTAATGCCTCCTTCCTGGTGTTTTCAAGGGGTAGTCCCCTAACAACTTCAAGGAGCAGCTGACTAGCCCACTTCCCCACACTCCATCCTGCTTTTTTGTGAGGACCAGCAGGATAGACTAGTCCCCCCTCAAATCTGATGGGGCGCCATGACACCCTGGCACCCCCTTATTCACCACTGTCAAATAATTAGGATATGTTTTGCACAAAGTGTACCTTGTGAGGTATCATTCTAAAAGTCTTTATATGCTAGACATTAATATCTCATTGGAATATATGTGCTGTCATCGTATGTGAAGTTATGAAGTTTGACTACGTACTTTTTCCTGGGTGTCTGGCTGGTGAGTCTTGCCCACATGCTCGGGGTTCAGCTGATCGCCATATTTGGGGTCGGGAAGGAATTTTCCTCCAGGGTAGATTGGCAGAGGCCCTGGAGGTTTTTTGCCTTCCTTTGCAGCATGGGGCACGGGTCACTTACCGGAGGATTCTCTGCATCTTGAAGTCTTTAAACCATGATTTGAGGACTTCAGTAGCTGAGACATAGGTGAGAGGATTATTCCAGGAGTGGGTGGGTGAGATTCTGTGGCCTGCATTGTGCAGGAGGTCAGACTAGATGATCATAATGGTCCCTTCTGACCTTAAAGTCTATGAGTCTATGAGTCTATGTGTTACTGAAACATGTTGTGAGGTTGAAAACACCCACAAGCAGCCTTTCAGGTACAACAGTAAAAAGGCCAAACAATGTTAATGGCTTATTGAGGAAATGCACACAAGCACAAGATTATTCCAGCAACTGTGTACAATATAAACCTCTCAGAGATAGCACTACACAATGGGAACTGTTTGACCCAGGTCACAGCAAAAGAGCTTTCCAGCAAGTCGGAAGATATAAAAGGGGGAAAATGACATCATGGGGGGACCTCACTCTCCCTACAAGAGCACACCTGGAAACACCTGAAGAATAAAGACTGAACCGGGGGGAAGTGATGGTCCCAGGCTACAGGGATTTCCAGCCTGTGTACGAAAACCTGGGAAACCCAAGCTGCAAAGCCAAGGTAGCTTGTGCCTTAAGAATCTGCCAGCCTGTTATCACTCAGGTATGATAGGAATTAGCAAATTCTCACCCTATCTAGTATGTTAAGCTCAGTTCGCGTTTTTGTTTCTTTACTAGGTAATCTGCTTTGATCTGTTTGCTATCACTTATAATCACTCAAAATCTGTACTTTTGTAGTTAATAAACTTATTTTATGTTTTAATCCAAACCAGTGTGTGTTTGACAAAGGTGCCTGGGGAAAATCTCAGCTTGGTTACCACAAGTATGCACGGTCCTCTTCACATTGAGGGAGAGGCAGACCAGGTGTTAAACCCATATACTGGCCAGATTTGACCAGGGCAGGATGGCACTGCTCTGGAGTCCGAGGCTGGGAGGCTGGTGGTTAGAGAGCCTGCATGTGACGGCAGCTGGGTGTGTCCCTACCAGTGTGAGTGCTAGAGAAGATGAAAGCTTGGAGGGCTTTGCAACTTGTCACAGCAGCACAGTGTGAGAGGAAGCCCAGACCAGTGGGTCAGAGGGCTCAGTGGTACCCCAGTTCCAGGTGGCACCCCAGGGGGGAACCTGTCACACCCCCCAATCATTAATTCCAGCCAAACTCTGCTCTGGAGGCAGGGAGAGATGTTGGCTCTGAGCTACATTTGCAGTTGCCCATATTCTGTGAAATACTGGCCCCACAGCATAAGTTAGGGCAATTTAGTGATTTCCCATGGCCCCAAGGGCCACTGCAGCAGTCAAGAATAAACAGCATATAGTGGTTTCAGGCCACACCCATTCCCCTGGACTGGGCCCGTTTGGAAAATATTTCAGGGCAGAGCAAAGTTGTCTACACTGGCTCTATCCATGTAAGGAGAATTCCCTGGTGGGGAATTTACAGCTAGCTCTTAGCTGTTTTTATAGCTATCACATAAATACATGGCTTGCCTCTTCTTTTTCTAGCATCTTTGTTTTTACCATGTGAAATATCTTGGATGAATCATAGAGAACTGAGAAGATGAAATTATTCCTGCCTACCGAACCACATCTCAAACTGTGATGCTTTCCCCTTAGATCAATGAATTACTCCGCAATGTGTTCCAAGAGATAGATGTCAATAGTTAATAGGTAAGGTGCCAGTAGATGGCATGCAAGTATATGTAGAGTAGTTCCTGGGTTTTGCAGGACCAATAAAACTTCTTGTTGTGCACTGTAAATGGTTTCCTTTGTGCAGCTCTTTGCATCAGCTCTTAACACTTGGTTTAAAGCATTCACTGCTATATGAATAACAGGCTGGTATAATGCAGGTTTAATGAATGGTGTAGCAGCTTCTAGGCTTGGAACAGATACATGACCTTGCTGTCTAGTTAGTGGTGGACTATCACAAAGAGGCTCAGTCCCCAGAAAAAGTAAACGAAATGACATGTCTTCTCTGCTAGAAGACAGGACACAGGCATCTCACCTATTGCTGCAGGTAGTGCTGATAACTTTTGCATTTTCTCTCAGAGCAGCAGTAGAACATACACAATGTCTCACTGTGATGGGCTTTACAGACTCCACACTAAACTAGAGCAAGGCATAGAGCTATACTGGGCTGGAGAGGCCCCACCACACGCCAGCTGCAGGGCATGCTCCAGGTGCAAGGACAGTTTAAAAGGGACACTGGTAGCCCAGTTGGAGGGGAAAGGAGTTGCAGGCTGCACCAGGACGTGAGGTTGATGCCTGGAGCCAGGGCCATCCTTACCCATACGCAAACTATGCAGCTATGTAGAGCACCAGGAAATTTGGGGCACCAAATTGCCCCAAACTTCCTAGTGCCCTACACAGCTGAGTGGTGCTCTAGCGGCCAGCCTGATCCCCCGGCCGGCTGAGCCCACCAGGAAAGCTGCCCCTGCTCCCGCCCCATGCCCACTCCACCCTTTCCCCATAGCCCCTGCCCCTGCTCCACCCCCGCCCTGCCTCTTCCCACCACTGCTCTGCCCCAGCCCCGCCCCCACTCCACCCCTTCCTCTGAGCTACGTCCCGGGGGACTGCAGCAGGGATCGGGCGTGCTCTGCACTCACCACTCTGCGCCACCGGTGAGTGCTGGGGGGCGGTTCCCTCCTGCCCCTCAAGTCCCAAGGCTGGGAGCCAGGGGAGCAGAGTGGAGCAGGCTGGGCCCAGGTTGCTCCACTTTCCACTGTCCTGTGAGTGCGGGTTCGTGTCCACCCTGCAATCACTGGGCGGCAGGAAGTGGAATGGCCAAGCCTCAACCTGCTCCGTTCCGCCGGCTCGTGCTGGGGGGAGGTTTCTCCCTTGCCCCCCAAGCCTGCTACTGCCCCCCGCCAGACCTTGGGTGCCGTCCCCCACACAGGCAGAGGCCTGGGTCAGGCCCCACCCACCCACCCACAGGGAGGCTGCATAGGGTACCACAATGTCTAGGCATGGCCTTGCCTGGAGCTGTGGGCAAAGCAACTGTAGCCATGGTAAGACTGCTCCGAGAGCAGTAATCTGTGTTCTCCCCATTCTCCTTTGGAGCCAAGAACCCACGAGAGGCCTCAAAGAATGGTACATTGTTCCCTGGCAGACAAAGCAGCTACTACTAAGGCTGTGACCATGCCCCAAATGGAGGAGCCACAGCCTGGTAGGAAGTGACCCAGGGGAATGTAAGTTTCTTGGCATGGACCAACTGGTCCAGAGACTGCAACACCCCTTTAGGGCCCTGGTAGGGTGACTACGTGTCCCGATTTTACAGGGACAGTCATGATATTTGGGGCTTTTTCTTACATAGGCACCAATTCTTCCCCCCCACCCCCATCCCCATCCCAATTTTGCTATCTGGTCACCCTAGGTCCTGGCTTAGAACCTGGTGGAATGGGAGGGCCCGCATGCCCCTCCCCTGCTCCCTGTCCTCTCTGTCGTGATAGAATCCTGAATGGGGGAATGATGGGGGACACAGGAGAGACTAAGGACCACCATATACAATCTGGCAGGGCCCCACTCCAGGAAAGGCAGCCTGGAAAGAACTGTAAAGCCACTTCCTGACTACTAGGCCAGCTGGCTATCGGACTGACTTGCTATGCTGATTTTCTTTCAAACTTACTTCCTGAGCCAGGTGTCCTTTCCCATATAGGAGGAAGAACCATGCCATCAGGAGGCTGCCAAGGATGAGTCAAGAAATGGCCAGCTAGTATGATAACTCAGAGGAACTCCTGACAGACAGCATTAATATGAAGCTTTGAAGATGAAGGTTTCAATTTATTTCTTGTAATATCTGTGATCTTCCTTTTGATGCTCTCTGTCTAAGATAGCAACGTCAATTGATCCGCTCAGGATAGTGTGTAGTAGATTCCTTTAAAACCAACATCATTTTACAAATCAGCCAGCTGAGGTCCTGTCTTAAATTCATTTAAGGTGCTTGCAGTTAATTGCTTTGTGTTCTTTCCAGTAAAGCAAATGGTGTTTATTGAACAAAAAAATCAGACTTCCCCCACTCATGCATACCTGAGAAGCTTTAAATCTTTTATGTATTTATTTATTTGTATTGCCACAGAGCTTAGGACCAGGATGGACCAGGACCCCACTGTGCTGTATTCTGTACAAATACAGCACAAAAAGACCCCAAAGAGTTTACAATTTACGTATAAGACAAGAGACAAATGGCTACAGACAGATGGGGGAGCACAAATTAAAATGAGACAGTATTGGTCAGTCTGGTACTCAGGGGTCTCAGCATGCCAGCAGCCCACCCTTTGTCATGTGTTTTTAAAGGCATCATGTGAACGGAGAGTTTTATAGGAACGACACGAAGGAGGTAAATGGGTTAGTTTTGTGGATGTTTACTAGGAGCCCCTCCCAAGTATTAAGGGCAGCAGGGGAGAAAGCACGAAGGTGCCCATTTGTTTGAAAACTTAACAAGCAGGTGATGGAGGCTGGGAATCACTATCTTAATAGTGAACGAGAGATCAGGATAAGCTGTGAAAGACCTTCAAAGAGAAGAGAAGTAACTTATGTGTGATGTGATTTTTAAAAAGAGGGAGTCAGTGGAGGGATGCAAAGAGAGAGATGGCATTGCCAAAGCGACAAGGTAGGAAAATGATCTTTGCATCAGCATTCTGAATGGATATGAGTGGGGCATGGCTGCATTTATCATGGCCAGAGAGAAGAATGCTGCAGTAATCGAGATCTGATACGATGAGAGCCTGAATAAGAGTTTTGGCTGTGTGGATGGATAGTAAAGGCTATATTTTAGAGAGGATATGCAGAAAGAATCTGCTAAATGTATCCATAGCTTGGAGGTGAGTACCTAGACAAGAGAAGTCTGAGTCGAAGATGCCAGGTTACCGGGTCTGAGTGAGGGACAGTGATCAAGAAAGAAGGTACCACAGAGGGCTTGTGGGGGAAGATAAGACTCATAGACTTTAAGGTCAGAAGAGATCATTGTGATCATCTATATTCTGAACTCCTACACATTGCAGGCCACAGAACCTCACCTGCCCACTCCTGTAATAGACCCCTAACCTCTGGCTGAGTTACTTCAAGTTACAGAGAAAGTTACAGAGAATCTACCATTTACACCAGTTTAAACCTGAAAGTGACCCATGCTCCATGCTGCAGAGGAAGGAGAATATGCCAATTTGGCCTGGGGGGAAATTCCTTCCTGACCCCAGATATGGCTATCGGTTACACTCTGTTCTTATTTGGTTTTCCAAGTTTCAATTTTCCTTTCTAACGTTATACTGTAACTCACATGACCACATATTTTAAAAAACCACCAGGATATATTTCTGCTAAATATAAACGTAGACTCATTTCAATATCCTTTTGCCACTGCTATCGGTGTTAGTGCAAAAGGAATCAATGGAAAATAATATTGCAGAAAAACAAATAAAAATGCAACCCTACTACTGAATAGCCACTAGAAATACACAAACACATATACAATCTCTATAAATGCAGTTCTCTCTTTTCATTCATTTTGAGAAAACCTTAATAAACAACATTACAAAGAACAAGAGTTATTTCTCTACCTGAAGATGAAAACTTGCCTTGCGAAGCTCAAATTTATTTCCTGCATGTTTTACAGTTTCACCTCTAGATGGTAGAAGAGAACAAACTCTAAGGTGCCTGTTTTCTGAAGGATCGCATAGTGGCTGGAGGAAGAATAACTTCACCTATGAAAACACAATGCAGAGAGGTTGAAAGTTGTGTTACGTCAATGGGGATGCGTAAGACTACATTCCACCTTTCACAGGATTCATTTTTCCAGGGTGAAGCTGCCAGCATCAGTTTAGTGCCCATGAGAGAAAGTTAGAAATAAAAAATAACAATCTTAAAGTTTCTCTGCATTTTGCTGTCCCTCAAAGCATTTCCCTCCCCAATTCTGAATAGCCAAGTCTGAGCAGCCTAGGGTGACCAGATGTCCCAATTTTATAGGGACAGTCCCGATTTTTGGGTCTTTTTCTTATATAGGTTCCTATTACCGCCCAACCCCTGTCCCGATTTTTCACACTTGCTGTCTGGTCACCATAGAGCAGCCTTTACTTGCCCTTGAGCTGCCTGTGGACTTCCTCTCATGTCTTCACTTTCACCGTTATTGATATGTGACCTGACAACCCCCGGTGATGACTTTGTTGGCTCTATTGCTCCCGAATCCTTTCCTTCTGAGGGACATTCTGTTAATGGGAGATGTTTCCTAAAACCCTGGCTCCTTCTCCAAAAGGTCTGCTTTTAGGAACTTCAGCTCCTCATCGCTGTAGTTTGGCTTTAATCTTCAAATCACTTCCCCCTGTGCTGCTCTCTTCAGCACCACCATCACCTCAGGCTATCTTGTCAGATTTTTTTTATCTGCTCCACTTGACATAGAAGTAAAAAACAACCTCTACAGTATTATTTGTATTGCAGTAGAGTCTATGTGTAAAAAGACATAGGAAGAGACTGTCCCTGCCCTGAAGAGATCACAATCTAAATAGACAAGACAGACAAAAAAAGAAGAAAGGAAGTACTATTATCCCTGTTTTGCAGATGGGAAACTGAGGCACACAGAAATTCAGTGACTTGCCAAGGTCGCACAGGAAATCTTTGACAGAGCGGGGCATTGGACCCTGAGTCTCAGACCATTATTCCTCTCTTGCAAGTTTGGGAACAATTTGCATATGTTAATAATCATTAGCATAGGATAATGATATCTAGGGGCATGACCATGTAGGACAATGTGGGCACATGCTGTAAAAATGACCATGTGCCCTGAGCAGGACACCTGCAGACCATTGCCACCAGAGAGTGATTCTCACTTGCAGGCAGGCTAGTGAGGATCTGGCTACCTAATTAACACTGTACATAGGCTGCTTTAAAGGAAAATTTTCAGATCTGTTGATAAATGCGAAATAGCCGTATTAACCAGCGGATCTAATTTCCTGGAAACCTCAAAATAGCATGTGGTTTTGGGAAACAGCTTCCCAGGGGATATATATTTTCTTTTTAGGGAAAAAGTGAGAGAGGATGATGAGGAGGAGGAAGAGTAATAACTGATGTGTTTGGCTTGTAAGTTTGCCTTATACCCAACAGAGTATACTGCTACCAAGAACATTGGCTACTGCCACAAGAAGTATTTACACTGTAACTAGACAATGCAGTACTGTGTTGAAAGGGGAACTTGCTGTTCATTTTTGTTCTGCTGACACATTTTCAGAACCTGACATACCCCGAAGGTTCCTGGATGACTCAGTTTCAGGCTCTGTGATGGGTTATCATTTTCTCCTCTTGAAATAATTACCAGTTGGGGTAACTGAAACTGCAGTAATGGCTTAAAAATGATGGTATGCAATGTTCAAAATCCTGTTTTATAATGTGTGAGTGCTACCACTGACAAGTCCAGGCAAAGAATTGTGACGTTTTTCGCTTCATTATGACACATGAAGCAGGCTGTGTTTTTATTTGTGTGTTTTGCTTCTTTTTTAATATTAGACATTCTGGCCCTGAAGCCCTCTGGATGACTTCAGAACTTGTGGTGTGATTGTGACTTCACAGGAACCTGAAAGTTGGGCAGTGATTGTTAGGTCTTGTGTACACTGGTTGTTGTTTTTTTTTGAACCAGTCATCAGTGTAGTTGCACTGGCATAAATCCAAAGCATAGACATGCTATATCAGTGTAAAAAGTGAATTGCACCCTGCAGTTTATCCTGATTAAAGAATAATCTTTAATGTTCTCAAATAATACTGAATTGGAATCAGGATTTAATAATACCAAATTAAAGAAATCCAAAATCACTGAGCAGAGCATAGGCTTTATATAGGGCCAGCTCCAGGCACCAGCTTTCCAAGCTGGTGCTTGGGGCGGCATCGAGAATGGGGCGGCAGTCCGAGTCCCGCAGCGGCAATTTGGCGGCAGGTCCGCTCTTCCCGCCGCCGAATTGCTGCCATGGGACTCGCAAACTTTTTTTCCCGTGGACCATTTGAAAATTGCTGAGGGTCTCGGTGGACCACATAATGATCTTTCGAAATGTTGTTTGTACCATTAAGCTAACTATTGTAAAGCACTTTGGATAAAAGTGCTATGTAAAAAAAAATTTAATTAACTTTTTTTGTTCTTCTACAAATAAAAGCACACAACTCATATTTTAGAGTGGTAGCCGTGTTAGTCTGTATCTGCAAAAAGAACGAGGAGTACTTGTGGCACCTTAGAGACTAACCAATTTATTTGGGCATAAGCTTTCGTGGGCTAAAACCCACTTCATCAGCTGCATAGAGTGGAACATACAGTAGGAAGAGCCGGGGCAGGGAAGGAGAGGTATTTCTCTCTCTCTCCCCCCCACCATGGCAGCCCCTGAGCTGGGGTGGGAAGGAGGGGGATTTCTCCCTCTCTCTCCCACCACAGTAGTCACAGAGCTGAGGCTGGGAAGGAGGGCTGTCTTTCCCCGGCAGCCACAGCCCTGGAGCTGGGGAAAGTTGCCTCTTTCTCTGGTCGCTGCAGCCCTGCATGTCCCAAATTCCCCTCAACCCCTCTTCTCACCCTTACTGCACCTACCCACCTACCCTCTATTCCCCCCAAGGCCACCACTTCACCTTACATGTGCGTCTTCTCCAGGGTCCAGGCACCTAATTATTGGAGCCACGCCTGCACGGCTCCACTAGTTAGGTGGGTGGCCCTTCATTCTCTCGTGTGCGGCCGCCCATGCACGCACCTTACAGGGAACTATCCATGGACCACCTGAATGGAGCTTGCGGACCACTGGTGGTCCACGGACCACAGTTTGAGAACCTCTGTACTAAAGCTCATATTAAGCTGAAGAGGAAACTATATTCCTTAGTAAAAACTTTTTAACTATAAGGATAGTTAAGCACTGGAAAAGTTTACTGAGGGAGTGATGCTTCTGGAATCCCCATCACTGGAGGTTTTTAAGAACAGGTTAGAAAAACATGTTAGGGATGGTGTAGGTGGGCCTACCTCAGCATGTGTGTGTGTGTGAATTAGATGACCTTTTGAGGGCCCTTCTAGCCCTACATTTCTATAGGCTAATTGTACTGAAAATTTTAATTTTATTTATATTCTGCGTTGAATGTGTGGATCACATGGTGTTTATGAGTACAATCTTGGTGTCATTAATAAGGTCAGGGGTAACAAGAAAAATACATAACATGTCAGCTGTTTCCCAAAAAGTAGAAGTGTCATCTGACAATAGGGATGAATAAACACCAGCAATGACTAACTTTTGCAGAAGTCAGAGATAGCTCTTTCTGGTTATTCTCTCCATGCCATTTTAAAAAATGGAATCCCTTGGCATTTTTTGTACAATTTCCAATCCTGAAAAATTACTCTTCAGCCGTATATACCTAAATTGTGTGACAGTTTCTACAGATCCCATATTCCCTAGGGATTTTTGCCAGACGCAAATCGTGACCCTAGGCATCTGCAAGGTGAGCATTTACCCTTCAAGAGAAGAAAAGAGAACTGTATGAACAGCATGGGACAATCTTATATGGCAGGGACACCCTCTCCCTTCCTTCCCCCCAGTATTTTATTCTTGATAAAGTTGTGTCACAACATAGGATCCTTTGCATGATTAATCCTAGAAAATGTTTTTTTATGACTCGGTGTTTCATAGAATCATAGAATATCAGGGTTGGAAGGGACCTCAGGAGGTCATCTAGTCCAACCCCCTGCTCAAAGCAGGACCAATCCCCAATATTTGCCCCAGATCCCCAAGTGGCCCCCTCAAGGATTGAACTCACAACCCTGGGTTTAGCAGGCCAATGCTCAAACCACTGAGCTATCCCTCCCCCTATTTCACACTGGATACAGGGCAGGGGGCATTAGATGCCGGTTTCCAAGTGAGGGGCACCTCTCGCTCCACCCGCCAGGCGGGCACCCCTCAGCCGCTGCTCCAGGATCATTTTTGCCAAGGTGCGGAAAAGCTGCCCAGAGACGCCTGCCAGGCAGCCCCTGCTCTCAAAAGGCGTGTGCTGGGGGAGGCGGGTGCTTCCCCAGAGGTGGGCACGGCCACCTGGGGTGACCAGACAGCAAGTGTGAAAAATCAGGACAGGGGGGTGGGGGTAATAGGAGCCGGTGTAAGAAAAAGACCCCAAAATCAGGACTGTCTATAAAATCGGGACATCTGGTCACCCTCCAGCCACCACAGCAGTAAGGGGGGTGGGGGTGGAGGTTACGTTGCAGCGGGAGGGGGACTGGGCAGGACAGGGGCCCGGGGTGTGTTCAGCGCCCAGGGAAGCCAGGGCCCCGGGGCTCTGCTCGCTTTCCCCGGGCTTCCCGCCCTACCCGGCCTCCGCCCAGCCCGCCGAGTGACTGGCGGCTCCGCCTATGGGCACGTCCCTGCTGGCTGCGGCGGCGGGGTCTGGACGGGAGCCAGCTCCCCGTCCCCGCCCCGGGCTGTTGTCTTGAGGCTCCGCCTGGAGGATGCTGCTTCGGCCGCCGCCGCCGCCTTCCTCCCAATTCCCCACGCCGAGTAGGAAGCGGGGAGCGGGCATCGCAGCCAACCCGCAGCCGCCGGAGGGGCAGAGCCTAAGCGCCGCCGCCGCTGCATTGGCCGGGCGCACGTGTGTGTGTGTGCGGGGCTCCCGGCTGGCCCCAGCGCGGCGGTGGCTGGGAGCTGAGAGGGAGGCCCAGGCGGGAGGGATGCAGGATGGCAGAGACACCCGGCGTCCCCTACCGCACCACGGGCTCCACCTTGCTGCACCCGCTCAGCCAGCTCCTGGGCATCCCGCTGGACCAGGTAAAACCGACACAGATGACAGGGATCGGGGGTGCCCCAGCAAGGGGCCAGTTGTGCCCGGGGAACGGGCGGGAGAAGACGTGGGGAGGAACTAATAACCTCCAGGATGATGCGATTGGAGATCTGGGCTAGACAAGGCTTGTTGGGGGCTCACTTAAACGTTTTGCAAGGTTAGATGTATATCAGTACATGCGTGTCAGACCAAGGCGTACAAGAGTAATTTGCAACCTGTTAGATACATTGCATGGCCATGGGATATTTTACATAGGGCGCTGTATGTGAGAGAGAAGGTCAGTTTGCCACAAATCAGTTATTTCGTGTGACATTTTGCAAAGGTGGTCTGTATCGGTACCTCAAGAAACAAACCTATGCAAGGTCAAAGTGCACAGATCAGATATTTTGTAATGAACATATATGTTAGAAGACATATATGGTAAATTTGCAAGGGCAGCCAGCAGAGATCAGAAAGTCACGAATCTTTGGGTTTTTTGGGGGTTTTTTTTAAGAAAAAAGGAAAATGGGCACAACATGTGCACAGATTGCAGAGCAGACACTACTATTTTCCTCCACCTATAGCTTTAGATTCTGAAATTCAGTTTGTATTTTAAAAGATATTTCTTGTCCGTGCATAAAAACATACTTTTAAAACCCTGGCATAACCTGTGTAGACTTTAAGGAACTCAGAATGCTGTATTAGTTATACATTACAACTATAATTATATAACATCAAATGTGTTAAAGGCATTTTAGAGACAACAGAGTCCCTGCACTGAAGATGTTACAGGGTAAATAGATATGTACAAATGAAAGATGAGGATGCTGTGTAATAGAAAGCAAAGTGATCAAGCATTGAAGTTTAGTAGGTGTCTTGTTAGTTCCACAATTTTTGTTTATACTTAAAAATAAATTATGTTATCTGTCTTGTTAACACTTATTTGAGCTATTATTTACTTAGGTAGCTGTACATGGCTCTTTCCACTGTTCAGAGTCATAGTATTCTTTAGGGCTAAAGCTGCTACAAGTAGTGATATTGAACTAAAGAGAAAGTTTAAAACTTTTGCAGGGGATGGTGATGGTGGTATTTGCCTCTTAGCTGTTTTGGTTAGTCAGGTGCTAAGTGACTATTTGAATACATTTTGTGTCAGGGGACAGGGGTTGAGTGTTGTAGCTCATAAAATGCCAATTAATTCAGCTGTTATTCCTTAGACTATACCTTTTGAAAGGGAGATTAGGGAAAGAGACTTCCGTAATAACAAGAGACTGTTGATCCCCAGAATACCTGTGCTGAGATGTGTAGTCAATTCTCAAAATAAAGACTAGAAGAAAGACATCTTACAGGAATGCAAGGGTGTTCAGAACACTCATGTCAGGATATATGTGGTTGTACTGTCACACATTCATTTATAGGCTCATTGTGAAATTGACCTCTAACAGGTAGAGAAAACATTGGTTGGTCTTTTCTCTTTATCATTTGTCAAGCATAAACACACTACTGCATTCTTTCAGCAATGAGGAAGTTCAGCCTGGAAGTTTGCTATATCAGCCTACTGATGTGTTCAGTAGTTGAGATTGTGCTGTGAGATAAATCAGGGCAATAAAGATTTACTGTAGGTTTGAAATCAACAAAAAACAGGATATTCTAGATTAAGATTGACTTGTTCTCTTTTACTCATTCAGTAGCTATGCACCATTTTGGCTTTTGTTTTTATAAATTAATAATAAAAGAGACATTTTCAGCCCCTGCTTTCTTCCCCCTCAACTTAAACGCCTAAGGCTATACATGCAACTTTAAATTTGTGCATGCTTACAGATAATGTGGGGGTTTTTTTTACTAAAAAATAATGTTTTTAAAATATTGGTATTTGTAGTATTTAGTAACTACAGGATAAAACAGGATTTATTGTAAATTCTACCTGTAAACCTATCTGTGAATATATCTGCGAGTCCAGTCTGCTTACTTTAGAGGCAGGACAAAGAGTTTATTTTTCTTCCTTTCTTATTGTTAAGGTATTATGGGCTGGAAACATTTTAAAACAGTGTTAAAGGAACCATATACAGGCACTATGTATTGGCTGGGATGGCATTTATCAATATACAGTACAAAGACTATTGCAGACTGACTGAAAAGTGAATAGCTTTCAAAAATATATTCCTCCCTTCAGTGAAGATGACATAAAGACTATATTCTCTATGGACAAAATTCACTACTTATCCCCCTCATTGCCCAAAGCCTGAATGGTCATTGTGTAGGGAACTTTATAGGGATTGTAGTGGACATAATGAAACGCACATACACTCAAGAGGGAGTGGGGTAGCACAGGTAAGGTGAAATAAGAGAAAAACACATGAAAAATAAGGGACAACACACTATTTCCCTTAGCATATCATATACTTGTCTCTCAAGCGTATACTTGAGGGCAACAGGAAAGTACAATGCAATTATCATAAGCTTCAAACGAATGTGTAAAATGGTCAGTGTCCCTTTAAATAAGGAATTCAGTGATCACCCTATCAGCTGTGATGAGAGAGGCTCTTGAGGGCTTATGAAAGCCCTTGTTATAATTCCTCTAGAAATTTTCAGGAAGATTGGGGTGATGTGCCTTCCTCTTATGGAATCTGTTTAAATATTTCTGCAAGAAGACTGATCCATGGGACTCATAAGAATACTTCTAAGATCTGATTATTATTATTATTATTTTGCCTTTGGAATGCACCAGCTTGTGCCAAGTGTCAAAGATTTTCAGATTTCCCTGAGGTAGGACGTGCCCAGAGCTCCCCACAAGAGCTTTACACACCTAGCCTCACTGCAAATTACATAGATTGAGCTTTGTGCAATAGTGTCAATATAGATAGGAAGAAAATGCAAACACTTCCAACCTTTGTGCTAAATATAAGCTTGTTTGCCAGGTGGTGTTGCCTTCTTCCGTTGCTGGGGGAGAGGGTTTTTGTCTAAATTAAAAAATAAATATGGATTTTTCAGTTTTTAACCCTTTTTTTCCCACAGAACTTGCCTCTCTGGCTAAAAGAATATAGCGTTTATTATAAATCCTATGTATAAAGGGAAACATCTTGTGGGAATCCTTTATTAAAATATCAATGGTCCCTCCATGGCTTCTAAATCAGGCTCTGGCCTGCTATAAGGGAAATTAACCTTGTGTCCTCTACATGCATCTGTGGCTGTGGGGTCAGTGCAGATCTTGAAATCTGTCCACACCCATCCTGCTTTCCTAGTGCCTGTCTGGAGCTCAGCACTGCTACTAAAAAGGGCTCTGCATCCACCCACCAGAGCACAATGGAATTGTGGTAGTTTCTTTCTGTTGCAGCTCTTCCCTGGCCAATCTGCCCCGGGGAGAATTTCACCCTGCGATAAATGCCAGCACCACAAGCTGAACTGGGGATGTGAAAATCAGGCTGTATGTTTTTGTTTTCTAACTTTCACATGACTAGTAATAAAGATTCTGCAGTTTGCCCTCAGCTGGCCATTCTGTTGATGAAGCCTGACTTAGAGTAGAATCTGGCATGTTCTTTCATAGCTGTATTGACTCTGCTGTGACAACAATAGGGGAAAAATGTATGTAGGTAAAATAATCAACTTGAACAAGTGCATGGAGCATATATGTAGAATAAGAGAATGACATTTTTACATGGTTTTCTCCTCCTTTTTAAAAATGAAAAGATGAATTATGTTTCAAAATAATGCAGAGTTCTAAAGAGCATCTAATTAGTCAACACATCTAGAAATTATACAGTACTAAAACTATTACTGACCAAACACTATATTAATGAGAGATGCTAGCAAGGTTTGCTGGTTTACATACATAATAAAGAGTTGCCATGTCTCCGTATAAATGGTATAAATTCTTTTTTTACTTGTAAGTTTTTCCATTAGATAACATATCCTTGTATTTAACAAACCTTTCATTAATTGGAGCATGATTCTGTGGCAGTACGTCTTTAGTTGCAAGAGTACCAGATTCAAAAGGGGATAAAAATAATACAGTGTTTAGGACATCATTATATCCCAGTAAAGTACTCCTTGAAGTGTAGCTGATTTCTGTTTTAAAAATATTGGACCACCACAATATACACCTCCAGTTGCATCAGGCAAAAGAACACTTCCACCTGATATGCTCAAAGTTACCGATTCTACCACAGCCCCTCAGCATAAATCTGAGTCAGATACAGCAAATTAAAGAGAAGACTTTGGAGTAATAGAAACCTTGTAGACAATATTAAATTTATATAAGTAGATGTGCTTAACTGCACTGTACAGGTATGTTAAATGTATGTCTTCAAGGACTTGATTGTGTATTTTTATCCATGTACCAATGCCTAACCCATGTACAAATGTTACAAATACAAACAAAAGATAAATACATTCATTAGAAAAAACAATGAGGAGTCCCTGGACTCCTCGTTGTTTTTGCTGATACAGACTAACATGGGTACCACTCTGAAATTAGAAAAAACGTTACCAATCAAGGCTCCTTCACAGTATAGCCTATTTAATAACCCAAATTCCCTTTTCAGCAGCCCCCTCCACCCACTATAAATTCCCATCTCAAAACCTCAGTTTAATCCTCCCTGATGAGCCTTTTAGCATGTCCCCAACCTAGTCTGACAGTGCCTGGATTTGTTGACTTTTAGCAAAGTGAGTTACAGAGTCAAGGCCTCTTCACAGATAATGCACTGCCACAGCTTCCCCTCCCTTTTAAACCAGGGGGCTTTTAGCTTGAGTACCTCCACTGACTATAATTGCTGTGATATCACTAGGGAAGCAAGATGATCTTTCAGCCAGGGTTCAAACCGTTTAGGATCTGACTGTGTTCCTTTATCTGTGGAATTATTGATGTTTTCTATGTGTGTCATACATTGTTATTCACACACCTATTTTTTACTTGAATTCATTCACTGCAGCTGGACTTCGTGTTTGTGTCTTGGCAGCAGTTTAAATTGAACATTCACTCAAATGATTACAGGCCAAACACACTTCCATCTAAATCTGAACAAAATGTATTGGGGACATCTTTCTGACAGTGATTCAAATGGCTTTTCCACTAAAACTGCTTAGGCGGCAGTTGTGAAGAGGATGTGTGTTAGAGATTTTCCATTTGGATAAAGTATAAATCATCCTAAACTTTGGTCTCAAATGTAAAGTGAGCCCCATACTAAATCTTTGTGGAAGCTCAGAAAACTTCAGTTAGATCTGTAGCTATCTGTTTTCAGTTTTGCCTCTATTCTTCCTGGTTCTTGCCAGGACTAGAAGAGAGTGAGCTGAATTATCATCCACAGACCTGTTTATGTGACCTTTGTAGCCCAGCTTTTGAGGTCTAAGAGACCAGGTAAGAATCTAGCCTTTTGTAAGCTTGTTGAAATTCAAGCTGAACTGTCCATATTTTGAGGTTCATCAGTCACTAATTTGTTTAGATTTTTTCTTCCAGGCTGTGTAGCATAGAGCAGGATTAAATGAATCCTGCCTTAATACCATGGAATGGACTAGATGACCCACTAGAGATACTTTTTGCTAAATTAATGTAAAATAATCTGAATTGGGATGCTGTGTATCATAACAAGGAATAATTGGAGAAAAAATGCAACAATTTATTACAGATCAAATCAGCTGAGTTTAGGACTCTAGTCTTGTTGTAGGAGGGTTGGTCCTAGGATATTAGACAGACAAGGGTGAGGGAATATGTTTTATTGGTCCAATTCTATCGGGGGAAAGAGAAAAGCTGAAGAAGAGCTCTGTGTAGTTCGAAAGCTTCTCTCTTTCACCAACAGAAGTTGGTCCAATAAAAATTATCTCACCCACCTTGTGTCTTTACGATTCTAAACAGGCAAGGATTTTTGACAGAGAAGTAAGTGAGTAAGTAGATGACTTTAACCTGAAACATACAACTACATTTTGTGGCTAGAAATAAAATTTTGTAATGGATTCAAGTGGGAATGAGATAAATGACCCCCACACAAATTTTAATGCTATTTTTATTAATACAGGAACAACTGTTAATGTCTGTCCTGAACCGTTACATTTCATTTAATTCTTTAATCCGTTGCACTCTGAAAATGAAAACTTGATTTGTTATTTTGAATTGCAGTAGCACTGTTACATTTCAAGGTGGATACAAATAAATGATTAAAAAAAAATTAAAAAAATCAGAGTTTTTTTATTTAAATCAGATATTTTGATAATGCTTTTTGAGGAAAAAACCTATCTAAAGATAGTAAATATTAATGATTAACCTGTTGAATTGGAGATAGTTCGCCTCCCAATGATTTCATAAATATCTGCTTCAATTACCTTTGGTAAATGAAATAACCAAACAATCATTCATTTTCTGATATAGCTGTAACACTAATCTGAAAAGTTTTCAGAATAAATCACTGTTTAAAAATGTATAGTGTGTACCTTCTAAAAATGAAACCTACATCTATCTCTGAGTTGTGAAGAATATGTATTAAGGTTATAACAACCAACAAGAATGCACTTTTATGTAGAAAACCATCATTAAATCAAGTCTTCCTGACTAGTGATTTAAATCAATTTGATTTAAATCAAATTCACTCTTAGATTTATTGCCTCATTGCAAGACTCACACTCCACTGGCTATAGAAAAGTTGTCTGATATTCAGTTATTTGAGGAACAGTGTGTGCTAATATAATCTAAAGACTGTATCCTGCATGTATATTCACAGAGGGGTACTGCTAAGCATTCATGGGACAACTTTAACTTTTCTAGCTTTTGAGTGCTCAGCTGTGTAGCATGAATGCTATTTTAATGTGTTTAAAATGGAAGTATTGTTTAATTTTTTATATAATATCATAGAGGTATATAACATTTTACAGGAAAAATGATGCTATGTTCCCTGCCAGGGACTGAGGTTATCACCTGAGCATTATTCCCTATGCAGGCCAATATAATCCTCTATAATATTATAAAATGTTATACAGAAGACTAGAAGCCTTTGAAAATAAATGCCTGTGGAAGATTCTGGGCATTTATTGGAAAGATTTAATCACCAGCAAAGAGATACAAAAAATCACCAACTAGAAGCTCATTTCCACCAGAATCAGAGAGAAAAGGTGGACTTATTTGAGCTATGTATTCTGTATGCCAACAAACAGGGTATGTCTACGCAATTAAAAACCCGCGGCTGGCCTGTGCCAGCTGATGGGCTTGCAGAGCTGAGGCTAAGGGGCTCTTAATTGTGCTGTAAACATTCAGGCTTGAGCTGGAGCCTGGGCTCTGGGACCCTCCCTCCTCATAGAGTCCCAGAGCCTCCGCTCCCGCCCTAGCCCAGCAGTCTACACTGCAATTAAACTGCCCCTTAGCCTCAGCCCTGTGAACTCATCAGCTTGCATAGGTCAGCCCCAGGTGTCTAATTGCAGTGTAGACATATTAATAGACTCCTGCATGAAGTTGTCAAGTGGAAATCCAACTGGTGTGAGGAAACAAAGACATCTAAGAGAAACTTTAAGAAGAGCTCTTATCAGGGAGGGCATAACAGTCAATATCAACACCATAGAACTGATTAAAACAGCAGCAAATGACAGAGAGGAATGGAAGAGACTAACTTCCACTCTCTGCACCAATATCAGTGTGAGAAGGATGTAATAATAATAAGCTAATAACATTACAAACCTCTCTCTGGCTTAGAAATATGTGCCCCATCTCTACACTGTTCTCATTCAGATGGTCATTTCAGCCTCAGAGTTCTTAGCCAGCATCTTGATATTATGCAAGTAAATATTTCCACGTCTCCTTGTTCATTGAAAACAAAGTCTTTGTCCTGATAAATTTTCCATTTGGCAGGGGACAAAATTGCAATTGGGAAACAGCCTCTCATGAATTTTCCTACTTTGTGCACTTTCCTTTCCTTCTTATTTGTATTACATAAGATCTGGAAAAATACATGTTAGGGATTTAATATAGAATTTCCTGAAGTCTTCTCTCTAGGTTAACCGTACTGGGACTGATTCACCAGTGCAAAGTGGCCCCAAAGCCACTCTGTGGCCTACTCCATGTAGGGGCCTCCGTGGCAAGCACAGTGCTGTCTATACCTGCCCTGCTCCCCTCTCCAGTTCCACAGGAGATGCCAATACTGGGGACTTGTTGGGTGCAGGAAGAGGCCTGGTTGTGGCTTTCCTATGCTCCTAATCCCCAGGTTCTGTAAGACCCATATGGATGGGCAGCTCTCAGGATAGGATAGCCAAACCTGGATAAAGGAGGTGCAAGTCTGGTCCCTCTGCCAGGATCTCCACCAGTGCAGCGATGAATCCAGCCCTCCATCCTGATCTAAAATGACAAAATCAGCTGTAAGGTACAAACTTGATGTCAACAAACTAGATTTCCTTTTGGAACCAAAAGCCTATTCAGTGTCTAATGTACCATATGACCTAATCACTTTTAAAATTACTGGAAACTATTTACATGCAAAGGTTACTAGATCCCCTCCTCCTTGCCCAGCTAGTCTAACAAGCGTACTTAAATTGTAAGAGCATGCTTAACATTCTAGAAGTTCAGTTACATTCTGGCACGAAAGCTGCCATTGTCCTTCAGTAACGCCTCTAACATTCATTTAGCTCTTTCTTCAGAATATTTCACTGGCTGTTCTGTACTTTACTTCTGTCAGCGTGGTGGATTTCAGTCTCTCATCTCTAAGTTGTTTCACTTGGTCCACACATCTTGTGCAATTTACTGTCAATTTGCAGGGTTACTTTGAAAAATGACTACAGGGAAATCTCTTGATCAGATGTTTCCTGCCGCAGAGCAAGAGGGCATCCAGTCATGCTCTTCTCATCTATTGATGATCTTAGTCTGAAAAATTCTGTTTCTGTAACCCTTGCTTTTGTGGTTTAGGACATTCTTAAACTGCTCTGCAATCTTATAGGTGAAGTGTGAAGCAAAAATGAAGGCACAAAAAATTGAATTTGCCACTTCTGAACTACAAGGACAAACTCAAACTTTAAAAGAGAACTTTTTTTACTTTTTTCCTCACTTGAAATATATTGAGCCCTTACTAGAGCTAGGTGGGGAAATGGTTTTCTTATCCTACAAGAATTTTCAAAATTTTTAAATATTTTTTCCATCCTGAATTGGGATGAAAATTTGAAATCTCAAACATCTTCATGAAACAAAAATCCAATACTTTGTTTTGTGTTGGGTCAATAGAAACATTAGTAAATATTTTGATTTTGACCTTTAAACATTAAACATTTGTTTAATTTGTTTAAATTTTTTTTTACTATAAACTAACTTACATTTCAAAATAAAAAGTCATTTCAAACAGAATTTTCCTCCAGGGCAGATTGGCAGAGGCCCTGAGGGGTTTTCGCCTTCCTCTGCAGCGTGGGGCATGGGTCACTTGCTGGAGGATTCTCTGCACCAAGTCTTTAAAACATGATTTGAGGACTTCAGTAGCTCAGACGTAGGTTAGAGGTTTATTACAGGAATGGGTGAGATTCTGTGGCCTGCACTGTGCAGGAGGTCAGACTAGATCAGGGGTCTCAAACTCAAATGACCACGAGGGCTACATGAGGACTAGTACACTGGCCCGAGGGCCGCATTACTGACACCTCCTCCATGCCGCCCTCGGCCCTGCCCCCACTCCACCCCTTCTATGAGGCCCCACCCCTGCCCCACCTCTTCCCACCTCTTCCCTGCCCCCATTCCAACCCCTTCCCCCAAATCCCCACCCCAATTCTGCCCTCACCCGGTCCCTGGGGGTGCAGGAGGGGTGTGGGGTGTGGTGGGGGCTCAGGGCAGGGAGTTGGGGTGTGGGGTGCAGGAGAGGTGAGGGGTGCAGCAGGGGGCACAGGGCAGGGGGTTGGGGTGCAGGAGGGGTATGGGTGCAGCAGGGGGCTCAGGGCAGGGGGTTCAGCTGCAGGAGGCGGGCGGGTCAGCCCACAGCTCCCCTGCTTCCTGCGTTTACCTAGAGCAGCTCCAACCCAGCGCGCACTGGGGGCAGGGCCTGCCTGCCCACCCTGCCCCCGCATCTGTGGGTTTCTCTGGCTGCTCCTTCAGGTACCTCCCCCAAAGCTTCCATTGGCCGCGGTTCCCCCTGGACTAGATGATCATAATGGTCCCTTCAGACCTTAATGTCTATGAGTCTATAAGTCTATGAGAAAAACATTGACATTTTGAAAATGTCAATATAGGGTGTTTTGACAATTTCAAAACTTTGTTCATAAATTTTTTGCATCAGGAAAGTTACCTTTTCCTTAAATAGTTTCAGTTTCGACTAATTGGCATTTTCCAATGAAAAAACATTTAGCTGAAAAACTAGCTCTAGTCCTTAGTTTGCTTGATTTGCTGGAGGAGCCTGAGTTGGGGTGGGTGAAGAGAGAAACTCACTGGCCGTATTATTTCTTCCTGCTTGAGGGAGGCCTGTGCGGTTATCTTTCGTTCAACTTTCTCTCTTTTAGGGCTCATAGTCATATCCTAGCTTCCAGTGGCCGGAAACTCCAGAGCAAGGGACCTCTGCTGAAAATGCTTTGCCCCTTGTTCCCAAGTTGTACTAAGGTCTCTGTGACCCATGATGCCCTTGTGCATTATAGTTCTTACGTGTGGTGTAAAAAGAGAGAGAGAGACCATAAACCTTAGTGAGGGCTTTGACTATAGAGTTCCATTTTAAATGTAACCCTGTCCTCCATATCTGCATTTTTCACTGAATTCTTGTGTTTAGCCCATTTTTACATCTGGGTTGCCTGAGATCTTAAACAGCTTAAAATAATTCTTAGTGAGAGAATTAAACTTTTTACATTGAAAGCCATACATGAAGGCTTGTAACTTTGTGACATCATAATGGATTTTTTTTTCTAAAAGAAAATAAGAAAGAAATACTTGTGGCTCCTTAGAGACTAACAAATTTATTTCAGCATAAGCTTTCGTGGGTTAGAACCCACTTCATCAGACGCATGGAATGGAACATACAGTAAGCAGATCTTTATACATTCAGAGAAGCATGAAAAGGTGGGAGTATCTATATCAACTTTAAGAGGCTAATTAATTGAAAGGAACTGTTATCAGTAGGAAAGAAACTTTTGAAATGATAATCAACATGGCCCATTACAGACAGTTGACACAAAGGTGTTAAGGGTATTTAACGGGGGGGGGGGGGGGGAAATAAATTCAATTAATGTAATGACCGAGCCATTCATTACGTTAATTGAATTTATTCCCCCCCCCACCCGTTAAATACCCTTAACACCTTTGTGTCAACTGTCTGTAATGGGCCATGTTGATTATCACTTCAAAAGTTTCTTTCCTACTGATAACAGTTCCTTTCAATTAATTAGCCTCTTAAAGTTGATATAGATACTCCCACCTTTTCATGCTTCTCTGAATGTATAAAGATCTGCTTACTGTATGTTCCATTCCATGCGTCTGATGAAGTGGGTTCTAACCCACGAAAGCTTATGCTGAAATAAATTTGTTAGTCTCTAAGGAGCCACAAGTATTTCTTTCTTATTTTCTTTTTGCTGACACAGACTAACACGGCTACTACACTGAAACCTTTTTTTTTTTTCTAGTGAGTCTTTATTTTCTTCCCGGAAAACACTCTCTCTTGTATTCTGCGTATCCCAGACCAGACATCCAGGCCACTCTCTCTTTTTCTGAGGAGGGTTGCTCATTTCCTCTTGGGCCAGTCAAACCTGCTTTAATTGCTGGGGAGAGAGGGTTTCTGAAGTGTGAAATAAAGTGCTCCCTGTCCCCTGGGAATGAGCATCAATAGCATTTCCAGCTCTGGGTGTAACTGAGCACAGTACTGCCTGCCAGTGTGGCAGGCTTATTAGTGAAGGGGATGTTTTTATATAAGCAGAAATACAGTTGCTGAAATGGAAATTGAGGAATCTGGACTAATGATCTCACAAAACTGGTTTGGAGTTGTTTCAGTGTTTGGCTTAAACACATAACATTAAAAGTAGCTAATTCAGGCCCAGAATAGAACTTCAACCATCGGTTGTGTACATTTTCCCTGTGCTGCATGTCCGAGACCCATGATAAAAGCTCTAATCAGACCTGAGCTCTTTTTTCCATTAATGTTCTCTTGTCCAAGGCTGTGTTTGGCATTGGTGTGTACATAGGCTAGGAATGTGGAAGATGTAGGAAGATATGAAAGTGGACATTTTTAAGAACCATTTTTAATACAACTTCCATGAATTGACATTCATATATATATCTTTTCCACTGTACTTAAAAATTTTTTTTTTTAGACAGACGTGGTTAATGATTAGTTTAAATCTTCTCAAATAACTACTTTTAAAGAGTAGTTTCTCCCTCCCCCCCCCTTTATGGACACAAGGAGTGTTAAAGAATAGTTCAGTGTTGACTTTCTTTATCTTTCACATACACTATTTCTTATCACTAGCCTGTTGAGGCCGGTAGTAAGCATTCACAACAAGTCTGAGGAGCTGTGATTCATCCACTGGGATTATATGTTACCACCACTGTTTTTTCCTCCCTGCAACTCCCATTGATACTGCAGCTTCTTACTTTATTAAATTATCTTACCTTTACATAGCACTTTTCATTCTGAAGAGTCTTTCAAAATGCTCTGCAAACTACATTAAATACAAAAACTGTACACTAATGTAGCACTAGGGATAAGGAAATTAAATACAGAAAAGTCAAGTGGTTTGGAAGTTGAAGAGCCTAGTCTTCAAGTGAAGCCTCCATTTTTGATAGCAGAGTTTTTGAACTCACAATGAATTGAAAGCACTATTATTCACCCACAACTCATTCATGCTTTATTCTCGTAATTCTCTGCTGGCTAAATTGGGACCACTGATTTGAAAATCTGGCCTAATATTCCTACAACAACATTAACTTGGCCACACTATACTCAGTGTTTACTTTGTACGTTTAACAGTCTAAGCAGTATATTAACATTTAGTCATATTCCCTACCTACACTGTTAAACTTTAATAGACTTCCAAGAGATTCAATAATTTTTATTTAAGTGTAACCTTTTTATGCTTTTTTTCCCACCGTGGGCCCTACTTGCTGCTTGCAGACCCATGATGTAGGGAAGGAAATGGGGTTAGCAGTTCAGAAAAAATAGACACATGAAAGGATCACTGATGCAACAAGTAAATGCAAATAGCAGACAGACATAAGACAAAGGGTAAGAAGAAGGGGTGCAACATAGAAGGAAAGTGGTCGAGTTGAGGATTAGGTATGTTTGATGATGATATTTTTCTATCTGTTTAGCCATGCATGGTCACACATACATATATAGTATTTGCAAACACTTAAACACATGGAGACTATCCCCAGTAGCTCCATAACAACACCTTTGTTAGCTAATTTCTTATGGGTATCACAAAAGATGTGGGACTTCCAGAGAATTTTGGGTGAGGAGAGGGTTTTGCTGATCAGCTCAGGAAAGGCATTCCATTCTGAAGGAGCAGCTGAATTCTCCTTCATGTAGTTGGGAGTATTTGGTTGAGCAAGTCATATTTAAATCAAACAGTGCCTGTAACTGGTACACAAGGGTCGATTTGCATCTTTGTTCTTTACATTCTGAGAGAGCTTTTTCCAGTCAGCCGTGGAAACAGTATTATTATTCAGAAGGTGATATTTTTCCTAGCTATCACTGTTTTCTTCAGAAGTGTCAGTTAAAAGATTACAATAATTGACATCTTTTTTGTATTTTTTAATTTTCATTTTTATGGCAATCAACGTAAACAAAAAGGGGAACAATTACATGGGAAACTTTTTTTTACTTAACCATAGAAAGAAAGATTGAAAGGATCGGGATTGTTACTTTAGAAGGGGGACTAATGAAAGGGGACAGGATGAAAGTATATAAAATAATGATTATGTTATAGAGAAGGTAGACCAGGAATTTCTGTTCTTCCTGTCTCATAACACAAGAACATGGGGATATTTAATGAAATTGAAAGGTTGTAAATTCAATCATGGTAAAAGGCAGTACTTTTTTCAACACAACACTCCATTAGAATGTGGAACTTATTTCCATAGGATGTTACTGAGGCTAAGGACTTATCAGGATTCAAAGAGGGATAACAAGACCATCCAGAGTTATACAAGCTAATGCTAAAAAAAGAGTATTGGGAAGGACATAAAACTTCATATTGGGGATTAGGTTGAGACCTTAACAAAGGGCTGATTATTTCTTGCACCTTCTCCTGAAGCTTCTGGTGCTGGTCACTGTTGGAGACAGGATATTGGACTATGGGTCCGATCCAGTATGGCAGCTCCTATGTTCTTATATTACTTACTGGCTGTGTGGGAGACTGTTGATTGCTGATTGCAGGATGGGCGGCTCAAGTTCAAAGTTCATCTAGATCAGTCTAGTTCTCAGCTACTTTGTGCCATTGGAATGGCCCAGAGCAGCCAGAGTGAACCCAAAAATTTGGCTCATCATCCTGGAGCTAGCAGCAGGAACTTCTCAAATTCCTGTCTTCACCTGATGACAAAAACCTATATACTACCAGTTATACAATCAGACTGATTTTAGGGATGGTAGGAAAAACTGAAGTAGCATACCACATTCTATACTTATGTTAGCCTTTTAGCAATGGCAAACTTTTGTCCATGTTATTTTAGGGCTCTTTTAAAAGATTCCTATACTGTAGATCAGGGGTCTCAAACATGTGGCCCGCGGAGCTCTTCCCTGCGGCCCGCCGGGCTCCCCGGGCCCCTCCCCCCAATTTTTTTTTTTACCCCCAGGCAGTTCCTGCGGCCAGAACAGCTGTCTGGTGGCTTCGCGGTTTCTGGGAGGGAGGGGGGAGGAGCGGGAAGCCGTGCGCACAGGGGAGGAGGTGGAGAAGGGGTGGGGCCTAATGGTAGGGGTGGAGTGGGGGCGGGGTCAGTGATGCGGCCCTCGGGCCAATGCAGTAGTCCTCATGCGTCCCTCGTGGTAATTTGAGTTTGAGACTCCTGCTGTAGATCAAAACTGAATTATTCCGTTAAAAGGAATTTTTGTCATAACTGGATGGTATTGGTCTAAAAGCCTTATTATACAAGGATATACAGAGAGAATTCAAGTTGGCAACCCACGTATTTAGAAAGGAGACTTTTCAGCTCTTCTAAAGCATATTTTTATGTCAGTGGATAAGACTTATTAGAAGGAAACATTAAAATCATTGGTGCACCTTAAAGCATAAGAAACTCCTCTCCCAGTATTTTTCTCTCTCCAATATGTTCAAATTTGATATATTTTGAGGAAAGAAGTGGAAAGGTACAGTTCTGAGTTTGTGATGTTGAATCCTAATACTACCCTCAACATTTTCTCTTTCTAAAATATATTCTCTTAGTACATATATTGTTGGTGTGTTCATGGCAGAACAGGTTGTTTTTATTCAATGGTTAAGAGTGGTGACTTTAAAAGTACTCCTAAAACTTAAGGGTTGTCTTCCACTCTTTAATAATCACGAAATAGAAAATGAGGTTGGTTCATATACAAACTAAAAGAGAGCATAGCTTCTTCTATATCTGACTGGATAAACGTGGCAAAGATACTGCCCCCCTTGAAAAAGTATACTATTGTGCTAAAGGCAAAGACACACACCTTTGTTTGTTTTTGATATTTTGTACTGATATGGCAATTTTTTATTGACAAGTACAATGTGTGGGTTGTAATCGTCAAACTATGCCATATTACAAATAAAAAGTACAGAGTATTGTTTTTAGGGAGGCAGTGTGATCTAGCAGGTAGAGCACTGGACTGGGACTTGGGAGACCTGGATTCTATTCCTGGCTTGTCCACTAGCCTGCTGTGTAACCTGGGGCAAGATGGTTAACCTCCCAGTGCCTCAGTTTCCTTATCTACAAAATGGGGATCATGATACTTACCGCCTTTGAGTGCTACCGATTAAAAATATTAGACAAGAGCTAGCTGTTATTACTTCTTATAAATCAGTGCCTTTGCTGTATTGTGATACAATGGATAATCAAGGTGCAAACATATTTTTAAATTAGTCAAAGCAAAATTATCCTTTTCCTTCAAAATGTGGATTTCTAAGTTGTTTTCTTCATGCTGTTGCACTCCAAACTGATTATTGCTCATGATGTGTGTTTTCCGGTTTTTCTTTATGATTTTGGTTACTAAGTTTGAAACCAGAAAAGAGTGTGGATTTTTTCTTTGCCTAAACGACGACTACAACAAATCTTTTGTGTAAGCTTCTACAAATCATTTAAGACAAGATTTTTCAAAAGCAACTCGTAATTCTGAGATGGGCTACTTGAGATACATAAAAGAGGCCTGGCTTTCAGAAAGAGCTGAGCACCTGCTTGTGAAAATCAGGTTATTTTTAGGTGTATCAGGTTGGGTACCCAAAAGTGGAGGTACCCTAGTCACTTCTGAAATTCTTTTCTTCTGTTTTTTTTTAATCCTTTTTTTTTGTCCTATTTTTTGGTAGAATGATGGATTGTAAATGTGTTTATAGTTATTAACTGAATTTAGCTCAGGAATCTTAGATGGGCCAAGATCTAGAGTAAACTGCTGTAAAGTCTGAGTATGCCCAGAAAAGAAATGTATGCTGCTGGCAATGTCAGATCATGAGCAGAAATAGGAAAAAACAAAACAACCCCCCCCTCCCCACAACAGGATATTGCAGATGTTCTCATCTTCTGTAGTGGTTTCTTTTTTTGCTATGGTACTAAAGGAGTTTAAAAAAATAGTTAAACTCTGGTACGTAAGTAAACGCTGGTGCATAAGTAAAATATAAAGAAAGATATATCTTTTTAAATGCAGTAACAAGATAATTTTATTCTTAAGCCAGAGGACAACAGGAAAGGGTAATATTTTAAGACCCTGGATGCTCTGTCCAGCACTTTTGTAGGCATTTGCTTGACATTGGCAGTTATGCCTGACATCTGATGCTGACTAATTCTGCACAGTCACCATCACATTGGAAGCATGAAACAAAGCTACGGTTGCTAGGATATGTAAGAGGCCCTTCAAAAGAGGGTTAAACTGTTGAGAGAGAAGCTTGCACTCAGGACTTGGAAAAATTAACTTGCCAATGGTGAGCGGGCAGCTTTCTTTAGTGAGTGTGAGGGTCTGCACCATTAATTTAGGGATAATTTAAGCTTTTGTTGTTAAAAAAAGTTACTATCCCTTATGTTTGTAAAGATAACCTTCCAAATGTTAACTGATGTATGGCGTTATCTTTTTGGAGTTTGCATGCCAGACAGCTCAGGTGCCTCTGCTCTTAGCTTTTCCATGTGCAGCAGAGGGAAATTAATAAGTCTGATGTAGTTTTACTGCTGCTTTTCAGCATTTTGAAGGCCTCATTGAAACCGCAAAGATTCACTTGTTACCATTGCTACTTTGGGAAGGCTCTAATCAGCAGCAAAGGTATGTACTAGAATTATGAGGGTGGAACAGAATCACAAGACCCTGGCAGAAATACCAATACCCCTTCCCTTTCTTACACCTGTGGCTGGGTGGTGACAGGGCTCCTTACCAGAATGTTATCTCTGGCCCTCACTGGAGGCTCCTCCATACCCTTCTGTCAATGTCTGCTCCTAGCTAGAAGCTTTCTCTCTGAGGCTAGAAAGGTGTTTGATAAAATTTTAATCCCCGTTTTCAAGAATGTTCTTTGTGGAATATTTCTGAATCAGCCTTTAAAATTCAGTTATAAACCATTGTTTAAGAGAGTTCTCCTCTGCTTCTTCCATAAACTCTGTTGGTTTGTGTCTTTGGGGGAATAAGACCATTGAAACGGTGAAGAGAACAGGAAGGATCGAGGTTTACCAAAGCCTTCTCACTGCAGGTGCAGGAAGTTGATCATGTAGACTACATCCACCAGATCAGAACATTTTAAAACACATGACAAAGATATCTTGGATAAGATTTTCAGAAGTGACTAGTGATTGTGGTTCCTCGATTTTTGGGTGCCCTTTTAGATACCTTAAATGGGCCTGATTAAAGCGCAAAGTACGAGCCTCTGAAAAATCAAGCCCCTTTACGGGACAGTAACTCTTCATTTAACTCACCTCCTGAAAAATGTGACTTTAAGTGAAACGATGTTAAACGAATACAATTTCCCCATAAGAATTAATGTAAATAAGGGGGTTAGGTTCCAGGGAAATTTTTTTCACCAGACAAAAGACACACACACACACACACACACACACACACACACACACACACACACACACACACACACACACACACACACACACACACACACACACACACACACACACACACACACACACACACACACACACACACACACACACACAAGTTTTAAACAAACAATTGAATACTGGTACTCCGCGATGATGATAGTGAAGGTGGGTTGAGGTGGAGGAGTCAGAGGGTGGGAATTTCCCAGGGAATGCCTTACTAAATGAACTAGCACTCCACTGAGCCCTCAAGGGTTAACTCTCACACTCTACAAGCCAGCAGGAAAGATGTGTTTCAGAGATAGAGATGCGCATTTCCAATTAGGTATCAAGAGTGGGGTCAGAAGTACACTGCCTTGTTAATAAGATCAGCAAGCCCAGCAGCTTCTGCCTAAGGCGGCAGCAGCTCCCTCCCTCGTGTGTGGCCCCCACTCTAGGGAAGATGGGGTAAGCAAGATGCAGGGGGACATTAGCCCCCCTCTTCTTCCCCTCTCCCCCCACAAGGCAAGCAGTCAGGAGCATAGGTGCCGACTCCGTGGCATAGATGCTTCCCCGCCCCCCCCCCCCCCGCCTCCCTCCCTCCCAGGCTTGCCGCCACCGATCAGCTGAAGCACAGCAAGCCTGTGAGCTCAGGAAAAGGGGCTTGGCTGCTGCGACGCCTTGGGAGGCGGAGGTTAGCTGGACGTGGCGGGGGGGCTGGCAGGGAGCTGCCGGTGGGTGCTCGGCTGCTTCTCCCCCCTCCCTCCCAGGCTTGCAAGCCTGTGCGGGGGGGAATGCAGTACACTCGGGGAGGAGGCGGGGGCAGGGATTTGGGGAAGGGGTGGAATGGGGGTGGAGTTGGGGCAGGGCCGGGGGCGCGAGCACCCACCGGCATCGACTACAGTCGTCACCTATGGGCAGGAGTCTCGGAGAGCAGCACATGGCAGTGGGGGAAGGGACAGCTGAACTGCCATTGATAGCCTGCAAACGACGTTACAAGGGAGCATTTCCCAACTGTAAACGAGCATGTTCCCTAATTGATCAGCAACGTAAGAACGAAACAACGTTAACCGGGACGAATTTAAGTGAGGAGTTACTGTATCTCAGTTTGAGTACCCCAAAATTAAGACACCACAAATCACCAGTCACTTCTGAAAATCGTTAGTTGAAGCAATATGCTACAGAATGTCTGCTTCCCTCGCTTCTGTTAATGCTCACACACATGCAGTGTATTATAACCTTCCTTGAATGTAGCCCTCTTGAGCCCTTTAAAATGTGTTCTAAGCAGCTAACTCTTGCAATGTTCTCCCTGATGTTTTAAGTAATTAGAAGCCATCATTTTTCTGATTGATGTACTGTGGCCAAGGTTTGAAAGCAACAAGAGCCAAAGTTAGATTCACAAATCCATATTTACTAGCCTTAACACATCTCAGAGATTTATTTTTCATCAAATAACTTTCTTTCCAGAATGGTGTGCTTAAATTTTATAGTGACAACAACTTCATCATTTAAAAAACATACAGTTTAGAGCAGGGGTGGGCAAACTTTTCGGCCCGAGGGCCATATCTGGGTATGGAAATTTGTATGGTGGGCCATGAACGCTCACGAAATTGGGGTTGGGGTGCGGGAGGGAGGTGAGGGCTCTGACTGGGCATGTGGGCTCCAGGGTGGGGCCAGAAATGAGGAGTTCAGGGTGCGGGAGGGGGCCTCAGGCTGGGGCACGGGGGCACTGAGGGCTCCAGTTAGGGATGTGGGCTCTGGGATGGGGCTGGGGATGAGGGGTTGGGGTGTAGGACGGTGCTCTGGACTGGGAACGAGGGGTTTGGAGGATGGAATCAGAGCTGGGGCAGAGGCGCAGGGGCTAGGCAGCTCTGCTGCACGCTGCCCTGTCTGCAGGTGTCACCCCTGCAGCTCCCATTGGCCACGGTTCCTGGCCAATGGGAGCTGAAGGGGCAGCACATGGGGTTGGGGCAGCGTGCAGAGCGGAGCCCTCTGGCTGCGCCTCCACAAAGGAGCCAGAAGGGGGACATGCCGCTGCTTCTGGGAGCTGTGCGGAGCGGCCCCCGATCCTGCTCCCCGACTGGAGCGGGGCAACCCCAGACCCTGCTCCCCAGCGGGAGCTCAAGGGCCGGATTAAAATGGCTGGTGGACCGGATGTGGCCTGCGGTCCGTAGTTTGCCCACCCCTGATTTAGAGCAACCTCTTGAATACACTTCTTTCCCTACTGATCTCTCTTCTATGTGCACATGTTGGCTGTTGTTGCAGGGAGGATAATGAGCGTTGCTGTGTTGGATATTGATGGTCCTTAGTTGTTTTTTTTAATTTTTTTTTAAGAGCATTAAAGTATTTGTTATAGAAAGAAAAATTCAAATAGAATTACATTGACTTTGAAAACGGATGCGATACAGGAAAATGGGAGACAAAACTTTAGACTTACCAACTTTGGCCCCAGCTAAGGAATGTACTTTAGGGTTTAACTTTTTAAGCATGTGAATAATCTCATTGAAATCAAGAAGACCACACACATGCTTAAAGTTAGGCACATTTCTGAATTGGAGCCTAATATTACTTGAAAGATCGTGCAGTCCTTACCTGTATCTCCCATTGGTGCCTGGGGAATTTAATTAGAGTCATGACTAAAGGAATGGATCCCAACTGGGAGGGGCAAATACATGTTGTTTGTTTATTTCTGAAAGAAAATCGAAGTATATGCTGTATTCTTGTCTGAGTGACATAGTCAGATATTACAAGGAAATATTTGACTTGCCGTACTCCAACTTGCTCTCTGAAATAAACCCTTAAATACTGAACAAACATTGCAGATCTCTTTTGCATTACCACTCTAGGGCATTGTTACTTATAACTGTTCACAAAAGAATCTTGAGAAAATAAAAGCCATAGAGGGTAATCCTCTGGAGGCTGTATTTAGATAAATATCCTCCCAAGGACTTGTGTGGCTGGCAGGAGTTCTAGGAGTTAAAGAAGCTTCAGTCTGTTTGTCTTGTGTCAAGTCCTTACCTGACAAAACCTGTCCAAGATTTCCAGCTAGTGCTTGGCTGCCTGTTTCCTTTTCATTACTGAGGGCATGTCTATACTCCAGCCCTAAATCAACCTATATTAGGTCAACTTATAGCCACCGCATTAATTACTGCACTGGCTGATGTCCACACTACATTTCTTCTGTTGGTGGTGTGCGTCCTCACCAGGAGCTCTTCTACCAACTGAAGAGGGAGCCTAGCTGCCCTGTCCCTCCAGCTTTTGCCTCCCTACTCCTAGCTGGGACTGTGGGGCAGCTGCCCACTGGCTTCTTGCTTCCCTTAATGGGGAGCCTCCAGGCAGCAGCCCAGCTGGGAGTGGGGAGCCTGAGGGCAGCCAGGCTCTAGCTGCCTGGCTTCCTTGTCAATTTCCAGCCTGGAGCCGTGAAATTGACAAGACGGCCAACAGCCCATGTAAGTAACACAGTGTCTATCTACACAGAGACTGCATTGCCCTAAGTACACTGACATAAGCTCTACGCCTCTCATGGAGGTGGAGTTATGATGTCAGCGCAGTACAGCACTTACATTGGCAGGATAAGGCTGTAGTGTGTACACAGACATAATTGGGTCGAAGCTATCTTACTGGACCTAACTGGACCTTCACCCGGTTCGCCGATTGGCGATTTATACACCGTGCCCGGCTGAATTGCGTCCCCCTCAACGGAGCCATCCGCCACGGGAACCGGGACAAGCGCTGTAGGAAGTGCGGGTACGTCGCCGAAACCCTGCCCCACGTCCTATGCAGCTGCAAGCCCCATGGCAGAGCCTGGCAACTGCGCCACAACGCCGTCCAGGACCGCCTAGTAAAGGCCATCAACCCGCGCCTGGGGCAGGTCGCCGTCAACCGCGCCATCCCCGGCACCGGCATTCCATGCATCCGATGAAGTGGGTACTAACCCACGAAAGCTTATGCTGAAATAAATTTGTTAGTGTCTAAGGTGCTACAAGTTTTTCTAACTGTGTAGTGTAGACCAGGACTGAGTGCTGCCTGGTTGCTATAGCTCCTGTGGCAGTGGTGATGGAGGAACAGGGTTAAGTAAACACTTTTGAGGATTCCTATGAAGATAAAAGCCCTTTGCTTTGTTGGAGACTTTATCAGGTGTGAAGAGACCACTCAGGCACTGTATTTACCAGCCAGGTATTCAGTTATAGGAAATGGCCAGTGTGATAAACTCAGGACAAACTCTGAAACCTATCAGGACAGACAGCTGCAAGGGCGGGGCGGGGCGGGGTAGGGTGGGGTGGGGGTGGGGGTAGAAAACACTCCCAGAAGGTTAAAAGGCCCTCCTCCCTATCAACTGAGGAGGGGTAACTACAGGTCAATCAGGTTCAGCTGAGAAGGGGTTACCAGAGACTCAATTAGGATCAGATGAGAGGGAGTTACCTGAGATCAATTAGGATCAGCTGATTCCAACTAAGGGCTGCCTGAGACATTTTTAAACCCTTCCCTGTTGGGAAAAGTGTGTGTGTCAGTCAGTCAATAAATCAATGAATGAATGTATGTATGTCAAGCTGCCAGTAGGCTAGGAGCAGCAAGACAGTGAGCCTCACCCAGAGGGGAGGCTACATTCCGTCCCATAAGGGAAGAAAAACAAGCCCAAAAGACTGGCTGAGAGAAGGCATGGACTGCCCCTGTGCATCCTAGAAGGACTGTTTTACCCAAGCCTGTCTCACCAAGGCTAAAAATAGCTGAGGCTGGTGAGACCGAGAAGGTACCTTGCCACACCAGGCAAATCTGTTTAATTTTATAACCAGCCAGGATGTGTGTAATGTAAGGGTATGTCTACACTGGCAAGTTTCTGCACCACAAGTCATAGCACTTTTATTAAAATGCTGGAATTAAACCGTGCCTGTTGCATGTCCACACTGTGCTTCTTGTGATGCTGGAGCACATCCACATTAGCAGCTCTTGCAATGGCAAAGACAGCAGTGCATTGTGGTAGCTATCCCACTGTGAAACTGGCCACAGAGTGCTTTGGGATGGGTTTGCAATGCCTCATGGGGCAGGCACAGCGTCACATGATGCAGGTTTCCCAAACCCATTGTTCCATGGGCATCCTACTACACTGCTTTTCAACTGAAATGGGCAGTGGCGAGACTGGGTGTGTGTGTGTCGGGGGGACACAGTGTGTTTTGAGGGACAGTGTGTGTCAGCATGCTGTCCTGTAAGCAGGGCTTTGGAGCAGAACCCGCGGAGCAGTGGAGCTGCAGGGTTTTGTGCCTGAAGCTGGAGCAGAGCCGGAGCACAGCTCCAAAGCCCTGTTTGTAAGTTAAGACAGTGACAGGAAGCAACTAGTCCTGAGGGAGGGGGAACCCTGAGTCTGCCTCTGACCACATGGAAAAGAACAACGTGGCACTGTTTGTTCAGCACACGGGATTCGCTGGGGCTCTGTGAGATTTTGGGGAAGGCTCAGGATGGGGCAAGGCAGGGTTGACTGCTCTTCATGTTACTATCTATTGCAGAGCCCCTAGATTTTCACCAGTTAGAAGTTAGCGCTTGGAACAAGTCTCCTCTGCATTTTTACTGAGCAGTAAGAGGGGGTCCCAGGCTGCCTTGGTGGCAGGGGAATGGGTAGTGGGAAAGGGGGGCAACAGAGCACTGCACATTGGCTTCTGGCAGTGTAGCTGTCTCTTGCTACTGAATCCTGAGGATCCACATAGCTGGGAGGCCCTGTCACACCACCTAAGCTCTGTGCCATTTTACCTAAAGGGATTATTTACAGGATATATACTGCAAAGTAAACCTCCCAACATTTCTTTTGATTGCTTCCTGGTAGTAGTATTTTAATCCTTGTTAATCAGGAGGCATTGGGCAGGTTCTACTGGTGAGCAAGTACATAGATAAAAATGCTGACTCTCAGAAGTATGTTGGTTACTATGATATTCTTCTAAATCTTTGGCTCAAATTTGGATTTCTGTAATGCAACATGGACAATTTGGTTAAAACTCAGATTTGGTACTTAGCCATTCCCTAAATAACTCAATCCCAACAGGCATTGTAATTCCATTAATGCACCTCGGATGCATTTCTAGTGATGAAAGGGCTTTCATGACCTTGCTAAACTATGTTGTAAAATGAAATGTTTTATAACAAGTGTTTTGTTGGTTTGGGTTGCTAGGCGTCAGTGCTTATGAATTGTAAGTTAGCAAGGTGGGGAAGTGAGTACCAAGAGGGTGAAATGAAAGCTTCTCCTTTTCTGGAAAAACAAGGGCTGCCACTGGTGCAGTCTTTGAGCCATTTCTAAGTAGGTACGTCCTCTTGAGTTGTCACTTTTTCTTTTCCTTTTCACAATTCCAAAACCATTTCGCTTCATTTTACCCATCATTTAAGCAGGGTAAGTCTGGTCATCAGTACTTCAAAAGGAGACCCACAGAGAAAAGCCAATGAAGGTAGCACACTTCCCTTTGATTCAGCATTGAACCAGTGTTCCAGCACCATGGTTAGGGAGGCAGGAGATGCCATCTTTCAGGTGATTTGTGAAATCAAGGTCCCAACCACTTGGGATCACTAACAATCCTATAGCACTTTTTGCAAAAGTACGGGTGTTCGTCCTTTTTTCCTGGCACAGTTCCAGTTTGGATAATTATATTTCACTTATGTTTTTCCTTCAAGTATTCTTCACTTTCTGTCCTGTGTTGTGGTATTGCTCTTAAACATCTGCCACAAGAGGTGGCAGCATGTCAGACGTGTGGAATTAATCTTATTTTATTATTTTATTTGTAAAGCACTTTTCAAGATGAAAGTTTCTATTATCAGTATAAAACATTGGTATTATTACAATCTGGACTACTAATGTGCTTCATAGCGTAATCTCTTAAGGTGTCTTGATTAGAACCCCCCTGAATTACTGAAGTTTTCTAAGTACTCCTGGCTATCTCAGAATTCCTTTGCATCTATCATAGTAAGTTACTCACCCTAGGCAAAACTTCCTTGCACCAGCCCTGCGCGCCCCCCCCACCCCCCCGACCAGCTAAAGCTGCCCTGCCCGCGGCAGGCGGCTCCCCACCCCCCCACCCACGGCATCTCCCTGCCCGTGGGCCGTGGTAGCCAGCTCCCCACCCTCCCGCGACGGCTAGCCCCCCGCCCCCGGGCCGTGGCAGCGTCCCCGCCGCCCGCAGTGAGCTGCCTCCTGCCTCCCGGTTCCATGCTCAGCTGCTGAGCCAAGCTCGGATCCGGGAAGCAGCCGCAGCGAGATGCCTCCTGGCTCCATGCTCAGCCGCTGAGCCGAGCGTGGAGCTGGGAGGCAGGAGTCAGCCGCAACGAGGCCCCCGCGAAGCCCTGCTGAGCCCCAGCGGCAGGGCAACAGCCCTCGCCACAGTAGAGCCTTGCGAGGAAGCGGGCGGCTGCTTCCTGGCTCAAGCGGGGAGGCAGGAGGCAGCCGCCCGCCGCCAAGGGCGGCGAAAGGCTGCCCCCCAAATCCTGGCGCCCTAGGCGACCACCTAGGGTCGCCTAGTGATAGCGCTGGCCCTGGGTATTATCCCTAGAGAGAACTGTGTTGTGGCAGAACATCATTGCTCATAACTGAGCACTACTTAAACTGTGCAGTATACAGAATAGTTACAGTTCAGTATAAGAGTTGTTGAGAGCAAAATAGAGCCTTTGATCAATCAGCTGTTAAAGGTAAGCATACAGGTTTGCATGATTTCTAACCTAGAATAAAGTTACAGGTTAGATTTTTCAAGACTACTTTTCATTTAATTATTTTCCTTTCTAAATTTCCGATGACTACAGATTAATCTATTCCACAGCTATATCACATGTCCTACTAGTGATTGTTCCTTTAATGACTTCTTAAAGGTAATCCAGAAAGAACATCTGTTTCAATTTTAGAGTCTAAACAACAGATTATTGACCTTGTAAGTAGGAAATCAGCAGAATTTACTCATGAAAACATCAGCACAAGCCAACATTCTTGAGAGAGGTGCATGGAGATAAGTTGTACAGCTCCTGTTAGTGCACACAGCCCCATGTTAAAATTTCATTTCCCAGTAGCAGGGGGCAGATACGGTGATTTCCCTGCTTTGGGTGGAGTTCACCTTCTCTCTGGATAGAGTTAAATCATCCCTGCCAGAGAGAATTTGTCCTTTGAGCTCATAAAAATGCTTCAGAAGAGCAAAATATTTTGCCTTTGGAATGGCCCAGGTTCCAGGAAGTGTCAGGTATATTTAAGAAATGCCTTTAGGATATATCCCAACTCTCACCCCCAACAGACATGTGCACGCTCATCCAATTTCAAATATCACAATTTGGACGTTGTTCGATGCTATCAAAATACTCAGTTTAATTATCAGTATCAACGTATAAACATTTCCAGCAAAGTGCACTTAATTATATTTGTTTGCCAAGTGGCGCCCTGGCTTATGTATATAAGAAGCCTTATGGAGAAAACAAATCCCTTGCTTTTCCTTTGCAGAAATATACATCTCTTACTAATGGGGTAATTTCTATGGGGGGCCCCTTATTAATTGCAGAAATATACATCTCTTACTAATGGGGTAATTTCTATGGGGGGCCCCTTATTAAAATGTTAACCAAATAATGCTTCCTGGCATTTGAGTTAAGAATGAACCCCTACAACCTTTAGTAGTATTCACCATCACTGATCCTTAATGCTTTCCTGAGCACTGAGAACATCTGTTTGGTGGGCTATGAGAAATTACGTGCTAGATACAGTGCTGGTTCCAGTTGACAGGTATCAGCATCATAACTGGGACTAAATAGCTCCTTTGTAGGTAGGGCCAATATTAACATGTCTTGAAGCATGGATTATCTGCTTGTCCCGAGGATCAAGGCATACTTGCAGCTCCGCTGCTGACCATGCTGTACCTGCTTAGTAAGTAAAAATGATTTAGAGCCTGATCTTCAGGTCTGGCTGAATACTGCTCTGCACAGGACCTTAGGGCAAGAAGTAAAAGTGACTTACTGCCACTTTTGCATTCCTGTAACCTGGGGCCAGTTCAGAGCAGACTCCAGCCTGAATGTTAATTGCCACTGTTTAGCTGGGACTGTTTTGGCAGCCAGAGATCACTGAAGCGCAGATTCTATCCAGACGTGCCTCTATGTGCTGCCATTTTGAGTTTGGAGAGAATTATAGTCAATCTAGTCCATTCTCCTACATTTTGGCAAGCGAGGTCAGTTTTTGAGCAAGTATAAGGGGAAAAAATAATAAAAGAAAAGCAAAGTATTTTGTGGTCAGACTTGTGGGCGATTTGCATATGCTAGGATTATTGCAGAATCAATGGAAAGAAACTCCTTTTTTTTTTTTTTTTTTTTTATAAAGTGTGAGGTGTGTAACCCAATATGACCTGGGTGAAGCAGTGACCAGGAGTGTTCCTAGTGATTTATTATAAGGGTGAAGCCAAGGAATTACCAGCTCCAAATCTTCTGCATCCTGACTCTAAATGTTCCAAGAACTTCCTAGCAAGGGAAAGTATTTTCCCTCTTCTCCTTTATAGGTTTTTCTGTGGTTTGAATGATCATTTTCCAGAGAGAGGACAACACACTATTTACTTCCCTGTGGAGCTGTCATACCTCTCTGTCGCTTTCCTCCTGTTGTAAGAAAGTGATGAATCTGGTCATTTGCCCAGTTTGTCCCCTACTTAGGAAAAAACTGTGCAGGGAACAGGAAACTTTGGATTCCCTCTGGCGTTGTTTCAACTTCATCATTCCATTGGGTGAGCTGGGTTTGTTTCTTGGTGTGAGAGGCAGCAGGTTCCGTTTACTACATCCTCCAAGGTCCTGAGGTCTGTAGAGATCTTGGGACACCTGTCTGAGGCCAGGGTCTCTGCACATTGCTGTCTCGGACCCTCCTTTTTGCTCCCTGCCCACTGACTGCTGTCCCTAAAAGCATCCTGCTGTGGGTGTTGAATGTAAGGGAAACACATACAGGGTAGCGCAAAAGGGGTCAGCTTTATCTTACGGAGTGTCTGTGGAAATGATAAGGTGGAGAGTGGCCCTCTCATGTCATATACCTTCTCTGTTCTCAGACATACCCATGTAGGGGCTCCAAAACCTGGGGGTGGGCGGGATGCCTGGAAGTGATCACTTATCCCCCTTCTACCAGACCAGCCACATCTGCTAGATCACGGTCTCCTCTTATTAAAAATGAAGTGGGAATGACTAGGCCCTTTAAAGGTGACCTCTTTTTGGTAACGATGACCTACCTACAGTATTGTGATTCTCCTGTACATACATAATCAATAGTAGGTTACAGTGTAGTAGCCATGTTAGTCTGTGTCAGCAAAAAGAAAATAAGAAAGAAAGAAATACTTGTGGCACCTTAGAGACGAACACATTTATTTCAGCATAAGCTTTCGTGGGTTAGAACCCACTTCATCGGATAATCAATAGTAGTATGTTTGGATAATGTCATTCACAGAGTCCAGACAGTGGGCTGTTGGTCGCTGGGTTTGATTTGGTTAGTAGGTTTTTAGATGCAGTTTGGATTTCAGGGCCCTATGACAAACACAATAAGTAATTGTTCATGGGGGAAAAATAGAATGAATATAGGAAAAAACATGAAATTTAATTCCTTTCTTCACCATCTCATAGAACTGGAAAGACCTTGAAAAGTCATCGAGTCCAGTCCCCTGCCTTCACTAGCAGGACCAAGTACTGTCTCCTGACAAATTTTTGCCCCAGATCCCTAAATGGCCCCCTCAAGGATTGAGCTCACAACCCTGGGTTTAGCAGGCCAATACTCAAACCACTGAGCTATCCCTCCCCCATCCATCCATGCTATGCACTGTGGATTCCCTTGGTCTGTCAAAGAGAAAGTAAATAAGAAAGTGTTATTTACTCCTTCTCATATAGGGTGACCAGACAGCAAATGAAAAATCGGGACGGGGGTGGAGGGTAATAGGAGCCTATACCCTCCACCCCCATAAGAAAAAGACCCCAAAACCGGGACTGTCCCTATAAAATCAGGACATCTGGTCACCCTGTTCTCCTAGCACAAGAACTAGGGGTCACCAAATAAAGTTAATAGGCAGCAAGTTTAAAACAAACAAAAGGAAGTATTCTTTATACAATGCACAGTCAATCTGTGGCACTCCTTGCCAGAGGATGTTGAGAAGACCAGGGCTATAACTAGGTTCAAAAAAGAACTAGATACATTTATGGAGGATAGGTCCATCAGTGGCTATTAACTAGGATGGGCAGGGATGGTGTCCCTAGCCTCTGTTTGCCAGAAATTTGGGAATGGGCAACAGGGGATGGATCGCTTGATGATTACCTGTTCTGTTCATTCCCTCTGGGGCACCTGGCATTGGCCACTGTTGGAAGACAGGATACTGAGCCAAATGGACCTTTGGTCGGACCTAGTATGGATGTTCTTATGTCACTTACCTGCTTCCCCAGTCTTGAGGCTTAGCTTTGCAGCTACTGTTCTCTGGTTGAGGAACTCTCAATAGCAGTCCATCCAGTACCATTCCTTTAATCACTGCATGGTTGGAGTTGCCCCAACTTCTCTCTTTTTTTCAGTGGCAGAATGCCTTGCTGCTGCATTATATTGCTGCCTTCACCAGCTGACTGATGGACCAAGAGACAAGTTGAATAATGAAAACTGAGGGGATGGTGGTATCTTTCCAAGGCTGGCCTTGGCGCCGTACTGTGTCCTCTGATGGCTCATTTATTGTAGCTTATTCAGTAGAAATTGGCTTTCTACAAAGCCAATGCATTTCTTTCATGTTGTCAAGGCTGAAGAAGTTTGAAATGAAAAGATCCAAAGGCAGCATTGAATGGGCATGAGCAGTTAAAAGATGGGTTATGTAATATACAAATAATTATAGGTTTGAAACGGAAGGGATCAGTTTTAAGATAAGTGAATAATTATTTTCCTCAGTCAACATTCAGAATCCCCTAATTCATTATTTCCACTGTGCTGTTAGCAACACCAACAACAGACATGGTATGAACCAAAAGGAGGGTGGTTTTATGCTCTTCTGCCAATATGGCAATTCCCACAGCCAGGGATTTTGAGGTCAGGGAGAAAGAATTAACTTTTTCCTTCTTTGTGATACAATTTGTGTGGACTCAATGTTGGATCATATAAAGTTACACACACACACACACACACACACACACACACACACACACACACACACACACACACACACACACACACACACACACACACACACACACGATATGCATGTGATAATTTATTATGCACTGTTGACTGTTTCTCTTCCTCTTTTCCGGAGATGTAGAATTCTCCCCTCCCTCGGAATTAGTTTCCCCGATGCAGAGAATGGACAAGGTTCGGTCTGGCATGAAAATCAATTTTTCTACATCTAGACAATAAAAAGCTGCAGCTTTAAACCACACTACATGGTTAGAAATGGGAACTTTATACCATTGGGAAAAGGATTCCCAGCTTTCTAATGGGCCCCAGCATTTGCATTAAGCCCTAGAAGATCCTGTGAAAAAAGACTTTAAATCGGTGACAATTTAAGTCTTAGAAAAGACTTGTGGATAAATGTTTAGGCCCCCCCGCCCGAACTCAGCTGAACTCAGCTGAACTCATGGGTAGAGATTTGTAGAAGTATTGAGCACCTGCAACTCCTGCTGGCAGTCAGCGGGAGCTGTGTGCATTCAGGACCTCTGACTCAGTCTCATGGTAACTAAGGCCCTGATCCTGCAATGTGGATAAAACCTTTATACCACACCATGTTGTGAATGCCCATGTAGGTACAGTAGAACTTCAGAGTTACAAACACCAGAGTTATGAACTGACCAGTAAACCACACACCTCATTTGGAACTGGAAGTACGCAATTGGGCAGCTGCGGGGGGTGGGGTGGAGGGAAGCAAATATAGTACAATACTGTGTTAAAAGCAAACTACTTAGAAAAAGGGTGGGGGGGGGGAGGGTAAAGCAGCATTTTTCCTCTGCATAGTAAAATTTCAAAGGTTTATTAAGTCAATGTTCAGTTGTAAACTTTTGAAAGAACAACCATAAAGTTTTGTTCTGAGTTACAAATGTTTCTGAGTTACAACCTCCATTCCAGAGACGTTCGTGATTCTGAGGTTCTACTGTATTAAATATACATATAGATTGCATGGGTGTTTTTCTCTAATAAAACTGCAAACAAACTGCTTTTTGCTTTGCTTTTTGCATGGGTGTTTTCTCTAATAAAAATGCAAACCAACAACTGCAAAACACAATAGTGTTATGTTTTATCATGCTATAGTTAGAGGGGGTGAAAAACCATGCATATATTTAAGGCATCACATTACATATTTCCCAAGATGCAGAAGAAGAAAATGGTACAAGAGTAATTTATGCACACTGGTTTCAGTAAGGAACAGATTTTAGATAATTATGCACATTAGCACTAAACAAAATGAAACAAAAATACAACATATTCTTGCTGGAGTAGCTTTATCAGTTGGATAAGGATGTTGAATGCCTGCATTAGCGTTTGGGTCATAGCAGGAGAGAAGGAGGAGGAGATGACCAGGGTAGGGGTGAGTGTACCCTCAGTCAGTGAAGAGGCAGTCTCTTAGTATTGTAAACCACATCCTTCTGCTTCTGTGAAACAGTTAGAAAACAAGTGTTTGATCTTGAAAACCATGCCATTTATACTGCTTTCTCATTCCCTTTAGAGTAGTGCTTAGTCATTTACTTTCAAAATGACTTTCAGGGGCGCTCCTATTTCAATTTGTTCTTCTTTGAGTCCCTCACTCTAACCTTCCTTTTCAGATACTGTAAATTACTTCTAAATTGTTAGCTCTCTCAATTAGATTTCCTGTGTTAATGGCATGTTGTAACCATGGTGCTGCAGGCTACTGTTAGTTTAATTCAGGGCAAGAGGGTTAAGTGAAAATTACAATTCCAAGATTATCACTCTCTCCATGTAAATTAAATCTATGGCATTGGAGCTTCTTATAAAGTAGAATAAAAGTTAGGGCTAGAGTTTGCTTTTACTTTTATCCCAGTGTATGGAGCAACATGTAGCTGTACTGCCCCAAAAGCAGCACAGGGAGGGAATTGTGACTCTGAAGGTCTAAGGCAGGGATCTCAAACTCAAATCACCATGAGGGCCACATGAGAACTAGTAAATTGGCCCGAGGGCCGCATCACTGAAACCTTTTCATACAATGATACAAAAGTATAGTCAAAAATGAAAAAAATGAAGAGTAATATAGTATTCTATTAAAAGTCAATGTATTAACGTTTTTAAAACTGTAATGCAAAGAGGAGTTTTAATAAAATATAAACACTCAGTAATGTTTGGAGCTTGGCTGCCAGTGGAGTTGGCGCCTATGGCGGGCCGCAGGAAATAACTCTGCGGGCCGCATGTTTGAGACTCCTGGTCTAAGGCACAACCAAGATCTTGGATTGAATGGTCAATGAATAGTGAGTGGGTAAAAGTAAATACTATGTTTTTTGTTGTTGCCCTTTGCTGGTGAGTTTTCCATGACTAACACTCCCACAGAAGAGGGTGGTGTTTGTCTTTTAAACAGATATGCAGGTCAAAGTCCATGTCATCTCCCGCCGTCTATCGTGGGTAGGGGTGGGCTCTGAGGAGCCTGCTTAGTGGCTCAGCATTCCAGCCTGCCAGGCAGCTTAGCTCCATCAAAGCTTACCTATGTACTGCCCCAAAAAAGAGGGGTTGGGGCAGGCTTTGAGGGCAAGTACATTGGCAAGTAGGCATATGGTCCCACGTACATGGGGCACAACCTGAGCCTTTGGGCTGCAGCAGTGGCCATGGAGTGGCTATACTGCCTCTTTGCAGACTTGTGGAGCAGATGTCCTCCTCCACTTCCAGATCCCATTGGACCCCCCACACTGTGCTAAGGCTGACTGTGTGAGGCTGGTGTTCCAAGAGTGCTCTAAATGTAAACAGTCTGTAATACATAATGTGACAGCAGCCTGTGCTCAAGAATTTGTACAATAGTTCCTGGGTTTTATAAGACCGATAAAGTCATCTTGTTGTGCACTGCAAAGGCTTTCTCCGAGATGCTCTTTACATCCGCTTTTAATGCTTGATACAGATGGAAGAAGTAGTTCCCTTATTCAGACAAACTTAAAGTATTGTCATGGTGGGAGAAGGCTCCTCTATTTACTCCTGAGTTGTAATCATATGATGCCTTTTATTGTGCAAGTGCTGACTATATTACTAGGTTGCACAAGACACAAGTAGAGACTGGCTCTGCCCCAAACAGTTTGCAGTCTAAAATCCTACATGTTTTGAACTTTAGACCTGCAGCAATAGCCGTTTGATCAATACTGAAATAAATAGTTTAATAATTGAACCAACAAATATTTATAGAAAGCATTCACTGTAATAGGACCGTGCTGAATATGAATGTGATCTGCCATGCCAAAGACCTTAAGGGTATGTCTATACTGCAATGTAAGCCCACAGTTCAAACTGAGGCTCAAGCCTAACCCCCTTTCTGTATATACACAAATAGTGCTAGCCCAGGGCTTGGACCAGGATCCTGGCATCCCATGGGGGTGGAGGGTCTGCGCCTGAGTCAAGCCAGGAATGTGCAACATAGATGCATCCCTATTAGATTCAGAGTCTGGGAGTCTGTCAAAAGTATTTCACAACCACACAGGCCAACTTTCTTTGTTCTCTGGACAGTAGAGTTTTCCCACACTGTACCACAAAGAAAGGGCTAGAGTGGTCACTTTTTGGGAGATGCTAGGAAGTCTGGGATATGGGTGGTTGGAGTCGGGCATGCATAATGAGGTGTAGATAGTGGAGCCCCAGGTTGGGTCCCAGCGTTCAACAATTCCTATGAAGTTACAAGTGAGTGTAGATGCTCAAACCCTAGGTTAACAAACCCAGGGTCTGCTAACTTGAGCTCTACTGACCCTGGGCTTACTTTACAGTGTAGACATACCCTAAGAGACCACAGCCCTGAACTGTTTGTTTAATATGTGACTTTCATGTGGAAAATAAGTCAGACCCAGCAGTTCTTAGACAGCCTTAGTTCAAAGCCCATGTCATCTCCCTCCCTGTCTATTGTGGGTGGGGGTGGGATATGCTAACTTAGTCTAGATTCACAGCTTAGTATGTTGCCAAAGAGCTTGAGGTGAATGTTCAAGAAAAGGACTGCAGCAAAATAAAGTAAATCTAATCTTATCTGTTTAGGTTCCCATATCCCGTCCATCACTGAGGTATCTGAGCATCTTACGCATTTATTAGAAAGAACAAAAGAGCTTTATTTGTTTTAACTCTGGGTTTTGTGGGGCAATTGAGGGGAAGGGCAGTGGAAGAAGCAAGTTTTGTGGTTTGCTTTGAATGCACGGAGGCTTGTGGCTATTCTGAGCTCTTCTGGGAGTGAATTTCACTTGAGGGCTCTGTCTCCTGCACACACAAGCCTCACTCTTGAGGTTGGCAGTTCCCATTACTGTGGCTAATTTCTGTTGTAATTAGCATAATTCCTTATTATGGGCCTCGTTGTTTTCAGCCTCTGCTGCTTGGGCATGCACCGTGAGGAGAGGCCTCAAGGAGGTTGGTGCATTATGGGGCATGGGGGGCAGAACCAAGATTCTACCCACCTCCACCCCTGCCCATCTGTGTGGAAGGATAAAAAGCAGCCATGCAGGGGCTGATGTTACTCCTGGATGGGACTGTTAAATGACCCACACTCTGGCCCATAGGGTTTGATCCTTTTGTCCTTAGTCAAACAAAGCTCCCATTTCAAAGGGACTTTACTGGGAGCTTTGCCCATGAAACAAGGTCAACCCCTTTATTCTTTTTCCTCCTGGATCTACCCTGGTTTCTTGTCATAGGTGAGAAATTCTATATAGCTTTTTCCAGAGTCACAAAAGAAAGCTGTTGTGATCTCCAGCAATGAAGCCTATGGCCAGGTAACATTCAAATTTCTTTTTCTGTTTTTGTTGTAGGTCAATTTTGTAGCCTGTCAGCTGTTTGCCTTGTTGGCTGCTTTTTGGTTTCGGATTTATTTGAGCCCCAGCAATGTCAGTTCTGTTGTTCGTCATGCGTTTGCCACTCTCTTTGGAATATACTTTGCTGTTTTCTGTTTTGGATGGTGAGTATTTATTTAACTTTCAGATAAACAAATTATGCTAGCAATGATGTTTTATTTCATGTCAGGTTTCCTAGATTATTTGTGTTCAGTCCTGAGACAACTTGTGTGTTTCAGTCCTGCAAAACAACCACCACCTAACTGCCCCAAAGCCCCAGAACAAACTGGAATGACTTATAGATGTTTATTTGCAGTGTTGTTGTAGCTCTGTTGGTCCCATTACATTAGAGAGACAAGGTTGGTGAAGTAATATCTTCTATTGGCCCAACTTCCGTTGGGGAGAGAGAAGCTGCAGATGAGCTCTATGTAGCGCGAGAGCTTGTCTCTCTCACCAGCAAATGTTGGTCAAATAAAAAATACTACCTTCCCCACCTTGTCTTTTTTGTAGATGTATGTTGTATTTATCTATGGCAGGTTTACTGCAGGCATCAAAGAGACACCATCACCCAAGAAGACATTAAAAATATATCTTCATTAGAGGAGATGCATCCATTGTTGAGTATTCAATTTGATTATTTTTTTAAAAGTGGTTGACAGGATTTATTTGAAGCACTGTTCTAATCACTCTGTAAAAACTACATTGTGGGGTAGTTCCATGTTTACTGGCTCTATTTCAAATATAGTTAGCTTACATGGCAGAAAAGGGATTCCCCCCCCCCCCCCCCAATCAGCCCTGCAGTCTTACTCGGAGACTATCTAAACGTTTATCTTTTTGTTTTCAAGGTACTCGATCCATATTTTTGTACTGGTGATGATGAGCTATGGCATCATGAACATTGCAAGTATTCCCAACATCCACAGGTAAAGTTACATGGGGGCAAGAATTCAATTACCCTGTTCCATCCAGAGGCTGGCAGCAACACAGAAGTTCATTTTGGTACCTTATCTCTCTGTTCTCACCGCCTTCACTCAGTTGCAGCAGTTTTATGGATTTAACTACAGTATCCACTGTATTGTCTAAATTTTGTGTATTTTTAGTTAGTGTATCACATCTGCCTACCAAAGAGAGGGAAGGCATTTTGTATTTTGCCCAGTTTAGCCTCCTGCACCTTCATCAATTTACATGGAGACCTCTTGTCTTTAAGTTGTTGTTGGAGATTATGTCAAGTCACACACTCAGTATTGTGTCCTGGAGGATGGGTTTTAAAAAACTGTTTTTAATTTTTCCCTCTTGCTGTTTGGCCTTTATGCGTTTCCCATTTACCCCTGAACTAGGCAGTCAGAATAAGATCACAGGCAGTTCAAAATCTCTGTTTTTTGTGAAACAAGTCAGTATTTTGGTACTGGACACAGCTTCACAAAACTGCAAATACAGGAAATGCCATTGCCTTGATGACGAGAGCATTAAACCATCACCAGCCCAAAAGTAAAAGTTAGACTGATTTTATTTATTCCATATGCTAGGGTCAAAAAGAAAGGTACCTAAAGTTTCTGAAACTACTTTAGCCAGGTGTATGTTTAGTGTCTCACTGAACTTTATTGGGCAGATGGTACCTTGATCAGAATTGGCAAACTCAGTTGAAACCATAGCTGATTCTTGTACGAAGATAGGAAGCATCAGTAGAAGAGATTTACAGGGCAGTAGAGTAGTTCTCTTTGCAATATTTTGCAAAACATAATCACAGATAATGTATTGTCTCAGTTCTTCAAGCAATAGGTCTTAGTGTTCAGTATGCTGAGCATTTTTCTCTGCATGTGGAATTGCTTTTCACTTGCTATTATTTTGAGCTCTTAGTTGAAGATATGGAGGTAGTAATGTTACCTGGAAAACTGGTTTATGTAAGTAATCCAGGGGAACATGCCAGCTGGCAGCTTGAGAGTTGTTCCACATTTTTGTTTTGAGTTGACTTGGGCATTGCTTAGACCATTGGATTAATGCTCCCATTAGGTCTAGTTTTGGTTTGTAACATATCCTCTTGCCCTACTCTCTTTGCAAGTTTTTGAACTCGCCTTCATTGGCTTAGACCAGGGGTAGGCAACCTATGGCAGGAGTGCCAAAGGTGGCACGCGAGCTGATTTTCAGTGGCACTCACACTGCCCGGGTCCTGGCCACCAGTCTGGGGGGGCTCTGCATTTTAATTTAATTTTAAATGAAGCTTCTTAAACATTTTTAAAACCTTATTTACTTTACATACAACAATAGTTTAGTTATATATTAAAGACTTATAGAAAGAGATCTTCTAAAAACGTTAAAATGTATTACTGGCATGTGAAACCTTAAATCAGAGTGAATAAATGAAGACTCGGCATGCCACTTCTGAAAGGTTGCCAACCCCTGGCTTAGACATATGCCCGTGGTCATTGCAGTTGTACCTGAAGACAGAATCCCTATGCTAGCTTATCATTTGGTAGGGGCTCTCTGAGGGTCTACGATAGTTATGTGTGCATTAACCATCTCCCCTTCTGTCTTGTCAGTTCTTCAGATGATCTCTCTCCAGTGAGTCTAGTGTCCAGTCTAGTACATTTTTAAAAGTCATTTATTTATAAATATCTGACAGTGGCAGGCAGTAAAATTAAATAAGTGACGTGCAAAGTACTAATTGTTGCTAGAGGTAAATGACTTGCAACTGTACATAGTGACTCTTCTATGAAGTACCCCACATGTAACAAACAATACCAGGCAGAATGGGAAAACATGTAAAGGAGAAGGCATCCAGCCTAGGATCCAAGATTGTTCCAAACAGGCAGGGGCAGGCAGCAGAGAGCACTGGCAGCACTGAAGCAAGATTTTCATGGAGCGGGTACGAGAGACTGGCATAATTAGAGGCCACTTTTGACAATTTGATCCTAAATGAGTTTCCCAAGGTGGCCACATAGCACCGTCAGAAGGCAGAGCCAGAACTAGAACCCAGAAATCCTGATGTAGTTGATAACTAGCACTACACTGCCTGTGTGAAAAGAGACCAAAGAGAAAAGGTGCTAAAATATGCTTGCTTTCTTTCTTGATCAGTACTGTTGCCTGTGTCTTGGGCAAAGAAGGGAACAATCAATTGTTCTGGATCAGTGGACCAAGTTGTAGAAACCAAATCTACAGCTAGAAATCCAATATTTATTCATGCCTGCATAGGAGAATGAGAAGAAATGGGCATACATTCAAGTTAAAGGATTTTCCTCTCACTCTTACTGTTTAGCCAATTATTCATGATGGAAAAAATAGCATATGTTGCAGCACAAATGAAGCCAGTTTACATAATGTTGTTGGCTATTAGCGTGCAATAGTGAGTCATACTTTGAACTGCATTGGTTTGAAATTGTGATGGAACATGCTGAAAATCTTAGCGGGGCTGGGGAAGTTGGAACAGGGCCATTCCCCACTCTTAGCAATAGTTTTGTGGCTCAAAAATAGCATGTTCAAATTAATTGAGGCAACATGAAAAGTAACTTAAATGATAAATGTTATGGATTAAAACAGGGCTTGAAAAATGTAGCCAACAGCTGCTGACTTAAAGACTGAGCCTATTCATACTGTTTTAATACATTGGGTCTCTAAGCCATGCCCCGTTCCTTCAGCAATGTACAAGAATATTAATAATGGGAATATAAAAAAATATATTTTCTCAGGCGAGAGATTTCTCATGGAGTGAGGTAAAAAGGAGACTATGGGAAATAACGAGAGTATGAATACATGAATGACTCTAATCTGCACGCTTCCTATTCCCCATTACAGTCTCTGCATAGGCTGCTTACCCCGGACACAGCTGGTGTTCTGTCTTCCTCTGCTGGTTTGAGTCAGGAGGGCTGTAGTGGGTCAAATCCAGGGATGGGTTTATTTTTTAAAATCAATACTCAAAACAGATAAATAAGGTCCTGCTGCCTGCCTCCTCCTAAAGCCTGTTCCACATAAGGTTTCTTGCCCTGCTCATACAACAGGTGTCTCCAGCCAGGTTTTACACCTAGCTGGTGTGGAGAATTGCCTTCCGGACCTTCATCCTAAAAAAATAAATTAAAAATAAATAAATAAATGGAGATATGCCAGTCTCCTAGAACGACCTTGAAAGGTCATCAAGTCCAGTCCCCTGCCTTCACTAGCAGGACCAAGTACTATCCCCTGACAGATTTTTGCCCCAGATCCCTAAATGGCCCCCTCAAGAATTGAACTCACAACCCTGGGTTTAGCAGCCCAATGCTCAAACCACTGAGCTATCCCTCCCCCAAACACTGGGTCTCCTACAGGAGCCTTCCTGCTACCTGGCCAGTTCTTTTGCCATTTCGTCCTCTGTTCTGTTCCCCATTCTGGTTTGCTCTGACTTGGGCCTGGTGGCCACAGCCAGGGCCGGCTCCAGGCACCAGCAAAACAAGCTGGTGCTTGGGGCGGCACATTTCTAGGGGCGGCATTCTGGCACCGGCCATGCCACCGCTAGAAATGTGCCCCCTGGCCGGCCGCCCCAGCTCACCTCTGCTCTGCGCTGCTTTCGTGCGCCGCCGGCTGGGCGGCGGCGCGCGAAACAGCTGTTTTGCGCTCCGCTTCTATCCCTCCCTCCTAGGCTTAAGAGCCTGGGAGGGAGGGGGAGAAGAGAACCCAAGCGGCCACAGCGCACGTCCCCTGCCTCCCTCCCAGGCATGCCCCACTCGCCCCGGCGCTCTGGCCGGGGAGAGCAGAGCAGCCGGCATGCCCGCATGCTCCCCGCCGGCCGGGGAGAGCGGGGGCCGCGGGCATGCCCCGCTCACTCCCCGCCGGCGCTCCGGCCAGGGAGAGCAGGGCCACCGGCGTGCCAGCACGCGCCCCGCCGGCCGGGGAGAGCGGGGCAGCCGGCATGCCTCGCTCGCTCCCCGCTGGCGCTCTGGCCGGGGAGAGCAGAGCTACCGGCATGAACTGCTTGCTCCCCGCCGGCCGGGGAGAGTGGGGGCCGCGGGCGTGCCGCGCTCCCTCCCCACCAGCCGGAGAGAAAGGGGGCCGCGGGCATGCTGCCCGCGCTTCGAGAGACGGGGTAGTTGTGGTTTTTTTGGGGGTGTGTGTGTGTTTTTTTTTTGTTGGGGGGGTGGCGTTTGGGGGGTGTTTTTTTTTGCTTGGGGTGGCAGAAACGTTAGAGCCGCCCCTGGCCACAGCCTTGCACTCGCCAGTCTGCCTGCCTGGTCTTCTGCTGGCCAATTTGTGCCACGGCTGTTTGGGTGTGAAGGCCTTGATTTCCCAATCATTAGGTTCCTGCCTGCCCCCTGCTGCTTGGGCTCTATGGTCCTGGTCTCCAGTTGGCTGGTTTTGCTGATGTGGTGGTGTACCCTGATGGCCTTAGTTCTAGATCGGCTCTTAGAATCAATCACCTGCTGATCTCGTCTCAATTTGGTGTTTCAGCCTTCTGGTGCTCTGCTGCTCCATTCTGGTCTGCTGAATCTTGGTTCTGTTGGTCTCCTTCTTGCTCGTCTCTCTCTCTCCAGGCTCTCATTGGCAACCTACCTCTGCCGGCATCCTCTTTCCTGTTCTGTTATGGACTGGGATAATGAGGAGAGGCCGAGGAAGTAACAGGGTTTGAGGATCACCCCTACTTGTGCTGCACTGAGGATCTGCAACACTGCACTCCGTAAACCAGTGATATTCAGACTGCAGCCCATGAGCCGCATTCCCATGTAGCCCATGAGTGGCTCATGACTCTTTAATGTGTCTCCTGCATATCTTTGCAGCACATTGTATCAAAACACAGTGTGCTTTAATAACCAGTCGGGGTGCTTTTACTATATTATTAACCAATTAAGTTATGAACTTGCACTAAGTTATTAACTTCTTTGCTGTGAGAATTATTTATATAATATATAAAAAATATGGCAGACCTCTGTGGTTAGGGAGCCAAATTAGCCATCAGCAGTACCCAAAAGAGCCACAGTAGTGTGAAATATTTCCCCTCTCATACTGTTTTACTATAGTACTATTCATATTTAATGAAACAATGAATTAATCCTACTGTGACTCTTTTGAGTACTGCTCATCACTAATTTGGCTCCTGAACCACTGATGCCTTAAACTATTAGAATGTCAAAATACAGGGTGCCACTAGCCATTCTGCCTAACCTAATTTTACACTCAGGACACAAACCAGAGAGTAGAGTTTTCAAAACCTAGTTAAAGAATACTTCCTGTGTGAAAAACTTTGCATAACAGCCTATTTGAGCATGTAAAACCAAAATAAATGGTCTTCCAAATGTTACTGAAAACAATGTACAGCTATTGTGTAATCTTAAAGCATAATTATATTCTTTCCCTGTCTTCTACAGACTTGCAATATGAGATTCTCAAGTATTTCTGGTGTGTTTGTGTATGTACACAGAACAGAAAGGAGAATGGAAAATTATGTCCTAGAATTCAAGTGTTTGAAGCCAGATAACATTTAACATACTGCTGAGATTATCCAAAGTGACTATTAATTTTGAGTGTCTCAATTCTGATTATTATTATCCTAATGTATAAATTTGCCCTCATTTTTTGTTTTGCCTGTATGAGCTGAATGTAAACTCTTGACTCTGCTTTGGTTGGTAACTGTTCTATTTGTTTGTATGTTCTGTTTAGGTACTCCTTTGTGGTAGCCATGGGATACCTCACATTGTGTCACATTAGCCGAATATACATATTTAATTATGGTATTCTCACTACAGATTTCTCTGGGTGAGTATCCAGCTCGTATACTATGTTGGTTGATAAATTGTAAAGTCAATTGCTTGGTTCATTATGAAATATATTCAAGAGGTAAATTAACTAATATTACTCAGGTTTATTGACATAAGCCAATAATAATATAGAACAGGAAAAAACGTTCAGTATGATACCAGTTTCTGGGAAGCCACCTCATGTAGCGTTACGTTCACTTTACATAGGTGAGCTTCCCAAATTTACACTCCTAAAGCCATCTTTTTATCCCCTACCCGTTGACAAGTAAAAGGTACTGTGTACATCATCTGAAACTAGATTTAACCAATCCGCTTTCTACCTTGTTTTTTCAGTAACACAACGTACCCCTTATCTCATTGTTCTGAACGCATGCACTCCAGGTATCAAGGGGCATGAAGAAACCTCTTAGGTTTATGCCAGGGTAGAATATTCATGTGTCTTGTCCTTTTCCTTTGGGACATTTCAGTATTAATTTCAGTATAAATAGGAAGAAAACAAAGAAGTGGGACCGCTAAACACTGAGGATGGAGTGGAGGTTAAGGATAATGGTAGGATGACCAATGGGAATGAGGATGTGGAGGTAGATATTACCACATCCGAGGTAGAAGCCAAACTCGAACAACTTAATAGGACTATATTGGGGTGTCCAGATAATCTTCATCCATCTTATTTAATCTTTTTATTACTGAGCTCAGCACAAAAAGCGGGAGTGCACTAATAAAGTTTGTGGATGACACAAAGCTAGGAGGTATTGCCAATACAGGAAGATCTGGATGACCTTGTAAACTGGAGTAATAGTAATATGATGAAATTTAATAGTGAAAAGTGCAAGGTCATGCATTTAGGGATTAATAACAAGAATTTTAGTTATAAGCTGGGGACGCATCAATTTGAAGTAATGAAGGAGGAGAAGGACCTCTGAGTCCTGGTTAGCCGCAGGATGACTATGAGCCCCCAATGTGATATGGCAGTGAAAAAAGCTAATGCGGTCTTGGGATGCATCAGGCGAGGTATTTCCAGTAGAGATAAGGAGGTGTTAGTACCATTATACAAGGCACTGGCGAGACCTCATCTGGAATACTGTGTGCATTTCTGGTCTCCCATGTTCAAGAAGGATGAATTCAAACTGGAACAGGTACAGAGAAGGGCTACTAGGACGATCTGAGGAATGGAAAACCTGTCTTATGAAAGGAGACTCAAGGAGCTTGGCATGTTTAGCCTAACTAAAAGAAGGCTGAGGGGAGATATGATTGCTCTCTATAAATATATCAGAGGGATAAATACCAGGGAGGGAGAGGATTTATTTAAGCTCAGTACCAATGTGGACACAAGAACAAATGGATATAAACTGGCCATCAGGAAGTTTAGACTTGAAATTAGATGAAGGTTTCTAACCATCAGAGGAGTTACGTGCTGGAATAGCCTTCCAAGGGGAGCAATGGGGGCAAAAGACATATCTGGCTTCAAGACTAAGCTTGATAAGTTTATGGAGGAGATGGTATGATGGGCAATTAATTTATCTTTGACTATCAGCGGTAAATATGCCCAATGGCCTGTGATGGAATGTTATATGGGGTGGGATCTGAGTTACTACAGAGAATTCTTTCCTGGGTGTCTGGCTGGTGAGTCTTGCCCACGTGCTCAGGGTTTAGCTGACTGCCATATTTGGGGTTGGGAAGGAATTTTCCTCCAGGGCAGATTGGCAGAGGCCCTGGGGGTTTTTCGCCTTCCTCTGCAGCGTGGGGCATGGGTCACTTGCTGGAGGATTCTCTGCACCTTGAAGTCTTTAACCCATGATTTGAGGACTTCAATAGCTCAGACATAGGTTAGGGGTTTATTACAGGAATGGGTGGGTGAGATTCTGTGTCCTGCATTGTGCAGGAGGTCAGACTAGATGATCATAATGGTCCCTTCTGACCTTAAAGTCTGAGTCTATTAGCTTGTAAGAATAACTCCCTACCTGTTAATATGGAAAAATACTCATATGTCCCGACCCAGACCGTTTTCCTATCTCCTTAAACCAAAGCTTACATCAACTAATGCATGGTCTTATGGGATACCTGACATGGATGGACAGAATTGTAGGGAGAGTATAATATATTCAGTTACCATAACTTCCCAATACTTATATTAACACTAAGCCTACCATATATGTATTGGCTAACAATATAATTTATTATTAAATTATGTTAGGACTGTAATTTAGTACAATTAAAAGAATGCCACAAAGAGCGGTCTTGCAATCGTGTTTACTTAATCTTTCACAAAATACTTGTTCAAAGTAAATAACTCATGTTAGACGGACTCAGTATTTCTATTAGCCAGCGAGGTGTACCTGTGTGTGTTCTTGAATAACAGCACCTTGCCAGAGTTGGGGAGGGTCTGCTTATCTGCTTCTCCACCTTGAGTGGGGATGGGACAGGAAGTTCCAAAGTTATTCTTTGGTGGTGGAGTGGGTCCTAGGTTATCTTCCTATTAGCCAATCACTCGGTGTCCAAGGAAGCAGCAAGCCAGGTTGGGCCAAGCTGCTGCTTCCTTAAATTTGTCTGGTTGGGTGGGATAGACTATTGCTCTCTTTATTCCTTTCTTGCTAGTGCAATAGACTAGTCCTGATGAGTGGCCCCAAGCCTTCTCTTTCCTCATTCTGATTCTACTCTGAGGGAGATGGTCCTTGGATTATCCCAAAGCCCTTTCTTGCCAAGCTGGGAAAACAATGTGAGAGGAGCCATCTGCCCCTCTCCTGCTGAAACGGAGAGAGCTTCCAGAATAGCTGTCCCTGGTTGTTTCTTCCAGCTTTAAAGCTACCAGCAAAGCTATTTTATCCCATTTTTGAAAGAGTGAAATATGCATGTTTTATTAAGTCCTTTTCTGGATGCTTTGCTTTGGCATTTATAAACTGTTTTTAGGATTATTTAGGTTTTTTAAAAACTCTTTCTTACCCCAATTAAATATTTTTTTCCTTCTTCTTTATGCTAAGAGGATTATGCTGGTGAGTTGATTTTTGGTGTGTTTTAATACTTTATAAGAATGGCACTACTAAAATGCATCCTCCTCCTTTGTAGCATACGTAGACTGTCAGTGTAGTAATATTATCGTTTTTATCAGAAATCGATTAGTTTAAAAAGAAAAAATCAGAGGAATATGCTCGCTCAGGTGGCTAGTAATGGGCATGGGTCCCAATCCAGCAAACCACTCAAACATGTGCCTAACTTTGTGCACGTGAACAGTATGATTGAAGTCAGTGTAACTACTCGTGCATTAAATTATGCACAAGCTTCTATCCTTTGCTGGACTGGGGCCACGGTGCCTCTCACTTTTTGGTTATGGGTTTGAGTTCAACCAGTTTATGAGCAAAAACCACTACCATTTGAAGAATATTCATTAAAGGCCTGTGGGTGACACAATTCGCTTATGTGAAATTCTCGGGGCCTCTGCATTATTCCTAATGGAAAAATTCACAGCACAAAATCACCATAAAATTGGCACTAATTACCACCCTTATTAACAGTCTCATATGAGAGGCAAATGCTTGAATTGGCTTGGAGACTGACCCACCTTTTCACCCCAAAGGGTGGTGTTTTCCATATGTAAACCGGGGCCTTTTGACTGACAGAGATGCAGTTTTGCACTTTTTACTGCATGTGCCATATTTCTGCTGTAGATAAATGGAGGACTTCATTCTCAAGGGCTGTTGGGCTAAAACATGTCATCAGCACTAACTTTACTCCGAAGGAAAAAATGGCAGCATTTCTAGCAAACCACCCTAAAAAGGAACATAATCAAATGTGAACTCCAGAAAAGCTTTATAAGCAATTTTTTAAGCAGTGAATGTCACTGAAAGCAGTGGTTTATCTTCTAATGCTTAATGCTTTGCTGTGTTTTCTTTCCTCCTGGTGGTTTTATTTCAGTCCCCAAAGTTAGCAACAATGGTAGAATAGCCAATTTGTAAAAAGAAAATATATTTGACAATGGAAACTGACCTAGATGTATTCTTTTACTGTTACACCATTTCAGAACAAAGTACAGACGTATTAAGCACTCTAAAGAGTTAGATGGGAACATTTGTTTTCCTTGAAAATATAATAAGGAAATTCTTTTTGGCATTGTAAATGACGGGATGACAGCTCTGGGGACTGAAGTCCTCTGTGTATCCACATACCAGGTGCAACGTGGGTAGTAGCAGTGCAAGACATGGCTCTGCCAATAAGCTTCTAGTCTGTGGTGTGAAGATAGCATTCTCTTCATTCACTCCACGCTCATTCATTGCTTCACTACTCTGCTTAGAATTTGTCCACTGAAACTGGATGCCACTAAGTGATTACCCATAAGCTGATAAAGTGGTAACTACCAACCAGCTTACGTTCAAACCAGTGAATCAGAGTTGAAAAGCTCGATATGCCATTAATATCTCACGCACTTCCTCAGAAAGAAACATTTTTCTGAATGAAAACTTTCAGCTGTAAAGAATAGTTATCTAACAGACGCCACCAACTGAACATATTGTTTATAATTGGGGATGGGTGAAGTGCGTGGTTCTGATTTTAAGTTAGGAAGTTTACGTTAGGAAGTGACTTGAATTTCTGCCTAAACACGAAAGAAACTGGAAACTTCTTCTCTGTGCTGCCACACTTCCTGGTTTCTGTTGAAAACAGATGTAACAAAATACAGCAAGAGATGCTGATATGGAGTTTCTAGTACAATAATAAAAACTTGGACAATCTGTTTGAATATTGGAGGCTGTAGCTGAGCTGTTATTCTATGCCACTGTTTTCCTTCTCTAGCATCCTTAATTCCCTCTCTTGCTGTCATTGTATATTAAGCATATTGAACCCAGGAGGAAAATAAAGAAGCCTATTGGTTTTTCAAAAAGGGCTTTGTATGATGTGTTTTTTTCTGCATCAGGAGTGTCATTTCTGTCGATCTTTATTTTATTTAGAGTTCAAATTTGGGAAGGAAGGGAGAGAATGTTAATTTTTTCAGATTAAATTGTATGCAAGGCTTAAGAATTGTACTTGGTTGCTAGATATTACGATGAGTACTCTATAAATACCTAATATAGATATAAAGAATCTTTCGTTTTTCTCTACATTCATGTATCATAGCAGTGTTCTAATGCAAGCTGTTTTTGTGCATGACCTTTTAATCAGTCTATCTGAATTGTTTGTGTTTCAGTGCTCACTGGTTTGCAGCAGGGGGCCCAATTTTCAAATGCAGGTGCCTAAATGCAAGCAATTAAAGGGACATCAGTTTTTAGCTTTGATTCTCTGGTTTAAAGTTACTTACTTAAACGTTAGCATAAAATACCTCAGTTTTGTCATTAGCAAGAATCATGCCTGACAAAAGTTTGCTTTTAAAAGGAAAAATTGTTGCTGAACCAATGTGAATAATTGGTAGAGTTCACACATAAAATGAAAGGCCCAAACAATCGCAGTAGAAATATACATAATTGTAGACCTGCTTCTTCATTGCAAATCACTGCCTCTTCTAAGGAGTGTTTTTAAGAAGTCTGCTGCTTTGTCTGCTTAAAGCACTGGGATTATTTATGAAAGGAAGACTGCAGTTTTGCCACAAAGGGAAAAACTACCCTGAGACATAGGATGTTCAAGAAAACTTACTCCTCCTTATTGGAGGAGAAACTTTTCATACTGTTGAGATCTTCATGGAATAAAATTTAATTTGAAGTGTTTCAGGCCATTAGCGCTCTCCTGAAAAGGAAAGAATCCTATAATGACAATCTATTAGGTGGAGTCAGTGGTCTAGATCAGTGTTTCCCAAACTTGGGACGCCGCTTGTTCAGGGAAAGCCTCTGGTGCGCCTGGCCCGTTTGTTTACCTGCCGTGTCCGCAGGTTCGGCCGATCACGGCTCCCACTGACCGCAGTTTGCTGTGCCCGGCCAATGGGGACCACGGGAAGCGGCAGCCAGTACGTCCCTTGTCCTGTGCCGCTTCCTGCAGCCCCCATTGGCCGGGCCAGTGGGAGCCGCAATCAGCCGAACCTGAGGAAGCGGCAAGTAAACAAACCGGCCGGGCGCGCCAGAGGCTTTCCCTGAACAAGCGGCTTCCCAAGTGTGGGAAACACTGGTCTAGATATTTTGATGATGGTGATTTATGCAAAATCTAGATGATTCCTTTAGCATGATTAGATCCCAGCTCTGGGTTTATTTTGCATTTTATGTGTAGGTGTATAAATGAAATTAGCTGATACCTGAAAATAACTTCCTAGGATGTAGTTGACAGTCGTTTTTGCACATTTACTTTTTTTGGTTAAAATGCAGATAACCATACACATATGCACATTTAACTGTGTTGTTTGGAAACACAACAGATACTAACACATTATCTAAAAACAGATGTCACTTTTAAAGAAATTATCTGTGTTTTTTCCTATTTTTATTTTTTGCATTTTGACTTGCTTTTACTCTGATAACATTTAACAGAGACATGGTGTGATAATACGCATGACTGGAATATTGTTATAGAAGGGTACAGCTTGCTCAGGAAGAACAGGCAGGGAAAAAAAGGGAGGCGGTGTTACCTTGTATATTAAAAATGTATACACTTGGACTGAGGTTGAGATGGAAATAGGAGACAGACTTGTTGAAAGTTTCTGGGTAAGGTTAAAAGGGGTAAAAAACAAGTGTGATGTCACGTTGGGGGTTTACTACAGACCACCTGACCAGGAAGAAGAGGTGGATGAGGTTTTTTTAAACAACTAACAAAATCATCCAAAGCACAGGATTTGGTGGTGATGTGGGACTTCAACTATTCAGACATCTGCTGGGAAAATAACACAGCAGGGCACAGATTATCCAACAAATTCTTGTTATGTATTGGAGACAGTTTTTTATTTCAGAAGGTGGAGAAAGCTACTAGGTTAGAAGCTGTTCTAGATTTCATTTTGACAAATAGGGAGGAACTGGTTGAGAATTTTCAAGTGGAAGGCAGCGTGAGTAAAAGTGATCATGAAATGATAGTGTCCATGATTCTAAGGAATGGTAGGAGGGAGAACCGTAAAATCAAGACAATGGATTTCAAGAAGACCAGACTTTAGCCAACTCAGGGAGTTGGTAGGTAAGATCCCATGGGAAGCAAGTCTAAGGGGAAAAAAAATTGAAGACAGTTGCAGTTTTTCAGAGATACATTATTAAGGGCACAAGAGCAAACTATCCCATTGTGTGGGAAAGATAGGAAGTATGGCAAGAGACCACGCTGGCCTAACCAGGAGATCTTAAATGATCTAAAAATCAAAAAGAGTCCTACAAAAAACGGATACTAGGTCAAATGACAAAAGATGAATATAAACAAATAACACAAGTATGTAGAGACAAAATTAGAAAGGCCAAGGCACAAAATGAGATCAAACTAGCTAGAGACCTAAAGGGTACCAAGAAAACATTCTACAATACATTAGAAGCACGAGGAAGACCAAGGACAGGGTAGGCCCATTACTCAAGGTGCGGGGGGGAGAAAAGAAAATATGGACATGGCAGATGTGCTTAATGACTTCTTTGTTTTGGTTTTCACCAAGAAAGTTGGTGGTGATTGGATGTCTAACGTAGTGAATGCCAGTGAAAATGAGGTAGGATCAGAGACTAAAATAGGAATAGAACAAGTTAAAAATTACTTAAAAAATTAGATGTCTTCAAGTCACCAGGGCCTGATGAAATGCATCCTAGAATACTCAAGGAGCTGACTGAGGAGATATCTGAGCCATTAGCAATTACCTTTGAAAAGTCATAGACAGGAGAGATTCCAGAAGACAGGAAAAAGGCAAATATAGTGCCCATCTGTAAAAAGGGAAATAAGGACAACGCAGGGAATTACAGCCCAGTCAGCTTAACTTCTATACCTGGAAAGATAATGGAGCAAATAATTAAGCAGTCAACGTGCAAACATCTAGAAGATAAGGTGATAAGTAACAGTCAGCATGGATTTGTCAAGAACAAATCATGTCAAACCAACCTGATGGCTTTCTTTGACAGGGTAACAAGCTTTCTGAATAAGTGGGAAGTGGTAGATGTGGCATATCTTGACTTTAGTTAAGCTTTTGATACTGTCTCACATGACCTTCTCATAAACAAACTAGGAAATGCAGCCTAGATGGAGCTACTGTAAGGTGGGTGCAAAACTGGTGGGAAAACCGTTCCCAGCAGCAGTGCAAGTAGGCGGTATGCTCTGGTACCAGCAAACTAATTATAGCTGGTACGACATACCAGGAAGACACAGCAGCAGCCCTGCCAGATGAGAGGGCTGAGGAGTGCTGCCCCTCCCATCAGGGAAAGGGGCAGAATTCCTAGCCCCGCCTCCTGCCCTTCCACAGCGCTGCGTCTCCGTCTGTGTACCACAGCAGCAGCAGCAGCCCTGCTGGAGGAGGGGGCTGTGGGGTGGGGCTGGGAGTTCTGCTCCTTTCCCTGCTGGGAGGGGCAGCAACGGGGAAAGAAGCTGAACACCGGCGGCTCCTCTGTCAGCTGTACCACCCCCCTCTCCCCCGAGCCCTGGCTCTGGCGCAGCATGAGGACAATAGAGCTTCCCTGCCCCAGGTAACATGGGATGGATGTGCAGTGGGGACGGGGAGAGCATGGGGCCCTGGGCTGGGGGCGGGGCAGTGAAGAGTCACATGGAGGGTCATGTGGGGAAGTCATGTGCCCCCCCTTAACTGGTGCCTCCCCCCCCCATACCACTAGTTGCACCACTAGTTCCCAGAGAGTAGTTATCAGTGGTTCACCGACATGCTGGAAGGGCATAACGAATGCAGTCCCGCAGGGATCAGTTCTGTTCAATATCTTCATCAGTGATTTAGATAATGGCATAGAGAGTACACTTATAAAGTTTGCAGATGATACCAAGTTGGGAGAGGTTGCAAGTGCTTTGGAGGATAGGATTAAAATTCAAAATGATCTGGACAAACCGGAGAAATGGTCTGAAGTAAATAGGATGAAATTCAATAAGGACAAATGCAAAGTACTCTACTTAGGAAGGAACAATCAGTTGCACACATACAAAATGGGAAATGACTGCCTAGGAAGGAGTACTGCGAAAAGGGATCTGGGGGAAGTGGACCACAAGCTAAATATGAGTCAACGGTATAATGCTGTTGCAAAAAAAGCGAAAATCATTCTGGGATGTATAAGCAGGACACGAGAAGAAATTATTCCGCTCTACTCCATGCTGATTAGGCCTCAACTGGAGTATTGTGTCTAGTTCTGGGTGCCACATTTCAGGAAAGATGTGGACAAATTGGAGAAGGTCCTGAGAAGAGTGACAAAAATGATTAAAGGTCTAGAAAACATGACTTATGAGGGAAGATTGGGAAAAAATGGGTTTTAGTTTAGTCTGGAAAAGAGAGAACTGAGAGGGAACATAAGTTTTCAAGTACATAAAAGGCTGTTACAAAGAGGAGAGAGGAGAATTGTTCTTCTTAACCTCTGAGGCTAGGACAAGAAGCAATGGGCTTAAATTGCAGCAAGGGCAGTTTAGGTTGGACATTAGGAAAAACTTCCTAACTGTCAGGGTGATTAAGCACTGGAATAAATTGACCAGGGAGGTTGTGGAATCTCCATCATTGGAGATTTTTAAGAGCAGGTTAGACAAACACCTGTCTAGATAATACTCAGTCCTGCCGTGAGTGCAGGGGACTGGACTAGATGACCTCTTGCGGTCCCTTACAGTCCTACGATTCTATGATTTACACTAACTGCAGATAACTGTGCCTGCTTGTGGATTCCCTTTGCATGTCGATGTCTGAGGAGGACAAAGAATAAAGCATATTCTTTGTGTATAAAATTATTACAGTGATATTGATATACATTTATGGTTTAAAATACAATTGAATTCCAGTTATCTAAATCTACAATACCTGAACCTCTCAGTCTACTGAACTGCCATTATGACACCCTGGTCTATTGAAACCTGATTATGTGAACATAATCTTTTCAGCTGTTCAGATAATCAGGATTCTACTATACCTTCGACACTTTTTTTCAACACATTGAGTATTTAGAAAAATCACTTAAACTTTTATATTAAGGCAACCAAAGGGCAAATAGTTAATCTTAACCATCAGGTCTGATTTTGAATTGGGAAATTTTTGAATACTTAATTTGTAATGTAACTAATAGCACAGTCTGAAACAATATGTTCCAGAATCTCTTGGAAAATTCATGGAGAAAAGTAACATTTGCTTATTATTTTAGCTAAAGATGTAATTGGAAAATAACTTTTCCCGTACTTCAGACAGAAATCAGATTGGAAGATGCAGGGGCTGAGCTAAAGAAATGCAGCTGTTCCCTCTTTCATTACATCCAGTTAAATATCGTGAAACATTTTAAACAAGCAAAAAGCTTTATTTAGATTAGTCATCTAGTTCGATGTAGGCTTTCCTTTTCCAAAAATGTTTGTGTACTGACTGAGAAATGTATGAAAGTTCTATGTACCAGTCAAAATCTGGTAATAGCAATTATGTTAACTATTAACATAATCCATAATTTATATAGCAGTGGTGTCTGAAACTGTGTAGAGAGATTGCATTTTGTAGCAAAAAGAAGCACTCTGTAATTGGGCTGGAAACTTGTCCTCTGTAACACTTGTCCTTTATTAATACTGATTTACAATAAAACCTAGGAATGTTGTTTAAGTCCAGACTTCTTCTGTATCATTAACTCCATATATACCTGTAATAAATAATGCTGTTAAAGTAATTATATATTTTCACGGTCACATACAACTTCCATGATTATTATTATTGTAATTACATTCATATGGGAAGGCAATGTTGCCTGGTGGGTAGAGCAATGGACTGGGGCTCAGGAGACCTGAGTTCTATTCTCTGCTCTGCCACTGGCCACCTGGGTGACCCTGGACAAGTCACAGCCCCTCTGTGCCTCAGTTTCCCCATTTGGATAATGGTAATATACTTGCCTCCTTCATAAATCACTTTCAGAATGACTGATGAAAAGCAACATATAAGAACTAGGTGGTAGTTTTATTCTGCCTAAAAATGTTTACTAGGCGCAGTCCCCACTCCAAAGAGATTAAAACCAGATGAGCTGCAACAAGGGTGATGGTATTTCATACTGAGGTATTATTTATTCCAGAATGATACCCTTAGCATAGTGTACGCTGTACTGGTTGGGGTACTGTCTTTTGGATGAGACCTACAATAAGGTTCTGACTGCATTTGGTAATTTAAAGATTTCACAGCACTCTACTGTAGGGTTGTTAACTTTGCTGTTTTGGCCCAATTTCTACCATGGATAATTATGTTCTGCCTACTTAAATTCCTCATGCAGTTTTGGTTTTTATATGGAATTTTCCACTTTTTGCTCTAAACTGTTACAACAATACCTTTCATCCCAGAGGTGATTGCATTTCATTGACTAATTAAGTGAATTTGGATCCTTTGAGATGAAAGACATTATATAAGTGATGATGATAATAATCTTACAATCAATCGAATAATCCATATAAAAATAAGATGGAAGGATTTGCACTGTATTATGAAAAGGCATTCATCGCTTTCTATATCTTTACATTATAGCCCACTGATGATTATTACCCAGAAGATCACAACTCTTGCATTCCAAGTGCACGATGGTAAGCAAACAAACCTCCTGATATCCTAAAGGGAGCATTTCCATTCCAGTCCATTGTCTTTAGTGGAGTTATCCCAAGAATGAATTTAGTTCACTGTTCCAGAGTAGCAGCCGTGTTAGTCTATATCCGCAAAAAGAACAGGAGTACTTATGGCACCTTAGAGACAATCAAGATAGCCCATTTCAGACAGACAATTGACAAGAAGGTGTGGGGATACTTGAGATTCATCTTGATGATCACTACAAAAGTTTTTTTCTTCCTACTGATAATAGCTCTCAATTAATTAGCCTCTTAGAGTTGGTATGGCATGTGTATATATATCTTCTTACTATATGCTCCATTCTATGCATCCGATGAAGTGGGCTGTAGCCCACGAAAGCTTATGCGCATATACATTGTTAGTGTCAGTGCCACATGTACTCCTGTTCTTTTAGTTCACTGTGTTCCTCCGAGCAAGAAAGGGCAGTGCTTTGTGAAAAACAGACAGATTTTGCTGCATTTTTCTTGATTCTAATCCTTCTGTTTATAATAAAGATACATTTATACCTCAGAGAAGATTACCTCTGGGGGATTGAAAATTTCACTGGTTGGGAGACCATGGGCCTAAGTCTGATCTCCTTTAGTATTTGACGCTCGTGTAACTCCACAGACTTTCCTCAAGTTACTCTTGATTCTTGCTGATGTGAGATCAGAATCAGGCCCAGTGACTTAATATGTTCAGCCCTGAATCTGTGCTAGACCAAGGCATGAGTTTAAGGACTTGTCTGTACACACAATTTATTTTGCGGCAAGCTGGGGCGTGAATCTATCCTGTGCTAGCCTGCTGCAGACTAACTGTCTGCATAGACTAGAAGTCTGCTTGAGCCTAATTTTTAGGCCTGACCCGAATTGGGCCCATGCCTGCCTGGCCCAAGTCTCTTTGACACTGCTAGTGCCACAAATGGCATCATTTTCCAGAAAGATGTCTGCCTCCAGTACAATAAAAGGCTCAAACATTGCAATTGTGATTAGTGTTGTTTATTTCTATAGCAGTTGCAGCGGGGGATAGGGTTGCCAACTTTGTGATTGAAGAAAACAGAACACCCTTGCCCTGCCCTGCCCTGAGGCCCTGTCCTGCCCCTTCTCCAAGGCCATGACCCCTTTCCCACCCTTGCTCATTTTCACCAGGCTGGGGCAAGGAGTTAGGGTTCAGAACGGGGTGAGGGCTCTGGCTGTGGGTGTGAGCTCGGGGATGGGGCTGAGCATGAGGGGTTTGGTGTGCAGGACAGGGCTCCGGGTAAGGCTGAGGGGTTTGGAGTGTGGGAGGAGGCTTTGGGCTGGAGCAGGGTGTTGGGGTGGGGGTGGGGGCTCTGGGGTGGGGCCAGAAATGAGGGGTTTGGAGTGTGGGAGGGGGCTCTGGGCTGGGGTGCAGGTTCTGGGAGGGAGTTTGGGTATGGGAAGGAGCTCGGGGCTGGGGCAGGGGTTTGGGCTACCGGGCGGGGTACGGCTTAGCTTAGGTGGCTCCCGGAAGCGGCCAGCATGTCCCTGCGGCCCCTAGGAGGAGGCATGGCCAGGCACCTCTGCGCGGTCCCTGTGCCCACAGGCCCTGCCTACGCAGCTCCCATTGGCTGCAGTTCCCGGCCAATGGGCGCTGCAGAACCGGTGCTCGGGGTGGGGGCAGTGCGTGGAGCCTCCCTAGCCATCCTTGCGCCTAGGGGCTGCAGGGACATGCTGGCCACTTCCAGAAGCTGCAAGGAGCCTGCCTTAGCTCCGTTGCGCTGCTGACTGGACTTTTAACAGCCTGACCGGAGCCGCCAGGGTCCCTTTTTGACCGGATGTTATGGTCGAAAACCTGACGCCTGGCAACCCTACCTGGGGACTCCATGCAGGGATCTGAGCCCCATTGCGCTAAGCGCTGTACAAACAAATAACACAGAGACAGTCTCTGCTTCAGAGAGAGTAGTAATCTAGGATTTAGGTAATATCCAACAGGTGTAAATAAACAGACACATGAGGGGGGAAGACTTGGTAACAGCAGAGATGGATGCATTTAAAATTACTCTTTTAAAAAGTCCTACAGATTAATTGTAGTGGTAAGTGCTTATTACCTTACAAACTTTCAAACTTGTGGAGTGGATAAAATGGATGCAGTTTCCATTTTCAAGCAGTTGTGACTCTATCTGTAGAAAATACATACAACTCCCTTCCAAAGGAAACCAATCTCTGCCCCCAACCTCTCCAAAAATAGAAGGGAAAAAAGAGGTTAAATATGCTGGTGCATTCATGATGGGTGTGCACTTAAATATATCAGTGTTTGTTGTTAAATGCATGGTATGAAATATACAGGCTGTATAGTGTTACATAGTTAATGATAATATAATAACCTTAACTTTTGCATTTGAGTGTTCAAAATAACAATTTTCCGTTAATCATATGGGTTTTTACATAAGAAAGAAAGTTTAAGCACACTAGTCAAGTGGCAAGTGTCTGTTTTACAGTGGTAGGTATAATCTGAGCCCGGGAGTTCAGTGGTTAGGGTGCAGTGCCTGGGCAGAAGGAAACTCAGTTGAAACTCTTGACTCTTGTCGAGTTCTGAGCAACCCCTTCTTTCCCATGCCAGCAGCCAGTTCCTCTCCCTTGGCCAGTCTTCTTGCTGTGAATTGCCCCTTTCCTCACATGGGAATAAGGAGGAGGCTTGTGGCTAAGAGGACCAGCATCTTTTGGGAACAGGGATTTCCTGGTACAGAGCTATAATAATAGCCACTGGGGATGAATGCTGGTGGATGGGTTTTATGCAGCTCACTGCCTACTTGGGAAGCTGTTTCAATAGGTACAGAGAAGGTGAGGTGGGGGAGAGCTCATGTTGAAGAGGAGAGAATGAGGAAGGGAGATGGCTCCAAAGGAGGAGAGCCTTGTAGGGAGAGTGGAGGAGGAACCGGCCCTAAAGTACCTATTCTCAGTACTTCAGTGCAGTCTTCTGAGGATGAGCGTGCTTGACTTAAAGGATGGAAAATGAAACCAAATTATTACTGTTGGTAATGAAAAACAGGAAGGCCTGTGACTTTAAAATCTCCAATAACTGCCTACAGCATATAACCTCTGAGTTTGGGATAGTTTTCGGTAGTTATTTTTGGAAGAGTCTAACTTGATTTTATTGTGTCATGCCTATTATTTATCCTTGCTAGGAATAGGCCGACAACCTGAGGACCTCACTGCTGAGCAAAATCGGCTTGCTGTAAAGTAAGAATTTACTTCTCCCACTCAGTGTGTCTTTAACCTCATCTAAGTAATAGTGGTCTGTGGGGTTTTTAATTACTCCCTGACTCATTACCAGGAGTCAGATTTTCCCCAATCATGTGCGACTTTGAAAAAAAATAATCGTTGTTAATGTCGGTACTGCCTGCAATCCACCCAGTGCCAAAGGTGGATACTTTAATACTTATTAAGGTAATTGTTTTTGTGATGTTGGTGTCCCAACCACCCACACGAGTTCTTCATTTCCCCCCGACTGCACCATACACCAAGAGAGCCCTCGTTTCTCCAAGGCCGGGTTTAGACCCTGTTTCAGCAAAGTACTTAAGCACATGGTTAAATCCCATTAACTTTAATGGGTGCCTAAAGTGCAGCAACTGCTTATGTGCTTTGCTGAACCAGGCCCTTTAATAAAGCTGTGCTGCTTGGATCTTCAGGCTTTCGTCTACCCGTTCACTGTGGTCTGCTATTTTTCACATTAGAATACTCCCCCCGCTCCCCGCATCAATAGCTACATCAAAGCACTAATCCATGTTAAATCAGCAAGGCTGAAGTTTGCCTCTGACACTTCAAATGCTGCTGGGTTTTTTTTTAACCTACCACCAGCAGTTTCTGGACACTGATTCATGTTTCTCCTCCATCTCTTCATCTTCCAAGTACAAACTTTGATACTACAGGTTTCACTGTTTACCAAAAGAAAACTGATGCTGCTTATCTATTACAAGCATTTTTCCCCCCAATCTTTTTTTAATTCCACTCTAATTGTGGAATGAAAGTGAAATCTTTTTTGAAAAGGCTGAAAGTTACAGCAGTCATTAACTTTGATCCTTCTGCTTAATACATTTGAAATTTTGCTTAGAGGCAAAATAATTAGTTCCTCAGTTTTCAAGGTTTAACTGTGAGCCATTGGAAAATTTGCCTAATTATTAGATGATGGAACTATGATTGTCATCTCTTGGAAAAACTAAAGTTTGTAGGAAGGTTTATATAACATTTCTACAGTGACCTGTTGCTTTGTGTCTCCATTTATCATTTAGTATACAGCTGGCTTTAAAAATGTAGAGTACTCATGATTGAGGTTCTGTTGTACGTAAAATTTTAAATACACTCGATGGCAAAATAGTATGTTACACAGTGTAATTCAAATGTAGAGTACTCATGATTGAGGTTCTGTTGTACGTAAAATTTTAAATACACTCGATGGCAAAATAGTATGTTACACAGTGTAATTCAAAAACTTATCAAAACTACCCATGAAACTTTTTGCCATATTTTACCTTGTTTTGTGTTGTGTGTGGATGTTTTGACAGAATAAGACCTTCCTTACTGGAGTATTTGAGCTATCTCCTCAATTTTATGAGTGTCATAGCTGGACCTTGCAGCAATTACAAGGACTATATAGCCTTCATTGAAGGGAGGCATGTGCATATGAAACTTTTAGAAGTGAACTGGAAGCAAAAGGGTTATGACAGACTTCCTGATCCTTCTCCAACTGTAAGTTGTGAAAAGCCAACTATTTATTGCAAAGGGCTAGATAATACTGCTTTGCATGTCTGATTCCTATAACTGCACCTAGTTTAAAACCAAACAAGGAAAACTGCTTGGGGTATTGTGCCAGCAAATATATTTGTTTTCTGCTGTTTGTGTTGATAACAAAGCTAGGGGGAAGGGGGTTGGCATCATTCCTTTGTTCAGAAGAGCACATAGCAGCTCATTGGTTGGTGAACATTGTATGTGTAAGTCTCTCCATTCACAGTAGGAACATACTGTAGATTCTGATGATTATGAATTGTAATTCAGACTTAGACAAAAGAGAGAGAACATTTTACAAAAGGTAAAAGCTGAAAAAACTATTGTACTGTAGAGGATATGTTAGATGCAGGAATCATAATTGATTAATTACTGTAAGTTGCCCAGATGCATTTCAAGGAAACCTGGTGACTGTCTTAAGGTATCTTTGAAGCCATCTTTTAAGTCTGAAAAAGATAAATCCATTGCAAGGACTTTAACTTGATTCTCCAACAAGTGGCATTCATGTATTGCAGAAAAATGCATGGACCAGATTCCTCTCTTACATTGGAGTGACTCTGGATTTATACCTTTGTAACTGACTGAGAGCAGAATTTGGTTCTGCATATTCTCTTTGTAATGTGGAATATGTATGTATACTCATCCTGATCTCTCACTGGTGTAATCTGCTGACAGTGTAAGTTAAGTCAGAATCAGGCCCACATTGTTCCACTTGCATACATTATATATATATATGCAGTATAGAAAAAATAGTATTTTTCTTTTAAAAGTTAAGGTATAAAATGACATTAAGCATTAAAGTTTTAATGTATATGGAGTGCATGTGGAAAAAAAGTATTTAGGAGCTAAAAGCGAGTTAGTTAATCAGTGTTTAAATAATAAGTGGTATATTGTTTTTGATTCTCCTGATAGTCGGAGTCTACTCTTACATTCATATTGCAAACAGGTGAATCCGTATGAGTGAATCTGTTTACTCACGATGGATATGTGAAAGCCAGTTACAAAGCATTCACATAGCTTACACCTATAATTCTGATTTCTGGGAGTGCTCGGGCAACTAACCACATTTTTAAAATATATGTTTGCTAGGTTAGGTGCAGGACAGTATCTGTCTAAGTCATTTTGAGAGGCACTTTCAGACACCTTGATGGGTGTGATGGAAGAACCTAGATATATAACAATCTGATTGTACTGGAAATCAGAATATTTGGTGCTTCCCAGCAGGAATCCAATAATCAGTTCCTGTGCTTAGCTGCACAGATGAGGAAACGCTCTGTTTCCCATCTTACTTCTGTGTCCTCCTCAGGGCACATCCAGCAGTTCATGTACGGTGCTTAGGTGAAGGAACATGGTCCATTTTGGTTGTGAATAATTCTTTAATTTCTGTTTGTAAGATTAATTAGTAAAATATGTTAAAGCCAACTTTGCATGGCTTTCACTGATTCATTATACCAGCTGGTCCTTGTTACAAATTAATTATGAGGAAAAGGAAGCTATTATTAGCTGTTACCAGTCTCGTTGGGGCTTTAGTCAATTTATTTTTGTAAGTGGGAAGCATTATTTTGCTTTTAGTCTATTCTGATAAATGATCACATCAATGTTTTATTATTCATTATGCTTTTCAGGGGGCTGTGATATACAAACTGTGTATCACATTTGTATCTCTCCTTTTGTTCTTGACACTTACCAAGACCTATCCTGTTACATACATTGTTGATAGCCAGTTTATCAATAACACATCCTTCTTGTCAAGACTTGGCTACCTGTATATCGTTATGCAAGCATCGAAGCCAAAATATTACTTTGCATGGACATTAGGTAAGGATGACTAAATGGCTTATTTTGTGTCCAAATACATTTAATACATAAACAGTGGGGTGTATGAAATTGTCATAAAACAATTATTTTTTAAAATTTTGGGCCCAATCCTGCAATTTCCACAGCACCCCTGCATCTGTGCAGAGCCCCACTGAAGCCAATGTGGGTGCAGCAGTCTGTCTGTGCGCTGCCAGTTGCAGAAGGAAAGAGATTTGGGGTTCTATGGCTATATTGACTATAAATCTCAAAAGGACCCTGTCAAATAGTGTAGGCCAGAAGTTTGATCTACTTTAAAACTGTTGTCAATTGGCAGCAAATGTCCCCCCTCCCCCATACCTGGGGGCAGATCCTCAGCTGATGTCAATTATTATAGCTCCATTGAACTCAGTGAGGAGTATGTGGCCTCTGGAATCTAGATGTGTAATATAATTGGTGTGAGTAGGGGTGTATGTATGTAACACCTTCGCCTTACACTTCGACCTTGTTAATTGTACCTAAATTACTTTTATTGGTATTCTTAATACTTTAAGAAGAAAATATTGTATCCTTTGTGCCCGGATTGTATTCCCTGGCCCCAATCCTGTACTGCTGTGGTGCAGATGGGGGCTGATGGAGCCTGTGATCACCCTGGTAGTTACAAGGCCATTGTAGATGTGAACCAGCCTATCCAAGGCTGTGGGAATCTCTGTACAACCATGCTTAGGGACTTGTCTATAACTAGAAAGTTGTCCTGCTTTAACTATACTAGGGAATAGGCTTTGCCAGCATAAGGCGCCTTTATACCAGTATAACTGCATCCATATTAGGGGTTGTACTGGTATAACTATACTGGTAAAAAATCACACCCCTAACTGCCAATTATACCAGTACAAAATCTGTATGTGGACTTAGCCTCATTCAGTCCCCATCTCCTGTGGATGACAATTCTACACCCTTACTTGCAAGGGAGAAAGGGAAGCAGGGTGTGGGCGGAGATAAGGATGGTCAGGAGTGGGCTAATTGACCCCTAACCCTGCCCTCCCCATTCACTTGGGTACAGAGCAACCATAAGGCAGAAAAAGAATTCTGTCCGCTATACTGAAGAGAGAGCTCACCTGCATAGGATGAGGAGTAGCAGTGTCAGCTGCTCAGGTGTAAAACTCCCTGGCTAATCAGTCTTGTAAAATTTTTCTCATCCAGTCACCTGAAGCAAGCAACTTTTCACGGCAAATAAAGTTGTTACATTATTCGACAGTCATTACTATGATAATGGATAGCCATTGCTATGGTAATGGATAGTCAAGGGCGTTGGCTGGTCATAAATGTTAATACAGTTGAACTGCAGAGTTATGAACACCTCAGAAATGGAGGTTGTTCATAACTCTGAAATGTTTGTAACTCTGAACAAAACGTTATGGTTCTTTCAAAAGTTTAAAAGTGAACATTGACTTAATACAGCTTTGAAACTTTACTGTGCAGAAGAAAAAAGCTGCTTTTAACCATCTGAATTTAAACGAAACAAGCACAGAAACAGTTTCCTTATATTGTCAAATCTTTTTTTTTACACTTTCCCTTTTTTTGTTTTTTGTTTATTTTTAACACAGTACTGTACTGTATTAGCTCTTTTTTTCTTTTTTCTTTTGGTCTCTTCTGCTGCCTGATTGTGTACTTCCAGTTCCAAATGAGGTGTGTGGTTGACAGGTCAGTTAGTAACTCTGGTGTTCGTAACTCTGACGTTCTACTTGTAACATTTTTGCAAGGCTATATTCAATGTATTTCTTCCAATTTTGTCTTAAGAGAAAATTCAGCAAAGAGGAAAATATCAGGTAACACTGAGAGAATGAAATAATAGGGGCAAACAATAGCTGCGAGACAATATCTGAATACACTTGCAAACCTTGAGCCGCTTTTAGTATGTAGCTACTCTAAATATCTAAAAATACAAGGCTTTTAAGAAACTCTCTGTGTTACTAGTAACACCTTAAGTTGCTGAATTGGAGAACATTTAATACAATTTACTTTCCAACAATTAGGGTGAGGAAGATTGATCCTGTAGGTCAGGCATTGGACTTGGACTCAGGAGGACTCTGTTCCCAGCTCTGCTTGAGACTTCTTGTATAATGGCTTCTTGAGCAAGCCATTTGTGATTATTCAGAGGTTGAGACCCATTGTCTGCATGTGTTTGTGCACACCAGTTGTTACTATAAATTGGGCATTTGCTTGCCCTAGAGCATATTTAGACCAATTTGTGCAGCCAAAGAATTTGTACAGACCTTGGGCTTCAGCCTTTTAAAATCAAGCTCTTATTACTGTGGCTAAGCTTCCTTATATGTAAAAGTGGGGATCATATTCCTGTCCACCTCACACCAGTGTTTGGAGGCTAAAGTAATTAGCTGAAGTGAAACTCACTGAGATGCTCAGATGGAAAGAACTTTATAAGTGTAAAACATCCTTACTATTTCACTACTATACTGTCCCGTCCCCTCCCTCGCTTTACGCTTGGATAATGAAAATAGACCATTTGTTTTCGCGTGATTTTTTACAACCTTATTCCAGTGCTACCCTATTGTGTAGGGTAGGGCCAGGGCCGGTGCAAAGAAGTTTCGCACCCTAGGCAAAACTTCCTTGCACCAACCCTGTGCCCCCATCCAGCTAACGTCGCCCTCCCCGTGGCAGTCAGCTCCACCCCCCCCAGCAGCTACCCCACCATCCGCAGCGGCAAACCACTCCCCCGCCCGCGGGTCGAGGTGGAGGGGCTGGTCTGGTCTCCCCGTCGTCCCCCCCCCCCCCCGCAGCGGGGGGGCTGCTGTGGCCGGGGGCAGGGCTCAGCTCCCCCCCCCCCCCCCCCCACGCCACAGCGGGGGCGCTGGGCTCGGCTCCCCACCCCACCCCCACCCCACGGGCCGCGGCGGGCTCAGCTCCCCGCCCGCGGCAGCTCACCGGCAGCAGGGGCAGCAGCTCCTCTCAGCGGCATTCCTAATCACTGCCAGGAGTCGCCGCTCCCCAAATCCCGGTGCCTTAGGCGACCGCCTAGGGTCGCCTAATGGGAGCGCCGGCCCTGGGTAGTGCATGTTTGAAAGCAAATGATATTTCCAATGATATTTTAAAAGGAAATAAAAACAGTTATATTAAATTTTATGTAAACTGCCCACAGAAGACCCCCCCTCCCAATTCACACACCTAAAATTGTTTCCTTTAACAAAACCTAAATTTTGGTTCTAAACCACATACTACTTTCTTCTATTAAACGACATTAACCTTTAGGACTATTGGGCAGATCCCAGGCAAAGTAAAAGCAAAGGGGTTTTCTGACTGTTCACCCAAAAAAACGCCTGTGTTGCAAAATATTAGAATAATCCTCATATCCCAGTGCAGCAATGTAAACACCATTATATTGAGATCACGTTCTACCAACTCTTCAAATTTATTGATAGTTAAACCTGTTAAGACCATTCTTATTGAGTGAAAACTTGAAGTAAGGGTTCTTATTTCCCCCCTGAAAAATGGATACCATCTTTCTCTGTGTTTTGGATATAAACCACCTCCTTTTCAGCAGCATTGGCTGGAACAACAGCTCCCAAGTGGGACTGATGTCAGTTGGTGGGTTTCAGTCTCAGCTGCTAGTGGGCCACAGGAAGAGCACAGACAAGATCTTTCAGTGTTGCTGCTAGGTATATATGTGGAAATGAGGCAGCGGACACACAAAGGATACATGGGATGGTTGAAAGGATGGATAATGGAGTGGGGAGAGGGAGGGATTAAATCTCAGGAGGAGATAAGGGGATCTAAAACACTTATGTAAGGAAAGGGAGAATCAAATATTTCCAGAAGGGAGCAGGCCAGAGAGGCCTATAGAAAAGGAAGTAGTAAATGGCTTGGATTTTAGGGTGGGGAATGTGTTTCTTTGGCTATCAATTTATTTAATATTGAGAGTTAATTTGATTGGTGTCCAAAAATAACTTAAAACTAACACTCCATTGACCCCACCCCCACATATACTTTTCTTTTCTTTAATCGTCTTCATTTGTGTGTCAGAGGAGATTCCTTGGCAGGCTATACTGAAATGAAAGGGGGTGAGAGACTGCGTTTGCTGAATAGAGAAGATCACCAAAATCACAGAGACACAAATACCTGGACATAGAAGAGGAGCATCATGGAAGGGGCTAGAAAAGGGACTGTGAGCATTCAGACTAAGGCTGTGATAAAGTGCAAGAAAATAATAAGTGGAAAAAAACAGTTGGGATTGGTATATATGGAATAGAAACGGCTTTGGGATAATAAATCATTGAGAGAAATAATTTATTTTAGTTGAACATAGATTTAGATTATTAGAAAAATGTGGGTAGTAAACTAGAAACACATTATTAGATAGAAAAACTGCCTTTGGATTTATGACATGACTTAATCTTGGAGACTGTGGAAAGATTTTGTAAGTGAGTTTTGGGAAAGCACGCTCTATCTAGAGGTGGGCGAGGCTTCTATTATCTATGTTGCAAATCCAAGCAACAAAATGGCATGATTCCTCCCCACCCTTTTCAGTGAAGCTGTCTGTTGTGTGGAATAGGGCATTATATAATTATTTACTAAAACTGCCAATAAGCAGTTGCTGTTTCCAGAAAAGGACAGTCGTGCTATTGTGTGAGGCACACTGCAGAATTCCTCCAGATTCATTAAAAGATAGAAAATTCAAGCACTCTGGTTGGGAGCATTAAACACTGGAATTTAGCTGTAAACTCAAGACTTAAAATACTTGTTAGTAAAAACCATTTAGACCTGAATGCCACAATCTGATAGACGGGGTGGATCCCACATAAGCAACTAACCAAATAGGGTTAAATTCAGGCCTCACTGAAGTTAATGGCAAACCTCCCATTAGACTTCAGTAGGTCCAGGATTTTATCAGTAATTTGATAAATTCTTCTGCACTTCAGAGTACTTTATGCTGCATCCAAACCACTTTTGCATTGGGGCTAATAGACCTGTTTTAATATTAGACACTGGAATGCAGGTTTTGTCCACCTTTGCCTTTAATTAGGCAGTGTAGCCTGTGGAGACCAAAGGTCTCAGCATTCTGTTGGGATCAAGAAGTAGCATTGCAGTTTGAAGTGTGTGTGTGGGAGTTGATTTCCTACTGTATAGAGCACAGTTCAAAGGGTTCCCTTGATGCAGCATAGAGGGCAGCATGGGGCCAGAAGATTTATGGCTATACAGATCCTCCAGTTCTTGGCCCTGTGCATACATTGGCAGCAAAGAGGCTACTTCAGCCATTGTCTACAGCCATGTCCACTGCACAGCCTGTGGAGGGACATTTTTGACCTTCCTGCAGACATACTTAACTCACAGCCAGCAACCTGGGCTGGCTGTTGCTTCTCACGATTTGGGCCTATGGTACTGTAGCATGCAGAAAGCCCGAACAGTAGTAGACATTAAGGCAAGAAGGGACTAAATATACATTTTCTTATTTAATTCTAGCAATCTGGCACCAGCGGACAGCACTTGTTATTGATCTAGTAGCAGACACTTTCTTGTTCAATAAGAAGAAGTATAATAACAAGCAGAGTTGTTTTTAGATTGTTAGGATCAGAAATCAAGACTTGGAAGCCTCTGTTTCCAGCAGCTTGTCAGCAAAGTGGAAGATTAAGGGAAAGGTCCATATTTTTCTGGTTAGAATACTGCTTTTAGATTAGACTGCATCTCTGAGTTGTACTTCAGGATTATCCCTGAATTTGTACCTGATCTCATAACACTTTGTAAGAGAGACCAAGACCAATTTTGAATCCCGAGACAGAAATGCTGACTTCATTTAATAAAAATGAAAAGCTCAGCTTTATCTTCAGTTTTCTTGATCAGGCTTGTCATTTATAATGGAATAGGTGGAAAAATCTAGCAGTGTTTATACTTATTTTTTTTTCTTTCCAATATTTATAGGCTTGGCTGTATTTAGAGACCTAGAGGTAATGAGTCCCTCCTGTCTTCTCAGTATGCACAGAGAAAGGGCTTTTGACAGAGGCAGATTAAAAGCAGGATCCTTGAAATCCAGACCCAATTATCAAAGGGGCCCCAGAGCAAGACAGAACCCTGATTGGCTCCATGGGAAAGAACGCAGCAAGAGCTGCTGCCCATGGAATTCCTCTGGGCTTCCTGAATAAGGAAGAACAATGAGTCTTCTAGGAAGAGCTTAGTGTGTGGAAATGGGCTGGGTGAGTGTCCAACCTGACATTAACCAGGCCTCCATTTTTGCTCTTGCAATTATTTGCCCCTGCAATGTAAGTTATTTGTACATCTCAGTATTTGATGTGCAGAGACAGTCTGGTATTAAGTGAGGCACTGAGTGAGTTGTGAGATCAGCACGGAACTTTGTATATGGGGTGTTCAAAAGTCATCACTAAAGCTTACCAAATCTTAATAAAAAACAGAAACTTGAATTTGAGACACTTCAGTATTTCCCCCCCCCCCCCCACAAATACAAGGAAATAGTGCAGTATCACAAATACAAACGTGGCAAATATTGATACATTTTAATTAGGGCTGTCGATTAATTGCAGTTCACTCACACGATTAACTCAAAAAAATAATCGCAATTAAAAAAATGTATTGCGATTAATTGTAATTTTAATTACACTGTTAAACAATAGAATACCAATTGAAATGTATTAAACATTTTGGATGTTTGTATACATTTTCAAATATATTGATTTCAATTACAACACAGAATTCAAAGTGTATAGTGCTTTTTATATTATGTTTATTACAAATATTTGCACTGTAAAAATGATAAACAAAAGAAATAGTATTTTTCAGTTCACCTCATACAAGTACTGTAATGCAATCTCTTTGTCATGAAAGTGCAACTCACAAATGTAGGTTTTTTGTTGTTACATAACTGCACTCAAAAACAAAACAATGTCAAACTTTAGAGCCTACAAGTCTACTCAGTCCTACTTCCGGTTCAGCCAATTGCTCAGACAATCAAGTTTGTTTACATGTGCAGGAAATAATGCTGCCCAATTCTTGTTTACAGTGTCACCCGAAAGTGAGAACAGGTGTTCGCATGGCACTTTTGTAGCCGGCATCGCAAGATATTTACATCCCAGATATGCTAAACATTTGTATGCCCCTTCATGCTTTGGCCACCATTCCAGAGGACATGCTTCCATGCTGATGACTCTTGTTTAAAAAAAACAACGCGTTAATTAAATTTGTGACTGAACTATTTGGGGGGCTCTGTGTTTTACCCGCATTCTGCCGTATATTTCACGTTAGAGCAGTCTTGGATGATGACCTAGCACATGTTGTTTGTTTTAAGAACACTTTCACTGTGGATTTGACAAAACGCAAAGTAGGTACCCATGTGAGATTTCTAAAGATAGCTATAGCACTGGACCCAAGGTTTAAGAATCTGAAGTGCCTTCCAAAATCTGAGAGGGACGAGGTGTGGAGCATGCTTTCAGAAGTCTTAAAAAAGCAACACTTTGATGCAGAAACTACAGAACCCGAACCACCAAAAAACAAAATCAACCTTCTTCTGTTGGCATCTGACTCAAATGACGACAATGAACATGCGTCGGTCCACAGTGCTTTGGATAGTTATTGAGCAGAACCCATCGTCAGCATGGACGCATGTCCTCTGGAATAGTGTTTGAAGCGTGAAGGGACATATGACTCTTCAGCGCATCTGACACGTAAATATCTTGCAACGCCGGCTACAACAGTGCCATGCAAACATCTGTTCTCACTTTCGGGTGACATTATAAACAAGAAGCGGGCAGCATTATCTTCTGCACATGTAAACAAACTTGTTTGTCTGAACAATTGGCTGAACAAGAAGTAGGACTGAGTAGACTTGTAGGCTCTAAAGTTTGACATTGTTTCATTTTTGAATGCAGTTATTTTTTGTGCGTAATTGTACATTTGTAAGTTCAACTTTCATGATAAAGAGATTGCACTACAGTACTTGTAGTAAGTGAATTGAAAATACTATTTATTTTTACAGTGCAAATATTTATAATAAAAATATATATAAAGTGAGCACTGTACACTTTGTATTCTGTGTTGAAATTGAAATCAATATATTTGAAAACGTGGGAAACATCAATAAATATTTAAATAAATGATATTCTATAATTATTTAACAGCGCAATTAATCGCGATTAATTTTTTTAAATCGCTTTACAGTCCTAATTTTAATGCAACCATGATATATGTACGTTTTAGTTTCATAACGATTAGAAAAATCCTTTCTGTTCATTGTCCTTTACTATATTTTTTTTTTCCACCCTAAGAATTTTCTTCTTCTTGCTTATTAAGCATTGTCATTGTGTTCAGTGTCCTACAGACATGTAAAAAAAAATGACGCCTGCCACAGTCTAATTTGAATAGTTTGCGTTGATGTTACAGCTGACGCAGTCAACAATGCAGCTGGCTATGGATTCAGTGGTGTTGATGAGCAAGGCAATTTCCATTGGGACCTGCTATCCAACTTAAATATATGGAACATTGAGGTGAGTTAAAAGAAACAAAATCTTGGTATAATGATGGAGTGATGATTATGATGTGGTTCATTAGTAACAGGGATACATTTTTCTCTGCCAAAGGTGTGTCTAGCATTAGAGTGGTTTTGAATTTTATCTTTTGGACAGATACATTGTATTGGTCACACTTCATAGGAAGGTTATATTTTTAAATAGCTTCTAAAGAGCTAATAAACAATGTTTTAATAAACTATTAATTATTGTAGAGTTCAGCAGGTCAATAGATTGCTTATAACAATGATTCATAACCATGGTAGCATCTTCTATTTATGTGCTTATAACAATCTGTTATTACTGTTTTTAGTATTTATATGGCAATAGCAGGTAGAGGACCTACCTGAGATTAGGGCTCGTCTGTGCTAGGTGATGTACAAATACACAGTAAGAAACAGTCTATGCCCCAAAGAGCATATGTTCTAAATGGAAAAGACAGACAAAGGGCAGAAGAGAAAACAGATACAGAACAGTGAGGTGACCTGCCCAAAACCACAGAATACGTCAGTGACAGAGCCAGAAATAGAATTAAGAGTTATTCCTAGCTCAGTTCCCTATCCATTAGACCACACTGTTTCTCAGAACACCTGTAACTTGTTCCTCATGCCAGAGGTGTGCTTTTAACTTCCATTAGTCCCTTACAAAATATTTATAAAGGTACCCATACTATAAAGCGTGACCAACATATTTCCTGTTAGTTTGTCACCTAGGATAAATATCTTCTGAGTGCCAATGGCATGAGAAAATGTCTAGGTAGGAGTCTGGAACAGGCCATTCCCAGTTTCTCCTACAGATTTATTTTCATACAATAACAGGAGCTCTCCATCTACAATTCGTTATTTTAGAAGGAAACCGATGAGTTAACTGCATTGTAGCTTAGTGATCTATGGAAATACAGATTCTGGTAATTCATCTCTAAATTTTAGGGGCCCCTATAATTCTTAGTGGAAAAGTTGAGACCATCACTATATCCTGTCCCTTTCATCTTCCCCTTTTTTTGTGCTTGTCTTAACCCTTGCCCTAGCTTGCATCCATCACTCGTGGAGTGTTTTTCCTTGCTCCTTTTTTGTAGCATCCACAGTGGGTGCACAGTTCAAGTGTAGAAGCACTCAGCTTTCCCCCTTGCTCCCAGGACCTGAGGGGGGAATCCAAAATAGATTAAAAAGGAATGGGACTGCTCACTGTACCAGTCAGAGAGGAGGGGGAGCTGGTGAGGAATGTTGCTTACCTAAGTTGAGGAGAGAAGCTGTGAGTTCCCCAGTACTTTAACCCATTCTCCTGTCCTGTAGACCTCATGCACCCTCCCCCTCTCTGGGTCACATGGGCTATGGAGAGGGGACTCCCTTGGCAGCATAAGGAGCAATGAGGCCATAACAGCCCCAAGATTCCTGTGATGCCACAGCCTCATTTCCATTTTGAACTTCCCTTTGAACTGGTGCTGTCTGGTCCAGCTTTCCTTATGGAGAATACTCCTCTAACGGCACAACCTGTATGAAGAGTCCCATGGGGAGGCCCTGGTGGATGGAGGGAGGTATGAAATGATGGGAGGCCATAAGGCTCAGGCTCATTTTTTTCCCCCCCAGAGTGGGGCAGGCAGGGTTAAATATTAAATGGGCTCATGGGATTGTGGTTTATTAGGAAATTTTAAAAGTCTAATTTTTTTGTAAGCTGGTGATTTGGGGGTTACGGGGGGGGAGATGGGGGGAGGAGATAAATGATTTAGGAGGCACCTAATTGTGCATGATGTTAGTCTAAATAAGTGTCCTCTTATTACTAGTCCTCCCTTTCCCTTCTTGCCTTTGGTTTGTAATGCTCACTTGTTGCACCTTGCCTTTAATGGGACTGTGAGCTCTTCAGGGCCAGGACAGCATCCTCCTGAATATTTGTATGTCACCTATCACCATGGAAACCCCCTCCTGAGAGATTCTTGTAGGCAGTACCATACAATACATGTCAAATAGCAAGAGCCACTTACGTGCGTAAAGCACTTCTGCATTTGAGCCGAGTGCTAAATGTGGCTGCTGCTGGCACCATTTGGTCTTGGTGAAAATATACTCAGTGCAGGTAACAGACTGTCAATTAGGAAGTGTTGTGAAGTCTTTTAGGCACAATGAAAGACGAAGTATGTGTGGAAGGCATCAAAGATTTGAGGTAACTTCATCATTGATCCCCTCTATGGTCTGCCCAAAGAATGCCCTCTCAGGGCTCAGGCTGACCAAAAGTCCAGCCCCCACACTTGCTTTCTCTCCAAGGGCTATGGCCAGGGATTATATGTTGCAGATGGATCCTTCACAGCAGAGTCCATTTCTTTAAGGCTGAAAACATAAAAAGGTCTAATGCAAAAGGATACCTGGGGAGAGTCTGGCAGGTCAGAATCCTTCCAACCCTTCAGCAGGGTGGGGTCCCCTTTCGATAAAAGTCTCATGTCTGTTTGTTGAATCGAAAACAAGGCTCCTCTGTCAGGATAAACTCAGCCTTTTACATCAAAGGCCCTTTCTGTGTCTCCTTGCCTCTGGCACCTGTCTGAACCAGTATATGCAAACCACCCCAGGGGGGTGGTATTTCTCTGGAGCTATTTATAGTCCCAAGAACTGCAGTAATTACGCCCCAGTGTTTTTACTTCCTGGAGGAGCTTTTGTAACCTTCCTGCATGGAGTGAAATACTCTCCCTAGCTCACAATGATCCATATAACCTTCAGGAAGTTAATACAGTAGTCCCCAAAAGATACTGCATGTGGCTGCAATATCTGTAACAGAAGGTTTGAGGAGAACCCTGCCAGAGAGCATTCCATTTTGATAGCCAGCTTGACTGGCTGCTCTCTTGGAAACACAGAGGGGAAAAAAATCAATGCTTGCCAAGTGACAAAGGACAACATTGATAGAAGCAAGGAAATGCAGTTCCTTTCTCTAACTGGTACTACAATGCAATTAAGTTGTATTTGCCAATTTTAATTTAACTCTTAAAACACTGATGAAGATTGCTCTGACCTCCAGTATTTTGGACTGAGGTGCAAAAGCACTCAGGTACTCCTTTTGGGCCCCTCTCCTGCCATACTCCAGTTCACACTTCGCTTTGAAGACCTTGTGAGCTTTGGAAGAGCCCTTTGACCTTCTACTGGCATTGGTACAACTGCTGCTGGAATACTGTGTCCATTTCTGGTACCCACGATTCAAGAAGGATATTGATAAATTGGAGAGGGTTCAGAGAAGAGCCACAAGAATGATTAAAGGTTTAGAAAACATACCTTCCAGTGATAGACTCAAAGAGCTCAATCTATTTAGCATAACAAAGCAAAGATTAAGAGGTGATTTCATTACAGTCTACAAGTATCATCATGGGGAACAAATATTTAACAATGGGCTCTTCAGTCTAGCAGAGAAAGGTATAACCTGCTTCATGGCTGGAAATTGAAGCTAGACAAATTGAGGCTGAAAATAAGACACACATTTTTAACGGTGAGAGTACTTAATCATTGGAACAATTTACCAAGTGCATGGTGGATTCAACATCACTGACCATTTTAAAATCAAGACTGGATGTTTTTCTAAAAGATCTGCTCTAGGAATTATTTTGGGGAAATTCTATGGTTTGTTCTACAGGAGGTCAGGTTTGATGATCACAATGGTCCCTTTTGGCCTTGGAATCTATGAAGCTCTGGTGCAGAAAGCCTTCTCCTCATGTGATTTATGTTTGCAACTAGAAAGCAACAGTTCCCTTGGAGAGCCCATATTGAGAACCACCTCACAGCATTTTCATTGGTGCTCTCAGGTTACTTCTAAGGGAGACTTTCACTCCTTTTAATTTGGGCTGCACTTTAGAGGTGCATTCAAGCAATGAGCAGTAAAGAGACTTGTTTGGTGCTTTTTATTAACAAAGAAAACCTTCAAGATTTGTTCAGGGTGTTGCGTTATCAACTTATTACAAAGGAAAAACTGGACTGAGAATATAGAACACATTACAATGAGCCAAAATTCACTTGGAGAGTTGTTTCTGTAAGTTTCCCTTAGGGTACACTTCTCATTACAGTAAGCCACAAGGAAACTACAGTAAATAAATAAGCTCCAAGTTGTGACATGAATCTAAATGACAACGCAAAGCTGAAACACCATGCTTAACTCAGCCAGTTTTGCTACAGTATGGCAGCTTGTCTGGTATATTAGATCACCCATTGTTTGGAGAGCTCTGTGACATCTAATCACAAGAAGGTGAGTTACAGTTGGACTTTTTCAGTCTTAACTCTGAATATCCTGGTTTACCTTAAACCCATTCTAGTATGGTTTCTGGTTGTTTAATTTCCACTATAGGCTGTTTTGTTGCTCTGTGGTCTCATGGCAATGTTGACTTAGGTGCTCTCTTTAAAGTGTGTATTGGTGACCTGATAGATTGTAGAAGCCTCCTTCAGATGCATTGTGATTTAATGGATCACAGTTCATTTGGGGAATCTCTTAATTATTCCATTCTTCCTTCACATTGAGATTCGCTGGAGATCGGTCAACATTTCTGGAAATTTTTCAGCCAACTGTCGATGTGTAATTTAGGGAATATTTCATTATTGACACAATAAAGTGCAATGGGGCAGAGGTGCTAACCGTGTCGATGTCGTGGCAATGTGTGCAATAATGGACAAATTTGGCATGGACCCAGACAATGCAGCAAGTAGACCCCAGGTAACAACTGATGTGGATCCAGTGCATCACTGGGGAGCTGCACTGCTGTTACTCATCCACTGTGTAGTATGAAGTCCAGCTCCTCAGAAGCTTCTTGTCTCAGATAGCAAGTAGAGGACAAGTGGGGCCAGGCCATTGACAGAGGTGGAATTGAACAGGGATAGAGGATCTGCATTGGAGGGAACCCTGTGGTCCTCCAACCATGAGAGGGGCATACAGGGCTTACTGAATCAACAGGTTGAAGTAGTCACTGCAGAGTGGTTACGTAACTGCTCTGTGGGCTTGCCTCCCCTTTCCCTATTGGTATCTCCCTACGGCCCAGCTTAGTTTCTCAAGCTGCACTCTGGGCTGAAGATTTGGGCCTAAGTTCATGTACTAAAAAGACTTGCCATTGTTTCTTGAGAACAAGTTCATTTACCTGTCCCCCTGCACCCAATAATGCATTTCTTTTAGAAACCTTTTGTTTTCATAGCACTCTAGGGATTTCCAGTCCACCTAATGGACTGCAAGGTTTAAAGATTAAAAAGCAGTTGCTTGTAAGTTGAAGGGTTGTGGGTGGCATGAATATCTGAAATTATAAAACCTTTTTTGGCTTTTTCCATAATTTGAAAGATAGCCAAACACTTTTATTTTGTCTTATAATAAAAAGTGAGATTTTAAGGTGAGTGGCAAATGTCGGCCATGAGTAAATTCTTATGGCTGAGTTATAAGCCCCAAAACATGTTTATAATGGAAATGTTGACACAACCTTGACTGTGGCTAGCTACTACTACTAGCATACTGCATGTAAACCTCTTCAGTTTAAAATCCAGGTAGAGACTGGCATTGTCCTGTACATTTCAAAGCCAGAGTGAGATGTTAACTTTCTTCTCTCTCTTAGACTGCAACAAGTTTCAAAATGTACATTGAAAACTGGAACATTCAGACAGCTGCCTGGCTAAAGCGGTAAGAACAGTAAAACAGTCAATTGCTCGTGAGACTCAGTTACTTTTAGGTGGTAATGTTGGCTAGTAATTCTAACTGGTGAATCTGAAATATACAACAGCCTCTCGGTGTCTTTCATTTCTCGCTGTGTCTGTAAGAACTTGTGTTCTACTATGTTTTTGGTGCTCTGAAGTTTTTATTGCTACGTGTTTGGAATGACCACCATTACTCATGAACACCAAAGCCATGAGTGAGCTATTCAGGTCTTCCTAAATAACATTTTTATAGCACCTCTCACTGTCCATATTTTGTCTTTGTTACCCATCTGTATTATTTTGCTAGGAGTTTATCATATTTTATCTCTCACTCCCTTGCACTTGAAATCGATTAATTGCTATTGGAGATGGGCCTGAATTGGGTCTAAACTCCTTCTCCAATTAGAATTTTAGGAAACCTTGGGTCCTGATTCAAACTTCATAGCCTCAATATAATCTGTTGCAGACGCACCAGTCACCACATACTTCAGGTGCCAATTTAGGTCTGTCTTTATAATATGCCAACTTGAGACGCAGAAAGTAAATTTTGTCCAACACTAGGGAATTTGATTTCAGACTGTCATCACTATGGCTCACTGTAAATAATAATATTAATTCAAATTTTGTAGCTCAGTCCTTTCTCTGGATACTGTGGAAACAATGCCTTTGGTATGTGAAGTCCAGTTCAAAATACAGGAGTTTATATAATGTTTGTCCTAACTATATTTGGTGTAAAAATATGGATCTGAAAAATCTGTTTCTATTGTTCTTCGTGAGTGAAGTAAACATAATGTTTTTGGGTAAATAAACTACCACGATCATTTCTTAGGACCATTGCATTTTGAGTTAAAACTCAGATGTTGCAAGATTCTTAGGGTCCTGTTGCTGCGTTTCTGAACTACGCACATGGAACCATTCACCTTACATCTTCCTTAGCTGCTAGTGTAAGTCAGCATAGGTCCATTGATTTACACAAGCTAAGGAACTGGCTGTCTGTGATGTAGGGTACGGGCAGTGGCTGTATAATATTCTGCCTAAAGAATATTGAAATAGAAAAGGAAGTGTGGGGATGTCGCTTTCATCCTCCCACCCACTCTTGACTATCTGTCAAGTTTCTCAGGATACATACAGAGTTCTAGGTGGGAAAATGCTGACATGGTAAATGAGAACCCGCCTTATGCCATATTATATATAGAGAGGGCATAAATAATATGGCATAAATTGGGTTCTCATTTACCATGCCTATATATATGGTTTAAATTCCATGATAATTAATTAAGTCACGAGAGAATGCCTTACTCGTGCAAGTAATCCAATTGACCCTCACGGAAATGAAGGTTTGCAGGACTGGGCCCCTGATACATAAAGGAGATCAGAATGGGATCTTTAGGATTCAAGGAGATCTGCCGTGCAATGAATATTTGTTACTTGTTCAATCTGCTGTTTTCTGTTTGTTTCATTTCTTCCCAGTGTTTGCTACGACAGGGCTCCATGGTACCCCACAGCCTTAACATTTATCCTGTCAGCCCTGTGGCATGGTGTCTATCCTGGATATTACTTTACATTCGTTACCGGAATCCTTATGAGATTAGCATCCAGAGCGGTACGTAGCCTTTATTGTTCTCTTCAGAGGCTTATATTAGATTACTGTAAAGCTTTCAGTGCTGGATGTTTATGTACCCTTTGACATACTGAGCCATTTTCATCCCTGGTATACTGCTGTTGAGTGCACATGAGGGATGAAACCACATAATACCTTTTTCCTTTGAGATGATCCTCACTGAAACGTTGATCTGCACTGCAATAATTGTAGGTGCTTCCTGTAATTACAACCAGCCATTATTCTTATTGATTCAGCCTAGCAGGTACTGCGACGCTGGACTTGGCTACAGTCATAGAGAGAGGTGAGGGGCCATGCAAAATGCTAGTGGTCAGTCATACACTTTGTGCATAGGTTCATTTGTCTCATAATTGACCTGGTCAGGTAGAAAGAGCTTCCATCTCATCTGTGTATTGTGATAATTCTGTGTAAAGTACAGACCTCATAGATTGGATTGAACCAAGAGTTAGTTGCAGGCTGTATAGGCATGTCTTTGTAGACCACATAAGTTTCTACAGAATATGTGCTTTCATTTTTTTAAAAAGAAAAGCTTCTGCCCTTTATGGTTGCAAAAAAAGAATTCTGAATGGAACCCCAGTGCATTGTTGACTAAATCTGCAGATAGATCACACACAACAGTATGTCTGAGAACTTTGAACTGGCCCCATTCATTGCAGCAGAGTGTTAACTTTGGATCCTAATAATGACAATTTAATTTTCCAACATTAGTAACTCTGTCAGTCATTCTAGTGGAAACATCCACTGTGAAGAGATTGGAGAGCACCATCACTTTTACCCATAGTCTGACCTTGGGTATATATCCATATCAATTTGACAAATGAACAAAGCTGGCAATCAATAATAGTTACCATAATACTGTACCACAATAATACTTTGCGCTTAATTTGCTCCTTCCCTATGAAGATGCATTCCACAGATTAAAACAAATAACCCACCCCCCAAAACATTAAGAAAAAAAACCCCTACAAATAAACCAACATCTGTAGAAATCCAAAATTCTTTCAGACATAAGCAGCTGCTAGAGATTGTAACTCCTCTCTCTGTTGTACATTTTATAAGCAGTGGTCCAATTCATGCAAAAAGAACAAAATTGCCCATAGATGCCCATAGGAGAGACAGCCTGGTCCAGTGGTTATAGAACTCAGGAGATCTGGGATCTATTCCCAGTTCTACCACTGACCTGCTATCGGATCTTGGGCATGTCATTTGGGCATGTGTGTGCCTCCATTTCCTCTCCCACTGTTAATCTGTCCTGGCTATCCAAACCGTAAACTCTTTTGGAGCATAAGTATGTGGTATGTTGAGGCCTCTAGGTATTACTGTAATACAAATAATAACGGATGAGGAGTTTAATAGATGTGAAGTGAGTCTGCATGTGTTTACTAAGAAATTTAAGAGTTTTTTTTTAATCTCCTTCTCCCTGATTTGTAGATAAGGAACAATTACAGACATTACTTCCTCTCTTCAAAGCCGCTCAAAGGGATCTATGACATTGTCACATGGTTTGTCACTCAACTGGCTGTCTGCTATACTGTTGCACCTTTTGTTATGCTGGCTGTTGAGCCCACAATTAAGTTATACAAGTAAGTTTCCTCCTTTTAACTCTTATACCTTAGACCTGTAGCCATGGGGCTTTGTTTAATAAGCCAACCTGTGATGGGAGCTGATTAGAATTTTGCCATCATTTGGAGGGAATCCAAGCAGGTTATTTATTTAATAACATCAGGAGTGATTTCATCTGTATAACTTGATGAATTCATTTAACCATGCTAGAATAATTTCCCTTTTCTTTCTCAGTTTAGTTTAGTTTTTTTTTTAAATTCTTATGTGACCTGACTTTCCATGTGTCCGTTGCTGCCCTGTTCAAAGCATCCCAATGCCAATTATTAACAAGACCAGAGGACGGGGTGGGTAGGAATGAAATTAACCTTATATTGGGAAATGTCTAGGTGAGCAAACAACTAAGTTCCAGTTGTAAAATGCTCATGAGACGGGATTCTGAATTGATCAGCAGGAGATAAAGAAGATACACGGCTGGTTCATTTGTTGCTTTGCAGTCTTATTTTATGTGCAGTTACTTCTGTACATATTCTAAAAATGAGATAAAGGGGTGGTTCTGAAGATTATATATATAGTGAAGCATAAAATGAGTTGAAAAGAAAGACTTGACTAAATTACTTTACTTTTCTTCCATTTTATGGGAAACCTTGTCAAACACAGAATAACAGTTTTTGGCTGAAAAAGGAGACATTCCATTACTTTGTCATAAAAGACTGAAAACTGTTAGTCAAAAGAGCAGCTGTGAGTGAGTCTGTTTGAGAGGTTTTGAATGCTGTCCCTTTTTAAAAAAAATATGTGAAAATGTTTAGCTAAGTTTTCTCCTTACTTAAACAAAACTATTAAAATGCCAACATCAATCTGAAGCTTGGATCAACGTGTTGGCAAGAGTCATTCCTGGCTACCATTTTAATGTCTCATTGTTCTGTCTTGAGCAACAGCAACAAATAAAAAAAGACAAGGGCTATCTCAGTGTAAAAATATTGAATGTGACAAACTCATGGACACTTATGAATTTGCTCAAAGGGCAAAAATTTGTCCTTTTTTGCCACCAAAGGCCATTTGAGGTGACAAAATACCAACATCTTAACCTAAATTCCGTTAATAAATACTTGTAAAAAGATTGCTCTTACCATGCCAATACCTGCTAAGGAAAAACTGTCCGTTTAAGTTTAGCACAGCTCTGACCATAGATGGTACCTACACATTTCTGTGTGTTTCACTGACTCAGCACAGGAATGTAATGTATGAATTCATGGGATTTTCAAGCAAGGGGACTGAACTGAGTTCCAGGTGACTGTGCCTTTGGAGTAGGACATTGTGGACACATCGGTGGGTTCAGGCACCTTCCAGGATTTTAGAACTATGAGGGAAGGAGCACAGCAGGGGCACTGAAAAGTTAGGCCATTCCAGGATATGCATAAGTGATCAGGTGCTGGACCCATGCACAGCTCCCTGGCCTTCCTCAACCCGTATGCTATGGGCCCCCCAAAACAGGTGTCCCATTTTCCATTTTAACTAGCTGCTCACCCTGAACGCTATCAGTTATAGAAGTAAATATATGGAAGATGTCTTTATTTAACATTGTGCCATTCTCTCTCCAATCATGATGTATTTTTTATTGTTGCTTTTTATTATATTTTATTATTTTATTAATGATCAGCAAACCTTAAAAATGTTCAGAGTATTAATTAATTTCAGATAAGCAACCAAAACTTTGGCTGGAAACTCTTCTGTGCTTCAGTTGCTGGTGCCATTTTTTTCAGGCACAAGCTGTACTTGCCCAAAAGGGAGGCTTTATGAAAATGTATCCCTGTATATTCTTTAACCGTGGGAGACGGGTTGAGAAGGCTAGGTTTGGGTTTCTCAAACCATAATCATGGGTAGCTCATCTCTGAGTCCATTTCACCTGAATTGTCAAAGCTTGGGGCTAGGGATTTGGAAAAGGGTTCTGGGTTTGGCCCCTTGTCTAGTAACAATATATGGGAAAATACTGGCCCTGTTGAAAACAATGCCAAATTTCCATTGACTTTAGTGGGTTTGGCTGTCGCCATAGTATAGTATGACACACTGCTGTAAAATCCTTGTACAATCCAAGGGCATAAAAGCCTGTCATATATAAGACTCTGTCAGGTGTCTGTTTTATGTCTAAACCTCTTGAATCAGATAGAGCTGGTTGTAGTGCTGAACTAATACAATTTGCAGCATTCATATGTTACTAACAAGCATGTTCTCTCTTTCTTTTTATTTCTAGGTCAATGTACTTTCACATGCACATTCTAAGCCTCCTGCTGCTGCTGGTCCTACCAATCAAACCTCAAGACCACACCATGAGGCAGATTCAGAATCAAGTGACACACAACTCTGTTAAAAACAAGAAAGAAAAATGATACCTCAAAGAAAAACCACTGATATTGGGAAGTGAAGTGTCATACCAAAACAAAAGGGAGAAAATAAAAAGACAATGGCATTGTTTTTGCTTAATTTAAAAGGCTTTGGAAAGGACAGATTGGAGCTTGGTCGACTGTATTCCAAATGACCCAGTAACAAAGATTTACAGCCTTAAGGAGCAGTGCTTGTGATTTTATAAATACAGGGACTATTTTTATGGTGGGTTTTGATATATTTAATTTGTTCACATGTACAGAGGTTTTTGATCTTTTACAGCAATGTACATTTGATAAACAAAAATTTTGAGATTAAGAAAATAATCATTTAAAAAAAAAAAAAAAACCTAGCAAGAGTCAGATCAGCAGCTTAGCAGACTGGTGCTCTAGGCTGCTGAGTCTTTGGCTTCCTATCCTGGCTATGGCCAGAGGGGCTCCGGGGTGTAAAACCACAGAACCTTGGCTCCCGAGACTGTTGGTGTTGACTCCAGCAGGAGGAGGAGGGCCACAGCACAGGGTGAAAGTGCTTCCCATGTGGGCCTAAAGCAGGGACCTGCTGCCTGAGTTCAGCAGCTTGGAGACTCCTAATCATGCTCAGTGACACTTGCTGGTGGGAGGGCAAATTAGTCACTTGGAATCATTCAAGTAGATTTCTGTGAACATCAGCCACTGGACTGGCCAAATTAAAATATTATATATATATATATTTAAAAAAGGAAAAATCAGAATATCCTATGATATGCAGATTAAAACTTCTCTAGCTGAGGCTACGGCTACACTACAAGTGGTCCAGTGGCACAGCTACAGCACTGCAGCTAACCCTTGTAGTGCTGTAGTGTAGGTACTTGCTACAGCGACGGAAGGGGTTTTTCCATTGCTATGGTGAATACAGCCCCTTGAGAGGCAGTAGCTAGGTTGACAGAAGAATTTTGCTATCCACATAGTGGTGTCTACACCAGGGCTTAGGTTATCTTAACTACATCTCTCAAGGGTGTGGATTTTTCACACCCTTGAGTGACATAGCTAGGTTGACCTAAGTTTTAGGTTTAGACCAGGCCTGAGAGACAAAGGTAATTGGGATGTGACTGATGATCAGCACTATCCTGCACTTTGGAGTGATGTTTTGATGTGATACATTTATGATCAATATAATGTGGCAGTAGGGAAACCTTGCAGATTTAGTGCTTTAAAACTGTCAGTCACAGATCAAAAGCTGGAGGAAGGGTTGGGAATAGATCAACTTGTTCCTCATAATATTATGTATTGGCAAGTAGGAATTTTGTTCACACAAGGATAACAATCCATTAAAAATAAAATTAAAAGAGTATTATACAAGAGAAGGGTTGTGATATGATCAAGGGACTGAGAATCAGCAGCTCTGCTTCTGACTCACTGTGTGATCTTGGGCAAGTCACTTAACTTTTCTATGTTTCAGTTTCCTCAACTGTAAAATGGGGATAATAATACTTACCTACCTCGCAGGAGTGTTGTGAGGTTCCATTAATGTTTACACAGCGCTTTGAGAGAATGGGATGAAAAGTGCTAAGTAAGTTTAAAAACTAAATATAGTCAGAGAGGACCTCTTAAAGGAACACATGAAAACGTGCACCAAATAATTCTGTAAATATCTTTCAATGTTTTCTAAGTTGGTTTTCTCAGAATCATTTAGAAATGAAGCAGTTCCCTTACATACCATTGATTTTTCTCATCTGTCTGAAGTGTAAGTGAACAAAGAGTCTGCCACATTTATTTTATTTTAATTTTTGTATCAGAATACATTCAAATTCTTCAGAATCCTTACAATGGGGAGAAAAATGTAAGAAACCAAAACTGAAGGATGTAAACAGTTTCACTTTATTTTTCTTGATGGACTGATTTTGCTTTTCTCCCCTCCACGACCACCCTCTGAATCCCCAACAGCCTTTTAGTATAGTGTCTATTTCATGGGAAAGTTTATTTGGTGATTTCTTTTGGAGAAGAGATGGATTACTAAGATTGGTCTGAATAAACAAACTGTTTTTTGTCAGTGTGTGGCCTTATTAATGGTGGGGAAGTATGAAAATCTGGGGAGAATGAGCCTGTGTCTCATTGAGCAAGGTGAAAGATTATTACACATATGGCAGGAACTAATCACATCTCTCGGTCTCGCATTTTACAAACACAGTGTGGTTCAGATGCTGCTGCTATTGAAATCCATGCTAAAAACTCCCATTTATTTCAGTGGGAGCAGGCTTCATCCCTAAATTGGTTTATTTTTTGTCATTTTTTTTTTATTCTGTTGTTCAGTGTTCCATCTTTTTATTTAAGAACTTGCTGTGACATTTCTGTGGTGTGGTGAATCTGTTCCTACATAGCTAGATCAAACCCCTACTCAGCCCATACAGGAACTGGGACGTTCTCCTTGCAAAGTTTCCTTGGCATTCTTCTGTCAAGGAGGGGGTGACATTTGTGGAAGTAAGAAAGGTCCTAGCTCAAAAACCAGCCGATAAGCAGGAAGACAAGGTGAATTCTTACAGAGGCCCTGTGTCCCTGCGTTTTTGTGTGGATACCCATCAGATCCTCACCTTCCTGCTTCTTGGCAGTATGACTCCAAATTTGCTGCACTGTGAGGGCTGCTGCAGCTGGCCCCGTCAGCATTTCCTCTAACTTTTCCCACCCATGCGCGGAATTAATTTTATGTTCACCAATATGGAGGTGATGGGTGACACATAACAAAATCCATGTGGCGGGGTGGGGCTGAGGGGTTCAGAGCGTGGGAGGGCGCTCAGGGCTGGGACAGAGGGTTGGAGTGCAGGTGGGTGAAGGCTCGGGTGGAGCCAGAGCTGAGGGGCTCAGGGCTGGGGCAGAGGGTTGGGGTATGGGGGGTGAGGGCTCCAGCTGGGGGTGAGGGCTTTGGGGTGGGGCCAGGGGCGTGGGGTGCAGTGGGGCTTCCTGGGGCTATGGTGGGGAGAGAGAGGACTCCCTCCCCCTTAGTTCTCCCCACAATGGCAGGTCCAGGCTGGGCTGGGTCAAGGCTGGGGGAGGGGCGCCTGCCCCCGGCCACGGCAGGTTGGGGGCTGGCCTGGGTTGGGGGTGCCTGTCACCCGACCACGGCAGGTCCACGCCAGGCTGGGTCGGGGCCTGGGGAGGGGTGCATGTCCCTTAGCCGCATCAGGTTTGGGGAGGGGCGCCACAGCAAGTCCGGAGCTTGGGGGGAGGCATCTCTCCCCACTGCAACCCTGAGCGCCTGCACGGTGCTTAATAGGCAACTGTGCGGCCGCGCAGCTTAGAGGGAGCTTAGCCCAGGACCCACCAGAAAGGGAGGATGTAATTACATCGGGCCGATCCAGGTGTCTAGATGTGGCCACCCAGCTGCTGGGAGGGTGCTTCCCAGCGTGGGTAGACATACATATGCTCTCTTTGCTTGATCTAGCATGCTAACTATAGCAGCATGGCTTCACGGTCACAGGGAGTTTACCATCCTGCCTGACCCTCCTGGGATGGGAGACCCACCCATACTTGGGATGAGGGTCTACCTTTTTTAAGCTTTGTGTACATATTGAGAGAGGTTTATACATAACAGGAATATAGAAAAAGTATTTTAGTAAATTACGTGTCATCTGCACTTAAGTCCCAGAAATGCTTTGGGAGGATCAATGCAAATGCTTACAGATCAGGTAAAGTTTTTGGAAGCACTGGCCTTGGATCAGAGTAAACATTTCCAAACAAGTTAGTTTAACATCCCAAGTCCTTTAAAAATAAATAAGTTCAATAGTTGGCCTACTGCCTGGTTTGCATTTGATGCTCCTTGCAATGGGTTCTCTCTTCAGGGCCCTGTGTCTCTGTTCCATACTCCTTATCTAAGTCAGCATTCGATGCATGCTATATACCACATTGGGGTTTTTCCGAACTTCATGAAGCAAAAGCTGCATAATTCTAATGCTTATCCTCTACCACTTTCTCACTGTATTCTTGCTAGTGCGTAAACCATCATTCTCCTGCCATAGTCCATCCTTAAAGAGTCAGCCCTATGACTAAAACTTGAACCCTGGGGTTTTACTTCTACTGAAAAATGTTCATGTGGGTTTGAGATTACCTCGGATATGTTTCCTGAATTAAAATTGTATTGCTCTTTCCAAAATGTTGAATTACAAGCAAGCAACCTTGTTGCATGAATTTTGTCCACATTTTGTGCAAAGCAAAAAGAGTGAGCAGATGTCTTGGAAATCATTTAAACAACTTTTTCTCTGCTGTGTTGTTCTCTCTAGACTAGCCAGCTCACTTAGCTCCGCATACCAATGTGATATGGCTAACCCAGTTGTGGATTTATAGTTCTGTAAGATCTGCCTTTTTAATACATGCTGAAAGGAGCTTTTATTGGCCCTGGAAATAGCCTTATAAATACAGTGCATTCTGTCTTCCCTAATTTCTTTTCAGATTACAGATTTAGGATCCGATTCTCCATTGCCTTGCAAGTTTGTTGTCATTTACATGTGTGCCAAATCAATGTAAAAGGTTACCACTGGTATAAATAAGTGGAGAATTCTCATTTAGGGTATGTCTACACTACGAGAGTAGTTCGATTTTACTTAAACCGAATTTGTGGAACCAATATTACAAAGTCGAACGTGTGTATCCACACTAAGGACAGTAATTTGACTTCGTGAGTCCACAGTAACGGGGCAAGCGTCGACATTGCAAGCGGTGCACTGTGGGTAGCTATCCCACAGTTCCCGCAGTCCCAGCTGCCCATTGGAATTCTGGGTCGAGGCCCCAATGCCTGCTGGGGCAAAAAATGTGTCCAGGGTGGTTTTGGGTAACTGTCGCCATTCAACCCTCCCTCCCGCCCTCCCTCCGTGAAAGCGCTGGCGGGCAATCAGTTCGTGCCCTTTTCTGGTGATTGACAGCGTGGACGCCACAGCACCGCAAGCATGGAGCCCGCTGCGATCATTGCTGCAGTTATGGCCGTTGTCAACACCTTGCACCTTATCATCCACCTTTTTCAGAGGGAGATGCTGAGAAATCGGGTGAGGAGGCTACGGCAGCGCAGTGAGGACATTAACTCTGAGGGGCACAGACCTCTCACAAAGCACGGGACCCCGCGCTGTGGACATCATGGTGGCAATGGGTCATGTTGATGCTGTGGAACGGCGATTCTGGGCCCGGGAAACAAGCATGGACTGGTGGGACCGCATAGTGCTGCAGGTCTGGGATGAATCACAGTGGCTGCGAAACTTTCGGATGCGTAAGGGCACTTTCCTGGAACTTTGTGAGTTGCTGTCCCCTGCCCTGAAGCGCCAAGACACCCGGATGCGAGCAGCCCTGACTGTCCAGAAGCAAGTGGCCATAGCCCTCTGGACGCTTGCAACGCCAGACAGCTACCAGTCAGTCGCGAATCAATTTGGAGTGGGAAAATCTACCGTGGGGGTTGCTGTGATGCAAGTAGCCAACGCAATCGTTGAGCTGCTGCTCTCAAAGGTAGTGACCCTGGGAAACGTACAGATGATCATAGATGGCTTCGCTGTGGTGGGATTCCCAAACTGCAGTGGGGCTATAGATGGAACTCACATCCCTATCCTTGGACCGGACCACAAGGGCAGCCAGTACATTAACCGAAAGAGCTACTTTTCAATGGTGCTGCAAGCACTGGTGGACCGTAAGGGACGTTTTACCAACATCAACGTCGGATGGCCGGGCAAGGTTCATGACGCTCGCGTTTTCAGGAACTCTGGTCTGTTTAGACGGCTGCAAGAAGGTATTTACTTCCCGGACCACAAAATAACTGTTGGGGATGTGGAGATGCCTATTGTGATCCTCGGGGACCCAGCCTACCCGCTAATGCCCTGGCTCATGAAGCCGTACACAGGCGCCCTGGACAGTGAAAAGGAGCTCAACTACCGTCTGAGCAAGTGCAGAATGGTGGTGGAGTGTGCTTTCGGACGTCTGAAGGGGAGATGGAGAAGCTTACTGACTCACTCTGATCTCAGCAAAACCAATATCCCAATTGTGATTGCAGCTTGCTGTGTGCTCCACAATCTCTGTGAGAGCAAGGGGGAAATGTTTATGGCGGGGTGGGAGGTTGAGGCAAATTGCCTGTCTGCTGATTACGCCCAGCCAGACACCCGGGCGATTAGAAGAACCCAGCGGGACGCGCTATGCATCCGGGAAGCTTTGAAAGCTAGCTTCCAGAGTGACCAGGGTAACCTGTGACTATTACGTTTGTTTAAACAGAAGCTGAACCTGCCCCCGTTTCTTTACCCAGTTAATGTTGACTATCCTCTCCAGTTACCAACCCCCTTCCTCCCCTTCCAACACACCTTTAAAAATAAAATAAATGAAACTTTGTTCATTAAAACCGTTTTCTTTATTAAGGATTTCTCGGTAAAGGGTTGAAACTGGGACGCAGACTGTGGTGGGAAGCGGGTGGAGTGATGGAAAGGACGCTTTTAAACTCGGGGAATGACAGGCTCCTGCTCCTAGAGTGGTCTGCAGTGGTGGACTGGATGGTTCAATGGAGCCTGCCACTCCTCCTTTTCGGGACTCTGTGTGTGGGGGCTATGTGACTTTGTGGCGGGGGAGGGTGGTTACAGATCCCCTGCTGCGTGGCTCTGTCATCCAGTCTAAGGACCACTGCATAAGATCTGTAACCGCCCTCCCTCGCCACAAACTCACATAGCCCCCTTCCCCCCCCCCCCCAGAACATGAAAACCACCTCCCAGACTGACCAGGGTGCCTAGTGACTGCAATGTGTGTGTGACCTTCTGCTGAACCTGCCCCCGTGTCTGTACCCTGGTAAAGGTGACTCCTCTCTAATTACCAACCCCCTTCCCCCCCCTTCAAACACACTGTCCCCTAAAAGAACATGACGGAAACAATAATTAACAGAAACGTATTTTTTATTAACAACTACACAGTTATGGGATGAAACTGGGACGGGGGCTTGGGTGAGGTGCAGTTGGAGGGAAGGAAAGGACATATCAAATCTTTGGGAATGAGAGCCTTCTGCTATTTGAGCAGTCTGCAGGGGTGGAGTGACTGTTTTCACGGCCCCTGCCGCCCCTCCTTCTTGGGACTTTGGGTGAGGGGGGGATGGGACTTTGTGGCGGGGGAGGGCGGTTAGAGATAGACTGCAGCGGTGCTCTGTCCTCCTGCCTCCGGTCCTGCAGAACATCTACAAGGCGCCGGAGCGTGTCCGTTTGCTCCCTCATTAGTCCAAGCAGCGTTTGAGTCGCCTGCTGGTCTTCCTGCCGCCACCTGTCCTCCCGTTCGCTGTATGATCGCTGGTATTGCGACATGTTCTCCCTCCACTGGGTCTGCTGTGGCGCCTCGGTTCGGGAACAGACCATAAGTTCTGAGAACATCTCGTCCCATGTCCTTTTCTTTCGCCGCCTGATCTGCGCCAGCCTCTGGGAGGGGGATGCCGGGGTAGCTCGGGAGACACTCGCAGCTGTGGGATGGGAAAAAGGGAGTGAATTTCTCACAAAGATACATTTTTGCGAACAATGAATGTAGTCTTTCCCTGTGACCAAGACCATGCACACTGCCTATCACATGTGCACTCAGTGCAAGGTCGAATTTTCTGTCTTTATATTGAGTGCCTGGGGTCTTGGTGTACAGATCACACAAGCGGGGCCGGACAACGGAATTCGTCTAGCAGGCGGCCATGGTAAGCCGTAGACTTTTGGCTGCTGAAAGCTTAATTTACAGCAGTGCCCTCCTTTCACGTTCCAACACTGCTCCTAGCGTTGGCCACTTCCTGCTGCCGGCGATCCGGCCAGCATGAACTCTGCCCCTGTCCCACCCCCGGCGTGGCTGTCCCCGGGAAAGATCCCTGCATGCTGCCGGCAAACCGCTCAGCATGAACGGTTCGCCTCTCCTCCCCCACCGCGTGGCTGGGCTCGGGAAAGATCCCCGCACGCTGCCGGCAAACCGCTCAGCATGAACGGTTCGCCTCCCCGCCCCCACTGCGTGGCTGTAAACCGCCGGTTACAGTTATTTAAAGGAACAGGCAATCAGTCCCCATACTAAAATTCCCCTAATTCAAACCAGGGCACCATGACTGATATCACTCTGATGAGGATTACGGAGACAGAGAAAGACCGCATGCTGCGTGAATGCCAGCAAACACTGGGGCCATATGTCGCCATGCTTTGCCAGGCAATGATACCGGAGTACCAGCTGCTAGCCTGGCGCAGAAAAGTTTCCTACCATGGAGGAGGCAATAAGGCCACTCTCCCGAGGGCCTGAATGCAAAGGCTTTCACATTACCTCCAGGAGAGCTTCATGGAGATGTCCCAGGAGGATTTCTGCTCTATCCCCAGACATGTTAACAGACTTTTCCAGTAGCTGCACTGGCAACGACTACAAAGTAAAGCGCCTAGGGCAAACTAATCATTAAAAATCCATTGCTAACATACCATGCCTATTCTATTCAAAATAAATGTTTAAAACACTTACCGACTGATCCTTCCCCTGATTCACGGTCCGGGTTACTGCCTTGGGAGGGTTGGTAGGGGATCTCAGTAAGGGTGATGAAAAGGTCCTGACTGTCGGGGAAATCAGCGTTGAAAGTGCTGTCGACTGCCTCGTCCTCCTAATCTCCTTCCTCATCTTCCCCGTCCGCGAAAACCTCCAAGGAAGCAGCCGTAGATAAGACCCCATCGTCGGAGTCCAAGGACACTGGTGGGGTGGTGGTGTCGGCCCCCCCCTAGAATTGCATGCAGTGCCTTGTAGAAACGGCATGTTTGGGGCTGGGATCCGGAGCGTCTGTTTGACTCTTTGGTCTTCTGGTACGCTTGTCGCAGCTCCTTGATTTTCACGCGGCACTGCGAGGCATCCCGGCTGTATCCTCTCTCCGTCATGGCTTTTGAGATCTTCTCATAGATCTTCTCATTCTGTCTTTTCGATCGCAGCTCCGAAAGCACGGACTCATTGCCCCACACAGCGATCAGATCCAAGACTTCCCGATCAGTCCATGCTGGGGCCCTCTTTCTATTCTGCGATTGCATGGTCACCTCTGCTGGAGAGCTCTGCATCGTTGCCAGTGCTGCTGAGCTCGCCACGATGTCCAAACAGGAAATGGGATTCAAACTGCCCAGACAGGAAAAGGAATTCAAATTTTCCTGGGGCTTTTCCTGTCTGGGTGTTCAGAGCATCTGAGCTCGGACTGCTGTCCAGAGCGTCCACGGAGTGGTGCACTCTGGGATAGCTCCCGGAGCTATTAGCGTCGAATTCAGTCCACACTAACCCTAATTCGACATGGCCATGTCGAATTTAGCGCTACTCCCCTCGTCAGGGAGGAGTACAGAAATCGATTTAAAGAGCCCTTTATGTCGAAATAAATAGCTTAGTTGTGTGGACGGGTGCAGGGTTAATTCGAGTTAACGCTGCTAAATTCGACATAAACTCCTAGTGTAGACCAGGCCTTAGTTAGCAATTCATGCCCCATTTGCACAAGTGTAAATTACTGCATGATATGCAAGGCAGTAGAGAATCAGATCATTAATGCACAATACTGGAAAATCTGTTGAACCTAGTTACTGGCTTTGCATTGCTAGTCTCTAATTAGAAGGATGTAAATTGAGCGTGGTCTTAAAAATACTGCCATTAAATAGGTTTATGATAGAAGTCATATTTTAGTAGCCTGTAATCACTCTTTGGGCTCAGTTTGGTGCTGGAAGCAGAAAGAGATGGATATTGTAAAAAGATCCTTAAGACAGAGAGAGATGATGCTTGTAGGGGAGAGAAATATGGAGCTCTGAAATGGAGATAGAGAAACTAGATCCTAGAGGATGAGCAAGTGTTCTTATTCATTAATAACTTAGATGGAGCCCAAATTCCAACTGCTATTCATCAGCACATCTTCTTCTACATAAAACCTAACACAGAACTGGGATATGCTTAGGAGGGGGAGGGAGAAAAAAGGCTGAAACTGACATTTCAGTTCAGGAAACTGAACATTTAAAAAAAATAGCCTCATGAATACAAATCTTGTGGAACTGGCATTTCTGGAAGGAATTCTGAAACAATTTCCTCACTATATTAGAGACACAAATGTATGTCATTTACCATTCAATATGCATGTTTCCTTTTTCCACTCCCCCCTTGTTTGCTTTCTTGTAGCATGCCAGGGCAGGAAGGCAGAATGCTATGGGAGAAAAGTGAGGCATATTTCTCTCCTGTTATGAGTGCTCCTTTTTGCATGTGTATGCTGCACATAGCTCAGATTTTAGAATGCTTTAAAATCCTTTAAAGTGAAAGGAGGCTGTAGGTTAAATTTCACCCTACTGATAAGTGCTTGTGAAACATGGCAACTATCTGGGTGCTGTAACTGCAAAATGGATCCATCTTCTTTCTTAGAGATATCGAGTGAAATCCTGGCACCAGGTAATCAATGGAAAAATTCCCATTAACTTCATGGGACCAAAATTTCACTGGTCTAAGGCACTTATCACCTTCCTGTCTATGTATCTCATTTGTGAACACAATTCAACATTGGCTGGATTTGCTGGTAATTTTTTTGACTAACATTGAAGAGAATATTAAAGGAAATGCATTTGCTTGAGTAGTGTGGTACAGCATGTATTTAAAGCTTCCCAAATGCATCTTGAAACAGCGCACCTCACACTTACACAGGATGTTGTGAGAGCCATTCCACCCTAACACAAAGCTGTTCCTGTCAGATTTTCTCAACAGCCATAGTTAGAGCTTTTGGTTTTCAGTTTTAACCATTAAACACTGGTAAAGCACCCTGATTTTAAAACAAAATAAGAAGAACAAACAAATAAATCAGTGTTTATCTAGTACAGCCCAGAAAAAAGCGAGAAATTGTTATGAGTATCTAAGAGCTTGTCTACCTGGAACAGTAATTTGCTCTACAAGGGTGTGATTTCTAAAGCGGACTGATGTCTTCGCATTAATTGGTTCAGGTAGATCCTGCTGGTGCACACAAAAGGTTTCCCAGTGCACTTTAACGTAGTGCTGTTTGAAACAGTATTAAGTTAAAGCGCTTTAGGGAACATTACAACGAGATGACTCATTACTGTATATACTGCTGTAATGAGTAATGTACATAATAAATGTATGTAATGTATATTGTCTTTACAGTATATAAAAGAGAGCCCTGAAAACCACCAAATTTTTTACCTCTACATAAAACTCAAAAATTGCTAAAAATAGCCCCCCCCAGTCATATTCCAATAAAAATCCAGTATGTGTATCAAATGAATTCTCAGATATATCCATCAGACAACTGCTCTCTTCCCTCCCAGAAAGGGCAATGATAATATAGAGTATTTGAATATGTTCTTGGAAAAAAACTGCCTACCCATCTAATCTCGTGCTGAAATTACGTAAAGTGGAAATATGCCTGTAAGTGACCCCTGTGAATAGGGGCCTTTGTGTATAAGTAGGTCAGGATAACATGAAAGTGGAAACTCAAATACCTTGGCTGGTTGTTAGTGGGTGACCCCGGCACATGAAGCAGGAATGATTTTGCAGCTATCCAACCAAGCTAATAGTGCAGCCAGGGTGGTTTTCACATATGTTTTCTATGTGAAGGATTTTAGTAATGTTTTGCTATGGGGGACAGTTAGATGTGAAAGCTACTACAGTAATCACAAAAGGCATTATGTTCACAGTCTTATCCATTGATCTAAAGGGAAGTGTGTGTTTGTCTAGTTCAGCGGTTCTCAACCTGGGGCCCGTGGGCCGCACGCAGCCCAATTAGCACACAGCTGTGGCACAGCTGTGTGTTAAAGGCTGCGGGGCCGCGTTACCGGCTGCCTGGCTGCCCAGTGCCGCGGGGTCTGGGCTGCCCGGTTGGGCAGGGTGCAGTGCGGCAGGGTCAGGAGGTAGGGATCACCGGCTGGCCCCGCGTGCTGGTGTGCGACGGGGTCCAGGGTTGCTTCCTGGCCAGCCCTGCAGGGTCCGAGGCTGCCCTGCCACCCGGCCCCATGGGGCTGAGTCCAGTGTCGGGACTGCCACCCGGCCCCGCACAGCAGGATCCAGGGCCCCTTCCGCCCAGGGCTCCACTGCTGGCTTCACTTTGTGGAGGGGTCTCTGGGTGGGAAGCACTGTGTATAAGGATCTGTGTGTGGGGGGGGTGTCTTTGGGGGGGCGCGCTGTGGTTCTCAACCTGCCGCCTAGATAACACATATGCGGCCCACAACGTTAAATAGGTTGAAAACCATTGGTCTAGTTTGTACTGGAAACTTGCGGTGTTGTTTATTTTCTGCTTCACTCAATTACCATTGTGGTAATGGAGCCAGTGTGTTCGGAGGCACCAGGGACAGAGCTGAGAGTGTTTTGAGCTTGAACCAGCTATTACTGAGGCTTGACGGAGAGAAAGAAACAGCCTGGGCCATCTAAAATGGCCCAGATTGTGAGGGAAAGAGTCTGTTTGCCCAGAAATGTTTTTGAATGTTGAATACTTTGCTACTTTGAAACACATTTATTTGGTTTTATTTTTTAAAAAAAGTTTATTTTGAGCTTAGTTCCTATTTTCCATGAGCTAATGTAGAACGTCTTGCAGATTTTGCACTGCATTCAGTTTTGATCAGATAAACTAATCAGTTCTGAAGTGAGGAGATCAAGTTAACCTATTTCCCTCTACAGCTTGAATTTGCAAGGTTCATGAAGATCACTGAATTCAGAATAAAAAATGCTAGTCACCTGGTAGCTCAGAGATGAGCCCAATCTTGCAGCCCTTATCCAGGCAAAACTCCCATTGACATGCAAAAGGTATTGTGAAGGTACTGTAAGCAGTGAAGTTTACTTGATTCCATATTGTAGAATTTTAGTTTTGGTTCTTCCGTTTTTTATTTGTTCTACAGAAAAACGGCAACCATCTGTGCAACCGTCTGTTATCTGATTAACAAATGATGGGAATGGATGCTAATTAAAGATAAAAAATGGCATTGTGTGTGTGTGTGTCAAGTCAACAGAAGAACCTATTCACTGTTGTGCAGTATGTTATGAGATTGGTAAAACCTGTTTTGAGGTTAGGTTAAACCTTGTTAAACTGATGGGCGTGAACACATTCATTTAAGGCAGCTGTAAGAGACAGTGAAGGAACGCAAACTAAAACAAGGCAAAATGCTCAGAAAATAGCACCAGGTGAGCAGAGGGTTCCATTGGGTATTGTTTTGACGGGGGGGGAGAAAGAAAAGCGGGAGTGCAGTGTGTGTGTGTGTGTAGTGCAGACAAGACTGAGACAGGCAGAGGACCAGCCGGACCAAGCATGATGTATGACCCTGGAAGAAGCTACAGAAAGGTTTTCTGGTCTGGTGCTGGCTAAAGAGGCTTCAGACTGTAAGCAAAGAAGTTCTTCCCTGTTTTTGGTTTCTCCTGCATTTGGAGAAGTTGGACTTTGAATGTTCCTTTTTAATCATCAAGACTGCATCAAAGAAAATACCAGATTCCCTCATCATTTTCTAGTCCCAACTGTACCAACCTACAAGGTTCTGAACTTTGACTAGCTGCTTGGTTCAAAAAGGGATAACAATAACTGATTTTCCTTCTTACTAACTGCCCCCCCTCCCCATATGACCTTTCTTGGGGATTCATGTGTTTAGTTGCCATGTCATTTTGAAGTGACATCTTCCATTGCTGGAGATGGTATATATATTCAAGAAGATTTCTAAAATAAATCACAAAACTGCAAAGCAACATTCTCTTGTAGATGTATGTTTATGATTTTCTCATGTAGTGCACTGAAGAAAACAGGAACAAAGTTGCAAAGGTCTATCTTCAATATACTAATATTTGTGTGTGTTTCTTCATTCACAGTCACAGGGTGAGCCTGTTATGCTCTTAGCACAGGGAACAGCTGTGACAGTTGATCAATTTTCTTTAATGGGGAGTCTAAGTGCTTTGTTTCTTATTAAGATGGTGCAGTTTAGCTTAAAGGCAAAGGCACTTGGCAGCTCACTTCCAGTGTATGTGATGGTGTGCAGTATGTTTTTTGCCCTTCTATAATACTTGAGCTCCATTCATTTTTCATTGACTCACGTACCATCCTGGCATGGTTCATTTTAGAAAGCAGCACCTAACAGATAGTTGAAAGGTCTAAACTAGGAACTGACATTGTATATCCGTTGGCTGAAAGCTGAGAATACACTCCCAACGCAATGTGGGTATGTGATTTCATTTTGCCTGTCTGTGATCCCTCATATTCCCTGAACTCATCTATTAATGAATACGCTGAGTAAAACAGCAGCAGAAGGTACGTCAATAAACGTTGTGGACTGAGAAAAAACAGCAACGTGACTCCAATTTTCACCAAATGTGTTTTGAAACTGACCTTGTCTTGCAAAACCAAAGTAATTGCTTTAAGCCAACTATTTTTTAATAGTTAGTTGTATGTGGTAATACTGTGACTGAAGCAATGTAAAATGGATGAAAGTTTTAGTGAATTTATTAGGCAGTTTAAAGTGGTCTGACTTGTTTTTGCTGAACGTTTCAAGACAATTTCTGCCTTGTAGACGTACCCTTTTGAGTCCTAGTTCACTCAATCTCCGTCAGCCAATCAGCTTTAATGCATGAGATGAATGGTGCTGGATGAAGAGGGGAAAATTACATTAACAGTATTTAGCATATACTTATATAGCACTTCACATCTTCAATGCATGTTGCAAATATTAACTAATTAATACCACTAGTGTCAATAATGGTGATGGTGATATTTGCAGATGAAAAACTGCATTTTTGTATTATCCTAAATACTCAGATGTCCCTATAGCACTGTACAACATGCTCCATGCTGCATCACATAGACAGCTCTTCTGATTCAGCTTCCAAAATATGCCACCTAATTGCACAGGTCTGTACTGAGGGAGTACATCTCTACTTTTTCAACTATCGCATCTGGAGTACAAATAGTTCCTTAGAGCTACCTTAACAGTGAAGTCTCATAAAGGCACCCTGGAAAGCAATATCAATGTTCCAGACAGGGTAACGGGTTAATTCTATTCTGAAAATAGATTAAAAAGTCTTCCATTTGCAGTGTTCAACAAATGAAACAAGTATACATTGCCAGATCTGATCACCTTTCTAGATTACACTTGGTGAGTAGATCCTAGTGTGAGGTTATCACTTGGGAGTCTTTTAAACTCTATCCTGCAATTTGGTATTGGCCTTACTGATTACATTTCATGCCTGCACCTTGGATGTGGTTCTTCATCTGGTTTTACTTACTAGTGTCCTAGTAAGACACTAGTAGAGTGTCCTAGGTATCACTCTTTACCTTTTCGCTCTGATTTCTTGCTCTTCATTTTCTATTGTACATATTAAGTGGAAAAAGTCTGTTGGTGTTGGCTATGTTTGGCCTCCTGGTGCTTTTGGTTAGCAGCATGCTGTCTGGTGTGTGTGTGTGTGTGTGTGTGTAAAAGCAGATCTGTTAGCAATCTTCTGCATGCTAGTTCAGCATTCTGTTTGTTTGCCTGATTTTTTTTCTCACTCCTGGCTGATGGTGCTCGAGAATTTTTCATCCAGGAGAAATTCAAGGTGATTGGTGGGCAAACGTCCCACGCCTGCCCCTGTAGCTTATTAGCCCTCTCCGGTCATTGATTTGCTGATCAGTCACTAGGTGATGACTATCTCCTAGATGTTTTTTCTTTAACCAGAGCCTGGAAAAATTCTTCCCTCTTCCAGTCTGGAATCTCCTGCAATCTTCCAATGCTACTCCTGCCTGAAATAGTATTAAGATCATAATCCCGCAACCAGGCCCACAAAACTTTTCTTAAAATGTTTTACATAGATGAAATATGAAATACCTACCGTAGTCTCTGAAGAGTGGTAACCTGGCATGCAGCTGCTTCTAACCAGGCAAATGGGTTGAGATAAAATAAGGGCAACCAAGTACATAAACACACTAACTTGTGGTCTTGCTGTGATACAGAATGTAAAAGGGGTGATTTTTATTTCTTTCCAGGGTCAAAACTATAAATTATTCTTTTATTATCTTGGCAGGACCTTCCACCTATGCTGGGGTGACTCAGCCTCCAAGGCCTATTGGGGAGAAAACCCTGAACCGTCAAGGAAAAGAAACAAGAGCATGGACGACCTGCTGCAAGAAATGCATAATGACTTTGGATGCAGGCCAGCCAGGCTCCACACACAACAGCTGGAGCAGGAGAGGGAGACAAAACTGTCGGTGGACTACCTTGAGCATGGCCGAGGATGAGGGAGCATGACCGACAGCAATAGAAGTATCTAACTTCAGTCGATTTTCTTCTACACTATCATGTCTTGCAGCCATGGTAGGCATGGGACAGTTCTGGGGCAGGGTGGGCTAAGAGTAGTCAATGCTCTCCTGGAATGGAAATGTGCCTGGGCAGATGTACCCTGTTCACTTGACTTCTGGGCCACTGTCGGATAAGGAGACAAGGCACGCTGACCGTGTACAATTCCATTACCAGTGAGATTGCACTGATTGGCACCACGGTTAGTTTTCCTTGCACGTAGAACTTTTCAATTTTGTTGCTATTTGCACACTTCACCTCCTGGCAGCTGGGCTGCCTGTACTGGCTCTTATACAGTATTTTTTATTACTTTGATAATTTCCTTTTAACGAAGTCTGTGACTGTACACTGCATGGATGTGTGAGTGCTTGAGGAAAAAAGGACAAGGCATGAAATTTTATCCGAAGCTTTTAATAGGTCGCACACAACCACGTTGTTACAGCCAGACAGGGATAAGGAAAGAAAATTACTTTATTTTGCAGAAAAAAGGAGAGACTGTATTTTGACACAGGACTTTAATTAACACAGAAATTACAGGTCTTTTATACACACTTAGACAAAGCCCTGGTGTGTTAACATTTGATTGGTGCATGCTAGACCTCGGATGTCTGCTATCTGGTCAGTAAAAACTGGTTTAGGATAGTTGTCTTAGCTGAAAAAACACTACTCTTGTGTAAACGAAGGACAACTGTAAAAATACAAGGTCTTGCGTAGGCGAGGCATCTACTTTCCCCTAGTGGCCTCTGGTTGCCATAGCTGCTGGCTGTTAAGGGGGTTCACCGTAGCTTATGACTTTTACAACGTAAAAGCAATAACAAATGGATAAACTGATAAAGTTTGAAAAGGGCAAGTTTGTTAGACTGACATCTAAGCCATTTCAGCTGTCAGTGAAGGATTGGTTCCTACCATATGGTTTGTTGTATTGTGTCCAGTATAGTTTTAAGTTATGAGGACCCACTATTTCCTTTGGAAAAGTACTTCACGGTTGGGTATGTGTGCTTCAAAATGCTTGTAAAACGCAGTGCACATTTAGAGCTCCACATATATGTTTTAATTATAATAAATCATTACAGTACATCACACCATTCTGAAATTTCCTAGATAGTGAGCCTAAATTTTCCTTTCCTTAATATCATCCCATTTAGAGCTGAGCAAACAGTTGATTTTTGTGGTTTGGTGGCTGCAAAAAAATTGGTTTGTTTAGAACTTAAACTGATTTTTATTTTTTGTTTTTTCTTGCCAGGATGAACCCCCTCCCCTCAGATTTGTTTGGTTCAAAATGAAATATTTTGAAAAGGCCAAATCAACTTGACTTTTCATTCAGGAAATGTTAATTTGCAATTAAAGGTCGGAAAAGTTAATTTCAACCTTTTCAAAATGAACCGTTCTGACACTTCTGAAATTTTTATTTTTCGGGGTTTTTTTGGGCTGAAACACTTTGCCAAATCCATGAATAGCTTTGGTTCTAAAACACTACACAGTGTGACATTTCCCCATGTGTCTCCCCCTGTAATCCCAGGCTTCTCTTGCTGTCCTGGACCCAGGCTCAGCTATCAGAGGTGCACTTTCTGATTGTCTGAACAAGGCCTGCAAACCAAGTGTCTTGAGCCCATTCCAGGTGAAATAGGAGAACACCAGATCTCTTGAACATTCCGGCAACATGCACACTGCCAGTGCATCCCACATTTGAGGGCCATGAACCAACCTTTTTGGTCAACCAGGCCTGCCTAACGATTAAGCAGTATCCTTTATGGTTGACATAGTAATGAGCTCCTTGTGGCGGGCAAGCAATGGGCATGTGAGTGCCATCAATGGCCCCAGCATAGTTCAGGAACACCATTCTGTAAAAACCAGCTATTATTTTGGGAACATTAGCAATGTCCACCACCCCTGGGTAAAGCACAGTGATAGTTGCCTCACAAACCTCCACAGCACTGACAGTTGACTTGTCAATGGCAAATTGGTTAGCCTCTGAACTACAGCAGCTTCCAGATTGCAATCACAGCCTGCTTCTGGGTTGGCATGGCCTCCCTCCTCTGTGTCCTGATGCTAAAGGGCCTTCAGACAGCTCCATGAAGGTGGCCTTCCTCATGCAAAAATTCTGGTGCCTCCTCTGGCCAGCCCAGCTCTGCATGACAACGCAGTCCACGCTGGCGGTTCTGGGGCAGGACCACAAGCACAGTCCCCGTCGAGGGACTCCACAGTTGTCACAACTAGCATCATCTGTCTCCACTCTGCCACGGCAGCATCTAGCCTGCACAATCTCCTTTTCAAGATCTGCCACTGCCACCTTCTGAGGGCCACTAGCTGTCACCAAAATGCCCTCCATCATGTCTCCTACTCTGTGCCTGCATCCTGCTGCATTAACACTGCACTTCATAATGATCGGAGGCCATTTTTAAAATACATAGTCACATACTCAATTTATAATAAAATCATGCATTCCAGCCCCACTTACATCTTGGCTGTCACATCACCCTGAGATTCCCTTTTTCCTTATGTTCCCTTTTTATCTTCTCTCACATCTGCTCCCTTTGTCTTTTCTTAGTTTTGTACTTTCATTCAGCATCCCACATCCTCCGTCAAGAGCCTTTCTTCTCCTGATCATTAACCGCTACTTCTTTCATTCCAGCAATGAACTCTCCCCTGACAGTGGCCAGACCCTGTGCTTTTTACTGCTGTTCTATGTGTATTGTGATTTAGATTGTCTGTCAGTAGACATGTCATTGACATTGGAGATAATTTTTTATACCTCTAAACGTGGCAGACTCACTAGAACTCTTGATACCTGAACTGCTTTAATGTTGTGTGACTCAGGTTTATTACCCCGATGAGTCTTTGCTCTGCAAATGTATAGAGCAGCGACATCTAGGGGTGAATATGTAGAAGTTCAAGATGGAAAAGGGCAAGTTTGTTAGACTGACATCTAAGCCATTTCAGCTGTCAGTGAAGGATTGGTTCCTACCATATGGTTTGTTGTATTGTGTCCAGTATAGTTTTAAGTTATGAGGACCCACTATTTCCTTTGGAAAAGTACTTCACGGTTGGGTATGTGTGCTTCAAAATGCTTGTAAAACGCAGTGCACATTTAGAGCTCCACATATATGTTTTAATTATAATAAATCATTACAGTACATCACACCATTCTGAAATTTCCTAGATAGTGAGCCTAAATTTTCCTTTCCTTAATATCATCCCATTTAGAGCTGAGCAAACAGTTGATTTTTGTGGTTTGGTGGCTGCAAAAAAATTGGTTTGTTTAGAACTTAAACTGATTTTTATTTTTTGTTTTTTCTTGCCAGGATGAACCCCCTCCCCTCAGATTTGTTTGGTTCAAAATGAAATATTTTGAAAAGGCCAAATCAACTTGACTTTTCATTCAGGAAATGTTAATTTGCAATTAAAGGTCGGAATAGTTAATTTCAACCTTTTCAAAATGAACCGTTCTGACATTTCTGAAATTTTTATTTTTCGGGGGGGTTTTGGGCTGAAACTCTTTGCCAAATCCATGAATAGCTTTCGTGCCTCCTAAATGCTATTCCTGCTCCAGGGCTGTGCCCTGCTCAGAGCACACATGGGTGCCACCCCCCCCCCCCCCCCCCGCAATTCTCCTCTTCCTCCCTCCTATCTTCCAGCGATCTCTAGCGGCCTAAAGGGGAAACCGAAAATGGGATGAGTGAAATTCCTGAGCTGCCTATGTCTTATCTCAGGAGCACAATAGCCCTCCCCAAACTCTCCCAAATCATAAACACTCATCAGTATTGGCAGCATTGTTGGACCTCCCCTTATTAACCAAGTTATACACTCTGCATTTAGTTCTTCTAATCTTTCCTTCTCACTCAGTCACTCCATCTGCTTCCTTGGGGTAATCACGAGGAAATATTCTTTATTGGCATCCTAGAGAAATATATCTGGTACTTTCATCTCCAATGGTTCTTTATAGCTGGAACTAGGAAGTTGGTGGGCATCAAAGTGTGTGTGTGTGTGTGTGTGTGTGTGTAAATAATATATATATATATAGATATATATAGATAGATAGATATATAGAAACGCACTGAGAGGTCTCCATGCATCTATTAGTGGTCTCTTATTCAGTCAATCTGCATTGGAAAGTTGTATCTGCTACCTCCATATCGTTGTTCATTCTCTCTCTCTCTCCTTTCTATGAGGAATTTTGTAGTGTACTCCTAATTCCCAGCTCTTTTGACACTTTTTAAAAATAAGTATTGAGAACGAATCTCTGTGTTGCTAACTCGTGTGATTTTTATCACAAGTCTTGCAATATTTTGTGTTTTTTTTTCTTAAAGCCTTAGACCCCAGAATCATATGAATCCAGTAGAATGTCAGCTTTCATTTAAATAAATATTAAGGTGCTAGCCCTCATGGCTGTGGGAAAAAGCTTGAAAACGTGACCCATTAAGGTTCAAAGGCCAGAAACCAATAACCAGAACTCCTACCTATTATTTTTAAAATCTCCTGATTTTTAAAACAATCTCATGATTTATTGGGGGGGCCTCACTCATGAATTTTGAGTGACTGCGGCTTGACAATGCTTTTTACTCTCTCTCTCTCTTTCTGGCAGTTTTCCATGTCAGTTTCCATGTTTGGGTGTACAGTGGTTTCAGAAAATTGTGGGCCAGAGTCTCAGCTTGTGTAAATCAGTGTATCTCCACTGACTTCATGGTGCTGATTTACATTATCTGAGGATTTAGCCCCATGTGTTTTTGAAAACTGGCCGTTATTTGTGTTAGTTGACTCCTAGAGGCCTTACTGAGATGAGGCACCCATTGTGCTAGGCATTGTACATGCTCAGAGTAAGAGACAATTCCTGTCACCCAGAAGTTTAAAGCTTAAGACAGACTTGCCCACGGTCAGGCACAAAATCTGCAGCAGGGACAGGAATGGGACACAGTCCCAGGCCAGTATCTTAACTACAAGACCATCTCTCGTTTGATCACAGAAAGATCCAGCTGCCACTATAAAAGTGACTCGTGCAGTTCCAATATTTCCAACCCAGAGTTTTTGAAGACATGAGTCACCTCCCCCCAAAATTATGAGATTGTCTTAGAAATCCTGAAATTTAAAATATACTACACTTTGGGTTCTTTTTATTTGCCTTTAGGGCACATGTTTTCAAACTTTTCAACCATAAGAGCTAGAAGCCTTTAAAAAAATCACGAGAGTTCGCAACACTGTCAGTTCCCTGTTCTCTTTCGTAAATGATGGAAAGAAATGATGGGCAGGGGGCCTCTTCTTTCCTTTCTCCTTTGTGAAAAGATATTACACTGGCATAGCAAAGTGTGGTGCAAATTGCCCAACAGATAGAAAGTAGCACTGTCTAAACCTTGCAGGAAGCCAGCTTCTGCAGTGTAGCTTTGTTTGCCGAAAGCCACGCAGTCCCAATGGCATGCTACTGGCCTGCTTCAATTAGACTTTTTGACTGATGGCCAGTTTAACGAGCCTATATATACAGGGTCATTCAACATGGCAATTATACCTATAAATCTATTTGCAGCAGGATTCAAATAACCTACACACAGCCCTTCATAAAATGACCATCTGATTAATTAACATTAATGTATCCACGGGGTGGAACTGGATGCACCCAGTATTAAAGCCTCCATTGTAATCTACAAGCAGTGTGGGAATTGGGAGACTTTTTTGGGGCGCGTGTAATATTGTTTTAAAGAGTCTTCCAGCTTCTCTTAGATTTTTTCCTTCCTTTCTCACTTTGATCCCACTTGATTAATGTTCCAAGGCAGCATCATATACGGGGGCAAAATTCAATTAATTGAATATGAAATATTTATAACCCTGCTCTGTGTGGCTATCAGAGAAGGGTCCTTAATAGATCTTCTCATTAGCATGGACTGGTGACTCGTTTCTCTGCTTTCACAGTCATTTGGAATTAAAATCCAATTAATCTAATGTCCCAGTGAATATTATTAAATTATTTGAAAAACTGCATTCAAGAGATATGAGGTAGGGGGGCGAGACGGCTAGGAGAAGGAGAGGGAACATGTCGTGAGCTTAATTTCTTCTCTGGTAAACACATGGTCCAGGAAGACTAATTCCCTCAGTCCCAGAACTCTGGTTGCCAATACTTGATGTTAAAATAGCCTCAGAATGGAAAAATAATTTTTCTCATGGCCATAGTATAGAACTTTGTCATCTTTGTGAGGGCAAAGGAACAGCCTTGCACACTCGTGTTTTTCAGGTTGCTCCTCGGTTAACATTAGGCTGAATTAGCGGACAGAAGGGTGGGATAGGGCCAGATGTATAATGGTATTTAGGCACCTAAAGATGCAGATAGGCACCCAGTGGGATTACGAAAGTGCCTAAACAGGTTAGATGCCTAACTCCTACTGGGACTTCAATGAGAGTTAGGCACTTAGCTCACTTAGGTGCTTTTGAAAATCCCACTCGGTATCTATCTTCATGAATGGATGGGGAAGTGACTTAGACACAAGAGACGGTTCAATCCCAAGCACAATCACAGAGTCGCTGTGTGACCTTGGGCAAATTACTTAGTCTATTCTATACCTCAATTTTCCATCTGTAAAATGGGGATAATATTTCTCAACCTCCCCAGGAAGTTGGGAGGGTAAAATCCATTCGTGATTGTGAAGCATTCAGATTCTATGATAAGAGCCATTTAAGTATCTAGGTAGTAACACTTGCTAAATAGCCATGTAAGTATCTAGAGAGCAAAAAAAAATGCTAAAAGGATTAGAAAACCTGATTTATGAGAAAAGGTTGAAAAAACTGGGCATGTTCAGTCTTGAGAATAGAAGACTCGGGGGGGACCCAATAACTGTCTTCACATATATTTAGGGCTGTTATATAGCAGATGGTGGTGATCAATAGTTTTCCAAGTCCACTGAAGGTAGGACAAGAAATGATTGGCTTAATCTGTAGCAAATGAGATTTAGTTAGTTATAGGGAAAACCTTTCTAAGTACGAGGATAGTACTGGACTAGGTTGACAAGGGAGGTTGTGGAATCCCTGTCATTGGACAATTTCAGAAGAGTTTAGACAAACACCTCTTCAGGGATGATGGAGGTTTACTTGGTCCTGCCTCAGTATGTGTGTGGGAGGGGGGGGGAGAGGGGGGAACTGGACTAGATGGCCTCTCAAAGTCCCTTCCAGCCCTACATTACTGTGATTCTATAGATACTTCTGAGATGGAAAAGCATGTCAAGCCTCTCACTTCTACTTCAAAAATTCCATGTTTAATATTTTGTCCCAATATGTAGGGTTTTTGGTTTGGTATTTTTAGCGGAATGAGGGTTACCTTGTTCCCCAGGCACTAGTCATTTAAATTTTGTTATAAACCTTAGGCCTAAGGGGGCATAGCAATAATATAGTATCTTAGAGCAGGTCTACACTCAAAAGTTAAGTTGACCCAGCTACATTGTTCACGGGTGTGAAAAATCCACACCCGAGTGATGTAGTTAAACTGACCAAACTTCCGGTGTAGACAGCTCTAGGTTGATCGAAGAATTCTTCCATCGACCTAGCTACTGTCTCTCAGGGCTTGTCTTCACTACCCGCCGGATCGGCGGGTAGCAATCGATCTTTCAGGGATCGATTTTTCGCGTCTCGTTTAGATGCGATTAATCAATCCCCGAAAGTGCTCCCCGTCGGCTCCGGAAATCCACCTCATTGAAAGGTGGAAGCAGAGTCGACGGGGGAGCGGCAGCGATCGACTCGCCGCCGTCCTCATGGCCAGGTAAGTCGACTACGATACGCCGACTTCAGCTACGCTATTCACGTAGCTGAATCTGCGTATCGTAGATCGACCCCCTCCCCTAGTGTAGCCCTGGGCTCAAGGAAGTGGATTAAACTACGGCAATGGGAGAATCCCCTCCCGTTGCTGTCATGAGTGGCTACACTGAAGCATTACAGAGGTGCAGCTGTAGCATTTTAAGTGCAGACATAGCTTTACTATAGAGTGATAATAACACATTTTACTGTATACTCTTATAGGACCTTTAATCCCAGACTTCAAATATATGGAAATTACTTTCCCATCACTAGAAGGCAGCCACCTCTGGAGGGGACTATGGCTGATGTTTAACAATGCATAACAATGTTACAGTACAATTGAAAAACAAGAAGTGAGGAATACTTATGTCTAGCTGAAACTATAGGAGGAAGAATTGAATAGGTAGAATGTAGCTACCAGAACTACACTTTAACTAGGACCCCAGAACTCCCCTACTCTTGAGAAAAGTGCCATGGGATTATTAATGATTGCACAGTATCAGGATCTTAGGTTTTTATTTCAGCCAAATAATAGTGCATCCAACAGCATATTTGGGCATTGGCTGAGTCCTGACCCAGAGGGAAGAGGTCAGGTCAACTTGCCACTTTCTTCTAGCACTTGGGTTTTCCTTGGAGGTTTTGCCATCCACAGATCGACCAGATCTGTCTCTGATTAACCCTATCTGTTATGGTAATAAATCTCAACATGCAAAACTCAACTGCTCTGGACTTCACACAAAAACAAAGATCATGTACAAATCAGAATGTAAGTAGATTTTACACTTACACTTACTAATGGAAATTTGCCAGTCTTGGTTTTAACTCAGCAAATCAACTTGACCTTTCTAACCTGGTGTATATAATATAATAATGGAAACTGACTTCAATGGAGCTACACTGAGAAGAAGATCCAAGAATCAGACCTTGCAGAAAATGTCTTCCCTTCATTCAATGCAAATCTGGCAACTTCCAGGCCAAACAAGTTTTCCAAAGCAAAAATGTGTAAAATAAATCTTTAAAATGGAAGCTGGTTACAACCTAAATTCTGGAGAAATTACAGCACTTGAAGTATAGGAGATGCCTTACAGAGCATATAGAAGAGGCTTATCACAATTCACTGTTCCTCTGAGCACTGTGCAATCAGTACAGAATGCTTATATTCTCATTTGGTGGGACCTTACACCCATTTTGACCCACTGTACGCTGGCATAAAGGGACAGGACAATGGTGAATGTGGCCCACGTCCTTAAGATATTGCAACCTAAATTTTGATTGTTTCAATACTTAACTTTAAGCGTATGAGGAGTTCAAAATCAATGGCCAATCAGTCACATGGTTAAAGTTAACCAGATGTGAAAGTATTTGCAGGCCTGGGGGGTCTAAGATAAGAGAAGATTTAGCATGTGAAAACAGACAATAGGAAGGTAGATGAATGGAAGTACAAGGGTTATAAGATTATGTAGATGTTTTACATTAATTATGATTTGCTTCTTGGTAAACATCCAACTTGTAGAAGCGACAAAGGGTCCTGTGGCACCTTATAGACTAACAGAGGTATTGGAACTTGTAAATATTTAATGTATTTATATATGATATGTTACAAAAATCTTAGAAGGCAGTAAAGTCTGATCAGTTAGAAAAGCAGCATGAAGACTCCCGGTGTTTTGCAACATTAGATAAATTTTTCCGTATACAGTATCGATTGTGCTGGTGGGGCAGGAGCTTCTAGCTAATCAAATGCTGCTTTATTGGCTACTCAGCTTGCGTCTTCTCTCTTACACCAGGGTAACTTCATTGACTGATATATCTGAAATTTTGTCAGCTTACCAAATTGGGCGCCAATGCCACTTTTCATTGTTGCGATGTTTTGAACCATGAAATTGATGCCATTGTTTTCTGCACACTGCACCTTTACATTGCTAAGCAATCTGCCTGTGTAGAGACAGTACCTATTTTGTTCTCAGAGTTCCAGCCTGCAGCAGAAGACACACACTTCTCTTTGCTCAGTAATGGAGACAGTAATGGAGACAGTGCCCAGTTCTCAGCTGCATTCCAGGCCCTTTCTGCTGCTGGAGTAACTGGAGTTCCCCAGCGAGGCATTCCCCAAAGATTCTTTCACCAATGTCAGGCCAGTTAGATGGGCGGTGTCGGGCGTGGCCCACAAACTGCATTCTGAGTATAGGCTGCAGAACAGCACACGGGTGGCTCTGGGAAGCCACCTTGTACAAGCTAGAGCAGCTTCCTGTAATGTATCCCATTAAGCTTCGGAAAATCATTTCATTACGTGTAACTAAGTTAATAAAAACATGTCAACGAGTAACAGGCACTGAGCCCAATTCTAATACACACAGGTGTAAAGCAGGACTAGCGCCACTGGACAGTGTTGCCAACTCTCACAAGTGACTGAGTTTGGCCAGGGCTGGAGCCAATCTCGGGCTGACACAAATCTCCAGTCCTCTGAGAAGTTTCAACCCTGCCTGGGGGCAAAACCCCCCTCTGCTTGGGTGCTTTCCCATCTGTCCACCACCTGAGGTAGAGCTGCTGGTCAGGGCTGCTGCAGGAGGCTGGCAGAGGTCCCTTGGAAGCAGGCACCATTCTCACAGGAGGAGAGGGGGGATCAGGAAGACCCCAGCAGCTCTGCTCCCTCCCCTCCTGTGAGCAATAGGACAGCTCCTCTCCTTCCATCCCCCAGCAACACCCCATCTGGGAAGGGGCAGCAGGGACCTGCCCCTGGCTTGGGAGATGGGGATGAAGAGCCACAGAAGCTGCAGTGAGAGCTGGGGTGGGGGAAAGAATTGACATGAATGCTGGGGGTGGGAGGGAATTGGGAATTGGAACAGAATTAATTGCTGGGCAGGGGGATGGATAGATCTGGGTTTGGGGGACACAGAAATAATTAGTTTGAATGTTGAGGTTTGGGGAGACTGGAAGCTGGGCACCCCCAGGCAGCCCGAGAAAACATCTGCATCAGGGTCCAGAATCACTAACCCAATAAATGAGTGAATTGGATTTCTCTCTCTCTCTCACACACACACACACTCACTCACACACACACACACACACACACACACACACACGCGCGCGCGCGATGGGCGGAGGGAAGGGGAGGCCCAAAAATCAAGAGACACCAAAACAACCCTGCAATATAATCTTTTTCGTTTTAAGTCATGATGTCTGGGCGGCTGACTCATTTAGTAGCATTTTTCTATCTTTTGTAAAGTCCTTAGCACATGCCAGGCTCTATATTAATGATTATAATTTCTTCCATGTTGCTGCTTTGTCTGTGAGGTTTCCTTGAGCAGTATTTTTTCCGGCAGGCATCGGCCTATCTGGAACTCAGCTGCCTGAGATCTTTCCCAGGGCTCGGGTATGCCAGCCAGCACATCAATCCACTTTTGTTTTCATTATGTTGGCTTCCTGCAAAGTTTCAAATTAATTTTAATGCCTCCCTCACTTTTAAGGCCTGTAAAAAGGCATCGGTTCTGCCCACCTTGGTGAAATGGGGCCTGTTCATGAGTCCAGAATACAGCTTTGCAGATTGGCTGATGCTGTGTGGTAAACTGTTTCCTCAGTTTGCTTCCAGAGCCAGGGCTTTCAGTTGTTACTTACCTAGTTTTTGAAACTATCTCTTCAATAAAATCCAAAGCCTTCCTCCTCTCCAAAACCCCAAGGGGAATCAAATGCACCACCGGCTTTTAGATTTAGCATTAAAATGTCTCTTTCACAAAAGTCACTAACTCTAATTATGTTTATGCAGTATCTTGGATAGGTTGGTCTTGTAGTTCAGACACTGGAGTAACACTCAGGAGATTGGCATTTGTTCTCAGCTCTGCCACAGACTTCCCACGTGACCTTGAGCAAGTCACTTAAAACTTTCTGAGCCTATAGACAGCTAGCATGTCTAAAATGGGGACAAATAATAGCTCCCTACCTCACAGGGCTGTTATTCAGAGAAACCTGTCAATGTTTGTGAGGTACTCATGAATTAAAGATATAATTAACACAGGGGGAATAAAAAACCGGATTGATTTATTAAACAGGCTGTAATGGATTGAAGAAAGTCTTTGATTATTTCTCCCTTCCACAAGCATGACTAGTATGTCTCATTAGGAGCTGCACATGTGGATATATCCTGAAGTGTGAAAACTGCTTCTGTTGTATGCTAAGTGATAAAAAAAACCATCAATGAAATCTAGCATAGGCTGCATTGCTGCTGACCAAGGCACCAGGGGGGCAGATTTCAAGAATGTGCTGATTAACCCCTTCCTTCCCATTTTCTAGTGTTTACACTTGTAAGCCCTTTACTAATGTCTCCAGCATCTAATGAAGGCCACTATGTGTTAGGTAAACTGGTCTGGAAATCATTCTTTAGTGACAGAGTGGTGCTGAAGCCCATGGCCTCTCTCTTCCTTAGTGTGTGTATCAAGGAGTCTCCCACTGCCTGGGAGGCAGGGATTCTAGGAATCAGAACAAGCTGCAGGTAGGAGGCCCAGTTCACCATTGCTTTGCCCCTGGTGTCACCATTTACACCAGAGCCAAACAGGTATAAACCCAGAATGACAATGTTTCACAGCCACTTTGCCCAGTGTCAGTGATTACACAATGGTGAGCCAGACCTGTAGAGTTCTCAGGCACCCTTCATATACTGGCTTTCCTTTCTTTCACTCAGTAAGTTTCCTCCCTCTTTCCTATGCATGTTCCATAGGCAGGAAGGTAGTCTTGGGCCTGATTCTCCCCTTAGTTACCCCAGTGTGAGCCAGCAGCAACTCCATAGCTGTGAATGAAGTAACGCCGGTGCAAGGTAGAGGAGTCTCAGGGCTTAGCACAGAAGTGATTGGAAAAACTTCCAAATTTCAAAATTTTGGATGATGAAAAATGGGACAAGTTTTCACATCAAATTTTTCCTCTAGGTCTAGCCTGGCTATTGTCTCTCAAGCATCCCTTGGGCTGGGAGTGAGGTTTCATTAGGTTTCACTCTCCCACAGCTGCTGAAGGAATCACCTCTGACCCATTACCAGCTCTCACCTGCTCACCTAATATACCAGAGCCTGAGATTAGGCTGAGACATGGGTCTTTTGTGTGGCAGCTGAGCCAGTAGGGCTGGCTGTGAAATGCTTTATTTTACTGGATATTTTTTCCCTCTCCTAACATCAGGCTGCAAATGAAAACACCTTTTCAGCCCTCGTATTATTTCCCCTATGGATGGCACCTTTAATGTGTGCTATTCATTGTTATAATGGCTGCACCTGTGTATAGCAAGAACCCTCGAACTGCAGCAGCTGTGGACTGTAATTGCAAAACATTATTTCCTGTTTCTCCCTGAAAGCTTTTTCTGTTGTTGTTGCCGAGAAGGTCCATTTGTAATGACTGCAGACCTCTTTCTTTCCTCAGCGTACCCTATAAATATCTGACACCCATTTTCAAACACAGGATTGCTTCAAAGACCCGCATGTGTGTGTGCGTGCACACACACTCACACGCGCACACAGACAGAGAGCGCACAATGACATGAAGCGTCTGTGGGATTCTCTGTGTGTGGTCAGCGGAAAGGTTAGAATTGTTCACGTTATCATCGCTGCTCCGAGCAATAGTCTTTATGCGGGTTGGCATAGTGGCGCAGCAATGATTAGTTCATTTCTCCCTTAGCTGTTCTGCCCCTGGGTGCCTGCAGTACTATGCATCAATTTAGCACCTCCAGGCCTGGATTAGCGCAGTGCCGATGGGACATGCCACGTGCGTGTGTGTCCATAGCAGAGGCTAAATAACTCCAAAGAAGAGAGCTTTTAAAAAGTGCACCTTTTATTTCAGGCATCTCAGCTATCATGTTATATTTAAGCTACTGAATTGGTGCGAGCTGAGAATTCAAAATTTATATTGCCACTGACTATTCTGTCACCTACCCCCCCCCCCCCCACACACACACACACCCCGGAGTTAGAACTCTTGTCCTACTTCGTCCAATGCAGCCCTCTGCCACCTGAACTGAAAGGAAACTAAAAGTGGTGGGAGGTCTAGTATCCTCTTTGTGGGCCGGCCACCACAGGGCAACATCTTTCTCTCATCCATTTACACTGCGTACAGCCAGTACGTTACATCATCTACTCCAGTGGGTTCAGTGTGATGTGGAGAGCTAGCAGAGTAGCTGATTTGGGGGGTGGGAATTGAGAACCTGCTAGCTACTCTAAGAAATGTTGCCCAAGACTATACAAAAATTGTATTCAGTAGCATATGCAGTAGCATGCCAGCCTACACTCGGGGTTTCAACAGACAGGAAACAGAGTCAGGGCTCAAAGTGTGGGTGCTGTACCTTTTTGGGGTGTGACTAACAGAGAGCGTAGCTGAATAGGTGGATGACAAAAGTAAAAGAGAGGCTCCTAGCTATCCTCATTCCTCTGCCACACATGCTTTGATCTATATTTAATTGGGCCTAACATAACCTTAATCTTCCAATCCTACATTTTGTTCCCCAACCTGAAGCTTAATCTGGATTATGGCCATTCTGTCACCTACAGACTGGAAGGATAAAGTACAAAGGGAGGCATATACAATATTATTTTATAGGTGCTATGGTTCAGCAGCAGATGCTCAAGCTCATCTATTTATTTAGGTGCTTACAGGACCCCATCCCAGTAGTATCTGATCAGTTCTACTCTCACCATTAGAAAGCACTACAAAGATATTCAAGGCTTCATAGAACACAAGGAAAATATGGGGAAATGTAATCTAACAAAATCAGAATTGCATACAGGAAGGAAAGAAAAGATAGAAGAGACATGTCTCTTCTTGAAGGAAGGTAAGACATATTTATATTACTGTGAGATCTGGAACAGTTACTCTGGGCTGTAGAAAGTCTGATATTAGAAAAAAAAATCAAAACCAGACATCTGGCCATCCTCGTCAGAGGAGATTAAATATTTTCCTAATGAAGAGCTCATGTAATTGGGTCAAAGTACTCCGTATTATACTATTACTATTATTATTTATTAGAAGTATCATTATTTTTCTAATTAATACTTTGATGATGTCTGGGAAAAAGATATCTGTAACATACTGATGTTGTGCAGGCATGATTAAAAAACAGGCCAAAGCAAACCTGCATCTGTACTAATCAATGTAAATTGGACTGTGTGTTCCCTTATACAATTCCAGATGCTGCTGCTATGCGGCTAGTCCAGGAGGTGGCAGTACTTCCTAAAGAATTTTGAAGAGCACTAAAATTCAGAAACAAAATGACAAGATATAGTTAAAAAATAATAAAGGCAGAGCACGGGACCCTGTTTCTTGCTGCTTATTCTTGTTTTGACAGACAAAATAGTTTTCATCTTTTTATTTTTGTGGGGTTTTTTTTTTTAAATGTGCAAGTGAAATTAATTAGCAGAACTTCAGCCCAGTAACAAATTAGGTATAAGACGTATTTAAATGTCTTAGAGTTGCAAACTGGCAGGGAGATAAAATACAATCAATCTATTTCTTGGAGGGTGTTGTGAGATGGTATTTATAATACTGCACTTTAAGTCTAGGCTTATTTAGTGGTAAGTTTTCTGGGGCCTCCGAGTTTGTTTCTGTAAATTCCTCCAGTCACAGAGATTGTTTAGCTCCTTGTAAACCTCATGTTATTTTTTGTGGAAAGTTTTTTTTAATTTTTGGTGCATTTTGGATGCTTTTTTGTCCCTTACTATTTTGTTCGTGCAGTCAAGGTTAAAAAGAAAGCTTAAAGAAAGTAGAGGCATTTTAATAAGATGAAGCAGAAAAAAAGATAACAGTGAAAATTGTCTAGATTAAAAGACACATCTGAAAGCTTCATACAAGCAATACTTGAATGCCAAGGCTATATTTGAGTTCCTATTCAACAGCACTGGAAAATATTAGTGTATTGGAATTTTTTCTAAGATTGTTTACCTGGAAGTTTCCTGCACTTCAGATTTTCTCTCTGTGTGTGTCTGTGTGTGCGAAGCTTGTAGGTGTGAAAGTGAAATGCTGATGGCATTAGATAATCGTACCTAGCATAATGTGAGTGGGGGCTGTGAAATCTCCTCTGCACACCTATGATGATGCCCTAATTTATGATTGTTACCTTAGTGTCAGGTCCGTTGGTGATGCAAACATGGTAAATTCTGCTCCAGAAGGTTTCTTGAGGATGACAAACATCTGTGAGAGACAAGATTGAAAGGTCTGTGCCACCTAACCTACATTTAGTACAGTCTTTTTTTTCTCCCCACTGAATGTAGCCTTGGAGACTAAAGCCCTCTATTTATTCTCAAAGACAGAATAGTAGCAATAGAAGCTTCTTCACACTGCATGGCAAATATGCTCCAGCCCTGTCCTGGAGGGCACACTTCTAGTGGCAAGAGAATAGTTTAGTCTTCCTGATCATTGATTCCTGGACCTCTTTGCTGAGACCACAAACAAGGGTTCCAGTTCGTGTCATTTTAATGGTGGCCTAGCGATACGGTTACCTGATAAGAGTCAGGAACTGGACTGAGGCCACCAATTGTTTCCATAGAGGTCACTGACCAGCCATCAGAAGGCAATGGCTTTTTGTCACTAGCATTGTAGGTTGAACTTATATCAGAGGTCCAGAGATGAAAGGTTCCATCCACATATCAGTCATTACCAATCCCCTGACTCTCCAGTCTTCTCTTGAGATTATTTTACAAAATGTTCTAATTTAAATAATCAGAACAATGCTAAGAAATTCTGATTTGGGTTGACAAACTTACTCATCTGAATTTCAGAAGCTGAATTTAGCCCCTCAACTTTTACCATTGTTGCTCATGTTTCTCAGGGGTATATAATATTTAAATTAAGAAAATATTTAGTTTACCATGCAGAAGTTTGGGGTTGAAAGTATTTCTTGATTCGGGGTAGTCATTCTGAGCTATGGCAAAAGCAGCAGGTGTGAGCTGGCTCTGTCTATGCATGTTATATTTGGCTCAGCAGTTTGTGTGTCCTATGAACAGTGAGGTGGGGATTGCTGATAGGAAGCAGAGATGGGTGAGCAGTTGATTGAACAACAGCAACAATTGTTAAATCAAGCAGATTTTTTCTAGTTGATAACAGAATAAGAACGTGGCTTTTATTTCTCATTAGAATCTCCTGATTGTCGTGCTGTGTCTAATGGCTGCCAAAGTCAACAATGTCAACTGCTGGTGTAGCCCTAAACTGGAGGAAACTGTTTGAGGGGATTAGTCCCTAGAGTACATTCAAATTGCTGGCTATGTCTTGGTCTTATTCGTCACACAATACTTATTTACTCTTGTATATCCTGTGTTTCTACAACACAGTGAGATGGGTTCATACTCTGGATAGTAGCCAGGAAATGTGGGTGGGATTTGTACACACATGAACTTCATCTGTAGTTTCAGATGGGGTGCAGAGGCTTTTGTATTGATGTTATTGTATAAAATATGATACACGAATGAAGTAGCACATATTGTACTTCACTCCCATAACTTTTTCCTACACTGGAAAAAGTATATTGCAGAAAGATTTCAGAGTTGTAGCCATGTTAGTCTGTATCAGCAAAAACAACGAGGAGTCCTTGTGGCACCTTAGAGACTAACACATTTCTTTGGGCCCACGAAAGCTTATGCCCAAATAAATGTGTTAGTCTCTAAGGTGCCACAAATACTCCTCATTGTTATTGCAAAAAGAGAGCGCCAGATTCAGTCCTGGGTTAATTCCATTGTCCTTAGCGATGGATTCACTCTGAAATGACTTTGTAATACATTGCCTGGAAGCCTACTTAACCCCCTGGAAATTACGTAGAACGGATCAGAAAAGGCAGAGGGAGTACACATGGTTCAGAATGTAATAATGCTATGGAAGTTTTCATCTCCAAGCAGAGGTCTGCACAGGCCTAACTTTTAAACCCATCCGACCCAAGCCAAAGAGGGTGAGTCATTTTCTGACCCGACCCTTCTCCCCACTCCTAGGTTGGCGCAGTGGTGGCTGTGTGCCTCACTCCCATGGTCCATCGCCCCCTGCTGCTCTGCGTGTGTGGTGCAGAGCGAGAGACACTGATTTTCCGGATGTGCACCCTGCAGCACAGCAAGGTGGCAGTGGCCAGCAGGAGTGGGGCAGGCAGCCACTGCCACGTCGACCACATGGGCAGGAGAAGGTGAGAAGAGTCCAAACAAGCTGAGCCTGAGAGTGTCAGGTTGTTTTCCGACCCAAAGCCGACACCTGTAGTCAGGTCCCATCAGGTTGCAGGACTCTACAATCAAGTCACTGGCCCCAAAATAGCTCAGGATACTTATATAGTTATTACCACCTGTTGGCTGGATGTGAAATGAGTTGATAGTCTCCAGTCCAGTTTCTATTGGACAGCTATCCATATCACCTGCTACTATAAGTGACTTGCTCGTTAATCTTTAGAGAGACGAGGCATTGAATGGATCACGGAAACTGAATATCCTTCTAATCTAACCCTGATCTGCACAACAAGAAAAACAGAGCTGGACCAAAAATGGGAAAATGGTTTTGTGAAAAACTTTGAAATTTTGATACTGTTTCTAATTTTACAATGTTCAAAATGGACTATTTTTCCATTTTCTTTTAAATTTGCCATGATATTTTTTACTGAAATTTGTATCAACATCATTTTTGAAATTTTCCATTTACTGAAAACCCACAGTTCAGTAAGCAAAAATGTACAGTAACAATTACAGTAAAAATATAGTGGGAAAGTTTGCAAAAATTGGAAAATTTTGATAAAAATCTAAAATTTTTCATGAAAAGTTTACTTTTTTAGAAAAAGGCAATTTTTCAACTTAAAAAACCTTCAAGTATTACAAGTAGCTTGAAAGGTCTGTACAATGTTTTTGTCTATACACAACACCCACCCAGAGTGTTTTATACATGTTGCTGATACTGGTTGATTGCAACACTGAGGATGAGATCTTTTGATGAAGTCCAGTGGCCTCTCTCTCTATATTTGCAGCCTTATTGGGTAGTATTTATAATTTTGTATTACAGTAGCCCTAGAGATCCATCCAAGATCAGCTCCCTGTTGTGACTGATACTATGCAGACACATAGCACATAGCAAGAGACCGTCCCTGGCCTGAAGAGTTCATAAGCTATGCAGACAAGATCAACAAAAGATGGGAAGGAAAACAGAGGCCCAGAAAGGTGAAGAGATTTGTCCAAGGTCAGACACCAAGTCAGTGGCAGAGCTGGGAACAGAATCCAGGTCTCCTGAGCCCAGTCCAGTGCCCTGTTCTAGTCTAGTCACACCTGAACCTTATTGAGGAATTGCCGTCACGGATCAGAACAGCTGGTCCTGCCTCCAACACTAGCTAGTCCCAGATGCAAAACCCCCTGCAATAGGCAATTCTGAAATAGCCTATCCCAGGGAAAATTTCTTCCTAACCAGTTAGTTAAAGGTTGGCTTGTGCCTTGAAGCATGAGTGTTCATATCCCTTTCGTTCCCCCCCCTCCGATTTTTACTATTTTAACTCTAGATGTTCTTGTTCTCCAGACTTGTTTATGCTGTCTCTGTCAAATTTAAATCATAAAGCTCCTCAGGGCAGGAAACTTGTCTTCCTATATTTGTAAATTACCATATACCTCTATGGAACTATATCAATAATTAATAAAATAATGTGTTCTGGTCTTTACTGGACATCTCCCTTCTTCCTTCCTTCTCAGTGTGGTTCACTCACATTAAATAGGCTGCAAATTTACCTTTCACATATTTAAAACTAAACCAAAGTCACGTTCAAACAGAGGTCACGATGTAGGGACCTTGTTCTGAATGTGAACTTCTGCTTCCAGCAGCCTTGTTGGTTCCTGCCACTGCCGCGCTTCACATCACTTGCTGGCTGTGAGGTCTAGTCTGTAGGGTCAGACTGTAAACTGTCGTGAGTCAGCCTAGCTCCATTGACTTCAATGGAGCTATGCTGATTTATGCCAGCTAAGGATTTGTCCCAATGGATCTCCTTTTCCAAGCTTGTGTTTCTGGATCATTGTGATCTTTTAGCACTGATTATCATGAATCTTTAGAGGCTTGATCTTCAAGGTCTGCTAACAGCTCCACCTACAGCAAATCTCTTCAGAAATATGCTCCAAAATGGTTAGTGCAAGTAGTAAAGATATGTGAGTCTGCAAGAGAGGCAGTATCTTGAATTGCTTCAAAAGCTGGGTCACATCAAGTCACCCGGGAGACTTGGGGTCATAATCTTGATTGCATCATAAGTGCAAATGGCTTTGGTGGTTTCATCCTACTACCTCCAAGTGACTTGTCCACACTTCCCTAAACCCCCGTGGCACAGTGAACAATTACTGCTCGGGAGAGTCAGGATTAGTGTATTGGTGTAGCATTGAGAGTCAAATTGCACAGGCCTTGCCTGATCTGTACCTGGCTCTAGTCAAGCTATCTGTCTAGGTAATTATATAACCCAGTAGTTCTCAAACTTTTGTACTAGTGACCCCTTTCACATAGCAAGCTTCTGAGTGTGAACCCCCCGCCTTATACATTAAAAACACTTTTTTATATATCTAACACCATTATAAATGCTGGATGCAAAGCGGGGTTTGGGGTGGAGGCTGACAGCTCGCAACCCCCCATGTAATAACCTCATGACCCCCTGAGGGGTCCCGGCCCCCAGTTTGAGAACCCCTGATAAAACCCCTGTAAAATGTAGGAGCCCCCATCAGACTCCAAATTAAACCTATATATGTGTTGTAAAGTAAAAAAGCCACTCCGCTTTTGTTCTGACTTTACTGATAAAACTGTATTTAAAACAAAACCCAACCTAACCCTGTTCGTTGTGTCTGGCTGTGATTAAGGGTACATCTTCACTGCAGTTAAATGGGGGTGATCAGCACTGTGTCAGCACATGGGTTGGCCTACCTTGGGTGTGAACAGCAGTACTGCAAAGCCATAGCTGAGTGTGTCCACTCAGCTGCATCTATGCTGGTGCTACATTTACATGTGTGTGTCTCTAGGACATCTGGGGGCATAGCACCGCAGTATGGTCCTTTGCACTGCAGTACACTGAACCACTCTATGATCCTTTCCCAGTGAATTATGGGGAAATGTATCTGTCCTGTTGGGCACGGGAGGGGAATTGTGGGAAGGCATTGGAGGACAGTCAGCACGCGAGTGGCTTAGCTGCACTGCAAAGTGGGTGGATCACCAGCCTAAGGGTAAGCATCACTTGGGCTTTAGGCCTATTCTTCAGGCCGGGACAGCTAAATCAGGTAACGCTCCACTCTCATGCTTTCTAACACGGGCAGCCAACAGTGCCTTCTCCTGAGAATGCTGCAGTCTCTGTGCTTCAGAAACTCAGAATGAGACCAAGGAGATCAAATTTGAACCACAGCTCTCTTTATGAGTTACATAACAAGATGGTTCCTACAGACTCTGAGCATGCAAACCCTGAGTATGTCGGCACAGAGTCTGTAGGAACCATCTTGTCATCTACATAATCTAGAGAGTTGTGGTTTGAAATTTATGGCCCTGGTCTCTTTCTGAGTTCCTGAAGCACAGAGGCTGCAGCATACTAATGAGAAGACACTCTTGGCTGCTGTGTTAAGACAGCAAGACGTGGTGTCAAAAGTGACCACATTCTGCATGAGGCAAGTGGTAGCTGCTTTTGTCAGGGGCACAGTGTGTCAGTGAATGGTGCAAACTGCAACACGTGACACAGACAAGAAACTGCAGTCAGCAGACCAGCCGGAACCCAGCCGAAGGAACAGAGCAGTGAGACACAGGACACAGTGAGTAGCATACACAAATGAAACCCAAAGTAAAACAGTTAAACTAGAAAACTGCATTAAAAGAAAAATAAATGGGAACTTGGCTAAGCCACCCCCAACTTTATCTTTAGTTGGTAATCCTGCTGAGAACTGGAGGAGATGGGAGCAGTCAGGGCCGGTGCAAGGAAGTTTCGCGCCCTAGGCGAAACTTCCTTGCACCAGCCCTGCACCCCCAACCCCAACTAACGCCGCCCCCCCGACAGCCCCCTCGTGGGCCGCGGGAGCTCAGCCCCCCTGCCCGCGGGAGCTGAGCGTGGAACCGGGAGGCAGGGGGGCAGCTCGCCGCGGCTGCCTCCTGGCTCTGGGAGGCAGGGGGGCGGCTCGCTGCCTGGCTGCCTCCCAGGTCCCCGCTCAGCGGCTGAGCAGGGAGCCGGGAGGCAGCTGCCCGCCACCCCCCAAATCCTGGCACCCTAGGCGACCACCTAGGGTCGCCTAATGCTAGCGCCAGCCCTAGGAGCAGTGCTTCCACATCTATATGAAAGCCTCAGGAGCAGATAAAAACAGATCACTTAAAATTAGCCATTTTACTGTACCCATTACACATCACTAATTTTAAAGAGATAGTACCACAACCACTGCACTCAGGTCTTTGAGTGAACTGGAGCTGGGTTAAAGGCTACCCCGAGTAAGAGCTGAGGTTAACTCTGAAGCGAAGACATACTTTTTGTGTCTGTCTTCATGTCCAGCTCCTTTTAGCCAAGGGCTACACTCATCTTATAGCCAGAATGGAGTTTAATGAGTAACACCTGTCTCAAAGAACCATGCCAAAGGGTTCTAACATCTACTGACAGAGTGGAGCAATGGGAGAACCCTGCCACCCTGTTACAGTGCCCATCATCTTAGCAGTGGGTGTGAAAAGAACTTGCCGAAGGAAAGCTAAGGAAAAAAAGAGTTTACTTTTCGTTCTGAATGCGGTGAGGTTTGACGTAGTTCTTATCTTTCGTGGCTGTGAGTTCCATCATCTAGTTCAGCTCCTGGGAACGTTTTGTCTACGGCAATCACAGGTCTCCCTCGTTGATTGACAGTGGAATGGTACTGTCATGGGAAGTCAGAATCACAGAGGGAGAGGTGAGCTCTCAGGTGGGCGGGGATTAATCCCATAAATGACAGAGACCTTGAACTAGTTTTTGTATTCAGTGGGGAGCTTGTGCAAAGAGTGGAGCACTGGCATGATGTTGAGGCTTGTGTTGCTGAGAAGATGGGCTGTTGTATTTTGCACTGGTTGGGACTTTTTCAGGATGTGTGGTGTCATTCTTACAAATAAGGACATAGGAGTGTCAATAGATTCTTCACTTTCATGTGCACCAAATTCCCCCATGGTCTGAGCAATAAATAAAGCCTTACTTTTAATAAGTTATAAGTGCTTTGTTTTGTAAGCCCCTAGGCTCCTTGTTTACCCAGTTCTTTTGAGTTACTGGTGCTGAATCAAAACTCCACCGAGACATTGACAGACCATAAAGGCAAAAGTGGGTAATGAAGAGGAGTGGAAGATTACCGAGGCTGAACAAGCTTCCTTAGCAGCTCTCTAATGCTGTCCAGCTGGCCAGTGATCTGGAAGTATGTATGTGAGAACAGCACAAAGCCATTCTAATTTAATTCCTCCAGAGAGGAACCATTCCTTCTGTCAGTGTGAGATCCAGAAAGCCTTCTCCTTATACTGGGTCAGTTGGAAGAAGTCCCACGAACTGGGACAGCTGAGGTGTGCAGATGTTCTCAGCTTTCATGGTCCATGCAGGATTGTATTACTGAACATTCAAATGAGTCTCTTTGTAAAGGGACAATTTCCCAGTGTCAAGGCTGTACTTCACACAGTTACATCCCCAGTGATCTCCTTCTTTTTCCACACTTCTTGTCCTATGCTGAGCGGAATAGTGAAGATAATGATCCTCATTTATATCAGTTAAGGTCTCAACACACTCTGGAATTTTCTCCATTAGACTTTGAAGATGTATTTATTTTCATTTCTCCTACATTTGCAGGGTGGTTTGCTGCAATGGTACTGAGGTTTCTGTTTTCAGTGTACCAGAAGGGAGATTTTCATTTCATCTCCTTAACATTATTTCCCCCTTTCTTCTTCCCCTTCTCTAGGTTTGTTTCTAATCTTTACCCAGACACCAAGTAGAACCAGATACATTTATAATCTGGGATTATTCCAGTGACTGTCAAAGATGAAAATGTATCAGCTAAGGACGTATAATGCAGTAGGGTTGCTTTGGAATATAACTTTTTCAAGTGTATGGATCAAATACTAATCTCACTGGTGTTTTGCCATTTCCTCCAGCCTATTTGCATTTGGGCAGGGTGAGGAGGGTAAAAGGCCTGCCCCCTCAATCGAGGCAGGGGCCACAGAGCCCAGAAAACAACTGATTTCATAGGATAACAAATTATAAATAAGAATGGGGGTGTGTGTGTCAAAAGTTTAAAATGAAGGGATTAGATGTGGACACTGAGCAGAGCCATTTCCTCCAGGAAGACCCTGATCTGGCCCTAGGAATCCACTTGAAACAGTTGAGAAAAAGAGCCAGAAGTGGATTTCTGCATGAAATAAAATGTGTATCCTGGCTGGGCACGTTCCTGCAACCTCTGACCTGATATGGTAAAGAATGAACAGTGCTTCAGTTCCAGGCTCCATTGAGCCTCTGCTTCAGGTTGAGATTTTCAAAGGAGTTTAAGAAAGATAGGTGCTCAGCTTCCATTGAAAGTCAATAGGAGATGGGTGCCCGGCTCCCATTTGTTTTTGAAAATCTCCCCCTTAAGTCTTTTCCAATACCGCCTAGCACTGTTAGAGGCAGGAAAAAGGCAAAAGGAAAGTTTATGTCCACTCTGTAGATCTTGGGTAAAGGACTTCTGAAAAGGCCTGATTTTCAGAGCCATTCACAACTACAGTTGGGTCAATGGAAACTGTTGGCACTCAGCGTTCTCTGAGAATCTGGCTCTCTCTATTTCTGATGGTTGATGTAAGATCTGTAATAATAGGATCGGGGCACCGAAGCGATCCACTCTAAGAAAAATAATAATAAACAGGATGCCTACTGTGTCAGTATGTAAATGTACTGAATGATTCTGAAGTGACTGCTTTGCCTTTTCTCTCCTGTTACCGTTGCTTATTCTGGATCTATTGTTCTTACGCTGTGCGTGACTCAGGACAGAGTATTAAAAAAAATTCATTTACATTACACAATTTACTGTGAGTCACTGACAATAACCATTTTTGGGAAAGGGGTCGCTGTACAGAGGTCGTCATAGACTGATATTTCCATATGCCCTAGACATGTGACTTTTTTAAGCCCCGCTTATACACCCAGAGTGCTGAGAGCTCATAACATTGTGCCCATTTCTTATCTTTACCCTGACTAGTTCTGCCTCAAATAAAATTGAAATAAAGGATTCCTTCACTAGAGGAAACCCCATAGTGTAAATTTCCCTTCTCTACCAAGGTAATTGCATTGTGACTTTTTTTTCCCCTAAGCGAAACAGCAACAGTATTTTCAGTCTCCAAACAAACGAACATATATATATATGTACATGTATATAAAGAGAAGTGTCTGCCAAGCTCATCAGCTGTTTTAGAGATGGTGTTAACACGTTTGCTTCTATAGACAGGTTTATAGACTTGTTTCCCATCAATGAGCAGCCCTGCCTGCATTAATTCTTCCCACTGAAACTAATGAGTCTGAGGATGGATCTGACTGCATGGCTTTCAAGGGAATTCATTCTGTATCTTTCATGTTAGCGATATCTGTGAAAAACAGGAAACTGTTTTCCCATCTCATTCACATAATAGATAAGATGAGAAATTAGCTGCTCAATGAGCATCCTGGGGGCTGTTCATTTTGTCACAATAAATAAGACTCTGCTGCTGCCTTGTGTGTGTGTGTGTGTGCATGCGCATACACACACACACACACACACACACACGGTCTTTCCATCTGAGAGTTGCTCTGCCTCATTGCTACAGATTCTTATGAAAAAAAGAAAAAGGTTTTCCCTGTGTATGTTTTTCTCTGTCAGTTTTAATTGCTAGACGATTGCAAAGCCATTTGAACTTTCTGTGGCCATATGTGGTGCTGTATATATGCAAGCAATCAAATACAGTAGAACCTCAGAGTTATGAACTGAACGGTCAACCACACACCTTGTTTGGAAGTGGAAGTACGCCATCAGGCAGTAGAGACAAAAAAAAAGAAGCAAATTCTGTACTGTACAGTACAGTACTGTGTTAAATGTAAACTATTAAAAAAAGGGAGTTTTAAACAAAGATTTGACAAAGTAAGGAAATTGTTTCTGTGCTTGTTTCATTTAAATTAAGATGGCTAAAAGCAGCATTTTTCTTCCGCATAGGAAAGTTTCCAAGCCGTATTACGTCAACGTTCAATTGTAAACTTTTGAAAAAACCACCATAACGTTTTGTTCAGAGTTACGGAACATTTCAGAGTTACAAACAACCCCCATTCCCGATGTGTTCATAACTCTGAGGTTCTGCTGTAGATAACTTTTGGACAGTTACAGGTAATGGGCAGGATTTTCAAAAGTGCCTAAGTGCGTTTGGAGGACAAGTCCCATTGACTTGTGTGCCTACTCCCATGGGTGCTTTGAAAAGCCCATCCAGTAAATGTTACCTGTCTGTAGCCTAGTGGAGAGATTGAGAGTTTCTTTGGGTCTTATTGGGCAAGCTTTACTCAGGTGGGTAATCCCAATTTTACTCATCTGGGTAATCCTAGTGATCTCAATGGGACTGCCAGCAAGAGTACTTGCTCCCCTACCTCCATAAGGATTGCACAACTGGCTCCTTTGTATGTGCTGTGTGCAGGGCCACCCAGAGGATTCAGGGGGCCTAGGGCAAAGCAATTTTTAGTGGCGGGTCCTTCACTTGCTCCGGGTGTGTTCGGCCGCACTGAAGGACCCGCTGCTGAAGTGCCGCCGAAGACCCGGAGTGCCGCCCTGTCAGTAAAAGCGCTGCCAGGTGAGTAAAAGCGCCGCAGCGGGTGGCTTCTCGTGGGGGCCCCTGCGGGGCCCGAGGCCTGGGTGGCCCAGCCTGGGTGCAGTACTGATTCCACTAATGGCAATGCCCAAACTCCTATTGACTTCAGTGGGAGCAGGATTGGGCCTATTGTCTTAATTATGTGTAGCTGGCTGATGGCATGTGATAAGTTAAAGCTTCTTTGATGCTTGCTTTGTGACCCTCTCCTCTACCTTGCATTTCATGAAGAGCATATTGGACACTAAAGTGAAACTGACTTCAGGTAGAGTTGATTCTGTTTAAAAGCTGTGGACTCATTTTAGAAGCAAACAAAAGTATTCCCATGTGGATGCAGTTGAAAGAGAGGGTGCTTTCTCCCCTCAAATCTAACTTCCTAACTTTGATGCAGGCCCAGCCAGGAAAGCAGTGTGCAGTTTGGGAGCCCGCCTGAAAAAAAGGAAAGTGTAGTAAAGCAGTTTTTTGGGGTTTTTTTTTGTTTAATGTTTAGAAACCTAAAGAAAAGGAAATCAATTATGAGGCCTACCTGAATTTTATTTCCTCACCAAAAACCAAATTACTCAGCAAACTTATCGCTTGCTATTGCAGGCCTCGGTATTAAAGAAAACAATCAGGCCAGCAGGATTAATCTCTGACAGCTGCCTTATCTTTAACTTGCACCTTTGTTATTTTCTGATGAGCTTCTCTTTTTTTGCTGCCACGTTGCACCATACCTCACTGGTTCCTTTCATTTTATCATCAGGCAGGAGCGGAGGACCTTTCAGTTTATTAAAAAACCTTTATTTGTGAAGAACAAAGAGGAGGGGAAAAAGGCAAACAATGAGGTCAGACAATCTCCTTCCTGCCAGGAGTCACTCACCTGTTATTTAGAGTGTTATCAGTTAGGGGAGACTTGCATCATTGAAAATCGAGGGCTGACAGGCTACTCTGTTAAAACGCACACACACACGAAACAAAACAACCCCCCAAACTCTGATTGGCGCATATCAACCTCCAGACAAGGTCCTTGGCTGCCAAAGCTGCAATATTTTCACTTGTTTCTTGGGGATTTGTTTCATTCTCTGTCCATTTAGGCAGTAAGGATCCAACACAAACGAATACACCTTTGACAAGTTTGATGGCACAAGTGTATATATACGCTGGAAACAGTTTGCTCTGTCATCAAGGAAGACCTCCATTATGTGTTATGCCTCCTTACTTGCTCTTTGTTATCTTTGATGTATATGGCAAAATGATTTTGAGACAGCCATTCACTTCTGATTAGGTTGGTCATGTGTCACTTTGACTTAGCTTTGCTAATTAGATTGATTAAACTAGCAGCCATAGCAGTGCGGTCAGGTATGAACACAGAGCACCACCCAGCAGCAGTAGTCAGGGTTATCCAGGCTGTGGTTTTCCCTCCATGCAGGAAATGCTTCCTGCACTTGCCTTGGTTGTTGGCTTTGCACTGGCATGGTCACAGAATTGCAGAGGTCATATGATTCCTGCTTACAAAATACTGGTATTGTATAAGTGTTTGCATCACTTCTGCCATAACAGGCCTGATTTACAACACCATCACCCCAATTTCAAAGCAATCACCCTAAAATGTCACAAGCCATGTCTCACTCCAGGGTAAGGTAACCAGATAACAAACATGAAAAATTGGGATATGGGGTAATAGACACCTATATAAGCCAAAGCCCTGAATATCGGAACTGTCCCTATAAAATCGGGACATCTGGTCATCCTACTCCAGGGCAGAATTCATCTACAAAGTTTTGGATAAACTAGAGACAGCTTTTTGGAGATATAGAAGCTTAAATATTTATCTTGAGTTCATTTTTGAGTGATTTTTCTAATGTTGCTTTGCCTCTTTGTCTCCAAAAGAGCATTGCCGTAAAATAAAAAAAGTGCACGTCTTTCACTGGGCTTAATAAGCAGAGGTGCCTTTGAGTGTTTTTTTAAGGGGTGACCAGTTGAAAATACTGAGTCAATTGAAGTTATTTTCAGGAGCATACAAAAGTGCAACCTGACTGTGTACTTAGCAAATATATGTATTATATTCACACATCATCTTGATGTGTGCATTATATACATTCCTCAGTCTGATGCACAGTTTACAACATGTATCTGAGCTGGTGGGAACTTTGCAAAGTATGCATAACCCAAATGCAGGTGGCCTTGGTAAAGGAAATGTCACACAGGTAGGAACATGTAGATCTGGCCTGGCAGGAGCAGCAGAGGGAATGCCATGTAGGGGAGAAGCCATCAGCTATGGGAAATGAAGAGACAGGATCATGGGAGACTTTCTGAAAAAAAGTGAGATCCATACCTTAGTGGATTGCAAGGTCTGTTAGGCCTGGTCCACACTAGGGGGGTGGGATCGATCTAAGATACGCAACTTCAGCTACGTGAATAGCGTAGCTGAAGTCGAAGTATCTTAGATTGAATTACAAAGTACTTACCTCGGGTCCACGCAGCGCAGGCAGGCTCCCCCGTCGACTCCGCTTACTCCTCGCGCCGAGCTGGAGTTCCGGAGTCAACGGGGAGCGCTTCTGGGATCGATTTATCACGTCTACATGAGACGCGATAAATCGATCCCAGAACATCGATCGCTACCTGCCGAATCGGGCGGGTAGTGTGGATGTACCCTTAGAGTCTCTGCATAGCTTAAAGGCCCAGCACAGTCCACATACACCATGCAAGACCTACACGGACTACTGTCACTGAGAAATGTTTGAATACTTAAAAACCTAAGGAAATTCTTGGGCAAAAAAATGTTAACCTAGAAATAAAGCTGAAAGGATTGAGCAGTTGCTTCAGCCAAAAATCTCTTCAAATAAATAGAGTGGTTTTACTCAAAACCCACAAATGTTAGAAACCCTGTGAATGCAAACATATTGATATATATAGATACATGCATTTCCACACACATGGATACATCTATACACAGATTATACTTTAGTTCTAGTGAGAGTGCCTGATGATGTGGCATAAAGGATTAGTGGCATGAGTTTGAGATGGTTACGTTACTCACGAGTGGTGAGGCCATCTCAAATGAATGCCAATAAAAACCTTCACACTATTAAGTATTCTGTATATATAACAATATGTAACAGAGAAACTGTTTATAGAATGTTTTAAAAATTATATTTTGGCTGTATCGTAAATCTCTTTGCTTGCAAATCCAGGTATTTTAGGTACCACCTGATTCTAACTGTGTGGGGATCAGACGGTGAGAAAAATTAAAACCAATGTGTTTGATCCTCAGTTGCACCAAGCTTATGCCTGGCACAGCTGAGGAAGGGATGGAACATTGCCTTGAATATATTTTCTATTCCCCCAATTCTAGGAATGCCAGGGGCCAAACCAGCCCCTACATAGTTTAGAGCCTCTTAGGTTGTTCTAAATTATGATGGCTGGAGTGTTCTCTTAGAGACCACTTTACTGGCTGGTGCTCTGGGCCTGCCCTGCCCTAGTTATGCTTCTTCCCCAGCCTTTTCATCCAAAGTGGGACCTGGGTGGTGTAAAGCCCATTCTGCCAGCTCTACCCTGGTCTCCACACTAGAGGAAACCTCTGCTTCCTGTTTAAGGCAGCCATGGGCGGTGGGGATCACAGGCCGGGAGAGGTTAAACCTTCCCAAACTGCCTGATGTGGCTCCACCCATGCTTCACCCCCAGATCCCTTCCAGCTTCCTGCTCTCCCCCCTGCCTGGGGGCTAGGACTGCCTGCAGCTGTGGCTTGGGGTGGCCAGGCCAGTGCTATGCTACCTGCCCGGTGCTCCAAGGCTGGGTGCACTGGGGCCAGAGAGGCTGGGGCTGTGCTGGCTGCCGGTGCTCCGGGGCTGGAGGCACTCGGGTGGCCAGGGGGTGGAGGGGGAGTGGCCATGGTGGTGGTAGGGGGGGCGCTCTGGGCTCCGGTGAGGGAGGGGCGGGGCCTCGGGCAGAAGAGGCAGGGCCAGTGGCTAGCCTCCCCCAATGGGTGTTTCACGCACCACCCATGAAGGCAGCTTTGAGTCCCCATTGTGCCACTTGAGCACAAAGGACCCGGAACACTTTCCAAACATAAAAATGTCACAGCTTTAAAGTCTGATAGCTCAGGCCATTCCTGGGCTAAATGCAAGTGCTAGATCCCTTTGGGAAACTGGAAATCTCTCCTGCCCAGTGATATAAAGTCCCATTTAGAGCCCTGCAAGGCTGAGATAATGGAATTTAATGCGGTGACATTTTTATGACTAGAAAAGCTGTTACTGGTCCAAAGACTGAATCTTGCCGGGGGGGGGGGGGCGGGGGGCGGGAAGTCTATGGGGATAGAGGGGCAAACATTTATTTGATGGGTAGATCTTTTTATAAAAAATGGTGATTGTTTGAGGATGCTGAGGGATTTGGAATATTAGGGTGGATTCCAGGGAAATGGGCATGTGATAATGTACATATCCCTGTATGCAGTATGTTTGTAAAGCACTTCGAGAGCCTTTCGGGGCAAACGATGTGGTATAAAAGCAACATATTAATTATAAGAGAAACGCCCAACATATAAGGGATCCAAAAAACCCCTCCTGGAACTTGGGAAAGCTTGAATCGGCTCCACTTCCAGATCTGAACGGAGAGAAGCTGTATTTGCAAATTTGCGAAGCCCCTCAGTGGCTTAGGAAACTTCCAAAATGTAATCCCCCTCCATGTCACTATCTGTGCCAAATTCACCCAAGGTGTACACCTCCCTGCACCAACTCACCCCTAGCATCCCAAGTGTGATACACACACACACACACACACACACACAGAGGGAGGATAATACTGCTTCCATCACTGTTTAATCGATAGGCCTGCCTTGTTGTTCATTCATACACACCTGTGTGAGCTCTAAGCAGGGACTCAGCTCTATAACCTTTCACATGTGGGTGTCTAAACTGGACACTTAAATCCTGCATTAAATACCCATGGGTAGACAGGAGAAGTGACTACTTTAAACTATACACATATCTCTAGCTTGGAAGATCTAATTGCCCACAAAAGGAGTGGGTGTATTTTTAACCAACTAGCCTAGGCAGAATGGGTTTTTTGGTTAGTGTCCATTTAATATATATATTAAGTTTTTAAAGAGAATTCAGCTTATTCCATATAATCTGAGATTCTTGATTTCCCCCCCAGCAATCTCTCTCTTCTCCCTAGGTGTTTTCATTTCTTCTCCTCCTCAAACATTATTCAGTTTGACTGCTGAGTTCAAATCTGCAATGTACTAACCTAGCTGAAAAGAATCTGAGAAAATGAGCTGAGACAGCCACACAAAGGGAGGGGGGGACACCAAGATGAGAAGAAAAAAGAAAGGTAAGATAATTCAGTGACAACATGGTCGTTTGGATCTAATACTGTTGTGGTTTGCATTGTGTTCCCGTATTTTTTTTCCTCTTGACATGTGTCTTGGTCAGTGTCTCTGTTCCTTCCTCTCTAGACTAGAGGCTGTCACATCCTGCAGTGCATTGTCAATATAAACTTGAAAGGCATGTCAGGGCACAGGGATTCCCTCTCATGGAAACAAATCTGAGACTGTCACATTCTGTAGCAAGGACACAGATAGGAGAAACGCTGCAGGTTACCCTAGCTCACTCCTGTTAATTCTGCTCTACACAGTCAGTTCTCTCAAATGTAGCAATACCATTTTTCTTCTTTTATATCTCGTGCTCAAGTATCCAGGAGTGTCCAGGAGTTATTTTATTTATTCATTTGATTTAATTTAGACTATGCACTGTGTAGACTCTCTGACTGAACTAACTACAGGGTTAAAGACCCATATTGCCCATCAAATTACATTGCCACACAAGGACAACAAAACTAAAAGAATCCCCCTCAAAAGATCCCCACTTATCATAGTATCATACGCTAACATTTGATACAAGAGACAAGCTTTGAAATTGCTCTGGAGGTTGACCAGAGCAGAAATATTACAAGAGCTGAGGGCCTTCCACTGTGAAAAAGCTGCTCCGCATTCCCAGATATACAACTCAAGGGACTGTCAAGTCAAATGCCTCAGCTGATATTAACTGTTGACCAAGGGCATAACGATCCAACAGAATGGGTCTAGAATCCAGGGCTGCAGGAGCCCTGGGTCTCTCACCCTCCTTTGTCACCACCAAGGGAGAAAGATGACAGAGGATCTCACTAATCCTGGAAGGTCAGGCCCCACAGGAAGTCCTGTCAGTTTGGGGGTCACTGATTGGCTTGCACCCATTACTTAAGCTAGGAAGTGAGCCGGATAGGCTGTCTGAGCAACCATGCAGACTCCCTGTTGCTGCTGTGGTAGACCCAGCTCTTTGCCTGTCTCCTGTGATCGCATCCAGTCCTGCTTCCTGTCTCATACCTGCCCTTATTCTCAATTCCTGTCCTAATCCCACTCCATGCCTAATCCTTGCCTCAGCTCTGATTCCTGCCCTATGCCTCGCTCCTGACCTTTGGTCTGACTCTTGACCAGTGGCGTAGCCAGGTTTAGAGCACGGGAGCGGAGCTAAAAAAAGGTGCTGGGAGCAAAAAGTGTTGGGAGCAAAAAAAGGCGCCGGGAGCAAAAAAAATTGCTCCGCTCTGGCTGTAGCGTAGGAGCAAAAAGCATCGGGAGCAATTTAGGGGATTTCTGGATTGGTGCTCTTTGCCTTTCTTACGCCATCCTCACATGTACCCAGGTGATGGTGAAGGTGATGAGCCTATTCACAGAGGGAAGTGTTGGACTGGGTTTTGCCCCTCTTGGAGCAGGACAGTCTAGTTTTGGCCAACTGGGGTGCCTTTTTGCGGGCATTCTCTGCTATATTTGATGACCTGTGTTGAGCGCCCCACCCGATTAGATGCTTTCATCAACCTAGCCCTCCTCATTGATGCCCAATTATGAGCGAGAAAGGACAAGAACAGTGTGGGTCCACATGATAGTATGTTAAACCAAAGCCCTGCGTACCAGCCCCTGAGTTGACACAGATTGACCTCACCCATCACTTGATCCTGGAAGAAAGAGAGAGATGGTGTTTGTTTCTATTGATGGGCACCTGGACACACTCTTACCCCCTGCTTGATCAGAAAGCCACCAGGAAACAAACGGGCCCAGACATAGTAAGAGGAGCCAGCTTGGGTATTGCTAACTCTCTGCACCCTGATGCTGCCTCCTGACCAGCCACCCAGATGGGACGTGAGACCCAAGGGACTTCCCCGCATATCCAGGTTTTGATACAGATGCACATCCTAGATCTGGCGATGCCCATTCCCCTCCAATGGGCCCTGATTGATTCTGGGGCTGCAGACAATTTAATCAATGCCAACGTACGTCATGCCTCACCCATCCACTCCAGCCCAAGAGCACACCAGATCTTGTCAAATCTGTCAACACATATACGTCCTGCCAGGGTGTGCCCCATTAGAGATGTTATGTTTATGCCATGATGCCCCTCTTGTGGGCCACTTTGGTGTCCTCAAGACTTTTTGCACTATTGCTCATTTTTTTTGGTGGCCCCATATGCTTGCTGAAATCTGGGCCTATGTAGATTTCTGTACCACATATGCCCTTACTAAGACACCTCATGCGAAACCCCTTGGAGCCCTAAAACTCCTGAAGACTCCGTCTTTACCCTGGATCTCATTCACTCTGGACTTCATTGTGGGCCCCCCAAGCTCTGAGGGTCACATCATAGTCCTCACAGTCATAGACCCACTTCACCCACCCGATTAAGATGGCCCACTTCATTCCCTGAAACCCTCTGCCTTTGGCCGAAGTGATGCCCCAGCTGCACATTGTCCATCTCCAGAGGCTTCCAGACCAAATCATCTCTGACCCACAATTTGTGTCTCACTTCTGGGGGGAGACACTACACCTACTGAATGTTCATGAGTCCATCTCTACCGCATACCATCCCCCAGACTGACAGCCAGGCAAAAAGGCTCAATCAAGTATTGGAACAGTATTTGCGATGCTTAATAAGCTTCCATCCAGACAACTGGGTTTCCCTGTTACCATACGCTGAGTTCTCTTATAATAATGCCTCTCACATCTCCCCAGGGCAGAGACCCTTCTTTTGAAATTATGGATATTACCCCTGTTTCCACTGAGAAAGTTCAGCGTTTGCTGCGGGCCTGGTATGGTTCACTGCAAAACACCTCATGATGAGCAGGCTTCTCAGAAGTTGGACCCTCAGTTTCTCAGTCCTTTCCAAATCTACAAACAGGTCAGCCTAGTTGTATTTAAGTTGCAATGTCCACAGTTCCTCCACATCCACCTACTATTCCATGCATTGCTTTTCAAGCCTTACATAGAGAATTCCTTTCCATCTCAGTCTCAATAACCTCCTCCACTAGTCGAGCTTCAGGAGCATGAAGAATATGTGGTGCACAAAATCCTTGACTGCTGCCTACGGCGAGGTTGCCGCCAGTACCTCATAGATTGGGAAGGTTGCAATCCCAAGGAACCTCTTAAAGAAACAGGGCCTGATTCACCACTACATGACTCCAGTATTACGCATTAATAACATGACGGGGAAAGTTGTCGAGGAAAGCTGGCTGTATTTTAAAGAATCCTTATTGAGGCTGCAGGAACAAACCATCCTGATGTATAGAAAGAAAAGTAAATATGGCAGGCGACCAGCTTGGCTTAACAGTGAAATCCTTGCTCGTCTTAAACACAGAAAAGCAGCTTATAAGAAGTGGAAGATTGGACAAATAACCAGGGAGGAGTATAAAAGTATTGCTCAGGCATACAAGAGTGAAATTAGGAAGGCCAAATCACACTTGGAGTTGCAGCTAGCCGAAGATGTTAGGAGTAACAAGAAGGGTTTCTTCAGGTATGTTAGCAACAAGAAGAAAGTCAAGGAAAGTGTGTGCCCCTTGCTGAATGAGGGAGGGAACCTAGTGACAGAGGATGTGGAGAAAGCTAGTGTACTCAATGCTTTTTTTGCCTCTGTCTTCACAGACAAGGTCAGCTTCCAGACGGCTGCACTCCGCAGCACGGTATGGGGAGGAGGTGACCAGCCCTCTGTGGAGAAAGAAGTAGTTCGGGACTATTTAGAAAAGCTGGACGAGCACAAGTCCATGGGGCCGGATGCACTGCATCCGAGGGTGCTAAAGGAGATGGCCGATGAGATTGCAGTGCCATTGGCCATTATCTTTGAAAAATCATGGCAATCGGGGAGGTTCCGGATGACTGGAAAAAAGCTAAAGTAGTGCCCATCTTTAAAAAAGGGAAGAAGGAAGATCTGGGGAACTACAGGCCGGTCAGTCTCACCTCAGTCCCTGGAAAAATCATGGAACAGGTCCTCAAGGAATCAATTCTGAACTACTTAAAGGAGGGGAAAGTGATCAGGAACAGTCAGCATGGATTCACCAAGGGCAAGTCATGCCTGACTAACCTAATTGCCTTCTATGATGAGATAACCAGCTCTGTGGATGAGAGGAAAGCAGTGGATGTGCTATTTCTTGACTTTAACAAAGCTTTTGATACAGTCTTCCACAGTATTCTTGCCAGCAAGTTAAAGAAGTATGGGCTGGATGAATGGACGGTAAGGTGGATAGAAAACTGGCTAGATGGTCGGGTTCAATGGGTAGTGATCAATGGTTCCATGTCTAGTTGGCAGCCGGTATCAAGTGGAGTGCCCCAAGGGTCGGTGCTGGGGCCGGTTTTGTTCAATATCTTCATTAACGATCTGGAGGATGGTGTGGACTGCACCCTTAGCAAGTTTGCAGATGACACTAAACTGGGAGGAGTGGTTGATACGCTGGAGGGTAGGGATAGGATACAGAGGGACCTAGACAAATTAGAGGATTGGGCCAAAAGAAATATGATGAGGTTCAACAAGGACAAGTGCAGAGTCCTGCACTTAGGACAGAAGAATCCCATGCACTGCTACAGACTAGGGACCAAATGGCTGGGCAGCAGTTCTGCAGAAAAGGACCTAGGGGTTTCAGTGGATGAAAAGCTGAATATGAGTCAACAGTGTGTCCTTGTTGCCAAGAAGGCTAATGGCATTTTGAGCTGTATAAGTAGGGGCATTTCCAGCAGATCGAGGGACGTGATTATTCCCCTCTATTCGGCACTGGTGAGGCTTCATTTGGAGTACTGTGTCCAGTTTTGGGCCCCACACTACAAGAAGGATGTGGATAAATTGGAACTAGTCCCGCAGAGGGGAACAAAAATGATTAGGGGTCTGGAGCACATGACTTATGAGGAGAGGCTGAGGGAACTGGGATTGTTTAGCCTGCAGAAGAGAAGAATGAGGGGGGATTTGATAGCTACTTTCAGCTACCTGAAAGGGGGTTCCAAAGAGGCTGGATCTAGACTGTTCTCAGTGGTAGAAGATGACAGAACAAGGAGTAATGGTCTCAAGTTGCAGAGGGGGAGGTTTAGGTTGGATATTAGGAAAACCTTTTTCACTAGTAGGGTGGTGAAGCACTGGAATGGGTTACCTAGGGAGGTGGTGGAATCTCCTTCCTTAGAGGTTTTTAAGGTCAGGCTTGACAAAGCCCTGGCTGGGATGATTTAGTTGGGGTTGGTCCTGCTTTGAGCAGGGGGTTGGACTAGATGACCTCCAGAGGTCCCTTCCAACCCTGAGATTCTATGATTCTATGATTACTTCAGTGTGACTCTGTGGGGGCCCTGGGTGTCCGACACTCCCAGGGAGACAGATGAAGCAGGCCCTATAGGAATTCCTGTTGGCTTGGGGCGGGGTCACCTGATTGCCTCTTATCTACTTTTTAAGACTGGAAGTGACCTGGGTGGGCTGTCCAAGCAACCGTGCAGACTTCCTGTTGCGGCTGCATCAGACCCTGCTTCTTTGCCTGTCTCCTGTGATCACATCCAACCCTGATCCTGGTTTCTGCTCTGAGTCTGACCTGTTCCTGGTTCCTGTCTTGATCCTGCCCTGCTCCGTGCCTGATTCTTGCCTCATCTCTGGTTCCTGCCCTATGCCTCACTCCTGACATCTGACTCTGACCCTTGGCTCTACTCCTGACTCCGGCTTGGATGCCTGGTTCCAGGCTCTTTGCTTCAGTGCTGTTCTGGGCCTCTGACTGCCACTGCCCTGATCACTAGGCCTGACCATCACTGCTCCGACCATTAGTCCATATTGCCTAATTCCTAACAAAAAGTATGCAGAGAGAGGCGATCTCTAAGGTACAGAGGACTCACATCATAAGGAGAGTTAGAAATCCAACCCAATACTGACACTGCACCTGGAAATCAATAGCAAACTGGTGCAGTCTATGGGCCATCTGTGTACTATATGATCTACGCGTGAAACATTGCTAAGAAAGCAGACAGCTGCATTCTGAAATTAGCTGAAGTTTCAGAGTGGTCCTCAGATACAGTGCTAAGCAGACCATATGACAATATTCAATCTGGAGCTGAAAAAGCGTAGACATTGTTGATATAGTCCAAGAAGACAGGCTGTGATGTCCTCACCAAGGACAGATGAGATGAAAAAAGCACCCTTAGCCATTTTTGCTACTCGGACACCAAAAAGCAGCTGGAAATCCAACAGGACCTTTGGACTGCGTATCTCGGCAACAAAGGGCAGGGATATATCTTCAACTTCAGGGGTGTCAACATCACATTTGCCATCTCAGCTGTTAGTTTTTCCTGTCCTACCATCATCTCTGTGTAACCTGGGTTGCCTCAATCAGCTACTTGTGTTCCAAGCTCTGACTTCAGATAGCTACCGGGAAAGCCAAATAACTATAACGTTTGGGTCCAATGAAGCATTGTAGAGTTGAGTATTTCAGCATTTTGATGTCAGTGTACCCCAAACAGTCATACTATCTCCCTCTTTAGTATCATGTGCACTCTAGATAGAAAGAGTGATCAAATAACTCTTAGTTGTCCATGTGTGTGTGTGCCAATTTGCATGTGTATCCTGGATTTTTGCATGCATAAACTGTGTACAGTTTTATACCCTCAAGTGCATATGTTTAGCTTTGAAAGTCTGTCCCTTGTCCTTTGCAACAAGGAGATTGTCAGCCAGCACTTTTGAAGCTTGTTATGGTAATAGCAACCAGGATATAGGAAAGGGATGAACTGACCCAAGACATAGTTTCAGAAGCCAGGAGGGAAATGGGTAGGGGGATTAAGCTGAGGCCAAGGCATTTTTGGAACCGAGAGGAAAGCTGTAGCTTGGGTATTGGAAGTTCAGGACTGGAGTTCTGAGAAGGGAAAAAGTTGAAGAGGTAGGAGACCCAATATATGTGGGGTGAGTGGAATCAAAGAATAATGCAAGGAAGAGGAGTCATACAGATTGGTTTAATCAGAAATGTATTAACACTTTATAAATACATAACAGACATTTAAGAAACATTACAGCAGCAAATTAGCTATCACAAAGGTCTGTGGTGTAACTACATGGAAAACACTGATTTCAACAGTGTCACACTGACTTAATGCATAATACTAGAGTCATGTAGTGATGAATCAGGCCATGTTTCTTGAAGAAATAGGAGGCATCAACAGTGGTAGGGATGTAGCTGTGATGTCACTAAACTTGACCATGTAAACCAGAATGTAAACAAATGGCAACCATGTTCTCAGCAAAAGCCTTTTTCAGCAACAAAATAACAGGCAGCAGAAATGGAGAGGCAAATTCAATTTGATTTCAGTATTCAAAGGGGGTTGTATGTAGAAAAACCATAATGTAAAAAGTAGTACCTTCTTACACTTACCCAACTGCTCTGCTCCCTGGTGAGTATTCACAGTCATATTGGCTTACTTTGCTGACTAAAATTCAATGTCTATTCCTCTTACTCCTATGAACACCTAAAACCAACACGGCCCTGTGTTGGAATTATTATTAATAATTTGGAATTATTATTAATAATAATACAGAGTTACCACAATAGTGATTTAACCATACATTCCTTTATTAAGTCGAAAATCCAAATGGTATTTTACACAATTGCTCTAAATTTGCACAACAGCCTAAAGAATAAGTAGTCACTACACCCAATACAGTTTCAAAGTATTCATAAGCACATGATCAGTATTCTTACAAACAGGCCAAACCTCGGGGAAACCGTCTCATCCTGGCATTCTCCAGCATGATCAGGTAGGGTCTGACAAAGAACTCTCAAATTCATGCCTCTTTTTATACAATTCAACAAACAAATGGTATCATAGCCAATTTCTACTGTATCCAACAACCGATTTGAGACAGTTCACCCTTATGTCCAGTCTTTATTCAGATATGGTTTACAACCACCTTTTCCCCCAAGTCGTCTTCTTCCTGCTGACCAATAGCTTTTTCATTGCACCTAGGCTCACGTAGGCTTTACTTTTAAAAATAATACTAGGATGAAGGGTGGGAAGGTCCATGTTGACTCCTTCGATAGATTCTCTTTCTTTTATTTCAAACCATCTGTAGTCACCCCAGTCGGTCAGAGGCCTTCTTTTTAGAAACTTCCCCTTATCTCATTAGTTATTCTTTGAACTAGACATCCTGCCCTCTTCATTCCTTTTGGCCTTATAATTTATTACTTTCAAGGCCTTTCTTTCACTTGCTAGTCTTTACAGCACCTATATTTCCTTAACCAAATTTAAGATAACTCTAATTCTTTAATTTCATATTTATTCTGCATCCTGGGAGACTGATTCTGTTCTGGCACACGCACAATCCCCAGGATTGTCAATTGATTTCAAATTACAGAACTTTAATTGCTGATGATGCACGAACCAGAAAGAACTCAGTGTGACTGTCTGATCCCAGGCCAAGTTTGCAGGACTGGCAGTCAGAAGAATTATCATTTTACTGGTAAACTAGGCACATTCTATTTGGAGTTAATGAGAGAAAGTGACATGGAGAGAACTCCACAAGGTCATGCTTACAGTCACTTTTTATGGCAGAATCACACTTGAAGCGTCTCTTTACTTTAATTTAGTGCCCTTAACACACACCTCACATGGCTTTGTACCTTGGTAGGCCAAATCTGTTTCCAGTGTAACTGCACTGAAACAATTTCAGTGGAGTTACTCCTAAGATAAATTTGGCACTCTTTGTCCCAGAATTCTGATAACTTGGGGACTCTGCAGCCTCATGGAATGTCAGAGAGGGACCCTCCATCAGCCGTCAGTTCATCAGCATGGATCCCCTGAATTGAAAATCTTTAGAATTTCAGTTTTTCATTGCTTTGACCATGTCAGCCCTCTCTTCCCATCTCGCCAATGGCGTCTCTTTTTTACATTGTATCAGGGCCAGTGCAAGGAAGTTTTGCGCCCTAGGCGAAACTTCCTTGCAACAGCCCTGCGCCCCCCACCCCCCCGCTAATGCCACCTCCCCCGCGGCAGCCAGCTCTCTCCTCCTCGCCCGCGGCAGCTAGCCCCCCGCCCGTGGCAGCGGCCAGCCCCCGCCCGCGGAAGCTTCCCATCCCCCGCAGTGGCTTCCCCCCCCCCCCCACCCGCAGGCCGCGGCAGCCAACCCCCCTGCCTGTGGCAGCCAGCCCCCCGCCTGCGGTAGTTCAGCCTCCCCCCCTCAGGCCGTGGCGGCTCCCCACCCACCCACGGCGGCTGGCTCCCCGCGGCAGCTAAACCCCCCCGCTCGCGGCAGTGAACCTCCCTGCGCATGGCAGCTCCCCATCCCCCTGCGGCAGCAGCTCACTTCTGCTGGCACCAGCAGCTCCTCTGAAGCTGCTTTCTCGGCGGTGTTTCGGTGGCCGCTTTTATTGCCGCCGAATCGCCGCCGGGAGTTGCTGCCAACAAAATGGCACCGAGGGCGGCGAAATGCCGCCCCCCAAATCCTGGTGCCCTAGGCGACCGCCTAGGGTCGCCTAGTGGAAGCACCGGCCTGGCATTGCATCAAACATAAACTACTTGTCCTCACTTTCAAGGCCTTCATGGCCTATTGCCAGACTACCTATCATCGTTTGTATGCTCTCAAAATGTCAGCTCCGAAGTCCAATTGGCCAGTGATGCCAGACTCCATCGCCCACTCATTAAATGTTCAAATAAATGCCTTGTGCTTTCTCTTATACTGCTCCTCATGCTTGTGATGAGCTCCCCACAAATATCTGCAAAACTGCCTTATCCTCCTTCAAATCCCTCATTAAAACTCTCTTTTGCTGTGATGTCTATAAAAATTTGGCATTGTCTAGGCAGCTGGTGTGCTAAGGGCATTGCCTATCATGCTGACCAATATTGTCTGATTATGTTCTTGTGCTATCCCATCTGTCCGAATCCACTTGCTCTGTCTTGTTTTATACTTAAATGGTAAACAATGTGGGGCAGGGACTGTCGTTTTATTCTATGTTTGTACAGCACCTAGCACAATGGAGTTCTGGTCCATGACTGGAACTCGCTTCTAGTCACCACAGTAATACAAATAAATAAATAAATAATAATAATCTGAGATAGAATTGCTTAGTTTGAAGGGGTACCCTAGAAACTGAATGCTGTGCTTGGGCATGAAAAGACTAAGGGCCAAATCCTCTGCTGGTGTAAATAGATAACATCATTAAAATACTGGAAACACAGAAAATTTGACCCCTAACTCGTGACAGGAATGCCCTGTAGCTAATGCTAACTACCATAAGATGGCCCTGCTTGGGATCTAGTATTTACATGTGATAGAGCATTTGAGCTAGAAAGTCTCTATCAACTGATTACAAAAAATAACAGAAAACACGTTGTTCAGAGCTATTAACCAAATGTGTGTTTTAAAATACAGCCACACTTTCTTTTGCGCCAGCAGAATATGGAAATTCTATAGAAGTGTTTTAAAGATAAGTGCTAGTTAAGTAGCCCCCAAACAATCATATTTCTCTTTTTATTTCTCTTAAGTTAAATCCATTAGTAGATTAGGTTTTGCTAGCTCTGTTCATGGATATTTGATCCTTTCAAGAAAATCAATGGGTGGCTTTTCAGTTAATTAGCATAATGTTAATAAAATGTATAATGGTAGGATTACCAAACGCCTATACTTTGTCTTATTAAGTGAACAGAAAAGGTCAATAAATACTTCTGAAGCACCAGCAGAGTGGTGAGAGGTCAGATGCAGGGTTACCGTTGGTTTAAAAGAGCACCTGTCTCCAGTGCTGCTACAGTCCCGGAACCAACTTCTGTGCTAAACAGTAGTCAACAGAACAAACCCACTGCCAAAGGCTCCTGCTGTTTCCCAAGGACCTGTCCTGTACAGAATATACATGCACGCTTTATGTCAGGAGCCATTGTACTAGGTAACATGCAAGTGGTCAAGGACAAGGACTCAACCACTCAGTGGTGCAGCAAAGATCAAGTCTAACGCAGCATCCTCCTCACCACCCCCCGCCCCGCCACCTCCCCTTTCCTATGTGTTCCTCTTTCTTCTTCAAATCGAACCCACCATCTGCTGTGACAAGTGTTCTCATTCACCTTTTCCCTCTTATCTGCTCTCTTGCAGGGAAGTGCTCTGGAGGCTGACAGCCTAATCTTGCTGCTGATACTGCATTTCTGTATTCATCATTCCGCCCCTCGGGCTGCTGCTGCCACCACTGCTGAATCCATTCTTTTATCAGGAGGAAAGGGGTGGGGGGAACTCAGGATATGTACGCACCCGGACAAAAAAGAGAACATCAGCATCGAATTGTGCGGCTACTGATGCAGAGTGAAAGAAAGGCTTTTCTGACTGTTTTTCTAAGAGAGGTTTTGCGTTGCTCGCTTTTATTACTGCCTTTTTCGATTTCATGATCTCGTGCTATCATGCCGAGTGTGGCCTCCGACACTGTCATCTTTCTGTTGCAGTCCCGTTGCAGCAGGGGCTCAGGAACATTGTATGAAAAAGGCTTGGGAGTATTTTTTGATTTTGCTTTAACTTGCATCCCTACGAACACTGTAATTCAAAAGGAACTTCCAGCCCCTATTTTTGGGTTATCTTCTGTGCTCTCACTTGGCTACTTTCCTATTTGAGACAGATAGATGGGCGGAAAAAAAGAAACCTTTTGCTGATCTTCCTCCTTTGCCCATTTTCCTCAGGACTTGTGCAACTAGTGGTCATTTTTTATTAATGACAATGAAACCATTTGAATGTCTAGAGGATGAAGCTAAAACCTGTAATGGGCCATCATAAATCAAGGCAATAACCTGCAATGCAGTAGATCTTATAAATACTGTGGGGGAAGTTCTGCTCTCATTTATATCCAGGCAGCTCACACTGAACCCTTTGTTTCTGCGTGGGTATCAATGAGGATAGAATCATTTTTCAGGGAAGGGGCGGGGTGAAAGACAGAAGAAGGGATATGGTGCTTCTATCCGTACTTTTTTTAGTTTTGTTGTCCAAATGGGACAATTTGCACCACTTCCTTTTCATTCTTTCCTACATGATTTTAAAGGCTGTGTCTGTCCAGTATAACTGTTTGTCTGGCACGCTCTTATCCATGTCTAGCAATTATATAGCGGGAAGGCAGAAGGAGCCTTAGTTCTACTCTCTCTCTTTTTTTCTATTCTATTCTGCTTCCCATACCATCCTCATCACCTTTCAGAAGTGTCTTGAGTCAAGTGATTAGTTCTCTCTCCCTGTCCCCAAGGAGAAACTGTGATTTTAAATATAATATGTAATATGCACACAGTTTACATTATGTTTATATCGGCAAAAGCTAGGCTGAAGAAGTGAGCCTTGCACTTGGAATGGAAGGGGGTGAGATTTGTGGTTCCTGTACGAGTTCATTCCACAGTCTCAGACTGGTGCTGAGAAAGCTATGTCACTCGCATGGATGAGCTTTACCCTTGTGCTGGACAGTTCCATTGTGCCTGAGGAGCGGAGCTGCCAACTGTGCTCCTTCTCCTGGAGCTTTAGATAACACTGGTCTACAATTTTTGAGAAGTCGTCTGCTTCAGAGATAAAATGTGCTATTTAGTATGTATTTTGATGTGCTGAATTCAAATATGACAATTAAAACAACTGATTGGCTACTGTTTCTAAGATATTTAAGTTTTTACATTTTATGTCTATGTATATTGTGTAGATAGTAGTTTTAGTCCTAAATTGCAAACCTAGGTCTTTTCATGTATTTATGGTTGCTTTACATGATACTATTTCACCTGTCCTGTTTATGTAACACTTTAAAAATCAGCAAAGGGGTTATATAAATAAAATTGATTATGAAACAAAAGGCAAAAACTATTATGTACATAGTTTAGTCCTATTAGTCCCAAAGTGTCTACTCGGCGCTTCTTGGCTTGTCTCTTGTATTCATTAAATGGAGCATCTCTTGTCACTGTCCAGCAATAGTCTGCAAGCATTGATGGGCTCCATTTGCCCTGATAGCGTTTCTCCATTGTTGAAATGTCCTGGTGAAATCGCTCGCCGTGCTCGTCGCTCACTGCTCCGCAGTTCAGTGGGGAAAAATCTAGATGAGAGTGCAAAAAATGTATCTTTAGTGACATGTTGCAACCAAGGCTTTTGTATGCCTTGAGGAGGTTTTCCACCAACAACCTGTAGTTGTCTGCCTTGTTGTTTCCGAGAAAATTTATTGCCACTAACTGGAAGGCTTTCCATGCCTTTTTTTTCCTTGCCACGCAGTGCATGGTCAAATGCATCATCTCGAAGAAGTTCACGAATCTGAGGACCAACAAAGACACCTTCCTTTATCTTAGCTTCACTTAACCTTGGAAATTTTCCACGGAGGTACTTGAAAGCTGCTTGTGTTTTGTCAATGGCCTTGACAAAGTTCTTCATCAGACCCAGCTTGATGTGTAAGGGTGGTAACAAAATCTTCCTTGATTCAACAAGTGGTGGATGCTGAACACTTTTCCTCCCAGGCTCCAATGACTGTCGGAGTGGCCAATCTTTCTTGATGTAGTGGGAATCTCTTGCACGACTGTCCCATTCGCAGAGAAAACAGCAGTACTTTGTGTATCCAGTCTGCAGACCAAGCAAGAGAGCAACAACCTTCAAATCGCCACAAAGCTGCCACTGATGTTGGTCATAGTTTATGCACCTCAAAAGTTGTTTCATGTTGTCATAGGTTTCCTTCATATGGACTGCATGACCAACTGGAATTGATGGCAAAACATTGCCATTAGGCAGTAAAACAGCTTTAAGACTCGTCTTCAATGACTCAATGAACAGTCTCCACTCATCTGGATCGTGAACGATGTTGAGGGCTGCCATCACACCATCGATGTTGTTGCAGGCTACAAGATCACCTTCCATGAAGAAGAATGGGACAAGATCCTTTTGACGGTCACAGAACATGGAAACCCTAACATCAGCTGCCAGGAGATTCCACTGCTGTCGTCTGGAGCCCAAAAGCTCTGCCTTACTCTTGGGTAGTTCCAAATCCCTGACAAGGTCATTCAGTTCACCTTGTGTTACGAGGTGTGGTTCAGAGGAGGAGGATGGGAGAAAATGTGGGTCCGGTGACATTGATGGTTCAGGACCAGAAGTTTCATCCTCTTCCTCGTCTGACTCAAGTGAGAATGATTCTGGTGCATCAGGAACCGGCAGTCCTTCTCCGTGGGGTACTGGGCATATAGCTGATGGAATGTTTGGATAATGCACAGTCCACTTTTTCTTCTTTGACACACCTTTCCCAACTGGAGGCACCATGCAGAAGTAACAATTGCTGGTATGATCTGTTGGCTCTCTCCAAATCATTGGCACTGCAAAAGGCATAGATTTCCTTTTCCTGTTCAACCACTGGTGAAGATTTGTTGCACAAGTGTTGCAGCATATGTGTGGGGCCCACCTCTTGTCCTGATCTCCAATTTTGCAGCCAAAAGAAAGGTGATAGGCTTTCTTAACCATAGTGGTTATACTGCGCTTTTGTGATGCAAAAGTCACTTCACCACAAACATAGCAGAGGTTATCTGCACTGTTCACACAAGTACGAGGCATCTCTGCTGACGTTGGCTAAACAGAAATGTGTCCCTTTGCAAAATCAAACAGTGACAAATAAGAGAGCACGACACTGTATGATTTCTAGAGCTGATATAGGGCAATTTGTTCAGCAGAGTGATGTAAGCTTCGTTATGATTGCATCATCCATGACTTCTAGGAATAACATGATGCAATTCATATCATGTATGACGCAATACCAGCTTCAGATTGCATCATTCATTGTTTTGCCTAAAAAGCAAGTACTGTCCAAACCCAGTCATAGATTTATTCATAGATCCAGTCAAAGATGTATTTTAGTCATTTCTGGTTGAAATTGAGATCCCTTCCCTTTATAACTCACTTATCCTCCGCCATTCCCAAGTCAAGGGTCGTATATACTGACCCAATAGCATGTCTTGAAAACTAGAGCCAATCAACAATTTTAAGCATCATTTTCGTTCTCAGTGACCCAGAATTAGTAAAGTTTGACTACGTTTATTTCAGAAGCATTTTGGCTGTAGAGCAGTGTAACCTTTGCAGTATGCCATGCCCTTGAAGATAAACCTGTGACCTTGAATTTTATGTGGTATCATTTGGGATGGCTGAGCAGTCCATGTCACCCCCATTACTCTGTGCTTAGCAGTAAGTCAGACAAGTCCTTATGTAGATTTGAACAATTTGAAAGCAGAGGAACTTTACAAGCTGTTGGATTCAGTGGATTCTCCAGATAGGTACCATAGCAATTCACGCAACAAGATATCCCTGGGATAATAATTGAGCCTGTAACCATAAAATCATCCTACTGAATCTCTTTGCGGAGCTTAACATCAACACCAGTGACTTCCCTTGAGTTTTGCCTGTTTATGTCAGTGGTGAGCTTGGCCTGAGATTGTCTGTTTGTTTCACTTAACCCAGTGGAATCTTCTTGTTAGACTCCTGTGCTTTAGACTCATAGAATCATAGAATATCAGGGTTGGAAGGGACCTCAGGAGGTCATCTAGTCCAACCCCCTGCTCAAAGCAGGACCAATCCCCATCTAAACAATCCCAGCCAGGACTTGATCAAGCCTGATCTTAAAAACCTCTAAGGAAGGAGATTCCACCACCTCCCTAGGTAACCCATTCCAGTGCTTCACCACTCTCCTAGTGAAAAAGGTTTTCCTAATATCCAACCTAAACCTCCCCCTCTGCAACTTGAGACCATTACTCCTTGTTCTGTCATCTGGTACCACTGAGAACAGTCTAGATCCATCCTCGTTGGAACCCCCTTTCAGGTAGTCGAAAGCAGCTATCAAATCCCTCCTCATTCTTCTCTTCTGCAGGCTAAACAATCCCAGTTCCCTCATCATCTCCTCATAAGTCATGTGCTCCAGCCCCCTAATCATTTTTGTTCCCCTCTGCTGGACTAGTTCCAATTTTTCCACATCCTTCTTCTAGTGTGGGGCCCATAACTGGACACAGTACTCCAGATGAGGCCTCACTAATGCCGAATAGAGGGGAATGATCACGTCTCTCAATCTGCTAGCAATGCTCCTACTTATACAGCTCAAAATGCCATTAGCCTTCTTGGCAACAAGGGCACACTGTTGACTCATATCCAGATTCTCCTCCACTGTAACCCCTAGGTCCTTTTCTGCAGAACTGCTGCCTAGCCACTCCATCCCTAGTCTGTGGCAGTGCATGGGATTCTTCCATACTAAGTGTAGGACTCTGCACTTGTCCTTGTTGAACCTCATCATATTTCTTTTGGCCCAATCCTTTAATTTGTCTAGGTCCCTCTGTATCCTATTCCTACCCTCCAGCGTATCTACCACACCTCCCAGATTAGTGCCATCTGAAAACTTGCTAAGGGTGCAGTCCATGCCATTCTCCAGATCATTAATGAAGATACTGAACTAAACCGGCCCCAGGACCGACCCGTGGGGCACTCCGCTTGATACCAGCTGCCAACTAGACATGGAGCCATTGATCACTACCCGTTGAGCCTGACGATCTAGCCAGATTTCTATCCACCTTATAGTCCATTCATCCAGCCCATACTTTTTTAACTTGCTGGCAAGAATACTGTGGGAGACCGTATCAAAAGCTTTGCTAAAGTTAAGGAATAACACGTCTACTGCTTTCCCCTCATCCACAGAGCCATGATCTCGTCATAGAAGGCAATTACGTTAGTCAGGCATGACTTGCCCTTGGTGAATCCAAGGTGACTGTTCTTGATCACTTTCCTCTCCTCGAAGTGCTTCAAAATTGATTCTTTGAGGACCTGCTCCATGATTTTTCCAGGGACTGAGGTGAGGCTGACTGGCCTGTAGTTTCCCGGATCCTCCTTCTTCCCTTTTTTTAAGATGGGCACTACATTAGCCTTTTTCCAGTCATCCGGGACCTCCCCCGATCGCCATTAGTTTTCAAAGATAATGGCCAATGGCTCTGCAATCACATCCGCCAACTCCTTTAGCACCCTCGAATGCAGTGCATCCGGCCCCATGGACTTCTGCTCATCCAGCTTTTCTAAATAGTTCTGAACCACTTCTTTCTCCACAGAGGGCTGGTCACCTCCTTCCCATGCTGTGCTACCCTGTGCAGTAGTCTGGGAGCTGACCTTGTTCGTGAAGACAGAGGCAAAAAAAGCATTGAGTACATTAGCTTTTTCCACATCCTCCTTTAGAGGCCCTCTTGTACTGGGAAATGAAAAGACTCTCTGCTGTTGACAAAACTATTTGGTTATTCAGGGCTAGTGAGGACTGTGAGGAACTCCAGAGAGACCCAACAAAGCTAAGTGAATAGGCTACACAAGAACAGATGAAATTCAGGGAATAATTTGAATTACTCATACATACGCCCGGTGTGGTGGCGCGTGCCTGTAATCCCAGCTGCTTGGGAGGCTGCAGTTGGCGGATCGCTCAGGAGTTCTAGGCTGCTGTGCGCTATGTCAATCGGGTGTCCGGTGCTACTGACAGCCTGGCCAGCGGGTAGTTGGAGGACTGGCTAGAACAACACGTCTGACGTGTTGTGATCGGCACTTTCTCTGTGAAGGCTGATAGACCGATCGATGACGGTGACTCATACATACTACTGGTTTTAACCATCAGGAAAAAGACATTATGGACAGCTCAATGAAAACCTCTGCTCACATTGTGTAGTAAAAAAAAAAAAGGCAAACTATGTTAGGCTGGATAGAAAATAGTACTGAAAATATTATAATAGTCATACAAATCTCTGGTGTCCTCAGCTGGAGTACTGTGTTCAGTTCACCACATCTCAAAAAAAGATCAGAATATGAAGAGGTCCAGAGATGGGTGATGATTATTATTAGAGGCATAGAAAAGACTTCCATATGAAGAGAGAGTGAAAAGGCCAGGACTTCTAGTTTAGAGAGGAGATGAATAAAAGAGACATCAGCAGTGTAAAATACAATGAATAGGTTAGACAAGGTAGATAGGGGGGTCCTGTCTACTTTTTCTCATAATCCAAGGACAAGAGGATATTGAATGAAATTGAAAAGCAGCCAATTGAAAACTGACAAAAGGAATACTTTTTACCCAACACATAATTAGTGTATGAAGCTAATTTCCACACGGTATCATTGAAGCCAAAAATTCAGTAGGTTTAAAAAGAGGATTAGACAGTTATATGGCTAACAACATTCACCATTACATTTGATAGAATAAATATAGATAAGGGATATAAACACTTATGCTTCAAGGCATAATCCAGCCACTCACTGCCGGGGTTAGGATGAAATTTTCCAAATGGGCATGTCATTTCATAACTGTTCACTACTATTTTCCTTCCTCTGAAGATGGACCACTAGTCTGATTCATCATGGCAGTTCCTATGTTTCTGTGTTCTTCAACCTCAGTGAGCTCTCTGTAAACAAACCCTCATTAAAAGGTACATGGTGCTCTGTTCTGTAAATATAGGTGAAAAGTATATCAGTGTATCATTCTTATGTACTTGAAATTCACTTACAGTGTACTTTACTTGCTAGAGCCATATTTTGCCAGTGATCTGCATGTGGCACTCCCCATTACAATTAATGGATAACCCTGCATAAAAATCAGCAGCAGGATATTGTTCTGTATTTAATTTGTACTTTTTGGGACCACTTTAAAGTACCCGAAGAATGTTCCTCTATAAAATAAGTACAACACAAGTGCAATATCAAAATGCTGAGCAATATACTTTCTGGAAGTGAAGTATATTGGAAAATATCTCCTGTGTCTTTCAAGATGGAATTCATGGCTTCATCACTATTACTGAACTAGTGCATTTTAAGGAAAACTATAGTGTTACTAAAACACTGATTCTATACAATACATATTACTCTCCAGTTCATCTGTTCTGCTAGTTGCTGATGCTGGACCATGTAAAAGAAAATGGAGGGGAAGTAGGGAATGTGGTTGAGCTTTGTTTAGTGTGGTTCTTAAGGAAGCTAAATCAAGATCCAATATATTTTTTAATAAGTCTTTTGATTAAAGATCCCTACTGCTGTAACAAGAAGTCTGTGTGTCTCACCATGTTTTGGTGGCATTTCCAGAAACACATTGCCTTGGCATCAGTCTCCTTAATAAAACATACTAGGAATATTGTTCACTTGTACCTCTCCCTTCCTTTTGAATACATGGCATTAAAACTTTAATTTGTGGTTTTGGAAGAAGAGCTTGGTTGGACTATTTTCATGACAATTGTAAGCCAATCTGGGGAAGTCTGAACCAAACCCTGTAGCTAATGCAGAGTTCCGCTGCTAGAATTCAGAAAGCAGGAAACAAGTTCCATCACATTTCACTATTCTTATCTATTTTGAACAGGCTGGCAAAGTGGAGGCTAACCTTTATAGATCAGGTCCCATCCAAATGTAATAAAGCCCTCCATCTCTGAATTTAAGTTTGTCTTTACATTTATAGCGTCAACTTTTAGCAAAATGAATGTTTAAGAGCATATTTATACTGTGTATAATGGAGTCACGGCAGTAACTCCATAGTCGAGGTTATAAGTCACTTTCTATTCTAAGCCTGTTTTTTATATTCCTTATGTCCAACTTCCTGGAAAAAACTCCTTTCTACCTGAAAATTTACAGTGTGGTTGCTAGCAAACAAGGGTAGAATTGTTTTGGAAAGGTTGAGGTTGATTAGACAAAGCATTTCATAGGACCGGACTTTGTAAAATGAAGTGCAATTCATATTTGGAGAGGTCTCCTGCATTTTTAATCCATTTCTCAAAAATGGCTTGTTCTAGAAACCTTAAAATTGTATTGTTCTTGAATATAAGATGAAATCTGGTACAAAGGACTTCAGAAACTAGGGTACAGTGGAGATTTTAGGGCTTGTATCTTATTGACATTTGATGTTAAAAATACACAGTCAGGTCCCAGCTGAATTTATAAATTTGACCACATGTCTGGCAGAGTTTAGAAGGTGAGCTGGTATACAGCTGTAGTGGTGGAAAATGTAAGCTCCATCAGCCAAATTCCTCCAGTTCAAAGATATTCTAAACTGTGCTGGCACAGAAGATGGAGTCAAAGTTCCATCAACTGAATTGGTTGGGTTCACCCCCTGTTTTCTGGTGGCAGGAGGGTGGTCATGGGATCTAGTGAAGCTCTTTTCTGGGTCTCACCACAACAATTACGTTGACCTATACACACTCAGGCACTTTTGGTATTTATGCATGTGTAAGGGGATAACAGTCCCCTTACTAACATTCAGAGCTCCCAGTACCAAAAGGGGAAGGGTTGATGGGACTGACAGTCCCCAGGGGCAATGGGGAGAGGCCAATGCTCCAGGTCAGCCTGATTGACAGGGCGGGCAGGCGAATCAGGGGGTCAGGAGGTCAGGGTGAATCCCGTCCTCCGTGTGAGCTGAAGTTGCCTGAGTCAGAGTGAGTGGGGCTGAGCTGAGCTTAGGAGAGGGCAGAGGCCAGAGCTGAGCTGGGCCAGATCTGGAGGGGCCAGAAAAGCAGCCTAGAGACACAGACCTGCCCTGGGAGCAGAGGTGCAGCCCAGAGACACAGACCTGCCCAGGGAGCAGAGGTGCAGTCCAGGGAGACAGACCTGCCCTGGGGGGGAGAAGCTGCAGCAGCCAGAGCCAGAGGGCCCAGGGCAGCAGCCCAGGGAGCTAGAGGCAGAGCAGCAGCAGCCGTGCAGAGGCAGAGGAGCTGGAGCTGAGGCAGAGGGTGGAGCTGGGGCTGGAGCAGTCCGGAGCCGGGTGCGGTGAGCAGCTGGGGAGAGCGAGGGGGACCCTGGGCAGTGGGCCCAGCGCAGGGAGAGGCCTCAGCCAAGAGGCCCTGCAGGCCAGACTTGCAGGGGGATCTAAACCCCGACAGGGCGGGGGTGACGCTGGGAAGAAGGGTCCTGCCACCCAGAGCCTGCGAGCGTGTGGCCACCGCCAGAACAAGTGTCCAAGCCACAGCGTCCCTGCAGCACAGCCAGGGCCTGAGAAGGAGCCTGGGACTTACACAGGAACAGACTGAACTGCCCTGACATTGCAGAGACACTGTTGAGATGTTCCCTGCCACAGAGCGGGGTGATGTGTTTTCATTAGCCTTTCCCATTTTTCCTTATTCCTGTTACAAATTAATTGTTAATTAAATAATTTGCATTTGCTTTCAATTGTATGCAGGGATCAGTGGGTCAGGGAAGCATCCTGTTTAGAGAGAGTACCCCGGAGTGGGGACACCCTACCCCCTGACCTAGGTGACCACAGCAAGGTTGGGGGTCGAGCCCCCCAGGAATCCTGGGCCCAGCCTTGTTGGGGGTTACGAGGACTCTGCCAGACAGAAGAGTGCAAGGGGAGTCCTCGAGGGCAGGGAGGCCTCTGGGTAAAGGAGGTGGGAGCGAGGACTCAGATCCTTCCGCTAGCCCATTTCACCGGGGTAGTGCAGAGACAAGGAAAGTTCCCCACAAGAGCGGGACTATTCCCCCGCTTACACATGCAATGAGTCATATGGTGCTGTAACCTCGGATTAAAATCTACAAGACTGGGAGTGGATTGCCTGGCCACATTTTCTGGATGATTAGCTAGGAGAAGGGATAGCAGTGTACTGCGCTGTCCAGTCCATTTGCCAGATAGGTATGAATTGTGCTTTTTCTGTGGTAACTAGAGTAACTATAAAGTAAGTTAACTTCAAGTATATGTAAATGGTTATAGTGATAAATATATCTGATATACAGGAAACAATGCTTTTTCATATGGGGGAAAAATACATAAAATGTTAGGCGAATCATGAATTTTAAGAAAAAACTTAGATTTCATCAAGGGGGTTTGGAGATACCAACCATGAGAGCAAAGTTTGAAAGGTACAAAGTATGTCCACAGAGTATCCTGGATAGAAAAAAGTCTGGTTTGTTTATTTATTACTTATTTGAATCATAGTAGTGTGCTAATGTAGCAGAACAAATATGGTTTAATTGTGAGTTTTGAATTTTTAGGTTGTCAGTTTTGACTAAAATAGTCAGAATTGTTGACAGAAGTTGGTCAAATTAATTCATTAAAAAAACACAGATGAGTTATTTATCTGAGCCTTGATGTAGCATAAAATTAAAGTTATGCAATGATTCACTGATACAGGAAGTTTTCTGTTAAGTAATTATCTTAAGCGAGGGGTCTGTCAATACTATATCGGCTATCAATTGTCACTTTATATCAAGCATTATGCGTTCAGGGTGCATGTATGTGTTAGATCTGTGCTCTTCCTGGCTGGTGAAGGCCAGGAGGGATGTGCTTGGTCTATTTTGGGAGCTGATTGTAAGCCTCACTGTTAGAGAGGGCAAGATGCCAGCTTCTTTGAAAGCAGCAATTGTTAGACCCTTTCTCAATAAATCATCTCTTGCTGCTGACAAACTCACCAATTATCACTCTGTCTCTAATCTTCCTATTGTGGGCAGGCAACCCCATCATATCTGGAGTCCTCCGGTCCCCCAAAAACCCGGTTTGTTGTTTGGTCTGGGAATAGTACATAAGAATGGCCATACTGGATCACACCAAAGGTCTATCTAGCCCAGTATCCTGTCTTCCGACAGTGGCCAATGCCAGGCACCCCAGAGGGAATGAACAGAACAGCTAATCATTAAGTGATTCATTCCTTGTCGCTCATTCCCAGCTTCTGGCAAACAGAGGCTACGGACACCATCCCTGTCCATCCTGGCTAATAGCCATTGATGGACCTATCCTCCATGAACTGATCTAGATCTTTTTTGAACCCTGTTATAGTCTTGGCGTTCACAACATTCTCTGGCAAGGAGTTCCCCGGGTTGACTGTGCGTTGTGTGAAAAAATACTTCCTTTTTTGTTTTAAATCTGCTGCCTATTAATTTTATTTGGTGACCCTTAGTTCTTGTGTTATGAAGAGGAGTAAATAACACTTCCTTATTTACTCTCTCCACACAAGTCATGATTTTATAAACCTCTATCACAGGGGTGGGCAAACGTTTTGGCTCCAGGGCCACATCGGGGTTCCGAAAATGTATGGAGGGCCGGATAGGGAAGGCTGTGCCTCCCCAAACAGCCTGACCCCTGCCCCCTATCTGCCCCCTCCCACTTCCCGCCCCCTGACTGCCCCCCTCAGAACCCTCGACCTATCCAACCGCCCCTGCTCCTTGTCCCCTGACCACCCCCTCCCGGGACTCCCCGCCCCTAACTTCCCCCCTGGGACCCCACCCTCTATCCAACCCCCCCCGCTCCCTGTCCCCTGACTGCCCTGACCCCTATCCACACCCCTGCCCCCTGACAGGCCCCATGGGACTCCCATGCCTATTCAACTTCCCCTGTTCCCTATCCCATGACCGCCCCATCCAACCACCCCCTGTTCCCCATCCCGATTCCTCCTTCCCCCCCCCAGAACCTCCGCCCCATCCAACTGCCTCCTGCTCCCTGTCCCCTGACTGCCTCTTGGGGCTCCCTGCCCTGTTATCATGCCACTCAGAGCGGCAGGACTGGCTTATTGGAAAGCCTGGGAGGTCAGCGGGCGCAAGCCACGCTGCCCGGCAGGAGCGGCGGACCAGAGCGCTGCCTGTGTGGCTGCGGAGAAGGGGGGACAGCAGGGGAGGGGCCGGGGACTAGCCACCCTGGCCGGGAGCTCAAAGGCTGGGCAGAACGGGCTGTAGTTTGCCCACCTCTGCTCTATCGTATTCCCCCTTAGTCATCTCTTTTCCAAGCTGAAAAGTCCCAGTCTTATTGATCTCTCCTCATATGGCAGCCATTCCATACCCCTAATAATTTTTGTTGCCCTTTTCTGAACCTTTTCCAATTCCAATATAAAACAGCGATTTCACTGGCTGATGATCTCTTGTTGATGAAGATCCAGTATCTATGCCCATTCATTTAGCCCTGTTGCTGTCTGTGATACTGTTGATCAACAGGCTTTGTTGACCATCTTTTGTTTTGAGCAGAAATGTGCAAATTTTCCAACAAAGCAGAAAAGCTAACAAATTCAGGTTTTATTATGAACCCCAAACTGGGGCAAGAGTCCCCAAAACATTTTCTATGAGTCATGATCCTTTTGGTGGGACTTGGCTGAGTTCTAAGTGAACCTGGTCACTAATTTGTGATTTTTGGGTAGCAATCATGAGAAACTGTGATTTTCACAACCTTCCAACAACAAACCAAGCAAATATTGTTGGTTCTAGCTGATTTTTGCTTTGAGTTTTTGGTTCATTTTAATGAGCAAATGAAATTAATAGTGAAACTTAAGGGATACAAAACAATATGAATTAAAAATTAAACATTTTTCAGAACTCAAACCCTGATGTTTAGTAATACCATTAATCTGTATATTTGATGCACAACACCCTGGTAAGGGCACATTAGAAGTATAAATACATCTGAAACAATAAAACAATCTATATTTTTATATCGGTCATAGATGAAAAATTATGTATATGATGTGTGTAGTTTACCTAAGAAATGATATAGCTTCACTCACTGTTATATCTGAGCCCCAGATCCTCCCATTATTTCAATTAATTATAGTCAGTTAAAATATTAATTAATTTTCACAACACTCCTTTTAAGGAGAAAATTATCATCACCACCAGTTTATGGCTAGGGACCTGATTATTTACTGATAACTGATTATTGTCTGTTAATGGTTTACACACATCGTACTCTACAGAGTGTAACAAGTTCACAAGATGTCTCGAGAAATCTAATGCTAGATGTGTGTATATATATTTTATTTTAGAAGAAATGTGTAAAATATCTTGTATCAGACCATCTTAAACATCTCCAGATGCTCACAGTCTAATAAAAGATCAGTAGTAATTTACAGTCACTAAATTGCTTCGAAATATGCAATTTTCAGACAGCAAAACACGTATAATGTTTGAATTGGGAAGGAAGTTGTTACCTCCTGCCTCCTGCCAAATCAAGCTATTTGGGGAGAACTCATGCGGTAGCCACAAACAAAGCTGTGGATACTCAGTGTTTCGAGGGTTTGCAAAACACCAGTAGATTAAGAATTTTTTGATCCCATAAACAGCACTAAGTACACCTTTTAGAGATATGCAAGTGAAGGAATAAAGGCTGAGACTTGCCACTTACATTCTGCTCCTACCTCATCTTCTCTCTCATACTTTCTTCAGTTGTCTCGTCAGACCCACAGTAAGTAGCCTGAGCAGAACATAGTCTCTTCTCCATGGTAGGATTACAGTGGTTTCTGTAACCACTGCACATGGTAACCTCATAAGGCTAGAGGAAATTTTTTTCACAGTGACTGATATGTGGATAAGACAGCTTCTACCCGTCTAGTATCATGCAACTCATGTGACACACATTTGGCGGCACTGTTACTCCTGCAGACATTTGCTTGGGCTGCATGCCCACTGCTGCACTCCCTCCTCTCAGCTGCTGGGGCCTGCTGAGGGTGCAGCCCTTCTTCCTCTCTCTCTGCTCCCCCAAATGGAGCCTCAGCACTTTGGGAAGAGAACAGTATGAGAGGACAAAGGGGAGGAGTAGGGGGGGAGGCAGAATAGTGAGTGGTGCAGAAGGAAGGAGGCTGCTTTTCAGCAACTCTCATAAGCTCTTCCCTATACCCTCAGCCACTCTCTCAGCTTCTGCCAAGCGCTCCCATTGGTCCAATATTGCTCCGGGCTCTCTGCCACCCATGGCAATCTCTCTGCCAGACTCCTTCCCCCCAATAATTTCCTGCCTCTGTGGCCCATGAGTACCTCCCACAATAGCCCTGGATCTCCCTGTTGTTGCACGAATGCTCTATGTCTATATATATGTAAATACTTCATAGAAAATGTGCCAGAAGGTGGCGTTCAAGAAAATATACACATTGGTTTTATGGGTTTTGTAGGACCAAATGTGCACTGCGAATGGCTTCCTTTGTGCAGCTCTTTATAACAGGTCTTAACATTCTGGTTCTTCTGAAACCTTCTATGTATCTGAACTGTGTGGTGAGCAGGTTCTCTCTCCCATATCTGCTCCCATGGCTCAGAGGAACCCTGAAGGGACAATTCTCTGCTCTGTTTGCCGCAGATAATGTAGTAGATGTAGACTTGGCCCAGGAGTAGCTGCTATGGAACCCAAGGTTATGTAGCTCTCATTTCTTCGGAGGCGGAAGGCTCCAAAGCACAGCAGTAAGGCATCACTGAATAGCCACCACACAGCACTTAATTAATAAGCATATGGAGAGTTAAGGCAAGTTACAGGGTCGCACTTACCCCACTAGGAGCAGGAGGATGATAATGACAAGCTAGCAGTGGAGCCTGCAGTTGATTAGTTGATTTCTTCTGCATTTTGCTTGATCGGATCTGGCCTTTGGGTCTTTTTCTTATATAGGATCCTATTACCCCCCACCCCTGTCCTGATTTTTCACACTTGCTGCCTGGTCACCCTATACGTACATCAAATTTATGTCTAACAGGATGCTAGGGAGGCAGGAAAGTTTGCTAGGCATGGAACTGAGCCTATGCATAATGAGGTTTTCGACTGGCAGCATAACAATGGAAAGTTTGCATTATCCATATATTGATCCACTAATTTATGCAATGATGCCAGTAAAATATATCAGTTATACCCATTTAAAATGATGGCTACTGTGTTCAATAATTTTATTTATGAGGTAATTTTTTTATGGTAATATCTTTCTAAGGCCACAAACGGTTCAAATTATGCAAATTTCCTCTTGAGCATATCTCCAAATGAAAAGTGAGAATTCCAGAGACTGAACAGAGGAATTTCACCATCAGGCTCAGAGCTCGTGTGACCAAGGGTGCTACATTTGTGAGGAGCTGGCTGGAGGAGCATCTTCAGAAGCATATTCTCAACATTGCAGGGTGTGAGAGCTGGAAGCAAGCTCTCTGCTGGCCACTGGAAAAATTCTTGAGACTAATAAGTGATGGATGTTTCTCTATTAGTATGTAGAATGTACAAGGGTCTGGTTTTTTTTGACACATCAGTGTATGAAAAATGAGTGGATGGATTTTTTTTATTATTGCAAGTTTCATACAGTTTGCAGCAAAGCAAAATACAGTTTTTGTAATATACTAAATAAATAAATTATAGCAGGAATAGGTACCTCTTTAGTATTTCTATAAATATAAATAAATTCTTTGCACTTCCAAAACTTGTTCCATCTAAGGATACCAGAAGATACCAAATTACTTTGCAAATATCTGTCTTTTTCTAGAATATCCATCTAAACAATAGTAAAACTATATCTGGATGGTAACATCTAAGTAGACTTCATAGAGATTCTTGCTCTTCACTCTTCTCAGATTCTAGGAAACTTTGCTTATATCTTCTAATTTTTTTTGTTACTAACATTATTTATGTTTTAGTGTTATTTATATTCAACATTTTTTTTCTGTTGAAAAGTAGTCTTTTTGAAAATGAAAAATGTAACCTATTTTTTTTCTAGTTTTCAGTTTTTGACTGAAGCCTTAAAAAAACTTTCCTTTCTTCCATTTTTGGTTTTTACTTTCCCTCCACCTTTTTCTAGTACCAAAATTGAACAAAGAAAACAAGCAGAAAGAAGAAAAAAGCAGGACAAGGTTGAAAAAAGTAAAAAACAAATCCCAAAGAACAAATTTTTATAACAATTTTCATGAAAAAAATTTATTTCACAGGTTTTGAAAAGGAACAATGATTTTGAGAATTTTTGCAAAAACATTGTTGCCATTTTCTGACCAGTTCTAAGAATAAGAATAATTGCTTATATAAGAGCAGTCATGCTGTGGCTTCAGTTGTTGATATAATCAGTGGAAGTTCTTGTTATAAGGTTTTAGGTGCTGGTATAATGTGGTTGTTTAGTAACTTTATGAAATGTCCTGTTAATATGACACAAAGCTTGATAGGTTCCTAGATGTAGGAACAGCAGTGATGTCTGCATATTTGATTTAATTTTAGCCCCTTGGTAAGATTCAGTGCATAGCATAGAAATCTAATCTGATTCCATCATATGCACATTCCAGATTTTGGGTATCCATTAGTCTGCTGTAGGCATATAATGGCTACAGACTAAACCATCCAACAGTAAGAATTTTATTAAGGTGTAAATTATATTCTAGGGAAGTGTGTGTGTGTGGCTATATATCATATGCAGCTCAGATTACAGAGAGGAAAAAGGATAAATTACTTGCTTGAGAAAGATGTGGATTTGGAGAAGTGCAAAGTCACCATGGATTGTATTATTAGTACTAAAGGTTTTCTTAGCAGTAATAAACTGATCCACTGACAGTGGGAAGATTTCACTGTACATATCTGTAGCATCCATACATCCATGGCACTGTGTATGAATGTGTATAGTTAATGCATGATGATATGTGTGTGATATTTTATATATACATGTATATATCAGAAACCTTGCTTGCATTCTTTTGTTTGGCAGACAGAGATGCCAGCATTTGAATGTTCATTGCTGGTTCTGTTTGATATTTTACTAGAGTAGTAAAATAACCAGTCACACTTACTGATTAACACACAATGTCAAACTATAACTTTTCCCACGTCTCCCCTCATCTTTAGGTTTAAACTTCTAGTTTACACTGGTCCTTAACAGTGTGGCTTGCTTAATTCTGGATTTACTCCTTATAATTCTGTATATTAGAAATGATCACTGTCATTCTTAGATGGATTCTTTGCAGTCTTTACTGTGACAAAATTTTTTGAGCTACCTGCTACCAAGCTTATATCACCTCTTTTCCACCCACCCACTAGAAAAATGCTCTGGTGTATAGATCTTATAGTTTGCTAACCACACGGAAAACCCTCAGCTTCACTGTACTAATGCTACAGATATTAATTTGCTATAATGGAATTCTATAGGTTTGTCAGCTGTCTACATGATTTTAACTTTTTATTTTGCTAGAATTTTGTATAAAATTGAATCATTAAGTGTCAGCCGGCAGTCTGAAATAAGTGATGCTCTTAAAAATGGAGAGCAGAGCAATAACATGAATATACACACACATACAAAATAAAAAAAGTCCTTACAAAGGCTTACATGAAGTCAGGTGTGTTACAGAGATTTAAAAAAACCCCAGACGCTTCATTTGTAAAATGGAGGTCAGGATGCCATTTAACTAAGTGTGTTGTGCATTCCATGGTCAGAGAGGGAAAAACATAAAAGCAATAATATATACCAAAAGGGCGGGGGGAAAACGGTTTTTCCTCCTCCCGCTTGCAACTTCCATCGAGCTACCTGAGAAGTGATATGAGAAGGGCATTTTAGAATAAAGACATTGCTCTGACAGAAAATACAAATGAAATAAAATTGGCCTAAGGCTTTGATGCCAGAACCTGAATGGAGAGCTGAGACTTGGCAATGTGCTAGTTTAATACACCAGAGAAATAGAACTAGAATCATTTGCAATGCAGTAAGATGAAAAGATGAAAGAGGCAAGTCTAACAAACCTAGAGATTAAAATAGACTTTTCAGGCTATATAAATTCTCTTTTTGCACAAAAGTTGACCCATAAACATAACACGTGAACTAAGGCTCCGTTATTAGCATTTTCCAGAAAATTTGCCTCTTAACCCTTTTTCCCTCTCTTGAAAGAAAAATTTCAAACCCTGCGTCATACTGTAATGGGCACTTGATCCTGGGGTGCTGGATGTGAGGGGTTGATGTCTTTCATAGCTCCTGAGTGATGTTCTCTGGCTGAAATTTGTGATAACTGACTCCGGAGATAACAGCAACCAGCCATGTTTGGCCAGAAGCTAGGTCACCAAAGCATACAACTGATTCTTTGAGGGGTAACTAACTGAGGCTGGGAGCGGGCGGGGATTATCATACACTTTGTAGCTTGTATAGGCAGAGCTCATTACACACATCAGGGGATCCATTCCCCCACTCCAGCTCCCTCTGTGCCACCCTCCCTCCCCTTCTATTTCAGCGACTCCCTGAAACTTCCCTGTCACATAATCTCATGCCTGGGTATCTGTGTATCCCTCATCTCCCTGCCCACAGCCAGGGCTCTCTGTGTCCCTCCCACCCCTCCATTTGCCACATGCCAGCATCGCTTAACCTCACCCCCCCCAGGGAATTGTGTGTCCCTCCCCTTCCCCTTCTCACATTCCAGGGTCCCCCATAATCACCCCCATGGTAGGGCTTCTGTCTGCACTCTATACCCGCCATACCAAGGTCTCTGGGGCTCTGTATGCACCCCTATTCCCCCCTCCTACCATTCCAGAGCTCCCCATTCTCTGTCCCATGACAGGGGTTCCCTATGCCCCCATTTCTCCCATGCCAGGTACTCAGTGTGCACTCACCTTCCCCCCCATGCTAGCAGCTCTGTGCATCCCCCTTCTCCCATACGTAGGTCCCCCAAATCTCCCACTCAGCCAGGGTTCTATGTGCCCCATTTCCCTCCTCCCTTGAGCCAGGGCCTGTGTGGATGCCCTCATTCCTCCCACCTTCCATCATTCTTCTTTCTGTTTGGGAGAGAAGTCATTCACAGCTTCAACATGGTAAACTCTCTTGGGAGGATAAGCAGGGATGAGCTGGGATATTATTGTGCTGGAAGGCATTAATGGGCGCCAACCAGCAGTTTTTTGATCTATAGACCATCACAGAGATGCTGAAAGCTGTGGCTCTGCTAATCAGATGAGAGGCTTCATGTCTTCCATTTTCCCCCTTTCAGTTTTACTGATTTCCCCCAAAATCATTAGGGTTCTGCCCATTATTGCCTAAACCATTCCCTGAGATTTTGGAATTGATCAGATATAGTATTAAAAATTATTGCATTACAGACAGAAATTCCACTGAGTTGAGTGTAAAGCCTTTGTAAGCTCAGCCAAGAAAAACAACATAAGGCGATCCTAAAAGACTCTCCTACATGCTCACTAAAAAGCCCTTCACTTCTCTACTGCACATACACTCTCCTCCTAATCCTAACATTTTAAACTTAGATTGTACACTCTTGGGGCTAGGAACCATCTTTTTGTTCTGTTTGTACAGCACCTGGCACAATGGGGACCACACCAATGAATGTGACTCCTATGTGCTACCAGGATGCAAATAACAAATAGTGACTGGGTTAAAGAGAGATTTGGTTTAGGTGAGGAGGTGTGTATTATTTCTCTTTCATATGCTAATGATAGAGACAGCACTTACTGATTTTTTTTCAGGCTTATATGGCTTAAATATGACTTCTGTTTGAAGTTAAACAAAACAAAACAAAAAAAGCATTTTAGTGAGTACTGAATTCATAATTTTTTTTACATTTTGTCATCTGAAGAGAAAAATATGAAATTGCTCAAGTGTAACCAATTATCAGCTATGGTTTATATGTTGCACCCTAGATTTCCCCTTTTTCTATTTAAATTCTTTTAATGCCTATACCAAGTCATTCCAGCTGCTTGGGCATATATAAAGCAATGAGTTTCAAATAATTTCTTTTTCCATGAAAGAAAAAAAATATATATAAGCCCTCACTTTTCAGTACTATCTTTCTAGTCCCTTTGACAAACAGTAACATTTTACTTTACAATTGTGGTAGCTTTTGCATAAAACACTACTTGCTGAAGAGAACATTTCTAAAGTGCTTTTCCATGAAGAAGAAAATAGAGGAAGATCTAAACAGCACATTTTAAAAGCAGTAATCCACGTTCACAAACCCTTCCCTTAGCGCTAAAGAGTTCACATGACTTCAGTTGCCTTTGAGACAGGGCTTTATAACATTCCAGATCCCACAATCCTATGCAACACATGAATATAAAGGAAAAAAACAAGCATGCTTTGTTTCTATAAAAGAGAGAAGTCTCCCCTAACCCATCCTCCAAATTCCCATTGATCGGAAGGAATGTTTAAATAGCAAAAATAATGTCCTTGTTTTGTTGCAGAGTTAGCTGAGCACACTCCAGCTGATTGCCCTTAGAAATGGGCTCTTCAGACCATTTGGCTCCTAATTAGTGCATGGGAAGGTGGATGGGTTTTTTTGGTTAGGTAGCTCACTAGAACCAAATCTGTATTCCTTTCTAAAGAAAAGCCTATCTGTTCCTCTAGAGGTATAGTACTTTTTGTTGCAAGACTTTGCCAGGCTTTTAAAGTTCTTGCTGATATTGTCCCCATAGGGATACTGTTCAGGGGCCCGAGTCATCTTGGGGAATGCTGTGACATATTAACATTGTCCTTTAGAAGTTTTAATATGAACACACAGTCTCTGATCAGTTACCTGCACTTCTCTCATTTCCAGGAGGCACGTTTAAAATGCAGTATGAGTGAAGCAGAACGTAGGGAGCCTAAGACATGGCTCTGTGTGGGGTAAAACACAATTCAGGGGATTGATTCTGGCATAAGATTTTGCCTTTAACTCATTAGTTCACATCTGGCTCAGGCTAGTGATAACCAAAACTTGCTACCTTCTGATGCCTGTACAGCAGACTATGTGAAAGGAGATGGTGGTCTCAGTCCAGCTCCATGGGCAGTTATCCACATTAGAAAAACTATCCTCACGGGCAGCACTAATTGTCTCAACAGAGAAGCCAGGCAGTGAATGGGGGCTAATCAACCTTTTTAGCCTGTCACACAACATTGCGGAGACATGTTGGTGGGGAAAACTACACTTCACAAGCAATCCATGTATGGGTTATAATGTGCTGGGATGTTTTAGAGTAGCCTATTATATAAAGTAGCTTTACTGGCCTGCATCCTACCTCTCATCCTTGATATAGGACTTCGATGGGGTATGGAAGAAGGAAAAAATTGTAGAGCAGGTCATTGAGTTAAGAGCTCTGGCTGCTGATAAGTGGGGATTTGACATTTTGGGGTTCAACCCAGACCAGCAAGGGGTTGTGTCACAGCCTGCCCTGAAACTCGGGGAGCCTTAAATGCTATGCTGCTGTGACTTGCAGCTGGGATGCTAACAGCCAGCATACAGGTCACACCCTGGCTTCCACCACCTAGTATGGAGAATGACTCTAACAGCACCCCCCTAGTCCTGAATTTTCCCCAAACTGTCTCCCTGCAGTGTCCAGCCCTCTTCTGGAGCACTCAGAAGTTATTATATTTGCTGCTCCTTTAAAGAGATAGAAACAACAGCTTGTTATCTTTACTGGTGTTAACAATAACTTCAATTCAGTCAAAGCACTGGGTTGATTTAGATAAAAAGACATTTATTCAATCAAAAAGAGATAGGGCTTATGTGAGTTAAAGTATAAGGGATAAAGACAGAAAGGGTTACAAACATACAAAAATAAAAATGTGCTTTCTAATGGCTAAGAGCTAATTTAACAAGCTACAGTCTTTGTTCAAGATAGTTTTCTCCCCAATCTTCCTTTTCCAGCAATGACTGACTAAGTCTTAGTCAGGATCCCCACAGAGTCCCAGGCTCTGGTCTGCCTTGTCTCCTCAAGTGAAGGATCAGTTAGGGGTTTTCTGCCCCTTTTTTTATAATCTAGCAAACCATTGAAAAGTATTTCTCTCAAAGTTCATTGACCCTGCTTCAAGAAGCAGGAAGGCTTTCTGGGGGTGCAGTTTCCTTCCGTCTTTGAGATTGCAAAGTGATCACTTTTTCCCCACTTGCTTTTCTGAGGACTTTGTTTGCCTGTCATGCAAATATGCTTTTCTTTGGCCACACCTTGCTCAATTTACATGAAAGACACGTTCAAGCAGGCAGAACCGTATTTCTTTGTCTGGAAAAACCCTGTTTATCCACTCCCCTGACATGGCTGGTTCAAACAATTTTAGTCATAATTCCAGCACATCTGTATAGTCCTTTGTGGGTTGACTGTAGATACATCATGCAAGAATATTAATTGGGTATTAGTTTTTAGTTTTCCAATGATATATTACATTGGTGAGGATATATACCTTTTGGGTATATATTATGACAACCATGTGTTAGGTGTAGTGAGTATGTCAGGCCTGACAAGAGTTGCTGACAGAGTAGTGAACCACCAAGGGGACTCTGTGTCATAGGGTTATTGGGTAAAAATGCAGAGGATGAGCATAGTAGTGGGGAAGGAGGGGAGGTGGATGAACTGTGCATGTTATTTCTATGTTTTTCCTCAGAAATATCACTGACACCTCTACATAGTGCAGAAAAGGGCTAGGGACCTTGTTTTTTAACTGAATGCTTAGGACTCTATCCAGTCATTTGCCATGCTTTAGAAACCAACAGATCATCCTAATTAACCAGAATTAGCATCTCCAATATGTCCTTTTCCTCCTGGCTGGAGGGACTAATTTATGAGGAAAAGATTAAAAAAATTAAATATAGATAGCTTAGCTAAGTGAAGACTGCCGAGGAACAAAATAAAGGCCTACAAATGTGAAGGGTGTAAACTCCAGAGGGAGGTGAATTATTTAAGATAATATGAGGGGGTTTAACAAAGAGTAATGAGATGAAATTAAGAATAGGAAAATTTAGGCTGAATATGAAAGGGAAATCTTCCTGACAGTAAGATCTATTAGATTGTGGGAGAGTCTCCCAAGGGAAGTGATGGAAGACCCATCATTTGGTATATTTACAGCTAGGCTTGACAAAATATTAATAAATGTACTGTAGGGAACAATTGGTAGGGAAAAGGACAAGATGACTTTAATAGATATTTTCTATTTCCTAATAATTGCAGTGTTACATTTCTCTGTGTTTGTTTAAAATAACCCATCAACCAACACTTGCATTTGCTGCATCTTTGGTTAAATGTATCCCCAAATACTTTAAGACCCTATTCCTGCAGGGAGATTCGTGTGAACATCCCCCTGTGCCTTCATGAAGTCCCAATACATTTAATGAAGCTCTGAAGGTGGGAACATCTTGCAGTATCAGGGCTTAAATTACCTCTTTGCACTGGGTGTTTTCTCTCGCTTCAGGGCGTGGTCCTTTTGTGTGTACTGAGATATGAAATCTCCCCCTCACCTCCCCTGTTTACCATCATTTCCCCCTCTTGTTATACACAACAGTAAGGAAATCCTCTGATGACTCCTCTGTATTGAAAATGCTCCAACATCGTTTGTGCTGTCAGCATTGAACTTCAGACCCACAACGTTTGAATAGGTTCAAGATGTGCTCACATGCATTCCTCCAAATGGATAGGGGACTGATTATTCTTTGCATCTCACTGACAGCAGTAGCACTGTAGCTGAATTATGTTGCTTTTGAAATTGGGGCCACTATGATAAAAACAGGTTTATTGCTTTACCCAGTTTCATGTTTGGAAAAGAACAAGAGACAATTTATATATGTGGCTGTAGAACTCCGTTCTACTTAATATAAGGGTGTGTATAGGAGGGAATATAATACATTCATTCTACGTCTATCTGCATCTTGATATAAATTGTTTTAAATAAACAAGAGATTCAGAAGTCTATTGCTGATACCCAGAACTACAGTTAATATGGCTTTACTAGTATTTCAAATCCTCAAAGCAGGAATAACAATTTTTAAAAAGGGGGTCTCTGACTCGGTGGACAGATTTATTTCCATTATATTAAGAGCTCCATTTCAGTAGTTTCCAAATCCATTGTTCACATAAGCAACAGTAAATGCTTCCTGGTCAAGATTTGGGAAATGACTATATTACCCCTGCAAGCCATTCATCTGAAGGCCTGATGTGACCCACTCAATTTCTGAGGACGGCTCTAGCTCTTAATGTGAGAAACGCTCAGCCTTCCTGTTCAAAGCAATCTTTGAGAAGGACCAACCCCAGATGAAATGAATTTAACAACTGGAGTTTGTCATTTTGCCCTTCCTTTTCTGGAAAAAAATGCTAGTGATTTCTTTTGACTTAAACTGGGCATTCAAAAAGCTGTTTTTATTAATGAATCATATTAAGCTACCAGTGAAAGGCTCCCTGACTCTCTTTAAATAACAGGCTATGATTCCTCCCCCCCCCTTCCCTTCGGCTCCACTGCTATTAATTGAGGAGTTTCTTTGTTTCTTTTCTAATGAAGCTAACAGAACACATCTGTCAGGTGCTTGTATTCTTCACCCGTCTATAGTATGTAATAGCCCAGCTGGAGGCTATAATGCTACACAATACCCCTGGCCGTTACAGCAACTATTTATTCCTGGGCTTTTCCTCAGATAGGGATTTGAAAAAAGTCTGAAATTTGGGCCTAATTGCTATTTACACAGCGATAGACACCTGTTCTAGCTGAGACCCTGGCTCATGAATCCCACACCTGAGACCTTAGGGAAAGTGGAAGGGAAAATTTCAAGCAGCTGCCAGTCCAGTTTAGACACAGATAGCTTTTCTATGCTGCTTGTACATACAGTATACAAATTTATATCTATAGATGTCTGTCTATTGCCATAGCTGCTGTTTCATGGCCAAGTGTTGTTCATTTAAAGGCTAAACACACTGAGGGATGCATACATATATACACAGCCACGAGGAGAGAGTTTCCTGCATCTACTGCTTAAGAACAAGCCCTGGAAAGAAAGTCTGCTTGAAGACTGTATAGGAGGACAATTACATTTTAACAAATAAATATTTTTCTGAATGTGTTTTGCCATGTTCTCTTTTCCTGAGCTCTATGGGTGTGGGATTGCTGGCAGCAGCTGTGTTTCCCCTTTTAGCTCATGTTGTTGAGAAGCACAATTATTCTGTTTTATTTAAGCAAAGGATTCTACTTTTCTTTTTTCGCTTTTGGTCAGGGGAGTTTGTCTTGCTTGCACACTCCTCAGGAGTAATAGCCTATGTTGATGGTAGCCGTGGTAGCTTCATTATAATAAACCTGTTATTGGTGGGGACTCATGTAAAAACACACATGATTCTAATATAAGTTAGCATCCTCTCCAATGCAGTTAAGAGCTCAAATTGATTAAAATGCAATTAGCCCATAAAACTCCCTGTTTATTACCTCAGATGTTTGTCAAAGACCCAGAGCTAAAGAAAGAACCCCCACCCCTTTTTTCTTTCTTTCTTTCTTTCTTTCTTAGTTTGTTTCTGCTTAGTGCCAAATACTCCCATTAGTTACGTACAGGACAGAAATAAAATGTTATTGCCCTGCCATGTTATCAGAAGACAACATCCCCTATTGCTGACAGGGGAGGGAGTTGGTTTTATTTTAAACCTTTTTCTTTCCAATCAGTGGGGCCTCTGAGCTTTTTGATAGATACCCCTGTAAAGCTGGAACGGCCTCAGTTCAGTTTGTTTTGTTGCCTTGTGATATTCTGTCATTGTGAGCCCATCAGAATGATGCTCTTGTTTGAAGGAAAGAGAGATGAGAAGAGTTTGAATAATTAACTGGAAAATCAGTTGTTGTTTCATGAAATAGACATCTGAGAGAGACTAAATAACAGCTGAGAAAGAGGAGGGTGAGGACTGGGAAGTTTAATGGATGAAATTAGGCAGTATATAGATCTGAGAAATGCTAGCATAGGGGATACAATGAAGAGTACAGAAGCAATACATATATTTAAGAGTTTTTAAAAACATATATCAGGAACAAAAAGATGAGTGAAGGAGTCAGTCAGGCTTTTAAGACTGTGTGGGGTGTCTAGATTGGTGACCTATAAAGGGAACATTACTGACATGAATTCTTTGCCTCTGGAATCACAAAGGCAGACAAGTAGCTGAGACCAGAGACTGAAATTCCCCTGGGAAATGAAATGCTGAGGGAACTCAGGGTTGCTTCAGGACAGGTGATAATGACATTAGTTTAATGAAGATTGGGAAGGCAGTAGGCCCAGATGGGCTCCATTCCAGAATTTTGAAGGCACTGCTGGTGGAAAATGCTCATTGCAAACAAAAAAGGTACATCAATGGTGGAGAAAAGCTAAAGTTGCATCCTGATTTAAGGGAAATTCTGGGACAGTATAGGCCTTATTCTCATCCTTTCTAAAGAGTATAGTTCTAGGAGCCTTGTGAGTGACTAAAGACTCAGAATAATTCTGTCTGCCTGCCCTTCCCTATCTCTGGAATACCCTTCACATTAAAGGAGACCAGTATTAAATATAAAGTACCACACATGATTCCTTTGCTACTATAGTGCTAGAAAAATTTCCTTTGACTTACAATAAAATCTTCTGTTTATATTAATACATTATTATATAGCTTTTTTCACCCAAGAAGATCACAAAGTACTTTACAATTACATCTCTATAAAGGATAACTGAAAAGTTTCCCCCTGTGCTGTGGATCGGGCAATCAACTGATTCACAATTTGTGGTGTGGGACAAGGGGAAATATGGCCATTGTCTCCAGGGCAGATGTCTACTCTTATGAGACCTGTCATGGGATTGATAATATCCATGAAGAGAAGACCTTTGGCCCAATCTCTGTGGTCCTTCAGTGAGTGAAACTCCCACTAACTCCCACGTACCATATTGTGTGGTGCTTTACATTTTACTTTTTTTTTTAAAGCTTTTTGCCAAGGTTTCATTGTTCTGTCCAGCTTCACCTTGATTCCATCTCCTCACTAGTGTTTAGCAGTAAAATACCCTTAAAAGTGTGAGCTGTATTTGTTTTTTATCCTTAATATCAGGATTACCTCACACCCCTATGCATTAATCTCTATAAACTGCTTATATGCCCTGGTTCCATGGTACTTTATCTGAATCATTTAAAATTTTGATTTCCCTTCCCTTCGTGTATTGCAAATGTGATCACCTTTCTCACCATTCCTATTGTCCAAGATATATTTAAATGAGCTGCAGTAAACTAGTCTTAATAGAAATCCTTGTAGCATCCACTTTCCATCTTGAAAGGCTGGCATTCTGTGGCCTCCATGCTCATGCTTTGCGTACTCAGTTAAATCACTCTCGCATGAGAATTTTAAAAAAATTCCCTTGTGTAAATTGTTATAATCGGCTATTGTAAATCAGTCTTTTGTGTGGTACTGGATCAAAAGCTTTAATGTGGTGCTGGCTAGGTAAATAATGCCCACAGCTTTCCCTGTTGAGTCTTGGTGTTATTTCCTTGACAAATTGATTAGTCTTGTTAGGCATAATGTTTCTTTAATAAAGATATGCTGCTTATTTTGGATCAGACACAGTCTCAATATGTAGTCCACTACTCCAGCGCTAATTTATATTGCCAGTATTTTCTCCATTATGGAAATCAAATTTATGGGTGTGAGGATGTTTGTTTTCTTTGTCATTAATTCTGTATCTGTTCTTAGGACTTTTCTTATACTCACCGCTATTTTCTTTGTTGTCTCTCTAACCCGGCTTCCTATTTGCTCAAGATAGTATAGTGGTCAAAATATCATTACTAACTTAATTTTCTTCGGCATTCTGTTAGGATAAGACCTTTGTGTCCAATACACAAACCATAAGGTAGGTAGTATTCAGGGCAGCTGGTGTCAATAGTTTAAAAAAGGAGTTAGACAAACAGTTCAAGTTCAGTGTGAGTGGATAGTTCAACTTGTGGAAAGATGGTCTATATAATAGCATAGCTAATGCTCTTATTAATGATAGATGAGCTTCTTGGTTTATGGGAAAGAGGTAGCTTTCATGTTACAAAATTAGCTTTATATGCAGATGATTGGTTTCTATGTATCAGATGGTCAGAACAAGCAGTGACAATGAGTCTTGAGACATATTCTCCAACTTTGGTTTATTTTCAGGTTTTTGTCTATACCTGGTTAAATCTGAAGCAGTGACTGTTCTTTCAGTACCAAGTCCCTAGATATATTCATTTTCTAATGTCAAACAAGGCATAAAATACTTGTGTGTGGGTCATTCAGATGTTTTGAAATGAAATAAAGACCTTTACATTGCTTCGTAATAGGTTCAAATCTAGCCTACATTAGTAATAACTGAATGTCCTATTCTGCAACGTTAGCTCCTGTTGAGAAGTACCATACTCTTTGAGTTGTCCTGGTACTTTCAATGGGACCACTCACAAAATAAAACATAACAAAGGGTAGAAATGGTAGAACCTAGCCCTGAATATTGTGACCATCCCCTAAAAAATTTCCCATGCACTGTGTGTGTGTATATATATAAACTTATTCCTTAACACATTCTTAACTTCTTCTCTATTAGAACAGTATGATATTAGTATAGTGTCATCATCAATATATCTCCCTGTATGCCTCCCTTGCCCGTCCAACTCAAACAAAAGCATCCTGTAAGTACATTCCACATATTTTGCTCTACTTATTTTGCACCAGTTTCTGCCACTCTTACTCAAACTGAGTAATATGTTATCTCTCAGAATAGATGGATGAAGGTACTACCCATGGATGAAGGTACTATTCAGTATGCAACAGTAATTGAATCTGGCCCTTTGTTAGTACACCTCTAGAAATTGGATAAGTGGATTAAAAAGAGGTGGGGGAGACACGTATGAGGATTACATTTTATTAAGGAGATTGTCTCATGAACCTCATCCCTCCCATTCATGATTGTATCTCCCTCTGGTGATCACAAAATATCCCTGTGGCAACAACAATAAATGCTTACATGGAAAATTAACACTAGGACAGTATTTAATGTATTTCAAGCTGTCTTTTAACGCCATTTATCTGGTGGAACAAGGAACAGAGTAAGCAGCATGTGAACTGCCAGTCCTCCGTGGACCACAAAAAAGCTGGAACAGCTGAATTAGACAATCACAGACACTAATAGATGTTAACAACAGCGTTCATTTGGCTGATTAAGTGGACTAATAGTGGAATCCAGATGTGATCAAGAAACATCTGTGTTCTTAAAGACTAAAACAAGCCTGCACCTGATTTAGATATTGTACAGTGTTGGCATGGTCCAGGAGTTTATTTTACATCTAGTACTTAACCTCTTTTCCCCAAGATTCAAAATGTCAATATTGGATTTATCCTGGTTGAATGAATGTGTCAGTGTGGAGATTAGTTACAGTGATAAAGGACTTTCAATTGCCAAAACTGAATTTCTTACACATAGATCAAAACAGTTTGAGACATAGCAAAGAAGCAAGTCCTGCCAAATTTAGTCATGATCCCTCATTAAACTGATCTGAACACCTCAGTATGTGCAGTTTATCCAGGAGCTCCTTGATTCAGCCAGCAGGAAATATAGGTATGTGTATTTGTTTATGGGGCCTGGGGAAAAGGAGAGAGATTGAATAGGCTAATACTTATCATAGCAGAGCTTTATAAAAGGCTATTCCTTTCTCAGTTGCCCATTTTTATAATGAAAGTTAAATTCCATCTCTCTGAGTAATGTTGGTGTTATTCCATCTTTTAATACTGTACTTTATTAACCTCAGAAACATGGGATAGTGTGCCTAAAATGATTAATGAAATAGAAGTCTTTTTTGCATTATTTCCACAACATTGGGAGTTCTATGCACTGCTAATTGCTAGCCATTCTGGACATTCATTCCGCATTAATGCTCTGAAGATGCTGAGAGTTAAGCAAAGGAATTTTATAATAATATAAATAATGAGAGAGACCATATAAAACAGCTCTTCTACCTTCAAATGTGAGAAACCTGCCTGCTAGCAGGTGTTTTACCATCCACTGAAATGTAAGAAGGAGATTTGCAGACCTTTACAATGGCTTCTAATTTGCTCATGCAGCATATGAGCCTGATTCTTCTCTTACTTACACCAGTTTTACACTGGTGTAGCTCCAGGATTTCCTCCTGGTTGGCACCAGTGTAAGTAGAGGGCAATCAGGCCTTACTGATACATATGTCATAAATGTGTAGATATTAAGGCCAGAAAGGACCATAAAATGATTATCTAGTCTGACCTGTATAAAACAGGGCGTACAATTTCACCAAGTAATTCCTGCATCAAGCACATAACTTCTGGTTGATCTCAAGTATAACTTTCAGGAAGACATTCAGTCTTGATTTAAAGACTTCAGGAGATGGAGAATCCCCCACATTCCTTGGTAAACCATTCCACTGGTTCATTACCGTCACTGTTCACAATTTACACCTTATGAATTTGTGTAGCTTCAGCTTCCAGCCATTGCATCCTGCAAAGCCTTTCTCTGCTAAATTAACTAGCTCTCTACAATAGAAACGTTCCCGTGTAGCTACTTACAGACTGTGATCAAGTCACAACTTAACTTTCTCTTGGGTAAACAAAATGCATTGAGCTTTGGTCTGCCATGTAAGCCATGTTTTCCAGGCCTTGGCTTATTCTTGTAACTCTTTTCTAAATCTTTCCAATTTGTCAACATCATTTTTAAAGTGTTGACACCAGAATTGAACACTATATTCCAATATGGTCTTACTAATGCTGTAGACTGTGGTAATAACACCTTCCTACTTCTGCTCAATATTCCCCTGCTTATACAGTACATCCAAAGAGTACATTTGCTGTCTCAGCCGCTGCATCACAGTGGAAGCTCATGTTCAGTTGATTATCTACCAAGTCCCTTTCCAAGTTACTACTTTCCAAAATACAGTCCACCACTCTCGATGTGTGACCTACATTCTTTACTCCCAGACAGATTTAGCTATATTAAAACATGTTTAAGTGAGTCCAGGTTACCATGCAATCCAGATTGCTTTGTCTAAATCATTTACCACTCCACCAATTTGTGTCATCTGCAAACTTTAACAGCAATGATTTTTACATTTTCTTTTAAACCATTGATCATTTTTGCATCATTTTAAGTGCCTTTATCAGTTTTTCACTTGTATATTTTTTTTATTTTATGTACTTATACTTTCATTCATTATCTCTAAAATGCGGGGCGGGGGGGGGAGTGGGGAAAAAAAGGATCTGTACAAATCCATCTGTAATTAATATATTGTGGATACCGCACTATTATCCTAGTTATCACAACCACATTTTAACATTCACAGCTATGGCTTGCAGACAATGTATTATTACAGTATGGTGATTGCAATATTCAAAGCACATATCTGCTTTCTGTTTCCTTTGACATTACATGATTTTCTGTTCACACAGACATATTTGCAAAAATTGGTGCCTAAGATACAATGGCCAAGGATGTATCAAGTAACCATGGATTTGATTTTTCAGAACTCTTGTTGCATGATCTGTGGATTGTGTATTAATTGTCTTGATTACTTAAGAATTCCCTGTTAACACTTAAGTTTGAGGTTCTTGTCCCAAGAACAGGCCCAGCATTATTAAAATCACTGTTCGGTAGGGAACCTGATGTGCATGGCACACACATTTTACTTGAATATTTTCATATTCTCAGTTTTGAAAATCCTGTCTTTCTGCAGGGAAAAATGGGCAACAACATCAAGAGCATTTAAAAAACTGTATTACCCTCCTAAAGATATTAGATATAAATGGAGAAACAAATAACTGTACACAGATCAAGCAACAAGTATAGGCTTCCTCACAGCGTATTGCACTACCTGTAGAGTGCAGCCTAAATGGCAACTAGCAAACCCCACACCTCACAAATAAAAGCATGTTGAGCACTATAGAAACTTGAATTTTCACAGGAAATCCCCACAAAATATTCAGTGTAGGTGTCTCTCTGTAAATTATGATAAACTGGGGAGAGTAGATGGCTCCTGGGATTGGTTATAACCAGGATATTGAGCATTTTACCTCTATAGCCCCATTTCAAATCTGCCTCACATCAGCGGTGACTAAACAGTTACCACTAGAGGGCTGTTTTTGTGAATTGATGGTCTCAGTCCTGTTCCCCAGAGTGGACCCACCTGTCTCTTCATGGCACTCTCAGTAGAAAGGCCAAGGAATGAATGAGGACAAAGATGGAAATACCTTCTCCCTCAAGTCACTTCTTCCAGGCCTCAGCCCGAGGTGGATTGGTATGGGACTGCATAGGGAAATTGGTACTCCTGGCTATACCTGTTCTGGAAACAGAGCCCTTCGCTTTCTTGGGGCATCAAATGAGTATTACCACCAACACTATGCTCCCCTTTCAAAAGTTATAATACATTGAGATAATGCAAAATGCTTAGAAGCTGCCTTGCTTCCTTCCTGTTCCTTGGTGCTCCAACGCTGGCTTTCCAGCAATAGATTTAAATGTAAAACAGAGAATTAATGTTTAGCTCAACATCTGCTAATACTAGGTTCCTTGCATTGTTTGTGCTTCTTTGTTTATCTCAGTGTGTTACTTTGTTTTTCCCTTTATAATAAGGATCATTCCTTTATTTGAAAGTGTGACATAAATTTTCAGTTGCTTGGGATCTTGGAGCCTCCCACGCTTTGCCCACATGTGGCAGGAATGCACTGCCTGAAGAGGGGGGGAAGACAAAGTGAATGTGAAGTGTAGGATGATTGTTGTTTCAAAAAATAGTAATTAAGAATTCATTAGAAAAATAACAACTGAGTTTAATAAGAGCTTAACTTAACTACATGAGCTGGAGAGAGGTTCCTGGGCAGCCTCACAGAATTCAAACTGTCCAACTCTTTGTAAGACTTTCAAATGAGAACAAAATCAACACATGAAACTTTAGCTAGAGGCATTGCATTTGTTTCTATAAGACCATTTATTTTCCTTTTTACAAAAGGGTTGCAAATCAGTAAAAATTAAATACAGAAATCCTGTTACAATAAAGTTAAAGATCTGTCTAAAACAACTAAAAGCCAGGACAATTCTGAGTGAAGGCTGAAAACCCATTGTTCATATAGGCCCTTTGGCCTCAGTACTGCAGCACATACAGTAATGTATGTAAAGTCACCAGCTATTCAGATATCCCTAGACTACTTAAGCTAAATAAGCTAAAGAAGTTTACTTTTTTACTTTATGTTGACTCATACCCTTCCCCCAGCCTCTCTTTCTTTTTGGCTATTCATAATATTTAGCCTTATGAAGGTGGGGAGGGGGATAAGGAGAGATGTTATGTCCATTGCTACCTACTGTAGGATTTCTTGCACCTTCCTCTGAAGCAGCTGATACCGGTCACTGTCAGAGGACTAGATGGATCATTGGTCTGATACGGTATGACTAACACTACGTTCTTATGTCTAGATCTACAGAACAACTTTCACTCTTTACATGTGATACTCAAGATTTTTCAAGTAACTTTTTCCTTGTATTCTCACAGGCACCATTTAAAATCCATGGACATTTTCCTGACTGGATTTTTGACTACAATACTAAAATATTTCACCGTGGGGGGATGCCTATTTGCTCATCAGCAAAACCAAATCCCTTCAAAGGGGACCTTATTCCTTTAGGAGAGCAGGAAACAATGGCTCCTTCTATCATTTTTGAAGACTATATAATTCAAAATGTTTTATTTTGAAATGCAGGTTTATTCCTTAAACAACTATTGTTCAGTCAAGAGGGTACTATTGCATTACTAGACTACAGAGGATTTAGTTAGGTGCATAGGAATCTGAAAGCCAGTTCTTCTAGCCACCTCTACGCGCTCAATGGCACAAAGGAAGTAAAAAGCTGACACTGCTGTGTGGCGGAATCCCCAGTGGGTGTAGGACACACTTAGATGGCTCCTACACCTTCTCCTTTCAGCTCGCAGAATAGGGGGTATGACTAAGTGTGCTGGATATGTTGTCAGAGAACTACTAGTTGGCAATAGCCCCTTGGAGGCCATCGCCAGATGGCACAGATTAAAGAAGTCTCCAGGCTGTCTGATCTATACTAGGGCCTGCATAGAATTAAGTTCAGGGAGATGCAACCAGTTCCCTTGAGCACCCCCTCAGCTGGCTGCTGTGGAGCCTGGCTACAGCTCAGAATCTGGCCTATAATCTTTTAAGAGTCCTGTTGTTTTTAGCAAGCATTCCTTTATACAAACTCCACTGACACTTATAAATGCAAAGGGTGAGTTATTTTTACCAAGGTATTTTCCCCCCAATCGTCAGTATAACCTTTCCCTCTTTTTGCTATGAGAACTAACTAGTCTTTCAAAGTTTTCTTCTCTCTTAAAGAGAGCTCTGCAACTGTACATTTTGCTGTTTCCCAGCTGTAGAAGGAGTTGTGGTGGACAGAATGTATTTTTTCCCTTGTCTTGCTCTCTTCATATTGTGGATACACTTGCAGAAGACTGACGTAAAGCACACCTAAAAATCTGTTGCTGGGTGCTCTCCTTCTTCAATGAGCTCCCTCTCACTTGACTGTTTTTATCTTTGGAGCTCTCTGATACTGCACTGAATCTGGCAGCAATTATTGTGCTCTGCCCTGGAAGAAGCCTCCTAGCAATATGTTAGTGGCATCTATTATTTGCAGCTATTTAGAGATAACTGAATAGCATTTCTATACAGCACTATGTAGTTAGTTACCACTGTTTTTCATGGCCTTAAACTTACAGCCTAGTTACACGGAGGCAGCAGTACCATGCAGTAATTCATAGTAACTCTGTGAACAACAAATGGTGGCTAGCCACTTTGCTTCCACTGGACTGAGACAGTTGCTTGCCTTGGTGCTATCTCAGCCATGCTGACATTTTTACTTTGGAATATCAAATTTGTGAAATCCTTGTGTGACGGGTTTCCCCCCTGGGTGCTACCTGGAACTGGGGTACCACTGAGCCCTCCAACCCACCAGCCTGGGCTCCCTCTCATACTGTGCTGCTGTGACAAGCTGAAAAGCCTTCCAGCCTGCGTTGTCACCAGCATTCACACTGGTAGGGACACCCGTAACTGCAGTTACATGCAGGCTCTCTAACCACCAGCTTCCCAGCCGAGGACCCCAGAACAATACCATCCTGCCCTGGTCAAATCTGGCCAGTATATGGGTATAATACCCGGTCTGCCTCTCCCTCAGTGTAAACAGAACAATGCACACTTGTGGTAACCCCAAGATTTTCCCCAAGCACTCCAGTCAAAGCTCACAGGTTTGGATTAAAACATAAAATAAGTCTATTAACTACAAAAATAGATTTTAAGTGATTATAAGTGAGAGCAAACAGATCAAAGCAGATTACCTAGTAAATACACAAAAACGCAAACTGAGCTTTACATATTAGATAGGTAGGATATGAATTAGCAAATTCTCACCCTGAGTGATAAACAGGCTAGCAGATTCTTAAGGTACAAGCTGCCTTTGCTTTGCAGCTTGGGTTTCCCAGTTTCTCATACACAGGCTAGATATTCCCTGAGATAATCACTTCCCCCAGTTCAGTCTTTGTTCCTCAGGTGTTTCCAGGTGTGTTGTTGTAGTGAGAGTGAGGTACCATCATGATGTCATTTCCTCCCTTTTAGATCATCTTCCCACTTTCTGGAAAGCTCTTTTGCTGTGACCTGGGTCAAACAATTCCCATTGTGTAGTGCTATCTCTGAGAGGTTTTTATTGTACACAGTTTCTGGGGTAATCCTTGTGCTTGTGTGCATTTCCTCAATAAGCCATTAACATTGTTTGGCCTTTTTACTGTTGTACCTGAAAGGCTGCTTGTGGGTGTTTTCAACCTCACAACATGTTTCAGTAACACATACATAGCAAAACTTCATAACTTCACATACAATGATAGCACATATATTCCAACGAGATATTAATGTTTAGCAGATCAAGACTTTTAGAATGATACCTCACAAGGCATACTTTGTGCAAAAACATATCCTAACATATCCTTATAAGGGGGTGCCAGGGTGTCAGACCTTGTTAGATAAACTTTTGGTTGAATATTTAGGACATCTGCAAGTCAGTTTACTCATAGAGAAGCCCTAGTTGGTTCTGAATGATTAGCACACTTAATCTTAGATACCAAATTGATGTACCCTACAGAGTAGAATAGAACCAAACAGTGTGGACCACAGGTTCTCCCGTCCCTGAGTCTATTCCTACTCCTTTCTTTCCCACTGCTGGCAGTTACTTCAGCACATGACAAAACAGAGGACCGTGCACCATTTGCTTCTGTGCTTTTCAGTGCTTATTTTAGATTTTAAATAAACTCGTGACACATCTCCAAATGCAGTAACTGCAAGGACAAGAAAAATCTCAGCTGCCTTGCAAACACGTGGAAATAGATGATAAATAGACACGGTCTGCATGGTATTATTTGGTAATTTTCCCACCTTTTGTTAAACTAATAGGATTGGTTTTGAAATATCAATTTTTTTATTAGGGAAATAATAATGTTTCTCCACTTAGTTATGGTGGAGATCAGATAATTCACACTGATTTTATTCTGGCTCATCATAGCCCTCTTCCTGATATGTCAGCTGTTGATAATTTTCAACAACCAACCTAAAAAAAGCCTAAAAATTATCTGTTATGAAAATGTGACAGGCCTCAGCATGCAAATAAACTCTCCTGGAGAGGACTCCTAGAGGAAGTGTTTAAAAGACCCTAATTCTTTCCACTGCTTTGAACTGAAGTTATATGCTGTAGAAAGATCTCTGAACTGTCTGTCCATCTACCTCAGCTTTTGATAAGGCATCTGTCACCATGGTAACAAATGACCACAGAAATGGTTACGGAGATACAAAAAGGGACTTGATTACCTTTTGGGCTATGGAGATAGGCTTTGGAATTCTAACCTTAAAGCTGTTTAATGCTGACCTTGGCTGATTCACAATATTCCAACACCTGTGTCCGAATCTGATGGTTTCCAGGGTATCTTCATGAGCCAGATAGAATACCACACAGCATAAGGAAAATGGAATGACGAGCCTTATGACTTCTGGTGGTAAAAATGTCACCCCAACATGTCATTTGATATCTGTCCAAAAAGAAAATTCCTGTTTTGGAGGACTAGGCATTATATAGGGTCTATTTTTCAAATGTGGGCATGGAATTGTTTTCTTCCATCTTGCCTTTGCATGTGCAGAATAGATAGTACCTTGTATGCACATACATGTAAATGTTCTGTGACAGGGTGTACCTACCCTGCATCAGCCCCAAAAGGGTTAACTGTGCTTTTCAGGCTGAGGAAGCCCTACCCCTCTGACTCTTCTGGGCATGCTCAGCCTGGAGGCAGAGTATAAAAGGAAGCAGCCCAACTCAGTTGGGCAGGCTTCTGAAGGGGAGGGGAGGGGAGGATGATGCAGACTCTCTCCAGGGAGTGGCTACAGGCCCCGACTGCAGAGCCATGGAATGCAGAGCTCCAGATGGACTCCAGGCTGCCTGACGAGCCCAGAGGAGAGACCGTGCCGGCAGGAGCTATGCCACTTGAGGACCCCAGAGACCCGGAGGTACCCTGGAGTATTTCTGAGGGAGAATGGGTAGGAAGCAGCCCAGAAGAAGTCTTTAAACCATGATTTGAGGACTTCAATAGCTGAGGCATAGGTGAGAGGATTATTCCAGAAGTGGATGGGTGAGATTCTGTGGCCTGCATTGTGCAGGAGGCCAGACTAGATGATCATAATGGTCCCTTCTGATCTTAAAGTCTGAGTCTATGAGAAGACTTTGGGCTGGTCTACACTGGGGGGCGGGGGGGTCGATCTAGGATATGTAACTTCAGCTATGAGAATAGCGTAGCTGAAGTCGATGTTTCCTAGATCGAAAGTAAAAGTACTTACATCGGGTCCACGCAGCGCAGGCTCGCTCCCCCGTTGACTGCGCGTCCTCCTCTCGCCAAGCAGGACTTCCGGAGTCGACGGGGAGCACTTCCGGGTTCGATTTATTGCGTCTAGATGAGATGCGATAAATCGATCCCCAGAAGATCGATCGCTACCTGCCGAATCGGGCAGGTAGTGTAGACTAGCCCTTAGACTTTTCTTTGGTGAGTGAACCGAGGAACCAGTCACAGTGTTTTGGGAGGATCCCCACTGACTTGGTGGTGAGCACCCCCACTGCCCCCAGGGCCCTGGGCTGAGACTCAGAGGAGCACGGAGGGCCTCAGTCCCCTTACCTGGGTGGCGTTCCACTTCTCCAACCATAGGTGCTGACTTTTGTTGGCTTCGCTGTGTGCCCCTCCCGGCCCCACCCAACTCCGCCCCCGGCCCTGCCCCTTCCCCAAATCCCCGCCCCCTTCCCCCCAGGAAAAATTGGTGGGTGCTTAGCACCCACCGGCAGCTCCCCGCCAGCCCCCCCCCGTGTGCTTGCCCGCCCAACTCACTCACCTTCCGGGTTCTGGGTTCCCTGCACGGCGGAGGCGCCTCTGGCTGCGCAGGGAACCCAGAAGGTGAGTGAGTTGGGCGGGTGTGTGCACGGGGGTGGTGGTGGTGGTGGGGAGCTGCCGGTGGGTGCTCACGCCCCCAGCCCCGCCTCCTCCCCCAGCCCTGGGCACGCTGCATCCCCCCCCGGCTTGCAAGCAGGCGGGGGGACAGCAGCAGAGCGCCCACTGGGCCCTGCAGCTCCCCGCCCCCGCGCCCGGCTGCTCACCAATGCTCCTGGGCTTGCTTCCCCAGGCAGGCGCGGCTTTTTCGCCACTCGCAGGCTCCTCCCTCCGGCGGCACGTGGGGGGTGGGGGAAAGCGCAGGGGTGGGGCGGTGCCTCCCCTGCGCTTTCCCCCACCCCCCACATGCTGCCGGAGCCGGAGGGAGAAGCCTGCGACCAGCGAAAAAGCCGCGTGTGCCTGGGGAAGCAAGCCCAGGAGGACTGGTGAGCAGCCGGGCGCGGGGCTGGCGGGGAGCTGCAGGGCCCAGTGGGTGCTCTGCTGCTCTCCCCCCCCCCCGCCCCTGCCCCCGCTTGCAAGCCGGGGGGGCGGGGAGATGCAGCTTGCCCAGGGTCGGGCTGGAGGCGCAAGCACCCACCGGCAGCTCCCCGCCAGCCCCCACCCCCCCGCTCACGCCTGCCCCGCCCGCCCGCCGGCCCAACTCACTCACCTTCCAGGTTCCCTGTGCAGCCGGAGGCGCCTCCCCCCGAAGGCGCTTTTTTTAGCCGCAGCAGCTGGCCGCCTCTCAGCTGAGCTGCTGCGGCTAAAAAAAGCACCTTCAGCGGAACCCAGAAGGTGAGTGAGTGGGCGGGCGGGCGAGTGCGCGCGGGGCTGCCGGGGAGCTGCCGGTGGGTGCTCAGCACCCACCAATTTTTCCCCGTGGGTGCTCCAGCCCCGGAGCACCCACAGAGTCGGCGCCTATGTCTCCAACGAGCCAATAGGCCACATGGCACCCCAGAAGCGGGCACCTTCATTGACTCTGGCCGTTAGGCCACGCTACTCTGAGTAGAAAGGCTACCTTGATTGACTCCAGCCAGTAGACCACGCTGCCCCGAGTGGAAGATCCACCTTTATTAACTCCAGTCATTAGGCAATGCTGTCCTGTGGGGAAGGGTGACTTTATTGACTCCAGTCACTAGGCAATACTACCACATTTTATAGTAAGGGTCATCAGCATAGGACCTAACTGGCTGTCCTTTCTTTTAACCACACGTGACCTGACATCCCGTGATGGGGTGTATCTACCCCGCAACATGTTCCTTTTGTAGTTGCAAATTAGCCACTTTTAACGGCTGTCCAAAATGAGGATGAGCTGTAAGAATCACAGCGAAGCTGATATTCTGACATTAATTCTCTGCAAAAGAAGCACATTCAATAGGTTTGTTCATTTTCTGCAAGCTGAGGAATGAGACGTGTGTGAGCCAGATGGTTTGCTGTAAAGCTTTGTTGTGACATAGGCTGGACTTAAGGGAAGCTTGTATTGTTGTGGGTATCTTGGCTAACTGTAAAGTGACAGCCATTTGTGATATTCCATGTTTCTGCCAGGGTGACCTAGACTTGGCGGTCCATCCTTGAGATGAAGTGATCCTTATATAAGTACATATGTCAACACTCAGGCTAACAGACAGGCTAAGGGAAGTAGCCAGGCAATATGGGACTGTAAAAGGTCTAGTGAAAGAAGCCAGGCAGGGGAAGCTGTATGTGAAGTGAACAGGAGTTATGGGTACTCAGCAGCTCCAAAATTCAGATTACTTAAACCCTAAATACAGATTTAGATGCCTAAACTTAGGCACAAATGTTTGGGATGTTGTATGCCTCAGTCTGTTCTGCCTACTCCTCCCTGAGTATGTGACATGAATGCTCCAAGTGCTGGTGATCATGTGGTAGCAATATCTCTGTTGAGGAGTGTGAAGCTAAAGCATGTTAAGGTTGCTAATATTGTTTGGATGATTTTTCCATTCTTAAATTCCACTTGAGCAGTCCAATTCCAATAATTTACTTTCTGCAGCCACTGTGGAGCAGAAGATGGCTAGATATATCTGAAATAATAGATGGGTCTACCAAGGAATGAGGTCAACCATGAGATGTTATTTCTCTTTAACTTAGATATTTCTAAGGAGCCTCTATAACCTTGATACATAGGTTCCATTTTAGACACCATTTCACAATGGGAAAAATACCTAATATTGATAAATCAGAAGTAATGTCTCTGTTTTAATTTAGAAGCACTGTGTCCCAGGAGCTTTGACACATTGAACCTCACTGATGAAGTACATAGATACAAAATGCACCCCTTAGAAATTCAACTGCTGCTTCTTGGAAGAAGCTTTTTTCATAATCAGTGTTAGATGATGATGCCACAGGCTTTGAAATATTGGAAGCCAGCACTGATCATGCTTACAGATAGCTGAATAATGTACTGCAATGTAAACGAGGCAAACAAATCCATGCCAGTTGCCTGTGAAGGCAGAGAAAAGCTCTAATCTTCTAGAAGCAGCTGGTGGCCAAGCTGACACTGAAAGGCATTACTTTTTAAATGAAAGCCTCTGTTTGGGTGACGAAAGCTGCTGGATTCTTTCTGCTTTGGATTACAAGCACTTGTTGGTAGCCTAGCCAGAGATCAAAATTGTTGAATGCTACAGAGCAGTGGCAATAGGTAGGATTCTCTTAAATAGGAAACGGATACTTGCCCACAATGGGACACAGTGGGACTTGCCCAGGACAGCTGATTATTGATGGCGACAAAGTTTATCCTGAGGTGAACACCCTGTGTTGGCTTTTAAGTCAGCATTTGGTTGGTGGTGCGTAGTGAGCCTCTAACATTGGTTTTAGTAAGGAAAGAGATCCCTGTGTCAATGAAGTTGAACTCTTAAAACACAGCGGGATTAATAATTGGCCGGTGCTGGAATTTGTGAAGAAAATCCATGAAAATGACATAGGAAGTGCTGTTATCAGCATTTAAAATCTGTTTGCCTCTGCTGACTTAAGCTCTGAATCTGATATGGATCTAAGTTCATTGAACTTCCTCCGTTAACAACCACAAAAATATTAAAGGAAGGAAGTAGGCATCTGCGTTGGGCTCCTTGCAGAGAGTGGCAGTCCAGGATTTAACTGGGTAATGTTTGGAACCAGAAATCATCACTCTTAGGTCTAGTCTCCCCTTCAAAGTTTTGCAGGGCTAGCTATATCCTCATAACTACACTGGTAAAACTCTCTTACTGTAGGTGCAGCTTATACACACAAAAAAGTGCTTTTGCGGTTATGTCGGGTCTCAGAGCCAAAAAAGAAAAAAATTACACCCCTAATCAACACAGCTATGCTGGCAAAAGTTCTTTTGTAGAGCTGGTCCTACTGGCTGATAAGTTCAATAAGAGAAAAAAGGGGATTCTTTCACTGTTAACAAGCAAGCATGCTGACATGGCATCTAACATGAAATCAGACCTTTTAAACATGGCAGAGAAATGAGGAAGAGAATTTCTAGTAGTGTGGGTATGTGCCACTCAAAAGATTTCTGGGAGGAGGGTTGCTGAACAGCAGCAGCATGTAAAATGGTTCTAATTTTGTAGAGGTTTCAACAACCTGTGGTGCCCAAGAGATGCTAGGAAGATCTGTATTTTCCCTTTTCACCCTGTGGAGTGCCAGAAAAATAAAATCCACCCCACCAGGATAAGTAATGTAATATTATCCATTCTGCAGATGGGGATACTGAAACACAGAGAGTTTACAACTTGCTCAGAGTCACACAGTGAACCATTGACAGGGACATGGCTAGAACCCAGCTATCCTTTGTTGAAAACAAAAGTGATGTTGGAGGACATTATATTTGGGTCTACAGTGGGCAGTTAGCTACATTATAGTCCATTGCAATATCCGTAATACAGTGACCTTGACTTAGCCTTCTAGGCCAAGGCAATATAACAAAATAAAGAGTATCTGATGCTAATCTCAGGTCCACATGAACATAAATCTGAGATCAGGTTGCCCTTTAGGCATCGGTGCTTGTAGTTGGCTTGGCAGAGTGAACAGATGAGTGGAGGAGTGAGCAAAATGTTTAACTATCCTCATTGCCAGAAAGTTCAAAGGATATGACTTGCAGACTTTAGTTGCAATGACATATTGACAAAATATATTTTGTTTTTCTGTTAAACTCCTGTTGCGGGTCTGGTACACCCTGCCATCCCGCGGGGGAGGGGAAACACGCCGAGCCTTGGTCTGGTTCTGTCACCATTTCCCTGCAAAGCCTCCCTGGATCACTTCCTACCCAAGTCTCTGGAGTCCTCCATCTCTGGGATTCTCTGGTCTCTCGCCTCTCCGGGACGTCCCGTGCCAGTGTGTCCGGGTCCGTCTCTGACTGGCTGGCCTCTCCGTCTTGGAGTGCAGGCAGTCTTCTCTCAGGAACTGGCGACACCTCCTTCCCCACCGGCAGTCGGTTGAGATTGGGCTGCTCTGCTGGCTTTTATATCCTTCTTCCAGCTGGAGCAGAGCTCGGGGGGTGTGGCCTCCTTGGCTAAGAGAGAAGGGTTAACCCCTGCTGTACCAGTGCGGGGCTGACACACCCTGTCACAGCTCCATTTATAATTATGACAAGACGACTAATAAAATTTACTGAGAACAATGGTGGTAATTTAGCGTGCTGAGATAGAAAATTTGTATCTGAGGATTTTATACATATCAGTAACCTCTTCCAGCTACACCTTAAGCTTCATCTGGATGGATATTTCAGTCTTGGCACACAACATCTTTGGAAGGGAGATTTCCTTTATCCCTTTTTTGCACAATCTGTAATGCTATTCAAACACCATTTTCGCTTTACAGCTTGAATGATTGAAGGTACAAAAGATCTCTCTTACTGTAACTATTGCTCTGTACGTTGAAGATGAACAAAGAATAGTCGTCTGCTGCTCTACTCATTCTCCTACAGAGAATTGTGATGTGTGTATATTCCTTGCTTGGCAATTCTTGGTAGTCTATGGCTAGAGTGACCGACCCTTTTTCTTTTAAATGATTGAGAAGTTTGCCACCTCAATATAAGTCATGGTTTACATTCAAACAGTGAGTGTACACTATGGAATGGCACTTGTGTGTGGCTACACAAGTCACACCACTGCTCTTGTGAAAAGTGCCATGGGACTCTTAATTAATATAAGAGGTCAGGCCCTCAAAATTATATATCTCTATATATGTATGTCAATCTTATATATCAGTGTGTGTGCTTTGCGATGAAGTGAATGCACTCTGGTTTCAAGAAAAGCTTTTGTTGTGACTGAGGGCTTGTCTGCATTACCCGCTGGATCGACTGGCAGAGATCGATACAGCAGGGGTCGATTTATCGCGTCTAGTCTAGACTAGATAAATCGACCACTGAGCGCTCTCCCCAGTACCGCTCTCCGGTACTCCCCAGGGGAAGAGGCACAGGCAGAGTCAACGGGAGAGTGTCAGCTGTCAACTTACTGCAGTGAAGACACCGCGGTAAGTAGATCTAAGTACGTTGACTTCAGCTACTCAGTTACGTAGCAGAAGTTGCGTAACTTAGATTGATTTTCCCCCCTCCAGTGTAGAGCAGGCCTAAGTGTATTATCAAAACTTCGTAATAGCATAACATTCAACAGATCCTCTTTCTTATTTGCTTTTACATCATTCATTTTGTGCCCCTTTTTAGGGAAATTTGTGCATTTGGCCCTGAACTTTTATTTAACTAATTCTAATATAGCAGTGTATGTGGCAAACAACCTACAAAAGATGCCTCTGTCATATGCCTCTGTGTCCAAAATTCATATTTGGGTAATTACATTCTGATGACCTAAACTCTCCCTGCAGTTTCAATTTATCTTAATTTACTGTTAAATGACAATGTTGTGCATTGTTAAACAGCTGCTGCATTTCACCCAGAGGTGGATGCCTCTCAGTGATGGGCTAAGAGATTCCAGTGTAGTGTTTGTAAGGTTCTTTGGGGATCCTCCTGGATGAAAGACACTATTATAACTGTAAGATCATTATCATTATCATGAAAAACCTCCTCAAGGAAGCAATTCCACCTTCTGCTTCTGACACCTCATTTCTCTGTTGTCTCAGGAGCCTCTTTTGTATCTCCTAGGAGTGTCAGTTCACATCTTAATCTTTGTGTGTGTAATCTCATTACAGATAATCCCATTTGCTGGAGATGTCAGTACTTCTCCTCTATGTGAGGAAGGATTTCCACTCATCTCATTTTGTAACTGATCCCAGATACATTTACTGAATAAATAGACCAGCTGTAGCTGGATTCTCCCTTAGGTTGGGACTGTCTGTGCTCTACAGAAATGTCTCCAGGGGGAAAAAGGCCAATTAAACTGAGTAAAATTACTCATCATTTACTTTAGGCGGAGAGGGATTTTTTGATATTTTTCCAGCTATAAAAAAATCAAAATTTATACATTAATTCTAAAAATGGCTTGAAACAATTTTTCTGGACTATCCATCTGAAATCTGCTCCATTTTGTCAAGGCAGATGCAGTATCACCTTTCCTCACTGATTCCTTATCTTTTAGTAACTCTTGTCAATTAGGGAGGACATAGTCCACTCTCAATTCATTGAGTGCACCACAATTGTCAGTCAGTGACAGGCTCAGGGGAGTGCAAGACTAAGCAAACACAGGGGATAAATGATATGAAAAGGGCACAGTTTGGAGAAAAATGCGTGTCCTTATGGAACCCTATTTCCTATAACATGCTAATCCTTAAACTCTTGAGTAGACTGTGATTGTTGATAAAATCTAAACCCTCATATCCTTAAAGGGAAGAGGGGGGAAGCAGTCACTCTCATTTGATGGTTTGAAAAAAGAAAAGATGTTTGTACCACTCACTGACTGGCTAATGAATAATCAGATTTCACAGCTTGAGTGCTGGGGTGGTAATTTGGTTGCACGCCATGCTCCAAATCCATGGAATAGTGCTTCATTAATGTGAAGACCTGTATAATCAAACAATTAGCAGTCTCTCTGCTGCTAAAGCAGCTTTTCATCAGCATATATACTTGGTTGTAAGATGAGTCTCAAATTACTGATCTGACAGCAACTAGTCTTTTACTAAATCACCACAGCAGGAAAATGGGGTGGACGGAGCATCTATATTTTTAACCTGTCAGGCTATGTCAGCAAGAGTTTCACTCTCACCAGATCACGCTCAGTAAAGAGCACTACCAGGAAATATTGGAGGTGAAAGATGAACTGAAATTTCTTTTTAAATGAATAAAGCATTGTTTTAGACCAGAAATCGTTAACAGAACATATGGCAGCCTTAAATTGCACATGAATCTGTAGAGCAAAATATTTGAAATAATTTCCTTCTTAATTTATCTCCCAGGATGTAAGTTCAGAGTTCTACATTTCCTCCAGCCACAGGGTCCCATTTGCCACTATGCAGGATTAACGCTCATAGGGAAAAAGAAACTCATGGAGTTTCCTAGGAATTCTTCCCATGGAAAAAAACCAGTGTTTCCATTCCTTGTCACATGGATTCCAACGAGATCTATGCAGATATTGGGAGATTTGTGAGAGGCCAGAGATAGCTGATCTATGCCTTGCTTCCGTTCTCCAGTTCTTCTATAAACATCACAGCTGAGAGAGAAGACTTAGCATTGAAACTAAACATGATCCTAAGATGCAAAGTGTGCATTTAGATAGATGTGTATGGATTTAGAATCTCCCAAAGCTCAGGGATGTTCAGATCCAGGGTTTAGGATCTGACCCAACACAAGTTAAAACCAATACAAACTCCTAGGTTTTGGGTCAATGGAGGTTGCTTGACTGGAAAATGATCTGGACATTAAGAGGAAGCAATATGGGGATTTTTTTTTCTACTTATACCAGAATAATTCATGAAAGGCCTGAAGAAAGAGTTATACCAATGTAAATTTGGTGCAGGAAGAAAATCAGGCCCATAAATGCATCCATTCCTATAGACTCAGTGCACTTTTTCTTATTAGCAAACTTGATTTCCTTTTATTTTATTTTATTTGCTGCTGGCCTTTTGGGTTACTCTTGTGCTGTCATATTTTTTTCTACCAAAATCAGTTGAGTATCAGGGAATGGCAGTATGGCAGGCGTTTTACCATGCATGTATCTGGAACAACTAGGGGTTAATATAGATATTGAGCCAGCTTCTCAGCTGGTGTAAGCCAGTGTAGCAAAGTTGAGTTACACCAGCTGAAAATCGGACCCCGTATGTTTACAATATAATTTAGCAATGGCTGATCTTATATGGAACAGAGTTGGGCTGTATTTGTAATGATAGATTTTATTTGTGATGTTGCATACCTTGGAAGTTTCCCATCCTATTGATCAAAAAGCAGCTCCACTTACATATTACAGACATTGTACCAATCTTGGGACCCCAACAGTGTGAGATGAAGCTGAGGGGCTCAGTAGTTTGTAGGATCAGCAAATCTGTTCCTTCTTATTGACTCTTTCCAGGGTATCAAAGTCTGAGGTGATGGACACACCTGATACACATTAGAAAGAGTATGTTGTCAAGGGCCAGTCATAATTGGTTGTTGTGGAGAAGATGAAAGGAGACATGCCCCTCTAGCGATAAGTATATCAATTTAATATCAAATTGGGAGGCTTCTGCTGCAGACCTCATAATGGTTGTTTTTATTAGAAACAGAGAGCACGAGATTGGAAAAGGCCAATATCCCTCCTTTCCCTTCATACTTATTACCTATTTTCAACAACAGCTGTGAGGCACTAAAACAAGATCTTTCATGAGACAGACGGACTCCAACAACTTCATCCACACATTTTTCTACACCTGACTCTCCAAAGGCTCTGCAGTTATTGAAACAGTCTAGTTTCTTATGCTGGAAATGTCCACAGAGTTCCTAGGTTGACTTGGGAATAAAACTTCATTTTTCTGTGTATGCACACAAAAATAGCATGCAACACAGTATTGTGTCCCCTCTTTGGCAGTGTGGTCTTTCACAATGAGACACATTAAGGGGAGACTTGGATAGATTGGGAAAGAGTTTTTATAATTACAACATATATAAATAAACCTGTGTGCCTCTAAGGGTACGTCTACACTACCCGCCCGATTTGGCGGGTAGCGATCGATCTTCTGGGATCGATTTATCGCGTCTCATCTAGATGTGATAAATCGATCCCAGAAGCGCTCCCCGTCGACACCAGAACTCCAGCTCCGCGCGAGGAGTAAGCGGAGTCGACGGGGGAGCCTGCCTGCGCCGCGTGGACCCGCGGTAAGTGCTTTTAAGTTCGAACTAAGATACTTCGACTTCAGCTACGTTATTCACGTAGCTGAAGTTGCGTATCTTAGTTCGATCCCCCCCCTAGTGTGGACCAGGCCTTAGTAATTTTTTTTAACCTTAGTTACAAGGTCCAATTTTTCCACAGACATAGTCTCTACACCACACTCATCCCCAACTCCAGTGTAAAGGTTCCGTTCTCTGCCCTAAAGACTTGAAGGCCTTTCTTTCTTCTCTTGAACTTCTTACTCAACTCCCTGCATTCCTCTGTTCTCTGTGCTTCAGCAACCTTCATTTTTTCCTCTTTAACTCTCCTCACCTCTGCAAGGCCAATCATACATCTCTCCTATATGCACGATTCCTCTGCCTTTTGTATCTACTAAGCTGTACAGGATACTCACAGAAATCTATAAAGAAACAACTGGGTTGACACATTGATAGGTATCTGAACTGGTTGGCTGGGGGTGGGGAAAATGAGAATTCAAACAATTTCTAATGGGAAAACTAGAAATGCTGGTGATTTTTATCTGTCTGTATAACCGAGATAGAATACCTAACATCACACACTGAGTTTTCATCATCATTAGACGATGCACAGAGGAAGACAAGTCCCTTAGGAGAAAGCCAATAGGCTCATGAATATGTTTGTTCACTTTCTTTGTTACAACAATTTGGTTTTGTAGGCAGCATTTGTGAACCAAATCTTAGTGAGTCAGTGATGTCTCATGGAAAATTTTCTAATACTTTTCTTTTAGAAAGAATTCTTAGTATTTCCTGTTTAACTGTAATTTTTAAAATGACTAAGGATGTTTTCATGATGTCGTGTTGTGTAGGGGGCCATTATTATTGATTTATTTCTAATACAGTAGCGACTAGCAACCTCATCAAGGGTCAAGCCCTGTCTTCCTTAGCATTGTACAAGCAAGTAGTATAGAAAATGGTCCCTGCCCCAGACAGTTCACACTCTAGGATCTATCTGCTTAATTCTCACTTGCAGTCATGATCCTTTTGTGGGAGTGCAGCCATTTCCTCATTTTGGGCTATGACTTCATCATTGTGGCAAATCCCACAGAGATGTGGCCTCCTTGCAAATCGAGGGCTACCCAGATTGATTTCTGGCTGGGTCCTTAAGATATTCTGGCTAGATATTCAGTCTGTGCCCATCACTGGCAATCTTATTACACCACAGAAACTTTTGGTTCTCATGTGATCACCAGCCAGCTAGTGGCTTTCCTTGATACACATCCTTCAGAATTTGGTTGTCTTCCATTCTAACAGTATATCCATACCAAGAAAGCTGCCTAAACCAAACAAGTGCTGATGGAGGCAGTTTCTGGGTTTGGCTTCAAATATCCTCATTTCTGACCTTGTCTTGCCACCTCATATGGAGCAGCTGACAAAGACAACGAGGATCAAAAACATCAACCTTGTGTTCTTCAGCCTTCCTCTGTACCCATGTTTCATTTCTGTACAGTAGAGTTGGGATTATTATGGTTCTACAGATCTGCAGCTTTATGGCAAGCTTGATGTTGCAAGGTTTCCACTGAAGCTGCTGAAGTCCCAAACCATGGCAGCAACTGCTGCTATACAAGTGTCCACCTCTTTCAAACATCTTCCAGCACTGTCTATGAAGCTGCCCAAATATTTGTCATCTTGATGGCCCTCCAAACAGGTTAATACTGAGCTTGTTGTAATCTGAACATGGAGGCTGCTTGATGGTAATGGCTGATGGAAGACACATTGCATGGGTTCCTATCTCCATGGGAGTTCATCAAGGCTGTGTTTTGACACCATCGTGAGCATTGACTACTTCTTGTCTGCTAAACTATTGGCTCATTCACCCAAACCATCACTACCCTATTGGTTTGTTTTATCCAACTGTTGCATCCTGAAACTTAGCATGTCAGGGAAATGTCAGCATACAGAAGATAAGTTGCATAGCCAGCCAGGGGACAGTTTACCGAGTACAGGCCCCATTACAAGTCTCGGCATAGGAGCATGTTGGGGCAGAAGGGAGTTGGCTGAAGTGCTCTAGAGCCATGCTGGTCAGCTTTGGTCCCCAGCTGGTCCCCTAGAGGTGGAGCATGCAACTTAACCTATATATTTGCAATTACAAATATTATAAACAGTTCAACTATCCACATCTGCCTCTCAACAAATACAGAAGCTATCTAAGGAAAATTGCAACTAAATAGTTCTTCCATGATGCCTCAGTATGTTCTTGATCCCAGCTCATTTGCAGTTCTCAACCATATCCCTGTTTCAGAATTTAACTTTTCAGCAGGACCACGTTTCTAAACTTCGTCACCTAGTTGTAATGCTGATTACAGTGATGTGCTTTCAGGTAACAGGGAACTTTCCAAACGTGGCCATAGAACATTATGGAAAGAAGGCAGGAGCCATGACAGTTGAGTTGGTACATAGACTCATAGACTTTAAGGTCAGAAGGGACCATTATGATCATCTAGTCTGACCTCCTGCACAATGCAGGCCACAGAATCTCTCACCACCCACTCCTGCAATAATCCTCTCACCTATGACTCAGCTATTGAAGTCCTCAAATCATGGTTTAAAGACTTCAAGATGCAGAGAATCCTCCAGCAAGTGACCCATATCCCATGCTGCAGAGGAAGGCGAAAAACCTCCAGAGCCTCTGCCAATCTACCCTGGAGGAAAATTCCTTCCCGACCCAAATATGGCGATCAGCTGATCCCTGAGCATGTGGGCAAGACTCACCAGCCAGACACCCAGGAAAAAGTTCTCTTTAGTAACTTCTAACATCCCATCACTGGCCATTGGGCCTATTTACCACTGATAGTCAAAGGTCAATTAGTTGCCAAGATCATGTTATACCATCAAACCATCCCCTCCATAAACTTATCTAGCTTAATCTTGAAGCCACTGCTTCCCTTGGAAGGCTGTTCCAGAACTTCACTCCTCTGATGGTTAGAAACCTTCGTCTAATTTCAAGTCTAAACTTCCCGATGGCCAGTTTATATCCATTTGTTCTTGTGTCCACATTGGTACTGAGCTTAAATAATTCCTCTCCCTCCCTGGTATTTATCCCTCTGATATATTTAAAGAGAGCAATCATATCTCCCCTCAGCCTTCTTTTGGTTAAGGTAAACAAACCAAGCTCTGCACACAGTATTCCAAATGAGGTCTCACCAATGCCTTGTATAATAGTACTAACACCTCCTTATCTCTACTGAAAATACCTTGCCTAATGCATCCCAAGACCGCATTAGCTTTTTTCACGGCCATATCACATTGGCGGCTCATAGTCATCCTGTGATCAACCAGGACTCTGAGGTCCCTCTCCTCTTCTGTTACTTCCAACTGATGTGTCCCCAGCTTATAACTAAAATTCTTGTTATTAATCCCTAAATGCATGACCTTACACTTCTCACTATTAAATTTCATCCTATTACTATTATAGACTCAAAACTGTTAATGTATCCAGTTCTGGTAGAAGCAATATTTCACACTGGAGAAAAAAAGATGTGAGCAAATACTTCTGGGAATTATTGATGGTGGGATTTTCAAATATGCTTAGGGGATTTAGGCACTCAATTCCCATCTACGTTTGATAAAAGTCAGGCATATAATTCTCTCAGGTACCCTCAATCACTTATTGAGCTCAAAACAAGAATCTAAATATAGATTCAATAACAGCAACAAAGCGGTGAGTCTATTTTCTTTCTTTCTTTCTCTTTGTAGTAAGTAGCTCATATTCCTCAAAATAGCAAGAGCTGTGTAACGCTGGTACGAGTTTACTAAAAAAAGCAAAGCTGATATATTGTACAAACAATTATTTTATTTTTCAAAGTGTGATTCCTTGAAGTATCTACATATATTTCAAACATCAACGCTGTGTGTATGCACAAAGAATGTGTTTATGTACACACTTAATATTACACACACACATCAACATAGATATATTTTCATGATAAAAGGTTCTTTTTTGCTTACAAGTTCCTCTGCCGTTTATACTCTCCTTGCTGATCTAAACCTTTTTGTCTTATGTTAGGCCCCAATTCTGAATGTTTATGCACATGTTTAATATTAATCACACAATTCAATGAAACTGTTTGAATAAGTAAAGTAAACTTCAGTGGGAATGGTTATGTGAATAAAATGAAACACAAAAGTAAGTGTTTGCAGGATCAGGGCCAAAATGAGGCTGTGAAAAGATTACTATGATAGCACAAAAGATTTCTATATGTGAAATTTATATTGTAATTTATATACATATGATTTCATAGAACAAGGAAAAAACTTAATATTTTCATATAGTTTTTTATTTTTTTTAAAAAATTCAGATGAAAATACTTTCAGAATTAATTTAAGCATTAATATTTATAAGACAGGAATGCTCTGAAACGCATGTATTACTCATATTGGGCCAAATTTAGAATTAATATATATCTGGTAAAATGCCAGTTACTTTAATCTGTTATATGTTGTGCTGAATGTACAATATATTGTAATGAATATTTTTAATATATATATAAACTTTGTATGAAGATATTCAGTGTTTGCCTTGTTCTATGAAAAGCAATTTAGATTTTTTTCACAGAAAACGTGTGTTTTAACAAATCACTGCCATGAGCTAATCCACCTCTGAATCCAGAAAATGCTCTCGACATTATCCTTCTCTGTTCACATATATTTGAAGTAAATTACATCAAATTGTATTTGAAATACCAAACTGGCATTAATGGAAGCTTTTTTTTTGCTCCAGGCACCATTTTAAAATAGATGAGCATAAAAATGCAGTCTGCATCATTAAGTTTATATGAAACTAGTGAGAATAAAAATCACCATGTAAGTTCTAATAAGATGTGTTTTTCATTCCAGTTTAATAACCCAAGACTATATTCATCTTCCAGTATAATAAATACACTGAAGGGAAAGCATTCTTTTGTGGTTTTTAACATGTTGAGAGTTTCAGAAGATGGAATTTTCTGGGAAGCTGGGTGCAGAAAATTCTTTAATATGGCAGTGCGGAGTATTATTATCATAAATAATTAATGTGCACAGCAGAAGAAAGCCTAGCTTCATTAATAATTCTTATTTTTAGTTGGCATAAGCTAGAGGTGCTGTATCTTCTTTCATCCAATCTATGTCAATTTCCTTGATTTTAATTTAATAGATGTTAAAATTTTAAAGGTGTTGCACATTCTGCAATGGGTTTTTGTTTGTGGCTTTGCATTAATATCCTAGCACTAATTCTTATCCACTGAGATGTTTTTAGTAACAGGCAAAAGGAAAGGGGGCAGGGGGGCGGGGGAAGTAGCAACCAGGCAAGGTAGAGTGGGCATCAATGTCAGCTTCTTTCATCTTACATTTCCTTTTGGGACCAGTTAAGATGCTGCTTTGATTAGGACCTCAGGAAATATTAAAAAGCTCTGCTGTGAATTTGAACTCATCAAACTTGGCTCTATTTTTTTTTTTTTTTTGAATGCAGGGATAATTCAGCTCCCACATTTCGAGAACACCAGTTCCCTCAAACCCAACCTCACATTTGTGATCAACCAAGTCACTTGTCAAAACCGCCAAATCTTTGATAACAAATGTTGGTGCTCCATTAATGCCGTGTCTAAGAAGGAGCAGCTTCTAAATGTTTCTTGTTAGTACCTTTACAAGGCAAACACAGGTAACCTGGTATTAAAACAAAGGAAACTGATGTGACAACTGGAAAAAAAACACAAGCAGGGAAAACCATTTGCATTGCTACATAAATTACATGGGGAAAAGAGGTTGTGGCTCTGCTTTAAACTTTGGAAATAATTCTATGGAGATAGTGTTAACTTGCAATATGTGTTTAAAACTACTGCAACTGTTCTTGCTAATCAGTGTAAATGTTAGAGCTTTTTTGCAGAGTTTTTGCAGAAATGAAAAAAAAACCTCTAAAAATTTTCTCACAAAATTTGTTGTTTTTGATTGAAAAAAAGAAACCAAAACCAAAAAAAGGTCACCACCGCTCCCCTGCATTTTCCCTTTTGTCTCTTTTCCCCTTTTTTCTCTTTTCCCTCTCCCTTCCCTTTTTCCAGAGACAAGATGGAAAAAAGGGCAGGGGAATCGGGAGGTGGAAGAGCGGGAACGGGGGGAAAAAAAAATGGGTCGAGGGGGAATAAAAAAAATCTGGAAAAGTTGTTAAGGATGGGAGAAGGGGGTTGTTGGAAAAATTCAAACAAAATCAAAAATGTCCATAAAAATGCTCATTTTGGAAAAAGCTTTTTTTAATTAGAAAGGAAGAAAGAAAAGAAAATGCGAATGAAAAATTTCAACCAGTGACTATTATCTACAGATATAGAAAATTGATTTCAACTCTGCATCATCACTTCATCAGCCAGCTATTGGAAGTTTCAATAAAAAGATTGTTAATTTCTCATCATAAACTCAGTAATATTCTTGGTTGGAAAATCATATTTCAATCTTATCCATCTGTCACAGGGTCTTGTACTGCTGCCCATCTGTCACACAAACATGAGCAGGAATCCTATGTTGAATAGATAGCTAGAATGGTATGGTGGGGTCCTAAGAAGTCAAGTTTTCAGCAGGTTGAAGCTGCAAAAACCAATCACCCTCCACATGCATGTTCATATAGTTATGGAATGAATCTGCATATGTGAATGGACACTTGGACACTCAGAAATATATGGAAGTGTGGGTGCATGTAAACCTCAGACCTTCACTTGTTGAAACAGTGTTCCACAATGTACTAGATACTAACCCACCTATCACATAGAAACAAGGAGATACCGACTGTAGACTAGATTGTGTCCAAGGCACACTTTAGAATGTTGAGTCATCCAAATTCCGCAACAAGAAATCTGTCTGGCATAGCCAGAATCCCTCAAGAGGATTCCCAGGCAGTGCAAACCAACGTGGGAGCAGCTCTACCCTTGAAGTGAGGGCAGCATACTTCCTCTCTGCACCTGTTGTACAAACCCAGCCCAGAGCCTGATACACAAACACAGATCTGCCAAAGCAAACAGAGCAGTATCCGGTATAAGGCATGCCGATACTACACTGATGACAAATGTCTACAAAGAAATAGTTATGCTGCCTGTAGACCATGCAGTGATACACCTACTTTTGAGTTACTCATTTTCGCAAACAGAGAACAAGCCCTAAACAGGCACTTAAAGTTTAGGCATTAATATCATAGGCGTAGTTTGACTTCTGTATCTCAGGAGGCAGCTCCAGTCAGGCGAATGGACTGTGTATGAGGGCGGGAGGTGCATTCCAAGCCTGCCGGAGGCTTAAAGTTTGTGGGGAGGGGGCAGTACCTGTCTATTTCCCCCAAACTATGCCCATGATTAATACCTACATTGTATGAGGCAATAGATTTATGTCCATAGGGGTGCTGTTTTGCAGCACTTGCAATGCATCCATTAGGCACCAAATGATTATAAATATTTTTTGAGCTTTTTGTCATTCCTTCCTTCTGCTCAGATAGTGAGATCATACAATATGATAATAACATTATGCTTTGCTTCTTTGGTATCTTTCTTCCATGGACCTCAGTGCACTTTAGAAAGATGAGTAGGTGTAATTATACATCACTGTTATTTTCATGGCAAGGACTAAAAGGTGACAAACATACCTGTATTTTAATAATGTTTCTGCTGCTATGGAAGTGAGAAAAGTTCTTGTTTTAACACTAACAAACTCACTAATCAGCAAATGCAGACAAATTATACAATAGGTGAAGGTCACAAGCTCACATGCTAAAATCTGCACTGAAAGCCACAAATGCATTTTTCTGATGTTCAGTAATGACTTCCTTATTTCCTATTAATCCCTTGTAACAATGGATTTATTTGCAGGAAATCAAGCAAGAGGGTAGGACAAACTGGAGCCGTCGCTTAATTATACATTGACAAACACTTATTTAAGAGAAACAGAGCTGTTAAAGGGATACATTTCTGTGTACAAAACCAGAACCCATGTGGAAAAACTATGTAGCTGTTTGAAGTAAATAGATGACCAATAAAGAAACAACCGTTAAAGAGAATAAACTGCCATGTACCACAAAGTACAATATATTAGAAAATGCCTTGGTGAAGGAATAGAGCTCTTATTCTGCATTCTTTGTGCATCTAACACATGGAAAAGGATGTTTCTTAAAAGTCCACTATGTCTCATGTTTATTATATACATTAATTATGTGGTGTCAGCTCTTTTCATTGCTTCTAAAATATTCCTGTAAATGTTGCAAACTCTCTGCAGAGACATTTGGATTGTTTGTAACATCCTAATTTGAAGAGCGATTGAAGAATTGATTGGCAGTTGGCAAAAAATTAATGATAATGAACTCATTTCAATAGAAATGGACCAGATACCATGCCGGCTGTCGAAACTTTTCAAAGCTGGTTTCTCTCCAGTAAACATGGTCCTGCAGGCTCTGTCCATCTGCCTACAAGAAAAGAGCCTTTTACATTCTGCAGAAAATGTTGTGAAAATACCACTGAGAACTATTGATTTCATGATCACTTGTAGCTCCCAGGAGAGAAGCTGGACTGTGATACACTCAATGGCAAAACAACAGTACCGAGTCCATATTTTTTTCTTTTTGGATTTGCAGGTAGCTTGTACTCTCCAAAGTAACAAGAGCTACATATGTTTATCAGACAGTAAGCTCCGCTGCCTATAAATTGCTAAGTATTTCTGACCTTAGTGCATGTTTTTAAATAACTCTAAGCTATTGCTTATCCCTGTGCTTGTTGGGTCTGATCTGATCTTACACTAGTGTAAAACTGGTCTGAGTGACATAGTCACTGTGTAAAGTGACTTTGCTTGTGGAAAACTGTGAGGGGCCCTACAGCTCTTCTGTTGTTCAAATGTTTTGTGCAATGAAAATAGTGCAAAGATACAAAGGAAAACAATATTGGGGATTTACTCAGAATACAACATATGGGGTCAGATTCTTAGTGAGTGTAAATCAGGAAAGTTCAACTGACTTTAATGGAGCTAAACTGATTTACATCAGCTGAGGATCCAGCCTATTTTGTTTGTTTACAAAAGAGATTGTTTTAGCCTTTTCACTGAAAATCACTTTGGGTTAATTTGTGTCTTTACACAGCCACGCAGTGGTAGGGGCAGATGGGGGAATAAGGACTCCCCACTCCCTCCTCCTCTTTGTATTGCTTGTATAACATGTGCCCCAAATCCCTTCCCCAGAGCATGAGGCAGCATGGGGTTACTCCCTGGAGCACACTGGCAGAAAGGGGGTATAGAGGAGCAGAAAAGGACAAGGAGTAGGATTCATGCTATTAATCAACTCCCTCGCCATGCCAACAAGAGCATGTTACACCCCTCAAGTGGGCAGCAGTAAATTACTTCTCCCTCCCATGCCGTCCATCCCACCTTCAGTACAGGGCTGTGTGTATAATGCACAGCCGAGCTCTTTGAAAGCATATGTGCCAGTGCAGTAAGTGAGAGAACTCAGTAAGTGTAATACAAGTAGGGCAATATTCATTCTAAAGACAAGGTGGGTGAGGTAATATATTTTATGGGACCAACTTCTGTTGGGGAGCGAGACAAGCGTTCGAGAACCTGAAGACGAGCTCTGTGTCTCTCCTCGACAGAAGTTGGTCCCATAAAAGATATTACGACACCCACCTTGTGTCTCTAATATCCTGGGACCCACATGGCTACAGCAACACTGCATACATTATTCATTCTATTCAGTTACCTAGGGCATGTGAGCTAAGATACAAATATACAAGCTCACACAGACAAGTTGCTTGCTTAGAAGCATCTTCCTATTCTGGATCCTCCCTTCATTGTTCCCTTGCTCCTCTTTTTGGCTCACAATGCTTTATTTCTATGTAGCCCTCTTTCTTTTCCCGGAGCCTTCTACCTCTCTCGCTTATAGATGGCAGATATTCATGTGTTTCTTCCCTGGGCCTTGTCCTACAGGTTACTGGACCTCTCTATATGCTCCAAAGGACTATATCATGACTCGTAGGTCTCGAACAGGCTCCACAAAGTTTCTGGGGGGTCATCACGCTCCAATCCTCCAGCAAATGGTTTACTGAACCATTAGAACCAGAACTCCTTGAAGCCCAGCTCAGATAGAAAGCTCCAATTGGTGGAACACAAGAGCTCCTGATTGGTCCCCTTCTCCCACTTAAACCAGAAGGATGGACAGGAAGTTGTCTGTATAATTGGGTTCCACCTTGCTTTGGAGTGGCCTGCTCACCCAGTGCTACCAGCTCTTGTCTCCTGATCCTGATTTCCTGACTTGGACTATTCTGGCATCTGGTCTCTGTTTCTAATTTCAGCTCCTGATCTCCTGGTTCTGAACTCTGGCTGGCGTAGGGACCTGCCCTCCCGTCCCATGCTAACTATTAGGCCTGTCTGCCTATGTCTCAGCCCTGATACTATCTACCTATATTCCTAGGACTCTTGCTGCTAAGGTTGCTTTCAAAGGGGATGTATGGTACAAACTATGTATTTCTACTGAATTTTTAATCAGAGTTGGTGAAATAAAGTAATAAAATCTCATGATTTTAATAAATTAACATATGCCTGGAAAATATACATTACAGTATGTTTTGGACTTGAGTATCAAACATTTCTGTGGAAACAATTTAACATTAGGGAGAGCTGATTTCAATATAATGTATAGGGATGAGGCCATTGAGCTGTAGATAATATTAAGAGAGTTATATGTATACTGCCATAAAACAAATAAAAAGGAATAGGTCTTCATACACCATGTAGTCAGCCTCTGGATTCACTGCCACAGCAGATATTAGTTAAAGGTATTGGCATTATGTTGCCAGAGTGGTGTAAAGGTACCTTGGTGCAAATGAGAATCTAGCCCAAAGACTGGTTTTGGATTTGACTAAACACTTGTAGTTATACATATTGAGGCAGGGGCAGACAATTTTTATTCTTCAGGGTGTAAGGTTGTAGCCAGGTGGGGCAGGAAGGAATATCTACCCATGTGTACCACTCCACAAATGGCCAGGGGAGGGGTGCGTGCGTGCGTGTGTGTGTGTGTGAGAGAGAGAGATGGACAGTGTTAGCAGGCGAGTGGAATTTGCCTTTATCTGAAGAGTCAGCTAATGGCCACTACAGGTAGGGTGACCAGACAGCAAATGTGAAAAATTGGGACGGGGTGGAGGGTAATAGGAGCCAATATAAGAAAAAGACCCAAAAATTGGGACTGTCCCTATAAAATCAGGACATCTGGTCACCCTAACTACAGGAAGCAGGTTACTACGATTGTTGGATGGGTGGTTTGATTTATCATAGCAAATTCGATGAGCCAAATTCTTTTAAATTACATGTGTGCAAGCAGAAGAGGAGGGACATTCTTGAGGTTAAGGCACTGACCTGAGCAACAGGACATCCAGCTTAAGCCACACACTTCCTGTGTGACCATGGGCATGCCGTTGACTCTCTCTGGACCTCAGTTTCCCATCCATAAAACAGGAATAATTCTTCCCTATCTCGTAGGTGGGGTAATGTGGATAAATTCATTCATGTCTATGAGGTGCTGTCCCTGGGCAGGGCTTCTCCACCGCTCCAAAATATACTCTGCCATGCCCAGTCTCTCGCAAGGAAGTTTATTTTCTTAGAAGGAGCAAGTAACCAAACAGAAAAACAGTCTTTTAACTCCGTCCTTGCTTTGAGGTTTCAGCTCTATCCATCTCAGGGGCCTCGGGCAGCCTGCCAGTTCTGACCACCTCTCCTGCCTCCCTGAGCACCTGGCCCCTTACTCCAAGGGACACACCCCAGAAGTTAGTGTTTTACTCTACTCTGGCTTCCTGTCTCAATCAATCCCCTCCTGCCCACTAGCAGCACTTTATAGTCCAGCCCCCTTTAATTGGCTGCATTGGACTCGCCTTCTCTGGTCCAAGGGCACTGGGCCTAGCTTATTCACAAGGACCAGTTACCTTGAGACAGGAACTCAGATTCCACAGCAAAGGGGACCATATAAATACCCAGATGGATAGACTTCAGAGGGATTGAACTTGTGTAACTGAGAGCAGAATTTGGCCCCATTTTCCTAGCTAAAGCTCCATGTATCAAGATGAGATTCTACCCCATAAATCCTTATTTATAGGTCAGACTATTTATTACTGCTGAACTTCCTCTTTTGCTAATGTCAGGTATGGAAGTAGAGGAGTCTGAGTCAGTCAGAAGAAGTTGGAATGGAAAGTTCGATGTTAAGACCATTGTAATAGAACAGGGGTTGGCAACCTTTCAGAAGTGGAGTGCCAAGTCTTCATTTATTCACTCTAATTTAAGGTTTCGTGTGCTAGTAATACATTTTACATTTACAGGGGCTGGTGGCCGGGACCCCGGCTGGCAGGGGCCAGCGGCTGGAACCCCAGACCAGCAGCGGGATAGCTCAGCCCGCTGCTGGTCTGGGGTTCCGTCCATCCAGGCTGGCAGCGGGCTGAGTGGGGCTGGCGGCCGGGACCCCAGGCCAGCAGCGGAGCCCCTGGGACCAGTGGCTGGGACCAGGGGCCGGCGGACAGAACCCCAAGCTGGCAGCAGAGTGCCACTGTAAATCAGCTCGCATGCTGCCTTTGGCACGCTTGCCATAGGTTGCCGACCCCTGTAAGAGAACAAGAAAAAATCTATTGCGCATTGTTATTGTTATTTATTTACCTTGTAGCGGATCCCAAAGATCGCAATGAGGAGGGGGCCACTTTTGTGCTGGGTGCTGTAAACACACATAGGAAGACCCAGTCCCTGCCCTGAACAGCATAGCTATCTATTGCTATTGCTTTCATTCGCCTCTTCCTTCAGCACAGCGCAGCTATGCATTTGAAAAAGCACTAACAAATTTTGTTCCTCACTTGCTTTGAAGGATGTAAAGGCAAGCACCTCTGCAAAAGCTTCTCACTGGGTTTGTTTAACATAAGAAAAAGATAGCACACAATATATACACTGCTCATCATAATAAGTTGTCAACCTCCTGGACCTCATGGGTATGGCCTGATACCCTTTAGTGTCTACACACGCACACACGTACGTACATATGTACGTATGTACATCACATTCCTGTCACCTTCTTGGAACCTCAAGGAAAATCCATGTGAATGAATACGCACCTTGAAGTAAACAAGCTATATCAGAAAAAGACACAAGCACAAAAGAAACTTCCTGGGTGCTGCCTGCCACTGTACTCTATGCAGTGTGCTAGCTTTCTTCTTATCCTGCACAGTGTTTACCTCACCTGTTCAAAGATACTTTCATTGCCAGTTCTCCTCCCATTTCAGATGCTAATCTCGCACGGAAAATAAAATAATTGTTAACGTGGCTGCAGATGGGAGGCTCGCTAAGAAATTTTTTAACAATTAGGACGGGGTGGGGGAAGTGTTTGTCTTTCAAGGAAACTTTTCCACAATCCTTTTTTTTCCTGGAGCCACTTGTTTTTCTGCCACCACAGTGCAGCTTAGGGGAGTAACAGGGTCATTACTGGGGACAGAAATGGGGAATCTCCAGAGTGCAGGTTCATTAAACCAGTTTCAGTCATCTCCTATTTTTAATATTAAAGGAATACTGAGCAAAATAGGGTAGAACATAGTGTTCTGGGAAACGGATAATCAAATGGCCTAAAGCTAGTGTTTACTTTTTTGGAATGTTTTACAGAGGCATTGCTTGAAGATGTATTAAAAACAGAGAGAGAGAGAGAGAGACTAATAATAGCCTTTCGGTTACAGAAATAGAGAAGCAGCATAGATATGATAATTGAATTTGGTTTGTCTGATCAATAATCTGCCTTTATCCTATGACTGTATTTTCCAGATTTGGGTCTTGATCTTGTTAGGTGCTGGGCACACTCAACTGCTACTGGAATCAGTGGAAGCTGAAAGTCTCCAGCACCTTGCAGCCTTGGGCTCTGCATGCATTTTTCTCTGGGTTTTTGTACTCAGGAGTGTTTTTGTTTTTCTCTTTCAATCTTGCTATTTGTTCATCCATTTTTGCGCAGTCTTCCTTCTATCCCCTCCTGTCATTGTCACCACCTGAACCAAAGACAGTGAGGTGCACATATGGGCCATTCTAAAGCTGACACAAAGGCAGTTCTTTCGCTGACTGACCAACATAGGTCATTTGTGCAAAGGGGAGTCAGTAAACAAGCTTTTTCCTCCCCAGGAATATTATGGACTCAGCCTCTTTCTGCTTGTCCTCTGCCTTACATTATTCAACCCTACACTTGGGGAACTGACACTGCTGGTAAACCAAGGAGTTTTATATTTTTTTTTTGTTGCACTTGGAGATGAAGTGTCAACTTAATTATGGTGAATTATGGTGTCTAGAGTCCAAAATATTTGTGTAATTGTAGATAATGAACTCTAATTCCTGACTATGTTCAGAATAAATATTTATGCCCCAGAGCCTTTTCTGTTACATCCAACGGAGGAAACTTGGAGGGAATTGTCGGCACGCTGGACCATTGCTTTCGGCCTGGTTGCCTAAAGCGAACTGATCTGTGCTTACCAGTTGTAGTGTTTTCTGTCATTCAGTGGTATGACAAGGCTTGACAAAATATCTTGAAACATCTGGGAAAGACTTGAAAAGACCAGATAACCAGGCCACACTAAGGTCACTTGGCACCATAAGGTAACCTTTAAGGAGCAGCAGAGGGAATCCTGGGCTGGCATAAAATTGGCATAGCTGCTGATACAGTGTTCTCCCCTCCGCGGCACAGGAGGTGTGTTGAGGTTGGCTGTGGGTGTGACATGGACTGGACGGGATAGAGCTGGAGCATGAGGCACTGTGCTGAACCTCAGCTGGTGAAAAGGTCCCAAAGCCATTTTTGCCTCCACTTCTCCCGCAGCTGCACTGTGTACTGCCATGAGCAGTTTCTTTTCTTCTTCCGTTTATTCTGATAAAAATACTTCAGAATGGGTAATGGTAACTAACTTCTTCTCCCTGGGGATGTGTGGGAGGTTTTGTGTGTGTGTGTGTGTGTGTTGGGGCTTTGGTTTGTCCACACCTTGGGTGAAATCCTGATTCTATTGAACTCAGTGGGAGTTTTGCCATGCAATTCAATGCAGCTAGGATTTCATCCCTTAAGTTTTAACAGGTCACTAAAATTGTTCCCCTCTTCAGCAATCCTGCCATATGGGTCATCACTACCAGTGGAAGCAACAACCTTTACAGTCTCTTGCCGAGTCAAGTACTGTTCCTAATGATAATAAAGAGCAATATTGCTTACACAACACCTTTAACTCCAAGAATCTCATAAAGCTTTATGGTTGTCATTAATTTAGCCTCCCAATATCCTTCTCAGACAATATACCCATTTTACAGGTGGATAAACTAGGGCAAAAATAAGTTAATTTCTTGCCTAACAGCAAGGGAGTTCTGAAGATGGAAATAGAACCCATTTGTTCAGACTACCAGCTCTGTGTTACACTGCCGATAAACAATAATTTGGTTGGAAGGGATTTTTGCATCTGGTAAGGAAGTTGTACAGACTGACCCCAGTCACCAAAATATTTCAGACTAACCCCTAACTGCCTTACAAAGCTATTTTGACGAAGTTGTTTATATTATTTCCTTCTGTAGCATCTCTCGTTGTCGTTAGCTAATTGGAGAGAGCAGCCTCATTTGCTAGTTACAACTTGTAAACTGTAGTTTTCCAGGCAGGTGGCTCCTCATGGAAGACAACAATTGCAAAGCTTCATGTCAATACATGAGTTCTTTTTTATAGTCCAATATTGTCAACACAGTCTAAATCCTGAAAGCAGACAGTTCATATATCACAGTCAAAGATGGTATGGAAAATACAAACATGAGAAACTTCTGAGTGCATCTCTTCCAGTGCTGGGAAACTGTCAGTGTTCCTCTTGTCCAAATACAGCATTGCAATCCTGGGAGAGAGACACACAACTGCAGTTTCTCCAAAAGAGTGCATAGCAATGTAAGCTCCTGAATGATCCATTTCAGTCTTGCTTTGACAGATGCCTTTGGACTCTGAATGAGATTGTGGTTGCTGCCTTGTTAGAATAATATTTCTGAGGTCTGAGAAGTGTGCTCAGATTTATATGCCAGTTTTCCTTTATGCCAACAGCTACGTAATGCAGCAAGACTGCACAAGGCACCAGGCACTGTCTGATAAGCTTTTACAGGAAGGTTGTTCTAATCCAAGAATCTTTACATTTCTTCTACTTTGTTGCCTTCTGGCTCCCCTGCCAAACTGATGTTCTTTCATTGGAGCTTGCTCTCCAAGACACGGATATTTGACTTTCAAAAAGGAGAGGAAGGATGGTCCTAGCTCTAGTCTGAGCGCTGAAGAACTGGGATCAAGTCCCTGTTCTGTCACAGGCTTTCTGTGTGACCTTGGGCAAGTCACTTAGCCTCTCTGTGCCTCAGCTTCTGAGCTGTAAAATGGGGATAAAAGTACCTCTTTATCTCACAGTGCTGTTGTGAGGATAAATACACTGAAGTCTGTGAGGTGCTTAGATATTGTAGCCATGGGAGCCATATGGGAGCCATACAAGTACTTTAGATAGACACAATTCTGTATGAGGATTTTTCCTACATTCCCTACATTTCCTACAAACCTTCCCACATCCCATCCATGTAGCCAGTTTGTCTTAAATTGTGTCCAGTTCTCCATTGTTGCTAGCAGTGGACTTTATACACCAACCCAATAACACATTTTTGTTACCCATTCAAAAAAATGAGGGAAAATCCTAAACAAAAACTTAATTAAAAAAGAGTTACAGTTGAAATGGCATCAGCTCACTCTGCTGCTGCTCCTCCTCTGTCCCTGCACCCTCATAAAATAACACTTTCTTTAAAAAAAATTTGGAGCTACCATAATAATAATTATAATAATAAATGTAGACCTCAAACCTCCTGTCTGGCATAAGCCTGAGAATGCATTCCTGATGTGCCTTATAAAGGGAGCATGCTGCAGTATGGCTGTGCCTAGAGGTAAGAGCCATTTTATTTAAAGTGAAATGTAATTCTCAAAGTGAGGCCATTGGTAGTACTGTAGTCCCCAATACAGGCACAGAATTTGCAAAGCAGTGGTCAAAGCTTCCCCCTACCCACTCCCACTCATAATCCACGGAGACCGCCTCTGAGACCACCCCATAGAGGGCCTGTCCAACTCCCACTGAAACCAATGAAGTTTTCTATTGACTGTAAGGAGCTTTCAGTCAGGCCCAAAGTCTCCGTGCACATACAGTTCCTGGCAGATTCACTGCTGAGATTGCCTGAGGGTACCAGTCGTGATATGGGTGCCTGCCTGCTTGGACCTGAACTAAGCTCATCAACTCATTTCCCACAGGCAAATAAACAAGCTGTCAAATGGTAATGATTTTGTATTACTGCCACCATGGTCTGAATTACAACCATGATCCCATGAACAAGCCCAAGGAATTGCCCAGTCCCAAAGAGGGAATAGCCACCATCAGCCACAACAAGAAAGGAAAGTTCCCATTTTAAACAACAAAGGAACATATATTGCAATCATTAGGAGCAGAGTGCTATTACATTCTCCAGCTCCATTACCTTGGTGCATCCACTTGCCTAACCAAATGCAAGTTCTTTTATACTGTAGTTTATTGGATTAACCTCTGAAAAGCTGCTTTTAATTAGAATCCTTGGAAATCCCTTTTTGCTTACTTCCTGAGAAGGGGCTGTGGTGTTCATTTATCATTTGCATTGTAAATAATAATAAAAATAAAAAGAGAACATAATGCACAAGTAAAGAAATAAACTGTAGTCCAAGAGAGAAACATACAGTTCTATAGTCACTTTGTATAGTGTGTCAAGCTCTGCATGAAGGACAATTAATAATGAAATGTATATAGGACAGTGACGATTTGTGTGCATGTACTTATTTCCCCAGTATGTAGTTCCAAAGAGATTTCCAGTTTATTTAAACATCCGGGAAAGATTTTAATATTAAACAGAAATAGTATGTAATGGAATTATGCCAAAACACTGGAGGGAACTTTTGGTTCCTTTACAGAATGAGATATGAAATGATTCATAGTTAAGGCAAGTAATAATTTACCTGTTGAATTAGAAAAAAAAAACCTAAGGAAAAATTAAGTCTGCTAGAGGGATTAAGCCCCAGCTGTGAAATGTTGCAGCCCTGAAGACTCATCAAGAATCTTGATGAAGTTCAGGAGGAAGCAGGAAGTATGCTTTATGGTGCTACAAAGTAGGGCCCTCATCCTGCAAACACTTAGCTTTAAAGCACATGAGTAGTTCTGTTTACAGGCATAACTTAGGACCCTCATTACAGAAATGCCTGAGCACTTTGGAATTGCGTGGTTCTATCAAACTCTCTAATAAGGTGAAAATTTTACCTCCCATCATGTTCAGAAGTATAGATACAATTCAGACTTCCTGTATAGTATTTAGAGCCACAAAATAGTTGAAACATTCAGTGCAGAAAGTTGACATATTCATATTCCCATCAAAATGGCCCAGAGGGGCAATTATACAAAGTAATTTAGAGATTTTTATTTAAATTAATATCTTCAGTGTTAACTCAGCAGCATCCACTCACTGCTAATAACCCCCTCGCCCATTAGGATCTGTTCAATTGCACACTACTCCTGTTGGTTAATTTTTTTATTCTGATGTGTAGTTTTTTATTATTTTATTCCACAAATGGTGCACACCTTTTTCCTTTCTGTCAGGAATGTTTTTCTCCTTTTATTTTAAAAACTTTCCTTTTCTTCTATGTAGCTTTGTGGAAACAGCCAGCAAAGTAGATGGTTTCATCTACCAGATCCCTGGGAATAATAATAATTACCTCTTATATATCATTTTCATTTTCAAAGCATTTTACTGCAATTAACTAATGACTCCTTACAACAATCCCTGTTAGGTAGGTAAAGGTATTTGCATTGCAGGTTTTTTTTCTTGCTGCATAAAACTGTGTTTTTGCTTTTCATTTTGTGTTGACTTTGCTGGTGTTCTTTTCCTGAATGTGATTTCACAGTGAGGTTGTTATCCTCATTATCACTGTTAAATATGAAACCTCAGGAGATTCTCATACAAATACACCATCTTCAGGACAACAAACTCTTACTTCAAAGAACATAGACTCAGAATGGGTCTTTTTAAAATGGTGAACTTTTTGTTCCATGAAATATACAGAATTACAAAATGTAACAGGAGGCCCTCTAAAAGAAAAACAGAATTCATAGATCAAAAAGATTGCTGTGTCTGACTTATGTTCATTTCCCCTGAATAATAAGTGGTTGAATTGTGTGCTTGTTTGTATAACCACATAAATGCACCCAAACATCATCTTGATAATAAGAGTAGACCTGGCAATTGATTTCTTCGGTTCTTGGATTCTGAAGTCAGATTCAACCCAGTGTAATCTACATTAACGAACTTTGGAACTACTGGTTCAGGCTATTTGTGGGGAATGAACCTGAGGCTTTGGGGCTAAAATTGCAAGCTACTACTGCTCAAACTAACAGGCCAGTTCTGTTAGTTGATAGGCAGTGGAAGACCCATAAACCTATTACATGGTCCAATCACTAGAGAAGGTCAAAGACCCATACTAGGTTAATATGGGTCACATCACATTTAGTCTGTGTGGCTCTTGAATCTGATTGATTAGGATACCAGTGTGGGGCTTAGTGCCTCAGCATGGTGCATAAAATGCAAAGTTCGGCAGTGTGTTACTCTGCTTTGCTTGTATTCAAGGAGACTGGTGGAATGATGCTGCGCTACCTGTGTAAATAATGAAAGAAATATAATTATGCCGGAAGGTCCTGGATTGACAAACCTGGTTCCCAAAGTCTTTTATCTTCAGAATAGGCCTAGCACAGATAGCTGCAGTGTAAGCTCCCTTGCGGAGTCCTGGCAACATGTCTCAGTCTAGTCTGGGGGGATCCTATATAAGGGTGGGAATGGAGCTTACTCTTCCTGACTGTTAAATCCTTGGCCTCTCTAAGCCCTGGTCTACACTACGAGTTTAGGTCGAATTTATTAGCGTTATTTCGATTGATCCGTGCACCCGTCCACACGACGAAGCCCTTAACATCGACTTCTAGGGCTCTTAAAATCGATCTCGCCACTCCACCCCCAACGAGGGGATTAGCGCTTAAATCGATATTGCCGAATCGATGTAGGCTAGTGAGGACGCAATTCGACAGTATTGGCCTCCTGGATCTATCCCACAGTGCAACATTTGACCGCTCTGGACAGCAGTCTGAGCTCCAATGCTCCGCCCAGGTAGACAGGAAAAGCCCCGCGAACTTTTGAATTTCATTTCCTGTTTGGCCAGCGTGGTGAGCTGCAGGTGAGCGCAGATCTCATCAGCAGAGGTGACCATGATGGAGTCCCAGAACCGAAGACGAGCTCCAGCATGGACCGATGTTGAAGTACGCGATCTGATCGCTGTATGGGGAGACGAAACCGTGCTAGCAGAGCTACGGTCCAAAAGAAGAAATGCCAATACATATGCCAAAGTCTCCAAGGGCATGCAGGACAGAGGCTACAACAGGGACGCGCAACAGTGCCGCGTGAAAATTAAGGAGCTCAGGCAAGCCTACCAAAAAACCAGAGATGCAAACAAACGCTCTGGGTCAGAGCCCCAGACATGCCGCTTCTATGATGAGCTGCATGCCATTCTAGGGGGTGCACCCAGCACTGACCCACCCATGTGGTATGACTCCGTATGTGGATCATCAGAAACCACAGAGGAGCATGATGATGATAATGATGCTGAAAATAGCGCCCAGACACAGCAAGGAAGTGGAGAAGCCCTTTTCCCCGACAGCCAGGAACTCTTTGTCACCCTGGAGCCAGTACCCTACGAACCCACCCAAGGCGTGCTCGATGCAGGAGAAGGGACCTCTGGTGCCTCTGGTGAGTGTACCTCTGTTAATTAATACATGTTTTATAAGCAAGCGTGTTTAATGATCAATTCGCGGCCAGTACAGCTACAGCTACTGGAAAACTCTGTTAACATGTTCGGGGATGGAGCAGAAATCCTCCGGGGACATCTCCAGAAAGATCTCCTGGATGTACTCCCAAAGCCTGTGCAAAAGGTTTCTGGGGAGGGCAGCCTTATCCTGTGCTCCGTGGTAACACACTCTACCACGCCAGGCCAGTAGCACGTAGTCTGGAATCATTGCTTTGCAAAGCATGGCGGCGTATGGTCCCGGTGTTTGCTGGCATTCAAGCAACATCCGTTCTTTATCTGTCTGTGTTATCCTCAGAAGAGTGATATCATTCATGGTCACCTGGTTGAAATAGGGGAATTTTATTAAGGGGGTATTCAGAGGGGCTCCATCCCTGCTGGGCTGTTTGCCTGTGGCTGAACGGAAATCTTCCCCGCTGTGACCCACGCGGTGGGGGGAGGGGGAACAGCGAACATCTTGGATGTGTGTCTGTGTGTGTGGGGGGGTGTCGATTAGGTTCGCGCTGCACGTTAACCCGAAAACCGCCGCCCCTCCCTTTTCAATTGCCAACCAGTTTTAAATTGCCAGCCCAAAGGCTGTTTGTTATGGGAAATGAGGGGGTTGCTGTTTGAAAACATTCCCACCTGTTATGAAGGTTAAAGAAGCCTATAGACTGTGGCTTACCATGGCTGCCTGCAAGCCGAATTCTGTTGCCCGCCGGACCAACTTGTTGCTTGTGTGATCTCTCACACCAAACCGGCAGACCCTCAATATAACAGGCAAAGTGCAACCTTGGACCAAATGCATATGTGATATGTAATGTTTGGAGCATTGTTCTCTAATGTGTGTCTTTTAAACTACTCCTCTCCCGTTTGTTTCCTCCCGCAGCTGCAAATGTTTCAACGCCACCCCTTTCATCACCGTCCCAGAGGCTAGCGAAGATTAGAAGTAAAAAAAAAAGGAATCGAGACGATATGTTCTCAGAACTCATGGAATCCTCCCACACTGAAGCTGCCCAGCAGAATGCGTGGAGGCAGACACTGTCGGAGTCCAGGAAGGCAGAATTTGATCGTGCGGACAGGTGGCGTGCTGAAGAGAATGACTGGCGGGATGAAGAGAGTAGGTGGCGTCAGCGTGCAGAGAGAAGGCAGGATGCAATTCTGAGGCTACTGGAGGATCAAACGGAAATCCTCCGGCTTATGGCTGAGGAAAGGCGTAGGGTTCAGGAAAGGCCGCCTGAGCCCAGACCGCCGCTACAGCCCCTGTGTAACCAACAGCCCTCCTTCCCGAGTCCCATAACCTCATCCCCGAGACGCCCAAGAACGCGTTTGGGCGGCCTCCGTGCACCCAACCACTCAAGTCAAGAGAACAGTCCAAGCAAGAAAGGGCTGGCATTCAATAAGTTTTAAAGTGCTGTGTGTCCTTGTCCTTCCCTCATCCCCTCCTCCACCACCCATCCTGGTGCTTCCCTTCCTCCACCAGCTATCCCGGGAGACTGTGGCAGTTAGCCCCATAGTTCCCCCTCTTTGTTTTACGAATTAATAAAGAATGCATGATTTTTAAGCAACAATGACTTTATTTCCTCTGCGAGCGGTGATCGAGGGGGGGAGGGCAGGGCGGTTTGGGTAAAGGGAAGTAGAGTGAATGAAGGGGCGGGGCTTTTCATTACAGGGGAAAAACAGAACTTTCACACAGCATCCTGGCCATTCATGAAACTGGTTTTCAAAGCTTCCCTGATGCGCAACGCACCCTGCTGTACTCTTGTAATAGCCCTGGTGTCTGGCTGCGCATAACCAGTGGCCAGGCGATTTGCCTCAACCTCCCACCCCGCCATAAACGTCTCCCCCTTACTCTCACAGATATTGTGGAGCGCACAGCAAGCAGTAATAATAATGGGAATATTGTTTTCGCTGAGATCTAACCTAGTCAATAAACTTCGCCAGCGAGCTTTTAAACGACCAAATGCACATTCCACCACCATTCTGCACTTGCTCAGCCTATAGTTGAAAAGGTCCTGACTACTGTCCAGGCTACCTGTGTATGGCTTCATGAGCCATGGCATTAAGGGGTAGGCTGGGTCCCCAAGGATAACTATAGGCATCTCAACATCCCCAACGGTTATTTTCTGGTCTGGGAAGAAAGTCCCTTGCTGAAGCAGCCGAAACAGACCAGAGTTCCTGAAGATGCGAGCGTCATGTACCTTTCCCGGCCATCCCACGTTGATGTTGGTGAAACGTCCCTTGTGATCCACCAGTGCTTGCAGCACTATTGAAAAGTAACCCTTTCGGTTTATGTACTCGCTGGCTTGGTGGTCCGGTGCCAAGATAGGGATATGGGTTCCGTCTATCGCCCCACCGCAGTTCGGGAACCCCATTGCTGCAAAGCCATCCAGTATGAGCTGCACATTTCCCAGACTCACAACCCTTGTTACCAGCAGCTTGGTGATCGCCCTGGCTACTTCCATCACAACAGCCCCCACTGTAGATTTTCCCACTCCGAATTGATTCGCGACTGACCGGTAGCTGTCTGGCGTTGCAAGCTTCCACAGGGCTATTGCCAGTCGCTTCTGTACTGTGAGGGCTGCTCTCATCTTGGTGTCCTGGCGCTTCAGGGCAGGGGAAAGCAACTCACAAAGTTCCATGAAAGTGCCCTTACGCATGCGAAAGTTTCGCAGCCACTGGGATTCATCCCAGACCTGCAGCACTATGTGGTCCCACCAGTCTGTGCTTGTTTCCCGGGCCCAGAATCGGCGTTCCACTGTATCAACAAGCCCCATTAACACCATGATGTCCACCTTGTGGGGGGGCCTTTTTTGAGAGAGGTCTGTGTCCATGTCCTCATCACTGTCCTCAGGGCGCTGCTGTCGCCTCCTCGCCTGCTGTAGCTGTAGCAGCTCCTGGTTCTCGTTCTGCATATACTCCTGGACAATGCGCGTGGTGTTCATAACGGCGAGAACAGCCGCGGTGATCTGATCGTGCTCCATGCTTTCCCTGGTATGCTGTTTGCAGGACAGCAGAGTGGCAGCAGAAGCAGCGGGTGGATAACAATGGAGTCAGCAATATGGCGCCCATATGAAAAAAGGCGCGAAAGGATTTTTTGCTCCCCCCTCAGTTGCTTTCACGGAGGGAGGGGGGAGCAAGAGTTAGGCTCATTTCCTTCTAGCTGCAGATGGTACAATATGCGGTGAGCAAGGAGGCGCCTTCCCTTCTAGCAGCAGATGGTACAATATGCTTGATATCCATCATCAGCTCCTGGCCCCCTCAAGGATTGAACTCGCAACCCCGGGTTTAGCGGGCCAACGCTCAGACCACTGAGCTATCCCTCCGCCCGTGTTCCAGGCAGTACTGAATCTCCCTTAAACAAAACGTAAAAAAGAGAATGACCAGAGTCACTCTGGTCACTCCCATTTATGTCCAAGCGCCCCCGGCCAGCCACACCATAGGCCGCCGGCCAGGAGCACACGAATACCAATCATATTGTACAATCTGCTGCGAGAAGGAAAGGAGCTTCTGCTGTGTGGTCCCGCGACCACGACCATTTATGGCATATTGCACCATCTGCAGCTAGAAGGCAAGACGCTCCTGCTGTGTAGTCCCGCGACTACCAGCCTCAGGCGGAATGGCCCCCTCAAGGATTGAACTCGCAACCCTGGGTTTAGCGGGCCAACGCTCAGAACGCTGAGCTATCCCTCTGCCCGTATTATAGTGTGACTGAATCCCCACTAGACCTAATGTCCAGGCGTACGCTGGAGATGTACGGTAATTGTGAGCTGAGCAGGCTTCCGTAGCAAACACGGAAACCCCGGAAAAAAGGCGCGAGAAATATTGCTTTCACGGAGGGAGGGATGACATGTACCCAGAACCACCAGCGACAATGTTTTCTGCCCCATCAGGCTTTGGGATCGCAACCCAGAATCCCAATGGGCGGCGGAGACTGCGGGAACTGTGGGATAGCTACCCGCAATGCAATGCTCCGAAAGTCGATGCTAGCCCCGCTACTGTGGACACAGTCAATCGACCTCATGGTCTTAACGCTCTTTAGTGGGGACACACACAATCGATTCCATAAATTCGGGTTTTAAAATATCGACTTCTATAAATTCGACCTAATTCTGTAGTATAGACGTACCCTAAGACTGCCAGTAACAGTGCCCACTGTGATTATGATTTTATAATGTGGACGGATGTCCAATCTAGACAGAGCCACTTCACACAGGCCATTGGGCAGACATTTGGTGGTACAAGTTTTGGTCACTACTTCCCTAGGTTCGATTTGAAACAGTGATAAGAAAATGACAAATTTGGTGACCCACTACCAGTTCCTTGATCCATCCCATCCTCTTGCATCAGAGTAAAAGGTTTATTGCCTCCTAGGGTACATGTTCTCTTGCGACAGTCCTGGATGGAGTCGGGAGTAGCTGTTATGAACAGTTAGGCCAGACACAGTAGTCGTGGATAATATCTTAAATGCATCTCTTATAACTAACAATGCTAAATGCTTTCTTAGTAACAAAACTGCAGTGAAGGTTCTACTGACAAAGGGTAACTAAGGAGAACTAGCCCTGCTATGTGCATGGAGTAGCAACACGACAGGGACCCGTCACTACCGTGGGATAATTGAACCATAAAATAGTTCCACTTTATCTATACATTCGCCAGCAGAATGTTTCAAGTGTGTCACCATTTACATTATTCTGAGGAAATTAGGTCAGCTTTTTACAGAGAAAATGTCACATTAAAAAAAAAAGACTTCCTTTAAAAGAACTTTTCCACCAAAGAAAGGAAAATGTCACCCTATCCTTTGAACAGCAACACGCTATACAGCCCCACTTCCGAGCCGAAGAATGAACAGAGCTAGAGGAACACTGGGCAGCATTTGCACTCACTCCTTGGAGCTGCAACACAGCTGTGTTATGGCTGTGTCATCATTACTAACGAATTAAAAGAAATGGAAACATTAACTCTGTGGAATCTTTTTTAGAAGCTGGTGCTGACTAAACCATGGGACTCTAACAAAGGAAAGCTTTCAGCAAGTGTTTGGCATTTAGCATGCAGCACGCTCTTTCCATTAGGCTGTTGTTAGGGTTAAAATTAATCTGTATTATATAGGGAGATGCCAGTTCCAAAATGATGTTTGTTGTGGAGGTAGGCACTTGCAGGTGTGTTATATCATAGGCACATCTAAGGAGTTTAGTTCACAAATTGTAAAAAAATAAATAAAAACAAATGTCACATTTAGGGAGGAATGTCCGAGATTCTAAATACTTTTAAAAACCAACCATTACTAAAAGAACGTTTAAAAAGTTGAACTCATATCATGGCAGTCACAATTCAGTTGCAGGTTCAAATCAGATATGTAGAAGCGCAACTACTCAGATTTGTTCCCTTGTGCCAACAATTTATTTTGCAGGCACAAAAATGCAAGCTGTACCCACAAGCAAGCAGGTGGGTGTTCAGCCCAACTGAAAATATACACATTATATACTCTGACCTGTGCAAGGGCTTGGTAGAATGTAGCACTATATGTATAAGTACACCCACCATTCAGCTTTGGGAGAAGAAATTTCGACCAGGAGAAAAGGAGAGGTCGATACTGAACTCTGAAACATCCCCACACTGTTGCTGCTTTCCAGTAGCACCCACAATGTGTTCGGAATGTGCAGTTGTAGTTTCCGAAATTCCCAAATTATATGTTACACAAAGCGAGAGAGATGACAGAAGAGTGGCTATCCCAGGTAATGCACACTGGAGGGAATAATTTGAACTATTCATTCACATTACTGGGATCTAAAATAACTGTAAACATTCAGGAAAAAGACCAGTTCACAGAGGACAGCTCAGCGCAAACCTCTGCAAATCAAAAATGGTAGGGTGTATGCACAATAATAATTAGTGTTCGTGCCTTCACAGTGCCCAAATGAAGTCAATGGGGCTGCCATGGGTGGCCGAACAGATTTGACTGCAGGATCAGCATCTGATACTGCATTTTCCTGAGCATTTGATTCCTTTGTTATCATGATGCATTTGTGGTCATTTTTGCATGGAATTTATATGAAGCTGGCTGACTTTCTTTCCCTCTTCATGGATCACAAAGCTGTGGTTGATCCATGAGAATAACTACTACTACTGCTATCTGAAGATCTCCCCAGCTCCTGTGAGCTGTCAGCTGCTGCTGAACCTAGGCTTCCCGCCAAGCAGCCAATGTGCTCCTGTCTTCTCACCAGCAGGCCAGCCTTGATATTTTTTAGTTTTGACAGAAGAGACTATGGTAGCCTTGGGATCACCAATGGCTTTACTGTGCTGGAAAGTAACGGGTAGCAGCAGAGGCATCAAATTCATACAGCTACCACTGAGTGTTGCTATGGGCACTGATGCAGAGGCAAAAATACAGGCTAAGCCATTGCTTGATTTTCTATTCAAGCAACTCTTGAGTACTCAAGCAATGGCCACCTGCCAGTGTTGGTAATAGAAGGTTGGTATACACTGACATTCAGCAAATTGGTATTATATGTATTAGATCCGTGCTTTATGAGTTTTTGCTCCATTTCAGAAATATGAACCTTGAATGAAATCACAACTGAAAAAATCCAAAGAGCAAATGTGTGCCCTCAGACAAGTGCACTGTGGTCAAAATAGCTGGGTGTATTGTGGCCCCCAATAATTAACAAAATGCAAAAAGATCTGAAAATAAGGAATTGCACCTGCCTGAATAAACGCAGGAGTGCTGAAGACTGAGCAGTTGCTTGTTTATACAGGTGGTGGTGGTACAATCATTTGCAGAAACATAGCAAGCACCAGCAGATGGTACTAGGCAGGTTAAATTAGGGTTCTCAGTCCAGAACAGCAAAGATCAGGTCACAGGGGGGACACCTGATGGAGGGCTTACTTTCCCCAGTAGACCAGAACAATAACTCCTATACCATACAAGGCCTGATATGTGGCACACTGGGCAAGGAAGATCAGGGGAAAGGATTTTGCCAGGGCTCACTATCAAGGATGAAAAATCTGTGATGGCTGTTGAACAGCTGGGTTTCCCTGAGAAAAGCATTTTCCTAGGACAGTGATACTCAGACTTCAGAGGTTCAGGAGACAAATTAGCGATCAACATTATGGAAATGAGCCACAGTAGTGTGAATTTGTTGTTTCATTTACTCTCTCTCTCATTCTCACAACAAAAAGACTGACCAAGTATTATTATTTGATCAACTACAATTGGTTAATAGCATAATAAAAGCACCCTGATTGGTTAATAATTAAATCAGATGGTGTTTTAATATCATGTGATGCAAAGAGCTGCAGGAGACACATTAAAGAGCCACTTCCGGCTCTTGAGTCGCACTCTGAGTATCACCGCTGTAGGAGAAACAGACAGGACAAGCTAACAGCAGTTCAGTAGTCTAAACATCATTCCATTGTGCTGTTACCTCTTAAAAGGCGTGACAGAAGCCTGAACCAAAAGTGTTCATGGTACAAACGTATATTTCTTGGCTACTAAAATTATTTTAAATTAACATTAATTTAAAATCAGGCATGATTGCAGATAATCTTTTTATAAATGGCAAATTTTGTTTTTGTGCTGTGAGTCATAAAAAGCAGGGTCGATCTGTTCACAATCATAACAGGACTTTGGCATATTGTTCTTTGTAGATGGCTGAAAGAAGGCTGGTAAGTGGCACAGTGAGTGTAGTAATTCATTGAAAGAGATAGCAAAGGGAAGTTTGAAATGCACCAATATGACACGAGTCAAGAGTTCTCTCTTTCTCTTTCTAAACCATGAACAATTGCATATTATTTCCTTCATTAGGTTTAGGCTTCATCCCCTGTACAACAGTGACATGAATAAAAATTCAGAGCAGATTCAGTCTGGTGACGATTTTATTCATTGGCATTACATGTCTGGTAATGGCTGCATTCCACTTCCTTGCTACAGGAGGTTTTCATATATTTCACAGGCTTAGATTTTAGTCTCTTCTTCTAAAAGGTAATTGTTTAAGTGGATTAGTAGCTTTTCCTCAAGAGATGGCAAGAGGGTTATAAAAAAGCAACATGACTCCTTTAATACTCTCATTTTGACCCTAGAAATATGCCCAGAGGGTTCTTAAGATCATAGACTGGTCTGATTATTGAGAAGGGGAAATAGTACACTAAATTATTCTGGCATGCACTCATTGGTCAGGCCAGTGGAAAACATTGTGGTATAGTACTCGTCTCAATAAGCCTCACTTAATGTCCTAGCATCTTCCTTCCATCACTTCTGCTTTGTCAGGTCCTCTTATACTTTACATATTTATATATAGCGTGCTGTGTTTCACATTATCATTACTTATTCTTTATAATGCAGCGTACATTTCCATGGTGTTTTGCAGAAATAAAAAACGCATAGTTCCTGTCTTAGGCCTGGTCTACACTGGGTCGAGGGGGGGGGTCGGTCTAAGTTACGCAACTTCAACTACGTGAATAACGTAGCTGAAGTTGACGTACTTAGATCCACTTACCGCGGCGTTTTCACTGTGGTAAGTCGACTGCTGCCGCTCCCCTGTCGACTCCACCTGCACCTCTCATGGCAGTGGAGTACAGGAGTCGACAGGAGAGTGCTCGGGGGTCGATTTATCGCGTCTAGACTAGACGCGATAAATCGACCCCCGCTGGATCGATCACTGCCCACCGATCCGACAGGTAGTGTAGACATACTCTCAGAGAGCTTGCAAGCTAAATCAAGCAAACACAGGAAATAACAGACAGTGGAATAGGAGAGGCCAAGGGTTAAAACAAATGGAGAGTTGGCCTGATTCTCCACAGCATTGTGCCTCATGTAGCGATGCTGCCAGCATTTTGCACCTACTAGATTCAGGTGTAAAAGACTATGTAAATTAGAAGGCAGTGAAGAATCAGGCCCAGTGTCAGTCACAGTATGATATTTTAAGACCAAAAAAATGACATTAAAATAGCATTAAGGTTGAGAGCATACATCAGTAATTTAAGGGTAAAAAACTACTTATCCTAAGCATTACAAACGAGGGAAATTCAGACTTAAGGTTACACTTAAAAAGAAATTAAACATGTGAAGTTGTGGAGATGTACAATTAAGGCGTACAAAAAAACTTAGCTCTGCCCTGTAGTCATGCACAGCCATGATTAAAGCATTTTAATATTTGTGATCCCGGATTAGACAAAACTGATTTTTAAAAACACAGATATTTAAAATACTCCCCCCCTCCCCCCGCTTCATGATGTCATTACAGAAACGTAGGCCAGGGCAGAGTTGTGCAGAGCCCAGGGTCCTCGAGATGTGTTGAGAAACAAGGTATAGGTTGGGGCTGACCTGGCTATGAACTATGGGGAGGGATGGAAGGTGAGAAGTAGGCCAATGTAAAGCTGTGTGCATGAAGAGTAAAGTAAACAGGTAATGGATGTAAAATTCAATATCACAAGTACTGAACTGAAGAGCTTAATAAATATTTTTAAAAGACTTCATGCGGTTCTTTAATATTTAATGTTAGTAATATTTTTAATTTAGAAATTTAATTTAAGAGATCATTAGTATTTATTAAAAATTGATACAGAGACCGTTTCTCCTTCCTAATGTCAGACATATAAAATCTAGTGTAAAAACAGTGAAATTAAAATGTCTTTAATTTATTTAAATTTAATCCATACTCATTTGTTGCTCATTCTCTATACTTATTTACAATGCTATTCAGCCCCACCATACACAACTGCACCCATGCTTATTACCTATTCCCTTCTCGCCAGCACATTCATTATTCAGCATCTCACATTTTATCTCTCCTTGTTATTTTTTTTCTTTTCTGTTTCCATTTATTTCTGTCTAATTCGATCCCCCTTTCCATGTGCCTAAATTTCCCCCTCCTCTTCCTCCCTGGTGTATTCCCTTCTCATGCCTCTTTCCTGATCCCACATAATGTTCTAAGTCTTTGAAGCACAGAGTATCAAACCAATCAGCAGCGTGGAATAGAAAGCGAAGGAGAAGAAAGTGAAATTAACTAGATATTCTGAAATGCCACCATTATTTTTCTTCAGAACTTTAGTTTTGTATATTTGCTCTACTAATCTGAGGAGTGCAGAAATGTATGCGAGCAAGGGGAAAAGACAGATTAGGTCAAGAAATGTGTTGATATGTCATACTAACCCAAGCAAGTCCAATTCAACTACTGATGATACTTTTCTGATTTCCCCCCTTCCATTGCCCCCTGTATCCGAGTAATTCTAGGAGGTGTTCTTGAATGGTACAGATACATTCTCTTTTCAAAGCAACTTAAAGGTTTAGAGATTTGGTTTGAGTAAGGCCAAAATTTAGATGGTTCACAGAATGAGCTGAACCTTTTGGGTCTACGTGCTTTATGGGGGCTCAACAAACACTAAAAGTTATATTAACAGAACACCAGCCCTATGTCAGACAAAGCTGTAAATGATTCCTCCTCACCTGTATCTGAAAGGCTGGTATCATCAACCTTGTCAGGTGTAGATGAGATATTATACAGAAACAAAACATTTGGCTCTGTAGTTCTAACACAGAAACTGACCACAATGGGGGAAAAAAGGTGGGGGAGGGCTGGTCAAAATTCTGCTTTTGAGAGAAAGGTCCCGAAGATAGAGGAAGACCATAAAATAAGGAACACAAGCTCTGTTTCTTTGCTTCCCTACTTTTTAAATCCTGGGGCATATATGCTCATATCGAGCCTGCATATAGCAATGGGACTTCACATGCCATTTTATTGTAGCTGGTACTTTTCTACCGTGCTAAGGACCTGTCATCTTCTCTCGTCTTTTTCTCCAATCCAGTGACTGTTGTGAATCTGCCCTTTGCAAGTTTTTGTGTGGATTTCTGGACTGGGAGGGAACATTTTGGGCTTTCGTCCTGCAAAACACTTGTGCCATAGCGCTCCATATTCTTCACCATGAATTAAACCCTGCTCTTCTGTATATGTTCAAATGTACAGATCTGGTACACTCTAACTTTTACTGATTTGCATTAACAGTGCTGAATCCTGAACCCAAGGAGATAAAAAATGTGATTAATACTGTGAGGCCACACGGTGCCATCAATGTTTAAGCAGAACTCTCCATGTATTTCAATAGGGAGTTCTACAGATGGTACAATATGGCCCATGAAAATTAATCTCATATGCTTTTAAGTTTCCTGGGCTGCAAGGGGAGGAGGGAGTGTCACCCTTTTTGGTTGTTTGTGACACATTGTGTCCCACATATGGGCACTGGCACGTCGTGGTGGTACCGGATGCAGGGAAACCTAACAGCATCTGCATGGCTCACTGCTTATCAGGAGTACACACTGGCAGCCATACTGAGGGGCTGCAGAAGAAAAACAAAGCAACAATAAAGGGAGCCCTTTGTAATGGATTAAAAGGGTTTAGAAACGTCTGAGCCATGCAGTTTTCAAGCACTGACACTGCCAATGACTTCTTGACTGAAAACTAGAAAAATGTGCTTACTGTGTATATGTAGACTGAATTCTGCTGGTTCCTCCAAAGCTTGTATTTTGCTAATGGCCTTTTTAGCTATATAAACTTCATACATAGTCTCTGCATAAAGTGACCATTCCTTGAAATGAATCAGGTTAATAATAATAGACTATCACGGCTTGTGAACTGAGTTAAGAGTCTGTCAGTATATCTGTTATTAGGACATAATTTTCCTTTACAATCTACTCAGCAGCTTTCTTATCCTCAGTCTGAATCACTTCTGTGTATCCTGCACTCATTCTGCATGCTAAACTCTCGTGGATGGGAGTTTAATGGAACAAACATAGGTTCTGAAATAATGATGTTCACTGAGCATTGGAGAGGACCCAGATTTTCACGATTTAATATCTTGGCTATTTCCACATATGCTGCGCCGAAACTTGGTAGGCAAGGTTCTGTCGGCAGGTGAAAGTTGTTGTTCAAAATTTTTGTAAACATAGATAGTCATTTTTGAGATCTTAAAAAAAAGTCAGTTTAATCTTAGTTTATATACTACTGCCATCACTAAATTATTTGGAGTGTTTTACAGGGTAAAAATAATCTAAGCAGGATGACTCATCATTGATATTGCTCTCTCCTTTCCTCCCCTGAGGGGGTGTAAATTATGATGCCTTTCCCGCCTCTCTCTCATAAATGCTAAGTGAAATGAAATGCGGGAAAGTAAGATTGAGGGAATAAATTTTATATTTGGGCCTGAATGTGGAGAGGTTTGTGCGGAAGTGAGTTCCATAGCTGTTGGCCAGCTGCTGTGAAAAGGTTCATTTTGATTTAGAAGCCTCCATTGTTCCTGAGCAGTGGCGCTGTCAAGGAGAATCAATGTCCCAGAGAGAAAGGAGGTTGTCTGCTCCCAATCCACTGAGGACCTTAAAGGGAAGGATCAAGACCTTAAACTTGACTCAGGATTCAGAAGAATGAGCACAGTAGAGGAGTGATGTGCTTTTGGTGACCCATGTTGCTGAGGAGGTCGGCTGATCTGTTATGAACAAGTGTATTTTTCGGGGCAGGTGCTCTGGTCACCACACAGGATAGGTCACAACTTCTTTGCTAAGTGGCAGAAGGTGTTTTAGTGGTTGTGAGTCTGGGAGAGTCCAGCATCCACGAAGAGTCTGCAAAGTTTGTCATACTTTCATACATTTTTTGTCTTTTCTGAAAGTTCAAGGATTTTTAACATTAAAAAAAACAAACCCCTCTACATTGAACTATTACATTTGATTTAATACATTAAATCAAACCAGAACAAATTTGAATGAATAAAAATGTATGGATTCAAATCCAAATTTAGACTGGAGATAATATCTATAAGGAGACAATATGGCCGAGTGAATAAAGCACTGAACTGTGACCGAAGAAACCTGAGTTGTATTCCTGGCTCTGTCACTAGCCTGGTGGGTGACCTGGGCAAGTCACTACACACCCCCGCCTCAGTTTCCCCGTCTGTAACATGGGGATATTGATACAGATAGTCTCTGTAAGCAGTTTGAGATCAGTGGATGATGAGAGCTAAGATTATTATTAAGACTCAAGGCCTGATTCTCCACCTATGGAAAATGTGTGTAAAATGCTACCAGCAATGAGAGTGAAAAATACTGATAGTATTTACATGTATTTACTCACCTTGCACAAGTATACATAACCATGCAAGGTGCAATACGTTGGAGAATCTGGCTTTCAGGGGCTAATGTGCTAATACACTGAAATATTACAGAAAGCACATTTAAAACGGGTCCAGATAAGGCTGGCTCTTTTGATTGGGGAATGAAATATATGGCTGGAAAAAAATCAGGAATAATAATTTAAAAAATATCTCAGGAATCAACATAACAATTAAGGAAAAACACTATTGCATTATAGGCCTAATCTAGTCCCAGCAAAGACAGTGGGATCACTGCTGTTGACTTTAATGGGTCCAGGTTTTGGTCCTATATGAGAAAGACTTGTTACTGTGTATTTATAACCCACCAATATCATTACCCAAATAAGTGAATTAGATCGTTTTAATAAGGGCTTTGGCTATAAAGTAAATTTACAAAACCCAGAACTTCTCCCAGTAGAGATTAAATTCATATAAAAGAGATTCTTCAAAGAGAGAGCCATTTTATATGGGTAGAAAAGAATAGAAAGTATCTGGGGATTCAGGTGACAAATTCAATAGAGGGATTAGATGAGGCAAATTTTCTTCCTTTATTGTGAAAATTGCAAAATGAAGCTCCTATTTGGAACAGGTTGTATATTGGTTGGTTAGGCAGGCAAAGTACATTTCATAGAAACTGGTTGCCTAGAGTGTTTTCAATATCCTCCCTATCAAAATTCCTAAAGAATTCTTTGATAAGGTGGACAAAACAATGAGCCAGTTCTTTAGGGGCTTTAAATGACCAAGAGTTAAGAAAATGTTACTTAATTACCTCTGAGATGGGCGGACTTGGCTTTCCAAACTTACTGCACTATTAATAATAGCATGCCAGAACAGTGGTAAAGATAACTGTCATTGGAAACTAATAGAGGTGCATATTAATTCCCCGAGGTCTTATTCCAGGGTCTGACCTCCAGACATCTTAAAATAAAAAGAATCCCAAATGCTGCTGTCAGTTAATGCTGCTCTCAGTTAATGCTGCTCTCAGTTAAATCTGCAGTAACTCAGTGTAAGTCAATGGAACTGTTCCAGATTTACAGCTATGTAACTGAGATCAGAAACTGGCCTTTACTGCCAGCCACCTCACAGATTTGGAGGGTGAACAGGAAGAGGCTAGACATAAATAAACCTTTATTTCCATCTCTCCCAAATCCCCAAACCTTCTGCCCAGAAGGTTTGAAGTATTGGGAGAACAAATTAATGGCAGTGCATTTGATTTAGTTAAATCAACTATACCAAGGAGAGGTTGTTGTTCTCTTTCCTATATGAAGGGCTTGCTGAAATCATCAAAGATTCCCTATAACTTGCATCCATACTGCCACAGAGTAGTAGGGGAGTTGGCCTTCCAAGCCTAGGGAAGTCCTGGTAGCCTTAGGGACAGCTACACAAGGCTGAAGGTTTTGGACAGAGGCCCAGAGCCTTCATACTGTTCCCAGCCCTCCTCCCAAATCATATGAGTACATATCCCTTGGGAGCTTTATTCTCATGTGTTCCCTGCCAGCCATTGCCCCAAATCTTTTGGAGAGAGGGGAGAATGAAGGGGTAAATGGGAGGTTATAATCTGGAGGGTTGGTTGTAATGGTTATAATGTGGAGGGTAAGCAATGTAAGATGATGCAGAAAGGTTCAATGTAAATTTGTATGCACTACATCCACATCGGATTGGAGGGGGATGATTGCCTATTTCCCTTCCCTTCTCCAGTATATACCTGGCATGCCTGTAGAAACCTGATTGCGTGGTCTCGGAGCATCATGGCTTCCCCATGACGAGGAAAAGGGGCAGTATTCTGTGGACCTACTGCTTCCTCCAGCCTGCACCCCGATCCAGTACTTGCTCAATCAGCAGAACCAGAGAGGTACATCAGGTCCTTAATTTATGACAAAATCCAGAGGCTTGTCAAGATGCTATTGTGAACAAATGGAAATTCTCCCTTCCTCTGTCTTAAAAAGGGTGGGCAACTTTTCTGGTATGGTGTATTATGGCTGTGAAGAAACTGGCTAAGGAGATGGCATACTTTAATATCTCTTTGATGTATCGACTCTGGGCCGGATTCTTCACTGCCTGGCACTTTCTGTAGTCATTTATGCCTGTGCAATGGAAGTCAATGGAGTTAAACCAGGGATGAATTTGGCTTGTTGTACCAAGGTAGATGAAAAGAGACACTCCTGCCAAGCAAACTCGTTGGAGACTCAAGGTGCAATCAAAGATACAGAAATACCTCCTCATTGATGAGGGCAGGAACTATCTCTGCTAGACTGTCTAGATCAGGTGTTCTCAAACGGGGTCGTGAAGTTATTGGGGGGGGGGGGTTCGCGAGCTGTCAGCCTCCACCCCAAACCCCGCTTTGCCTCAAGCATTTATAATGGTGTTAAATATATTTTAAAGTGTTTTTAATTTGTGGGGGGGGGGTGTCACACTGAGAGGCTTGCTATGTGAAAGGGGTCACCAGTACAAAAGTTTGAGATTCACTAGTCTAGATCCTGTCCTCAACCAAACAGAATCACTTCTGCCTTATCTGGATTGAAAGTTACCTATATTTTTTTTATCTAAGTCTCTATCCCAGCTAGGTAAATACAAAGTAAAGACACTAGACTGTCCAGATTTGTTACAAAAAGGAGTAATAGAGCTGCAAGTCATCCACATATCAATGAAATTGTAGCTCCCACCAGCTCACAGTTGCCCCATGTACACAATGAATCGGAGACGTATGAAAACAAAACCCTCCAGAAGCTTACATGTCTTGGAGTGGATAAGTGTTACGCGGCAGCCTTATAGTTCCTATTTATTTCCTGACTTTTGTATTTTGAAGATTTTGACCATCACCTTGCATCATTAACACAGCTTTTTGTGTTGAATTTCCTAATTTAAAATGCCATAGAAAACTGGAAAAAAGAAGAGAACTTTGATTTCACATTGAAATAAAGGGATTCTTGAGTGCACTCATGAACAAGTATTCAAGGTATGGGGACATATCTGTCTCTCATTCACACCAGAGTACATTAGGAGTACTCCACTGAAGTTGGTGGAGTTACACAGAGCTAAAATCAGGCTTAGGATTGGAGACTGAAATGATCACAAATTCAGATACATGTAATACTTCCTCTCTTGGTTTTGATTGTATGGTGTGAGATTCATATAAACAGTGGAACAATATTCATCCCTGGTGTATCGCCATTAACTTCAGTGTAATTACACTAGGGTGGATTTGGCCCATTAAGGGCCTGACTCTGGTCCCATTGGAATCAATGAGATGATTTTCATCTATTTTTGTGGTACAGGATCGGGCCCTGAGTGTATTTATCTGACTGGCTGCATCGTTGCACATTCAAACAGAAGCCCTGTGTGTGCACATGTCTGGAGTGCATCTCTTTAAAGCACTGGGGAATGATTAAAGGAAAGCCATGTACTACACTTGTGCAGAGCACAAGTTGTAAACACTTTCTATAATTTAATTATTTCTAAACCATTTCTTCTGATGTGTCCTATGCACCTTGTCCCCGTTCCCCGGGTTAAGTCACAGGCAAGCAGGAGGGAGATATCTGAGCACAAGAACAGCATCTGAAAAATATCTTAATGTATGAAATGTGCTTTTTCCATGCTTGGTTAACTCAAAATCGGCCAAACATCATTTTACAAAATGTTAAAAAAAAATTCACTCTTGGGCTGAGAAGAACTCTGAGAAATTTCAGCGACAAAGTTAAATGTAGTAGAAAATAAATATGCAAATGTTAGGGGCACTTCTATAAGCACCTAAAAGCTTACATAGAAATGCCTTCTCAACCATGATCATAGTACAAATTATATATATTATCCCTCTCACCCTCTTCTGGGGAAAAGACCCACAGGAGGACTGCCTTGCAGAGTTTCTTCCGGATCATTCCATCATGTGGGAAAGGGGGCAGGCTTTCCCTCCACACACAATAAGCCATGGGACCTGCCCACAAACCTGCAAGATCCCCAGGGATTTGGATCTGTAGCAAGCCAGGACTCTCTGCGTGTGGATGCCCTGTGCCTTAGCACTCTAGTTCCCAATCCCATCAGCCCCCTGGCAGTGTGCTCTATAGGGAAATGTTCTCCCAGTGACTTTGCTGAACCCAGCTGTTCCCAGTGCTGCCAGGGGTCTCTGTGTGTGTATGTTTTCAGATAAAAGATAGTACAGCTGCCCCAGGCTGTAATATCTTCTCCTCCAGAGAATTGCCCTGGGGCTAGAGGGCCAAAATGAGGCCTGATATACATCCCTATTAGCTTCTCTCCATTTATCCACTTATGCCCCATATTTCAGTATGGACTCTGGACCTATTGAACAGCTTCTGTGGGTCTGGAGGGGGAAGGACAACACTGAAAAAGTGGGTGACTTGCCATTGTGTGGGCAGAGCCCCCTTGATTCATGAATGTGGGGCAGTGGGAATGATGTTCCCCTGTATCTAGATATACTGTGTAGAGAAAGATGCACATAGGTTTGTGGATGTGCACACATGCATGCACACACACAGACTCTTATCACAGAAGACGCTTAAATGAGTATCTATCAAAACATATACATTTTGGGATCAATCCTGCTCCCAATAAAGTCCACAGGAATTTCATACCAACTGCAGCACATACAGGAATCCATGGTCCTTGTAAGTAAAGAGCTGAAATGGAATAAATGTGTTAAAATGAGAAAAACAAAGGTCCTTCAGTTGCATCTAAACATAAAATGACAGAGAAAAGAACAGAGGCCTGGCTCCAATTGAAATCAATGGCAAAACTCCCATTGATTTCAGCGGGAGTGAGATCTGTTAAAGGCACTAATTTGTGGAGAAATTCTCCCCTGCACTGAGGTCCAGCGAAAGGGCTATGCTCTATTTAAGTCTCACAGAAGCTGAAGTGGTGCAGGAGCCTTTTGCTTGACCTCAGCACAGGAGTGAGTTTCACCTTTGAAGAGAACCAAACCAAAATACCATCCGCTAAGCATTAGAGTCAAATGAAATGCTTAAAGGATAGTCCTGCAAAAAGAACACGGTATCCGTGAAGCAAGTCCCTCTTTAATAAGCTTCTAATTAATGCTAACACAGGCATAGGGCTACATTTGCTGTACATAACACTTTTATTTTGTCTGCAGCCTTGTACTGCTTTCTTCACTTCACATAGGGATTCTGCATAATACGAACATAGATTATGTTTATGATCAGCTAATTTTGTGTCTGTTCTATGGTCGCTTTCTGTTTTATTTCACCATGCAGCAGCTCCAAAAGCCCAGATGACTATCTGAAGTGCTGCGATACATAGTGCAAGTTCTCGCTCTGGTACGAGCTCACGAAGAACACAATGAGAGCACTGTTCAGTAATCTGCTTGTAAAGGCTGCCTCTCTACCTTCCCATCCCCATTCCAGGAGCCTATTAAATTAATGAGACAGAAGTCAGTGCAACAGCAGTCAACATGTTATTCGCGTATAGCACTGGTGCCGTTACAATGTGCCTGTTTTTTCTCCTGGGACATTTAATTTCCGCTTCTCAAATGAGCTGCAAAGCTGTGAAGCCTGGCAGTGTTCTTTCTAGACACTCTGTGATGCAGATAATGAGGGTACTGATAGGTGCCTAGGAGACTGTGATGGCTCTAAGCACAGCTATGGTCTGATAATGCTTTATGCCAGCAGTGTCACAGCGGAACCACTATCATCCCTCAAGGAATGGTTCATCTTTATGTGTAATACAGCAGCTGTCACCTAAATGGCTAATGGGGAAGCAAAGTAGAACCTTAGTGCTAGTAATCTTTGTCACTTAATAATTTTAAAGGTATCAGACTTCAGTAGCTGCTGCAAGTTCCAATAAAAGTGTATTTGCCATTTTTATTTTGTTTGCTGTGGATTCAATGTAAATTGAGAAATCCATGATGCTGCTCTGTGCAGATCTAATTTAGTGTAATTTAAATAGCCAAGTAATTAAAATGTATTATAGGTATAAGATGCTGGGATGGTGGAGTGCCTGCATTTAAGAGGAAGATTTATTGGGCTCACTGCATCCACAGTGAACCTTCTACAACCACATTAGCTAACATCTGTCAGAAAATGTCGAGATGCAGGGCATAAGACACACTTACAGGGTATACGCTTGCATGTCTTTGACTGACAGATCAGGAATATGGAGTAACACATGCAAATGAAGCTAGTCAGTAATCAAGCACATGCCTGTGTACATATAGAACTAAATTACAGCTATACAATGTCTTTGTGTGTGTATATATGTTTATACACATGCATCTATACTCATCCTTTCCAATTAATGTTGGTCTCCAGCAGTGTTAGAACTGCAGCTTCCTTCAATTTATGAAGCTAAGTAATAATAATAAATATTAGGTCAATTAACACACATTACGTCAGTTATGACATTGCGCTATTAGTGTTTCCTGGCAGATCATTTTGTTTGTTTTTGCACAACAAAACTGTAAGTCATACTGTAGTAGGATAGGTCACCGAATTCTAAGGAAAAGCCAAGCTCATTTCAATCACACCTTCCAACAGATTGTTAATTCCTTGGGGAGTTAACACGCTTATGCTGGTGAAGGTTAAGAGGAGAATGGTGCTGGAACATATATGTCCAGTAATTGTCCAGGGGATGAGTTACAGATCTAGATAGCCCACAATTCAATCTGCCCTTAGGGCTTCTAGTTCTGAGATGATAAATCAAGGGACATTTCTTGGAATTGGGAAATACTATTCAAATCAACTAAAAAAAAGAATTCAAAATAAGTTATTAAACTGTATATACAGAGTCAGTGTAATATCTGCATTGTTAAAGAGACATGAACGAAGGGGAAAGCACCATAACATTAGAGATTAGTATTATTTTAAGAGATGTAGATTTGCAGGTATAGATTTTCAATAAGTTGGGGCACAATAGTATGTGGTATCATGAAACTGCTGCCAGTCATGCTGACCAATATTTTTGACTGTTTCCTTGTGTTTCCCCATCTCTCTGTATCCTCCTGTTGTCTCTTGTCTTATACTTAGTCCCGTCCGTAAAGAGATTGGAGTCTGTCTCTTTGTTGGGTGTTTGTACAGCACCTCACACAATGAGGTCCTAGGCATTACCACAATCCAAACAAACAAATCAATAATTAATATAGTAAAGAGACACTAAGAGCACTGGGTAATGAACGATTAGGCAGGCACATGTTATGCAGGGTTTCTTCACAGAACTGCCAGCAGTGACCTACAGCAACTGCTCTTCCGGTAATCAGCGGCACATAAGTGAATAGAACTGAGTGATGGCTTCGGAGTGTGAATAAATAGTAGTAATAATAATAATAATAAATAATAATTAATAAAATATTAAGGAGGATAGGGACATGATATTGGGGAAATATATACCCAGACATCCTCTTTGCAGATAGTAAAGGTGAAGCAGAGCCAGGGACAGATTGGTCTGGTTTTGGAACAAGCTGATATATTACAGAACAAGTCTCCAGGACTGGATGGTACCTATCCAAGATCTCTGAAAGGATTCAAGAATGAACCAGTTAGGCTAATAACAAAAATATGCACTCTTTCATTAAAACCAGCTATTATGTTGGAGGCAAATGATGTAGCTATCTTTAAAAATGGTGCTGGAGTGATCCTGGGAATTGCAGATCAGTGCCAAATAAATGAATGAACTGATAATTAAAAGTAGAATTCCTTAACATCTCTATGAACATGGTATAAGAATGAAGGAGCATGGCTTTTGCAACAGGAAACTGCCTCCCTAATCTTCTAGAATTCTTTGAGTACAGAAAGAAAATAGTGAGATTGGTTGACATAATTTATTAGGACTTTCAAATAGCCTTTGACAAAGTCTCTCAAAGGAGGCTTTTAGGAGATGAAGTAGTCATGGATGAGAGAGGTAGAAAGCAGCCATGGATTAGAAACTGACTAAGAGAGAAAACAAAGAATAGGGATAAATGGTCAATTTTCAGCCTGGCAAAAGGTTAACAGTGGGGTGCCATGAGGTTCTGGACTAGGATCAGTGTTGTTTAATATGTTTATTATTGAAAAGGGGGTGTTACTGGGTGATGGTGACATTAACAAATGATACAAAATTATTTTAAATAGCCAAGACTAGGGAAGACTGGGGAGAATTTCAGAGGGCCCTAATGAAGCTAGATAAATGGACAGCCCAATGGCAGACAGAATTCTATACTGACAAATGCAAGGCAATGTATTTTGGAAGGAATAATTTGAATTACTCAGACACATTGCTGGGTTCTAAATTATTTGTGATCACTTAGGAAAATGATCTAGGTATCACTTTGGCTAGCTCATTTAAAATCTCTTCTTAATGTGCAGAATAATTAAAATGTTAGGCTTTTGAAAGAGTGGGACAGAAAATAATAGTGCAAATATTAGGGGGAGGGATAGCTCAGTGGTTTGAGCATTGGCCTGCTAAACCCAGGGTTGTGAGTTCAATCCTTGAGGGGGCCATTTAGGAATCTGGGGCAAAAATTGGGGATTGGTTCTGCTTTGAGCAGGGGGTTGGACTAGATGACCTCCTAAGGTCCCTTCCAACCCTGAGATTGTATGATTAATATTATAATGCATTATATTTTGGTTTGCGCTCACATGGAATGCTGTGTTAAAAGATGGGCAATCTAAATAATTAGGAGCCTAGAGAGACTTCTGTAGGTGAGAAGACTGCAAAGATTAGGACTATCTAGAAAGGAAATGAATGCAAGAAGATATGATAAATCCATACAATAATAAGGTAGACTGGGTGCTTTCATAAATCAAGAACAAAAGGCCATTCAATCTAATTGAAAGGCAACACATTACAAAAAATACAAGGAAATACCTTTTTATACAATACATAATAAGCTCTTGTAAATCACTGCCACGGGTCATCACTGAGGCCAAGAATTTAGCAGGATTCAAAAAAGAATCAAATACCCATATGGAGACCGAGAACATCTACAGTTATGTTAACTAGGATAAAAATATATTTAAAAGGGACATATATGCTTATGGTTCAGGGCATATACCAAGCACTAGCTGGTAGGTTTTCAAAAGAAACTTTCTCAATGAGTAGATTATTCCACAGTTGTCCATTATGGCTTCATGCATCTCCCTTTGAAACAGCTGGTACTGGCCATTGGTGGTGATAGGATATGGACTAGATGGATCACTGATCTGATCCAGTGTGTCAATTCCTGTACTCCTAGTCTTATTAATGATAGGTCAAACCCTGGTCAAATGACAAAAGCCTGCCACCTCGTCTGCAAATCTACGCTGAGACACCCACATTATACACCCCCACTCAATCGACACGTTGCACAGAGCCACTAGCCATGCCCACTGCAACACCCATGTTCCAAAGCAAGTTATAGGTCTTCGGATTTTTGTGTCTCCCCCTTGCAAGGAATGAGTTTGAGGCACGCACAGAACTCCTACCTCCACTGATTACACATGGCCATCGGGGGTAACCTAAATGATGCCCACATCCACTGAAATCAGAGCCTGCCCCCCAATGCACTCATGTAGTTCCCATTAGATGCAAGTGGGAGTGTGAACTTCCATATCCAATACCAAAAAAGTACCTTTGTGTGTGTGTTTGTGTGTGAGAGCTTAGAAACACAAACAGTTGTTGCAGTTCTCTGTCTTGTGTTACGTGACTTCATGTCACTTAGCAGGATTCAAAAAAGAATCGAATACCCAAGAATCGAATATCCCACTTAGGTAGGAACAATCAGTTTCACACATACACAATGGAAGGAGACTGTCTAGGAAGGAGTACGGCAGAAAGGGATCTAGGGGTTATAGTGGACCACAAGCTAAATATGAGTCAACAGTGTGATGCTGTTGCAAAAAAAGCAAACTTGATTCCTGGCGGTATTAACAGGTGTGTTGTGAGCAAGACACGAGAAGTCATTCTTCCGCTCTACTCTGAGCTGGTTAGGCCTCAACTGGAGTATTGTGTCCAGTTCTGGGCACCGCATTTCAAGAAAGATGTGGAGAAATTGGAGAGGGTCCAGAGAAGAGTAACAAGAATGACTAAGGGTCTAGAGAACAGGACCTATGAAGTAAGGCTGAAGGAATTGGGTTTGTTTAGTTTGGAAAAGAGAAGACTGAGAGGGGACATGATAGCAGTCTTCAGGTATCTAAAAGGGTGTCATAAGGAGGAGGGAGAAAAATTGTTCATCTTAGCCTCTAAGGATAGAACAAGAAGCAATGGGCTTAAACTGCAGCAAGGGAGGTTTAGGTTGGACATTAGGAAAAAGTTTCTAACTGTCAGGGTGGTTAAACATGAATAAACTGCCCAGGGAGGTTGTGGAATCTCCATCTCTGGAGATATTTAAGAGTAGGTTAGATAAATGTCTATCTGGGATGGTCTAGACAGTATTTGGTCCTGCCATGAGGGCAGGGGGCTGGACTCGATGACCTCTCGAGGTCCCTTCCAGCCCTAGAATCTATGAATATATGAATCTATGTGTAGGGAACAGAATGGTCCCGTGGACAGGGCCCTGGCCTGGGAGTCAGCAGATCTGCATTCTCTTACCCTCTTTGCCTCTGACTTATGAGACCGTGGGAAAGTCACTCCACCTGTCTGTTCCTATGTTCTCCCGTCTGTAAAATAGACAGAATACTGACCTTTTCTTTTAAAACACTTGAATAAGCGGAGCTACATGAGAGCTAAATATTATGTCAGATAGTGATGTAACTCAGATAAAGCATTACAATTACAACTGTAAAAATAAACTACTAAGGAATGCTTCCCAACTGCCACCCAGATATGTTATTCCCTATTTAAAGCCTTGCTATTTAGCATCAATAATGCTCAGTTGTTTTGGTATGCAGACATACGTAACACACAAACCCCTGATGGGTTATTTTGTCATTTAGCGTTAATTAATGTCCACTTAGTATAAAATGTGACGACATAGTTTAGGTCTGTACTTCATTGTTAATATAAACTGTAAATCCTGCACTTGCACACCAAAACCTCTCCAAGGATATGATTTTCCTGCAGTATCTGTTTGACACACTGTTTGCATAAAATATAAAGCAAATATATCATTGAATGTCAGACTTCTTTTTCATTTTTCTCAATGTGTTGTGCAATACACACAGCTCTGTGACATTATAGCACATCTGTTGCCATAATACAGTAAACGTGGTGAGAAATTGCTACATGGAATTCAATAAAGTATATTTAACATATTTTCACTGCACCAAATATCAGCTGATCCATCTCTTATTAGTATAAATGGCATAGATTAGTGTCAGGCATTTTCAACAGTGAAGAAATTACAGAAGGCTGCATGGCTCATTAGGCTCTTGTTGCATGTTAAAGAGGGCCAGACCTTATTAATAAGAGGAAAAGATAAAACTGGGAAGTAATGGTACATATACACATATATAAAATCTTTTAAAAATTATTAAAGCTTCCTTTTAGAGAAAACTGGTTAATGCATTGTTCTGGTCTCTTGACTATTTCTAAAGTCATCTTAGCTCAGTTCTTGCTGCATTTATAGATTTTTATAAAAAGAATTCAAGTTAAAAAGTCTGGTAATCATGCTGTACCAATAGGGCATTTTCCACTATGAAATTTATTACATTGTTTATGTGGTTTCTTTTTCAGGCCCTGGTTCAGGAAAGCATTCCTATTCAGCACAGTATTTAAATAGAAGTTGATTTTAAGCACATGCTTACATCCCACTGAAGTCAATGGAACTTAAGCACATGCTTTAAGTTAAACTTATGCTTACATGCTGTCCTGATGGATTTAAGAACCTGCTCAGTGCTTTCCTTAATTGGGGCCTTAATCATTAAGGGCCTGATCCTGCAGATACTTACACGTGTACTTAACTTTACTCACTGTGAAGCCTTGTTAACTTCAGTGTGACCTCTCAGAGTGACTAAAGTTAAGCATGTAGGTAAATCCTGGGAAGATGGAGGCTTTAATTCTCCCCACTTTGACCCCCTCACAGACTAGCTGGGTCTTTGAATAAAATGGGAGAACTGGCTCATCAGCTGATTTTGTCTAAACAGAAAATTTCTTTTTAGAATTAACCCGCCCTTTCTCTTTTCAACCTCCAGTACTTACCCGTAGATGCCAGGCTAGTCCTCAGAAATTAGTGTGGGATCAGCACTAGCTTGGCTGACACTGAACTAGGGAACCTTCTGCGCTAAAAGCATGAGTCTCTACAGCTTGAGCTAAAGAAGCAGGTGGCTGTAACAGATTTACATCATGTATAGTTCAGGCATAGCGGGCACATGTAGCTTACACCAGTGGTTTTCAACCTGTGGTCCGTGGACCCCTGGGGGTCCACAGACTATGTCTAAGGGGTCCGTGGAAGGTTCTTGTTACCGTGGAATAGTGGCTTTCAACCTGTGGTCCGTAGACCCCTAGGGGTCCACAGACTATGTCTAAGGGTACATCTTCACTACCTGCCAGATCGGCGGGTCGTGATCAATCTATTGGGGATCGATTTATCGCGTCTCGTCTAGACACGATAAATCGATCCCCGAACGCGCTCCCCGTCGACTCCGGAACTCCACCGCCGCGAGAGGCGGAAGCGAAGTCGATGGGGGAGTGGCAGTCATCCTCACAGCCGCCGTCCTCACGGCCAGGTAAGTCAACCTACAATACGCCGACTTCAGCTACGCTATTCACGTAGCTGAAGTTGCGTATCATAGGTCGACCCCCCCGCACCCCCGTCAGTGTAGACCTGGCCTAAGATTTCCAAAGGGGGTCCGCAAATGAAAAAAGGTTGAAAACCACTGCCCTACACTGACCAATAACAAATAGAGCGATCCTCCACCATTAGAGCGGGGAGAATGCTTTGGATTTTAAAACTAAATAGGAACTCAGTTAATAAGCTACTTCTGATGCTAGCACCACAGACCAGCGTATTGAGTTTATATATTTTTTTATTCAGTGTGATTAGCATTTTATTTTATTAATCGATAAAAGCAATACCCTTTAAACAGAGTAAAATGAAAGAGCAATGCTGCATTTTGATAAAATAAACAGAACACTGTGTGGCAATAAGGGCCAAGGCAGATGCTTTGAATAACATTAAAAGGCAAAAAAGTGAAGGCAAAATAAATGTTCAAGGATGATTGCAAACAGCTGAAAAAGTAAAGAAAGATCAAATATTGAATATTGGCTGGTTTGAGGAGCTATATCTGACATATTTTATTTCATTGTGTTTTTAATAATTTGTCCTATCTAGCTATCCATATTATGGGCAGTGAAGAAAGAAAGAAAAAAAATAGACCCATATGGATTAGGTGGAGTTTGGGAAAAAAAATCCTCTATTTAAATTAGTACCGTTAAAGCAAAGAAATTTTTGTTTGTTTTTTACAGTTCCATGTCATGCCATTTATTCTTTAAAGGATACTTCATCACTGATTACTTTTTAAAGTGCTTTTTAATTTTCTTTTAATCTCTTTGGGGAACAATACCATCTTGGAAGCTTGAAAATAATAATATGCAACTCTTATTTACTGCTTTTCAACCACAGATCTCAAAGTGCTTTACAAAGGCAATAAATATCATTTTGCACATAGGTAAACTGAGGCAAAGAGCACTGAAGTGATTTGCCCAGGGTCAGTCACTGCTGGAGCTAGGAATAGAACCCAGACTCAGCACAGTGCTTTATCCACTGTGCCACACTGCCTTAAAGTATTCTCAAAATGGTATTTATGTCACTGCCAACTTCGTTCTTTCCTTCTTGGTGACCATTAATTTTACCGTCTGTGTTTCTAACTGAACTGAAATTAACATGAATCTTTTTGTTTACTTCCTTCTTTGTCCTGCCCCTATTTTCAGCAGTGTCACCAGAACTCTGGGAACAGCTTTATTCATGTACTGATTTATTAACGAGTTGCTTCTCGAGCTGCTGTAATTAGCAGAGTGAGTTCTCAACATTTATCTTGTGCAGACCCCACACAAACAGAGATTGGCTATTTGAACTTTTTCTCTGTCGCAAAGCGGTGGATTTTTATTTAAGCAGGAAATGTTCCTTCCCAATGAGAAACCAAAACAAACCAAACGTTGGGAGGTGGAAAAGTAGCAGTAGAAAACTCAAAGCGTTTTCCTTTCAGAGGGGAAGGATTAGCAGCCTTGTGTGGAGGAATCAGTGGACATGACCTTCTAATCACTCAGGCCCTGCAGGGAACCTTGGCCACATTCAGGGCAACTATGTGAGGCGGTTGCCCTCCTGCTTTGTTCTCTGCCTCAGGTCTGGGATCATGATACTTTAGGTGCCAAGTCTGTAGCTGCTGCTGCCCACTATCTTACCTCCAGAGGGAGGGAAGGGGAGACAAGTTGTGAAAACGCTAGCCGTCTCAAATGCGGATGGGATATTGAGGGCTTTGGGATACAGGGGCATACTGTTCTGCTCCTCCAACTTCTATACTTTTTGGATCAATGTAGCATGATTATTACTATTATATATATTTAAAAGATTGTTACAGTTATTATTTGTTAAGCATCAGCAATGTGCTTAGTGCTGTACAAAACACAAACCAAAGGTTATCCCAGCCTGCAAAGAGCTGACAGTTGAAGGCCTAATCCTGCAACTTGATCTGCTGAGTGCAAGGATCCACCTGTATGGATCTGAGTAAAAGATTGGGGTCTAAAATAACATTAATGCATGTTTGCTTCCCTACATGGCTCAGAATAGAGGGAAGCAATTGGTCCTTGGACTCTAAAGGATGCTTCTCATACAATTTTAACAAGTTAAGAGCAGGTAAAATTTTGGAACTTTACTAATTGATGGTGTTGCCTTAATCTTTGGAACTCTCTCTAAATCAGGCTCTATTATCTAATGCATAATGCCATTTAAAACCGATGGGGAACCATTCCTGTAATATGTGGACCTCAAATTACAGACAAGCATTTTTTATATTTCTAAATATACACAAAATACACACTATTTGTTTTTGTTTTTCCCTAACTAACAAACAAGGGAAATAGTTTGCAGTGCCAAACCGACATTAGTTATATTGCTCCACGATGAAATATTGAAAACATGTTTTTTTAAAAAATCTATTGTGTCATAAATCTCTGCAATGCCTTTTGTATTTGATCTCATATATTTCTTAGGGTTTCTAAAATGATAAGACATGCATTGAAATATTTCTCTAATTGTTACATTTCAAGCACGTTTATCGCTGGCTGCTTAGCTTCATTACGTATCATAGTCTGAATCTACAAATCAAGTATAATTAGACTTAGAGAACTGATTGGATTTCTAATTAAGCTACATTGGAAACAACAATGCACAATCAGTAAATATTCTGACTAGGTACATTTTAAAGAGCAACTCTTGGGCTTTTTGCTGATGACTAGACACCAATGTCATTAAATTTGTTGGTGGCAAGCAAATTTTAAAGCTAAAATAGAGGCAATTAGTAAAGATCTTGAAATATTTAATCACTTTTGTCCAATTAGTGTGCAATTAGGCAATGGTGTGGCGTGGGACAAACATTCTGCTTCAGTGTTTGGTAGAGAAGGATCCCTTTGAAATGTTGCTGTTTAGTTTATTGATATATAAAAAGGAAGTTATGGTAGTAATTTCCAATTTAAAAAAATACTGTGCAGATGGTCTGACTATATATTTAACAATGTTAAACAAAACTAAACAAGAGAAGCACGTTACCTGAAATTACACAGCTGTGATCAGTGAATAAGCTCCAGATCACATTTGATTACAGCTGTGGTTATCTTGATCACTGAAAGTGCCAGTTAGTTACATTGGAAAAATCAAAACTAGATAAGCTCGCCTACCATATCTTGGAATGCCATGATAACTATTTCCTTGACCGTAGGGACCATTTCTGCCTGCTCTGTTTGGTTGCTTTGAATTCCTTCTGTGGAGTCTTGTGCTAGGTATGTGGATGTGTTCAGTGTGCAAAAGCAAGTGGAGACTATAAATAAACCAGTTAAGAATCTCCTGGCTTCTTTGTGGTAAACGCTTGGCTCAACTTTAAACTTTCTCTTCATTTGGTTCTTGAAACTTCAAGATACCATTTTAGCTGGCATGGCTCCAGTGGCTGATATAATGTATATAAGTGCTACTGTGATACTGTAGTGAGTATGAATACAGGCATTTAGTGGGAACATTGTGCACAGTATAAAACCATATGCTAGACCCTTGGGATGGGTTTCACGGGGAAGTAAATCTCACAGAGCTAGATGGGGCTGATGCGGCTACCCAGACTAAGTTCTGACCCACACTCTCCTCCCCACAGCCTACCCTGTTTCTCCCCCTAGTCCAAGATGGACCCCAAAACCTGTGGAGATTCCTTTGTATCATTTGGAGGGGGAAAGAGCAGTGTGGCAGAGTTGGCTGAACCTTTCCTTCTGCACAAAAGGGAGAGATTCCCTGTGTGGAAGGCACCTGTCAGGTAGATCTAGGGGAGACAATCTTGGCCTTAATAATTAGCAACATATATATTATAACTGTTGATTGTACATGATGATGATGTCACAGCATCATGTGTGTTCTTCATGTCACTCTATAGTCCAATTCACGAAGAGCAACAGATGTCACAGAAGAATATGCAAGCTCCCACTGAACACTTGGCATGACATTTAGTCCTTTTTTGGATCATTTTTTTGCATCTCTCTTCTTCAAAGTGTTTACAATCTTTATTGAGAGTTGCTCTCTGTTCAGGTCTGTCCTTGGCTATATCTTTGAAGTTATCAGTATTTACGCTGCATGAGGTGAAATTCTGCATAAGGGTGTTTTTGAAGCATTTTTGTTGACCACCCAACCTGTGCTTTCCAAGGTACCATCTCTTTGCGAGTGCAGGATATAGATCTCTAACAGAGCACTACAATTGGCAGACTATTGCAAAAGAACAGCAGACTTGATTGCTGGAGAGCTATTTTGTCTTCCAAAAGAAGTAGAATGTAATCAATGTTTTTCTGATAGATGAGATTTCCATCACTAGTACTTCCAAAATTTTATTAAACCAAGATGTTTTTGATTATTTTCACCTGTAACTTCTCTTCTAAAATATGATTTAGCTTTGTTTTCAATATTGCCAGTCACGCTGAAAACAAAAATAACTTCATACTAACAATACCCTTCAGATTCATTAGATTCAATCTTGGAAATTCAATGTAGATTCCACATAAGGGCCTTGATCTTGCAATCAGATCTGTGGGAGTATAAGAGAGTTTTGTGAAGAGGGTAAAAAGCATGTTAATAGAATGCATCTTGGATGAGCACCAGTTAATTAAAAGCAAAATACTTGTATATAGTTTAACTGGAAGGAGAAAGGATGCAAAGACACATGCATATGTGCGCAGGGCCGGGGCAGGGAAGGAAAGACATCAGATAATTAGAGTTATGCAAAATATTTACTTTGATCCGTGAACCTACTCAATTTTATCAAGGGTCACTATATTTCAGCTATGCCTGCAATGTGCAGGAGGTCAGACTAGATGATCATGATGGTCCCTTCTGGCCTTAAAGTCTATGGGCTATGAAATCTGCAAACACTACTTACAACCTGACCTCCCTCCTGCTCCATTCCACACAATAAGCCCTGGGAACTCTTCAGGAATGCCTGGGGGCTAGTCTACATTAGAAGCACTACATCGGTGCAGTTGCACTGATGCAGCTGTGCTGCTGTAGCGCGTCTGGTGAAGACGCTCTATGCCGACAGGAGAGAGCTCTCCCATAGGCATAATTACTCCACCTCCACGAGAGGTGGAAGCTATGTTGGCAGGAGAGCATCTCCCACTGATATAGCGCCAGTGTGGACAGTGCTTAGGTCGCTGTAACTTGCATCACTCAGAGGGGTGGTTTTTTTCACATCCCTGAGTGACATAAGTTAGATCAACATAAGCGGTAGTGTAGGCTGCCCTCAAGTCTTTTTGGATGGCTCAGGTCGCTGGAGAGTTAGGGAGAAGATGGATGCTGTCTTTAAAGGCTGGAATTCCATGAACCTCAAGGTGAAATGGAAGGGCTGATTCACTTTAATCCCCTGTAAACTGAACTGCAGAGTGGCGTTTACAAGCCCCATCATGAGGTTAGCCTGGCAGGATGTGCACTGCGCTAGTATTAATCATTAGTGTTATTAATAATTAATATTTATATCATTTGCTTGTTTTATTATTGCAAACAGTTATGAGGTGCCCATCACCATAGTATCTGGGTGCAATTTATATACAGACTTGTGGCCTGGTTTTCAGAGGTGGTGAGCATCCTCAACTTCCACTGAAATCCATGGGAGCTGAAGGTACTCAGCGCCTCTGAAAATCAGGCCATTAAGCCATAGGGGGCTAGCTTTGCAAAGAAACAGAGGTATAGTGACACAGCGTGTTGCCATACCTAACTTTTAGGTGCGCAGAAAACCAGTGGGATTCCCAAAGCCTGAGTTCAGCGTCTAGGCTTCCTATGCAATGAATAGGGAGAGAGAGGTGCCTCAGAATGGGGTTCACAGAAGCCAGCTAAGTGGCTCCTAGCCTAAGATAGTCAATGGGAGATGGCAAGCCAATGGGTGTGTGCTAAGCCTCACTCCTTCTCTTGGAGATAGGCACCTAAGTCCAGGCTGCAAGGACGTGCCTCCCTCTGTTTGGGATTTTCAGCTACAAACAGGGGTGCTGGAACAATTTGTATAGTGGGGGTGCTGAGAGCCATTAAACCAAACTGTAAATCCCATATATGATGGAAACCACTTCAAGACAGCGGGTGTGGCAGCATCCCCAGCCCCCCTAGTTTCAGCACCTATGGCTACAAACCCTCTCTTGGCATTAGGAGCTGCTGCTGTTTTAGCGAGGAGTTGGAAGTGTGTGTGGGGGGGGTGGGGGGGCAGAGGACAAGGACCTTCCTTCGACCTTTTAGCCCAGGGGGTTATGGTACTCAGTAGCAGGACTGGATCCTGGTCTCCTACTCTAGCCACCGGCAACAGAATCTTTCTCATGGTTTTCCCCCTCGCTTTGCCTCTGGCCCAATGATACTTTCATTATTTATCTGCAATGGAACAGCTTCAACAGGAGAGACTGAGGAAGCCTCCCAACCGAATATTGCACAGCCAGTGGTTAGGCCAGGCACCTGAGGTGTGGCAGCTCTGTGTTCAAATCCCTTCTGACCCTCTGGGGGTGGGCAGACTTGTACTGCAGGTCTCCCACAACCCTATAAGTCCCCTAACCACTGGACTAAAAGTTACAATGGAGGTTGTCCTCCTTCTTTCCTCCCAGCTGTTTTATTTAAGCTCACCTGTAGGGGCTTGATCTGGTAGGCGAGGTCTGAGCGTGCTTACCGGATTGGGCCCCACAGGCGAACTAGATGAAGGAATGCCTCTGGTTTGTGCATCGCTCTGGGCCTTAGGCAACTGGATGCCAGGTCTGAGGCTGCAGTGCACATGCACAGAGGCAGAACAGTAAATGCGCAGGGAACTTTTACTGCAAAAATGTAGGCACCAAGCAAGTTTAGGTGCCTACAAGGTTCAGGGGCAGCTGAGTGGAGGTTTTGTGACTCCCACTGGGGCCTGATTCTGGGATTTCGGTTCCTAAAGTGGCACTTAGGCACCTAAGTCCTTCTGTGAATCTAGCTCAGGGGGCATGTGTTGTGCTCCATGACCTCCTATGCCCCCAGATTACTGATCAGGAGACAGACCAAGAAACCTATTGATGCGCTAGGTGGCAGAATGTTCCATAGCACACTGGGGAAAGAAATACATCTAACAGTTAATGCCTTGTACAAATCACACAAGCTTATGGCAGTGCTAGCCAAACATTCATGGCTGTAATTTACAGTGATCTTCAATCACTGGAGAAATAATTACCTTTTGCTAGATGTTACAAAATGGTGGCACTGAAAGGAACTAAGGCCCTGATTGCCTAAGATTCTACAGCATGTGGGTAACTTTAAGCACGTGACTTCAATGAGACAACTCATGTGCTTCTGAATCTTTCTGAATTGGGGCCTAAATCCTTCAGAGACCTGACTGTCCCTTGCTCTTCTCTTCCTCCTCCTCAGTAGTAACCTCTTCATTTTTCTTATACAAAATTGTTAATTTTAAATAATAATAATGATTAATAATATAGAAACACTTTTGTTTGAAAAAAAAAAAGTGGCAAGCATTACACATTCCATAAAAGGAAAAATCTGCTTGGTTGACAATATAAATGGAGTATATGACCTCTCTTGATACACAGCAATCACTTGAATGGGAGAATATACCTCAAATCAAAGCAAGTATCAGATGCATATGCAGGGCCCCAGAAACTCTATAATGGCTGGATTCCTGACAGCCTTTTTTTACATGCTGAATATAGAAAAATTGATTTTAAAAAATCTCATCTATGGACAGGACTGGAGTTTCACTAACTGGAGAGAGAGTACCTTATTTAAATGATTCTCCGCAGCAAAAAGATAACTGTAAAGTGATATACAAGCTAACTGTACTGAGAAATAAAGAGCATTTATTCTGTCAGCTCCCAGATTCTTTTCCTTCCCTTTTAATGATCTGATTTTCTGATGGGGGCCTAGGGCACCTCTGCACTGGCCAGTTGATCCTGACCAAAGCAAGGCATGTATCCCTGGGAATTTCTGCTATCCCCGGCAGAGACTCTGAAAAGAGGGCATTGGTCAGGAAAACTGAATGGTTGTAACCTGCCTTTTATCCTTTAGAATTCCACTTCCCTCAGCCCAGCTTGTGCTGCAGTATTTGCCACACACATCTTGGGACCAGCAGGGTGGTCCACACACATCTTGCATCTGGGAGGAGTGGAACAGCTGTGTCTTGAAAGAATGATGCTAATGTAGCTCTGTGATTTGGCCACCAGACTAATGTGGTGTGATCAGGTCTCTTCCCAGGACACTGAGGGCAGTGTCTACAGTGATGCAGTCTGGGCTGGCTCCGAGTTACATATATCTATGTAGAGAGAGAGAGAGAAAGAGAAATTAAACCTCATCTCCCATAAAGCGACACACACAACTGCCTGCCAAACCACCCAGCTGGCTCAAGACGCAGGTACTTTGAAGGGACGGTGGGAACGAAGATTGTTTTCCTACCTTCCTTCTTTATTGTACTAGACCATGTAAATTTGTAGAAAAGGTCTGTGAAATTAATTATACTGTGAGTTCTTGGTAACCAATGAATTGTAAATTACATTATTAAAACAGCATCAGAGAACTCACTGATCTATTATTTTTTAGGGAATGAACGAAGAGGAGAGCTTTATCTGCATTACAGGTCATTCTAGCCACCATACAGCAAGGAAAAGGAAAATTATGATAGTATTTTTATTTCTATATAAACTGCAATTGAAACAATATGTTATTGTTTTGTTTTATTAAAATCATCATGCATTTTGTGTACGTCAGATTATATTTATAATGTTATTATATGTGTGTGTGCATATACAGTTCATGGTGGTTCAGTACATTATCTATCTATCTATCTATCTTATTCTAGAAGACGTTTGAAGGAAAGCTGCTGTTGAGCTGTTTTTCTACTGCAATACTGTAAAGCAATATAAATAAATACTATGAAATATCTCCTCCCTCCATATATGTGTACATATGTATATAATGTAACTAATAAGATGCATGCCTATCATCAGCCTGATCACTTTGTGTGTATATTGTATTCCTTACCCTACCTTTCTCTTTTTAGATTGCAGGGTTTGTGGAGCAGGGACTCTGCGTTTGTACAGTACCCTGCAAAATGGACTCCCAATCCTGACTGGGGATTCTGGGTGCCACTGTAATACAAATAATAATGCATAAAGGAAACCCTCTGAGGCAGCATGGTCATGACTGAGAAAACACTGATAGGCTGCTCTCCCTTGTGAGACATCTGCCCCAATGTATGCTCCTCTCCTCCCCACAACATTCCATCCCCTTCCACACTCCTTTTACCAGACGCCCAATTGCTCATGGACTTTTCTGTAGATGAGAGCTGGTTCCAACATGTTGGTTCTCCTCTTCTGTATGCCACCACCATGAATGCTAGCCTTTTGTGTAACTCTTTACATGCACTCCCCAATGACACATGAAGTGGTGGCCATTTTTACCCATTGCCTGTAGCAGAGATTGTTGGATGCATCCAACATCTATTCTTTTAAAGTGAAGTAGTATGTGTGGCTAGGTGTAGAGTCGTGTGATTTCCTTAACACCATTCCTGAAGAAAAGAAGTGAGCAGGGGAAACCTCCAGTGGAATTTCCCCTCCAACTCTCCTTACATTCTCTTACTGATGTGAGGTGGAAAAGGATATGCTGAATCCTACCCTGGAAAGGAGAAACAGCAGGTGGAAACTTTTCACCCTGAACTGCTCAAGGCAGGGCTATATTTTCATGTAGGTTTGGACAGGACCTAACACAATGGAGTCCCAATACCAATAGGGGTTCTCTGGGAGTTACCATAATATAAATACAGAATAAATAAGGATCATAATTCTTTCCCCACTGGCGAACAGAATCAGTCTCCGCCTGATCCTCATCCCTCCACTGAAGGGATCCAGCAGGGAAGGTTTATCAGGCAAAAATTTTGGTTTCCCCCAACTGCCAGAGATAGTTATTCTTTCACCAGAGGCTACAGAGCCTCAGTTTGAATTGAACACAAATAACCTGAAACATTATTGTAATATGAGTAAAGACCTGATAAAAACATAAAATGGGCCTGATTCTCCACTCCATTACAGCATCAGCGATGTCACACTGGTACAAAAAACAGTGTTACAGAATGGAGGAACAAGTCCATTTTTTAAAGACAAACTATTTTAAAAAAATGGAAAAAACAATATTTTGGAGTAGTTAATGTCTGGGTAAGAACTATGTTAGTTCTAATTAGCAATTCAAAGCAATAGCTCTGCCTTTGCTGTCACTGATCAAATCCAAAAAAGACACCATAACCCTCTTACAAGTCAACTCCTTAGGCAATTCTCCCATATACGGGTGCAGTGCATCCCTAAATTCAAAAGATGGCAGCATTTTACTTATGCTGCTTGAAATAAAGAAGAATCCAAGTGTGCAGAAGAATGTCATGACTGAAAAATCCTCAGTTACGAAATGCACATATCATGTTCTGAAAGATTAAATTTAATGTACAAAGAATTTGTTCCTAGAACTGTAGATTTACAAACAAATGCTATTAATTGATCATTGATATTAGCAAATGTAACACTTCATTTTTCAAGGGAATATTTGTATAATTTCTCCTTGTTGCGCAACCATAACTCCCATGATCCTGCACACATATAAAACTGACTATGCATCCAAGTCAAGCATTGCCTTGGAACAGACACCTGAAGAAGGGACTCACTGAGATACACAAAGTAGACATGATATTTGAAAGAACTGTAAAGCTGTTCTAAAGAAAAATGATCAAATCCACTTCTCCCAAATCAAGGCTCCTGTTCAACAAGGTTCTTGAATACACGCCTAAATAAAGCTTTCAGTTAGTCCCATTGACTTAGTTAAGCGTACACTTAAGATACTTGCTGAGTCAGGGCCAAAGAGTCTATTTTTGATGTTGATTTCATTTTTCCTTCTCTCCTTTATGGTCCTACGAAGTGGACCACTTTCAATGGGAAGAAATCATCTGTGCAAAAAGGGAACAAAGTACAAATACTAATTTAAAATAAAAACCTGGAATGTTTTGATGCAGAGCAAGTTCTTTGTGACCAGCCATCACTTGCCTTCTATTTGTGCAAGGTTTAGATGCATATTTACTGTGCCTTTTAAAAAATTGCATACTGTTAACAAAGAAATAGTAAATTAGAGAACAGGTACATTTAAAGCATGCACTGGATCATAGGAAAATTAGGGTTTACATAAGGCAAATGCATTTCACCCAGTTACCCCCTGTTTAATTTTTAATAAAATGTTGCTCTCCAGAAAAAAATTGCTTTGTTAAGCATTGTATTTGCTTCACTCAGCCAGCCAGCTTTCTTGGAACGTTAAAGAACCTAGGACAATGCAAATACCCATTTTGCTGTTCTGTTTACATCTAGCAAATAACAGATGTTGCACTACTGAAGATGCACATCTGATGCATCTGAGAAGGGATTTATAAAATATACACCCTAAACCAATAACAGCTTTAACGCTAAATATTTACTATGGAATAGAACCAAATCAGTACATGGGGGATACAAGTGTTCTGGCAGTTCTGTTCATGAGTATAACAGTTAGGCATGTGCACAATGGTGCTTGAAATCAGGTGGGAGTAGGATTCTTGTGTGACCTCAGATGTGCGTCCACATTTGCCAAAGAATAGAGAACCTGGACAGATGGATTTGTAGCCTAAAGAAGTGAAACTTCATAAGCTTTATAGTACATAGTTGCTAGAGAATCTCTGACGGAATCCGTGCAATTCACTGGTTGGGTCCCATTGATAGATATTCCTGCTTTTCCCTTGGGTGAAATTATCCACAGCGTAGCTGCCTCTCTGGCTCTAGGGAGGTGCAGTTTGAATACCAGGGGTGAATCTAGCACAGCATCTCCAGGCAAACCTGCAGGGATCTGGGGTCAATCCCTGCAAATAAACCTCAGCTGATCTGCTTTGAGTAGCCCACACAAATGGAAGCCTGAAAGATTAATTCATTCCTAATTATAATAAAATTAGTGTTTGCAAAGGCCAATAGGTCTGCAATGCTTTTTATGAAAATACTCAGGATACTCATTGAAGTTAATGAGTATTTTGCTACTGAATTCAGTTGGGAACAGGACAGAGTCCTAACTTTCCTGGCTTAGAATTTGCTACTCTTTGAGTTGCCTTGAAATAAGAGCTCAAGCACTTTTATAAATGCACTGAAGGGTTGTCTAATTGTCTGTAAAATCTTCAAGTAATTTATATCCTCTGCTGAATACTATTTTGTAACCTCTTATAGCTGTTCTCCTCAGTGAAATATAACAGATAACCCTACTGCAAACGCCTGCTAGAGAAATATTTTCTCTATGATGGAGGCACACATATTTCACTAAAGGATGTGCCATACTAATCCTTTCTAAAATGATACCAATAGGTCCTTAAAATGCAGACTCCAAAAGATTATTTCTACTGCTTCCGTTCCCTGTGGTGGCATATAATTTTCTTGCTAAAAGGATATATCCCATTAGAGAATATTTGTTTAAAATCATAGATGCATTTATTTGAACACTACAAGATGCTACACACTGGGAATGGATTCCAGTGAACAATACTAATATTGATTCTTTCTATGGACAATAAAGGGGTGTTTAAAAGTTATACTGTATCTTGCTGCCAAATGTAAAATATTCAATATTAACTTTATTGAATAAGCAATTAATAATACAATAATAACAATAACATCTTCAGTCCTTACACAGGCAAAGCTCTTGTGTATACCATTGGGAGTTTGTAAAGAGCAAAGAATGCAGCATTTGGTCTTGTCAGTGTAGACTATGTCCTCAGATGAGACAGATATAATAACATATGGAAAGCACCACTAAAATGTCCATGAAGTATAAGCTTTAACACATGCTATCATCACTATTGAAAATGAAAAACAAAGACACTGTTTTACATGTCCCTCCCATAATCTCTCACACACAGATTTGCACAAAATCACATTGATCCCACTGGCCCCTTGATTTTAGTATCAAGGTGTTTGTCTGACTCTGTCAGGTTAGATATTGACGCCATTATAAGAACTGAGGACATATGACTGGAAGGAACCTAGCAGTCACCAAGTCCAGTCCCCTCCTATCACAGGCAACCTTTATTTTGCGCTTCCTAAACTAAGGTAAATCAGGAGTGACTTAAAAAAATGTCAATGGAGAGATACTAGTGTAAGTTGAAGGAGAATTGTGCCCTGGTTGCTTAGCTTTTTGAAATTGCATGTTCAGTGAGTCTGCTTATGTCATTTTTATTGTACACATTTTCTTGGGATCTTTTCTGTAGGAGATCTAGATCTAGATATTTATATATAAATCAGACCCGTTCATTGTGAAACCTTTCGTTGTCTATGACTGTTACGATAATAAATGTTGTCGAGCTCTGGTTATTACATGCACAGATCTGTACTAACTGCTCTCCACCACTTTCCCATTCTCTCACTTTAGCAACACCCTACACACCTGTTCAAATAATATTACTATTGCCTTGTGTTGACACCAAGTCCACCCTTTCCTTTCATATAATAAGAGCTCCTGGTGAACTGTAAATTGAAAGCTAGTGGTAGCAGAAGCTGATTGTTTACCTGTCTCCAGTTTGTTGCCACAGATACTTCTAGCAAGAATTGAACAAAGATCAGTTTGACATCCTTGTTAAGCAGGATTTGCCCCCCACTCCACCCACAAAAGTTAACCAGTTGCTATTCAACTTTGAGTTCTGCAGGTGTTCCATAACACCTGTCTGAAAGAAAACAAAATACAGTTTGTTTCAATATGGATATTCCCCTAGCAGGTTAAAAGAAAAACTCACCCTGCAATATAGACACTAGCATTTGTAATATTTCAGTGAATCCAAACAAACAGAGAACAATACCTCTGTTTATATTTAGCATTCAAGCTTAACATAGTAAAACAATTCCAAACAATCTAATTTAACAAGCATCTGATCCTGCTACCACTGAGTTAGTGGCCAAACTCCCATTGACTTCAATAGGAGCAAAATCAAGCCCTAAGTGGCTCTTCTGAAGGGAAACAGAATCTTACAACTTTAAAAATGTTTGTTATAGGGCATCTGTGTTATGGGCCAAATTTCCAAATGAGTGTTGTTGAAATGCATACATATTTTCCCACACAGTTAAGTTAGACACACGAATACCAAGTGAAAACACTCCAGTTGAGGTTTGCATGCATGCATAGCAGCATGCAAACACAACTCCCAGTTTACACATGTGCACTGGGGTGTTTGCACATCTAGGTCAGGCACATATAAACGTGGGTGCATATCTGTGACTGCCTATCTGAAAAGCAAGGCTTTTTAAAGGGTCTAATCAAAACTCCTATTGAAGTCATCGGGAGCCTAACTGCATAGAAAAGTAGCTTATAGGACTCAGATTATACCATTCTATTTGTTTTGCATTTCTTCTTGCTGTAGAACTATCAGAGGAGACACCACAGCTACATGTAATATCTGACCCAGAATGAACTATTGTCATTTTAGATTCTTAGATAAAAATAAATAGAAGTCCAAATCCTGGTATCATTACTCAAACCAAAGTTTGTGACTTAATTGGTAGTTATGCCTGAACAAGGAATGTGACTTAAGAGTCTGATCTCCATTTATCAGTGTAAATCCAAAATAACTTTAATGGAGTGACACCATTTTAAATGGTAAAACAGATCAGAATCTGGGCCTGAGCAAGGAAGGAAGGATTTTGCCCATACCTTTAGAATCTATCATTCAATCACTCCATGTCTGGATTTCCCATTTAATGGCTGGATTCAAATCCTATTGCAATCAATGGTAAGGCTCCTACTGACTTCAATGGGCTTTGAAATAGTGTCTAAGCTCAGATCCTGTAAGGTATCTAGGTACCTAAGTGCCACTGATTTAAATGGGAATTAGGTGCCTAAATACCTTTGGGGGTTTGGGCCTAAGTCTGTAGGCATTCCAAAGCATGAAGGAACTGCAGAATCAGGTATACTGGAAACTAATTGTTTCCCAGAAAACATTATTATAAGCAATTTGTCCATTTCAATAATGAAAACTATGCAGGACTTAAACATTCTATTTCACTACAAAAAGAAGCTTACTATATCAGAGTCCATTATAACCAGGGTCAACTGTAATTAGAATAATTTTCTTTCTATTTGACTGTGAAAAGATGTTCCTGCATTTATGGGAAAGTGTGTACTATACTGATGCTTGCCAGTTTGACAGAAATGTATATATTGACTATAAACATTTCCTCTCGGCTGCAACTTATATAAAACTGTTACCCAGGCAGGAAGTATATTTATTAATTTTTTATTTTTTGCGTATGTTCAATACATTTCATACTAAATTGTGAAAGTGCAAAACAAAATTTAGATGTTTATCATGATCAGATGTTTTGTTGTAGTCGAAAACAACTTTGTCTTTCAAAATTCAAAGCTAACAGCTTATTGATGGTGAGGGTCTAGGACCTCTTGAATGGATCAGCTGAATTTTAAACAATTTGAAAATAGATATATGCATGTACAGCAACTTTTTCATTGTTTTTATTATGCTCATCTATAGGAAATGATGAAGTCTTTAAGAGGTTAACACAAACAACATACACCTAGAAGTGGGTCTGTTTAAACTGGGTAAGCGAGGCAGAACATCCATACAACAAGTAAATTACGTTGCCAGTAATTTTTAGCATTCCCATCTCTATTGTTGTAGACATTTGTGTTTGAATGGGCTTTATCTGCCTCAGCCCAGCTTTGCCTCCTTCATGATCTTGCACTGAGGTTATAGGGTCCTATTATCTATATGGGCCACTCATGGAAACTGTTAAATTCTCCTCACAGTTTCTTACACATCCTTCCATTTAGGTGGAACTGCTCACCACCCCATTGAAAAAGAAGGGTGTGGGGCCCCTAATGTTATTCTTTAATATCTGAAGATACACGGAGTCATCAACATGGAGGCCCTGTGTCTGTGCACGGATTCCTGGCCCCTCTCTGCCCAAACTAGTCCCATACCACCATGGTTCCTGAAAGATCCTGTCCAGTGGGCTTCCCCACTAGCCCCACAATCCAGACTGAGTTCCCATCCGCATCTCAAATTGAGGAAAGGAAGTGAGTTGACACTGATACCGTCATCATTAACGTAACTACTAAAGTTACACGGGGCTGGGAAGTGTGATGCTGCCCTCTTGGCCATTTCCTCAGCAAGCTTTCTAGAGGTGCAGTCCATCCTCCAATTAGCCCCGGTATAGAGGCTTCAGCAGGGTCAAAGGGAAAGATGAAGATGTGAATACAGCATTCTGCCCTTCTGCTCCCTTAAGGCCAGGATCTGCTCTATCCTCTGCTTGTGGAAGCAGACGGTTCATTCTAGCCTGTAATCCTGCATTTCTGACATCAGTATGTTTACACAAGATGTCACAAATGCAGCTCAATGACTCCACTGCCAGTGAGTGAAGAACAAGACACACTGTCAAGAAGGGAAAAAAATTCTGACGAAAAGGACATGAAAAGTTAAATAGGTTTATATTAGTCTGATGAATTTGAAAGTTTTCTCCTCTTTAATGTTTGCAGAGGAGCTCTTCCAGTCTGTTGAATACATAGAGTGATATTTATTTTTAAATGATGTAAATCCATGTTTAGATGATAGACTGTAGACTCTCTGAATGAAGTGGTGGCCTGTTGAATAAATAATACACTTTAAAAAAGTCTAAATATGAATTTACAAGATAAAGTGTAACGGCTTCAAAGGAGCCATTGATCTATGGAGTACATAATACGCATGTTAGAAGTCATTGAAATACTTATTTACATGACATGCTGCTCACAAGGAGCCATTATGGCCTTTAAGTAAATGGTATGCAGTGTAAAAATTGTCTAAGCAAATCATTTCTTTTTATCAGACACTAGTGTATCATGTCAGCTGATAAACACATTCCTTTTTGAAAAAAACAAACCCAAGGCTAAAAGAAGGTGAAATAAAAAAAACATGTCAAAGGGTGTTTCCAGCCCATCGAAAGAAGGATAATTAGCGTATGTCTGCAGTGCAATTAGGCACCCGTGGCTTACCCATGGCAGCTGACTCCGGCTCTCGTGGCTTGGCCTAAGGGGCTGTTTAACTGTGGTGTAGACATTCAGGCTTGGGCTGGAAGCTGGGCTGTTGGATCCTGCGAGGTGGAAGGGTCCCAGAGCTCAGGCTGCAGCCTAAGCCTGAACATCTACCCTGCAATTAAACAGCCCTGCGAGCCCAAGTCAGCGGGTTTTTAATTGCAGTGTAGACATTTAATTGCTCCTGGCCTACATTAGTTCTGCCACCATTGTTAGGACTGGTGCTAGAACACCAGTGGAAGAGTTGCTAGCATTTCTCTGTGTACACAAGCCCTATGGGCCATATTTTCCCCTTACAAGCCAAAAGTGCAAATGGGAACACCCTAATACCAGTCCCCCCCCCCCCGACTTCGTAAAAAGTTACCGTACAATTGTTTTTCCTCCCGCTGATGTGTTTATCCTCGCTCCATGTATGTTCTGAGCAGACAGTAGGGCTACAAAAAACCCTGAAGGTTAAGGATCCATGCAACAATACCCTAAGTCTGCCAATCGTGGCCAGCTGTAAAGAGGGGGCCCCCTCTGGGTGCCATCTTCCACATTGTCCCCTAGCCATAGCAACACAGCTGGCATGCTAACTTTGCTGCCATTGGCTGAATGGCACACTGTTGCACTCTTTGACACCTCTGACGGGGAAAGTATTAACTTGCAACACATGGGACCCTATTCAAAGCCCATTAAAATAAATAGGACTCCTAGCATTGACTTCAATACGCTTTGGATCACGCCCATAATTTTTGTGTATAGGAGCATACCACTTAGTGGAGTTCAGTCTCAGGACAATACCCCTTTCTCTGTGTTCTGTTTACTGTATGACTCTACTGTGAAAGGGATTTAGTTAGTTATACAGGGGAGTGTGGGCCAGCATCCTACAATGCAGGCTTTCCCCCAAAACTGCTTTTTCTCTGTTTTTGCTCTACTCTGCACTACAGATTGAGTGAGTGATGTTGGTTGGAGCATAGGGGCTTTTGTCCTTATACCCTCTTGTGCCTAGGAACTGCAGGGTCTAAGAACAGTACCATGGATTATAAACTGTATGTAACTCCTATTTGTGTTGTTGGAAGAGCAGACTTCTATATGTACTGCACAACATAAGGGCAACAGTAAGAGTTAAGGATGCAGTGTTTACCACAAGTGAGTCTTAACTCTTCTTGCCTTTTGTGCATTTAGGAGAGATCTATAACCTTAATATGTCTTGTGGTTTTATTACAATGTGGATCTGCTCAATGTGTAAGATGTGTAAGATGAAAGAATAAATTAGGAAGGTATTTTATATAGAAAAATACATTTGTGAATCTTTTTCAATTAAATGGACCAAACAGTGTTGGGTCACTGGTGTAAATCTAGAGTATCTCCTTTAATGTATATGTATATGCATCAGGCATAAATGTAGCTCAGTATGTTTTTGGACAATACTATATAACAGGATATTTAATATTGCTTTGAGAATAATGTAGGTAATGATGTCTGCATTCCAACAGAACAAACCATGAGATGGTATTGCAACTAAAATCACTGTTTTTATACCACTATTTTTTTTTGATACCATAAAGATGTAGGTAAAATTTAAACACACAGAGCTATTCATTCATTCAAAAAGAAATAGTAAACTAATATCTTACGTTTACATAATGCTTTTCATTCTATGATCTCAAAGTACTCTTCAAATGTTTAATTAATCTAGCATTAGAACACACCTGTAAGGTAGCTATGGAATATATTACAAGCACTTCTCCTATGACTGAAATGCCTCAACTGTTTAACAGCAACACTACACGATAATTTAGGAAGTGAAAACAAATGCCATAGCCATCTGAAATGGCAGAGAATAATTAATAAACAGAATTAATTTGACTAGAACACTGCAGTAAACACCTTCATGCTTATGAAATTGGAAAGGGATCCTTAATGACTGCAAGTGATCAGAACTTTAATATTGCACCTAATCTAAAACACACAGTGTGACATATCTAATAATCATTGACATTCAATGGATATTATACGAGTTAAGGATAGAAAAGACCTATTCAGTCACCTCATCTGTCCCGCCTTCCAATGCATTTTACAGCCCCTTTTCTAATGTAGTTTTAAATGATCTCAAGCAATGGAGAAGCAATGTCTCGTGACTTCTCTTAAGAATCCATTCTGGAATCAATTAACTGATCCTGATAATCAGCCTACATTTTCCTAAAGTAAATTTCCTCCCATATCTGAAACTTTTGTCTCACAGCAAGATGTATTAAATAATAATATCTAAGAGTTTGTCCATTCATCTCACTGTACTTTACAAAGATAAGTACACATCATTAAAGACATATAAGTGGAAAACTGAAACACAGAGAAGTTAGACAGCAACTTGCTCCAGAGCAGGGAATAGAACAGTTCTCCCTGTTCCTAATCTGACAGCCATGCCACTGGTCAACCATAACTTTTGTCAATGAAATGACTCCTTTTAAGGAATGATTTTGGTTCTGTCTAACAATAAATCAAAGACATTTTGGGAAAGACTTTTTTTAATTTTATGAATATTCATTGAGGTGGAGCAAGTGAAACTATGTATACTGTTAAATAAGTTATTTTGTAAGAAGCTAAAAATGGTGACCAATAAACTTTATAAGTAAAAAAACCCCAGTAGTTAGGCGTGTACTGATGTTAATAATCCATAAACAAGCTGTTAAGTTTTCCTTGTTTAGAGTTTCACACATTGCATAAGAAATAAACCAAGAACAGCATCTTCTATGTGTGGACTATTTTTCCTTTTTAATGCTGCATTGAAGCCTTTAAATCTGGAGTGTCAAGGATATTTATATAACAACAGAAGATTTTTCATGGCATTTAAAAAAATTAAATTTTCTGAATGATCTAAATTATTGCATAGTAACATTTTTTAAAAACCTACGGCCAAAGCCTTGCCCCATTCAAATCCATGGGAATTTGCCTTTAGGTATCAAATTGTTAAATAGATGCAGGGGTACAGATTCCAGCAGTTCTCCCAATAAACTCTTTATTTGTGCAAACATTACAAAGTGGCTTCATATTTTTAAGGCAGCTCGTTTTGCTTTTTCCTTCCTACTACCCCGACATAGCAGCATAGTGTTTAATTGGCAACAGCAGGTATAAACAAAAAGTATTACTGAAAATTCAGTCTTGTTGACTTCTGGGGGGGGGCCGGGGGCGGGAAATCATACATAGTATGTCCAGCTATGTAAGATAAAATAGGTGGGCACTACAAATGCCAAATTTTAAAAAACAACAAAAAAATCCAACAAAACAACCCTGTTCCCCAAGATGAATAGTTTAAACAACTCCATGGGGAAGGTAAAGGTTTTTATGAATTTTCCTTTTTCTGTACCACGAGAAAAACAGACTTCAGTACAAAATTATAGTATTAGTGTTTTTATTACTTACTCTCATTGCATTATTTGAAGAAAGCAGCATTAAATGTTTTTTACTTCAGAGAAGCATTACTTGACGTTACAATAACTTATATTTAGTTTATTAAACTAACATTATTACAACCTCAAAGGTGGGACTATAGGAAGGTTCAGAACCTGTTTCTTGTCTCTTAAACCAGTTTTACACACATCAAACTCCAGTGATTTTAATGTATATGCAGTGGCGTGTTTGCTGTTTTTTTGGCTTGTTTGATCTTAATGCAATTATTTTAAGAAAATATTCATTTTGTTAACATATTACCACTTTAGTTGTTAGCCAACCACCACAGCAGTTCATTTCCTCATAAATATTTAACATAATAAAAAAAAAGTCCCTTGGGCCCTAACACTTTTGACACTTGTATAATCTAAAACAAATCCTCCCACTTTTTAAATCAAACAGACCATGTTACACACACAGTTGGCTAACTATTTACAAAGCACCCAATTAAATTCTGCTTAATTCTCCCACTGTCTGAAAATCCCACCTCACTGGTGCGTGGACTACTGATCACACAAAATGCGTAACTTTCTCATAGCTTGGACATTACTTTACAGACTGTAAAACTTTATTGTACATAAGACTGCTATAAAATGAACTCATCCATTAAGCAACACCTATAAGAAGTGAAGCAATTGTATAAATTTAGAGGATTGAAGAAATAAGCAGAAGAATCACAGTACAAAGACACGTAAATCTAGTTTAATGTTCACATGTAGCATTTACACATCAGAGAGATTAAACAGGATTTTAACTGTAACATAGCTGCAATGAAATGAAAGTCATTTTGTATTAGAAAAATAATCTTGATGCGGTTATCTGATTTTTGGTCTACTTAAGTTCATTTTAAGATGGATTTACATCACTGATCGTAATGACTTTGCTTGTGTGCTTTTCCACAATCCCATATCAATATTCTTTGGACGAAACAGTAATTGTTCATTTGTTAATGGTTTGCCCTTTGGTTGCAAGCAGAGAACTGTTTTCACTTTTTAACTGTAATATGCTATAAGAATGAAAGTTTATGACAATAAACCTTTTGTTGTTAAATGAAGTTCCCCAGTAAGTTTCTTGATTTTGATGCAACAGCAGATTTTATAAAAGCTGATTAAAGACCTAAAGCATTGCCTTCAATATGAAAAAAGTAGATAGAATTTGTTTTTCTAATCTCAGTAAAAAAAACAGTCTTAACACTACTTGTATATAATGCACTAAAAACCCTTGTGCCTAATTGACAAAAGTGTAGTTTCAAAATGTATAATACAATTACCAACATTTTAATCTAGATTAAAGAAAACACGTTTGTATGGACTCAACACGAGTTTATTTGCAATTAGACATCTCATGCAATCATGCAGGACCACTAGCTATAGCTGTAACTTCCGAGTCTAAAAAGACACTGGGCAAAAACCTTAACTGTCAAGATAATTTTCATATTAGCAGCTCTGTACCTGAGCTGTAAATAATGTTCTAAAGAAATATTCCCACACATTAAAAAAAACATACACACCTTTATAATATTTACAAAAAATATTTAATTAAAAATATTTTATAATTACAGTAGTCTATTAAAGCATATACTTTTCTCACTTACACTTATAGAACATCTCTATATATACACAGTATGAAATGTCACTCATTTATCTATACAATATGTAACATTCCTGCAGGGAGAATAAAGTTCCCTGGGCCCCAATAAAATCATCTATTTTAAACAATAGATGTCAAATATATCTACAATGCTCTGGTAGATTAGTAAAGCTTCAAAATTCAGCTGCTCAGTCCCTTACAGTTATACTTCTAAAGTTTGATTTACTCTCGATCTTCTATCCAACAGAAGAGTCACACTTTTCTGCTTAAGTTTTAAGTCTCCTCCCTCCAAAATAAACAAACAATTCACATCTGATATAAAATGCACAGAAAAAAAGACATGTTTAAAATGCTATGAACGTGCAAAACGGTGAAAGGTTCTCTCTCAGAAGGAAGCATGGAAACGAATCTGGGGTTGAATTATTTTTTCCTCTCATCTGACGGCTGATATTTCTTTTTCCCCCTCCCTCTCTAATGTGTTTTTCTCTGCTCCTCTGGCTCTGGATCTGCCTGCTGCACACCTGTGGAAGAGGAATGAATAGAGGGGGTGTGTGAACCGTTTTTGCTCCAGACTGAGTGGCGCCACCAACAAAACACAAGACATGCTTGATCAACAACCCAAAACAAACCAGGTCAAACAACAACCTCAGCTCCCATGCTAGGCCAAAACAGAGGAATACACAGCTGCAAGCACCAGTGATAAGCGCTTGACACAGGGGGTTTAAATAATAATAATAAAACAGGCTCCCTGCAAACCTTGTTTGCTCGATCCAGACCCCATTTCTGCACTCCAGATGAAACAGAAAGGAAAGACAGTCTCAATGCTAGGAAAAGAGACTTCCTTTAGAAAAGAATGTAGGTGCACTCAGGTCAGAGAGGCACTAGTGCTTCTAGAATAATACATTATTCATGCATTTAATGGAGAAGACATTAACTCCCAAGGAATGTGCAAGACTCCAACCCGTTTTAAAAAAAGAGCTAGCTGAAACATGTACAGTGCAAAGGGCACTGGTGTTACAATACCACAGATGGCAGAGATGCAGCCTTTTCTCTAGATGGACAATAATTAATTGAGACTCACCTTGAGAGTGCAGTTCAGCGGCACAGAATACTGTCCCCCTGCTTGTTAACTGCGCCAGCCTGCACAACAAAACACCAGTAAAAAAAAATAAATGAGTGCAAATAATTAGCTCGGCCATGATAACTGTGCTTGTGCCTGGATCACGCACACGGGCAGAGACCAGCCTAGAGAGGTGACAAGCTCTACGATGGAGAGCGCAAGCCACAAGGACTGCCAGCCTGGGCCAGCCAAGTCCTACCGCACACAGCAGGTTGCTAGATTCTCAGCGTGACACCTCCTGGCTCCGACACAGGCAGGGACACCAGGGGCTGCTGAGTGGCACATTCCGAGCACACAGCCGGACCCGTCGCCCAGGCACCGCCGGCTGGAGAGTCACAGGTTTCTTTCTGTCCCTCAGAAGCAAGCGCCTTCTGCTGCTAAGGGTGGATCCCGGAGAAGAAATATCCTTCCCGCTCCCACGCACAGACGTTTATTTTGTATATACATAAGGGTTTATATTATGTGTGTGTGTGTGTGTATCCTGAAACAGTTAAACGTGCACACTCCCCTTAAGTGTTTATATCAGCTATAATACCCTTACGTGTGTACAGAATCATTGTACGGATTCCTGTGTGTGTGTATATATATACACACACACACACACACAAGATATACTCCCCTGAGTGGCTACAACTATACAGCAAGTACAGTAAGGGTATATGTGTGTGCGTATGTCTACACACACGCGCGCGCGCATAGCTCATCATTGTAAGTGTAAGCCTATGCCCGGGTGTAAAGTGTGTGCATCTACAGACGGGTGTGTGTGAGATTCACACACCGAATGGCTCACACCACGGAAGTATGCTGTACAGTGGCTATAGGTGCACACCTCTGCGGACAGATCCTGCTCGCACTGAAGTCAGTGGCGAGACTCCCGCGGACGGAGCACGATCGGGTCTCAGGGCGCCCGTGGAACACACACACGGATACCGTGTCGCACTCACACGCCTAAAGGGAATCTCTGTCGACGCCGGTCGCTGCAGAGACACGGGGAGTCTGGGGTACCCTGGCCACACACCCTTCAGGGAGTGCACAGTACGAGCCCTGCAGTGCCTAGCTGGCTGGCCAATGCTACACGTACACAGTCCTGCCCAGCACGGCCAGGGCAGCGCCTCGCGTTCCCCCTGCCACGGCGCTTACCGGGTCGGTGTTGAGGGCTGTAAGCGGGGTCCGGGGGGTGGCTGCGGGACAGCTCCCTGGGTGCAGCGGGGGTGGCTGCTGTTGCTGCTGCCTGAGCAGAGCCGGGTGCGTCTCCAGAGCCAGCTGCAGGTCGAGGATGTAGTCGATGACATGCTGCAGGATCTCCACTTTGCTGACCCGCTTATTGGGCGGGATGGTGGGCACAAGCTTCCGGAGCCGGCTGTAACAGTCATTCATATCGCACTGCAGGCACAGCGACGCCGGCTCCTCGCCCGACGGGGCCCCCTTGCAGCCGTGTTCGGCCAGGCAGCGCAGAGCCAACTGCCCGCCTCCGCCGCCTCCTCCTCCGCCGCCGCAGCAGCCCGCCTGTGCCTTCCTGCTGGGGTGGCGGACGGGACTGACCGCTTTCATGGTGCGCAGGCGGAGATCCCCTCGGGCACCGAGGCACACCGCGTACCGCCCGCAGTGCAACAAGAGCAAGAGGCAGCGCTCAGCCAACGCAGCGATCCTTTCCTAACGCAACCAAGGAGGGGCAGCCCGTCTCCGGATACAATCTCCGGGCTTTGCCAGAGGGGATGCCAGACCGTGCAAAGAAAATCCCACCACCCAGGCTAGTCATTCACTGCCCTTCCCCTTCTCTCCCCCTACAGCCCAGCCGCCTCTGCTCAGCCCGGGTTGCAGCGCCGCCCTATATATAGAGCACGGGGTACAGACAGGCGGGGCTCGCGCTGCCGGGGCCCGGGGAAAGGAGGAGGCAAGAGGCGCGCGGGGGGGGGGAAATGTGTGTAAAGGAGAGGGGAGGAGAGGGTGCGGAGCGCCGCGCTTTGGCCAATCACCGCCGCCTCCTCCCTCCATGGAACGCCGCTCTGACCAATGGCGAGGACGCTCCATTCCGTCAATGCTGTGAGGTCTAGGGCTGGGGAGACGGCTGAACCCAAGGGAGCGGAGGGAGGAGGAGAGAGAGAAGTTCCTAGCAAGGAAGAACTGCGGGAATGCGAATGGAATTCACTCTCCTGCTGAATGAGGCTACTGAATCCTGCCATTCCCATCGGCACCCAGAGCACTCACAACTGGCTGTGCCAGCAGTAGGCATCCCCTCCTCTGATCTATCCTTGAAGCCTGCAAGGAGCCATTGGAGATTGTAAATGTCATTTTACCGTACACACTTTTTTGCTGGTTATTTATTCTTCAGACTTCTTAATCATCACCAGCAAATATTTCTACCACTGGCAGAGGTGGGAATGCTGTTTTCAATTTCTAGCCTCATTCAATGTATTTTTTAAAAAACCTTTCACTGCTTTCCTCCCCCTACATGTCGACACACAGAGTCTTTTGAGGAACGTTGATTTAAAGGAAAAAAAAATCCAAATGTGAGTGCAAAGGGGGGGGGGCGTGGGGGGCTAGGAGATCAAGAAAAGCAATTGCTGTGGAACATTAAATTAGAGCACATAACTATTAAAAATTCATGGAGATGGAAAATTCCTCTATGACATATAATATTAATCCATTTTATGTAAAATTCATACCTGTAACTTAATTTGGTCCATTAATGCATCAGATCACGTATTAGTAAATGTATCATGTTTTAAATATGATGCTAGAAATGTCCAGAGTTCTGTACTTTGAGACAGCACATTAAAATTAACAGGCACATACTCCAGAGTCCTGCTTAGGTCGTTGTGTGGTGAATTGCAGCCTTTTTAATTTAATGCCTTGCTTAAACTTTCTATTAACTCCTCAAGAGGATTCAGAACAGATGCAGGTGAACTGAACATTAGAGTAAGAAATAAAAGGCACAATCCTGCAACTCATACAAACAGTCCTTACTCCTTACCCATGTAAACTGTCTCAGTGATTTCAATAGAAATACTTGTTTGAGTACAGTGCTGCTTGAATGAGCAAGGGCTGCAAGACTGGTGAGTAAAATCTAAAAGAAGGAAAGAAACTCATAGTTAATGGTGATTGATGACTGCATGCTCCCACCACACCTAATCACAGAGTGATCTACAAAGGATACAGGGGGAAACAGTTAAGCCTAGAACCTTGAATGGGAGGAGGGGTTGGATCATCTTTTCATAACAGTATAAAGAGTGCATGCATATTTAGGTCTTTTCCACCCCCTAAAAGGTACAATATAAGTCCTCAATCCTGCAAAGACTTAATGCACATTCTTAACTTTACATACTATGAGTAGTATGTACAATGGGGCTACTTACAGGGCATAAAATTAAGCACCTGTGTAAATCTTTGTAGGATTGGGGTCTAAATTAGTGAGCTAAACAGTGACCATGTAATGACAGGCATATTGTCATCAGCTATATACTCTAAGAGCATGTTCTGCTATACCTTACACTGGTTTTACACCATGAAACTCCATGAACTTCAGTGAAGTTACTCCTGATTTTCATCAGTGTGATACATCAGGCCCTAAATTATAGTTATGCCTTGTCTATTCCCCAGACTCTTGATTATATGGACAGACTTAAGGTTTTTTTCATTTTCAAAAAAATAATCTGTAGATAGTGTTAAGTATGTGGACTAAAATCTTGCTGATCTGATCTTAATTAAAATCTCTATGAAACTAGGTACACTATAGCATTTAATTGATCTATTTGCATAGAATCAGAGCTGATCTGCTCTCACTGAAAATTTGTGGGAAATCCTAGTATGTAACCATTTCTCCTGGAGCCAATCGGATGTGAACAGGTGTATATATAATAAATCCCATTGGCATCATGGAAACTCCATTGAGACTGATTTGGGTCCTAAAGATTAGTCAATATTTTTGGAAATCTGCAATAGATTGATATGTTACAGATCTATTTCTTCATCAGTCTACTTCTATAACTCAGGAACCAAATGTTACTCTATGGATTTTTGTGCATTATCACAGACTCATCTAAAATTTATGGGAAAATGTTATGTGTTCCCATTGCTGACCTATCAATATAAATCGGTGAAAAAAACCTGTCCCATAAATATTCAGGGACTTCCTCTGGTAACTCCCTATAATACTAATGATACATGATAGTCTGCCATGCATTGATGAGCAAGCAGACATCAGTTCTCTCACTTCTCTGTCAACAATTGGCCTGCTTCTGCTCTCATTGAAGTCATTGGCAGTTTTGCCATTGACTTCAATGGGAACAGGGCTGGGTCCAATGTTTTTTTCTGTTTAGATTGGATGTGCCCTAGAAGTTAATTAAATTGCTCTACTACTGTACTGGGAACCTCAATCTGTTAGGAATCATTCATTGAGTTGAGCATAGTGAAACCCTTTATCCATTAAAACATACAAGAAGAGAGGGGGCAGTAACTGCTTTTCATTCCTTAGTCTTGTTAATAGCAATATATTTCAACATATGAATATATAGGCGTTAAATGCTCCTGTTTTGAACCATACCAATTATGGATTTATAAAAACTCCTCTGTATAGCTTAAAATGAGTGGTCCCTTCCAGGTTAGCTGGAGGAGTTCACCTCTGTTGGCTGAGTTACTCCGTGGATTAGAGTCCCAATTCCCAGTGTCAGGGCCAGCTCTAGATTTTTTGCCGCCCCAAGCAAAAAAAAATTTGGCTCCCCGCCCCCGCCCCCCCGCAGCCCTGGGCTCTCACCCCCCCCCCCCCCGTGCCCTCCCCCACCTGCATCCCCTGCTGCCCCGGCCCTGGGCTCTCTCTCCCCCACCCACACCCCCTTCTGTCCCAGCCCTGGGCTCTCCCTCCCACCCCACTCCGCACCCCCTGCCGTCCCAGCCCTGAACTCCCCACTATCAGTGCTGACTCTGCCAACTCCCCCTTCGCCTCCAGCCAGTCTGGCACTGGCAGGGTTGGGGTAAGCAGCGGGGCTCCCGGGCCGCGCCTCAGCCCAGGGTCCCTCCAGCCGGGGCTCCCGCCTCCAGGACCAGCCGGGACCCAGGAGGGCAGAGCTGTGGAGACTGCCCCGGCAGGGGCCTGAGGAGCCGGGCAGGGCAGCCCCAGAGGGAGCGGAGCCCCGGAGAGCGGGACAGGGCCCCGCACGGCAGCGCCCCGCCCTCTATGGCCCCGCTGCTCCTTCTGCCGGAGTACCGCCCCTTGAATTGTGCTGCCCCGCTGGTGCCTAGAGCCGGCCCTGCCCAGTGTTACCTACTCTTGCCGTAGATTTTGTGCTTGATGTGATCACCTTATTTGAGAATGTCTAGGTTCAAGTCAGACTGTTAATATTAAATATAACAGTTTCTTTTGCTTTAAATATAAAAACAAAACAAGTTAAAAATGTAAACATCATTACTGGCTAATCTTCCTTGCGTGAATGGAGCCATTTAAATTAGTGAGACTTCTCTCGTGAGCAAAGCAAGTTGAATTTGGTTGCACATTTCTGAATATGTGAACATACAATTCACTCCAACAGAAAAATAAACCCTTCCATTGACAGTGTATCAGGGTCACATGGCTCTTCAGGACCTCATACAGTGTCAAGGAACAGTTACAATTCTTCCAAGAGCCGAATGAATGAGACAGTTCCACTGAGATCATGCTTGATTCACAGGTCTTTTGTATACAATACTATGCCTTTGAACCAACTGCTGAACTGGATTGTAACATATTATTTTAAATATTTGGAGCATATTTAAATAGGGTTGCCAACACCCCAGGATTGTCCTGGAGTCTCAAGGAATTAAAGATTAATCTTTAATTAAATATTATGTCATGTGATGAAACCTCCAGGAATACGTCCAACCAAAATTGGCAATCCTATATATAAAATATTTTAAAACCCACATTTATGCATGTAGTGTGCCGTAACCGTTAAATAATTTATGCCATTTACATTTTTTTAAACAGAAAAAGAACTGTATAGACACACAGCGAGTGTTGTCTGCACACAAGATGCTGTGGGATATAGCTTTTGAAAATTGTGCAATTCTTACTTAACAAGAATATTTAGAAGTGGCTTAGTTAACTGCTCCAAATTTTTCTGGATGCACTGACTCTAAACAGCTCAGTAAAATCCAAAACATTGTTCAGAATTATTTTGCATAAGGCTGATAACTGGTATAATGAGTTTTATCCTGATGTGTGCCCAATTCTGCCTGCACAAGGTACCAAGAACCTCCAGTGCCCACTGACTTTAATGGGGGATGAGGATACTCAGCATCTCACAGGACTGAACATTAAAAAAGCATTATAAATCTCTGAATGGTTTATGGTTTATCAGGATAATAGCAATTGATCCCTCAGTGGTGCTATTACTGTATATTATTGCTATCACTTAAATGGCAATAATGTTTGTTATTTAACTTCAATTAAAATATCTAGCTAGTTGTGATGTCATTTATAATAACACAATAATGTGTAATGTGCTCTCCCACCCAACCCCACAGCTAATCTCCTGCTGGCAGCAGGGGTGAGGTAAAATGAAAACAAGGGGAAGGTGGGAAAATGAAAAAACGTGATTATTGGATGATTACTCCTACATGCATATATCCACTTGGATTCCCATGTTGTTAGATGGTAACAATGACATGCTGCCTCCTGGACTCACAGTGTGGGATCAGTGAAGATCCTTAGAATCAGGAGGAGGGCAAAGTATAGTGGTACAATTGTTCATCACTTCTGCAATTCCTAAGGGTCAGGTGGAATTCATCCCTTTTCTGGATACTGCTCTGCCATCCTTGCCAGAGAGATTACTCATCCGGAGGGCTCAGCAAACTACTTCTTATGAGCAAGTCTTCTGCTTGTCGAATGTGCCAGGTTACATCAAATGGCAGGTGTTTTTAAAAAATGTTCTAAGAGAGGAAAACCATGGAACACCGTCTCCAGCAAGTTTCTCACCTCCAGATGCCACTTTAAATTACACAAATTAAAGTCTGCTATTCTGTATATGTTTCAGGAACAAAATATAAACATAGCCAGCAAACTCACTTAACATAAGTTTGGTTTCTCCTTCCCTGTTTATGGTAATAAAAAAGCTTTTGTTTAAAGGAAAAACAAACAGGTTTCCAAGTCCTTCATCTCTGTTCTTTATAGCATCTTCCACCATATGCATGAAGTTTATCACAGAATAAAGAGGGAAAAATTGTGAGAACCCCTTGTTAGAACACTGGCAATACATACCTACTGTTTCCAACCACCCATTCCACTGGTGGCATGCATACAGACTTAAAATAATATGCTTATTCCACTTGCCCAAGATATAATAAAAGGACAATATAACCTTGCTTTATAACAGCTTTCATATATTGCATTATATTTCCATTTTGAAAGTACTACAACACTTCAGAGTCAACAGATTTTTTTGGATGATGAAGTATTTATTCAATTTAAAGCATTCTTCCTCATCACAAACCAGAGGTGTCAGTATACTTATATATAGTCATACACCGTGTCGTGTTTTTCCTTCAGTTTCTGTCCTCTTCAAGCAGGTACAGAATAAGCACAATAAGGGTGAAATTTGGGCTGAAATTTACAATGCTGGCTGTCTGCCTCGGGTTAACTTTAGGGGAAAATTTTGGATATACATTGAAATAACTAAAAAGGTTGATTCCTTATGAGCTGATGGGATGGGGAGGAGAAAAAAATTGTAGTGGGAGTAGTATATTTTCTTTCTCCTTCTCGTTTCTTCTCTCCTTTCCTTTTCTTCTCCCATCCTTTTTTGTCCTTCCATGTGACGGAATGAGCACTAGTCTAATAATTGCACAGGGGTTAGTTTGGAATGTCCATTTCTTTAAACAATTTTATTTTGTACATATTGCCTTAAAATATTGTAGAACATGAGGCATCAAAATCCTTTTTTTGAGGAAATGTACAGAAAACAAATCCTCCTAAATGTCAGATATAAAATTTCAAGGTGTATATTTTGGGGATTCAATTTAATTGAAGGGGAGAGGAAAGGAATTTAAGAGAACAGTTGAGTATTCCTAGAAACTTCTGTGAGAATAATATACCAAATTCTAATACATAGTAGCAGATTGAAGTTGAAGATCCAAACTGAACTTTGATTTTAATTCTTGTAGTTTTAGACCAGTCCAATATGCTATATCATGCTACTGGTTTTAAAACAGAACTCCTCAGCAAACCTATAGGAAGATCTGCTTATAAACTGAACATGGTATGGCCTCATATTATTTTCCTATGTTTGTTATGGGTTTGTATTAAGATTCATTTTATCACACATTTAATTCAGCCTACAGGGACAATCAGCAAATAGCCCTAAATTAAATATGGATGTGTACATATTCACCTGCATATGTTATAGCTGCTACATCAAGGGTACTGGAATCTATTTTCATAGGAAAGGTACAGCTTTGTCAGTAAAGGCAACCAAGTTCAAGCTGCAAAAAAATCTGCATAAATAAAAATAATACTTAGCACTTATATAGCATTTTATTTTTTGAAGCTCTCTGCTAGCATTAACTTTTAATGAATCTGTTCTCCTTGAGTGTTTTACCGTTTTATCCAGAAGCTCAGCTTCCCCCCCCCCCCCCCCCCCCGAAAGGAAGCTTCTACCTTTACTTGACTCTGCAGATAGGGTCCTGGAGGCATGCAGGGTGTATATTACACACCGTGATTTGAATCAAGTGCACAATGTTCTTTAGCTGTTGTTATGAATTGGCTCTCAGTGCACCTTTATGTGTGTGTTTCACAAACTCACTTTCACACATCACCAGCCTCTTCTGTTTCTCCTACAACAGTTGGTGACAAGATAACCATAGTAAATCTAAAACAAAATATATTAGAGATTTAGAACCACAAAAAGTAAAACAAAATAGTCTAAAATTATTTCCTCTTTTATCTGCCTGCCAAAGGTCTGGGTTTACAGTTCTGTTTGTCCCTGAACAAGTGGTGACCTCACTAATACTTAAAGCACTATAGAGAATGCAGCTCGTTATTCTAAATCAGGGGTTCTCAAACTGGCAGTCGGGACCCCGCAGGGAGTTGCGAGATTATTACATGGGGGGGTCGCGAGCTGTCAGCCTCAACCCCAAACCCCACTTTGCCTCCAGCATTTATAATGGTGTTAAATATATAAAAAAGTGTTTTTAATTTATAAGGGGGGTCGCACACAGAGGCGTGCTATATGAAAGGGGTCACTAGTACAAAAGTTTGAGAACCACTATTCTAAATTGTATTGATGTCATCATCTGCAACAGAAGAAGTGAAGAACTAGGAAGTCAGGTCTTGGAAACTAAAAATTCTTTTGATTTACCTTCAAATTCACTTATCATTCCTGTTTATGGGTCATATTGTGCAGTTCTAATGGATGAACAATAATCTAATAATCTATTTACCTACTGATGTTGTCTCATCACCATAGTATAGGCAGATCACCCAAGTGTTTAAAAATAGAAAGAACCATCTCTTCTTCTTTCTTCTTCACATCCTGTAGAAGAAACAGCTTGTGAAGAAATTACTGAAGGAAAGCTACAATAAAGAAATGAGTGTTGCATTTAGTTGTAGTAGTGATTAGTTCTCTGGTCATTGTCCGTAGTCTAGATTCAGGTCACTTGAAAGTGCTGACTCCTGAGCTCATGAGCTTCCCCCATTTGTTTAAGTTAGCTGTTGTGGGAGATCATGGTTGTACAGAGAGCGAATCTTTCATGTAGGTAGGGTCAACCTCATTGGTTTCAATGTCTGCCAGTGCTATTTCATTCAAATGGTCTGTTTAATTAATCAGTGACAACAGAATTGTCAAATGAAAATCTCTGTGCAGTGCAGCAGAGGTAGAAAAGTGGGTGGATTAAAATCAAGTGATGCATTACAAATTAAGAGTGGTAGAATGGGAATAATAAAGAAAGGAGAATGTGGAGAGAACATAGGATGATATAAGGCTCAGTGAACTGAGATTCTTCACAATTAAATGTATGTTACAGATTTACCAAATTTCACTTATTAGAAGGAACATTCGATTATTTTAATGTAAGTGTAAGGCAGGTCTCAGTGTTTTCCCTTTTGTAATGAAGGATTTTGCAATGTTTTTCAAGGACACATTTGAAATTTCCTTATCACTTAAAAAACCCTCCCATATGCAAACTGTCTCCATTTGACAACTTTGACTTTATTTTCTTATAAATGATATGTATGCAGTTAGAAAATTACAATAATCACACTGCCTATGTTAGATATCTAAATATTTCAAGTTATTTTCAATACCAGTGAATATTTCCACTTCATAAGTATTTTTTTAAAATCACCCTAAAGTGTTAAATACCATGTTGTTTCAGCAATGCCTACACTCCATTAACTCGATATTTTGATACTTTAAAGTACTGATCTTGCTCTCAATGGAGAGTTTGGCTTCTATGGAGAGGTTGTCTTGAGGGAGCAGCACAAACCCTTAGTTGGGTAGTTGTTCTTTAAATTTATGGGACTGCTTACCTGAATATGGGTATATGAGTAAGGACTGCTCATTTGAGTAATGGTTTGCAGAACTGTGTGCTAAGTCATCAGCCTGTTTCAAGCTAAACACCTCAAGTAATTGTAATTATCTTAAGAGCACTTGAGAACAGTTTTTTTAATTTTTCTTATATATATTCCAAAAACAAAAAAAAACGTAATTTAAAAGGGATTAAGGTTGGTTAGGTTTGACAGCCCTCCAAGCCAAACTGTAGAAAGCACCCTAGAAAGCAAGGAAATACCAAGTTATAGGCCCACATAGCATATTTTCATTGACAGTAACAGAGTCCACATTGTTGCAAAGAGCTTTCTTCTGCCTCCAACTGATGAGAAAACATATTGTATATTAATCTCCCTCACAGTATAATATAAATTATTATAGTTCATTAATAGACTATTATATATACACAATCTCAATTTAAAGTACAGTATGTTTTATTTAAACCTTGCACCTCACCTCCTCCTCCTTCCTGTCCTCTAGTGTCTTCTTTTTCATGAATGGTATTGCACGTGTGCTGTTAGCACTCCCTGTGGTGTTTAATGTTTTAGTAAGGTACATTGTCTCTCCTTTCCTTCTTTTATTGTGCAGCTTCATTTTGATGTGTAGAGAGATGCATGCTTATCTTCTTACATTGTGACAAAATATACCCCATAAAGTGGGTGTCTGTTTCTTTCTCCCTCCACTGCTAAAAGAGGTGATTGCTTCAGCTAGAGACCCATGTTGCTATAACACATTTTTAAAAAGCCACTTGGAACTGAAACTGAAGTTGCATAAACAGAACACACAATGGTGTAGACTCTGGTTACATCATTTATTTCCAATTATTATTGATGGCCTTTCATAATTTGCTCATGGCTCTACTTTGCTCTGTCACTTGTGAGCTATGAGGTCATCAATAACTCATGAAAATAAATGTCTTATTGATACTCAACCCAGTGCATATCCAATATTTTGTTACACATACACTGTAAACCATAGGGAAAAGACTTGTGATGTTATTCCTTTTATCTTTTAAAAACTGTGACTTTTAAGTAGCAAGGTGGTGGTGGTTGTTTTTCCCCCCCAATGGCATTTCACAAAGATATCTCACTAATTTATTTATAAGGGTAAGTCTTCAGAACAAGGTAGCATTACTGTGCTGGCCTAGTAGTGCCTCTATACACGAGTACATTTATAATTGATGAAGTGGTCTATAGTGTTATGGCTAGAATAAACTTAAGGTCAAATCTCTGGGAGAACAAATCTTGCCATTATTCTTGATGAGAAATAAATACGTGCAGGAACTAAAAAGTGCTGAAAGGGAATAAAATCCAATGTATAAAGGCATTTTGAACAATTCATTCCTAAATGAAAGTGCTTTTTCTTAGTTTTTCTTCATTGCCTTGATCTTCCTAAAACTGTTGTTGGGGCAGGTTAATGATTGACCTTTGAGGGAACCACATACCACTCTTTGTTCCCTAGCAGTCAGGATCTTACAGAGGCTAGAAACCTTTGAGGGAGAGAATAGGATTAACTGCTGCATGAAGTCCAGTGCAGGTGATGGTCAATGGGAGCTAAGAAATGAGTTTCTCAGGACATTTCCACCCTCCTTCATCAGAAGGCGTTTATTTCAGTTATTGTGGTTACCTGGTGGAGATAGCTGACTGTCGATGATTGTGCTCTGATTAATTTTCTTAAGTATAGTAATTAAAAAGTGCATTATTAAAAGATCAAAAAACTTTTAAACCATCCAAATTGAATGAATAAATCATTTAGATTTAAGTTTCAAATTGATCACTAAAGAAAAAGCTCCTTCTGGTATATTCTAACTTGATTCTCACATTAAAAGAAATCATATTTACGTAGCTGTTTACTTGCCATTCTCAAATTCCAAAAATGTGCAGCAAACTGGAAAGATGTAAAGACTCAGTCCTGCAAAGCCTTGCTCATAAGAATGGTCTCAGGTAAGCAAGGGTTTGCAGGATTAGTTCCTCAGGCCCTGATTCTGCAAATACTCACATGCTTAGCTTACCGTACCACTGGTACTACTCCTGATTAAGCACATGCATAAATGTTTGCAGGATCTGAGCCTTTTAGACTGCAAACTCTTCAAGTCTGTAACTTTGGCCTTGTATACAAACAGAAGTTGCACCAGTTTAACTTAGATTAGTTTAAGAACAAAGTTAGTTAAATCAGTGTACACATCAGTGTGAACATAAGAATGGCCATACTGGGTCAGCCCAAAGGTCCATCTAGCCCAGCCCAGTATCCTATCTCCCGACAGTGGCCAATGCCAGGTGCCCCAGAGGGAATGAACAGAGCAGGTAATCTTCAAGTGATCCATCCCCTGTCATCCATTCCCAGCTTCTGGTAAACAGAGGCTAGGAACACCATCCCTGCCCATCCTGGCTAATAGCCATTGATGGACCTATCCTCATGAACTTATCTAGTACTTTTCTGTATCCTGTTAGAGTCTTCGCCTTCACAACATCTTCTGGCAAGGAGTTCCACAGGTTGACTGTGCGCTGTGTGAAAATACTTCCTTTTGTTTGTGTGGACATTCTTATATTGGTTTAAAAGTGGCTTATACTTTAACTGCTATATGCTACATTCAAATTGATTTAAGAGTGTCCACACACACAGTTGTACTGGTTTAACTAAGTCAGTTTAGAATCCCTCTTTACTTAGGCTACGTCTACACTGTGCACCTTACAACAACTGCAGCTGCGTCATTGTAAGGTGCACAGTGTAGGTGATCTTTATCGCCAGGAGAAAGTTCTCCTGGCGACAAAATAAACCACCTCCAACTACGGGCAGTAGCTTCGTCTCCAGGAGCGCGGCTCCTGCTGACGAAGTGCTGTCCACACCAGTGCTTTTGGTTGTTAACATTTTTGTTGTTCAGGGGGTGTTTTTTCACACCCCTGAGCAACAAAAGTGTAGACACAGCCTAAAACTAATGATGTTTTGTGTATAGGCCAGGCCCTTGTCTCCTTATTGGTTATGAAGCACCTAGCAGACATTTTGCATTATGGTCCTCATCCTAAGCCCCCTGATATTAATGAGGGACCCAGATAGCGAGTTCTTCCTTTAGGAATTTATTCCATCATACAGAATAAGAATTACAATAAGAATTAATGATGGAAGTTATACTAAAACAAAATAAACAGTACATTGCAAGCTATTGTGCATGTTTGCAGAATCAGCCTAAATCAATATAATCAGCATATCATTTTGAAAACCAGGTTTATTACTTCACTATTAGCATTTCTTTGTGTTTCTCCCACTTTTGCAGTGATGGGTGCATCTTGTTGCTAACAGGGCTCCGACACTGTGGCAATCTGAAGGAGTAAATTGTAAAAATATTGAGATTTTAAATCCAACTGAAACTGAAAAAAATCCTTCATCCCATGAGTGAAATACTTGGAAAATTGTTTTTAAATTAATCAAAAATGAAGAAGTCTGCATTCAAATGGTTGAGAATTGGTAGGTTTGGAACAAAACATCCAGCTGCTCAGCACTTCAGCACCAGACAGATTTAAAGGAGGATAAATGGTAGTGATCACTTTAAGAAGCATATAATAAACCATGAGGAACAAAGCCACCTCCATTCACCACATATAAAATAAAACCTATAACGGGGAAAAATAACATGGGGGTAATATTCAGTGGGAATGAAGCCAAGACAATGAAGCTGGGTACAATTTAGCTACTGGATGGGGAGGGATTCCTTCCCTCACTCATAAACAGAGGTCAATGTGAGTGTAAGGGCAAATTATTATTTATTATTTTGTATTGTTTAAAATGGACTAGGTGATGTGCAAACACATTAAGACTGAGTGTGCACATGTGCATAACCACACAAGCTTCCAGATGTAACTACAGACATTTGCATTCTACACCTATGTGATATGGTCTTATATGTGCAATTGGGGAACTATGAAGGGGCCAAATTCTGCTGTTATGTCTGTGCAATTCCAACCTGAGGCTGTGTGGCTGTAACTGAAAACAAAATTTGGCTCAGTAATGCTTTTACACGTGCAGCTCTGTGCCCAATCCTACATTTCTTTACTGAGTCAAGTAGTTCATTGACTTCAGCAGGAATTCATCTGTCAGGGCTACTCAGGAAAATAAGTTTGCAACATCAGGCCCTTAGCTGAGCTCGCAAGTCCCCGCGATGCTGGACTATTAACCGAACAATACAAAATAACAATACACTCGTTTGCGATGTGCAAATGAACGATTAGTCCTTCGACGTGCACCTCGATGAGCTTGCAACTTGCATGTCCGGAGGGACTCTGCGGCTGCGGGTTCCTACGAGGCACGGGACGGGACCCCATCGGGAGCTACACTGCGCGTGGGCGAAGCAGCGGCTGTGGTAGCGCGTGGGAATGGGGCAAGGCTGGCGACAGCCAGAGAACGCTGCGGGACACACAGCGCCTGCGGCTTTCCCTCTGCGTCTCGCGCTGCCAGTGCGCGCCCCGCGCTCTCCTCCTCCCCCCCCTCCCGCTCCCCAGCTGATTCATTGGCTGTGACCGCCCAGACTGGCCGGCGCCGGACGCGTGACATCATCCATTCACACTGCGGCCCAGCTGGCGCCGCCAGGGCGGTCGCCGTGGCAACGCGGACGCCAATCTCAGCACAATGACTTCCAGCTGCACACAGCGAGCGGCGCTGGGCCCACAGCGCAGGCGCTGATGGGGTCTTCCGCGGCGGGCTCGGGACTCCGGTGGCGCGCGCTTTGAGTCCCATCCCTTAGGGTCGTGCCTGCCCTGCGCCGCTCGCCGCTGCTGCTGGCGGTGCGACGCGCTAGAGGGGTGGTGCAAAATGAGCCCCGCACGGGGGAACCGCTCCCTGCTCACCCAGGTCATGCTAAAAGGAGTGAGTTGGGGTAAAAGCGTTTGCGGCAATAATAATAATTATAACTCAAATTAACTGATCTTTGCAAAGCCCCTTGGAAATGCCGAGTGCGTTCCGGTGAAAATGTGCTGCCGAGGGAAAAGGCAAAAGCTTGAATCTCCTTGGAGCCTGAGGGTTCTCGCCAGCTTTTGGCCCCAAGCCACCGAAGAGTAGGAACAAACTAGAGAGTGAGTCTAGCTGCTCTTGTGTATGAAGCGCAACGCAGATAATTCAGACCCCAGTGCAGCCTGGAGCATGAATGCTTAAAAAAAAAAAGCCAGCTGTGCCACTTGGATCCAACCAATGGTTGGCCCTCTCCTCCCAACATTTCCATGGCATGAGTAGAGAACAGATGTAGCTGTTCCTGCTGCACCAAAAATTTTGGACCCAGGTGAATTGAGGACCACAAAAACCCTGGAGCTGGCATCAGGTGCCTGCTGGATCTTTACAACTTTTGGACCCAAACTGTAAAATCTAAATAAAAACAAATGTAGCTACGTCTGCTTTCCTGGAAAAAAAATTCCCTTTTGAAAATCGCAGTGTTTCCAACTTTCACAATTTGATTGTGAGTCTTTTGTGATATTTAGTGTTTTTGTTGAAGCCCTAGCTCTTGAACTCAAGTGATTGAGGACCACAGCTTTCATTAGAAAAATAGGTAGGTTTCTAACCTTTGTGGTTGTGGAGAAAAGCTTGAAAACCTGATGTGATCGTAACCTAAGATTCAAAAATCAAGAGGCCAAATAAAAATAATCCCTACTTTATTATTGCTAAAAATCGTGATTTTTTGGCGCTTGACTCTTCTTTTTTTTAAAGGTTCAAGTCAGCAGTTCTGTGACTTTACCAAACCACTAGGAGACTGTGTCAAATCAAGAGCTGAAACAAAGCAGGGTGTTTCCTTGCTCTTAATACTGTACTCAGACAGCTAGCTCAAACTACTCTCTTGATCTAATGAATAGTAGTTACCTGTTGCCTTGCAATTTATTGATCCACACTTTATAACTGGAAACAACTACAAATAGTATTCTTTATTATGGGTGGCAATACTAAACAAAGCTATGAGAACCCTATTTAAGAAAAAATAATTGCATTAAATGTGACTCAAAAATTAATAGTATTTTGCACAATTTAAAAATACTACCATTCTGATTTTTAATAAAAATGGGAACGCAGCAAAATGCTATTTTAAAAAAAATTATGGACTATTTAAGTTTGATTATAATTGCTCTTTTGTGTCTTTAATTTATAACATTGAAACCAAATTGTTTAGATTGGAAAGAGCCAGTCTGTCATAGTTGGCATCTTGATATAAATAGACTGTGTATAATGATCACTGATTAGCTTCACATTATTTTGAGTTTAAGCACAAGGATTCAACATTTATTCAAAAGCAAACTCCTGCTTACCTGTTTCAGGGTGAGGTCCGCCTGCAGGTGCTATTGTTTACTCCTCCCTTCCTACTAAACAATTTAGTTTTCATTTAGCAGATTTCCATATGGAACACTCTTGCTCCCTGTGCCATTCATCACTTTTTAGCTTGCACTTTTTTTATGTGCAACACACTTGACACCTGCACTGTGCATGATCAAGCCTTTACTGTTGCCTATGTTTCAGGGGAGAGCTTCATATGGAAATCTGGTAAATGCTTAAGTGCTTTGCTGGATCAGTGCCTATGTCAGTACTCTCAAGATTAAGGCCTACAGCAGCCTATGGTGATCTACAGCCAGGCAGCAGCAATTGTGACTCAGTGTAATCTGGACCATTCTCCAGGGACTGAAATGGTGAATATCCCGTATACAGTGCCAGGAGTGACATTTGAACTCAGCACTTTCACTGGCAGGGTCTGGTGCATAAACATTCCTATTAGGAATGTTCATGGTTTTCGTATGCTTTTTCACATTCACTTAAGAAACAGCTCACATTTGCTACAACACACTTGTTCATATTATAATTATGGCAACACTAAGATAAGGAAATGTGGAAAGTGTCATGTTCAGTGAGCACATTGCTTAACATAATACAGCATGGCCTATAGGATATGTTGTCTTCAAAGAGCAAGATATTGTCATTAATGTAAATATAAAAATATAGCTACATTTAAGAATGCTTAGACTTTAAAATGATTTGTTTACTGATTTGTGAACAGCTCTGTATTCATTCCAGGCATCAGTCACCCTGATATGTTAGTGGCAGATGTCTGAGTTAGGCTCAAGATTTTCTCTCTCTATTTTTGATTTGTTTGTATCACTGGGTTTCACGTCTCATGCTTCTGATAACGGGAATGTATTCAAGCAGGTTGCCTTATCCTGATATACATTTGTAGTTAATTTTTGTCAAGGTATCAAGAGGTCTTGAGTGCCAGTAAATTAGAAGTTATTAATTATTATTCTTTTATTTGGGGCTAGATTGTCACTAGCTTTACATGCCACATGCAAGGGAGTAAGGCACTCCCTTATTCTCACATCATGGGTTGCAGGGCAGGATCTGCAAAGCCTCTAAATCCTCTTTCTCCCATGCAGCTGGGTGCCAGGGGCCTTAGTGTTGCGCCTCCCCGCCCCCCCCCCCCCCCCATATGTGCTGGCCAACATAGTTCCCCAGTGATTAGCATGTGAGCTTCATGATTTCAATGTGTCTGGCTATTAGTTGTGATTAATTCAACTGCAATTCTTTTTGTCTCAAGGTATCTTGGCTTCCTCTACCCCTTGCTCTGAAGCGTGCTTCCTTTTCACTTAGGTTGCCATCTTTTTAATTTTGTCTTGTGGGATCATGAACAAAGTTTTCACAGCCACGATAGGGTGATAGTTGCGCCATAGTGAAAATACAGTGCCATCATGAGTTAAAGATGAGTCGGCCTCAAAGTTACTCAATGTCTAGTAATATAAACTTACAAGATAGACTTCTGAAAACTATAGAGGCCAAATTTAGAACCTTAAATACAAATGCCTTTGAACTTTGGAGGCTCATGGGGAGTTGAATGCAAGTCCCAGGATCTGAATTTTTCACTATAGTTTTGGTTTTGGGATTCTGGTTCAAATGTGATTGTATTTTTGGGAGATCATTGTGAGGCCAATTTGAGGCCAAAATCTCATAAGAACAGCTCCTGAATCTCAGTGCTTTCTGGTCTAAAGCCTAGATCTGACTGTACCTCAAACCCTGAAGCTAACCTTAAGCCTAATCAGATCTGGGTCCATATCTGAATGCTAGTCCCTTGGCTCAGTGATAGTTAAAATTTGAATGTTTAGTGTTGACCCAAAAAGAGTATGCAACTAGGAATACAAGTCTTTCAAAGGCCTCTCTAACCTTTTCTATTATATCATCAAAGTTAAACTCAAGCAGGCACACACAAAAATTTCACATACTGGATAGGAGAATCATAGCTGATGATGTTCAGATAGTTGCACAGTGTCATTTTGTTTACCTCTATTTGTGTGCGGGTGAATTTTGTGTTCATGAAACGTAGTGGCTTGGCTGCCCTGGAAACTGAAGCCCTCTAGTTATCCATCGAAAAGATACAGCAACAGCATAAGCTTTCCCATACCGACACGTCTCAATTCTGTTCAAAAGGGACGAAGACTGAAAGGGGTAATTCAATTTCCATGTCCATTCCGTCCTTGGCCTCTGCTGAGACTGCCAACAAGGTGGTAATTTGTGGGGCCAGATGACTTTTAAACATAAAGCTTCCACAGGATAATGTATTCACTGGTTATTTTCCTTGCATTTCTGCCATCCACCAGATCTGGCCCACCCATTCAGGGAAGGAAATAACATTCATACTGCACCTCTATTTAAATGATCAGGAACTAGTTGACAGCGTAAGCTCAGCCAGAGTTTTTCAACACTTTTCTTCAGCAGAGCCCTGTGACACAAGCCACTTTGGGCATAATCCTTTCCAGTACAGGTACAAAGAGTTGCACAAATAAGCACAAGGTAAACAATGATGAGCAATGATTGTGTAACCAAGCCCCTTAGTTGGTTGATGAATATTGTGTTTTAAGTCCTTTCTCTGCAGATCTACCCATTCTCCAACCATGCCCCACTCCTCTTTTACCCTGTGAACTTATTCGTAAAGGAGTTGGGTGCAGGTGGTTTGAGACTTAGAACCACCCAGCAATGAGGACTCCACATAGTGCTTAATTTTATATTTGCCTTAGTAGTGTTAACTCACACTTGTCCTTGAACGGGGCACGGGGTTATATTTAAGGACTTGTAGGCTCAAAGACTTCATGGGGAGCCTGTTCTTCCAAAACAAGTGTTTTATTTGAATTTTGTGGCCACTCCATAAAAAATTTATTGGGTCCTTTAAAATGATTTGCTTGAGGGTGGTCTGCCTATGATTTCTATATTAAATCAGCAGTAATATCCCTCTTTTTTCACATTTTGGTTATTCTTTCACGTTTTAGTGGCTCTGGTTCCACATCAGTAGATTGAGAGGTATGAAAGCCTAGATAACACTTAGGGCTTGTCTTCATGTACAGTGCTACAGCTGCACTGGTGCAGTGTAGCGCTTTAATGAAGACACTCCTACACCCATGGGAGAGCTTCTCCCGTCGGCCTAGTTAATCCACCTCCATGAGAGGAAAGGAGAAGCTTTCCTGTTGACATAGCACTGTCTACACCAGGGGGTATGGGGACGACGACGATGACTAGGTCAGTATAACGACGTCACTCAGGGGTGTGGATTTTTCCCTCTCCTGAGCAACGTAATTATACGGACATAGGTCTGTTGTGTAGATCTGGCCTTAGGCTCAGCTAATAGTGGCTGTAAGCATATCCATCCTTTGTTGAAGAATTTGTGCTTGGTTGGGAGTTTTACTAGGTCTTGTATTTTCTTGAGTTGTTTCTTAACCTATGTTCCTCTGTGTTTCACATATTCCTATCCAGGCCAGCTTATTCATAACATTGGATTGGGTGTCCCTTTTTGCCAAGATCCTTAATGAATCTCTGCTGAACATTTCTTTTCCCTTCTGGTCAGGCTGGTCTCCTGAAACAACTACTACTACTACTACTACTACTACTACTTTTTTTTTTTTAAAAAAATCAGAGGGTTGTATTCCATTCTCTGTAGATGGGTCTTTATATTCACCCAGGCTTGATCCAGCACTTATTGGAGTCAATGGCAAAACTCCTATTGACTTGAGTGGTGCAGAATCAGGCATTAATGCTGTGCTGTTGTTTCTCTTTCTTCAAGAAGTCCTCTTGTTTCCCCCTTAATCAAAGTGTCATATTACCTACATTTCAGTTTGGTCTTGAAATGGGAAGCCTAGTATGATTGACAACTAATGCACATTTGTTTTCTTGGAAGATAGTAGATTAGAATTTTTATATCCAGTTTTCCCAAAAAACTTTTAAACCTCAGATCTCATTTTGCTCATACATGTAACTTTTATCAGCTAACCTTTTCTAAGGAATTATGAACATGTTTTGAATACCTGTTCCTACTCTCTGTGATTGATTTATTTGATCTTAATCTATAGTTATACTTTTGTCATCTTCAACTACTCCTTTTCTGTCTAAAGCTTGTGGGGGAAAATAGCTGCAGTTAAGGACTTTCAAAGAGTCATTATAAATTCAAATTTACTCACAAGAGGATATTTACAGATTAAGTAAACTTGTTCTTTGCCTGTGTCCTCAGCCAGACCACAAGGGACTTGGACCAGGGGATATACATCTGCTCCCGACCCAATTGCTCCCTTCCTGCTCTTTGAAGACTCAATGTTTGGCCAAGATGCTGGAGAGGCTTCTTGTTGAGGCACTTTTTGCAGCTGACTGCGCTTTGATGGTCCATAGATACAATGACCTTCAGGTCAGCGTTGACAGATTTTCTAAAGCATCCCAGCTCTTTGGCCTCACCATCAATCTTGGAAAGACAGAGGTCTTGTTCCAACCAGCACCTCATTCCAGTGCCCCAGCGCCAGCCATCTTCATCAAGGGCGCACAGCTGAAAAATGTAGATCAGTTCAAGTATTTGGGCAGCACCATCTTGAGTGATGGTTCCCTTGATAAGGAAATTTCCTCCAGAATTAGTAAAGCCATTCAGGCCCTTGGCTGACTCTGAACAAAAGTCCTTAACCAACACATCTGTCTCTCCACCAGATTGAAGATCTACAGTGCAGTGGTTCTAACATCTCTCCTGTATGGATCTGAGACGTGGACTCTTTATAGACATCACATTAAAGAACATGAGCAATTTCACATGCGCTCCCTCTGTTCAATAATGAGCATTCGCTGGCATGGCAGAGTGACCAATATTAAGGTCCTTGAAAGAGCAAACAACCAGCATTGAGGAAATGCTACTGAGAGCACATCTTAGGTGAACTGGACATGTCATCAGAATGGAAGACCACCGTCTCCCAAAACAGATCTTGTATGGGAAGCTGAGTCAGGCAAAAGAAAGAAGGGTCGTCCATATAAGCGTTTCAAAGATAACCGGAAGAGCAGTCTCCAATGGGCTGGCAACAATCTCCAAGAACTCAAGCAAATGGCTCAGAACAGGACTCATTGGCAGTCTCTGACAAGATCAGCATGTAACACATTTGAATGGGTTCAACAAAATCATCTCCAGGCTGCACATGAAAGGTGCCACAGGGCTACATTATCAAACATAGATACCGACTTCCCATGCCCTCAGTGCGGCTGACTCTATCCATCAGGGTTTGGACTTCAGAGTCATATGCGTAGTCAGAGATGAGAACTGCAACAATATCATCAGTGATGGACTACCAACAAACTCTCAGCCTAAGTTTTGTAGCAGACTTTTGAGAACCTGTAAGAGGGAAGAGTATTATAAAAATAGTTTAGTTGTGATGGTCAGAGGAGTTTGTCATTCAGAATAGCGCCCTCTTCGGTGCGGTAGATAAAGCCTGTTACTGCTCCCACCGAAGTTAGTAGCAAAACTTCCATCCACCTCAGTGGGAGCAGGATTGGGCCCATTATTTTAAGCAAAATATCAGAAATAAAATATCCAATTATTACTAATATTTTCTTTAGCTTATATAGTATATAGAATGGAATATAAACAGTTTATTTTAATTTTACTATATATATGAAATTGTGATAAATTGCACAGGCATGTAAACAAATTGCAGAGCTATGTGATAAATTTATCATGCATGTCATGCACTTTGACCTTTATTTAGCATCTGTCCACTGGCCCATATTTCTAGAACTTAATCTAACAATTCAAACCTATGAACAGCTTCAAACCGATGCGATTTATAACAAAACAGTATGCCACAGAAATGCTTCCTTCCTTCTCTTCCCCCCACCCTGTGGAAGTCTGCCCGCAAAATTACCCCATCCCCAGATCCAGGATGGTCAAGAGTCACTCCTGAGTCAGTGACCGCTATAGTTAAACATGTCACAGTTTTAATGACCATTCTCCTGGAGTTCTGTGGGCCTAGAAATGGGAGTTTTATGTATTGTATAAGTGGGAAAGGGAGATTATCAATGGAATCTGGTTCCTAGCTCTGAAATGGCCTATTACAATAAACTTTACATTTGCCACTTTGTTATACTAAATAGCCTTCCTAGATATAAGTTTTTGGGGTGTTCTGCATGATTTGGTTTTAATTTTTCTTTTGCTGTGAGCCCTGCAAAGTTGAATTCATGGTAAACACAGCACCTAGCTTTACAGGAAGAGGGATATGAAAAGACTAATACAATGTTTAAAACCTCTAAACAATCATAAAACAGTTTTTCTGTAGCATATGTTGCATATACAGAGTACACTATGTAATATGAGTTCTGCGTAATTCACTAATGTTTTTGCCTGTCTCCAAATAATGCATCCAGCCCAAATTTATACTGATAAGCTCTTTGTACCACACTATGTTGTTATGTATTTATGTACATACATATACACAGTCACAAAGATACATGTGTATGTGTGCAAAGGGATACCTATTGTCAATAATGTTGGCATTATTTAGATCGGTGTCTATTGATCTATCTTCAAAATAGATTAACTTTAGTGTTGTCCCTCAAATAAAATACTGAAATAAAGAGCTTTCATTATGCTCAATTTCCATAATTTCAAGAGAAATCAGTCTAGAGTTGCCATGATCTCCAATGTGTACTAACTACTGTAGGTCTTGATTTCTTACTTGCACATCAATAGGAAATTCTTTTTTTTTTTTTTAGCTTGTGTGACAAAGTTCCTCCTCTACCTCGGTGGGTCCTGCGCTTATTGGCAGATTTTGCTTGCCTCAGAGATCTTCCCCTCTAGTAGAATCCACAGTCCAGGTTAACTCCTCCTGTGTCTGATCAGGAGTTGGGAGTTTTGGGGGGAACCCGGGCCCGCCCTCTACTCCAGGTTCCAGCCCAGGGCCCTGTGGATTGCAGCTGTTTAGAGTGCCTCCTGGAACAACTGCACGACAGCTACAACTCCCTGGGCTACTTCCCCATGGACTCCTCCCAACACCTTCTTTATCCTCACCACAGGATCTTCCAGCAGTATGCCCTCTTACTCTCAGCTTCTAGTGCCTCTTGCTCCCAGCTCCTCACACACAACCTCCTTCCGCAACTCCTGACATGCGTTTCTCACTGGGAGGCTTTTGACTAGTTTCAGCCAGCCCCTCATTGGCTGCAGGTGTCTCAATCAACCTCCTTGCCTTCTGGAAAGTTCTTAATTGGCCCCAGGTGTCTTGATTAACTTGGAGCAACTGCCATAAGGTATCAGGGATTTGTTTAGCCTGGGGCTAACCTACTGGTTCCTTACCACTTCCCTATAGCCCTCTGGCCGGGAAGGAGGTAGAGGACTGCTGCTGATCATCCTGCTGGGGCTGCTGCTAGGCCCTGGGCCCTCCCAGCTGCTGTTTGCTGCTACTACTGCTGCTCCAGCTTCTCCCCTGGCTGGGCCAGACACCCCTCCCACTACTCTACTCTCTGGTTGCTGGATGCCTGGCAGCTGAACCCCCTCCCCCCCAACACCTTGGTTGCTGCTACGCCTGCTGCTGCAGCAACCCCTTGGGGGGAGGGGGCCTGCTGGCCCTCTCCCCAGAGGAGGGGTGTGAGGGACCCCTGCTCCAGCCGCTGCTGTGACCACCACCACCATCAGTGAGGGGTCCTGCCTGACCACTGGACCACCGCCTGGAGTTGCTGGAGCTGCTGCTGCTGCCCTGTTTGCTGCCAGGAAGCTGCTGGTACCCAGAGGAGGAAGACCCGGAAGACCGTCGGCGGAGACTCTGCAGACCACCGTGGAGGGGGCCTCCAAGAACTGAGTAATCTTTCAAAGTGTGCTCTAGTGGTGGGGGTATTGACTGTGTTTGTAGGGGCACAGGGGGTGTGGTGCCGAGCCTGCCCCCTGGTCCACCTGTGCCCCCCCATAATCCCCACCACCACCGCTGCCCCCTCCACCACCTCTGCTGGCTGCTCACCATCTGCCTTGTGCTCCGGCCTCTGGACTTAGCTGCTTCCATGGCCCGCCACAACCTTTTAACATCATTTGGGCCTGCAGCAGCAACCAGCCCCACCCATTGACTTTGTGCAAGCGCACGTGGGTGCACGTGCCCCCTCCCATACCCCTTGGACTGACCCTCTTCCCCCCAGGAGCACGTCCCTTGCTTTGTCCCTTGCCGCCTGCCCCATTTACCCCTTGCAGTTGTTTGCCCCCTTTTTTTTTGGTCCCAGCCCCTTGCTAGTTTCAGTTTTGCCTGCCCCGCCCCTCTCCCTCTACAGCCTTGTTTGTTTGCCCTACCCTAGCCCTGAAACCAGTCCCTTGTTTTTCTGCCCCATTCTTAGTTGGTTGTCTCCCTCCCCCTGAAGCTCCGTTTGCCCTGATTAGCCCCCCGCTTTCATGCACCCACGCCCCCTCCCATGTGCTTGTGCCCCTCCCCTGTTTAGTTTTGATCCTATCTCACTGCACCCCCATGCTGTTATATCATCCCCTCCCCTAGTGCAACAAGAGGAGCCGGATTTCCCATCTTGTGTCGGTGACTGAACCCTACCCCCGCACTAGTCCAAGATAACCCTGAACCCTGTCCCCACTTTTAGTGCCCTCCTCCCCTGCCTGCAGCCTAGCGGAGAGGAGTGGTCACCCCAATTCCTCTCCCCGCCCCTTCTCAAGAGTTTTCCCTTCCCCCCCGCTCATCATGGCAGGCGACATGGAGGGAGAAGCCCCTCCAGATGGCACGGCCGCCCCTCCTCCACCTGTTCCCCCGTCACCCTCCCTAGCCTCCACCTCGACCGCCGCTGCTGAACCACCTGCTCTCGCCCCCACTGGGGCACCGGCAGCGGCGGACACTGAAGGGACCTCCGCTGCTGCCACGTCCCTCGCCCCCCATGATTCTGGGGGAGCCCCCCCAGCCGGCAGGAAGGGCCAGGGTAAAAAGAAGGGTAAGGGCCCCGCGACAAAGGCCAGGCCCTCCATGGCAGAGGCAGCCACCGGCCGCGGCGTCGTTCCCTGCTGTTCCCTCTACCAGCTCTGCGGGTGTCCCACCCCCGGCCCCCAGAGCGTACGCCCAGGTGGCGGCAACGCCCCTACCTGCCGCAACGTCACCTAACCCGCCCACCGCCTCAGCTACCATCTATAGCGGCCGGGGCCCCTTTCCCACCTTGACCAGGAGGCATGGCGTCCGTTGCCTCCTGGTACCCGCCTCGCCCCACGTAGAAACCTATGTGCGGGCGTTGGCGAGGGTGGTGGGGCCCACGGCCATCGAAGCGGCCTCCAAAATGTACGGGAAGGTAGTCTTCTTCCTCGCATCGGAGGCCGCGGCCCAAGAGGCGGTGGAGAAGGGCCTGGCGGTGGGGGGCGTGTTCGTCCCCTTAGAGCCGCTGGAGGACTTGGGCGTCCGCCTAGTCCTCACTTCCGTCCCTCCCTTCCTCCCCAATGCCGCCCTGTTACCTGCCCTCTCCGCCCTAGGGAGACCCATCTCTGTAGTCAGCCCTCTCCCACTGGGCTGCAAAGACCCCGCCCTCCGTCACATCCTCTCGTTCCGCCGGCAGGTGCAGCTCCAAGTGCCGCCGGCGGCACGTGACGGGGAGGCGCTCGAGGGGTCCTTTATGGTCCCCTATCAAGGGGCCCGTTACCGGGTGTACTATTCTACGGGAGAGGCCCGGTGCTACCTCTGCCGGGCGATGGGACATGTCCGGAGGGACTGTCCCTTGGCCCGGCAAGGAGGAGCATCCGAGACCCCCGAGCCCCGGCAGGGCGTCGGCCCCGTCATCGCCGGCGCCCCTGTATGCCCGGTGCCCAGAGCCGCCCCTCCTCCTTCCCAGTCCACCGCTGCTCCCGCTCGGGCCCTGGGAGTACCTCCCCTAGTGAGCCCAGACGAGCGGGAGAGGCCCACTGTGAACAGTCTGCTGAGGCCTGTGGAGGAGGGTGAGGCAGGGATATCGCCGGGCGTGGGAGAGGGCCCGCCCCAGGGAGACTTTTCTCTCCCTTATGCTGCCCCACCACTACCCCCCCCCCCGAGTCCCTAAGAAATCGTCCCTCCCCCCTGACCCGACCCTTACTAGCCGGCCCCCAGATGATGCCATGGAGGGCTGGGCCTTAGTACAGGGGAAGCGGGGCAAGCGGAAGGCTCGAGCCCCGCTCCTTTCCACCGATGCGGAAGCCCCCCGGAAAACCAGGAAGGGGGGCACTGATGCCGAGCCTTCCGCTTTGCCCCCGAGCGGCTTTTGTCTGCCAGAACCGGCTGGGAAAGACGTGGCAGCACCGGAAGGTATTACCACCCCTCCCTCGGATGCCCCTGATGGAGCCCCTTCTGCCCCGTTTGTCGACCCTGCGCGCCCCAACCCGAGCATCGCTTCAGGTGCCGGCGGGGAGAACCCCGGGGTGGCAGAAGGTGACCTGCCCTCCATCTACGAGGAGATCGAGGCCCTGGGTCTGACCCCGATCACCCAGGGGGAGGACGACCCTTTACCAGCAGGACTCGATCTCAATGACCTCACCCCAGTGCCCCTTTCCCCCCTCTCCCCATGCTCCCTCCCCTTGACCGCCGGTTCCGCTCCCACCTCTGAGGATCCCCTGGGCTCTTCCACCTGCCCGGTCGCAAGTGACACCTCGCTGACGGCCGCCAAGCCTCCTAAAGCGACGGCCAGTGCCCTGCGGCCGGGACCCGAATCCCAGGGGGTACCCCTCATTGGGGTGGGCCAACAGTTCTCCTTCCCAGGCGGGGACCCCGCTAATATCTGTCCACCTCCCGATGCCGTGGCTGTAACACAAACCATCATACTAAAGCCCGGCATCGTGGGGGGTCCCCTTCCCAATTCCCAGATCCCTCAGCCACACCAAGAGAGGCCACCTCCCAGTGGCCCAGCTCCTGCGGCTCAGGATCCTCTACCCGTTCCTCAGCCCGGCCCTGCTCATGTCCCCCTCCCTGCCCCTACTTCTGATCCCTGCCCCGCCCCTGATGCCGTCCCAATCTCCCACACCTCCCATGATGACACTGCCGCCTCTGGGGCTGTCTCCCTCCCCTTCTCAGAGGATGACCCCCAGGGAGCGGCTCCGGTATTTCCTCGTCCCGACCCACCAGAGGCTGCTCTTCTCCCTCCGCCACCTCCCCCAACTAAGCCGAATTTCGGGTTGGGCCCTAAGGTGCCGGCCCAGCAGGAGCTGCGTCGAGGGTCCGCCCCTTGCCTGTCCGTTTCGGTGGGCCATAGGGCTGTGTCCGGGGCCCCTTCTTTCGATAGCCGGGAGCCAGTAACCCCGGCCCCCCATACGCTGCGAGAGGAGCTGCGGGAGTTCCTGGAGGACGTCCGGGGCTCCCGCAACAAAGTACAGCTCGCTCTCCAGCGATGGGGGGATTTCCACCAAATCCTCCGGGCCGCGAGGGCCCTCATGGGGGAGGGCAAAGGGACTGGGAAGCAGGCCGCCACGGCCTACCAACGGGTCCGCCTTTTCCGTGACTCACTCCTCGCCTACGGGGTGGGTCACGGATTGTTACGCGGCCCGATGGGGGCCGTGAGTGACTCTGCCAGCAAGGATCCCCCCCAGCCCTCCTCATGGCATCTCTCCTCTTCGCAACATTGAACACCCGGGGCTGTAGGATGGGTCTCCGCAGGAGCCAGGTGCTCTCCTTCCTTCGGGAGGGGGGGTACTCTGTAGTATTCCTGCAGGAGACCCATACGGATCCAGCCGCTGAAGACAGCTGGCGGCTGGAATGGGGGGACAGAGTCTACTTCAGCCATCTCTCTGTTTGCCAGGCTGGAGTGGCGACCTTGTTCTCCCCCGACCTACGGCCTGAGGTGCTGGGGTTTGCCGAGGCTGTGCCGGGCCGCCTGCTGCACCTACGGGTCCGTATGGAGGGGCTCGTGGTCAATCTCGTCAACATCTATGCCCCGACACCAGGCCCGGAACAACTTCGTTTCTATCAGCAGGCGTCCACCTTCCTCGGCACCTTGGATCCTCGCGAGTGCCTGGTCCTGGGCGGGGACTTTAACAACACCCTTGAAAAACGGGACCGCTCGGGGATCGAGCAGTGCCCGGCCGCAGCGGACGTCCTCAGGGAGATTGTCGAACATCACTCCCTGGTGGACGTTTGGCGCGACCACCACCCGGACGACAGCTCAACCTTCACCTTTGTCCGGGTGGAGACCCATCGGTCGCACCACTCCCGGTTGGACCGCATCTATTTATCACTTTTTCACCTTTCGCGGGCCCACTCTTCCAGCGTCCGGCTGGCCCCGTTCTCTGATCATCATCTCGCTACCGTGACGGCCTCTCTCTGCGCGGAGAGGCCGGGGCCGGCCTATTGGCATTTTAATAACAGTTTGCTGGAGGATGTGGGTTTCGTGGCATCCTTCCGGGAGTTCTGGCTGGCTTGGCGAGGGCAGCGGCACGCCTTTCCCTCGGCGCGGCGATGGTGGGATCTAGGGAAGGTACGCGCCCGGCTCTTCTGCCGTGACTACACCCGGGGCGCCAGCCGACGGAGGGATGCGACGATAGGGCAGTTGGAACGGGAGGTCTTAGAGCTGGAGAGGCATCTGGCCGCCAGCCCTGAGGATCCATCCCTCTGTGGGGCGTGCCGGGAGAAGCGGGAGGAGCTCCGGGAACTCGAAGATCATCGGGCCCGGGGCGCCTTCGTTCGATCCCGCATCCGTCTCCTTCGGGAGATGGATCGCGGCTCCCGCTTCTACGCCCTGGAGAAAAAGAGGGGGGCTAAGAAACACGTCACCTGTCTCCTCGCAGAAGATAGCACCCCCCTCACGGATCCGGTGGAGATGTGCGGGAGGGCCAAGGCCTTCTACGCGAACCTTTTCTCCCCGGATCCGACCGATCCTAACGCTTGCAGAGTGCTCTGGGACGAACTCCCTACGGTCAGCACGGGTGACCGAGACCGGCTAGAGCTGCCTCTCACTCTGGCCGAGTTCTCGGAAGCCCTCCGTCGCATGCCAACTAATAAATCTCCGGGACTGGACGGGCTGACCGTGGAGTTCTACCGCGTGTTCTGGGACGTCCTTGGCCCAGACCTTGTCACTGTCTGGGCCGAGTCCTTGCAGGGCGGGGTCCTCCCTCTTTCGTGCAGGCGAGCCGTGCTCGCCTTATTGCCGAAGAAGGGGGACCTCCGCGATTTACGGAATTGGCGTCCCGTCTCGCTCCTCAGCACGGACTATAAAGTCGTAGCAAAGGCCATCTCGCTGCGGCTCGGGTCCGTGCTGGCGGACGTGGTCCACCCAGACCAGACCTACACCGTCCCGGGCCGCACCATTCTCGACAACCTGTATCTGGTCCAGGATCTCTTGGAGCTTGGGTGTAGGGATGGTCTGTCGTTCGCCCTTCTGTCTCTGGATCAGGAGAAGGCGTTCGACAGGGTGGATCACGGGTACCTCCTGAGCACTCTGCGAGCGTTTGGCTTTGGGCCCCAGTTTGTGGGTTTTCTCCAGGTGCTGTACGCCTCCGCAGAGTGTCTGGTCAGGCTCAACTGGACCCTGACCGAGCCGGTCAGCTTCGGGCGAGGAGTACGGCAGGGGTGCCCCCTCTCGGACCAGCTGTACGCTCTGGCGATCGAGCCCTTCCTCTGTCTCCTCCGCAGGAGGTTGACGGGGTTGGTGCTCCGAGAGCCGGAGCTGCGGCTGGTCCTGTCGGCATACGCCGACGATGTGCTCCTCGTGGTCCAGGACCCGGGCGACTTGGTGCGGGTGGAGGCTTGCCAGGCGATCTACTCGGCGGCCTCCTCTGCCCGGGTCAACTGGGTCAAGAGCTCTGGCCTGGTGGTAGGGGACGGGTGGCAGGCGAGCTCCCTCCCACCCGCGCTTCAGGCCATCAGGTGGAGTGCAGGTCCGCTGCTCTATCTCGGCGTTTACCTTTCTGCCACGCATCCATCCCTGCCGGAGAACTGGCAAGGTTTAGAGGGCAGGGTGATAGAGTGGATCCGGAGATGGACAGGACTACTCAGGTGCCTCTCCTTTCGAGGGAGAGCACTGGTAATCAATCAATTAGTCCTGTCCATGCTCTGGTACCGGCTCAACACCCTGGTCCCGGCCCCGGGTTTCCTGGCCAACCTCCGGACGTCGATTCTGGAGTTCTTTTGGTCAGGACTGCACTGGGTCTCCGCAGGGGTTCTCCATCTTCCTCTGGAGGAGGGTGGGCAGGGCCTGAAGTGTCCACACACTCAGGTCCATGTCTTCCGTCTCCAGGCCCTGCAGAGGCTCCTTTATGGTGCAGGTAGTCCGGCGTGGAGCGTATTGGCGCACGCCTTCCTACGCCGCTTCCGAGGGCTCCGATATGACCGGCAGCTCCTTTATCTCCATCCGAGAGGTCTTGCGCGAGACCTCTATGGGCTGCCGGTCTTCTACCAGGACCTCCTCCGGACCTGGAAGCTATTCTCAGCGACCGGGTCCGTGGCGGCCACCGAAGGGGCAGATCTCCTTGCGGAGCCCCTGCTATACAACCCCCAGCTCCGTGTGCAGGTGGCGGAGTCCCCCTCGGTGCGCCAGAGGTTGGTCCTGGCAGAAGTCACTAGGGTCGGAGACCTCCTGGACTACGACCGGGGAGACTGGCTGGATCCCCTGATGCTTGCTCAGCGCATGGGGCTCTCCAGACCTCATACTCCCCGGTGCGTACTTCAGGAGGTGAAGGCTGCTTTGCCGCCCGCTGCTCGGGTTTACCTCGACCGGGTCCTGTGAGAGGGTACGCCCCGCCCTCCCTTCACCCCAAGCCCTCCGGACCTTTTTATCGGGCCCCTGCCCCGTGGACCCAACCGGGTCCCCTGTCCCTTCACGGTGAGCCGGCTGCACGAACTGCAGCCGGTCCGCTTCCAGACCGCGCCAGGGAAACATCTATACACGCTCGTGCTCCACACCCTTCATCTCCTCACCCTCACATCCCGCCCCGATACGAAATGGCGGGACCTCCTGCCACCTCTAGAGGGTGAGAAGCCCCGGTGGGCCAGCCTTTACTCCTCCTTAGTCCCAAGGCCCGCCGGGGATGTCAGTTGGCGGCTCCTTCACGGAGCCGTGAGCACGGGCGTGTACTTGGCGCGGTTCACCCCAATCCCCGACACGTCCTTTTTGCGGCGTGAGGGAGACCCTGGCGCACATTTATCTGGAGTGCGCCAGGCTGCAGCCCCTGTTCCGGCTCCTCTTAGACATTTTGTTGAGGTTTTGGTTGCACTTTTCCCCTCACCTTTTTATTTATGCACTTCCAATCCGCGGCCCCACGAAGTCACGGGACCTCCTGGTCAACCTCCTCCTGGCCCTAGCTAAACTGGCCATCTACAAAACCAGGGTGGGGAGGTTGGCCAATGGAGGCTCCTGTGACTGTGGGGCCTATTTTCGATCCTCTGTTCATTCACGCATCCGGGCAGAGTTCCTCTGGGCAGCGTCCACTGGCTCCCTTGACACCTTTGAGGAGCAGTGGGCGCTGTCGTTCTCTGCTCGGTGTCCCCATCTGGTTCACTTCGTTTGACCCTTTGACCGCACTCCCGTTCCTGTTTTTTCATTTTTTGTCCCCCGGAATCACTTGGTATCCAGGTCCTGTGGATCCCTCCCCTTAGGCTGAAGGGGGGGATCCTTTAGCAGTGGGCGGGCAAAGTGGGCAAAGCCCGCCCACTTCCCGGATCCCAATAGGAACATGCTGGTTCCTTACCACTTTCCTATAGCCCTCTGGCCTTGCCCCGTCACACTTGCTAAATATTGCCAGCAGTTCTCCCTTTTTGCAGAGGCGAGAGGAGAGATTCCAAAATCGTACCACTTCTATGCAGGACTCTTTCCAAAGAGTTCATGTTTTATTTCATCATGACTAAAGTTTTCTCTTCATATTTTGTTTTTTTCCCCTTCCACGGTTCTAATCCTGCTGTTTATTGGTGTCCATGATGTAAGCTCATGAAAGTGGAAGTGGTAGGCACAAGTCTGCATTGCAAAGCTGCACAAAACCACACACCTTGGGCCTGTATGCCACGGAGCCCTGGTTTATAGCAGCTATCAGTAGTAGTATAAAAAAGGTTGCTAGTCTGTATCTGACAAAACTCACATTGAAATCAATGTGAGTTTTACCTAAGAAAGTTGTGGAGATTATAGCTCCTAATTTTTATAAAGGGCTTGATCCTGAGACGTAATGAGCTTGCTTCTGGTCTCACACCAGTTTTACACCATTTACCTTGGCGTTATTCCTTATTTACATCTTTGCATGTGAATCAGGCTTGCTGGGTGCTCAGCAATAAGCAGGATCCAGTCTAAAATGAGTAAGTCTGGAATCTGAGTAGTCACAGGTTTTCTATTCATTTGTCAAAACATGGGGATTATTAATACAAAGCTTGCATGAATACTTTCTAAATGTGCAGAATGTGCTTTCCCTTTTGTCAGTTTTCTAAAATGTTAAAAAAGATGGACAGTGTCATTTTGGTTTCTTTAGATCAGAACATGTTTTGTTTAAAAAATCTATCAGAACAATTATTCTTTAATCCCCCCCCCCCGCCCCCTGATGAATTAAGGGCTTGTGAAAGATGCTGTTTTGACAGCCTTGGAAAATGAAGCCCTCTTTTTATCCACCAAATAGATACACGTAGCAATCAAAGCCTTTCCACACCACCGCACCAATCTAATGTATATCAACTCTGTCCTGAAGTTACTATTTCAGCGTTTAATTACAATCGGAGGTGTGATTTCAGTTTGGGTAGCCATACCCACACTATCTTTAATCTAGCACTTCTAAAAATAGCAGTGAAGACACAGTTGCATGGACTTCAGAGTGGGCTGTGCAAGCCTGCCTGGAACCCAGGGCGTTTACTTGTGTTGATAGCCCATGCTGCTGCGTCTTCAATCACTGCTATTTTTAGGTGTGCTAGCTAGATTAAAGCTAGTATTGGGTATGTCTACCTGAGCTGCAGTCATGCCTTGGACTGCAATATAGACATATCCTAAGGGTGAGAGGGTATTGTAGGCTACAGACCAATTCATTCTTTCTGCCAAGACTCCTAAGACAGGTCAATCGTTGTCTGTTGTGGTGATGGATACTTACCTGTTCTCTAACAACAGGAGCGAGACTCCTAGCTTATTCCATATAGGCCATTGGATGGTGGTCAGATGGTAAGAACTTCAGATTGCTGCAGTTCTAACCCACATCAGTAGCAATGACCTATCGGTGAAAGGATCAATATCAAAACACCCCGCTTTCCTTCTGCATGATGAATGTGATAGTTCTACTGCATCTCTAAATCCATAATGAACAGCAACCAACTATACATCATTTTCCAAGTTCTGTTCTTCATGTGCCTGTCATCAGCTTTGTACAGAGACTGAGTGCAATCTTATTTGAAAACAGGAATTAAAAAAGGAAGAAGTAGCTACACATTCATTAGAAGTAAAATCAATTATTACTTTAAAAAACTACCCGCTTTCAATTAAGTAGGAAATTATCTAACCGATTACTTAATTTGCTCTGGTTGGCAGTCCCACAACTGCTTTATGCTGAGTGGAGCATGAAATTAAATATGCAACAACTCTCTTAATGGTTATGTTTTTAGAAACATAGGTGGAATCATAGGTATTCTGTATAGCATCAAAAAAACCTTCATAATGATAAACTGTTTTAGTGCACTGGATATCTTTAAAAAAATCTACCACATTTTAGATTCATTCAATATCTGATTTATAATAAAATGATCTTTAACTGGTGCAAATGTGCACTTGTGAATTGGTTCTTTTTATATATATATATGAACTTATATAAAGGGAAGAGTGCCTCTGGTAATATCCTGCTGATAAACCCTTTATATCACACCATATAGAATCATGGAGGTGTAGGACTTGAAAGGACCTCAATAGGTCATCTGGTCCAGTCTCCTGCACTCAGTGCAGGACTATGTAATAAGTAGACCATTCTTGACAGGTGTCTGTCTAACCTGTTCTTAAAATCCTCCAATGACTGAGATTCCACAACCCCCCTGTGCAATTTATTCCAGTGCTTAACTACACTGATGGGAGTTTTTCCTAATGTCCAATCCCCATTTGAGAGATGGGGAAACTTAGGCACAGAAAGGCAAAGTAACTTGCCCAAGGTTATCCAGTAGCAGATGTGGGACTAGAGCCCTGGTGTCCTGAGTCTAAGTCCTGTGATTTATTCACTAAGCCACATGGAATCTGATTTCAAAAAGAGGATAAGCATCTTCCTTAGCAATATTCCCAAAGATTGTTTGAATGACTTCAGGATCAGAGTTCAAAGCAGCGCACTATGCAGTCACAGTTTGAGCCACTGAAGTAGCAAATGCCTCAGTGTTTGCTTGATGTCTTGACTCAATGTTCATTGCTTGCAACATAATTTTTAAAGATTTCTCACAAATTTGGTAGGTGTCAACTCTTCCACAAAAGTAACAGAGGACTAATAAGAGGAGCAGGCTACGGGTACAGAAGACGCATGGCTTGTAGTAGCAGCTTGCCTCTCTGCTGACCATAAAAACAGATCGGTACCTTTCAGTTGGCCATTAGCCTTCCCAGGAATCATCTGTTTTTCTTCTTTAAGGAGCCAGCATATCAAATAATCCAAAATAACAAATTGTAACTAGTTTACAAAAACTAAACTAAAACAGAGGCCTGATTTTCATTTACATTAAGGTCAATTTACACAGGTCTGGCAATGTAAGGGGCCTTCTAAATAAGAATCAGGCCCCAGATCTTCAAGAACAATAGGGTCTTACATTCGAATGAACTAGTTAGTGAGCAAAGGGGCAAAAAAGAAAAAATCTCCAGGGTACTGAGCTCAAAACTACAAAGTAATTAAAAGTGTCTACACACAAAAGTCACCCCAAGATTCTCAAACAACCACCAGCGATACCCTCAAGCAAAGCCGTCTTGGCTTATACCAACCACTGACATCAGCTCCCTTTCACCATTGTCTTCAATCAGAGCTGCTGAGAACAATCACCTGCTCTCACTCAATGTCTTCCATTGAGGTGGACTACATTCTATCTGCAGCTTACCCCGGCAGAACCACCGGCGCCATCTTCATTAGAGTAAAAGCTAATGTAAACACGTAAAGACGTTAGTGTAGATAGCAGGGTAAGATGAGTGTTACTGGAAAATGTTATATGCACTCTGTTGCTATGCCTTTAGTGTTAAAAATATCTAAATGTTATATGAGTCTGGGATCCCGCTTTATTTACATAAAATATTTACACATGAAGCAAGACAATTTCACAACTTTAAAATGTATTTTCCTGTTAGATTAATCTTTTCATATGCTAACCACTTTTCAAGTAAACATTTTCATAGTCTCCTCTACATGAATGTGGCTAAAAGCTTCCTTGTTATTTTATAGTTACAGCATTTCAAATGTATCCCATTTTGACATGGTTAGGCAACCTGCCAGTTTTACCACTAAATTATAGCAGAGAAAACACTCAGAAGAATTTGATTAGTTTTCTTCTTTTTCTCTGTGTGTAAGGAAGACAAATTTATATTGAAAATGGAAGTTAGATTCTGAAGAACTGCAGATATCCATATTTGTGGTGATAAAAATGTACACAAGTTTTTGGAATTATATCTTATTTCTAATACTGCTTTCTATTAGTGCTGTATTTTTCATTTTTATCAACATCACCTACAGAAATGCTTGAAAAACACAAAGCTAGACAAAAGCTAAGATATTGGGCTGTGAAGTTCAGGGAATTGATAATGGGCATGGCGTTTTTCCCTCGCTAGTTCTATAGTGCCTTCAATTCAAGGATCTGAAATTATTTACAAACATTAATGAATGAAGTCGCATAAGATCCCCATGAGGTAGGTAAGATTATTAATATTTTACATATGGGGAAGCTGAGATATGGAAAGGTTAAGTGATCTGCACAAGGTAAAATAACAAATCAGTGATATGAACGGGAATAGGAACTTGAGCTCCTGATTCTCAAATTTCCCTCCTATAGCTTCTAGAACACTGGTTCTCAACCAGGGATATGTGTACCCATGTGGGTATTAGAGGTTTTCCAGGGGTTACATCAACTCATCTAGAGTTTTGCCTAGTTTTACAATAGGCTACATAAAAAGCACTAGCAAAGTCAGTACAAACTAAAATTTCATACAGACAATAACTTGTTTATACTGCTCCATATACTATGCACTGAAATGTAAATACAATATTTATATTCCAATTGATTTATTTTATAATTATATGGTAAAAATGAGAAGCAATTTTTCAGTAACAGTGTGCTCTGACACTTTTGTATTTTTATGTCTGATTTTGTAAGCAAGTATTTTTTAAATGAGGTGAAACTTGGGAGTTTACAAGACAAATCAGACTCCTGAAAGGGGTATTGTAGTCTGGAAAGGTTGAGAGCCACTGTTCTAGAACATGCTTCCTCTAGGTCACTGATTTGAATTTAGTTATTTGGTTTAGTGAATTACGGACAGTAGTGACCAAATATTGATGCTATATTAGATGGCTTTTTGCTAGCCTATATTCAATGAATTGATGATCTCAGTCTATTGTCGAACAGACAGCTAAGTGATCACAAAATTTACTCAGTGTAAAAAAACAATAAATAGGCTATATAAAAGCAAAGTTGTTTGTATTATTGGCTCCCCACTATTTTGGGTAGTGTTTTCACAGATTTATAGGCTTTAAGGCGAGACGGGACCATTGTGATCATCTAGTCTGTCCTTGTGTACAACACAAGACAAGCAATTTCACTCAGTATTTCCTGCATCAAGCCCATACATAGGTGCTGGAATTAGGGCTGCCACCCCCTAGCTTGAAGTGGTTTCCATCAGATACAGGGTTTACAGTTTGGTTCAATGGCTCTCAGCTCCCCCACTATACAAATTGTTCCAGCGCCCCATAGCCCATATCTTATGGTTGAGCAAGAGCTTAATTTTCAGAAGACAAGTATAGTGTAATGACCATAAGCTATACGGAACATGAACGCTAAAGGGCTTGCTTGCTCTTAAATGATGTGTTCTCTCCATGTCACAATGGAGGCACAATAGTTGGATGGCATAAAGAAGCTTGCCACTGCCGTTATTGTGCATGTTTTGTGGAAACATTTTAGTAGCTAGTGTTATCTACCTGTCACCTTTCAGAAACAACACTTTAAAAATAAGTAACTGTTTGACTCAAAGTATAAACAGAAACATGAATACATATTTTCAATGTCAAAATGAATGTAAACATTTATACACTGAAGGTTCAAGTCTCCATCTCATATTGGCAGGCAGGAGAATTAAGCCTGTTACCTCAATTAAGGTTAAGAACGACCATACCGGGTCAGACCAATGGTCCATCTAGCCCAATATCCTGTCTTCTGACAGTGGCCAATGCCAGGTGCTTCAGAGGGAATGAAAAGAACAGGTAATTGTCAAATGATCCATTCCATGTCACCCATTCCCAGCTTCTGGCAAACAGAGATTAGGGACATCATCCCTGCCCATCCTTGCTAATAGCCATTGATGGACCTATCCTCCATGAATGTATCTAGTTATTTTTTGAGCCCTGTTATAATCTTGGCCTTCACAACGTCCTCTGGCAAGGAGCTCCACGGGTTGACTGTGCGTTGTGTGAATAAACACTTCACAATACAATTGGTTAATGAGTTAGTTCTGAACAATTGATAGATTATGACATTAAAAACTGCTTTGTGTGTGGAAATTTTTTTTTTAAATCACAGTGTTGTCTGTTGTGTGAGATTACAAATAAGAATTAAATACAATGTAATGAATGTGTGATATAGCCCTGAAGTACAAGATCCAGCTAGTCTGAAAAAGGTTAAATTGTTTTAGATAGCTGAAATAAGGGTTCCTCACCAGGATTCATGTGGGTGACATTTTGGAAGAGGCCGAAGCAGATGACTGAGACAGGGTCCCATGTTCATCTATGTGTATGAAGATTTTGAAGTTTGGGGCTATAATTTATTTACTTACCAAATTTGTTTGAAAAAATGCTTACAGAGGCTCCAGGTACTTGTACAAACAGTAAAACTATAAAGGATACTGTGATGGGGCATCTGGAGGCCCTCAGGAGGCTGCGCAGGAAGCAGCCAATCAGAGAAGGGCTAAGAGGAGCAGCCAATCAGGGTCAGCAGGTCTATATTAGAAGAGTTTCAGGGCAGAGCAGCTTCAGTAGCTGCCTAGAGCTTGAGGAGAGAAGAGCAGGCTCCTAGCAGGAGGAAGGAGTGCTAGCACCCTGGACAGAGGTAGCAGCGACCAGAGGGGGTTCTAAAGATGGCTCTGGGTTGGCTGCAGGAATTTGCAAGCTGAGACCCTGAGGCAAAGGCAAAGAGGGTGCTGTGGGGAAGGGGCCCAGGGAAAGGTACTGAGAGGTTGGAGGGGTTACAGTACATGGATGTCATCTACAGGGTCCTTGGGCTAGGACCTGGAGTAGAAGGCAGGCCTAGGTCTCTCTCTGCCCCCCTTCTTGCCATTGAGGAAGTGGCTATACAATTGGCTACAGTTGCCACCGAAGGAAGTGGCTGGATAGTGGACTGCAGTTCTCCTGGAAAGGGGGAGAACAGCAGAATGTGACATGACCAGAGGGCTGTGTCATGAAGAGGTACATTTGTAGTACTCCTGTATTTCTACTGTAATGTCTGCCCCATCCCAGTTTTTGGTTTGGTTATTTCTTGAACAAAGTAAATGCAAGGTAGTTAAAAAACAAAAAACAAAACCGGGATCTGTGCGAACTGACCATGGCCCTGGTTGAATATTTTCCCTTTTAATTATTAACATGAAAGTGCTCATATACCAATTTTTAGCACTCCAGAATTCTTCTTTTCTCCTACGGCCGTGATGAAACGTTTAATGCAGTCTAATGTGAATGTTAAACTCTGAGCTGAAGCCCAGCATTTTTCTTTATTAGGATAAAATGTTGTTTTGATTACAGATCTTAGTCTGCCAAAACAAAATCCCAACCACTGGGAGGGATGTGGGTCCTGGAGCAGAAGTGATGGCAGCAAAACACCACCAGAAGAGGCTGCACTGGCTAGCAGAGCTAATCCCTGGGACAGCCAGCAGGAGGTGCCACAGTGATGAGTTGTACCCTATCACAGATACACACACCATATCCATGTCAGCATTCTGGTGACTTAACAAACTACCCCATCTTTCACTCTTTCATGGATATGGTTATGACAGAACCACTCAATTGAATTACAGCTTGGTGATTCTCTGTTGCTTATTCATGCTATGTAAATCATGGGTACAGTAAGGATATGATACACTGCAGTTAGACACCTGCAGCTGCCCTGTGCCAGCTGCCTCAGGTTCAAGGGGCTCAGGTGGCCAGTGGAGCTGGAAATAGAGGTGCTGGGGGTGTGGCAGCACCCTGGCTTGAAGTGGCGTCTATCAAGTACAGGGTTTACAATTTGGTTCAACGGCTTTCCGAACCTCCACTATGCAAATTGTTCCATCACCCCTGTGAGTGTCTGTTTAGTGCAGTGTAGCTATTCAGGCTACAAAGTAATTAAAAGTATCTACACACAAAAGTCACCTCAAGATTCTCAAACAACCACAACTGGGACCCTGCCACATCACAGGGTATGTCTACACTATGAAATTATGTCAAATTTATAGAAGTCGATTTTTAGAAAGTGATTTTATGCAGTCGATTGTGTGTGTCCTCACTAAGCGCATTAAGTCGGCGGAATGCGTCCTCAATACCATGGCTAGCATTGATTCACGGAGCAGTGCACTGTGGGTGGCTATTCCACAGTCCCTGCAGTCTCCGCTGCCCATTGGAATTCTGGGTTAAGGTCCCAATGCCTGATGGGGCAAAAACATTGTCGCGGGTGGTTTTGGGTAAATGTCATCAGTCTCCCCTTTCTCCCTCTTTCTGTGAAAGCAATGGCAGACAATAATTTTGCACCTTTTTTCCTGGGCTACCCGTGCAGACACCAGCAAGCATGGAGCCTGCTCAGCTCACCGCTGCTGTTGTGAGCATTGTAAACACCTCGTGCATTATCCTGCAGTATGTGCAGAAACCTGGCTAGGAGACGCCAGCACGAGGACGATTGTGAGGAGGACATGGACACAGACTGTCCTGAAAGCACGGGATGTAACAATTGGGACATCATGGCAGCAGTGGGGCAGGTCGATACAGTGGAACGCTGATTCTGGACCCAGCAAACAAGCACAGACTGGTGGGACCGCATAGTGCTGCAGGTATGGGGTGATTCCCAGTGGCTGCAAAACTTCCGCATGCATAAGGCCACTTTCCTAGAACTTTGAGTTGCTTTACCCACCCTGAAGCGCAGGAATACCAAGATGAGAGCTGCCCTGACAGTTGAGAAGCGAGTGGTGATAGCCCTGTGGCAGCGTGCAATGCCTGATAGCTACCGGTCAGTCGGGAATCAATTTGGAGTGGGCAAATCTACTGTGGGGGCTGCTGTGATCCAAGTAGCCAGGGCAATCAATTCACTTCTGCTAAGAAGGGTAGTGACTCTGGGAAACGTGCAGGACATAGTGGATGGATTTGCCATGATGGGGTTCCCTAACTGTGATGGGGCAATAAACAGAACGCATATCCCTATCTTGGCACCAGACCACCTTGCCAAAGAGTACATAAACCACAAGGTGTACTTCTCAATGGTGTTACAATCGCTAGTGGATCACAAGGGCTGTTTCACCGACATCAACATGGGATGGTCGGGAAAAGTATATGACATGCACATTTTTAGGAACTCGGGTCTCTTCAGAAAGCTGCAAGAAGAAACTTTCTTCCCAGATCAGAAAATTACCATTGGGGGTGTTGAAATGCCAATAGTTATCCTTGGAGACCCAGCCTACCCCTTGCTCCCATGGCCCATGAAGCTGGACGGCAGTAAGGAGCATTCAACTATAGGCTGAACAAGTACAGAATGGTGGTAGAATGTGCCTTTGGATGTTTAAAAGCTCAGTGGCACTGTTTGCTGACTAGGTTAGACCTCAGCGAAACCAATATTCTCATTGTTGTTGCTGCTTGCTGTGTGCTCCATAATATCTGAGAGAGTAAGGGGGTGACGTTTATGGCGGGGTGGGAGGTTGAGGCAAATTGCCTGGTGGCTGATTTTGAGCAGCCAGACACCAGGGCGATTAGAAGAGCACAGCTAGGCGCGCTGCGCATCAGAGCTTTGAAAACCAGTTTCATGACTGGACAGGCTATGGTGTGACAGTTGTGTGTGTTTCTCCTTGATGCAATCAGTATATTACCATTAACTTCAATGGGCTTTGAATCAGACCCTGTCTGGGGAATAAAGTTAATGAGCAGATACTTAACTCAAGTCATAGATTCATAGAATCCAAGGTCAGAAGGTGCCATTGTGACCTGCATAACATGCCACAGAACTTCCCTAAAATAATTCCTAGAGCAGATCATTTAGAAAAACATCCAATGTTGATTTAAAAATTGTGTGTAGTTTTCAGTTGTGATGCACCAAACTTTCACATTGGGTAAATAGTACTTGTGATACACCGAGTCTTCAAACCATATTGTTTACAGTATTTTAAAAGTTGACTATGTCTACATAGCATTCAATCAATAGCTAAGAAAAATATAACCCTGTCAGAAAGGAGAGAGTATGGAGAGGGTAGGTACTGTACACACAGAAATAATTATTTTTAAGTAGGACAGTAAAAATATCCACTTTTACTGCTTTTATTTATGTATGTCATGCATAACTAGGGAAAGTGACCTGTAAGTGCCTCTTCTTTTATGTCTGCATGTTAATGTGATTTTTTGCTTCCATTGAAGTGAATAGTAAAACTCACATAGGCGTCTGTGGTGAAGGATCATGTCCTAAAGGCTGCAGTCCTACAAACATTTATTCATGTAGGTAGTCCTTATTCACACATTTATTCCCACTGAGGTAAATGGGATTACTTATAGTATGTGAGTAAGGATTTCTCACATGGGTAAGGGTTTGATCAGGATCATAACCGAAGTGTATAATTTATTAATCTGTTTAGAGAGAGTCAGTCCCTTACAGCTTTTGTGACACAGGCAGTGTTCAGTTATCCTCTAATACACTGTGTACCGAGGAGCATTGCTGTAAAAACATTACAAAATGGCATTGCATAACAGGATAGAAAGCTACAGGAAAACAAGCCAGTCTTCTGTCCACTTTTCAAAGCACTTGTAGTTCACGTTACAAAGTGGGTGAACTCATAGTAGATCAGGCATCAGCAACCTTCGGCACACGGGGGGCTTACCCTGGCAGGCTGGTCCAGTTTGTTTACTTGCTGTGTCCGCCGGTTCAGCCAATTGCGGATCCCACTGACCAATGGGGGCTGCGGGAAGCGGCAGCCAGCACATCCCCTGGCCCATGCCGCTTCCTGCAGTCCCCATTGGCCTGGCACGGCTAACCGCGGCCAGTGGGAGCTGCGATGGGCCGAACCGGCGGACGCAGCAAGTAAACAAACTGGGCTGGCCCGTCAGGGGGCTTACCCTGGTGAGCTGCGTGCTGAAGGTTGCCGATGCCTGTAATAGACGTTAACCAAAGAAAATTTCTCTGTAGCTAGAGCATTTTCTAAATTAATGTAGTGTTCTGAGAGAACCTTGAGTTCTGTTTCCAGACTAACAGAAATACTAAGTGAAGATAAAAGTGTCTGTCTCTATGCTGGGGTACCGGTAAAGCAGATATCCTGTAAATACAAATAGAGGACACTGAGTAGCACTGTATAAAAACCTATATAGATAGGGGCCTACCAAATTCACGGTCCATTTTGGTCAATTTCATGGTCAGAGGATTTTAAAAATCGTAAATTTCATGATTTCAGCTGTTTAAATCTGAAATTTCAGTGTGTTGTAATTGTAGGGGTCCTGACCCAAAAAGGAGTTGTGTGTGTGAAAAGGTTATTGTAAGGGAGGGGTTATGGTACTGCTACCCTTACTTCTGTGCTGCTGCTGGTGACAGCGGTGCTGCCTTCAGAGCTGAGCAGCTGGAGAGTGGCAGCTGCTGACTGGGAGCCCAGCTCTGAAGGCAGAGCCGCCGCCAGCAGCAGCACAGAAGTAAGGATGGCATGGTATGGTATTGCCACCCTTACATCTCCGCTGCTGCCTGTAGAGCTGGGCTGTCAATCAGCAGCTGCCACTCTCCGGCTGCCCAGCTGTCAAGGCAGCAGTGCAGAAGTAAGGGTGGCATGGCATGGCGTTGACACACTTCTGTGCTGCTGCTTGTGGGGGGCTGCCTTTAGAGCTGGGTGCCCGGCCAACAGCCACCGTTCTCCAGCCACCCAGCTCTGAAGGCAGTGCAGAAGTAAGGGTGGCAGTACCGTGAGCCCCCTAAAATAACTGACCTCCCTGCAACTCCTTTTTGAGTCAGGACCCCCAATTTGAGAAACGCTGGTCTCCCCCTGTGAAATCTGTATAGTATAGGGTAAAAGCACACAAGACCAGATTTCACTGGGGACAGGGAGACCAGATTTCAGTCCGTGACACATTTTTCATGGCTGTGAATTTGGTAGGGTCCTATATATAGAATAGCATAGGACCCAATCCTACTCCCATTGACTTCAATGGGAGTTTTATCACTGATTTTCATGAGGGCAAAATTAAGACCACAGGTGCCATCAGGGTGTCACATAGCAAAACAACATCTGACCTAGGGCTTTAGATCTCCCTTCCACAGTATAGTAGAATGACCATGGATCTTACCATCGTCTGGGGACCACATAAGCCCTTCTTCCTGTATGAAACTTTCCTGCATTAAGAGCAATATTAAGAATTAAACAAAAATATTACACATCTTTGCCCTCCATCCAGGGGTAGAAGGGAGAGAAGAACCCAAAGTTCAATGGCATTTGGATTACGTGATGGATTTTTGTAATACCATAAGGTGTTTAGATACCACAAGGAATAAATAGATTATAAAGAAGGGTTATAAATAAAGTTAACAAAATGTTTTTTCTACTCAATTTAAATACATTTCCTTTTCCTTCTATAACCTCAAAGTGACATCTAAACAGTTTATTCTACAGCATGAAATGCTGTATGTAAAAATATAGAGCTAGGAATATTCAGCCATGCCAGGGACTTAACTGGTCGATCATCCCTCACTGTTTATTGCTTAATCATAAAGATAGAGGTGCATGGCATTTCCTGGGGATTAATAACTGGTAGGGAGGAGTTAATGGTCTGAGGTGTGGCTGAGGGCCATTAACCTCAGCTGGTCATTAATCCTCATTATAAAGCACAGAAACACAGCTCACCAAATACAGCAAAGGACAAACCAGTCCTCTAATTATCCTTTTTGCTGCTGCCTATTCTCCTTAGAGATCTATTGGAACCTGTACTGTAATTTTTGGATTAGGTGCTATAGTTCTCACTGAGGCAGAACTCCAATTCATGGTAGATTTGTCTAAGTTACAATTGAGTGAGAACTGTAGGACTTGGTTCTTAATGTGTAAATGGGAGCAGAAATTAAAGGAGCAGTAGTATGGGCACTGATAAGAAGCATCTAGAGAAACTGAGCATTTAGGATGTTCCATTACTGAATTAAATGAAGAGATGGTGAGTTTAAACAAAACTAAATTACTTCAAGTTCACAAAAATAAATGTAATTTCAAATAACATACTACAATGTAATCTAGTCTCCTGTGGGCTGTAATTGTTTGGTCTAATTTCAGTTGTTGGGTTTACTGTGTGTGGGTGCTAAGGGGTGGTGGTGGTGGCCTGTGATATACAGGAGGTTGGATTACATTATCTGATGGCCCCCTCTGGCCTTAAACTATTATCACTCAAACTTTGTCTGTATTTCAGTAGTGAATGTATTTAAAAGGGCTCTCCTCTTTTATTCTGAGATTATAAAGTACTTTCTCTCATTAGACAGTTACCACAAGCCATACAGGAATGGCTTTTGGAACTGGTATATAAAGTATCTATAATTCTAAAGTCCTTATAAATATAACAAAATTCCAAGTGTTGCAGTCATTTTTACTTTTATAAGGTAAATGTTGGGAACAAGAGTTTTAAAAGTTTATGCATTTGATGCATGCAAGAACTGCACATCAGTGTATTGCACTAGACATGTCAAATTAATGGTCAACTCATTGGGCAGATTGTGTAGTTTGTTGTCTGACATCTTGTTTATAATACAATTTTTTTTAAAGAGACTGTAGATTCTTTGCTCTTGCATACTCTTACTTTAGTAAAACTTTGAACCTACTAAGAATATTACTTTTTGTGTATAAAAAAAATAATCCTCAAATCCTTCACTCAGGCTCAAATTCTGTCCTGTTACATCAATACAATGCCCCGCTAACCTATAGGCTTGCATAGTGAAACTGTGGAGAGAAGCTAGCCCTTAGTCTTTGGTCAGGTCAAATGAAAAGCACTGAGAACCTTGGACCTTGTGTAGTCTGATGGTACCAATCAGAATAGTATTTTTTCCACCCCCTTTGCAGAGATGTAAATAATTACACAAGATGCATGGCAGTGGAGAATCAGGTCTTGTGGGTTTGACCTGAGTATAATTGAAGGCCCAGTCTTAGTCCATTGAAGTCAATAGAGGTTTTGCCCTTTAATATGAGGATCTGGCTTCTATAGTCCTCTTTGTTGGTTTTGTTTTTTAATCTCACCTCCCACCCTGATAATCAGGCTGAAAACCCATTTAGTTGGTATGATATCCGTGACAAAGGGTAATAAAATTTAGCGCTTTACCTCTTTTTAAAATGGACACAACTATGCACAGGTAAACTACAAGTATTTTAAGAAGGGTGTTTGAAATGGGAAGGACCCGTCCCTCTTCACTGTAGGGAGTACTGCTCTTCCTACATGACTGGGGCTGAATGACAAGGAGTTAGGGCTCAATCCTGCCAGCTATACTCATACATGCTTACACAGATAGCCTTGGATAATATGTAAATAAGGACCGCAGGATCAGGCACTCTGTGTTCACCTGGCTGGAACCGTTAACCACTATTGCTGCCTTTTAAAGCCTGCTTCTCACTATGGACATTACAATTTAAAACGTTTTCTATATCTGGGGAGGGACTCTCAGATTTGGATCCCTGACCTGGTCTCTTTCTCCCCACTCTTCATTGATAAACTTTTTTAACCCCTACCCTTTATTCCGTCCCCATAAATCAAGCAGACAATACCTGTTGCTTTGAAAAAATGCTCAAGTAAAACAAAGCGACCCTCTAAGCCGTTGCTTTTAAAATCGCACCACGCCGAGAGCCCATTTCAGTCTGCTCTGTGTTTCGCTGCACACACATCATGCAAATTATTTTGCAGTCTGATGAGCTGGCCTTAAACAAAGAAACCAGCCTTAAATTCTTGGGCCAATTTTGCAAGAAAAAAACATCTCATCCCCTTTAGGCTTAGAATAAGCGAACCCCAGAAAGCGGTCTGGGATCGGTCACTCCCCTAGTACAAAAAGCACGGCGAGGGGGCAGGAAGGCTGATCGCCCCACTGCTCAGGGGGAAATTTCAGCCACCGCTGCCTCCTCTACCTAGTCCCAGCCAGAGCAAGAGGCTGCAGCCCTGGGAGAACCGAGGAGGGGCAGCTGGTGTGTGCCCGCCTGGAGGTGCCGAGAGATGCCCGGCGCGTGCCGCTCTCTGGGCGGGGAAGGTGCGTGGGCTCCGCGGTGTGTCTGTAAGGCACCGGGAAGCTGCGAAAAGCCCTGATCCCCTCCCCCCGCCCACCTACCTGCTCCCTGCTGGTGAGATACACTGCTCCCTCCTTGCACGGACTGGCTCGATGGGGTGAGGTGCTGGGCACCTTGCACTCCAGCGGGGCTTGAGCCCTGGGCACCAGGTACCTCTGTCTGGCAGTCACTGTGGCCTGCTGTGCTGTGTGTGACTTCTGCCTGGCCCTTCTGGTGTGGGGACCGCACCAATACAAGCCACAGCACAGTAATCACAAGGAGATGCCACAAGGAGATGCTGGGGAGCTCCCTGGGGCAGCCGCAGGGCACAGGTCACTCTAGGAGGTGAGTGTCACTGAAAGCAGTTCCCAGCTGGATTATCTCCAGTCCCAGAGACACACTAGATGCTGCTAAAAAATAAAAATTGAGAGCCCCAAAAATACCAGGTTTGTTGTGTTCAGGGGAACAGTGCACACATGAGCCTGTGTGATTCAACTTAGGATCAGCACCTAGCTTAATATCACAGCACTTAGATATATTTATAGTGAAAACAAAGTTTATTATCAAAGATTGAAGATGCAAGAGATAGCAAGTAAGAATAATGGAAACAAAACGTTTTATGTAAAAACAAAATAATAATATGCTTTCTAGAGCCTAACTTAACTATTAAGCTTCCTGTGTAATGAAGTTTGTCTCACGCAAAGCTTTTTGCAATGTTGTCTTCAACCAAGGCTGGTTGTGATTCTGTTTTCATGAATGTAAACACACTGCCTGTTTACTTCCTAGATGCAGGATAAGAGGGTGTCTTCTCACCCTTCTACTTATATCCTCAAAGTTCATTGTCTGTACTCGGAGAGAATGTAACTCCCATCCCTTTTAACTTTATATATCTCTCTGTTGACTTTTTATGTAAATGTGCATCCATTGCGTTAGATTGCAATGTTTAATTTACATGCTGACAGGGAGACAGGTGAATATACATCTTTTGTCTGACAGGAAACCAGTTTCTCCATCTCCGAGATACAGAAACTAAGGTATTTTCAACATTCATACATCATTCCTTATATAGTATCTGTACATACACATCATAAGAATAACAATGACCAGTGTGACCCTGGCTTTCATTTAAGACCTCAATGACATTCTTTGGTGAACCAGAATGTACATACCGGAATCAGGATATTCTTGTAACCTCCTTGCTAGTTGACATTAAGGAGTTCTTGGGTCACACACAGTCCTGAAAATACTTACATGACTTCAGTAGAACAACTCACATGAGTAAAGTTAGGCATGTGTTTGCAGGATCAGGGCCAAAATGAACAGTTGCAGAATCAGTACATTGAAATAACAGTAGTTTACATTTCCCTAACACCATCCAATTATCTTTAAACGATTATGTAATTAGGCCTCAATATATTATTGTTAGAGCTGAAGAAATATACTCCCATATTAACTCTGTGGGAATGGTAACTTTACTGCTGGTGGGGGGTTGAGGAGTGCGATAAGGAGCACAAGAGTGTTAAAAAGTCTAGTAACTTTTTGTGTACACAGAAGTATTTCACTGTTGGCAGTTTGGACTGCTGTGAAGCTGCTGAATGTTATTTTTACTTCAGGAATAGTTCAGCATACTTTATTGAATGTTTTGTGGTTGCCTGGCATCTTGGGGATGCTATTTTTCTGCAGGAATGCAGGCATCCTCTCTTTTCATTCTTATTATTGTGGTTATAGTGGCTTTGGAGCAATGTCTTTCATTACATTTTCAGTGCTAGCTGTCAGCAGTACTAGTCCCATTTTATATGGTCGGGTACTTACTGAGACCCAGTTCAGAGACTGTTTTAAGCATGTTTTTGGAGTATAAGGTATCTTGTATGAGACATGTTAGAATTACAGTATATAGATTTATTTGTAGGCAAAATCTCTGCCTTTCCCTTCATTTCCTATAACATTTCTTGTTTCTGGTTTGTATTTATTGCAGTTTTTGTAATTCTCAGGATTAACCTTTCATGAGTGTTCTTCTGTCCATAAAAACTGTCGATAAAAACTGCAAAAAAGTGAAGTTTCTGAAATGCCAGTTTCTAGTGAAATTTTGCATGTGAACTATTACACCCATGGGCGCCAGGTTTATATAATTTTTGGTGGTTCCCAGAACGGAGCCATCCCATCCATAGGACAAACTGGGGCAACCGCCCTGGGTCCCATGCTTTGAGGGGCACTTGGGGTCCAGGGCAGCCTGGGAGGATAGCAGGGGGTCTGGCGCCAGCAGCAGCAACCCACCCCTAGCCTGCCCCTGCTTCGCCCCCATTCCACCCCTTCTCCCAAGCCCCCGCCCCACCTCTTTCCAGCTTCTGCCCTCTCCCCGAAGCGACACTGGGAGCTGGCAGGGCAGAGTGGGCTGTGGCTGGGTCGCTTGCTGCTGCCGCTGCCAGGCCCCCCGCTAGCCCCCCCAGGCCGCCCTGGACCCCGTGTCCCTCTGAAGCGCAGTAAGCCCAAACATTGGTGGAGCCGGGCTCACTTTCCTAAATATTGGTGGAGCACGGGAACCACAGGCCCATATAACTCGCCGCCTATGATTACACCCACAATAATCCTACAGCCCTTAGCTTTGTATATATGGAGAATTCTCTTTTGGTTTTGGAGATCATGCCTACCAAAGGCTGTGGGGAAGTTGTGACATTTTGGGAATTACACAGACCAGTAAGGGTCTTACCACCTGCCTTATATCTTTGGATGCTTTAATGCTGTGCTGTTTTGTCTCACAGCCTTAACACCAGTAGCCAGCCTGCAAGCATAAAGATCTCATTCTGGCTTCCACCAGACTAGTGTAGCCTTTTATTTTATTTAAAGTGAATTTTGTAATGTGGTATTACACCACTGTGGGTTCGTCTCTGGAGGCTACAGTTTCAAGCTTCACAGTGAAAGTCACCTCTGCTACTTGCTTTAGATTTAGTATCTCTAGGAACACATAAAGACCAAGGGTAGTGACCACACATACATTCAGCAGTACAAGGTCTAGTCTGTCTTACAACTTTTATTAAAGTTACAATTTAAGTTATGATTACCCAAGCAAGTTACAAATATAACTATACTTACATCCTTAACAATCGTGTTAGGGTCTGATGAGTCTCATGGATTGATCATCAGTAGAAGGGTGGTTCCTGCTGGAGTTTCCCATAGGGAGCTCAGTTTTCCTGATCTGGGCACTCTCGTTTATAATGTGATTCTGTCTATACCTACATTCTGCGCATGTCCATAAAAATGTCAACCCTCTTTATCCTTATTGGTCTGATGTCCCCTAGAAACTTAAGGGGCCCTGATTTCTATATGTTGTGTAGGCTCTCTTTATTCTCATTAGCACTGACACGGAACCTGTATCCTTTGGTTAAGACACATGGTGGAAATAGATTGTCCTTACAGCATTTTTTATGATTTAAAATTAATTTTCCAGCTAATTTTTTTGATACCTATTTTCCCATAATCTTAGAGCATCGGGTTATTCTTCGGTCACTTACTTATGTCAGCATTTCTTAGCTCCAAGGCCTAGTATGACTAATCTAAAATATTACAGGCCTCAGCCTGTAGGCCTTGCATTTCAGCCCTACTTACTTAGATACCTAATGCATGATTATTCCCTCTACCCACTGATCAATCTTATGCTTCTATAATCCTACAACTCCACTTTATTTAGCATAAACTAATATATAATATATATAGAAAGGGTTGTCAATTAATCGCAGTTAACTCATGTGATTAACTCAAATTAATCATGATTAAAAAGTTAATTGCAATTAATTAGTTTTATTACACTGTTAAACAATAGAATTTATTGACTTATTAAATATTGAAATGGAATTTTATTAAATATTTTGGATGTTTTTCTACATTTTCAAATATATTGATTTCATTTACAACACAGAATACAAAGTGTACAATGCTCACTTTATATTATTTTTTATTACAAATATTTTTGCTGTAAAAATGATAAAATAGTATTTTTCAATTCACCTCATACAAGTACTGTAGTGCAATCTCTTTATCATGAAAGTTGAACTTACAAATGTAGAATTATGTACAAAAATAACTGCATTATAAAACAAAACAAAGTCCACTCAGTCCTATTTCTTGTTCAGCCAATCTCTCAGACAAACAAGTTTGTTTACATTTGCAAGAGATAATGCTGCCCGCTTCTTGTTCACAGTGTCACCAGTAAGTGAGAACAGGCGTTCGCATGGCACTGTTGCAGCTGGCATCGCAAGAAATTTACATGCCAGATGTGCTAAAAATTCATATGTTCCTTCATGTTTCATCCACCATTCCAGAGGACATATGAATGTTTAGCATATCTGGCATGTAAATACCTTGCAATACCAGCTACAAAAGTCCCATGCGAACGCCTGTTCTCACTTTCTGGTGACACTGTAAATAAGAAGTGGGCAACATTATCTCCAGTAAATGTAGACAAACTTGTTTGTCTTAGCAATTGGCTGAACAAGAAGTAGGACTGAGTGGACTTGTAGGCTCTAAAGTTTTGCATTGTTTTGTTTGGAGTGCAGTTATGTAACCAAACAAAAATCTACATTTGTAAGTTGTATTTTCATGATAAAGAGATTGCACTACAGTACTTGTATGAGGTGAACTGAAAAATACTGTTTCTTTTGTTTATCATTTTTATAGTGCAAATATTTGTATTCTGTGTTGTAATTGAAACAAATATATTTGAAAATGTAGAAAACATTGAAAAATATTTAAATGATATTCTATTGTTTAACAGTGCAACTAATCATGCGATTAATGTTTTTAATCGTGCGATTGTTTTTAATTGCTTGACAGCCCTAATATGTATATTTGTGTGTATATGTATATAAAACAAAACATAAAATCACACAATAAATGAACAATGAACTAAAATAATTGGCTATACTAGTTACTCTTCTTCAGGATGACCTCAAGTCATTCCAGTCCCGAGTCTCCCCAAATCTGTCTACCCTGCATTTTTAGCTGCCAAACACTCAGACATTACTCTTCTGGTTCATCACCCCAGACAGAATGAAACCTGTCCCCAGTTATCAGTTCACTTTGGCACACATACTCAACACAGTTTGCACAACAGAGACCTACATGGAGGCAAAAATAAATCAATCTTTTGTTTAAAAAACAGACTCAGATGAAACAGCAAAGGAAGCAAATGCATACAAGTTACATAGAAAACAAACATGAGATGCAACTTCAGGTTTTACACCTGCATATATTGAGTACAGGGGACTGGACTAGATGAGCTCTCGAGGTCCCTTCCAGTCCTATGATTCTATGATAAATTCCCCTTTTTAATACAAGTTACCTATTGCCAATGTGCCCCCTATCATAGAGGGGATCAAGCATTTCACAGACAGCACCCTGCCTAGATGCTGGTTCTTAGTTTTTTGGATAATAAACACTCAGACACAAGTCGTCTTTAAAAAAATTGTTTTCCTTTTTTTTTCTCTTGGCATGATGATGCATGGTTATTCAGAATGGGGAAAACTGTCTCCCTCCTTTCTTAATTTTCTAGGACTGATTTTTTTTCCTTCTTCACTTTTAATGTTTCTATTAACTTTAATGATTCGCTATTGTTTCTTTCTGGGTTGTATAATACTAGGTGCTTGGAGCTAGTTTCATTTGGTTAGGTGGAGAGAGGCTGCCTCGCCGACTGCATCACTGCCCGGCTGTGAGGTAAAGATGAATGTTGCAGCACAAATCATGAGCACAGCTCTACACATACCCACATATATTAAACTCATAACCAGTCTATCTACATATCTCATAATGCTTTCATAAAAGACCTTACTCAACATTTTTGTACACAATATCACTGTATACAGCCACTTGATTCAACTGCTTACTTTTTGGGGTTCAGACCCCATGTTCTCACCCTGCAGTATCTTGATTGTCACAGAGGCCACTGCAAATTAGAGAAGCTCAGTGGTGCAAAGGTGGCTCCCTCCCACCTATACTTGTCTCCTGTGAGGTGCTGCACAGGGGGGGAGATGGCTCCGTGCTCTGCCCCACCCCCAGCACCGTCCTCACAGCCCCCGTTGGCCAGAAACTTGCCAATGGGAGCGACGGGGGTAGCGCTAGCAGGCATGGGCAGCGCACGGCGACACGCTGTCTGGCTCCTCCCAGGGCCAGCTCTAGGCACCAGCAAAACAAGCATTCGCTTGGGGTGGCCAATTTGCAGGGGCGGCCGGGATCCAGCATGGGAGCTGAGAACCAACAGGGGGCCCTGGGAGCTGTAGTTCCTTGGTTAGCTCCCCGCCAATAGAGCCAGTCCTGGAGCATGGAAAAAACTACATTTCCCAGCATTCCCTTGACATCTATCAACAGGAAAGGGAGGGGGAGGGAGTGATGTAGCTGAGACATGCTGCAGCTTCTTGTGAATGGAAAGCTGGCTGCTGAACGGTGGGGATATCATATTTTAACATTAAAAAAAAAAAAGAGGACACTCCACTGGTGTGACCTCACCTTGCAGCCCCCAAAGAAAGAATTGGGTGGACTAAATGGACAGTGTACCTCTCTATCTGAAGCCTAGCAAGGGAGGTAGGTGGATCCCACTAGAATTTAAAATGAAAAGTAAGCGGGGGAGGCTCTACTAGAGGACCTGGGCAGCTTTAGATACTGTAAAGCACGTAGGAGGATTTCCACTTCTGAGCCATGGAAGCAGAAATTGATTTTTCCTTTCCAGATTTAGCTAATATTCAGAAAGGAAATCTAGCACCTGCCTTCCAGATTTGAACACTCTCAAAATTCAGGAGTGCTCAAGCTCAATTTGGGCAGCTGTTACTTCATTTCTCCCAAATCAAATATACTGATCCACTGTAACTTGCTGTAGAAAAAGTAGGATAAAATTGAGCAAGAAATGCTTCCCAGTGGTTATTAGGACTAGAATTGCTATTTTCAACAGCCATTGTCATTTTTTTTTTTAGTTTTATTTATTTAAAAGGAAGACAGTGATATTGCATTAGCAAATTCCCCATAGAAACAAAGAATGGAACAAAAGAATAATAAAGGCACCTCAACTTTTCCTCATTAATGTAGGACAGTCTTATAATATGCATCCAGATATCCCTCAATCACGCAAGCTGAAAATTGTTCCACTTTACTGCAGCTCTGTAACCATATGGGAACCAATCCTGTCTGTGTTCTGTGCACATCCAAAATTCCTGCTGAATTACCTGCCCTGGGACTGAGTTACCAGTGACCCAGGGCTGGGGCGGCAGGAGGGTGCAGTTGGGGTGGGAGAGCCCAGGGCTGGGGTGGTAGGGGATGCGGGGGGTGGGTGGGGGAGAGCCCAGGGCTGAGGCAGCAGGGAGGGTGCGGGGGGGGGAGCGCTGGGGTGGGGGGCAGCCAAAATTTTTTTTGCTTGGGGCAGCAAAAAACCTAGAGCCGGCCCTGCCTCCTCCCCAGGGGCCACAGAGACTTGCTAGAAGCCAGCCACTTCCGGGAGCAGTGTGAGGCTATGGCAGGCAGCCTGCCTGAGTACTGCTGCGCCACCAGCAGCCTGTGGTAAGCACCTCCCGGCTGGAGCCTGCACCTTGCACCACCTTCTTCACCCCAACCTCCTGCCCCAGATCAGAATCCCCCTCCTGCACCCAAAGTCCCTCCCAGGAAAAAGACTTGTATACAGGGGCCCCACAAAATCTAATAGCCCTGGGCCCACAGGAGAGTTAATCTGGCCCTGCCCTGCGGTACCAAACATTCACCTTTCCCCATCCTGTTGCTGAATGCCTATGACTGCTCTGTTTAAAAAAATTTTTTTTTTAAAGCTGATGTCTTACTGTTTGTGCTGCTGTTCAATTTCACCCCAAACCTTTAGCTTGAAGCAGATGTATTTTAGTTGACTTACTGCTTAACAGCTTTTATTTTTCAGAGCAGTGTAAAACAGTGGATTATTTAATAATAACTTTTTTTTTCTAATCTACTGATCTTTTCTTCTATATTTACATTAAATATTTTTTCATTTTTTGCATATTTATCCTGGGTCACATTCCTTACTCTGCATGTTCACTTCTCTGATTCTGAAATCTGTAAAGACTGAATTTATAAATACCATCAACACATGTAAAGTAGCTCCGTCCTTCTGTTTAGATTTGGGATTTTCTTTCTGTTCTAGGTTTTCAACTATCTTCTCCCAATAGAAGGTGAAGAACTTTGGTATGATGATGGTCCTGAATCCTGATTCCTCTTTGTCACCCACTTGGCATCAGCATACAGTAGCTTTGACTGCAATGGTGTTACTCTTGATTTTTACTAGTATTAGAGGAGAACTAAGCCCAATGTGTCTTTGTCTGATTAAATACTTCAGCATGATATTTCAGTTTCCCAGACAAGCTTAAATATAGCTCACATATTAATGTAAATGCATTTCAGGATTCTTGAAGTACATATGTTTCTACTACTACTTCTCTTCCTGTACTTCTGAGGTCACTCTTCATTCCATCAAGTCACAGGGCTTCTCAGAGTTTAGAACACTTTTTCTGCCCTCAGTGGTGTGTTGTATTTGGCTGTCCTTCAATAATATTTGTCCACAATAATATTTGAATGTTGTTGTTGTTGTTGGTTGTTCCAGCTGTGTGTGATTCCCACCCTCATATTTGATAGGTTTGACTGGAATGGAGTTGAGACTAGAGTGTGGGTGTGGCTCACATTTCATAAGAAAGCCCTCTTCCTGATTCAGAAAAGGATTATTTCCTGTCTGCCCCACCCAGAGTAAAAAACTAACTAAAAAACCACCACATATTAAGAGACAAGAGACTACTGAACATAGAACATGCTGGGCTAAAATTCACTGCAGGAATAAGCAGACATATCTCACTGAACAACTGAATTTCATTTGTGTTGGAGGTGAACTTGGCCGGTGGTTCCTCAGTCTGTCAGGATGAGAGCTGTGAAAAATATCAGTCTTCCAGAAATGCTGCAAGGAGTCCAAATGTAAATTTGTGTCGTTTGCATCAGATATAAACAAATAGTGCGTCCACACATGTATAGTAGCAAATGTTTCAGGCATAGGAGATAGAGATCAAACCATGTGAATGAGCTGCATCCACCTATAGTATGGAAGAACTCTTAGTGAAGCACTATGGGAAATTAAATGGATTTTTTTTATCCAGTTGAGTGAAGGGAGCAACTAGGGTTGCTGTATGCATTGTAGCAGATAGCTTTCCGATAAGAAAAGAAGTAAGCCTTCTTGTATTACCTCCTGAGCAGGAGTTTAAGACAATTGCAGCCTTTGTCGCTCCCCTAAGTGGAAAGATTGTTCTTGGATAATGATGCTAGTCAACCCAGAAAGTGTAGCAATGGGAGCATGCTCCTTGCATGTCTGTTTGCTCTGGCAGAATGTCTCCTAGAATTACTGGTGATGGTGTGGCTTTCACCTAATCCAGCACTAGTTAATGCCTTAAAAGAACACTTGAGCCCATTTATAGTTCTGAGACGACAGAGCCTGCCCTCACTTCTGATTCAGCTCTCACCTATTCCAGTATAAATCCAGTAGTTATTCTTGTGTAAAACTCAGATGAGATCAAAGTTGGATCCAAAATGCTGTAAATATTATAAGACACTAATATATTTTGTTAATTAAAATTCCAATCACTGATGATGAACCCACCTCATTTCTAAAGCATATTAAGGGATGTCTAGTTTGGTGATCACCATACAGTGTATCAAAGATTCAATAGACATATATATTAGAAAATATATGTAATTAGATGACTGGTGTCAAGTCATGTATTCATATACCATTTATTAACTGGAACTCGCATCTTCAAAACATTTTAGTCAATACATGAACTTTTCTCAGCAAGATTCAGGTTAGGTGTTTATTTTAAATTGTGAGGCAATGCTGCTCTTTCTTGTGAGCAAGAGAAGAAATCAACATATGCGCCTCACTTTTGAAACAGCACAGTAAAAGATAACCATGAAAAGCAATTGATATTCTTGTACAGGTTGAAATAGATATATAAACAGAGAAGCAGAATGCTTCCACTTGGGGCTCTTGTATCAGCTCCAACTTTGGCCTACATCTTTGTCCCCAGAGAGATTCCACAGTAGCTCATAAAACCAGTATTGCCAGATTTACATCACCAGGTATCGGGGCAGGAAGGGATGGGAAAGAGTTGTGCCAGGGCAAGAAGGGACTGGGGCTAGATTGTAATGTGATCCGGGACCAGGGGAATGGCACTATTCTGTAGAGAGAGCTTTGTATAAATCTATAATTTAGAAACATTCCCTCATAAGGGACAGTATTATGAACATAGGAATTTAGAAATGTGCCCTGAAGGCAGGGATTGGGAACACCGCATTGCTGTGTGCGGCAGGTCAACAGAGATGCTCTCTAGTTTGTTTTGTTAAAGTTTTTTTATTCCTTTCTCATTCACTGGTTTGTTATTTAAGGAACCCCAAGATCGTTACATATTCCAGTTGGCATATGTTAGAGCAGCCTACAGGCTGCTCTTACTTATGCCAACGTTGCATTCAGCCCTCAACCAGTCTCATGATTGGGGCAGCAGAAAGCTGGCTTAAAACCACAATTGTCTCTCTCCATAAAGCTGTGTTGAGTATAAATTCAGCACAGCTGAGAATTCAGCCCTTTTTCGCAAACTGTTTTAGTGGCTTTTGAACCATGTGACTATAGTGTAGACTACAAGAACAACTCTTCCTGTTTTAACAGTATGATTTATTAGTAATGTGGGCTTACCACAGGAACTTTAATTTTGTTCTAAAAGTATCACTTGTGGCTTGAGCAACATTCCACCAGAAGTGTACTAAAATCACACTACTTATCTAAAAATGCTTGTTAACAGTTCCCCAGTCAGATGGTGAGCTTAGAATGAAACCTGGTCTTTACATATTGCTCCTAAATCTGGTGAGCAAGACTAAGGTGCACTTGAAGCAACTGGGAGTTAAGTTCCTGAATATTATGCTCTTGTATTAAATCGAAGACAGTAGAAGTTATAGTTCTGAGGTAGGATTGATTTCTAGATTAATAAAGTGTGGTTCTACTCTGAAAAGTGTAGAATGGCACCTTGTTACTCAAAGTGTTTACTCAAAATCACAGTTGTTGATGTTAGTGACAAAAATAAGATTTCACTGCTTTTTACTCCTGTTAGCACAACACAACAAGTGACCTGAGCTGTGATTTATTTATTTTAAATGTCAATTTATGTACTGGCAACAGGGCTAACTGCTACGGTCCAGTCCAGTAGTACCCATGCAAGCTCACTGAATAAGTTGTTGGTTGCACTGGTGAACTGAAGGAATAATCTGAATGAAGATAATAGAGTTGCTCAGGTGTAACAAGCCTAATTTGGTCTACAGTGACGTGCAAGATGGGGAAAACTCAAGAAATGTTTTTTAAGCCAAGGCTTTGTAAGCTGAGCACGTTTTGATACAGAAATCATTGAAAGCCACCACGATCAGGGGATCCACACTGCCATCTTGGCAAAGTTGCTTTTCAGATTAGATCCAGACCTTAAAATAAAAATATCTAAGTGCTTTATATACATCATCATCATGTTTTGTAATCAAGTAGGTATTTATTTATTCCCTCAACATTTCAAATAAAATTCTCAGCCACTTTTATTTTAAAAAAAACTACCTCCTTAATAGACCTCTTCTGTTTGTCCTTTAAGTGGTTGTTTGTATAGTTTTTACTGCATACCATATCCTTGAATCCCCTTGTATAGTTGATTTTACATGTGCACACCAAAGGTTTGTGCTGGATATACAAGCAGCCAAGAGTGGGTGAACTCTGTGATGTTGCACTCCATATGATTTTATGAAAATATGCTAATGAGTGTGACTATAATGTAACTGGAATATGCTTCATGCAAAAGGACTCTTGTAAGCAGGGCCAGCGCTAGCACTAGGTGACCCTAGGCGGTCGCCTAAGGTGCCAGGATTTGGGGGGTGGCGGGCGGCTGCCTCCTGCCTCCAGAGCCGGGAGGCAACCATGGCGAGCCACCTCCTGGCTCCACACTCAGCTCCCACGGCCCGCGGGTGGGGGGGCTGAGCTCCCATGGCCCCCGGGTGGGGGGGGGCTGAGCTCCCGCGGCCCGTGGGGGAGGCTGGCTGGGGGGGGCGGTGCCTTAGCTGGGGGGGGGCTGCACAGGGCTGGTGCAAGGAAGTTCCGCCTAGGGCGTGAAACTTCCTTGCACCGGCCCTGCTTGTAAGGTATCTTTACAAATCTTATAATCTACTGAGTGTGGTCATCCTATTTGTATAAATGTATCATTCTTGTATCTGAAACTAGAAATATGAAATTTAACTCGGAGGTCCTATTGTAATTATGCAAAGTGTGGGCCATTAATGGTGGTTTGGAATCTTGATGGCCGCCATCAACTAGGACAATTGGTTGTAAATGGCTGTTTACTTGCAAGCCTTCCTGTGAGTCAGGCCAGGAAGAATGAAGGCTTGGGGTCTCATAGGATATGTGACCATGTCACGTGGCACTGGAATTCATTTTAAACCTGGTGCTTTTCCATTTAGAAGGAGGGGTGGGGATCCAGAGAGACACACAATTCAGGCCTTGTGCCAAAGCTATATAAGGGGATGGAACAGGAGAAAGGAGGCTGCAGTCATGAGAAATCCCTTAGCTACCACCTGAGCTGGACAAGGACTGTACTGGGGAAAGGATTGGGCCCAGACTAGAAAGGAGTCTAGTCTGTGAAAGAAGTTTATTGGAACATCTGTGAGGGAGAGATTTATCTGCAATCAGTTTCTTAATGTATTAGGCTTAGACTTTTGTGTGTTTTGTTTCATTTTGCTTGGTAACTTACTTTGTTCTGTCTGTTATTACTTGGAACCACTTAAATCCTACTTTTTATATTTAATAAAATCACTTTTGCTTATTATTGAACCTAGAGTTAGTGACTAATACCTGTGGGAGCAAACAGCTGTGCATATCTCTCTATCAGTGTTATAGAGGGCTGACAATTTATGAGTTTACCCTGTATAAGCTTTATACAGAGCAAAACAGATTTATTTGGGGTTTGGATCCCATTGGGAACTGGGCATCTGGGTGCTGGAGACAGGAATACCTGCTAAGTGGTTTTCCATTAAAGACCACGGCTTTGGGGCATGTGGTTCAGACCCTGGGTCTGTGTTGGACATAGGGCTTGTTGCAAGGCCTTTCATTTGATCCTCTTGTGTTTGTGTCTGTAAGGAACTCATGGTAATCTTTTTCTGACACTTGTATTTGGTTTTTAATGGTCATGACATACATTATGTGAAAGGGTTATAAGTAACTGAGTGGAGAGAACAGATGAGTTTGCTAGCAGCTTTTAAAATGGTGTAGATAACATTAATGAACATATGACATATCCAATTTGTCAGGGTTGGGAGGGCCACGCATTTGTAATGTATGAATGCAGTCATACATTATTTCTGATATGCAGACTCTGAGGATCTCTAGATATTTGAATCGTTATGCTGGTGTGATTGTCATTACACAGATAAGATAAGGGGATAGTATGATGAGAGGCATGTCAAGAGATGAATGTATGGAAAAGCATGTCAGTGTTTTTATAAATAGCATTGTTCATAGGTCATCACCTGCACAGGGCATTTACTTTACAAAACAGTGTTTCCTGCATATAACATAAGGAATGTTTCTGTTACAACTTCAATAGATGATCACAGTTGAGGGTACAAAGTAATGAGATATTCTCAATGTTTTCATAGTATAAATCCTGTATGAGAAACTCAGAAGGCACATTGAACCAAGAACTGAATTCTAGTTTCCTGAATAAGAATAGAGATTCTTTCCTGAAAATATAAGTGAGAAGAATTATTTCTTCTACTGAGTACAATGAAGCTTTCAGATTGATGATTTTTTTTAGTGTTGATACTTCAAAGGTCCAAAATATTTCATATCACTTCAATACTGACTGAAAAAAAATGGAACTTCACCCCTTCCAATGACTGTGCAATTGGAATGCTTGTCAAGTGATCAGGGTGGGGTGGAGAGAGAGAAAGAGAGAGTGTGTGAGCTTTCTCCTGGAAGCATGTGTATACTGCAGTTAGACTCCACAAGTGGGAATCTAAATACATGATGCAATAGGGAGCAATGTGAATCTGGAATGCACTGGACTCTAGAGCCAGAGTTTTTATAATCTAATATTATACTGAATAACTTGGAGGACATTTCTGTCTCCATAAGTTGCTACTCCCAGATAGTCTACTCTTATGGTTTACCCAGAAACCTGCTCTTCCAGAGGCTTTCCAAGTAGTAATGAGCCTCCTGGCCACTTCTTGCTATCTGAGAGGAAGGAAAATGCTACTGCTAAGTTGATGGTTTCACTGATTTTTTTTTCTACCAATAACAAAGCCACAATAGGCGTTGCATAAATTCTCATGGGCTGGAGTTTCAGAAGTATAATGTATTTTGGGGCCAAGAAGGCCCCAGAGTGCAACAAAATGACAAAAGTGTTGAGTGGGGCTAAGTGGAGAGACTGCTGACCCCTGCTATTGACTTCTTGCTTTAGAAGGGAGGAGCAGTCACTGTTCCTTTCTGAAGAATACCTGGAAATGCAGGTACAGTAAATACCATAGTGGGGAAACGTCCTGAAGAGAGATTTGGTGCAGGCTGGTTCTCATCTTGTCTAGACCTGTTTTCCCACTGCTACCTACACCAATACATCTAGGGGAGGTATTTTTATGCCTCCCCCATTACCTCTGTACCTGAGCACTTCACAATCTTGAATGTTTTTATCCTCACCACACCCCTGTGAGGTAGGGAAGCATTTTAAAACCCATCTGTAAAAATGGGGAGCTGAGGCACAGAGAGACCAAGTGACTTGCCCAAGGTGAAGCAGAAAGTCTGTGGTAGAGCAGGAAGTTGAACCTGGGTCCCAAGCTAGTGCCCTAACCGCTGGACCGTCTGTCCTCTTTTAGGATAATCGTATTTTCATTTCTTTGTCTTTAATCAGAATCCAAACTCTCTCTATACTGTAAATTAAAGGAGTGTCATTATTTCTGTGGACATAATAGTCTTTTTTGCAATTATGTTGCCACACTTTCTCCTCCTGCTTTATTTGCTTGGTCTTTATTTGGTTGTAAACACTGTACCCAGGTAGTTCAACCATCTGGGCTGGCTCTACACTAACACATTTGACATGTTTGAACACGATGGTGAAGAACTGAGTTAGCTGACACAACGTTGACCACAATTTTGCATTTGCGAGTTAACCCTCTCCTGACACACTGCTGGACACAATTTGTCCTGGGCAACCCTCACTGCAAAGTGGTTTGCATCATCTCAGCTGATGTGAGTCTTCACAATTGTGTTCAGATATGGTAAAAGTCTGTAGTGAAGACAAACCCCTACCTTACCTTAAATTTCAGATATTTTAATTATAACATCATCCCTTCACCACATAGGCATCTAATTCAGCAGCTTTTTCCTATATGCCGGTAGGATTAAATTTTTTACTCGCCACTTGCTTTTCACCCCTCTCCCTCATTTGTTTGGTCTTAATTTTTCCTGTAAAAACTTGCTACTAAGAATGTGTCTTTAGCCCTGGGGAACCCCCCACCCCTCCATCTACTAGTTTAAAAAATAGCAAGGTAATTATCTTTATTAATAGTCTGCTTGTGCTTGACTGAAATGATGCCTGACTCTTCTGTACCACTGACTTATTCCCAAGGAACAGTTCCAGTTGACTAAAAAGCCAACACCTTTGGACAGGCACCATCTGGCCAAGCACTTATTAACTCCCATGATCCTACTCACTTCTACCAATGACCAGTATAATCTCTGAGAACACAACCTAAAGGATGCTGTCAATCTTGCTAGGCATCAAAATGTATCTTCCCAAAGAAAAAGAAATTCCATGCAGTATCTGTAGAGTAGTGGTAGTCAACAGGCAGACCACAGGCCAAATCTGGACCACCAGACACTTTTGAGCAGGCCCTGAAATCTTTATTTATTTATTATCATTGTTTTTAAATTTTCTCTGGAGTCTAGACCTTGGCTATACCTTGAGCAAGAAAGTTGGACCATGACAAAAAATTGACTACCCCTGTCCTAGGATACCATTGTGTAAAGGTAAACATAATTAAAACCAAAAACTTAAAATTCCCCACAGTCTGTCTAAGCTCTGCCTGAGGGAGGAGGAAGGGCAAAGTTGACTTCATACCATCAATACATCTCCCCAATTTGTGGACTTGTGGGGATGCTGCTTTGGATCCAAGCACAGATCAGAGCCCATACATGTCAAGTGCTGCAAGAAGGGTGGTAAACAGCCTTTATGCTCTCAGGCAGCGGTTCTCAACCAGGGGTCCACAAGCAGGTTTCAGGGGGTCTGCCAAATAGGGCAAGCATAAGACTTACTGTCTTGCTTACATGCAAAAGGACAGAAAACTGAAGTTCCACCGCATGGATCTGAAGCCCGGGGCCCTGAGCCGTGCCACTCAGAGCTGAAGCCAAAGCCTGAGCAATGTAGCTTTGTGGTGGAGCCTGTGGCATGGGGCTCAGGCAATTGCCCTTCTTGCTACCCCTTAATGCTGGCCCTGGCCTTTATATGCAGAAAACCAGTTATTGTGACACAGGTGGGCCGTGGAGTTTTTATAGCAGGTAGGAGAGGCCTCAGAAAGAAAAAGGTTGAGAACCCATGCTCTAAGGATCCCTTCAATATTGGGGAAATTCTCAGGTGACTGGATTTGCTGGCTCTATGCCCTTAGCACCAGCATAAAGGAGTTCTGGGACACAGATGAATCACATCCATTGACTCTAAAAAACACCATCTTAGTATACCCGTTTTGAGCCCTTGAACATCCAGTGAAGATGAATCAGGTTATTAGAAGAAATATAGCCCATAAGAACCTCTACCACTGAGGTCACATGTTCAAATTGAAGTGTAAAAGCAGAAAACCAGAACAGACAGAATTACTTTTTTTCTTCACTGTAATGTTATTTAGAATGGCTGTTGATTAGAAGAGTGATAAAATATCAAAATCAATGAAAACTAAAGGACTAAATTCCTCCTCCATTACATACAAGCAACTTTTGTTGATTTCATTAGAAGTTTTTTTGTGTGTGCAGCAAAACAAGAATTAAGTCTGTCCATCCAAGTTTATATGCCATGCTCATCGATGAATGCTTAAATCACAGGGAAAATTAACATCTTTCGTAAAGCATGAAAAAAATAAACTCACAAATGACAGAACAGATTCTCTGAAAATGCTCCCTCCCATAACACCTCCCCTAGAAATCATTCTGGGTTTAGAGAAAGCGTGCGAAATTACAGGGAATGTTTACAGAAAGTTATATATAGAACTAAAAGTGGGTTTACTAATTATAGCAGTGCTACTGCCACACTACAGTAACTTGTTTGATCTAATCATCTATGCTAGATTGTTCTACCATGCTTAACATTGTGGTGTCTGAGCAAGTTTGTGCATTTATACATTTCCAGACAAAACTTAGTTAAAGTGAAGCTTAATATTTTTCAAATACCATTATGCCCGATAAACACCTTGCATTTGATTTTTTTTGCAGCTATTTTAATTTTAGTGCTTATTTGTTTTAAAAGGCTAAAAAGTTAATATTAGCCAAAAATGTCATGTCTCCTCTTGGTGCAATCACATGAAAACATAGGATGTGTCCAGAGTTAAACCTTTCTATTGTTGTGCCATGAGGCATTACGCCTGCATGGGGCTTGTTTTCACTTCTCCACGCTGGAGAGGCTTCATTCTGTGCAAGGAAAAAGTGTAAGAGATTCAGGTGTCTGCTTTTCTTTCCTCCTCCTCTCTGTTTATTTTTCAAGGGGGATTTTTGCCAAGCAACGCATGTACCAGAATTTCTGGCACTGTTTCTCCCACTGGAGAACGAATTGTGTAACTTGCAATCACTAGCAGGACGCCCAGTACGAAGACAAACTGGAAGATTGATTGCAAAACAGCTACATGTTGATGTGATTGCCCCAGTATAGCACTCAGAAGCTTTTTTAATATTAAAACCTAGACGCAGAATAAGTGAAAACCATGGCTGAAGTGAGTGGCAATTAGCAGTCCATCTCCTAAGACATTCTACTATTTAAGGTGTTATATAAAAAAAAGGAGGACTAAAGATTATATTCTTTTGGTCTGATTTTTTTTTATTACCTTGCACCTTCTGCTGTCATTTGTACCTGTGCAAAGTGGAAATGAAATGCGCTCAGATCAGAATGGTAATATTTTCACATTCCTTTTGCATGTAAGCAAGACAGTGAGGGAATGTGCCTTTTATTTTGAAAGGGGAAAGCAGCAGTTTTATGTCATTTGCTGTACAGTATTTTTTGTCCTACCACAACACATTTATGCATGAGGATATAGTGGGCCCAGTCCTATAGTCCTTACATACAGGCTAGACTTCTGTTGAAGCCAGTGAGAATTTTACCTGTGTGAGACCTGCAGGATCATGCTACAATAAGCTTGAGAAATTCAGTTATTAATTGTTTATTGGCTATAGCAGCGCTGATGGGAGCTTGTTGGTTTTATTTGCCAATATACTGTCTCTTTTGGATTTCCTTCTTTTGTTTTCAGGGAAGCATTTGCAGTTGACTGGCATGGAAGCAGAAGAACAGCAGTGAGGTTAGAATTATATTTGGAATAGTCCAAATAACCAGGAGTAAGAATGTTTGCAGTGTTGTTGTAGCCATGTCAGTCCCAGGTAATATCTTTTATTGGATCAACTTCTGTTGGTGAGAAAGACAAGCTTTTGAGTTTACACAGAGCTCTTCTTCAGATCAGAACAAAATTCAGCACATAGTAAAGTTAAAATATGCCCCCCTCTTTTTTAGGATCTGTGATGTCCTGTCCACAAAAGAATCATTTTCTCTCCTTCTGAGATGTACCAGTATGTTGTTGCATCATCTCCAGAACCGTTTTGGAGCATCATGGATACATGCTATAGGCATCAGGTAAATCTGTACATGAATATGTTGCAAAGCTCTGAGATGTAAAGGTTTAAACATTGTTTTGCTAGTTAATATCAGCCTGCTGGTCACAGGGGAGCTAGGTAGGACTTTGAGAAGAAAATTTTGGAACAAAACACTTCCACTGAGGCTTTATTTTTAATGTTTAAACCTGAGCCTGGAAGGACCAATACACTAGCAAACTATAGGAATTCTCTTAATAGGACCTGGAAGATACCCATACCTATGGAAGTTTTATTTATACTATACGGGTGTGTATATAGTCCTACAACCGAAAAACATTGTTACTTTAACTGTCAAAGTACAAATCCTATCAATGGAAATCTCTGAACTCGCCAGTTTAGGTCCCCTTCCTCTACACTTCACAATACACATGCCATCTCTCCTTGTTGTACTGACTAACTCCCTTCATAGAATCATAGAATATCAGGGTTGGAAGGGACCTTAGGAGGTCATCTAGTCCAACCCCCTACTCAAAGCAGGACCAATCCCCAATTTTTGCCCCAGATCCCTAAATGGCCCCCTCAAGGATTGAACTCACAACCCTGGGTTTAGCAAGCCAGTGCTCAAACCACTGAGCTATCCCTCCCTTCCACTACTCGCAGAATGTGTTCTTCCAACAGCATTTTTTGGTGAAGATCAATTCAGTAGTGTTGTAAAAAGGGGCATAAACTTTGAATGTGTTGAATTTCAAAGTGGCTTATGTTTGAGATGTTATCAGAATATGACAGTGAAGTTTTAATTGGTGCAGAAGGGAAGCCAACAAAGTGTGAGACAACCGGGGCAAATATGAAAAGTGAGGATTTTTGTTTTTCCTGCATAATGTTTACATATATTTTACTTAATATTTTTTTTTAATCTTCTGAATAGCTATAGTGCCTAACTTGGAGTGAATAGTGTGTTTAAACAGAATACGTTTTTTATCCTGAGTTAAGTGCAAACCTCTGTGCAATCTTAACTATAGAGTCAGCATATATACTGGTACATGCCTAGACAATCCAGTATGTGGCACCATATAAATCTTAGTGTGTGTGTAAAGGTAATCAGGCCCACAAGTCCTATCAGACTTGGGAGTCATAGAATCATAGAATCTCAGGGTTGGAAGGGACCTCAGGAGGTCATCCAGTCCAACCCCCCACTCAAAGCAGGACCAAACCCAATTAGATCATCCCAGCCAGGGCTTTGTCAAGCCTGACCTTAAAAACATCTAAGGAAGGAGATTCCACCACCTCCCTAGGTAACCCATTCCAGTGCTTCACCACCCTACTAGTGAAAAAGTTTTTCCTAATATCCAACCTAAACCTCCCCCTCTGCAACTTGAGACCATTACTCCTTGTTCTGTCATCTTCTACCACTGAGAACAGTCTAGATCCATCCTCTTTGGAACCCCCTTTCAGGTAGTTGAAAGCAGCTATCAAATCCCCCCTCATTCTTCTCTTCTGCAGGCTAAACAATCCCAGTTCCCTCAGCCTCTCCTCATAAGTCATGTGCTCCAGCCCCCTAATCATTTTTGTTGCCCTCCGCTGGACTCTTTCCAATTTTTCCACATCCTTCTTGTAGCGTGGGGCCCAAAACTGGACACAGTACTCCAAATGAGGCCTCACCAGTGCCGAATAGAGGGGAATAATCACGTCCCTCGATCTGCTGGAAATGCCCCTACTTATACAGCCCAAAATGCCGTTAGCCTTCTTGGCAACAAGGGCACACTGTTGACTCATATTCAGCTTTTCGTCCACCGTAACCCCTAGGTCCTTTTCTGCAGAACTGCTGCCCAGCCATTCGGTCCCTAGTCTGTAGCAGTGCATGGGATTCTTGCGTCCTAAGTGCAGGACTCTGCACTTGTCCTTGTTGAACCTCATCAGATTTCTTTTGGCCCAATCCTCTAATTTGTCTAGGTCCCTCTGTATCCTGTCCCTACCCTCCAGCGTATCAACCACTCCTCCCAGTTTAGTGTCATCTGCAAACTTGCTAAGGGTGCAGTCCACACCATCCTCCAGATCGTTGATGAAGATATTGAACAAAACCGGCCCCAGCACCGACCCTTGGGGCACTCCACTTGATACCGGCTGCCAACTAGACATGGAGCCATTGATCACTACCCGTTGGGCACGACCATTCAGCCAGTTTTCTATCCACCTTACCGTGCATTCATCCAGCCCATACTTCCTTAACTTGCTGGCAAGAACACTGTGGGAGACTGTATCAAAAGCTTTGCTAAAGTCAAGAAATAGCACATCCACTGCTTTCCCCTCATCCACAGAGCCAGTTATCTCATCATAGAAGGCAATTAGGTTAGTCAGGCATGACTTGCCCTTGGTGAGTCCTATAGTGTTTTTACTAAACTGGTAGATTGTGAGTGGCCAATATTCATATTGCTCATAAATTGTCTCTGAATCGCTTCAATATGAAGGAAGAATCTTAAGGAAAATTAAATAACACTCAAACATTTGTCAGAGTTCAAGACCCATATGTTTTCCTATGTGGGGGCCTAAAGAACATGATGTTGAGTGATGGATGAATCTCAGAAGATTTGGATCAGATCAGAGAGTCACCCTAAAATTCAGATGATTATCTAAAACCTGAAACATTTTTGGTTCTTTCATTCACCTACTTTCTGCTCAAAGGCTGTAGCCACTCAGTGATCCATCTTGCAACTTCTTGCACCCACACTTTATCAGCTGCCAGCATTAGGGTGACCAGACAGCAAATGTGAAAAATCGGGACGGGGGTGGGGGGTAATAGGAGCCTATATAAGAAAAAGACCCAAAAATCGGGACTGTCCCTATAAAATCGGGATATCTGGTCACCCTAGCCAGCATCCACACCCACTCAACAGCTAGCTCTTCCTCCATTATATCCCTCTCTAATCAGCTCCCAGCACCCTGTGGCTAGCTCTCTAAACCCTGTCTCAAAGACTTCCAGCAACCCTCTAGGTTAATTCTGCTAGAATCCTTTAGCATAGGGCTCCTATGTTTCAGACCTGAAACACCGCTTTCAACTTCTTTCTTATCCAAAGAAAACAGTCTGTTAACTTGGTTGGAGTTAACTTCAGCCAATTTTTAAAATCTTAGTTTTAGTGTCAGTGCCAGGTTTCCAGGGGCTGATTCAGAAGATGAATAAAACACATATAAGTTGTTTTAGCCAACAGGTGTTGCAGGTTTTTTAATAAAGCAAAGCCGAATTAGACAAAATTCCTCAGACTATTTTATATGTGCCAATTATGCTGACATGAACTACATTCCCCACTCTTCAAATAGCCTACTTTGGAAATCACCACTAAATCTTGCAGAATTGCTTTGAGTGACAATTAATTTAGAGAAGTTACTGTCCTCCTAGGTTCCCAGTGTTGCCATATAATTAGGCAAGATGAAAAAGAGGAGACCCTATTGTGAAACACTGAAAAGCTGCTATGCCCCTCCCTGGTCCAATGCTGCTGAATAAATCAAGTTTAGCTTCCAGTTGTGCAGCTCCTGGCTTTCTGATCTTTGGTGTCTTTAACCAACTGGTCCAATTGAGTTCTGACTTAGATCTTCAAGGTTTCCTCAGAAACACAGCCTGCATATATAGAGATTTCCCCCCCACCCACACACACACATTTCACAAATCTGAATGTCATGCTCATGAATCATGTCTGCTCAACAGTACTGGACGATGAAGTTTTCAGTTTATACATAGTCACAAAATGGTAGGAGGCAGCGCAAGCATCTTTGACTTCCCCAGCAATGTGCCTCAACCCTCTTTTTTTGAGGTACCCCCTATTAAGAGAACACTTAAATCTCTGCTCAGACCTCCTGAGACTGCCACAGCTTCCAATAGTCCATGTTCTCATAACGTATGTGCCTTGTCCACTAGGGACTGTTCATTTCACTTATGCTACCAAATAGCCATCAGATATTGTAGTAACGGCCAAATGCTGCACTCTTCAGTGGCTTCCATTTACACCTGTACAACTGCAGTATCATTTTGTCCAAAGACTTTCAGTAACTATTGAGCTGAACTGAATGTGAATGACCTAAAGGTGAAAAGCTCCATATTCCATTACTAATCCTCTGAGAGATGCAATTTCCCTGATGTTTAAGGATTTATTTAAACATTCTCAAGAACACTCCTTCCATCTGTCATCCGGATTTATGACAGTTTGTGTAACCAGTTCCCAGCAGATATGGGGATTTATTAATTACAAATATCAGCTGCAGTTTTAGTAATTGCATTTCTGGTTTGAAAGGTGAGGTCTGGAGATTATCTCCCTTTTGGTAAATGGTAAGCATATCAAATGCTTGTTTGTATGAGAGAAAAATGCTTCTATAATTGCTGTCTGTGATCTGAAATAAAATGTCAGCCATTATATGAAATAAGTTCACTGAAGAAAAATCACTAATTCAAATTTCAGTAGGAAATGTTAACTGAATGTGTGGAGAAAAATTGCATTTGTTTCTGTATGTTGGTGACTGCCTGACAGAAGTCAGTAGGCTGCAATGGGTATTGCAGTTGCTCAGCACCTCTGAAAATCAGGCCACAAATTGCAAATTTGGAGCTCAGGTAGGTGGTAGGTATGGCTGGAGCCCAATGGCTCACCTTATGGAATCCTAGAATCATAGCAATATAGGGCTGGAAGAGACCTCAAGGGGTATGTCTACACAGCAAAGAAAAATGCACAGCTGGCTTAGGCTTGGAGGACTTGGGCTGCAGGGCTATGTCATTGCATTATAGACTTCTAGGCTTGGGATGGAGTCTGAGCTCTGGGACCCTCCCAACCTGCAGGATCCTAGAGCCCAGGCGCCAACCCCAGCCCAGAAGCCTACACAGCACTGAAACAGTCCTGCAGCCTGAGCCTCGCAAGCCCCAGTGAGCTTTTCTTTGTGTGTAGACATACCCAAAGTCATCAAGGCCAGCCGCCCTGCACTGCGGCAGGACCAAGTCAAGCTAGATCAGTGGTGGGCAACCTGTGGGCCGCATGCGGCCGATCAGGGTAATCCGCTGGCGGGCTGCGAGACAGTTTGTTTACATTGACCGTCCACAGGCATGGTCAATAGGAGCTGCGGGAAGTGGCGTGGGCTGCAGGGATGTGCTGACCACTGCTTCCCGCAGCTCCCATTGGCCGGGAACAGCGAACTAGATCTGCGGGCGGCCATTCCTACGGACATCAATGTAAACAAACAGTCTTGCAGCCCACCAGCAGATTACCCTGATGGGCCACAGGTTGCCTGCAACTGACCTAGATCATACCTGACGGTGTTTTAAAAAATAGGTTGGACAAAAGCCTCCAAGGATGGGGTTTTCACATTCTCCCTTGGAAGCATATTCCAGAGCTTAACTATTTTTACAGTTAGAATTTTTTCCCTAGTTTCTAACCTAAATCTCCCTTGCTTCAGATTAAGCACATTACTTCTTGTCCTACCTATTTCAGTGGACATGGAGAACAATAGATCAGTCGTCTTTATTGCAGCCCTTAATGTATTTGAAGGCTATCATCAGGTCCTCACTCAGTTTCCTTTTCCCAAGGCTAACTGTGCCCAGTTTTTTTAACCTTTCCTCATAGGTCAGGTTCTCTAAACCTTTTATCATTTTTGTTGCTCTCCCCTGGACTCTCTTCAATTTGTCCACATCTTTCCTAAAATGTGGTGCCCAGAATTGGACACAATACTCCAGTTGAGGCCTAATCAGTGCCAAGTGGAGTGGGACAATTACCTTCTGTGTATTAAATATGACACTCCTGTTTAATGCAGCCCAGAATGATATTAGCATTTTTTGCAGCTGCTTCACTCTGTTGATTCATATTCAGTGAGTGATCCATTATAACCCCCAGATCCTTTTCCGCAGTACTACTACCGAGCCAGTTTATTCCTTATTTTGTAGCTGTGCATTTGTTTTGTTTTTTCCTTCTTAAGTATAGGACTTTGCACTTGTCTTTATTGAATTTCATCTTGTTGAATTCAGACCAGTTCTCCAATTTTTCAAGTTCGTTTTAAATTTTAATCCTGGCCTCCATAGCGCTTGCAACCCCCTCTCAGATTGGCATTAGCTGCAAATTTTATAAACTCATTCTCCACTCCAATATTTTCATTAATGTCTTAGATAATGAAGAGTACCAGACCCAGGACTGAGCACGGTGGGACCCCACTAGATATATCTGCTCCCAGTTTAACAGTGAACCATTGATAACTGCTCCTTGAGTACGGTCTTTCAACCAGTGATGCACCCACTTTACAGTAATTTAATCTAGACCACATTTCCATAGTTTGCTTATGAGAATGCCACGTGGGACTGTGTCAAAGTCTTACTGAAATCAAGATATTGAACACATTTTCATGAAGAAAAGTCAAGTGTCTAAGCAATTTCAGGAGTCAGGACACTTGCTCTTCCCAAAGCTGGTAGCAGCTTGAAGATTTTAATCTGTATGTCCAGGGAGGAAAGTATACTATGCATTCCACAGAGTATCTCCTGGCAGCTGCAGGTTCATGATGTGTAGGAGAGGAAGTACTGATAAATTATTGTGGAACAAAGCAGTTACCCTAAATGAAAGTAAAAGTCTTATGAACACTCCTTAACCTTTCTTTGTCCAGTTTGCTTTGGTCTAGATTTCTAAATCTGTGCTTTGGAGTTGGAGAGAGATCATATACCTGAGATTCGGTCAGGTGAGGGAGTACCTATAATTGGAGGAGCCTCTTCTACAAAACACACACTCAAACATATCAAAGTCTCTGCATTTCATCAAGTTAGTGGGGGGAAAAACCCTCAGACTATTATTACAATTCTTTTACGTTATGCAAGGTATTAAGGCTCAGAAGACCCAATGCACCTGAAACTTTCAGAAGTATACTCCAGAGATACCTTTTCTGCATGAACAGGGCAATATTGTAATCTACAGATAAGCATAATATATGTAAATCCTGGAGCCTGCAATCAAGTGTACAGAGCTTATGTAATTTACACTGGCAGAATAAACACATGCCCTGGCTGACTTGAGCTCTCCATTTGACCTCCTTGCTGAGACACTTTGGAAAAACAAGTCCTGTGATAGTCTCAGACAACCCAGCTTGATGGTCACTTGATCGTTCATAAACTGTCCTATTTGCCCTCTGATTAACCACAAACTACAAAGAAGCCACATTCAAAGGTCTGCATTGATTCCCTACAAAAAATCTTAGAGCAAAGTTAAGCTGCTGGTACATATCAGTCATTTTCAAGCCAATTATCTTTAAAAATGTTAGAATTAAAAAAATTCATCTCATCCGCCCTCCCTCCCCCAATCAACACCTGGTAAAAACACAAACAGAAAATGAAGTGTTAAGGTTGTACTTTTCAAACAAGACATCCAAACTACTTTATCTCTGTCCCATAGAAATCCCAGCCTATTATTTTCCCTTCTTTGCACACAAAGTATAGAAAATGTGCACCACAAAACCTGGATTTATAATTTGTTCGATACATACATATCACTAGTACTAAGAATCATGATCTGAAACCATGGAGCCACTTGACATTTTTACTCTAATAGCACGATTTTAAAAGCAAATCATGTGAATGTGAAGAGTGACTTCACTCCAACATATTTTTTTTTATGGATGGTGGATGCAATATAAGTAACACAATATTCTTCTCTTGAAACCAGATCATGTGATCTGCAGCTTGCCATTTCACTCAAGCCGCAGACCTGGACTGAATTGCTCATGGCATGACTCCCCTTTCTTTGACACTTTCTCAGTGATTGCCCATATGTGTTGGTTGTGCAGCCACTTCTGAGATCAGTGAGTTGTATATAAGTGTATCAATGGCTGGCTGCATGTCCGAGAACTGTGTTCCATCCTAAAACCCCTTGTATTATGGAGTATAGGTAAAATGAGGAACCTGATCAACCTGTGATCCCAGGAAAGCTTTTAGAGCCTTGGATTGAACATTGAAATAGATTTGGAACTTGTTGAAGTATCTTTAGCAATATGTAATTACCAAAATGTTCTCTGCTTCCAGATTGGAACTGATTTTCTTTTTCAACCAGATATAGCTTATTTGTGATGTATGAAGAGTAAAATGGGCAAAGACAGAAAAATGCGCATAGACAAGTCAGATGTTTTATTATTAATAATAATTAATACTAAATCTAATAATATTAATGGGAAACATAACTGTCAATTAAACAAGGTAAATAAAACCGTTTGGAAATGGCTCTTATCTTTTTTAATGAACAACTTTTAAAGGGAGAAGCATATGTAACTTGAAAAGACTCACGTGATTTAACTGCTTTTTGTAGTAAGAAATTGTCCAAGATTTTCACGTATGGCTGCCTAAAAAAGTGGCTTGAATTTTGTGTGTTAAATACCATTGATTTCAATGTGACTTTAATGGGAGTTGTTGGGTTCAGAAATTTTTTAAAATCAGGCTAATTTATTTAAACAGGGATTTAGGAGACTAATTTTAGGTACCCATCAATGAAAAATCTTGTTTTGTATACCTTATAATCTGGGCATTCTGAATCAATAAAAGATCAGAAATGTTCTAGAGTATTAAAAATTGAAGGTTGTGGCATATGTAATTCAAAAGGTAATTCCCATATCAGCAGTGAGGTCTCATATCTGACCTATGACCTTAATATTATGAGATACAGTATTTATACAGCCAAACAAACATACCATATATGAATGTATTATAGCTAATTAATAACTTTCAGCAAATCTACAATTTAAATAGAATTCATTAGTTTCTAAAATATGACTTATTTACACTGAATGTATTTATAACTGTTATAACTTGGCAGGCAGCTCCACTTCCATCTACCAGTGCTTAATTGTCTTGGTAACAACAGACTATTATAATCTTTGTATTTGGAGGCACAGGGTCATATGGTACCTTCCGCTTCTGTGAGCAAAGGATAGAAGAGTCCAGCAGATCCAGATGCCAAAAAGGAGACTACATCCATTGCTCTGTTGTTTTCAGTGTTTCCCCCTTGACTCTGCAGAAAGCCTGTGAGGTTTGGGATATCTGTGGACAGGAGTAGGACAGGGTGGCTTGGGGAATGGATACAGAGGCAGCACTGTCACTCCACTAAATTACTCTTTTCTATTTATGCTGTGGAAACCCCATGCCTCAGGGTAGCTGGCCCTCTGGCGGGTGTGGGGGGGGGGTGGGGGGGAGAGAGAGAGTCAGGCCCCCAACCTGTCTGTGACAGACTTAGCTAAGAAGAACAAGCCAATCCAGATCCACCTGTGAGTAGTTAATTGCCTAGGTAGCTGGGCACCAGTTAATTAGCCAAGGAACACATGGGTCTTATAGAGGGTTATGAGATCTCAATTGGAAGGTTCTGGAAGACAGAATGCTCCTGAGAGGAGGGAATCTCAGGGGAGCTGGTTAGGGAGCTCACCAGGAAAGGAGACACATAGAGGCTGCTCCAAGAAGGAAGAGGTTCTGCAAGGGAAGGGCTAGGAGTTTAAAACCCTAGGCAGTGCTTCTATATCCTGGGAAATTTCCCAAAATCTGGGAATTTTTGAGTAAAATGTTTTGAATGAAAATTCCCAATTTCCCAAGTTGAAACATTTTACTCAAAAATTCCCAGATTTTGGGAAATTTCCCAGGATATAGAAGCACTGCTGGGAATTTTTCACCAGATTTGGGAAATTTTTAGCGCTAGGTTGGGAAACGTTGGCATCACGATATAGAAGAACTGACCCTTGGCCTAGGGAGACTTGGAAGGACCTTACCAGACAGCAGCAGGCATGTCTGATACCAGAGGAACTATACTATTGGGAGAAGAGCTGCGGTGGTTTGACCTCTGCAGGGATCCTGAACTCCAGAGAGGGAACCCTTCCCCCAGGTGATGGTGATGGGGCAATCCCACATCAAGAGCACCTCACTGGTAAGGAGCCTGGATGGAGGAGAAGGAGATTGATGGACTCAGGTGGAGAGGATGGACTAAAGTTAACTTCTTCGCTTCCCGCCCCCAAGCTAGGACACTGGGTAGAAGGGGGTATTGTTCACTACACAAAAGCTTGCTTTATCTCACTGAAAGCACACTAAGGGAAACTGAGTCAGGGAGGTACACACAGTTCTGCACTAGACTGCGAGGAGGCATGTTAGCCTTGACACAAGGGGGCACCCTGGGGAGGTGTCTGCCCTAACACCCCACTTTATGGGGGCATTCCGAGGCCAACAGTTTGTAGCGGGGGCCCTGGTAGCACAAATCCTGCAAGAGCCAGGCTGTCAAGGAGCCAGAAGGGGCAGAAAGGAGTCAAGAGTCAGTGCAGAGGCAGAAGGCCCTAAGTAGCAGTCTTCTGATTCCACAGTTCCCCAAGATGTGTGTGTTTTCAGTGTTGCTGGCTGTTCTCATAGAGAACAATTCATGTAAAATAATCTGAGGGGAATCAGGAGTTGCTTGTGTATGGCATGATATGTCCCATAACTTTTCTGCTTCAGTACCACAGTGATTGCATGATATAAGAACCTAAACAGAACAGGTTAGGAATTGTATTTATTTTGCAATAAAAACAGCTAAGCAATTGTAATCGATTATAAATTTGCATTATAAAATTGCATGATAATTTTCCTATATTTGTTAAAATGGTCCCAGAAAAACAATGATCTTTCTGATTTACTTCACTTTACCCAGGCATCAATAAGGAATCAGATGAAGTGATTTCTAAAACATCTGTGGATGAAAGCTTGGGGTGTTCTCTCTGGGTATAAAAGCAAGCAGTCCTTCTAATCCCTTATTCCATTAAATCTAATAACCAGCACATGCATGCTTGAAATCTTTTCCAAGGCATAGATGGGTGGGCTACTGAGAAAAAGATTGATGACTGGCATCTGTATCTATGAGGTGGTCAGCTCGTGATACAAATTCCTTCCCCTACTTCCAGAGCAGTTGTGTGCCACTCTTCCTCTGTACAAAGACCATTTGCTTTTCATGTAGTAATGAAGAACAATGTTTTAACAGACAAAGGCGCTTCTAGTTTATTATGTGCTGTCTGACTAGCACTAGATGCTGGGAAAAATGGTAATTCACAGTGTGAATGCTTCTTGTCTACCCGTATAGGTTAGGGCTGAGCATGTACAATGTATATTGCATAAGGTACAATGGTGAACATTGTGAGAATGAGAGAAGCTCAAATTACAGCTGTTTTTGATAGCCAAGGAACTATAGTCTTTTGTGGTTAAAAAAACCCAAACAAAACCCAAAATATTGTCCTTTAAAGAATGTGTTGCTGCATTCAGTTACAATATGTCAGGTTACAGTGTTTGCAAATTAATATGCAAAATCTACGGATATACTGTTGAAACACCTGTGTTCTCCTATTTTCTCTTGAAAACTGATACAAGGCACAGGTGGCTCCTCATTAACTTATTTCATGAAAATACGCTGCACAATTCTCTTGCCTTAACTATATAATTACCGAAACATGATTGTTACTGATTTAATGTAACCAACATTGTAAGGGGAATATTCTGAGCCCTTTGTGAATGGCTCTATTCTGAGGGGATTTACACCCCATGTAAATCTGATTTAAATGGGAAAGTGGTGGAATGTGGCTTTCCTATTTAACCTATGCAAAAATCTATATTCTCCCACCTAGACTACTTGCTGTGCAATGGGATACTCAGCTGGTGCACAGTGGGGGAAGGGAGCGACAGAAGTCCCGTAAGGATGGAGGAAGTAGGGGAGGGAATATCTCAAACCAGCAAGTTTATACATTTTGATTCAATATTCTGATATTCTTATCAATGCTTTCCAGAATGTGACACTGACACAAACTGCAAACAATATGGAGAAAGCAGCAAACATGTACGTGTCTCTATGGTACTATGATTTTTTTGGAAAGGACTACTGTTACAGCATAAATAAAAACCTAGAGGAAAAGCAACAGTGAACCATCTTGACATTCAAAAGCAGATTTAAAAAAAATAATAATTTTAGTAGTGTAAAGGTATATTATTTTTCTGTTTTAATTTATTGAACGATAGCCAGATTTATTCAATTAAGATAATACACTTCAAGGTTAACTACCATTTGCTGTTCACTTAGGCAAGCTATTGTACAGTTATGTAAATTTCATGAACAGAGACACTACTTGAGTGTCTTAATTACAAGCAAAAAGTGTAATTTAAATATGAATAAGTGAATAGTTGCTTGTATTTCCTGTTCACATTTTCCTATCATCTTAAAGACAAAAATTAGCTAGCCATCTATGTTGCATCTTCTGTCTCAAAAAGGAAAAATAATTCTTGTATACATTAAAGGAGAAAAAATTGGAAATGTCCCAGTCTTTACAGTGATTAACAATGTGAATTTTAATGTAGCCAGACCAGTTTGTGTAGTTTTTTTCTGCATGGCTACTATACAGATTGCATAATTTAAAGAAAATATAATTTCTATATAAAATATTTTAGTCCTTTTAAACGTTCAGACAAGATGGTTCAAGGTTTATTTTGCATGCATATATTTTCAGTGCCAAGAGAGTGCATGAATTTCTTTTATATATAAATAGGGGTGTTATATAGCATTCAAAATAGTTTTTTCAATATTAATTTATAACCATCATAAATAACATTTTATGAAACAAAAATTTTATAGCATTATTCCCTCAATTTTTGGACCAAGTTCCCTATGTTCCTATCACATGCAGACAGTCTTAGATTTTTTCCCATTGTTTTGAATTTGTTTATGTCTAAAAATGATCTAGAAATAAATCTGTTATTAATCACGTATCAACAAGGGAGGGATGATTAGTTAATAAAAAACATGCCTCATTTCTGTAGACCAAACAGCTAACTCTGGTTCTCAGTATGTACAGAAGCTCCTGAAAGAATATTCCCATCCTTCAGTGATGTAGCTGCTGCTCTCCCCCAGGAATGAGAAGTTCACTATTTATTCTGTGCTTGCATCATCCTTTCCAACATGTTCCCACTGATACATTAAAGGAATTAATTGCTCATAATGATCTCACCATCTGTTAACAGAGGTTCATACCTACAGGCTGGTGGCATGTGGTGGTCCTATTCAGAAATCAATAGGCAATGCTGGGGGAACGCGTTCCCACATTGCCTTCCATTGCACTCTGAAAAGGGGAGGAGAGCTCAGTGTTGGCCATCTGCTCCTTGTCTTTCTGTGAGAGACCTTGATGCAGTCCAGCACAGCTCTGATCTGACTCCAATCTGATTGGAATGTGGCTGATCTGAGAGCCTCTCAAAGCTGTGAAAGTGAGTCAAAAGGAGATCCCCATTGTCCAGAATGGCTGAAAGAAAATGATCACTTTAAAATTCATAACTCCCAGGTGCCTGCCATCTATTCATGGGAAAAACTCTCTGAACTTCTCTTCATTAAAAAGAGAGGGAGTTTTGCTAAAAAGAGAAAAAAGGAAGTAGTTTGTGGGAATGTGCAGGGGATTTCAGGCTAAACAAATGAGGAATGTGGATTTTTTACTCTTATTAAAAGAACCATGTAAGGAAAGGGAAGCATTTGTAAAAGCAGGGCCTGTGTACTAGAGGCCCTTCCCTGGGGCACTGTAGCAAAATAAAAAGGGACTTTTTTTTTTCTCTAGGGAGTTTTTCCCCCTCTTACCTGTGTGAATGAGGATAGGAATAGTATATGAACAAAGTCTGCTCTTACTTTCTTTGACATCCAAAACTAATTCATTCTCTCTCTCCCTCCCTTTTTTCCTATAGTTTATTGTTTTGGTTGCCTATAACGCTGACTTGACCACGGACACATGAAACGTCAGTATGTGTCCTTATAGGGCACTGTGCTTTTTTGGGGGGGAGGCGAAGGGGGCACATTCTTTCGGCCTGCCGTCAAACCTTTCCCTCCCCCACATTGTGATAGGCCAGGCACCAAAGATTACGAAGACACCAGTGAGAAGCTCTTTGATTCCCCTCCCAGCTGATAAAACATCCATATTGCCAAGCATTTCCAGATCCTTCCCCAATCCCCAGATACGCTACATGTATTTTCAAAATCTGAACATCTTCCCACAGAGCCTTAGAAAATCTCAAGTGGAATATTGTTGCTCCCTTTAGTCTGTCATAATTCTTGCCTAGGACTTTGAAACAGCCAAAGTAGAGAGTGACTCCCAGAGAATAATGGGGTCTAAGGCCAGAAGGGACCATTGTGCTCATCTCATCTGACTCCTGAATAGAATCATAGAACTGAGGTCCCTTCCAGACCTACAAGAGGTCATCAAGCCCCTGTTCCGAGGCAGGACCAAGTAAACTTAAACTATCCCTCACCGATCCAATTATGGGGATTCCGCAACCTCCTTAGAAGCCTATTCTAGAGTCTCACTACCTTTATAGATAGAAAGTTTTTCCTAATATCTCACCAGAATCTACCTTGCTGCAGATTAAGCCTGTTACTGCTTGTCCTACCTTCACTGGATTACTGTCCACTTTGTAACAGCCCTTAACATATTTGAAGACTGTTATCAGGCTCCCCGTCAGTCTTCTTGTATAAAGACTAAACATGCACAGTGTTTTTAATCTTTCCTCTTAGATCAAGTTTTCTAAACCTTTTATCTTTTTTGTTGCTCTCCTCTAGACTCTCTCCAATTTGTCCACATCTTTCCTAAAGTGTGGTACCCAGAATTGGACACAGTACTCCAGCTGCGGCTTCACCAGTGACGAGTAGAGCAGGACAATTATCTCTGGTATCTTACATACAACACTCCTGTTAGTACCCCCCAGAATGATATTAGTCATTTTCACAACTGCGTCACATTGTTCACTTATATTCAGCTTGTGATCCACTATAACCCCCAGATCCTTTCCAGCAGTACTACCACCTAGCCAGTTATGCCCATTTTGTAGTTGTACAATTGACTTTTCCTTCCCAAGTGTAGGCCTTTGCTCTATTGAATTTATTTTGTTGATTTCAGACCAGATCTCCAATTTCTTAAGATAATTTTGGATTCTAATCCTGTCCTCTAAAGCGCTTGCAATGCCTACCCAAGGCCGGTGCAAGGAAGTTTCGCGCCCTAGGCGAAACTTCCTTGCACCAGCCCTGCGCGCCCCCCAGCTAACACCGCCCCCCCGTGCCCCCCCCCAGCAAACACTGCCCCCCCCCAGCTAACACCGCTCCCCCCGCGGCAGCCAATCCCCCCCACGCGGCTCTTTCCCCCCCATGGGCCGGCAGCTCAGCCCCCCGCCCGGCAGCCTCATAGACTCATAGACTTTAAGGTCAGAAGGGACCATTAAGATCATCTAGTCTGACCTCCTGCACAATGCAGGCCACAAAATCTCACCCACCCACTCCTGGAATAATCCTCTCACCTATGTCTCAGCTATTGAAGTCCTCAAATCATAGTTTAAAGACTTCAAGATGCAGAGAATCCTCCAGCAAGTGACCTGTGGCCCATGCTGCAGAGGAAGGCGAAAAACCTCCAGGGCCTCTGCCGATCTACCCTGGAGGAAAATTCCTTCCCGACCCCAAATATGGTGATCAGCTGAACCATGAGCATGTGGGCAAGACTCACCAGCCAGACACCCAGCCTCCCCCTGCCTGCGGTGCCCCCCGGCTCCTGGCTCAGCCGCGGAGCCGGGAGGCGGGCGACACCTGCAGCCAGGCGCCCTCCCGGCTCAGCCGCGGAGCCGGGAGATGGGCAGCAGCTGCGGCCAGGCGCGCCCCCCGGCTCCCAGCAGCCGCGGCCAGGCGCCCCCTGGCTCAGCCGCAGCCAGGCGCCCCACCCGGCTCCCGGCTCAGCTGCGGAACCGGGAGGCAGGCGGCAGCCATGGCCAGGCGCCCTCCCGGCTCCCGGCAGCCACGGCCAGGTGCCCTCCCGGCTCAGCTGCAGAGCTGGGAGGTGGGCAGCAGCTGCGGCCAGGCGCCCCCCCCAGCTCCTGGCTCAGCCACGGCCAGGCGCCCCCCTGGCTCCCAGCTCAGCTGTGGAGCTGGGAGGCGGGCAGCAGCCGCGGCCAGGTGCCCCCCCCCCCGGCTCCCGGCTCAGCCACGGAGCTGGGAGGCAGGCGGCAGCCGCGGCCAGGTGCCCCCCCAGCTCAGCTGCGGAGCGGGAGGCGGGCAGCAGCCACGGCCAGGTGCCCCCCCGGTTCCCGGCTCAGCCGCAGAGCTGGGAGGCGGGTGGCAGCTGCGGCCAGGTGCCCCCCCGGCTCCCGGCAGCTGCGGCCAGGCGCCCTCCCGGCTCAGCCGTGGAGCCGGCAGGCGGGCGGCAGCCACGGCCAGGCGCCCCCCAGCTCCTGGCTCAGCCGCGGAGCCGGCAGGTGGGCGGCAGCCGCGGCCAGGCACCCCCCGGCTCCTGGCTCAGTCGCGGAGCTGGCAGGCGGGCGGCAGCCGCAGCCAGTCGCCCCCCAAAATCGTGGTGCCCTAGGCAACTGCCTAGGTTCGCCTAGTGGGCGCGCCGGCCCTGAGCCTACCAGCTTGGTGTTATCCACAAATTCTATAGGCATACTCTCCACTGTATTACCCAAGTCATTAATGAAAATACTGAATAGTACTGAACCCACGACTGGCCCCTGAGCCACCCAACTAGACAGGCTTCTCCCAGTTTGACTGTGAGCCACTGATAACTACCCTTTCAGTATGGTCTTGCACCCACTGTGACATTACCCAGGGTACAATCTGGACTGTTGAACAGCTGTGTCCCCTTAATTTTCTAGCCTGGGGTGCCTTTTACACTGCTTTGCTGTCAGAACCTCCACTCTTGGCCTGTTTCCATAGCCTTCAGCATGCAAAACTACTCCCAGGTATGTTACGTTAATGTTTTGACCAGTCACTTATGAATTACATACAGGGCAACATCTGCAAATTCCTAGTCCCAGCCTTGTCCCCCAGAAATGTGCATCTTGTACTGATCAGTACGCTTCTGAACAGTACAAAGTCATAGAAAGTCTATAATTTCAAGGAAAATCATATGTACCAGCCTTACTATCCCAAATGGAGTTTCCCCACACACCTTAATCCAAATATGCTGTTTAAAATAAAATAATATGAATTTATTAACTACAGAAAGATAGATTTTAAGTGGTTACAAGTAATGATGCATAAAAGTTAGGACTGGTTACAAAAGAAGTACAAGATAAAACACAAGCTAATGGCTAACTTAACAAACTAACACCACATCTCACCTTGATTAAAGAGTTCTTAATAACCTGAAGCACAAACTATTCAGCTATTCTGGGGTAAGGGTACTAGCTTGAAACCTGGGACACCTGGTTTCAGTTCCCTGCTCTGCCACAGCTTGTCTGTGTGACCTTGGACAATTTTAATTGCTGTGAGCCTCAGTTCTTATCTGTAAAATGGGGACAATAGCACTTCCCTACCTCATCAGAACATAAAAATGGCCATACTGGGTCAGACCAAAGGTCCGTCTAGCTCAGTATCCTGTCTTCCGACAGTGGCCAATGCCATGTGCCCCAGAGGGAATGAACAGAATAGGTAATCATCAAGTGATCAATCCCCTGCCATCCATTCCCAGCTTCTGGCAAACAGAGGCTATGGACACCATCCCTGTCCATCCTGGCTAATAGCCAGTGATGGACCTATCTTCCATGAATTTATCTAATTCTTTTTTGAACCCTGTTATAGACTTGGCCTTCACAACATCCTCCGGCAACGAGTTCCACAGGTTGACTGTGTGTTGTGTGAAAAAATACTTCCTTTTGTTTTCTTTAAACCTTCTGCCTATTAATTTCATTTGGTGACCCCTAGTTCTTGTGTTATGAGAAGGAGTAAATAGCACTTCCTTATTTGCTCTCTCCACACCAGTCATGATTTTATAGACCTCTATCATATCCCCCCTTAGTCGTCACTTTTCCAAGATGAAAAGTCCCAGTCTTATTAATCTTTCCTCATATGGCAGCCGTTCCATACCCCTAATCATTTTTTGTTGCCCTTTTCTGAACCTTTTTCAATTCCAATATATCTTTTTTTGAGATGGGGCAACCACATCTGCATGCAGTATTCAAGATGTGGGCGTACTATGGATTTATAGAGGCAATGTATTTTTCTGTCTTCTTATCTATCCTTTTCTTAATGATTCCCAACATTTGTTTGCTTTTTTGACTGCCGCTGCACACTGAGTGGATGTTTTCAGAGAACTATTCATAATGACTCCAAGATCTTTCATAGATAGAATCATAGAATATCAGGGTTGGAAGGGACCTTAGGAGGTCATCTAGTCCAACCCCCTGCTCAAAGCAGGACCAATCCCCAATTTTTGCCCCAGATCCCCAAATGGCCCCCTCAAGGATTGAACTTACAACCCTGGGTTTAGCAGGCCAATGATCAAACTACTGAGCTATCCCTCCCCCCTGGGGGATACTACTTTCTTGAGTAGTAACATCTAATTTAGGCCCCATCATTTAGGCCCCATTTGTACGTATAGTTGGGATTATGTTTTCCAATGTGCATTACTTTGCATTTATCAACATTGAATTTCATCTGCCATTTTGTTGCCCAGTCACCCAGTTTTGAGAGATCCTTTTGTAGCTCTTTGCAGTCTGCCTGGGACTTAACTATCTTGAGCAATTTTGTATCCACCGCAGATTTTGCCACCTTACTGTTTACCCCTTTTTCCAGATCATTTATGAATACATTGAATAGGACTGGGTCCAGTACAGACCCCTGGGGGACACCACTATTTATCTCTCTCCATTCTGAAAACTGACCATTTATTTCTACCTTTTGTTGCCTATCTTTTTACCAGTTACCAATGCATGAGAGGACCTTCCTTCTTATCTGATGACAGCTTACTTTGCTTAAGAGCCTCTGGTGAGGGACCTTGTCAAAGGCTTTCTGAAAATCTAAGTACACTGTATCCACTGGATCCCCTTTGTCGACATGCTTGTTGACCCCCTCAAAGAATTCTAGTAGATTGGAGAGGTATGATTTCCCTTTACAAAAACCATGTTGACTCTTCCCCAACAAATTGTGTTCATCTATGTGTCTGACAATTTTGTTCTTCACTATAGTTTCAACCAGTTTGCCGGTACCAAAGTCAGGCTTACTGGCCTGTAATTGCCGGGGTCACCTCTGGAGCCCTTTTAAAAAATTGGCGTCACGTTAGCTATCCTCCAGTCATTTGGTACAGAAGCTCATTTAAATGATAGGTTACAGACTACAGTTAGTAGTTCTGCAATTTCACATTTGAGTTCCCTCAGAACTCTTGGATCTTATAGGAGTATTGTGAAGATTAATCCATTAAAGATTGTGAGGTGCTCAGATACTATAGTAATGGCAGTCATATTGGCACTTAACTAGATTGTAAGTTCTTTAAGGCAGGGGCCATTTTTTGGGTAAAGTATCTAGCACAACAGGGTCCTGGTCCATGAGTATGGTTCATAGATTCTATGGTAATAAGTAGGAATATCTGAAGAGTTGAGGATACTCTCACAGTATCTCACTTGAAATTTGCTAGTGCCAGTGCTGGAATGCTAGTTTTACATTAGTCTTAACATTAAAATGGATGACTCTCAAAACAGTGGGGTCCACAGCCTGGTGGATACAGAGGAAAAATGGGAGAAACTCCATGACTTTGCTTTATAGGGTCCTTCAGGTTTTTTCAGTTTTGTATATGAGAGTCACATTGCATTCCAGGTTTAAATGAACTCAGCAGACAACATTTCGCCCTTGTTTAGGTCAAAACCATGTACAATTTCTAAATTTCTTGTGGTTTTGACTTGAAACCATGAGCCATCTCCCTTACTGTAGGAACCCCATTACTCTCTGTACTGGTCTGTCTCTCTCTCTCTTGCTGTTTTATGTGGAAGGAGGGGTAGTGGCCTGCAGACTACCCCCTTTTTTCTGATGTTTCTGGCAGCAAGTGGTTGTTGGCCTCCTCCCCACCTGTTCTTTGTGGGATGTTGATTGATCTCCTTCCTCTGCCTGACATCATTGGGGAGCAGGGTGGCCGACCCACCCTGCTCTTCCTTCTTGAGGTGTTTGAATGGGGTGGAGGTTTGGGAAGGTCAACTTGTTCACTCACCACAATCACCCCACAGATATCATCATAAGAGGAGTGGGCTACCACTCTGCATCATGCTAACCCAGTTGGGTAGTACACCGCACCCTCGCTCGAACACGGGGTGTGGGAGCCATGCGGGGACCATGTTATAGTGGGGGGGAGAGAGGGCGTTACCTTGGATCCCAATGTCAATAATTTATTTTGGGATCCATGGTCGCCCACGCGCTAATTCTGAATCCGCGCTATGTTGATGCGTGTTCTCGCAGGGGGTCTCCTCTATTGGAAATCTGAGTGAAGAAATCACACAGAAATATAGAGCTGGAAGGGACCTTAGAGGTAATTTAGTCTATCTCCCTTGTACTGAGACAGGACCAATAAACCTAGATCATCTATGATAGGTGTTTGTATAATCTGTTCTTAAAAACCTCCAATGACAGGAATTCTGCAACCTTCCTTGGTAACCTATTCCAGTGCTTAACTATTCTTTACTATTAGAAAGTTTTTCCTCGTATTGAACTTGAATCTCCCTTGCTACAAACTAAGATGATTACTTCTGGTCCTACTCTCAGTGGACATGAAGAACAATTGATCATCATCCTCTTCGTAACAACCTTTTTAATATTTGAGGATTTTATCTGGGCCCTCCTCAGCCTTCTGTTCTCCAGATTAAACATCTTCAGTTCTTTCAATCTTTCCTCATAAGTGATTTTTTTTCTAAAGCTATTTTTGTTGTTCTCCTGTAGACTCTCTGCAATTTGTTCCCTTTCTGTTAACTGAGGTCTGATTTTTTTTTAAACTCTTTTTTTCTTAGCCAACTTAGCAGAAGTGAGTTCCTCAGAGGAATTTGAATACAGTGAGTTTTTATTTAAAAAGTATTATGTGATAATTCAGTTAAATCTGCCCCTTATATATTTACATTCTGATAGAGGAATTAATATCATGTGCACAACATTAATTTTAGAATTTCCTGAATTTTGAATGTCACCATAACATTCTCTTAGGAAATTTCATACAAAAGAATTATGTTAAGTCTCTTTAAAAGAAAAGGATAAAGGTAGGGGGAGAGATAAAGAAGAAAACATAAAAAAGAGTTTCACTCTCTAGGACTCCAGAAATTTTCTGGTCTGTGTAAATATCATAGAGTGGAACTCTATGGTCAGATACCAGCAGACTACCCTATTCAATTGGCTTTTGATGTCTGAAGGAAGGAGGCTCTGTCTTGTACATCTCAGGAAGTCCTCAGCAGAGGACCCATCTCCTGTGATCTTCAGCAGCTGTGCAAGTAACTATGAGCCAGATTTAAATGCCTAAAGATGTAGACTAGGCAGCGAGTGGGACTTTCAAAAACATCTAAGCAGGTTAGGTGCCTAATTCCCTTTGTGCCATATTTTTAAAAGCGTCCACTAATTTTGGGTGCTTCCATTTTCATGTACCCAGTTGAGACATGTATGGCTTAATTTTCAGAGGTGCTGATTGCTCACAGGTCCTACTGACTTCAGTTGTCTGAAAGCCGGGCTCTTGGCCAAAACTTTCAAAGGAGGCTATTTTGGGCGGCTCAACTTCTGAGTGCCCAGTTTTAGTCTTGGGCCTGAATTTTTAAGGTGCTGAGTACCCACAACTCCAACTGATGTGAATGGGAATGGCAAGTATTTATCACTTCTGAAAATTAGGTCTAGGTTGTCTGAAGCTGAAGCACCTAAAATTAGCAGCCTATGTGAAAATTTGCGCCTTTGTGTCTTTCTCATCCATGCAGCTCCTAAGTAGGGTGACCAGACAACAAGTGTGAAAAATCGGGACAGAGGGTGGGGGGTAATAGGAGCCCATATTAAAAAAAACACCCCAAAATTGGGACTGTCCCTATGAAATCGGGACATCTGGTCACTCTACTCCTAAGGCACTTCACTGCTTACAGTGTGGGCAGCAGCACTACCTAACTCTTTCACATCCTGTTATTCTTCCCTAGCTGCACACTTCATGAGCTGTGAAAATGTGTTGCATATTCTTGGTACATGATTTTCAAAGGGTCATAACTTGGTCAAATCAAAACCAATTTTGTCTGGTGCTCATAGAGGTATTCCCACATCACATTTCAGTTTTCAATCTTCAGCCATTTGTCAGCTCTCATGATTCTTATCACAAGTCTCATAGCCATTTGGTGGTTTTCTTAAATCCCCAACACTTGGAGTCATATGATGATTTGAGAATCTCAGCTTTCATTTTTTTAAAATAAATTTCTAACCTGTCAAGGGTTATGGAGAAATGCTTGCAAATGTGAATCCTAAAGTCCTTTACCAGAAGGCTTATAGTAACATCCAACTTGTTAAACAAAAATCTCCTGATATTTTTTTTTCATCCAGTCTGATGTTGCGGAGGGGTGCGGGGGAGGGGCCTGATTTATGATTTTTTATTTTATTTTAATGCTTTGATTTGTCAAGAGGGTGTTTTGGCTGTGAAGCTGTGTAACATGCTAGTAGTATTTTCCTTGCCTGAAATACACCACCCAGTTAGCAGGTGTTGATCCTTCTGGGAGAGGGGTAGGTAGGTTATGGCAACTCCCCAGATAACTCATTAACTCTATTAGAGATAATAGGAGGAGAGGAAGTGGTTCTTTAGGGGGAGAGAAGCTCTAGGGTGTGGGCTGAGCAGTTCCGCGGGAAGACTCTAAGAACAGCTAAACTTGGGCAGAAGACTATTTTTGTTTCTTATAATAAAGCCAAACCCTAGGGAGAAGATGTGTTTGGAGTTTAATACCTGTATGTGCTGTGTTTTTTAAGAGCAGGTTGAGAAAGCTGCAATGGGTTTAAAAAATTGTTTAAAGAATTTTTTATAATAGGGAAAACTATTTTTCTCTTACTCAATCTGTTGAACCATTTTTTGCCCCATACGTCTGGAAAAAATCAACCTGGGCCAGACATGAAATCTACAAAAATAATAAATAATAATAATTAATCTACTTGAGTGATTTTTTTTAATAAATGGAGATATGCCAATCTCCTAGAACCAGAAGGACCATTGAAAGGTCATTGAGTCCAGTCCCCTGCCTTCACTAGGAGGACCAAGTACTGTCCCCTGACAGATTTTTGCCCCAGATCCCTAAGTGGTCCCCTCAGGGATTGAACTCACAATCCTGGGTTTAGCAGGCCAATGCTCAAACCACTGAGCTATCTCTCCCCACCAATGATAAAAGTTAAAAAGTGATAAAAGTTTCAAAAAGTTATAAGCAAATGAAAACATGAGGTTAGACTGTAAACGTTTTTATAAACCTTAACTAGGAGACGCCACTGGCATTTGTGCTCTTTAAACATTTCTATAGTATATTGGGGCTGGGATGAGGGGCCACCAATGCTATTGCCCCCATTCTTCTTATTTTTTGGGACAAATGCAAAGAAATCATATTCATTCCAGACAGAATGAACTATGAAAAATTCTTAGGCCTCTGTTTATTTTTGGGGTGTATCAGTGAGGAGACTGGCAAAATACAACGATGATGCTAATTTCAATTTGAAGATTCTTCTTACTCTGTACTATGATTGTGCTAGATGTTGTTCAAACATAGGGCCAGATTGTGACCTGCTGTACATGCTTATGCAGGGGCTGGCAACATATGTTGGGAGTAGGAGGGTGGGAGGGAGAGCAGCCTGTGTGGGACTGCTACTTACCTTCTGGTACAGATGGGCAAGGAGTGCGTGGAGATTTGTTTCCATCTTCCACAATGTGCCAACCAGCATAGCTGAGCTAGCACAGAGGAGGAAGCAATCTGTGCCAGTCATAGGTCTGGAACTGATTACATCTCTGCCCCCATTCCAGAGCAAGGCTGTGAAACAAGGGATCAGAATTCCTGATTCAAAATCTGGTTCCTGGTCTTCTCTTGGGAGCTATGCACTCTGCCTTACTTGGGTCTGATGCCAAAGCCACAGTTGAGCTCATGGTTAGATACAGTCCCTGCCCCAAAAACATAGAGATGGAGAGGAAAAGTGATGGATGAAGGGTGGAGGGGAGGAATAGAACATTCAATCACCATTTAAACAGATACATAACCATCCCCAACTGGCCCCCTCCTGAACCACTGTTGGTTGGTTAGATACCGTAGTCTTCCTAGTAGAGTCTGGTCATTTGTGAGGATTTAGAACAAGTGACCTGCCTTGTGTCCTAGTTTAGAGAGGGTATTCCATGCAGAAGGGGCAGTGTGGAAGAAACCATGAAGACAGTTATTGGAGGAGCAGACGAACAGGATGGTGTGGGTGGGAGGGAACAAGGCTTGCAAAAGTGGTGAAGCAGAAGGAACTGTGGGAACATAAAAGCAAAATTATCCTGTCTCAATTCCTACATTGTTTTCTTTCCTAACTACATAGGGCAGTGGGCCAACGTCTGCCATGGGTTGCACATGGATGTAACTGAGGGAAGAATTTGGTCCAATGATTTTGTGTATGAAGATTTATTACAAATGTACACTATGTAGTTTTGTTTTGGAAACTGAAATTTCACGGAGAGGCTGCATTTAGCTGATTTCTGCGAATACTTGCCTGCAACTGGTATGATGGCTCCTCCCAATCATGCGTGGTAGACTTGGCCAATCAGGGATCAAGAATAATTACTGTGTGATTTATACTCAGTCTCTAATGATTTGCATCTGTCTAGTAGAGCAAAATGTTCCAGTAAAAGGTTTACAGGCTTGATAAGTATAAATAACAAACTAGCTTGATATTTGTGTGTGGGTTTTCCTTAATTTAGACTGTAGCAATGAACATTTTGTATATCTCTAGAACAGTGTAGCCCTGAATTTTTGTTCTATATACATACACATAATGGAACGATAGAAATTAGACATGGAAAATTACTTTGTCCAGTCCATCTTCCTGCAAATACAGGATTGTTCTTTGCATTATCCAGGCTCCCTCTTATCTATAGGTTCACTACAGGTTCCTGAGTTGTGCAAGAACTTCAGTTCCAGTCCAAGTGCCTGGTTCTCAGCTGTTTTGTACCTTGATTAGGTATTTACACCTTTGCCAAATTCTGATTTGGCAGCGTTTTACAACTGCTTTGCACAGATGTAAATGATGGCCTAATGTGCAAGGTGGTAGAGATTCTGGCTTTGACTCTAGGTGCTCTGTGAATTACGTGTTGTTTTTAAGGCAATGGGGGTATGACTGAGTCAGTAATTTAAAAAAAAAAGCCTTTTGATTCAGATATAAAGCTGTATACTGCTACAACATTAGCCAGCTTAACTCTTCAGCAAAAAGGTAAACAAACACCCCCTCACCCCCAGTGAAAAGCTAAGTTTTGCTGCATGCCTTGAAGGTCAATAAGACTGGCCAGTGTTGGCTTAATGGAGGGAGCAAGTTCCAAAGTCAAGGAGCCCCCATTGAGAGAGAACCCTGCCAGCAGCTTCCTTTTTGTTGAACTGACGGTACTCCAGCTTGAGTTCTTTCTCTGACCTCAGCTGCAGTAGTATATTACAAGTATAGGGCAAAGCATATTGGGGGTGGTTCTATATAACACATAGCTTTCACATCAACTCACTTTGGGAGATCTGGCAAGAGGCAGTCCTAAGGTGATATAGCAAGATATGTGCCAGTTGTTGCCTATGGGTTACTGTGGTATTTATATGAATATATGGTTACTGCACTATTTACATGCGCTTGTGAGTGTGATGGCCTAGGGTAATTTTTTGACAAGGGGAGTCTTCTTAAAATGCGTGTATGTTTATGCTGCATGTATATCTATTAAAGAAAATCAATGGCAGATCTAGAACTATATTTTCCAGATTTGCTTTTGTTCTCTAACTGGTTTCCACAGACCCTTATTTGAGCAATGAACATTTCTCTTTTTTAGGTTTTCTTAGGAAACGTTATTTTCTTATAATTTCCCCTTTGCAGATTAATATATTCCTGTTAGAATAATATATTCTTGTTAACTCTATACTGGTTAATTATTGTGTCTTGGTTCTGTGCCTCTGAACTGAATAGTGACCTATATTTCTACTATCAAAAAGTGTTCTGTAAGAATAATTTTCAAACCGATTTTCTTGGGCCTTCCTCTTTTAGACTGCAGATAAAAATGCAATTTATTGGGAGGGGGCAGAGCCTCAAATGTGTATCAATTAAATTTAGTTTTGCATTTCTTGCATTATGAAAGACAATGAGGAAATAATAATCAGTGTCTTATTTGGAACTCGAGTTACCATTTGCACCAGTCAGATTTTCAATTAGCACTGCCTTAGAAACCGTTCTCCAGCTTTTGTCAATGTGGTGTAGAAGAAGAAGAAGAGCAAATAGATTGGAAATGCTCTGTATCTCAAGCTCCTGGGAAAATGTAACAGGTGTTACAGCTCAGCTGGGTATGAGCTTTATGAAAAAAGCCCACTCAGACTTTACCCATAGAATTCTCCTTTCTTACCAAAGCTTCAAGTAGGAAGAAACTAATGACTTCATTACCATCTCAATTCTGGGAAATGCTTGGTCCAGACCTGAATCATTAAAGGAAAGGTATAGCACTCTGTGTGACCTTACAAGATCAAAATGTTATTTAGAGCAATTCCATTAGTCAAGGCTATAAACCTGAAAGAACACACCCCTTTTGCGCCAGTTCTTAGGTCATAAAATGGGGAGGGGGGGAAAGAGAAGAAAAAACATATTCTGAACTCATTGTGCTGCACGATTTCCTCTGCTTTCTTTGAAAACCCTCCACTTCCAGCACTTCTTCCCTTCACTCCGTGTTGTGACACATTTAATGGCTCTCATTGTTTTCACTCTTCCAGGGGACTATAATTGGGGGGGATGATACTGGAGCCAAGAATGATGTCAAATTTTCAAGTGGTACAAGATAAAATAAATCTCTTCAGTATTGTAGTAATTAGCAGTAACTCTTTTTATTATTAGATAATTACATCTGTTAATAATAAAAAACAGGGAAAAACTTAACCTATGAGAGACTGGCTCCTGGTTTGTTTATTGTTCCATCTATTGCTGCTTTTGTAATTGTAAGCAAAGAGACCTTCGTTAGTGAAAACGTATTTTCACCAGCCGTCTCTCAAATCAATACGGGTATGTCTTTAAATGGCATTAACGGCGGAGTCTATCCACTGAATCATTTTATTGTATTTCAAAAAATATAGTATTTAGACTTTTTTTATGGGCATATTCAAGAATACATGTAAAATGTATTTCTTAAATTATAGTTAAAGCACATCTGTTACAGTAAAATATAACAATCATACAGTCACATGAAATAATGTTTAAAAAACAGCAAAATTATGCCTCCTGTCAGGTAAGGGGTATGTTAAGGAAGGGAAGGAAGTACAATACAGTGGTTCCTTTGGAAGCATAATGGCCTAAAGGGGCAATGCACCCACCTGTTTGACTACTGCTCCTGCCTGAGAGGAAGCTGTATAAAGATGCATACACACATTTTGTGAGCAACTTTGCCTGATTTGTGGGCATTGGGGAAATTATGTACCTGTTTCAGGTGTAGGAAATGAATTCATGCACCTTTTTGGTGCAATTTTTTGAAAATTTAGATCTGTGCCTTTTTAAAAGGCACAGTGACTCCCATGGGTGCTGGGGACAGCATGGTGGGAAGCAAAATTTTGTTGTCCCCCTGGAAAAGGTGTGCTCTTCACAGTATGAGGTAGCTCAGCTATGCTGTGTGTGTCATGGCTCTTCTCCTCCCAGACACATCTCCTCTGGGGCTATTAGAGAGACAGGCAATGCAACAGCTCTGAAGGCCACCTATGACTGCCTCCTGCATTTTTGTGCAGAAGGGAGAGGCTCTTTGTGCAACGTGGCTTTTCGCAAGTGCCACTATTACAACATCATAGCCATACTGTACTGTAGCTCTAAAAGAAAACACATGGTACTTTTCTGTCGCTACACTCATGTTGTTCTTTTTACTATAGCTCAATAAAAATATTGCTAAATAAAACATGGATTTATTTATTTTTCATAGTGTTAGAGTAAAGAGGCTCTCTTGTGTGTCCCCTCCCCAGTCGCAATCCCATGGAGAATTTCCTTTTTCCTTCAAAATCATATGGGCCTACTCCTTTCCCATTTGCAATTGCATAACTTTCATTGTCATTCAAAGTAACAACTTTGCCTTCATGGAGAATGTGCTGTTCTTTGATACATAGTGTCAGAGCTGTACCTGTAAGGGCTTGAGGAAGCTGAGCCTGTTTCTTAGAATCATAGAATATCAGGGTTGGAAGGGACCTCAGGAGATCATCTAGTCCAACCCTCTGCTCAAAGCAGGACCAATCCCCAACTAAATCATCTCAGCCAGGGCTGTCTCAAGCCTGACCTTAAAAACCTCCAAGGAAGGAGATTCCATCACCTCTCTAGGTAACCCATTCCAGTGCTTCACCACCCTCTCAGTGAAATTGTTTCCCCTAATATCCAACCTAAACCTCCCCCTCTGCAACTTGAGACCATTACTCCTTGTTCTGTCATCTGGTACCACTGAGAACAGTCTAGATCCATCCTCTTTGGAACCCCCTTTCAGGTAGTTGAAAGCAGCTATCCAATCCCCCCTCATTCTTCTCTTCTGCAGACTAAATAATCCCAGTTCCCTCAGCCTCTCCTCATAAGTCATGTGCTCCAGCCCCCTAATCATTTTTGTTGCCCTCCGCTGGACTCTTTCCAATTTTTCCACATCCTTCTTGTAGTGTGGGGCCCAAAACTGGACACAGTACTCCAGATGAGGCCTCACCAGTGCCAAATATAGGGGAATAATCATGTCCCTCGATCTGCTGGCAATGCTCCTACTTATACAGCCAAATGCTATTAGCCATCTTGGCAACAAGGGGACACTGTTGACTCATATCCAGCTTCTCATCCACCGTAACCCCTAGGTCCTTTTCTGCAGAACTGCTGCCTAGCCATTCTGTCCCTAGTCTGTAGCAGTGCATGGGATTCTTCCATCCTCAGTGCAGGACTCTGCACTTGTCCTTGTTGAACCTCATCAGATTTCTTTTGGCCCAATCCTCTAATTTGTCTAGGTCCCTCTGTATCCTATTCCTACCCTCCAGCGTATCTACCACTCCTCCCATTTTAGTGTCATCTGCAAACTTGCTGAGGGTGCAGTCCACGCCATCCTCCAGATCATTAATGAAGATATTGAACAAAACTGGCCCCAGGACCGACTCTTGGGGCACTCCACTTGATACCGGCTGTCAACTAGACTTGGATCCATTGATCACTACCCGTTGAGCCTGATGATCTAGTCAGCTTTCTATTCACCTTATAGTCCATTCATCCAGCCAGCCCATACTTCTTTAACTTGCTGGCAAGAATATTGTGGGAGACTGTATCAAAAGCTTTGCTAGAGTCAAGGAATAACACGTCCATTGCTTTCCCCTCATCCACAGAGCCAGCTATCTCATCATAGAAGGCATAGCCAGAACAAGGAGTAATGGTCTCAAATTGCAGAGGGGGAGGTTTAGGTTGGATATTAGGAAAAACTTTTTCACTAGTAGGGTGGTGAAGCACTGGAATGGGTTACCTAGGGAGGTGGTGGAATCTCCTTCCTTAGAGGTTTTTAAGGTCAGGCTTGACAAAGCCCTGGCTGGGATGATTTAATTGGGGTTGGTCCTGCTTTGAGCAGGGGGTTTGACTAGATGACCTCCTGAGGTCCCTTCCAACCCTGAGATTCTATTATTCTATGATTAGATTAGTCAGGCATGACTTGCCCTTGGTGAATCCATGCTGACTGTTCCTAATCACTTTCCTCTCCTCTAAGTGCTTCAGAATTGATTCCCTGAGGATCTGCTCCATGATTTTTCCAGGGACTGAGGTGAGGCTGACTGGCCTGTAGCTCCCCACATCCTCCTCCTTCCCTTTTTTAAAGATGGGCACTATATTAGCCTTTTTCTAGTCATCCGGGACCTCCCCCGGTCACCATGAGTTGTCAAAGATAATGGCCAATGGCTCTGCAATCACATCTGCCAACTCCTTTAGCACCCTCGGATGCAGTGCATCCTGCCCCATGGACTTCTGCTCATCAAGCTTTTCTAAATAGTCCTAAACCACTTTTTTCTCCACAGAGGGCTGGTCACCTCCTCCCCACCCTGTGCTGCCCAGTGCATTAGACTGGGAGCTGACCATGTTCCTGAAGACAGAGGCAAAAAAAGCATTGAATACATTAGCTTTTTCCACATCCTTTGTCACTAGGTTGCCTCCCCCATTCAGTAAGGGGCCCACACTTTCCTTGACCACCTTCTTGTTGCTAACATACCTAAAGAAACCCTTTTTTTTTTACTCTTAACATCCCTTGCCAGCTCCAAGTGTGATTTGTCCTTCCTGATTTCACTCTTGCATGCCTGCGCAATATTTTTATACTCCTCCCTGGTCATTTGTCCAATCTTCCACTTCTTGTAAACTTCTTTTTTGTGTTTAAGATCAGCAAGGATTTCATTGTTAAGCCAAGCTGGTCACCTGCCATATTTACTATTCTTTCTACACATCGGGATGGTTTGTTCCTGCAACCTCAATAAGGATTCTTTAAAACACAGTCAGCTCTCCTGGACTCCTTTCCCCCTCATGTATCAGTGGGGTAGCCGTGTTAGTCTGGATCCGTAGAAGCGACAAAGAGTCCTGTGGCACCTTATAGACTAACAGACGTATTGGAGCGTAAGCTTTCGTGGGTGAATACCCACTTCGTCGGACAAAATGGGTATTCACCCACGAAAGCTTATGCTCCAATAGGTCTGTTAGTCTATAAGGTGCCACAGGACTCTTTGTCGCTTTCTCCTTCATGTTATTCTCCAGGGGATCCTGCCCATCAGTTCCCTGAGGGAGTCAAAGTCTGCTTTTCTGAAATCCAGGGTCTGTATTCTGCTGCTTTCCTTTCTTCCTTCTGTCAGGATCCTGAACTCAACCATCTCATGGTCACGGCCTCCCAGGTTCCCATCCACTTTTGCTTCCCCTACTAATTCTTCTCTGTTTGTGAGCAGCAGGTCAAGAAGAGCTCTGCCCCTAGTTGGTTCCTCCAGCACTTGCACCAGGAAATTGTCCCCTACACTTTCCAAAAACTTCCTGGATTGTCTGTGCACCGCTGTATTACTCTCCCAGCAGATATTGGGGTGATTGAAGTCCCCCATGAGAACCAGGGCCTGTGATCTAGTAACTTCTGTTAGTTGCCTGAAGAAAGCCTCGTCCACTTCATCCCCCTGATCTGGTGGTCTATAGCAGACTCCCACCACGACATCACCCTTGTTGCTCACACTTCTAAACTTAATCCAGAGACTCTCTCAGGTTTTTCTGCAGTTTCATACTGGAGCTCTGAGCAGTCATACTGCTCTCTTACATACAATGCAACTCCCCCACCTTTTCTGCCCTGCCTGTCCTTCCTGAAAAGTTTATATCCATCCATGAGAGTACTCTTGTCATGTGAGTTACCCCACCAAGTCTCTGTTATTCCAATTACATCATAATTCCTTGACTGTGCCAGGACTTCCAGTTCTCCCTGCTTGTTTCCCAGGCTTCTTGCATTTGCGTATAGGCACTTAAGATAACTCGCAGATTGAAGATCTTTGTGATTCTTCTCATGCTCCAGTCCTAACCTGTCTTCATTCCAAGCAGGACTGAATTAGGCCATGTGGAGCCCTGGTGCACCATGGCTGGGAAGCAGCAGTTTAGGACCCTTTCTCAGGAGCAACATGGGGGACCTTGGAAAGGCAGGGGCAGCATCATCATTAGGGCCCCACAGTACTTAACTCAGCAGCTGTGGAGTATCTGAATAGGTGGGTCAAGTCTGCTAGCATATCTGGTCCTCTGCTGAAGACCTCAGATTGCAGCAAACCTTGGAGTAAACACACACACATGCATGGACAGTTCCCACCTTTCAGTACTGTGGTTTCAGGCTGTCTTTGGACCCAGGCTGAAATCTCTGCTTTGGTTATATTTAGGTCACATTTTCTAGGTTTTCTTTGCAACCATGATGGCAGACACTCTCTTTAATGAAAGCTGAGATTCTGATGTAGTCGCCTGACTCCATGAGCTGGAGCCCTAAACATGGTGCTTATGCCTTAACAGGCTCTGTTTACAGGTTCTTGTCTCTAAACACATCATTGTATTTATGGAATCTCTCGTGTTACTAAAACGGCTGTCAAGCGATTAAAAAAGTAATCATGATTAATATTGCAATTAATAGTGATTAATTACATGGTTAAATAAATTATACTCTATTTAAATATTTGTGGATGTTTTCTACATTTTCAAATATATTGATTTCAATTACAATACAGAATACAAAGTGTACAGTGCTCACTTTATATTATTAATTTTTGATTACAAATATTTACTCTGTAAAAAACCAAAAGAAATAGTATTTTTCAATTCACCTAATACAAGTACTGTAATGCAATCTTTGTCATGAAAGTTGAATTTACAAATGTAGAATTATTTTCAAAATATAACTGCACTCCAAAACAAAACAATGCAAAACTTTAGAGCCTACAAGTCCACTCAGTCCTACTACTTGTTCAGCCAATCGCTCAGACAAACAAGTTTGTTTACATTTGCAGGCGATAATGCTGCCCGCTTCTTGTTTACAATGTCACCTGAAAGTGAGAGCAGACATTCTCATGGCACTTTTATAGCCGGCACTACAAGGCATTTATATGTCAAATACGCTAAACATTCGTATGCCCCTTCGTGCTTCAGCCACCAATCCAGAGGACATGCTTCCATGCTGAAGACACTCATAAAAAAATGTGTTAATTAAATTTGTGAGTAAACTCCTTGAGGGAGAATTGTATATCTCCTGCTCTGTTTTACCTGCATTCTGCCATATATTTCATGTTATAGCAGTCTCGGATGATGACCCAGCACATGTTGTTCATTTTAAGAACACTTTCACAGCAGATTTGACAAAACACAAAGAGGGTTCCAATGTGAGATTTCTAAAAATAGCAACAGCACTCGACCCAAGGTTTAAGAATCTGAAGTGCCTTCCAAAATCTGAGAGGGATGAGGTGTGGAGCATGCTTTCAGAAGTTTTAAAAGAGCAACACTCCAATGCAGAAACTACAGAACCTGAACCACCAAAAAAGAAAATCAACCTTCTATTGGTGGCATCTGACTCCGATGATGACAATAAATATGCTTTGGTCCGTACAGCTTTGGATCATTATCATGCAGAACCCGTCATAAATATGGATGCATGTCCTCTGGAATGATTATTGAAGCATGAAGGGATATATGAATCTTTAGCGCATCTAACATGTAAATACCTTACAACGCCAGCTACAACAGTGCCATGCGAACGCCTGTTCTCATTTTCAGGTGACACTGTAAACAAGAAGCGGGCAGCATTATCTCCTGCAAATGTAAACAAATTTGTTTGAGCGATTGGCTGAACAAGAAGTAGGACTGAGTGGACTTGTAGGCTCTAAAGTTTTACATTGTTTTGTTTTTGAGTGCAGTTATGTAACCAAAAAATCTACATTTGTAAATTGCACTTTCATGATAAAGAGATTGCACTACAGTACTTGTATGAGGTGAATTGCAAAATGCTATTTCTTTTATCATTTTTACAGTGTAACTATTTGTAATAAAAAAAAGTGATCAGCGTACACTTTGTATTCTGTGCTGTAATTTAAATCAATATATTTGAAAATGTAGAAAAACATTCAAAAATACTTAATACATTTCAATTGGTATTCTATTGTTTAACAATACGATTAAAACTGAGATTAAACACGATTAATTTTTTTAACTGCAATTAATTGACAGCCCTAGTTACTAATATGCCAACCACATGTTGTTGTATGATCTTCAATGAACTGTGAGGAAAGGAGTTTGGAAAATCTTCTGTCTGCCTGAAACCTTCTGGCATGTCAACTTTCAAGCTGAGAGCTCTCTGTTGTAACATGTGTACTCCCAGTAGCTCTAATGTCAATCTATGAGGCTAAGAGGTCTTATCATTTAAAAAAAAAGTTTCTGTGCTCTTGCTGGTAACATTTGTCTATTTATGAATAACATGAATTCTGAGGTTTCTCTGTGCCCTGGTTTATAAACGAGAGGGTTAAAAAAAAAGTGTTGAGATTCTCAGTTTGAAAATCTGGGGAAAGTGATGTTTGTTTGTTAAAAAGGAAGTAGTTTAACAAGTACATAACATTTCCACCCAAATGTACCCTTTATAAAATTGAAATATGTGAAGATTTACCATTGCCAGTACTTTCCCAAACAATAGTCAAAACAAAACAGAACTAGAAAACTGCAAAGCTTCCATTAAGGGGGAAATGCTGGTGCACCCTTAATTATGGAGCCACTCTTGGCACCTCCATGCAACATTGTGCATATATGTATATATAGTAGCTTTCATCCAGGCATCTGCAGGACTTTCCAAACAGGAATTAGTTAACCCTCTCAGTGCCTCTACATGGTAAGTGTTGGAACAATTTTACAGATAGTTAATTGGTGCACAAAGAAAATAAAGCCCAATATTCTGATTTTTTTTCCTGAGGTAGTGAACACACAGTGCCTATAACTTCTGTCACATTGCCTATGGAAATATATTTTGAAATGTAGTGGCTTGAAATTATACACTATATTAAAGAGGCCAATTTTCAAGGGTGAAATCCTGTTCCATTGACTTCAGTGAAGATTTGGCTATTGATTTCAATGGAGCTAGGGTTTCACCCTAAATGCTTATCAACTATGTAACATTTAATAAAGCATGTAATACACATTGCACAGTACTAGGTTTTTAGCTACTATGACCATGGTATCAAGGACATAAATAGAAGAGAAAAACAGAATGGAAACTGTAGCAGTTGTACTGAATAGGATTTGGCTGGTTCGTTTCACTATTTTAAAAAATAATATTCCTGCAGTAATGGCTTGTTGTTTTCATTAATGTACTAGAGGGGGCACTTGGGGAAAGCCTTGTCAAAACTTTACCTCCAAATTGAATAACACATTGAAATGATTTCCCTGCCTCCAACTATGATCATCTCCTCTCTTTAAACTGCTTAATCATCCCTGCCAGAGATGACTCACCTGGGGCTCATAAAATATTTCTAAAGAGCAAACTTTTCTTCATATGGAGTGCAACAGATTGTTTGAAAATTAACTGCCATTTGGTGCAATTTCCCAAGGGAGAAAAGCCATAAATACGCCTAAGATTTTTACCTCGCACTCCTCCAAGCACTTTGAATGGCACAGGTTTGAACACTGCTTCACAATCAATGATCACTGTATTATCTCTGTTCAAGGCTAAAGTAACCAATAGAGCAGTTGAAATGTTTGCTTCCTGAAAGGTGCTGCTTCTCTCCTTGGTTTGAGTATGAGAGAGTTTTGTTTCAGTGGGAATACAAATGAATACATTGATCACTCTCTCACCCCTCCTCTTCTCTGTAGCTCATACATCCCTAATACATAAGGGTTAGTGCTAGGCCAGTGGCAAATTTTTCTTCTTGTTATTCTGGGAGTCCCTTTTTAAAATACTGGCAGCATGACAGTATTTATTTTGCTGCTCCATGATCTTCCTTTGGCTTCCTGGTATGTGTGCATGAAAGGCTAGAGCGGTCACTGCTTTAGGGGTGGTTGTTTTATGTGCAGGTTTTGTTGAGGAAGTTCTCAATACTTTAAATGTTATGCATGAAAGTTTAAAGGTAATACTTGTTCTGTGCCTCTCTGTGTGGAGTATTCCTGTTTGGCATGAAGTTCTAGAATGTAAAAAAAACACAATAGTGTTTGTTTTTAATTAAGAAATGCAGATCGAAAAAACAGGTGGAGCTGGTCTGAAACGGATTCACACTGACATTTTTTCCAAACATAAGAAATATTTCTTTAGAGGAGGTTGGTGTTGAATTTACCATTTTCCCTTCACTGGTGGTGCTGGCTGTTTGCATTTCCTGACACCAGAAGTTCATTGTATTTAATAACCAACTTCCTATTGCATTAGCAAATTTCCATCTGGTTGGAAAGGTACGTGATTGCATTACTATTTGTCTTCACAGCTATGAAGCAAACTGTAATTTGCTTATAGCCTCATAAATATGGCTAATGCAATGATATACACATCATATCACCGCAGAAAGGTTTTGCTTTGCAGCATACGTCTACATTTGTGAATAAACAAGCAGTGTGGATAGAGAGGGGAGGGAAACATAGGAAACAGCAACTGTCCTGTAAAACATATGTTGTCCCCAAACTTTACCAATGGTTCATACGGAAAATCCAGAGGGAACTGCAATTAGAGTTCCTTTTGTAAATGATAGACAGATACTGAATTTGTGTGTGTGTCTGAGATCATTCCTACAACTCATAACTTGGCAAAGAGTGGCATTTCTATTGAGGATGCCCCCTCTGGAAGGTTAGAACACTCATTGGGTGGAATGATGAATGTCTCCCTAAAATATTTCTACCTAACAAATTATAAACCGGAAAACTTCTGGGCATAGAATTAAAGTTAATTGCATCTTCCTACTTACCAGGTTCGTTGACTTCTCCAAAAAGATGGCTACTTTATGCCATATCTGCTTGTGCATTTTTATCATACCTACTGCCCAGCTAATGAAACTGACCATAACAATCTGATTTGAGGTCTACCGAATGGCTAGACTTTGAGATAATGGGTGAAATATGAAGCAAATGGGGCCAGGATTTTACTCGTATTAAATTTGCATCTAGTCCAGTGGTTCCCAAACTGGGGTTTGTGAACCCCTGGGGGTTCGCAAAATGTTACAGGGTGTTCTCAGGGAAAAATTCCCTAATGGCGGACAGAGCTGTCCCTAGGAACCACGGGCAGCACGGGGCCAGCAGCTCGGAGCCCCTGGACTTCCAAGAGCTAAGCAGATCAAAGCAAGCATATCTATCATACTGAGGAGATTTAAACTTCAAGACTCCTTATAAGAAATGGAAAGGGAGATGGATATTTTTTGCTGTTTTTTAAATTAAATAGGCAGCTAGTATTGTTTTAAAAATTATTATGAAGAACAAGTTTAAGCTTTGTTGTAACGTGCGTTGTTGCCTTGGACTGCTCAAGACCTGAATGCTTGTGTAGGAGGAACTCTTTGCCTAGATCTACACTGGGCCGGGGGGGTGGGAAATCGACCCAAAATATGCAACTTCAGCTACAGGAATAGCGTAGCTGAAGTTGACGTATCTTAGGTCGACTTCTCACAGTGGCGAGTCGACTGCTGCTGCTCCCCCATTGACTCCGCTTCTGCCTCTCACGGCGGTGGAGTTCCTGAGTCAACGGGGAGAGCGCTCAGGGATCGATTTATCACGTCTAGATCGTCCCCCCAAAGATCGAGCGCTACCCGCCAATCCGGCGGGTAGTGTGGACCTGCCCTTTGAGTTGGCTTCTTAAATACCTTCATGCTGTTTCATATCTGATACTCCTAGATGAAAACATAGGAGCCTTGTCTTATAACAGGCTTATTCAAAGTGATACAAGCTACGAAAGTGAGATCTTGGAAGAGTGTTTCCGTTTTCATAATGTAATAAAAATACTGTAATGATAAATAATAATTAATAATAAATAGTGTGTAATAAGCTTGTCATAAAAACAAATTTTATATTTCCAAGATCACTGCTTTTAAAATTTATACTCAGGTAAAGGAGAAAATCCCTGGAAATATTCATTTTTAGGAGGGGGTTCGTGAGACTTAACATTTTAGTGAAAGGGGTTCACAGGTTGTTAGAGTTTGGGAGCCACTGATCTAGAGGCCTCAGCAAGATCAATCAACCTTAGGTACTTTATCTCCATTTCCATAGTATCTGATCTCCTTGCAATCTTTTAGTGCATTTATTCTCACACCCTTGTGAGGTAGGGAAGTGCTATTATCCCCATTTTACAAATAGCCTCTTTGTGCCTCAGTGCCCTAAGAAAGATGCTTAGAGTCACACATGAAGTCTGTGACAGACAGGGAATGAAGCCAGGTCTCTCGAATCCCTGCACCATCCTTCCTCAGAATCCTATTGTGCGGAGTGTGTACATGTACCTAATAAGAAACAGTCCCTGTCCCAAAGAGCTTACAGCCCACAAGGAAAAGGAGTAGAAGGGGAAAATGAGGCAAAGTGACTTGCCCAAGGACAAACAGGGCAGTAGCAGAGTCAAGAACAGAACCCTAGGTTTCCTGACATCCATACAGCATCCTGTCCCCTGGACCATGCTGCCTTTTCTCTGAAGGATTTTATGGTAAATACACCATAATGGCAGCTATTATATTGCTTGTGCACATATTGTGCCTCCCTCTTCAAAGTAAAGAAACTGATATTTTCCTTTTGGACCCACATTATGTATGTGGCAAATCAGACCAGGTTATATAATACCACATGACATGAGCCTGAGCCCTCAATAGTGCAAACATAATTTGTGGCTTCTCTTGTATGTGGAAATGCAACTGAAATGTTGATGGAAGACCTTCCATTGGGTGGGTTTGCTGTCAGATCTGAGGTAGAGTAGATAGTGTGTATTTTATTAGGGTAATATTTCTTTCTAAATATATATTTGTGTTTATGCCATTCAGTACTGGGGGTTGTGGGGGGAGGGAGGGTGGGTAGGTGTGTACACACACTTTATTGCTGGATGGAATCAAACCTCAGGTGATATTGTGATTATGTTCTCCTGCTAGTGGCTAAACTACTCCTCACAACTAATGGAGATTCTTATGATGGAAAGTATCTAGCCTATGTAATATGCAATTTATCTTCTAAGTGGCCTGTACAAATGCATCTTAAAGAAAGATACAAGGTAAAAAAATTAAAAATGCCTAAGTGACTTGGGAAGTTAAGTTTTGTTGACTCCTTAGTGCTAGATTATTAAAGGTATTTAGGCCCCTAAAGATGAAGATTGGCAAATAGGCACTTTTGAAAATCCCACTAGGCACCTATGTACATTTTTAGGTGCGTAAATACTTTTAAAAACCTGGCCCTACGTCAGGCACTTTTGAAAGTTTTATGCTGGGTGTCAAAAGTTAGGACCCTAAATCCACACTCAAAGGCAGTGAGTACATGCCTTTGTACATGCCGCTAACTCCAGTGGGAGCTGGGTTGCTCAGCATCTCTGAAAATCAGTAGATTTTTATTTAGATGCATAAATATGGATTTAGGAGCCTAATTTTAGACACTCATATTTGAAACTTTTGGCTACAATTTGCCTGTTTTTAAGCTAGTCTTCACAAGTGCTTATCTCTGCATGCTAATGAGATATTGAACAAGATATTGAATTACAGCTATTAATGATATAAAAGTGACTATATGGGGGAGTGAGTGATGCCAGATAAGGCCTATTTAGATGGCCTTACCCCAGGTGTTGGAAGCAGCAACAGACACTCTACAATAAGCTGGTATTAGAAACTGGATATATTCTTTAACTCACTGTTAACAAGCAGACATATCAAGGAAGTAACCATGTAGCATAAAGGCAAGCATCTCCTCATGAAAGGAGAAAGGCCTGTTCTCTAAAGGGTGGGGCTATACCCATAGTGTTTCTCTCTCTCTCTCTCTCTCTCCCAGAGAGGGACATTTCTTCCTTACAGTGTTGATAGGAAATTAGAGCGCTTTGAGTTACGTGAGAGATTAGACAAGCTTCAGTCATGCTGTAAATCCAACTTTTTGCAATATTCTGTATGTTTGGTGCCAGTCTAGGACGTTGTGTTCATCAACGCATGTTTGTGCTTAACTATCTCTTATTTCATGGCGTTTCTGTAAAGCTACCATAACAATGTCTTTAGGCTAAGATAAACCAAACTGGGCACTTGTTAGGTTTGTAAACAGCTGGCTAGTGCATCGGGAAAACTGATCTCAAGCCTGAAAGGAAACAGAGGATGGAGTAGGCGACTGCCAAAGTAACAGCATCAATGGCATTGAGGAGACTGGGTCTTCATCTAAAGCAGTACCCTGGGGAGCTGGTGGGAAGCACTGTGGTCACAAAGAGGGCTGTATGTAACAGTGACACTCCTTTATTGCATGAGTTACTATAGAGGCTTGTGTTTCTAGGACTGATGGTCCTTGCAGTTTGGCTTGTGACCACGGTTTCTCTATGGACATAGCCATGGATCCATTACACTATGTCCAGTGAAGTAGCACTGAGTTGTATTTGGTTCAGAAGCTAAATCATTTCCCTTTTGTCAAAAAGTAGATACAGACACCAAGTAAAATAAAAGGCTTTATTAGTAACCAAATGGACAGCTAACCGGCATCACCTCACCCTACAGCTGGCAGAAATGATATTATACAGTTAGGGTCAGAACTAGAGAACAAATGATCGGAAGCGAGTTCTTACTACTCTAGTGAAAGCATGAAAACTCCTGTATACTCCTGTATAAATACATTATTCAGCCATAAAAGTTACAAATGGAAAATGTCTATTAGGTCATGCAGGCCATCTCTTTGGAAAACTTACTCTCTTGAAGGTCTTAACAGGGATTTGAATCAACCCTAGAGAAGCTAACCTCTCATACTCTAGGTGAGGCTCATTCCCTGAGACCAACACACCAGCTACAGTAAGACTTCGGGTTCTCAGATCCTTTGAACTCTAAAGTCCAGTTGTGTCTACGTTGGACCCTGGCAGCTGCAAATAAAGCACATGACTGTTCCAACCTATTATGATTTGATTTCCCCCCACTCCTTAGTGATAGTTTCACAAAGCTTGAGTGAGACCAAGAAAGATCATTTTACAACCCTGTCATATCCAAAATTCTTTGACAGGTTTCAGTGTAGTAGCTGTGTTAGTCTGTGTCAGCCAAAAGAAAATAAGAAAGAAATACTTGTGGCACCTTAGAGACTAACAAATTTATTTCAGCATAAGCTTTCGTGGACTACAGTCCGCTTCGTCGGATGCATAGAATGGAACATTCTTTGAGTATCCCACAGGCAATGAGCAAATGATAAAAGCACCAGTAATGTGGAACTTTTGACACTATCTGACACTCTTTATTTGTATAATCTTAAAGTGTACATAATCTGAGACATAACATGATATACATAAATGATATTACCCTCAAAGTATCATGCACTTGAGAATTAAGGGTTAAATGCAATTTTCAGTGAAGGGAAGACCTTGATACTGGAGTATAATGTGTTCAGTAGAGATTGTTGGAAAGGATTATTTCCCAGCAAAAAAGGGCTCGGATCGTGTAATTCCCTATATTCTGCACATAAATAGGGAAAATCTGTATGTCAATTAGATTTGGTCAGGAATGTTCATTTTTTGCTTTGTGAACGTGTGTGTGGCGGAAACAGATTTTGATGAAAAGTTATGAATTTGACTCCGTTCCCAATGCAAATAGCTAAATGTCGTACATGGACTATCACCCCCGCCCTAATTGTGTCCCCCCCCGTCAAAAAATCCCCCCCAAAAGATAAACACAGCTAAGCAGGATCCAGGTACCTTCTTGTCACGGTAGGTAACATTCTCCCCTATGTAGAGTGCAAGCCCATTTCTGGGCATCACTTAAGTCCCACTTAAACCTTCCCATTAGAGTTCAAGTGGGATTTAAGTGGTCCGTAGATCTTGGCTTGGCTCCCTGCACAGGGGTGAATTTCACTCTGTATGCCCAGACCCCAAGATGGTGATTAATACAAATCAACCTGTTTGATGCTCTGGATTTCCTGGTGTGTTAATGGAGTATTTGTGGCTATTGGGGTATCTAGTAGCCTCGGGGAATTTTCTCAGAGGCCTTCTGGCCAATGTCTCTCTTGCTTTATATTATACTGCCGAGCAGTGGAGTATGAAGAAAACTTAAAACTGGAGTAAAATAGGAAAATAAAAATCCTCTCCTACAGAAGGTGGTAGCAATTTTATTAAAATTATTCAGGAACCTTTATATTTAATTGAAAATAAAAAGGGAAATTGATGAAAGAGAATGAGTATCCTGACTATCATCTGGCTTATGATGAGCTAGAAATCCTCACTGGAATTACTTCCTTGTAACTTAGTTACTTGTATTAATTTTGGCTGTGAAGGAAATGTGTTGTGTTGCCTTTCTTTAGTAACTCAAAAACATAGCACGAAATTCTCCACTGGCATATATCCAATGACTTATGCCAGCAGAGAAATTTGGCCCATATTATTTGAGGAAGGTTGTCAATTTTGTGTTTTCTCCAGTTACATTCTTAGCATTATAATTTCAAATATGTTTTCCCGGAACTCAGATTTGTCTTTAGATGAGTGTACTTGAGAAATCAATAGACCCTAGTCATAGATGAACTGATCCTCATGCAGAGTTGGTTGAAAAATGGGAATTTTGGAAGGGGGGATATTTGTCCCTGTTTTTGCTGTTGAAAACTTTTGTGCAAATGTGAATGAAAATTTTTTCCCTTTTTTTTTAACAGAAAATAAAAAAGAGAATTTTAGAAATGATCAACTAGATTCTACCTCATATTTCCATAACTCAGAGATAAACAACCTCTTTCCCCAGGAGCATGTGGATGGGCATGAATACTCCTTCTCATGTGTGTACGTGTACGTACTGTGACGGGGCAAGGCCAGAGGGCTATAGGAAAGTGGTAAGGAACCAGTATGTTAGCCCCAGGCTAAACAAATCCCTGTGACCTTATGGCAGTTGCTCCAGGTTAATCAAGACACCTGGGGCCAATTAAGAACTTTCCAGAAGGCAGGGAGGTTAATTGAGACACCTGCAGCCAATCAGGGGCTGGCTGAAACTAGTTAAAAGCCTCCCAGTGAGTCAGTGAGGCGCGCATGTCAGGAGCTGTGGAAGGAGGTTGCGTGTGAGGAGCTGGGAGCAAGAGGCACTAGGAGCTGAGAGTAAGAGGGCATACTGCTGGAAGATCCTGTGGTGAGGATAAAGAAGGTGTTGGGAGGAGTCCATGGAGAAGTAGCCCATGGAGTTGTAGCTGTCGTGCAGTTGTTCCAGGAGGCACTCTAAACAGCTGCAATCCACAGGGCCCTGGGCTGGAACCCGGAGTAGAGGGCGGGCCCGGGTTCCCCCCAAAACTCCCAACTCCTGATCAGACACAGGAGGAGTTAACCTGGACTGTGGATTCTACTAGAGGGGAAGATCTCTGAGGCAAGCAAAATCTGCCAATAAGCGCAGGACCCACCGAGGTAGAGGAGAAACTTTGTCACAACTGGTGTCAGGAGTGGGATTTGGTGTGCACAGCGCGGCGGAAGAAGAGGGGTGTTTATATATTAAAAAAAAAAAAAAAGGAGCCAGTTTATTTTTATTTTTTTTCCACCACAATCGAAGAGGTAGTACGGTCACTGATACAAGCCACGGCTGCCCAGCAGGAGGCTACCTGTGTCCAGGCAGCTGCCCAACAGAAGGCAGTGCGACTGCAGCAGAAGACCAATCGCCTTTTGATGGACCAGGCCGCTCAAGACCGTACTATGTTGTGGGAACTGGTAAACCAAGTGAAGGCCCTTACAGAGATGAACCATGGCCATGATGGGATGCAGCACATATGGGCCAGCAATTGCCTGCAGAAAATGACAGGGAATGATGACATAGAGGCATATCTCCTGGCCTTTGAGAGGACAGCCCTATGGGAGGCCTGGCCTCGAGAACAGTGGTCTGGCATCCTTGCCCCATTCCTGTGTGGGGAGGCCCAGAAGGCCTACTATGATCTGTCTGAAGAGGCTGCAGCAGACTACCCCCAGCTGAAAGCAGAGATCCTGGCCAGATCTGGGGTAACAACTGCAGTGCGGGCCCAGCGGTATCATGAGTGGAGGTACCAGGAAGACAAAACCCCGCGATCCCAATTGTATGACCTCATTCATCTCGCACGAAAGTGGCTGCAAACTGAGTCCCAGCGTCCAGAAGAGATACTAGAGGTTCTGGTCATCGACCGATACATGAGGGGACTACTGCCAGACCTTCACGCATGGGTAAGCCAGAATGAACCCTCCACCTATGACGAGATTGTGGCAATGGTAAAGAGGCGAAGGACGGCGAGGGAACTGACCCGACCAGTTAAGGAAGCGGAACCCAGGGTTAAACTAGCAGCACCAAGCCCTAGATTTCGAGTGACTGGGCCACCAGGAGGGCCCAGGTGGAAAAAGAGAGGGGCTGAAGGCCCACCAGAGGCCACAGAGAGTCGGCGCACTGAGGGGGAAGAAGATTGTGATGTTAGACTTCCCAAACCAAGAGACCGGGGAACGCCTAGGGTTCTATATCGATGTTATGCATGTGGTGAGTGGAGACACATAGCAGCACAGTGTCCCAACACCGAGGAGCCTATGCAATGTAACTTGGGGGATTGGGAGGTCCCATGCTCCCTTATCCACCTTGCAGGCGTCGCATTAGCCTCGCATAACTACACTAGACCGGTGAAGATAAATGGAGTAGAGACTGTAGCGCTTGTGGACTCCGGGAGTGCAATCACCCTAATATCGGGTAAGCTGGTAAAAAGTAGCCAGCTGCTACAAGCCAAACGCGTAGCAGTGACGTGCGTGCATGGGGCCGTAAGCCATTACCCCACCATCCAGGTGGAGATAGAGGTTCAGGGGAACCCCATTGAGGTGACAGTGGGTTAGTTCCTAAACTCCCGTATCCTGTAGTCATTGGGAGGGACTATCCAGGGTTTGATAATTTACTCCCCCCGGAGAGGTTGGAGGGAGGTGGGGACCCTGAGGGCAGCGACTTGTCACTGGGGGAATGTCAACCCCCAATGTTCGCTGGGATTTCTCAGGATCTGTTCTCAGTCCCCCAAAAGACCCGGAAGACAAAAAGGGAGAGGAAGGCTGCAAAAGCTTTGGGAACCCGGATCCTGACCCAGGGCCAGAAGATCGCCCTAGTAGGCAGACGGACACGAGCAACCAGAGAAACTACCACCACGGAAGGTGAGCTGGAGGCTGGCCCCAGCCATGATGGAAGTGAGTCGTTGGAAGCAACAGAGGCTGGCCCCTGGGAGCTCGGGCGGGTTAGTCCCGAGAGAGAGACTTTCGGGCGGGACCAGGCAGAGGACCCTAGATATGATAACGCCAGGAAAGAGGTGGCTGAGATAGATGGAGTACCTGTGGATGGGAAGGTCCGGGGTCCAGGACCTTACTTTATAGTGAAGAAAGATCTCCTGTACCGTGTGGTGCAAATGCAGGAGCAAGAGATACATCAACTTCTGGTGCCACGAAAACATCAAAAAGCCATATTGAGCCTCGCCCACAGTCACCTATTTGGAGGACACCTAGGGGTAGAGAAAACCCAGGCACGGATCCTGCGGAGGTTCTTCTGGCCAGGAGTACATGAAGATGTCCGACGATACTGCACCTCTTGTCCGGAGTGTCAGTTACATAGTCCGCGCCCGCACTTCCAGGCTCCTTTGATACCTCTCCCAATAATAGAGGTTCCTTTTGAACGCATAGCCATGGATCTGATAGGGCCCCTTGAGAAGACAGCTCGGGGCCACCAACATGTGCTTGTTGTACTGGACTATGCAACCCGGAAGCCGTTCCCCTATGCAACACGGCTTCCAAAACCATAGCTAAGGAGTTAGTACAGATCTTTGCCCGAGTTGGGCTACCCAAGGAGATATTGACTGATCAAGGGACACCTTTCGTGTCCAAGTTTATGAAAGATCTCTGTTCATTACTCCATGTACAAGCCCTATGGACCTCTGTATACCACCCGCAAACAGATGGCCTTGTGGAAAGGTTCAATAGGACCCTCAAGGCCATGATCAGGAAAGTGGTGAGCTGGGATGGGAAAGATTGGGATACCCTATTACCTTACCTCATCTTCACCATCCGGGAGGTTCCGCAAGCCTCCACAGGTTTCTCTCCGTTCGAACTATTATACGGGCGCCACCCCCGGGGCATATTGGATATAGCAAGAGAAGCGTGGGAAGAGGAGCCAAATCCAGGAAGGAACATAGTTGAGCATGTACTACAAATGAGGGATCGGATAGCCCGAGTTACACCTATTGTACGAGAACACTTGGAGAAAGCACAGGAGACCCAACGAACCCATTATAACCACCAAGAAAAGCTTCGACGGTTCCAACCAGGGGATCGAGTGATGGTCCTGGTGCCCACAGCAGAAAGTAAGCTGTTGGCCCAGTGGCAGGGACCCTACGAAGTGATCGAAGCCGTGGGAAAGGTGAACTATAAGGTGCGGCAGCCAGGCCGCAGGAAACCAGAGCAAATCTACCACATCAATCTTCTAAAACCTTGGCACGATCGAGAGGCATGCTTAGTCACCCAGGAGACCCTTCCCCAGGAGGATAACTTACACGAGCAAGTAAGGATATCACCTGACTTGACGCCGAGCCAAAAGATTGAGACAACTGACATGATTAATCGCAACCGAGATGTGTTCTCTACAAAACCGGGGCGGATGACTGAGACCTATCACCATATCCGCACGATCCCCGGAGCCAAGGTAACATTGAGACCCTACCGAATCCCAGCAGCCAAAAGAGAAGAAATCAAGGCTGAAGTGAAGAAAATGTTAGAATTAGGGGTGATTGAAGAATCTTACAGTCAGTGGTCCAGTCCAATCGTTCTAGTGCCTAAACCTGACGGTACCACAAGATTCTGTAATGAGTTTCGCCGACTGAATGAAGTATCCCAGTTCGATGCATACCCCATACCACACATCGACGAACTGGTGGACTGACTGGGTAGTGCTTGATTCTTGACTACACTGGATCTGACAAAAGGGTATTGACAGATTCCCCTGACCAAAGAAGCTAAAGAAAAGACAGCGTTCTCCACTCCGGATGGGCTATTCCAGTACACCGTCCTCCCTTTTGTGCTACATGGGGCCCCGGCCACATTCCAGCGCCTCATGGATAAGCTGCTGCGCCCCCATACTAGTTATGCAGCCACATACCTAGATGATGTCATTATCCATACGCCAGACTGGGGAACCCACTTGGAGAAAGTTGAGGCAGTACTGCGCACCTTAAGGTGGGCTGGCCTCACTGCTAATCCCACTAAATGTGCCATAGGGGTAGCAGAGGCTAGGTACCTGGGATATATTGTAGGAAGGGGCATAGTAAAGCCCCAAATGAATAAGCTAGAGGCGATTCAAAACTGGCCCCGGCCGACCCGAAAGAAGCAGGTCCGCGCGTTCCTAGGTGTGGTAGGCTACTACCGACGTTTTATTCCCCACTTCGCTACTAGGGCAAGTCCCCTAACGGACCTGGTGAAAGCCCGAGTTCCAGACATGGTGAAGTGGACCGACGCAGCATAGGGGGCGTTCACAGACCTTCGGACGGCCCTTTGTAATGACCCCGTACTCATAGCCCCGGACTTTAACAAGGAATTTATTTTACAGACAGACGCTTCCGAGGTGGGGTTGGGGGCGGTTCTGTCGCAAATGGTGGGAGAAGAGGAACACCCGATCCTTTACCTAAGCAGAAAGCTTCTCCCAAGAGAACAGAAATACGCAGTAGTTGAGAGAGAATGCCTTGCTGTCAAATGGGCTATGGAGACCCTCCGTTATTACCTCTTGGGCTGGCGATTTACTCTTGTGACGGACCATGCACCCCTCCAGTGAATGCAGCGGAATAAGGAAAAGAATGCAAGGGTCACCAGGTGGTTCTTATCCCTCCAACCGTTCCAGTTCTGCATATGGCACAGGGCTGGATGCCACCATGGCAATGCTGATGGTCTGTCAAGAGCACACTGCCTGGTGTCCCAAGTTGCCCAACTCTATGGTGTTGAGCAGAGGGCGGGGGGGATATGTGATGGGGCAAGGCCAGAGGGCTATAGGAAAGTGGTAAGGAACCAGTATGTTAGCCCCAGGCTAAACAAATCCCTGATACCTTATGGCAGTTGCTCCAGGTTAATCAAGACACCTGGGGCCAATTAAGAACTTTCCAGAAGGCAGGGAGGTTGATTGAGACACCTGCAGCCAATCGGGGGCTGGCTGAAACTAGTTAAAAGTCTCCCAGTGAGTCAGTGAGGCGCGCATGTCAGGAGCTGTGGAAGGAGGTTGCGTGTGAGGAGCTGGGAGCAAGAGGCACTAGGAGCTGAGAGTAAGAGGGCATACTGCTGGAAGATCCTGTGGTGAGGATAAAGAAGGTGTTGGGAGGAGTCCATGGGGAAGTAGCCCATGGAGTTGTAGCTGTCGTGCAGTTGTTCCAGGAGGCACTCTAAACAGCTGCAATCCACAGGGCCCTGGGCTGGAACCCGGAGTAGAGGGTGGGCCTGGATTCCCCCCAAAACTCCCGATCAGACACAGGAGGAGTTAACCTGGACTGTGGATTCTACTAGAGGGGAAGATCTCTGAGGCAAGCAAAATCTGCCAATAAGCGCAGGACCCACCGAGGTAGAGGAGGAACTTCGTCACAGTACATACACACACACACACACACACACACACACACGTGTGTGTGTGTGTGTATGTGTCTATATATGTATATGCATATGTGTATGTGTGTACGCATACACCTCTTCAGCCTCAGAACAGCCAAGGAAGAAATCTTAACTTGCCATTTCAAGTATGGAATCTATGAAGAAATCTGGCTTTGAACTCTAGAATATCCTGAGAGAAAAATATAACAAAACATAGATGCATCTTGCATTGCTTAACTGGCCTACAGTTTTATTTACGTCTCCTCTCCCTCTCTCTCATCCCCACGTCTCCTCTCCCTCTCTCTCATCCCCTGCTCTCTTACATCTTGGAACACAGTTTTCCCTCCCCTATAGGAAGTCCCATTCATTCATGTTTTGAAGGAATTTCTTAATTCTCTTTCAGCAAGATTACCGCTGTCCATGCCCCTTTTCCTCTTTTTCTGCCTTTGCCAGAGAGAGAGAGAGAGAGAGAAGCAGAGCCTGCCCAGATGGTTAAGGACCAAAAGGAAGGAACATTTTCTCATGCTTTTAAAAAGAGCACTTTCTTTCCTGCCTAATATTTAGCTCCTTCAAATGCAAATGGAGAGGTTTCGCTCCAAGGTTAGCATAACAATTATGGGAAAGCTTTAAATCTGAAGCATTTGTTTACATGATGAAAGGAGTCCACAGTCCAAAAGCTCTGAGGCCAGGGCTTTTCACTAGCTGTTTTCTAAGTAGTGAACTGCAAGTCAATTTTAGACTACAAAGAAAACCAATTTATATCACTGTGTAAGCTAATTTTAGAGGGAGTTATACACTATAAATGATGGTGTTTTTTTAAAAGTGTTACTGAAATAAACTAGTGATTTTTTTCCCCCAATTGCATCTTGATGTTTAATGAGACTCCTGAACTCCTTGATTTTTGTGATCATTCAGCAAGGCCTTTATAACTAGGGACAGCCAAAGCCAATGTAGCTCTAGTATTGCGTGTGTGGATTTTCCTCCAAAACCGGTATGAGTGTGTCAGGAGGGAACCCCCCAAAATCAGCAGAATTCCCCAAAGAAGTATTTTTTCTGTCTTGTTTTTTCTGGTTTACTTGCTCCCCCGTGTCTCTCTCTCGCTCTCTCTCTCTCTCTTAGAGAAAATAAATTCATTTAAGTGCATTTTGTGCTGGTGAAACATGTTAGAGTGATAGGCCTGGAGATGGAAATATTACATTTCGGTCTTAGAACTGGTACAGCATAGACAGCAGCTGTGCATGTTTCTCCAGTACTGTTCTGCCAATGTGCCTCAACCTTGAAGCCAAATTAACATTGTACACAGTAGGCCTACACTGGACAATAGAAACCATGTTGAAAAAAGGAGGATGGCAAAAATTGAAGGAGGCTAAAGAAAGATGGTAAAGACAAGATGTAGTGCAGTCTATGCTTGCAAAGTGCTCAAATTGACCTTTCCACTGCTGTAAACCTAATGAGGAGTCTTGGAACTGTTCTTCAACAAATGCAGGATAGTTTTGATGAGTATGAAATTCAGGGGGCTGCAAGGACTGCTAACTATGAGTATAAGTCAGCCAAACGCCACAAAAGACAGAATACATGCTATGATGCAACTGCCCACTCATTCAGTGACAAGGAACCTTTCAAAGTTAATACCTTTATCACAATCAACAACAAACTAAAGAGTTCATTAGAACATCGGATTGAGGCTTACGAAAATATTGACACAACCTTTAGTAGGTGAAAAAATTGTCAGCGCACTGTTAATCCTTTTGAGGCTGGTGTAGGGTAGGTACACCCCGTCACACCCCCCGCACTCAGAACTCCTACTGATGAGCCCCACTCCCCCTGCACCTGGACCATCCTGATGAGCTGCCAGGATTCCCACCGTATCGAACCCCAACCAGCTGCACCTGGATCCCCACCCCACTGAGACTCACTCCCCCAGCATCTGCCCCCGCCCCACAGACCCTCCCGCCGAGCTCTATCCCCCCAGACCCAGACTCCCTCCACACACACACACCCCAATAAGCCCAACCACCTTCACCTGGACCTCCCTGCAGAGTCCCATTACCATTGCACCAAGAACCCCACAACAAGCCCCTGTGCATCCAGATCCCCCACTGAGCTGTCCGCACCCAGATTGCTCTACACAGAATTCTCTCAACCCACACCTGGATCCTCCCCGCAAACCCCTCCCCACTTGGATCCTGCCTTGCTGAGCTTGTCTGCTCACACCTGGTGCACCTGGCACAGAGGTGCAGGGCCCTGGGGTGTTTCTGGGGCAGGGCTGGTCCTTGTGCTGTGTCAGGGTTGGGTACAGATTCACCGCTGAGTATGTGTCGCTTGGGGGGGGGGGAGGGGGCTGCACAGTGATTTCTCACCTCTGTGCTCCCCAATGCCGTGCTGGAGCTTCCACATTTATTTGACGAATGAAATTTGCAGAATTTTAAAATATTGTGCGCAGAATTCTTTTTTTCCCCAGAATTTTTTTTGGGAGGGGCACATAATGCCCTCAGGAGTAAATAGCCTATTGCACCACATCTTGTTTAATTCCATAGATTACTAAACAGGATTTAATGTTATTAAAGCATCTCTGGCACTACTACTACTGAGCAGCCATGGCAGGGGGGACCCAGCCAATGGCAGTATGACTCCAGGAGGAGCTATGTTGCTGTGGGGAGTGGAGTCAGTGGAGGGAGGAGTTGTCCACAAAGATGACTGCTGCCTCAGTGAATATGGTAATAGGGATGTTCCTCAAAGTGGGATGCAGGCCCCAAACTCCCAACTGCTTAAGGATGCTTGGGAGGAGACTCTGCAAGGAGAACCAGATGGTGTTTTCTTGGTCCCACTTCTGTGCGTTCCTCTGTGGAGGGGGCTATCTGGCTCCCAGTTTTCACCACAGGGCTTCATTCTGAGCATAGTTTGGACCCTGAAGTACTCTGTCTGCAAATCAGAAAATTCCTCCAGTTAGGAAATAAAGAAGCAACACATTATTTTAGAAAAACATATTGCCCCTTAATAATGTGTTACCAATGACATTCATGTATTCAGATGCCAATGTAGCATCTGCCATTTAACTTGGCTTTGGATAACTTACAGGCAATCAGTCAAAAAGTCATGTTTCTCTTCTATGTAATTCACTTGTTTTGCTCTGTACCATTTGCTAGTGTGGCATTATTCATATGCAAATATAGCAAAATGGGAGCTTGATATTTGGACAGAAGAAATATGCCCATTTTTAGCAAGGAAAAAAAGAAATAGTTGATAAAAGGGGCTAAGTGTTAATATTTAACACTGAAAATTGCTTTTATTTGTGGCATGGCAAAGTGTTGTTATTATTTTTTGGTTCTTTTATTAAAAGTGTGACAAGTAAGAATTTGGTGTAATGATCAGCAGCAATCCAATAAAAAAAACCTCATTTGTAGTCTAAGGGAAGTGGGTACAAAAAAAGGTGCTGAGTTGGAGTAAAATGTGCTTTTTTATTGTATGTGGTAAAACAAAAGGGAAGGAGAGTGTGTGCGTGTGTGTATGTGTGTGTGGGAGCTTTAAACAATTTTTAAAAATCACTTAGGGCCAGATTCTGCCAGCCTTATTCACAGTGAGTAATACGTTACTCTGCAAATACCAAGTACGATTGATTTCAATTGGACTACTCAAGGAGTAAGGTACAGCTTGTGCAAGAGTATCACGATCTGGCCATACAACTGTATTATGATATATAGGTTAAAAAAAATCCTATTTAATCTTGCATCTGTCTGGCCTCTCAAGGTCCATTCCAGCCCAACGTTTCTATGATACAAAAGATATAGAGTAAAATTTGTCAAAAGTACCTAAGTTCTAATTAAAAAGTCTACGTGTATATTTACGCTTAAACCGCTGTTGTGGCACAGCAGCAGCACCTCAGTGGAGACACTACCTGTGCCGTTGGGAGGGGTTCTCCTACCGATGTAGATAATCCACCTCCTCGAGACGCAGTAGCTAGGTTGATGGAAAGAGCATGGTCTACAATGGGAGTTAGGTCGGCATAGCTATGTCTCTCAGGGGTGTTGATTTTTCACACTCCTGAGAGATGTAGCTAGGCTGATGTAAGTTCCCAGTGTAGATCAGCCCTTAGGTGCTTAAGAGCTTAAAGGCTGGCCTACACTGAAAATTTACATTGGCATAGCTGCTTCTTTCAGGGGTATGAAAAATCCACATCCCCCGAGACACACAGCTATGCCGACCTTACGCCCAGTGTAGACAGTGCTACGTCAATGGAAGAATTCTTCTGTCGATCTAGCTACTGCCTCTCAAGGAGGTGGGGAGGAGAGCCCCTCCCATCGTTGGAGTGAGTGTTGACACAGAAGCACTGCAGCTTTGCTGGTGTAGCATTTTATGTGTAGTCATGGCCTGAATCTCACTGAAAGACAATGGAACTTAGGCTCCTAGGTCCAGGTATACAAAGGTATTTAGGCTCCTAATTTCACTGAAATCAATGTAAATACCTTAAGGATTTGGGCCCTAAATCACTTTTGAAGAGGGGACTTGGGCTCCTAAGTCAAAATTTTACATAAACTATGTATCTGCTGTTCATGTTCTTATCTTCTATGTGATATAATATGATATTTACATAATTGATTCCTCCAAAGTATTATCTGACTAATCAAACATAAGCATGTTTGCAGGTGATAATATACATAATGCTTTTTCATTTTTTATGAGAGCCCACTGTGTTTTCTTGTTGCTGCTTAGGTCAAATACATCCACCTAAGCTCTTCATGCAAGAACCATCTTTGTTATGTGTTTGTACAGTGTCAAAGACAATGGGACCTTGTCCCTGATTGGGGTCCCTGAGTGCTACTGCAATGCAAATAACTAATAATAATACCTAAGTGTCTGTGATCCTCCTTTAGTCTTATCTTCTCTCAAGGCAAATGCTTAATCCTGCTATAAGACCCCCTATACCTGGGATCAATTTAGCAATTCTTTTCTGGACCTTCTCCAGCATTTGTAGATTGTAATGGCTCCTTAGGAACAATGATGGTTTGTCAGAGCAGTGATCTCTAAGATAAGGGTCTGTAGCTGTATGCATTGACTGAATAGACAGAGACATTATAGCCTATCATGTCAGTGACTCATGGGTTATAAGGGTATACATTTCATTATGATCTTTTTATTCTGTCAAATTATCCTTAGAAAAACAAAGGAAGCTAGTGCGCACACAATGTATCTTTAAAGTAATGCTTAGTGTCTGCCTTTAAATTGGCAAAAGCAAGGACAAACTTATTTAATGTCTTTCTGCCCTAACCTACCCTGTTGTGCCTTTGATTGCAGCAGACCACAAGAAGTACCGTGTGGTTGTTGTTTTTTTTTACCCCGGTGGTGCGTAAGGCTGGCGTAAGGCTGGTGTGAAAGATGAATGTGGGTTTAAGTGAGCCCCTTCATATTACTTTAACACAGTTTTTTTGTGTTAATTCTAGAACGGTAAAATCAAGGAAGTGCTGGCATTCAGTATCAGCTAGTACCAAGCTCAGTTCACCTCCTGACCATAATGAATGTAAAATGCTGGTAGTAATAGATTGAAATTTTAAAAAACCGTCATCTTGGCATGTGAAAGATTTGCAATCACATTTTGATTCTTAGAGTGCTGCTTGATTGGAGATTAATGTGTGGGTGGATTGACCTTTCTTGAAAGAGCTGTTGTTTTTGCACTAAACGTGTGAAAAACAAATTTCAAATAGATGGCTTATTGCACTTTTCTTGCAATTCATATTATCACCCTTTAGGTTTCTCAGTAGTAAAAGCCCTGATGAGTTTAATAAGTGCCATTATTCCTTTGCTTTTCTTGTGTGTGGGTGGATTTTGCTACCATCAGCAAGGTCAACTTCTTCTCATTCCCTGGGCCATCACAGAACATGAAATTTCTTGATGGTTTTGTTTTAGGATTGATAATTTGTACTTTGAAAAGCAAATGGAAGCTTCTTCCGTGTTTTCCACCAGACTACTTATTCCTGGCTGAAGAAAGCTTTTGCTGTGTTTAGAATATTTAAAAAAATAAAAGCAATAAGGAATTTTTATTAAATATTGTACTTACATTGGTCCTTCTTTAAGGAAAATGTTTGAGTCCTACATTGATAAATGTGATTTGTCTCATTTCCATATCTGATAGTTTGAAAGTCCATTTACTGGTTCTTAGAGACATTTTCTTAACATTAAAAAGATAGTTGTTCTTTAATCTATTCCAGGCGAGGCCAAAGCATGGCTCGCGAGCCACATGTGGCTCTTTTACAGTTAAAGTGCAGCTCGCAGAGCCCACCCCCATCCCCCCTTCTGCACCTACCAGACTTGGGGCAGAGGGAAGCCCTCTGTCTTATAGCAGAGTGCTGGGGGAGGGGCTTCTGCCCAGTGGGGGAGGGAGTTTCGGGGCTTCAGCCCTGCGGGGCGTGCCTGCTGGGGTCGGGGCTTCAGCAGGAGTGGGGCTGAAGCCCTGAGCCCCAGTAAGTGCCTCCCATGGGGCAGAAGCCCTGAGCTCTGGCAGATGTGTCCCAGCTCTTGAACTTATGAGGCTCAGAGGGTCAGTAAGTTTGGCCACACCTGATCTATTCTATTTTATTCCTTTTTAAATAAATGTATGTAGGCAACAGTTATAGACCATCCTATACTGCATAATAAAATAATCCTTAAACCGCTTTTTGAGATGAAACTTCATAAGCCTGATTTGTTTTTATTACAGCTTTGTGTACTATAGATGAAATTCACCCATGTGCAGTGGGCCAGCACTAGGCCCATGTTCTGCTTAAATCTGATTTAAACCTATTTTGAGGGTTTAAGTAGGACTTGAGTCATGCATAGACCTGATGCTGGCCTTCTCCAAGGGGATTATTTCTGCCTTACTATCCAGACTTCTTCCACACACACAGCATCACCGTCAGCATCCCCCTCCTCCCCGCCCCCCGTAAGTCTGGATAGGAGAAGAGGAGGAAAAGATGAAGTTGCCCAAATATAAGGCATTCAAAAATCAAATGAATCATATTTGTGGATTGTAGTACTGGTACCTTATATTCAGAAAGCCCAAATTCCAGCCGGGTTGGTGCTGAAATTAGGGTCTCTCATCTTTTGGAAACCTCTCGTGGAAGGTTCACTCAGCCTTCTTACTTAAAGGGAAATGGTCAAAATAAAACAAGCAAAGAGAAAACTTTATGTATTAGATTCATTATGAAACATAGCTTTAGATTTCTGTGATTTGAACCACTTTAAAGCAATAAAAATACATATATGTATCTTTCCTCTGTTAATAATACTACAGATAATAAAAACTGAAAGAATTTTGAAACTCATTTTCTTTTTGCTGTATTTACTGATTACATTTTGCATTTCACTCATCTCACTTGAACCTTTTTCTCTCTAGTCAGTTATACTTTCTGGTTCTGATGCGCCAGCACACAGTTGTGTTTGGGTTTACAACAATGTAGGGCAAAGTGTGAAGTGTCTTCAGAGAAATTTTTTTAAAAAAAGGAAAATGTTTCTGTTCGCCTTAGGCTTTTTACATAAAGTTTTTAAAAACTCAGGCTATGGGTAGTAGACAGTGACCTTTTACTGAGGGTATATTACCCATTCTGCATTTTTTTAGTATGCCAGCTGCATGGATGTGGATGGTGTAAGAAACATTACAACATCCTCTCTATTTCAGTTGAGAACCAGAAAAGAAGTCTGTATACAACCTCTGAGCACCTTGCCACTTGCATTAAATTACAAATCAAATATTAATTCCAATCAAATCACCCCTTCACCAATGAGCACCTAAATATAAGGCCTGATTTTCAAGGGCATGGCTGGCTATGTTGGCTTTAGGGCTGCTCTGTGCAGTGTAAAGTGGCCCTAACGTGAGGGAGAATCTGGGCCATAAAATGGGGACCAGAAGGAATAAAAGAGAACTCTCAGTCAGCCAGAGAGACAGCAGTCATTGATCAGACTATTTAGGACACATTTTGGTACTACATAAAAATATCATTTCACAGGGGATTTTAGCAGAATTTTATTCCCTGTTGTAGAGAGCGCCCAGCACTGACAAAAGGATTATGCACCACATAAGTTTCACTTACGCTCTATTTAGAGAGTTTGTAAATGTGATTTAAGTGATGCATAGACCTTATGCAGACCCTTGGCACAGAGGTGAATTCCACCTGGAATCAGTAAAAGAATGAGGCAGAACTGATACCAGCCTCAGCTAGGTAGTAGCTCTTTCTACCCTCAAATGCATATGAAGCTTAGTCATTGTAGTGTCTGGGAATATTTATTTTTCCCAATTCCTCCAGTTTTTGGGGCTTGAATACAAAGGGTTTGATCAATATCAAACAAGTTAATGAGAATTTTTCCATTTTTGTTTTTTACCAAGTGTTAAATTTTGGCCAATTTAGAAAGACTTTTTTTTCTTCACATTCTCAGGGGTGTGAAGGTAGGCTGAGTAGAACACTGAATAGGAGTGAAGAACAAATCTTTTTTTACTCCCCAGAGTGTAAAATTTTCAGTACTACAAATCATGAAAGAAGTAAATCCTGGAATTATTGCTATTAAATTAATCATTTTCATGAGCTTCACACACAGCTAGCTCCTTGCTTTGCAGTTTGGCAGTATCACTTATTTCCTGTCTCATTGCTGCATGGAGACTCTGTGCTCACACGCCACAAGGAAAGGTCTCTCGCTCCAAAACCATCACAAAAATGTTGTTTCCATTAAAGTCACCTGAATTCCTACATTCCAAACCCATGAGGACACTTGTATTATGAATCACTAGGGGTGGGTTTTAATGATGTCAATGAAACAAAAGATTCATGATTTTTTGGTATCCCATGACAATGTGTAATGACATAACATCTAGGAGGTCTTCCACCTGCAAGGGACATGTGATAAGATCAGAAATTTGTGTCGATGCTTGGGCTATGCATTCTGAGAGAGCTGAATTCCCAGTTCTAATCTTTGGATGGCCAGGTCTATTTCTGGGTGAGCCTGGTCTTCTAACAAGTGAGAGAGAGACTCACAAAGAGAATCCACATGTAAAGGATGTGAATGACCTGTAAGAGCATATCACTGTCTATTATTGTTTTAAGTTACTACTTTGCAATCAAAGGATAAGTTGATATTTAGTGCAGAATCATTTTACAATAAATAGCTCAGGAAAATGTAAGTGAAATGGTGCTGGATAGAACTATAATGTTTCCACAACCAATCAGCTACTCAAAATCTCTCCAGGCCTCCTTCTCCTACATCATCCACTCCAAAACCTGGATTTCAAAAATGGAAATGTATAGCTAATTTCATGCCTGCCCTAACAGTTTGTTAATAACTAGAAGCACTTATACTGTATATATTGATTTTTAATCTTCAAAGCATTTTACAAACTAATCCATTCTCCCAGCCCCCTTCTAAATGGGAGGAGATAATACTGTATGGTAAGAGTTATCTCCTCCTATTTTATATATGAGGAAACTGAGGTACAGAGGTTGATGGACTTGCCCCAGGTCACAGAAGAAGTTAGCTTCGGAGCTGGAATTAGAATTCAAGACTGAGATTTTCAGAAATGACTAATGATTTTGAGTGTCTTTTGACTTTTTAGTGCCCAATTTGAGGCATCTTAACTGGGCCTGACTTTCAGAGGGCAGATGCTCAGCACCTTTTGAAAATCAGGTCCCTTTAAGGTATCTCATGTATGGCACCCAAATAGGGTGACCAGATGAAGGGACCCAAAAATCGGGACTTGTCCGAGCAAAAAACAACAACAACAACACCTCCTGCCATACTTGTCAAGGGAAAAAAAAACAAAAAACCCGCCGGAGATCTCCGAGGGGAAGGACCCCCCCCACCCCCGCAAAAGCATGCATTGGTCGGGACGCGGGACAAAGGAGGAAAAATCGGGACAGTCCCGATTTCATCGGGACGTCTGGTCACCTTACACCCAAAATTATTACTCACTTTTGAAGAATTGAAGAAAATAGTCCTATCAAGAATTTCAGGCTCCCAGTCTTGTGCTCATTTCTCTGCATCCCTGGGTCTTTAGACTGTTCTCTGCTCCACCCCCGTATTTTTAAAAAGCATTGCTGTGGCACTATGCCCCATATTCTTCATAGAGATATGCTTATGATATGAATATGGCATAACAAAGATGTATTATATGCAAGATGGACCATGTAAGATATCATTGGAAAGGTTATGATTTATGGAATGTGATTATCCTATTTGCATGCATGTATCATTTCTGTATCCAAAGTTCGGAATATTAAATACGTATCAATTACAAAAGTGTTTGCACCTGGGGAATGCCCACCAGACTAAATGGAATCAGTCTGGCTGGTTAATCAGTGAACCATTAGGGAGAACAATTTGTTGAACTCAAAACATTTTGCAGATATGTTTTGGGTTCCATTAACTTTTTTTGTGGAATCACAGACAAGTTTCTAACAGAAACTTGCCAGGTTTCCTGCCAGCTCACCTTGAGGGCTGCTAGGTGGTTCAGGATTCCAGGTTTTGTATCACAAAAGCATCCCAACCTTGCAGACTGCCTCAGGGCTGGGGACCCAAGGTCTTCCAGATTCCACAACTCTGGAGCAGAAGTGACATATCAGAGGTTCCAGGTTCCCTCCCATGCAGCTGGGAACCTGAAAGCCCTGGGTGTTTCAATCACAAAATGTGTAAAGCTTAATGTAGTTTAAGTTGAACAAGTGAAACTTTATTAAATGCTTTGATCTGCTTTGTCCATGTGGCTGAGTTGCTTTCATCCTAACTCCCGTGTTCTCTGTTTTTCTGGTGTCCTCTCCATAACGGTCCCTCCAGAGAACATGGGCTCTCTGACTCCAGTTCCACTGATCATGTTACATCTTCCCTATTTTTACAAACATTTTTAATATTAACATTAAAAACAAATAATTGATGGCCAGAGGTTACTAGCACATAACCCAGTTGCAGTCTTGTCTTTACCAGAGGCTCAGTTGGTTATAGTCTCTGAGGCAGTTTGGCCTCCTCAATAGGCGACCACACCAAGTGGTCTATCTCCTATCTCTCTGTCCCTTGTCTCAGAGTCTAGCAAATTATCTCTGAAGTCTTCTCCCTCCCTGTAGGTTTGGCCTGCAGATGGTTCTGTGGTGGCATCTTCATCTCTGTGGACTTTCTCTGGGTGTTGTCTGCTGGCTTGTAGGTGCCTCCTGTTACTTCAGACTTGTTCCTCTTGCAGTCACCTCATATGACCTGGATGCCACTGCCCCCATCCCCAACTCCTTTAGTCCATTCCTTCTAGGGTCTCTACAATTACTGGATCCTCACAGGAGTGCCCATCTCCTTGGCTCATATATCCTTGGCTAACCTGTCATACTCTAGTGCCTCCTTTCACTCCATCCTTCTGGCTGAAACAGGCCTCCCCTCATTTGTAGAAGAGTTTTTGTCCTTTGTCCCATCAGTGACTGTGATGGACTGTTTTGACACTCCTGTGATGGGTATTCCTGTGTGCCAAGAATGCTTTACAAGGGGTCTGAACCAGAAGAGGCAGCCTTGTGTAACAGTCTCTTGGCTGTTTTCACAGATGATTCCACCTTGCCATTACTCTGGGTATGCTGGGAAGGAGGTGTAGTGGTCAAACTCCCATTTATGTGCAAATTCTTCGACATCTTAGTCAAATTGAGGTATATCATAAAGTGGGTCCTCAGTTTGCCAGTCACTGACTTGCTTCTTGTATCAGGCTCACCAGCAACTACACACCGCACCATAATAATTCTAACTCAGGAACCAATCCATGCAACAAACCTCGATGCCAACTCTGCCCACATATCTACACCAGGGACACCATCACAGGACCTAACCAGATCAGCCACACCATCACCGGTTCATTCACCTGCACATCCACCAATGTAATATATGCCATCATGTGCCAGCAATGCCCCTCTTCTATGTACATCGGCCAAACTGGACAGTCCTTACTCAAAAGGATAAATGGACGCAAATCAGATATAAGGAATGGCAATATACAAAAACCTGTAGGAGAACACTTCAATCTCCCTGGACACACAATAGCAGATTTAAAGGTAACCATCCCACAGCAAAAAAACTTCAGGACCAGACTTCAAAGAGAAACTGCTGAGCTTCAGTTCATTTGCAAATTTGACACCATCAGCTCAGGATTAAACAAAGACTATGAATGGCTAGCGAACTACAAAAGCAGTTTCTCCTCCCTTGGTGTTCACACCTCAACTGCTAGAACAGGGCCTCATCCTCCCTGATTGAACTAACCTCGTTTTCTCTAGCCTGACTCTTCCCTGCATATTTATACCTGCCCCTGGACATTTCCACTGCGTGCATCTGAAGAAGTGGGTATTCACCCATGAAAGCTTATGCTCCAATATGTCTGTTAGTCTATAAAGTGCCACAGGACTCTTTGTCGCTTCTACAGATCCAGACTAACACGGCTACCCCTCTGAAACTTAACATCAAGAGAAAATTGCATCAGATTCTCTTTACTGGAAAAATGTTCTGTAAAGGCTCATTGCTATTGTGAAAATGCTTGCTGCCCAAAACCTAGCACAGTGTGGCACTTCAGATCAGCTGTATGTGCCAAACAATAGAAACTTCCTCAAAATTGTGGCGCTGATGGCTGAGTTTGATGCTGTACTCCAGGAGCATCTAAGAAGAGTCACCACCCAAGAAATGTACACACACCACTACCTTGGAAAAACAATTCAAAATGAGATGATACAGTTACTGGCAACAAAAGTCAAAAACAAGATTGTGGTAGATCTGAAGACCGCAAGATATTACTCTGTTATTCTGGACTGCACACCATCCAAAAAAAAAATTCCTGTAAACTAGAAATTCTGTGTTTCTGCCAGCTCTGGATACAACATAAGAAGTGGTGGAAGCTCCCTAAAAGTGGGGGGACCACTGGTGCCTGAACCATGGCCCTGCCCCCCCACACTACCCTTTCCCCAGAACCCCCCCACACTACCCTTTCCCCAGAACCCCCCTTGTGCCGCCTCTTCCCCGCCCCCTCTCCCCTGTCACTCACCCTTATGTCTGATAAAAAGTGATGGGGCCATGGCCCCCTTGCTCCCCCTGTTCTGGCACCCCTGCATTACATGTTTATATGAATATTTTAACCTTTTTGAAGATCCTATAGGACATATGCTCAATCAAAAAGAACCCACTTTGCTAGAGTGTTTTTGCATATCAAACAAGTAGTATTAAATATCACTATTCTAGCATTCATGCAATATGTATAATCCCTATAATGGGGACCTGCTATCTGTTGTAAAGACAGTGTAAAGACCTTTTTTAAGGTAATGTTGGCAGGTCATCTGCATTCCAAGTGAACAGACCTTGGAGACAAGTAGTTTGTTTGGATAAGAATCACTATGAAAAAAATTACTTCACTTCATAGGACTGCAACTTGCCTACAGCCTTTCTCTCCAAATAGGCACTTCTATATTAAAAAGAAAAAAACCCCAACCCTCTGCTTTAGCAGAGTGGGAACTTTGTTCCCTGATTCCATCCTGGCAAAATGTTTTGATGTCCATTTCCCTCCCTCTCTCCTTTTTTTTTTTTTAAGCAACCTTTTATTTTCTGTGCTTGCACAGCAATATCTTTGATTATTGGTCTCTTTCACTGAATTGGAATTTTGGCTCCATCCTGTGAGTAGGTAAAGAGTTTTAAACCCTTCATGGTTTTGTCAGGGCAAAGCAGAGCTGAAAAGCATTACATATGTTCCAAGTTAAGAGAGGCAAGTCCTTTGCTGCGTTCAAGTGGGTCTTTTTTCCCCCCTCCGTTGTTCTTCTGTTAAGGGCTCAGTGACAATGAAGCTTTAATCAGCTTCATTGATTTAAAGCTAATTTGCACTTGGCTTCAAGGCTAAGGTCTGTAGCACAAGTTGAAGACCTTTAAATCAGAAGTCAGAATGAAAAGCCTTAGGTATATCATATTGTCTGCTTGGCAAAAGAGTGACAGCTTCTGAAGACTGCAAATTAACTATAGAAAAAAGCACAAAGCAGTGTTTTCTTTTGTGTTAATGTAACCTCTGCTTTCTGAGTTACACAAGCTCTGCTATCAACATTTCTGCTCCATCATGTAAATTAATAGGGTTGGCTGAATGTTTCAGCTGTGTGATGTTTTCAGTGCTTAAATTCTGGTTGGTTTCAGTTGGATTTAACCTAATTGCCAAACTGATTCCCATCAGTAATAACTTTTAACATTTATTTTTCCCAAAGGGAAAAGTTGTCTTGTCTGTATTCTGCAATTAAGAAGGTGATGAAATATTCAGTGTATGGCTCCACTCTGACTAAATTCTTTTGTTAACTTTATCAGATAAATGATAAAATATTAACCAGCTTGCTGTCTGAGCATGTGTGAGCTGTATAATGTTTATCAGGCATATTTTAATGTATTTATAATTTTTCAAGTTGACTTAACCATGGAAAGGATCATTTTATTTTCCCTCCTCAGAATCAATGGAAAATCAATGCTTTCAAATGCATGTGGAGTACTAGAACATGAGTTTGGAATTTCTTAACAGCCTGATCAGTGCACATAACAGTATTTCATTCATACTGGCCCAGAATGGTCATCATGGCAAATCCCAAAGGGATGTGGCTTCCTTGTGAGCGCCAACTGGATCGATTGCTGGCTAGGCCCTAAAGTGGCTTAGCTGTCTATTCAGTTTGTCCCTCACTGTCAATCTTACTGTGTCACCAAAGTTTTTGGTGCCATGTGATCGCCAGGCATGGAGTATCATGCCTTGGTGCACACTCCTCAGAATTTTTTGGTTTTCCATTCTAATGTGTCCATACCAAAAAGCCAGTGGAAACTGAAACAGTGCTGATGGAGGTTGTTGCTGGGTTTGGCTCAGAATATTTTCATTTCTAATCTTGTTCTGCCATTTTGACATGGAGTAGCTAATGAAGAGGACTAAAATTAAAAACAGTCCCATAATAGTACATATATAAAATGCAGCAGAAATAATGCCCCATCCATTTGCAGTTTGACACTACTTTCTAAGCATAATCCATGGTGGACTACAATATACTGGATCACTGTTGTTGGAATCTTACGAATAGCTCAGTCTGCACACAAACACATTTATACAGTATGTTCCTATCTTTTTTTTAAATAAAAATGTGACGTGTGCATATAAATTAGGAATCTGTGCATGCACAACTATTTGGATGCCTATCTGGGTGTGTGCAAATAGTTGTGGTTTTTTTTGCACATGCATATGAACTATTTGCATGCTAGACCTAGATGCATGGAAATGTATGTGCAGAATCATATGTGCCTACCTTGAATATCTGGCCCTTTGCTTTTTTCAATGTTTTACTATAAATATTTAGAAACATAGCACAACCTCAATTTGCTGAAAGGTATTGGCCTTTCAAATGTGTGTGACTTTTGGATAAGTAAGGGGGCAACTCACAGGGCTCATTACAGTATCCATTAGAAATGTTTTTGCTTTTCTTTTCAAGCCTGTCTGTACATTGACTGGACATCTATGGCAGATTCATGTACTGGAGCATTAAAGCAAAGCCACTTTTTAACTTGCGTTGTTAGTCTCCTTTTCTAATTTGGCATTGTATGTATTTTAGACAGAATCAGGGTCAAAATTTGTGTTGTGCTATTAAAAAGACAGCAAATAAGAGCACCTGAAAAATCCTGGACACTGATACAGCATGAAAGATCAAAAATTGACCAGCGGGGTGTGGTACGCTACTGGAGGGTGAAGCACTGCCAGCTGAGGCATAGAATTCCTCACCAGCACTGCACATTTACACCTGTGTGATGGATCTGTATAGAATATGTGATGTAGGGCATTGAAAAGCTTTTTATAAGCTTGGGCCATTAGTGCTTGTGAATAGCAGAGGCACAAGTGAATGAAGCAGTCTTCCGAAACAAGCAGCAAAAAAACCTGACATCACATATTTTATTTATGCAACATATTGTTTTTTGGGGGGCATTGTCAAATAGTCTCCTTTTGCAAATTAAGGGCAGTATATATGTCCCTGTGTGAGGTTGCTGAATATAACCTTTGTAATTCATTTGATAGTGGTATAGCACAGTTGAGAGGACTGAAGACTATACTAGAATTTTTGTAAGGTTTTTATTCTTCAGAGTGAACTCTATCCTTTTATCATATAAGACAACTGTAAATAAGTAGGGAGAGACAAACTTAACTGGATAGAACAAGAACACCTTTCAGGAACATGTAGTAGGAGCAGCACAGGCTACCAAGAGGATCAGGAAGCTTGGCTGTGCTTTTATATAAGCATCTGAGTAATGTATATTTATCTGAACCCAACCTCTGAGCCTCTTTGAAGTTCCCTCATCACTGAAAATTAAAATAGATATATATATTTGCATTACTCTCTAGATTTTTTTCTGGGGCTAGCTGCCATGTGATAAGACAATCTACATTTAAAAAGAACTTGCACAGATGTTTTTACTATCTTCTGCTGAACCAACTGTTCCACTTCTAAGATTACGGATATGATACAGTCTGTGATGTTTCATAACATACAAACAGAAGTTAGATAAAACCATAAAATACTTTTGCTGGAAGGTTGCAGGAAGGTTGCAATGTAACACTACTTTAATTTTTAGAATTCAGAATGATAAACCCATGGGAATCCCACAACAGAGAGAGACAAAGCAGGCTGCTCCCTAAAACAGAGAGGCACAAATCCATCCCATCTTACTCTAGGCTGTCTGTTTGCAGACTGACTGCTGCTAAAACCAGATCACGTTTCCTTCCCTATGCAGCCTGTTAGCTTGCAGGCAAGACAAGGAAAACCCCCTGAAATGTAAAGTGACAGTTTAAAATTTTAACAGTTTTCAATACAGCACAGGCTGTCTAACCTGTACATCAGCTGAAGTAAATATGCCCATAACACTGAAATAAAGGCACAGGAGCAGCAGCTTAAAAACTCATTTATTTGCCTGAGACTGCTCTGGCATAGTCCAGTTTGGGTGATATGTTGTTTTAAGGCTTGGTTTTTGCTTTTGGCATTAGTCCTCAGAGATAAAGGGCCACCACATCCAGCAAATACTTACTTTGAGTAACTTGACTTGTGTGACTAGTCCCAGTGCCTTCCATGGTATTACTTCCGGGAGCAAAGTAATTAACCTATGTTAGATGTTTGCAGAATTGGGCCCCATTACATTTCAGTACAAGTCCAGTGCTCTGTCTCCCCTGTGAAGCACCAAACATGCTTTGGGACACCTTTAAGTCATCATAATAATATAAACTGGGAGATGTAGTTTTGGTTAGTTGATGACTAGCTCTGAGGATACTATGGATTTGTATCATTATATTTAGGAATGTATATATGTCATTCCATGTGCATCAAGATGAGAACATTTACCCCCTGAGGGACTCAGATGTGCTACAAGGAAAACTGTGGTATAAATGCTTAGACAGATGGATAAACCTCTAAATTTCGTGACAAAGCCCTTCTTAGAAAGTTAGGACAGGTAGCCAATAACATCAGCTCCTGGAAGCATGTTTGGCTGTCATTGCCCAATTTAGGCAGTATTGTGTGGTACTTCGTAAATTGTATCCAGAATTAAGTGTCACAAAATTTGGAAAATGGGAATTAGACACATGCATTCTTAAAAAAGGTCTTTATGAAAATTCAGACATATCCATAATTCGTCTAAAAATGTTGATAACAACGAACAATACTTGGGCTTACGCCTCCCTAAATACCTGAATTATTTTTAGCAAACACAAATACGCATAATTAATAATTTTGCACTTAAGACAAAGAAGGCTCAACTGAAGGAAAACATTTAACTAAAACTTTTTTTCTATTATTTGATCCATTTCTTTTATTCCCAGAAAATATTAGCTTTTTAAATGTACACTGAATGCAAACTGGCACCAGCCAATCACTGTGTGCTCAGTTATAATGGACCAAATTCTGCAGTCAATCGAAACTCCTTGCATGAAACAACTGTAGGACTGGGCCTAACATCAAGATTAAAGCAAAACCCAACCTAAATGTATGAGTATCAGTACAGTAAACCTTTTGGATGCCTAACATTTTCTCTGATTAGGCTGAAATCTACAAGGCTATTTTTGAAACTTTAAAGGCTTCATTAACTATGTTCAGACAAACATTTTAAAAAAGGTGAAACACTTAACAGTTGAAACAGGGACTTGCTCCTGGCTACAACCTTGAATTAGTGCTCAGTGACATGGCGATGGGTGCTTTATAAATACTTTGGTAGATAGACACACAAATCAGATAGATTTCCCCCATCTGAGGAAGGATCCTCAGAGGAACATGTGAAGAAAGAACAGTTATGGCCTGCCCCAGCATTCTTTGTCTTCAATGTAGCATGACTGGGCCTTTACACCAAAATATTCATACTTAGGTGCCTTTTTAGGCACCTAAACTCTGACTCTTTTTTTAATGCCACAAGAGACTACCAGATCATTTAGTCTGACCTGTATATCACAGGGTCACCAACAACCAGAATTATACCAAAATATTACAGCCCTCAGAGGACTAATCTATTGTGTGCCACAGGCAAAGAACGAGTGTCATTATTTTCAGGGAAGCTGAGCACCCACAGGATTTATTGACCTCATTTGGCGTTGTGTATGCACAATATCTTTGAAAATCAGGCCAATTGTATTCATTTACCTAAATATTTAATTATATGTCTAACTTGAAGAATCCAAGTCGGTATATTTTGGATTTAAGGCTCAAGTATAATGCAATTATGACATTGTTATTGTAAATACTTTATAGTGTCAAACCAGTCCTAGGAGCTCAAAATCACATTACATTGCATGGTGGTTTGCACACACAACTCACCTTCTGGTGACTGGATTAATGAGTGATAATTTTTAGGGCCTGATTGCATGGAAAGCAGCTCAGCTACCCCCCCAGTTTTGTGAACTAGTTACATGCCAATTTAGTGACACCCCCCACAGTAAATTCGAACCCCACCCTCAATTTCAATTCCTGGGGAGGCCACTGAACAGGCTGTTGGGGGCGGGGAGGGGAATGCATGTTTTCACACTGCTGAGCCTGTCCATTAGCTGGATAAGATAATACAGCGTGAGGTTGTATTATCTTTTCCCTGAAGCACTCCTTTCTTCCCTGGGAGGAAGCTGAAATGGGGAGAGCCTTATTGCTATTTATTATTTGAAGGGGGATTATTGCAGAGGTTTTCTCATGAGGGTTTTACATGGGGGAGGAGATGATCTGACCTTAGGTGTGTTCCATTTATAAAATTCTAATGAAAAATGAGTCCTGCTTTCTTTATTTCTGAATTTTCTAGTGGTGAATTCTGAAAATCTCCAAATACTATGAAACCGCAAAATCTTAGGGTTTATTGAAATTAGACAGGCTAGACTGAAACCTTCTCCCAGTGAAGTCAATGGGAGCTGTAATGTTGAAATCAATGACTGTAGGTTGCAACCATAATAAGTAAATTATATTTTTATGTGTTTTTTCTATTTACATTTTAAAATGAATTGTTTCAAGGATAACTAGATTTTCTGTATTTGTAGAATATTTGAATTCACAAATATTTAATTTTGCTCTTACATGCGCAGGTAATGTTTTTCTTAATATACCAAATTAAAACTTCAAAGTAGCAAAAGCACATTCTTAGACCAGTGAAAACGTTAAAATCTACTGTGCTTCTGTTTGAAGCATGTTCATTTTAAAAGAACTGTTTAATTCACATCTCAATCAATTCTTAGTTATGTGTCAGTTAATATCACATAGATTATAGCCATAGAGGGTACATTTTCACAGCAGTTCATTTTAACTTAGTCCACCGTTAAGGGCTTGATCAGAAAGTCCGTTGAAATCAGTGGAGAAACTCCCATTTACCTCTGTGGGCTTTCAATCAGGCCCTAAATCCTCAGGCACTGCTTTAGGTAGTTTCTTTATCTGGTAAATTCCTATCTATATAGACATCAGTGATTGCATTTTTATATGTCATGGTTTTGCAAAGAGGAACTTTTTGGCACTCAATTGAGGAAGGAATAGAAGAACTAGGCAACAATGTGACTGTTTTGCACTTACAGTCAAAGCACTTACTCTATATTAGTCATACAGAGGCCAATGTACTTCATGCTTATTGATTCACCTTGCTGATAATTGCAGTACACTCATAATAAATGAACCCACTGACAATTAGTCCACCTGTATCTGTATCTGCTCCTTGTGCATAGATAGATTCATTGGTGTCAATTAAGTTCAGATGATATGGTAAGGCAGCTTGAATAGTTATATTTTGTTGAACAGTTTATGTCCTTAAATACAAAAGTTTACTGGAGAAATAATAATCCGTCAAAAATCTTGAGTTATTATGTGGGATTTCTTTTCTTGACTTGATATTTCCTGTTTTTTTGTTTCTCATTTTATATAAACAGAAGTTAGGGAAAAGGGAAGAGGAGGAAGATGGCTGTATTTTTTTTTCATTTCTTCTTTACCAGACCCTGTTGTTTCATTCATCATGCAAAATGTTGTTTATAACTGTTTAACTTTTCATTGGAAATGTGGTATAAATGCTTTCACTGCCATTTTCTGCAATCATGTTTTGACAAGATTTGTGATTTCATTTAGAAAAAAATACATCCCCCGCCCCCGCCATCTTGTGTTTTTCTTAAAGCACCAGAGAGCCTGCATTTTTTATGGCACTGGTTTTCAACTTCTTTTTTCATTTGCACACCCCTAAAAATTTTTGAATGGAAGCGTGGATCCCTTTGGAAATCTTAGACATAGTCTGCTGACCCCCAGGGATCTGAGACCACAGGTTGAAAACCATTGTTATATGGGAACAACAACCTCTTGTGGACCCCTTTAGACATAGTCCCGCAACTATGGTTTACATTTGTTGTATTACAGAAGTGCCTAGAGGCCCACACAACACCCATTGACTTCAATGAGAGTTAGGCAAATACCTTTAAAAATATGGGCCTAAGTCTCATTTTCAAAAGTGACTTAAGTGCTTAGGCTCCCAAGTCCCTTTGACTTTCATTGATACTCAGACTTCTCAGTCATTTAGTCCTTGCAATGCTGACAAGAGCAACACATAATTACCTTTTAAAAATCTGGGTCAAGAAATATATCTTTAGATGAGTTCGGAGGTCAGGTACAAAAGTGTTTTGATACCATCACCATGGCCGATTGAAAATAAGAGCTAGAGCAGTGTTTCCCAAACTTGGGACGCCGCTTATTCAGGGAAAGCCCCTGGTGTGCCTGGCTGGTTTGTTTACCTGTTGCATCCGCAGGTTCGGCCGATTGTGGCTCCCACTGGCCGCAGTTCGCTGTTCCCGGCCAATGGGGGCTGCAGGAAGCGGTGCGGGCCGAGGGACGTATTGGCTGCTGCTTCCCGCAGCCCCTATGTGAATTCCACTAGAATATGCCTCTTTCTCTCACACACACAATTTACTGAAATACATGGGGAAAAAAGCATGTTCTTCTAGCTGTCAAAGTTTTTTCTCTCAGATCCATAGTTAGGGTTGTATTCTTTTTATATTTTTTGCATTACAGTAGTGCCTAGAGGCTCCACCCAACATCAGAGTCCCAGTGGTAGGCACTGTACAAACATACAGTTAGAGACAGTCCCTGCTCTGAAGAGCTTACAGTCTAGACAAGACAAAGGGTATGTTGGAGCAAAGCAGAGGGTGAAGTGATGCGCTCAAGCATTCAGTCAAGCCAACCAAGCAGCAGATCAGTAGCAAAAATGGGTATAGAACCCAGGTCTCCTGACTTCCTGTCTAGAACCCTATCTTCTAGACTATTCACATAACTTCATTTGCTTCATATGTTGAATGAGTGTAAATTATGCACTGCAGGATGGAGAGAATTTTGTCCCAAATTTCAAACACACTTGAAACTTTTAGGAGTCTGTTTTCAGAATAGTTTGGAAATTGGAAACATTTTGATTGACAAGTGACTTCCCCTTCTCTATTAATACGAACCTATTTGAATAGAGTAGAAGGCCAAGCAGCACTACAGAAGGAAATAGGAGAGACAATAATGGAGGAGGGACAGCAGCGTACAGGCAATGAGTGGTGAATCTATAAAAAGAAGAGGGCCCTTATAGCACAGGAATGACCTAGGGGGAAGGAGAAAGGAGAGATTGAGAAGAGTCCAAAAGGGATACAGAATGCAGAGAGAGTGAGAGCATACAAGAGACCTGTAGACATTCTAAACCTTTAAAAAAAGAACTGTCCAGCTGCCTGCTAAAGTCATGGAGTGTCATCGAGGGATAGGAATGTAAAATATCTCCCTACCCCATTGAGTCACACAGAAGTTACATTTTTTTTCAGCCTACAAGACAAAAAGTAACATATGTATTTATTTCAGAAAACACATGTTTTTACTGCATTTCTAGTAACTTCCCCAGAAAAAGAGAAGTGCATTATGTGTCATGTATTTAATTCTGTTTTCATGACCTGTGGTCATTATCAAAAGTAATTGTGCAAAATGTCACATAGTAATATGACTCATCTGCTTAGCAACAAGAACAGGAGTGTGTATGGGTAAAAATAAATGTATTCTTTTTTAAACTAAACGAATTCATAGATCCAGGCAGGATTTTCTTTAAAATGATACAAGTTCTTCTAGTTAGAATCCTACTACATGTCTTTAGGAATAATAATGTACAGTATTATTATGTGAGTATTATTTATGGGTTACAGTAGTCGAGAAAACATCAGAATGTCTGAGTTCTATACCCAGCTCTAAAACTGACTTGCAATGACCTTGGGCAAGTGATTTCATGCCACTTTTTGCCCCTCTGTAATATGGGGTTAATATTTACCTTAAAACAATGGTGTGAAGCTTAATTAATTAGCATGAATAAAGAGCAAAGAGATCCTCAGAGGATGAAAGGATCAAATCTAAGTGCAAAATGATGTTGTTACAATATGTTGCCCCATCTTGCAGCATTAAGACATTATGAACAATAGTCTATTGAATAGTATATGGTCCAAATTCAGCATTGGCTTAACTGGCCCAAATTCCATTGAAATCAGTGGGAGCTTTGTCAGACTGTATCCTGTCTGAATTATTACTTAAATTGACTGTACACACTGTAAACTGTGGTGAGCTAATTCTTCTCCTGGTCCAGGTTGTTTGTAAATAAATGACAAACATTAGAGAAATAAAAATAACAGGTGTTCTCTTGTGAACAGCACACTAGTCATTAGCACATATGAAGGCAGTGTATCTACTGTATTCTGTACAGACATGCAGAAACATAATGAGCATAATAGTCCCTGCACTAAAACTTGAATAGTCACCTGGCTCTCATGCTACCTATTAAGGATTTGAGAACTCATTGCTAAAAACAACCAAAGTCACTATATTCCTCTTTGCTTCTAACTCTCCCCATTCTTGCTTTTGTGTAACATGTTAGGGGTTGAATAAGGAGAGTTCCTTTGTGAAGGTTCTTGTCTTCATTGTGGGGAGATGGAAAAGAGAAGCTATTTCTTCACACAGATTATTATTAATAGTAACTAATAACGTTCATGCTCCTGTTAAGGCTCCTGTCTTGATATGGGATTGTAAAAGCACCCATGCAGAAAACATGGGAGTTAGTGTAGAGAGGCTTTCATAGCAGGTGATACAGGCTGTTCTTCATGGTTCCCGGGAAGTATATTCTTGATGACAAAAGCACTGCATACCTATATTAGTTTCTTCTTCTACCTTTCAGCAGTCATCAGTGAAAGTGCCTGGAATTTATCATAGTAAATTATAGTAGAGATGAGCTCAGACAAACCATGGAGCCAAACATTTCTGGGGAAAGTCGGGATCTGGATTCTAACTTTATGGCTTAGTGGATTCTCTAAATTATAGCTCTATATGCTACATTATTCCACACAGTTAATTTTCCTAAATGATATAGTGTAAAGTTGCTAGTAAAGGGGTAAGAGTTTCACATCATGTTACACAACTAAGTAATTATTTTCAGTATGAGATACAATTGGTAGTATAATTTGAAATACGATATAAAAGACTTTTCTAGCCAAATAAATAGACTGGGAAATAAACAAAATCAGCTTTCTTCAAGCTATAGGCCAAGGAAGAAGAAGGATTACATTGTAAAGGCAACTTCTGTATGAGATCATTTGGCTATTCTTAGTTTAGGCACTCTTGCTGTTTTTGGTATGTCAAGTTCTGTTTTTCTAATGTTCTTCTTGTACAGCAAAAGCATTGCTGCTTTTCAGGAACCTTAAGAATGTAGAATCCATGTATGTGGACTAGTGGTTACAGCAGACAGCTGGAAACCTGGATGATTCAAATTCAGCCAGAAAAGCAATTTGCCCATGATCACAAATAGCTTCAACTTTCTTTTACCTTAGACAACTTGGCCATAAACTGAGTAAAAAGTAGGACTGCTTTGAAAAATAGATTCTGCACCTGAAGATGAGTTGTCCTGCTTAAGCAGGTTTTAGAGAAATATTTGCTTGCTTCATATTTAGAGCTTTGCAAGCGTATTTCAAATGAACCACAAAATGTGGCTTTTTACTAGTCACAGTAAAAGCCATTTGGATCTGAAAATATTTTGATAAAGCAGGAAGTGGGTAGGTGTCATGGTGGTGGGAGGAGATGAAGGTCAAAGGACAAATTCCACGTGCTGTGGCACATGTTCTTGATCTGGTTCTCACATTGTTCATGCTTGCAAACCTGAAGAGAAATGTTGCTCTACCTCTAGGAAGAAATATTGGGGCCTGATCTGTAAATACTTACTACTTGAGTAGTGTTGACTACCATGTGTAGTCCACTGTAACAAAACAGGACTATGCCCTGTAGTAACAGGCACTATGTTCTGTAGTAAATATTTACAGGATTGCTCTATGTTAATAGGGGCTGATTCTGTTCCTCCCCCCTTACTTAGGTTCTTCAGAACATTTCTTATGTGAATAATCGTATGGACCTTGATCACACCTTCCGTGGAAGGGGCCCTAGGAGGAGAACTGTGATAATCCATTGAAAATGACTGTGGGGCCTACCTATGACCTTGTGGAACCTGGGGAATCTGGGATTGGCTAGAGCCTGATTCTGCACTGGTTCAAGTTATGTAATTCAAGTTACGTATCTTGAATGTTTTGAAATAGGTTTGCAGATATATCCGCAAAGCATATAAATCAGTCCATTTCTGGGCTACATTAGTGACCTGGAGAATCTTGTAATATTGTCACAAGATCTTATTATATTGACAGTATAGTCTAGTCAGACCTCATGATAATACCATTTTGTCCCTCTGTACAAACTTAAGCCATTTGTCTGATCTTGAGGTGCTGAGACCAATTAGTGTCACCATTGCAAACTCATGCTAAACTTTATCATTAAAAGTACTGAATCTTGTTGTGCCAGTTATATATATTTAACAAAGCACAGAGCAGCTTTTAAAATGTTGCCAATGTGGTAAAAGAGTAGGATTGATTTCCCTGACATGGTACATATAGTACACTTAAATATTCATAGTCTTCAGCTTGCAATACAGTAACTTAATAATGAAATATTTTGAAGAGGGAATGATGCTATGAAGCTTGTGATACCACTAATGGATTTGAAGAGGATGCTAATGCATTGTAGAAGGAAGTGAATTGAGCTCTCGTGTGTAAAGGAGGATTATAAAATATAATTATGAAAAAGCAACAGTCACAGGCTTGAAGAAGTTCTGTTGATGTGTGGCTGCTTCAAATGACTTGTTTTGTTGATGAGAAAGAAGACTTAGATGGGTATATACTGCAGAATCAATCTTCTCTATGAAATAACATGGAATGTATTCTAGAAATAGCCATTTTGTGAACTATGAAGTGAAAATTTAATGGAGTAAGACTGATATTGACAAAACCCATGCTGCTTTTCATTTGGAATAACAGTTGTCTACAGAAAGCTAAGCTTTTACGTAAAGAACTGCATGAAGGCTTTGGGGGAAAAATACAGTACGATATAGCTGTCAAACTGGAAGAAAACTAGTGGTTTTCTTTTTAAGGCGCTAAAGGGAACCAATAAATTAAATAATTCATGGTATCCAGCTGGGTATGGGAGAAGGATCTGAACATTTTTTAATACCATTCTTTAGTTCAGAAGAATGAAAGGCTTGTTGTTATAAATTGTAAGTATCATTGATTTGAATGCCCATAAATCAGCACTCTGGTGCGTGAATAATGCTGCTGAGTGCTGGTGACCTTGAATATTAGCCATTATCACACTCACTGCTTCAGGTATCTGTTTTGCTATTCACACACGGACTTCTTACTTCTGTATGAAATAATTATGGTTCCAGAAAGGCTCTCAAAAATAAACGTAAGGAGTCTGAATTCAGGATATCGGTAGTGAATGACTAAACCTGTATCTGTCCCAACTTGATTGTGAATGCCCTGACACTGCACACATGTACACAAGTCTACCTCCAAAATCACCAGAGAGCCCAAAACATTTGACTGAATCTCATGACCCTTTTTAATATGGATTTGATTGCACTATTCCAAGTATGTGTGGGGTCAGATGCAATTGCAGCAAAAGGTTATGGTGTTGGTCACTTTCAAAGGGCCTGAGCCTGTGTAGGATCTGGTCCTAAAATGATCTTTTCTCATGGAACTTGGGGAGAGAGCTGGGGGCACTTCTGGAGCTACCTCTTTTTCTATTAATGAAAAGAAATGAATGCAAAATCAGTCTGCAGTTGTGTAAATGCATGTGTGCACAGAAGCTGAAACTTGTCGAACATTTAAAAAAATAATCTGTCAGGCAGTGTGGTGTCTTTCCTAAAGCTCATGGGGGATCATTTTTCCAAGATCTCTGCCTGGAAGGTCCCCAGGTGAAAGGGAGATCAGCCACCTCAGCTGAATCATCCACCCCACACTCTCAGGCTCGGGCAGACACTCTGTGAGTGGGTCCACACACAGGCATCTATGAATGTATGCAAAAGTACATACTCTAAAAGGCAGAGCTCAGTAACAGTCTTTTTTTAGCCTCATTTAGGGCTTGATCTACCTCCCACTTCATTTGTTCTAGTGATTATTTTTTTAAAAATTAACCCAGCAAATTCCACTTAAAATGTATCTAAAGACACCGTTAGGGATGGAAATGGAAGCACTCAGAAGTCAGAAAATGCAGAACGTAAGGCAACATGCACCACATGAACTCTGTTCCCTGCTTCACACATTACAATAGTCTTTTACATTATCAGATGCTATTACTTTTGCAATACTTATTTCTCAATCAGTGAGTGAGCAGGTTGGATGGCCAAAGATGAATGAGGTACAGGCCTTGCAGTAATTATAGTATGTTTAAAAGATATAATGTAATGTACGTGCACCAGAAGGGCAGAGCTGGGTGTGCCTAACTGTAGTGTTTAATTTTTTTCACACACTTAAAATTATCTTAATGTGTTTTTTTATACACTAGCTAGTATTGTTCCTACTTTTTGACCCATGGATTTAGCCAACATTTGGGGTCTTGGGGGTTGTTTTGGTTAGGAGAAATGAATGGTGGAGTCAGGTATTTCTTTGATGCAATCCTGTTTATTTACAAAGAATCTATGAACTCGTTTCCCTGAACATGAGGCAGTTTCTTTGCTCACAGTTCTAAGCCTCCATCAGCCAGCATTCAGCCCAAAAAGCTTGCTCTCGTGAGGCTTTTTCTCAGGCCCACACTCCCAGAGTTTGTCCAGGCTGTGTCCTTCGCTTTCTATTCCTTCTCTGTGTTGTGGTGGTTTTTTTGCTGCCGCTTTCTGTCTCGTGCACATATCTGCTAAAACAATAGCCAGTGAAACCCCTCCACTCACATACACTTTGCATGGGCCTTTGTTTTGCGTGGTGATATGGCTGTGCTTTGGTTAGAGCAGGGATTGGTAACCTTTGGCACGCGGCACGCCAGGGTAAGCCCCCTGGCGGGCCAGGCCGGTTTGTTTACCTGCCGCATCCACAGGTTCAGCTGATCGCAGCTCCCACTGGCCGCCGTTCGCTGCTCCAGGCCAATGGGGGCTGCGGGAAGCAGTGGCCAGCACATCCCTCAGCCCCGCGCCGCTTCCCGCAGCCTCCATTGGCTGGGTTAGAGGCTGCTATTGTTTCAGCTATGTGGTTCCATAAAGGAGTTTAATTGTTTCTTATGTTTTTCCCAAATGAAGGGCAGCTGTTACATCCGCCAGTTTCAAGGTTTAATCAAACCTGTAACAGCATTATCCATTTGTAAAGTGCTTTGGGACTATTTGGGATGAAATCCGATGTATTAAAAAAGTGAGTTGTTCTATGTTGCTTAATCTGAATGCTAGAAAAAATGGATTTACAATAGGGATCAAAACCATTAACATTAGGGTTTTTTTCGCTGGACAGAGGATCTGGTATGTGCCTGCTTTTTATCACTCCTAAGACTAGAAGTTAAGATGACTGAGTTTAGTAGGATTTTGTCTGGTGAACAGCAACATACCTGGATGTCTTATTCGTCATGGTATAGCTTTACAAGCAGCTATATTACAGTGAGTGCCCTCTTACTTGAAAGGTCACTCTGCTGAATAACTTGGAGGGAACTTTTGTGTGCTGCAGTTTCACATCCTAGCATTTTATGTTTCTGCTACACAGTTTCTCATTGTCAGTTATGGGCAGACCTGTTTAAAATAAATTCTGGAAGCATGGGATATAGCCATCCTTGGAGACCTTTGCCATAGCCACATATTTCACTCAAGTTTCTTCTGTCTCCTTACTATCCACCCCCAGGAAACAAACCCAATAAGATTAAAAATTAACCTCCCATATGACAAAGTTTTTAGACTTTAGTTATAAATTAGATATTTGTAGGGCTGCCTAATACCCAGTCAGTGACCTGCCCTCCTCAAGTTTTCCTGATACTGTCTTAGAGCTTGTCTGCACATTTTTTGGTACTGATTTAACTATATTGCTTTAGAAACCCCTATAGGTAAAACAGTGTAATCCTCTGTGTGGACACAGTTATACTGGTATAAACATACTTATATTGGTATAACTTATTTCAGTAAATTTATGGGTATAAACTTTACAGCTTATAGCAAGGCGGTCTGGTCCCCAGCCGCCCCGGAGAGGATGAGCCTCTCTGGACACCAAAGTGGGCGGAGCCAGAGAATCCTGCACCCGCCCCTCAAAGGTCAAGGCACAGGACAGGAAGTATAAAAGCCGGTCCTCAGAGCTCAGTTGAAGCCCAGCCATCGGAGAGGCCAGATGCCGGTGGTGTAGCTCCCAGCTGGAAGGCCACGGCAACCGGCAGCCGACCCGAGGACTGGCCTGACCAGCCAACGCCTAAGGATAGCCCGAGCCCAGAGACGCCGCCAAGCCTGCCGCTCTCCAGTTACCCCGAGGAGCTGCCAAGCCTGCCGCTCTCCAGTTACCCTGAGGAGCTGCCAAGCCTGCCGCTCACCAGTTACCCTGAGGAGTCCATGGTTTGTGACCCCTTGGAGGACGCCGCCCTGACCCAGGTATCCATAGAGGGGGAAGTTGGAAGCAGCCCGGGGGCAGCCGACCCAAGTCTGGCTGCAACACTTTCGGAGCCGATGTCAGAGTGTTGCGGCCAGGATCCCCACTGACACAGCAGCGGGTCTTCTGCTGCTGCTAGGGCCCTGGGCTGGGACGCAGTGGAGTGGGTGAACCTGCGTCCCCCCTGCCACCCAACATGCGGGTGGCAGTCTGCCCCTCTCCCAGGTCCTCCGGAGCCAGGGCCTGGGCTTGCCACCGCCAATATTGTTTGCTCAGCCCTGCCTGAGGGCCTGAGCCACTGACTGTTTGTTGCCCCGCCCTGACCCAGGGCCTGGGCTTATTACTTTTGAACTGTTGCAGCCCCTGCCTGAGGGCCTGAGCCATTGAGTGTTGTCGCCCCGCCCTGACCCAGGCTTGCTAACAGCAAACTGTTTGCGCAGCCCCTCTCTAGGAGGGCCTGAGCTGCTGACTGATTACCGCACAGCCAAGCTAATTCCCCAACACCTGACTGAAATAGCGAGGCGGTCTGGTTCCCAGCCGCCCCGGAGGGGGGGAGGGCGGCGAAACTCCTACACAGCTATAAACACCTTTACTCTGATATAACTCCATCCAAACTAGGCGAGTTATTTATAGTGGTCCCCAAATTGATATAGTTATATTGGTACAAAAAATGAGTACTTTAGTTTTGTGAGAGCTAGTGTCTGCTCTTCCGATGCCACTCCACTACTGGGTGCAAGGTACCCATAAAGTTTTAACATGAAAAAAATACGTGGTTTTATCACTGGTAGACTAGGGACTTCAAGTTTTAATTTTGATGTGTTATACCTTAACACCCCCTTCTCAGTAGCTTTGATTATGGATTGTATGGAGGGGAATCAGTGAAACATATACGATGCATAAAAGGTGCCACAGTGAGAAATTAAAAGTAGATCATCGACTTTCTTGTGCTCTCTCTCATTCGTTCTCTCTCTCTCTCTTTGTGTGTACACACACACACACACACACACACACACATATATATTTTTTTTAAAAAAAATGGGAGGGGAAGGAGGGGGAAGAGATTTTTTTAAAAACTTCATTAATTGTAGCACCCTTTTGGAAGCCTGACCATTTCCCTCCTATACAATTTTGTCCTTTTCTGTCTGGCAAGCCTTAATCTATTCCTCATATTCATCACATGAAGCTGAAGTTAATACAGATGTGTGCTTTAAAATCTTCTACATATATAGGGCCTAGTAGTTTGGAGAATAATTTTTAGCGAATTTGATTACTTTTTTCTCCTCTGTTTGCCAAATTTCAGTAACAGCTTGTGATTTCATTGAACTGATGCTTTATTCAAAATTATTCACTTAATAAATTAGGCAAATAGTTTTTACTCCAGAGGCTGTTTGTGACTAGCTCTTTGAAAGCATTAGATGTCTGAAACTTGGATCTGTGAGATTTTGTTTTGATTGGATGTTTGGGTGATGTGGCAAAAGCTGGTCAGAAATTTGTTTTCCCTTGGAGAATTAGATGTAAATGAGAATTTTTCATTTTCATGAAAAATTTCAGTGGGACATTTTTGACTGTGTTGAAAAGCTGAAATTTCAGTTTTCAGCTAAATTTTAGTTTCAGGTTTTCATTTTTCCAACAAATCTATTAAAAAATGTTTTTTAAGAAAAGCAGAAACTTTGCATGAAATTTTCATTTGAGAACACAAATTACATTAGAAAAGTTTTGACAAAACATTTCCAATTGGCCCTGTATGTGCTATTCTGTTGCACAACTGTATGAGTGTAACTCATTCAGATTGAGAATTTTTCTTCAAAATTTACTTCTGTGAATATTCCTTAATATAATTTAGAACTTGTTTTTTTTTCCTCGCAAACATTCCTTCTAAGGAACTTATTTGCTTGAACATTAGAGTAAAATTAACATAACCAGGACACAGAACTGGAATGAATTCATTAAAAATGTAAAGACATATTTACAGATATTTTTTATTCACCCAATTCTGTACAAGATTTACCTCATCCAAACTCCCAGAAATTTCAATGCAATTTCTGCTTGAGAAATCTGCCTCATTTTCTCTATGGTGCCTTAACATTATTTACGATTGAAAATCTTCTTTTACTGTGTCTCCCACACAATTCAAAAGGAATGAACAAAAACATGCACATGATGAAAAGTTGTCACAAAACACTGGTATCCTATCATGTTTGGTTACATTATTTTTCCTTGAGATGGAAGATATGGGGCAAAGGAGCCTTTCTATATTCCTTCCCACAGGGTACTATCACGGTCCCAGCACTTAGGACTCTATTCTACTTTTGCCAATAGTGCAAACCACCTGAAAGGAAAGCATAGAGGTGGTGTCTTCTATCCCCGCACTACTCCTGGCTGCTAAGAACCAGTGGAACCACTAGCAGTTGCTACTTTAGCTTCAAGGCTGCAGTGGCACTGGTGCGCTGCGTCTATGGATGGTTTCGGGCAGTTGGTCCAAATAGTCACAGGTTAACTGGCTGCATTTCCTGAATTGCACCCAAAACTCCCTTGGTTTGGCTTGGTGGTACAGAAAATGGCACTGTTCCACAGTGAACAGGGAAAACAGTCTGAGTAATCTCTGTATAGTGAGGACCCTGGGGTCCCACTCAGTAGAAGAATAACTAGTTCTTTGTGTCTGAGGCCACTCATCACCTTTCCACAGGCAGCAGGATTTGGCTGACTAAAAGCCTCCTGGTATTAAATCACATGATGCAGGAACTACCCATGGAACAATAAAATAAATCCATTTAATATTAAGACCAAACTAAACAAGATCAAGTAGACAGAAATAGCACTAGCTTTCTCCAACTGCAGTCAAATCAGGGTTAGTTGTTAAATCAGTAGAGGAAAAGAGATCAGTTACTATGCCCTCGTTTTTCTCGTTAAAAGCCTAAGAAAGGTCACTCAATGTCATTCGAAGACGTTCGATAGGATTTTCATTCAGAAAGAGGTACTCTAAAAGCCTTTGCAGAAGGTTTCTGGGGAGAGCAGCCTTATTCCGTCCTCCATGGTAGGAGACTTTACCACGCCAGGCCAGTAGCAAGTACTCTGGTATCATTGCATGACAAAGCCTGGCAGCATATGGCCCCGGTGTTTGCTGGCATTCAAGCAACATCCGTTCTTTCTCTGTCTGTGTTATCCTCATCAGAGTGATATCATTCACGGTTACCTGGTTGAAATACGGGAATTTAATTATGGGGACATTCAGAGGTGGCCGTTTCTACTGGGCTGTTTGCCTGTGCCTGAAAAGAAATCCTCCCCGCAGTTACCAGCCACGCAGTGGGGGTGGGGATGGGGGGCCTTCATGCTGAGCTGTTTGCGTTTGGCTAGCAGGGATCTTCCCTGATACCAGCCATGCAGTGGGGGGAAGGGTAAAGCGATCATCCCAGAGAACTGGATGGCGGGGGTTAGTTTGGTTTCTGCTGCTGCACGTTAACCTGCAAAGCACAGCACTAAATGGCCAACTCAACGGGCTTTGCTTGGAACGGGAAAGGAGGGCGCTGCTGTTATGAAGGTTGCAGAAGCCGAAAGTCTATGGCTTACCATGGCCGCCTGCAAGCCGAATTCTGTTGCCCGGCCCTGCGTGTGTGATCTGTACACCAAAGCCGCAGGCACTCAATATAAAGATGCAAAATGCGACCTTGTACTGAAAGCACATGTGCCATGTACTGTGAACGGTGGTGTTCACCGCGAAAGATTATACCCATTGTTCTGTAAAATGTATCTTTTTAAAAGCTTCTCTCCCTTTTCCTCCTCCCGCAGCTCCAAATGTTTCAGGCCTCCCCCTAGCATCTCCGTCCCAAAGGCTATCTCAGATAAGGCGGCAAAAAAAGGGGAAATCACCGCTTCTCTCTGGCTGTGCAGCTGCCCCTGCTCCTCCTGAGTCCTCCACCCATGTCCGTAGGGCGACATTTTGAAAGGGGCTTTAGAGCGGGGGTTGGATAGGGGGTGGAGTCCCGGGGGGGGCGGTCCTGGGAGGAGGAGGAGGCAGTCAGGGGACAAGGAGCAGAGGGGGTTGAATGGGTCGGAGGTTCTGAAGAGGGCAGTTAGGGGGCAGGAAGTGTGTGTGGGGGGAAGATAGGGGGCAGAAGCCAGGCTGTTTGGGGAGGCACAGCCTTCGCTACCCGGCCTTCCATACAGTTTCGCAACTCCGATGTGGCCCTCGGGCCAAAATGTTTGCCCACCCCTGGTCTAAGAAGATGGATATTATGACCCTGGATATGATAGACAAGATGATTGTATCTGCTGTACCATTATAGTCTATTCCCAGATGGTGGAAGACAACTTTGCATTTCTTTCAGTCTACTTAGCATGGCCTCTGGGAATCTCAAGCTTTTTGCCAAATATAACATTCCCAGTGAGCGACTGTGATAAATAAAGTGTGTGTGTGTGCGGGGGGGGGGGGGGGGGGGGGCGGGGATAGCTCCCTTTGATGAACACCCACCTAGCCAGTTAGCTTTAAAATCCCTCTTGGTAGCTGTTCTTTACTTGCTTTACCTATAAAGGGTTAAAAATTCCCCCAGGTAAAGGGGGAAAAAAGTGGGCACCTGACCAAAGGAGCCAATGGGAAGGTATAACTTTTTAAAATTGGGAAATAAACTTTCCCTTTGTCTGTTGTTCTCTGGGCTGGAGGAACAGAGCAGCCATGCTATAAACAGCTTAAGCCAGGTATGATCATAAATGATCAAATCAGGCCTAAAACTACTTATGTGAACTCCAAATGTGTAAGTAGATCAGAATGTTTAGCTAGATGCGATTAGGGTTATTTCTTTTATTTCTTATTGGCTTGTGGACTCCTCTGTGCTAACCCCAGATGCTTTTGTTTGCTTGTAACCTTTAAGCTGAACCCCCAAGAAAGCTATTTTGGGTGCTTGATTTTTGGAATTACTCTTTTAAAATCCTAAGTTCCAGATGTATTTTCTTTCTTTTTGTTTTTAATAAAATTTACCTTTTTTAAGAACAGGATTGGATTTTTGGTATCCTAAGAGATTTGTACATGTTGTTTGATTAGCTGGTAGCCACAGCTAATTTCCTTTGTTTTCTTTCTCAGCTCTTCCCCGGAAGGGGGGCGGGGTGAAAGGGCTTAAGGGTACCCCACAGGGAGGAATTCCCAAGTGCTCCTTCCTGGGTTCAAAAGTGGGTTTTGTTGCATTTGGGTGGTGGCAGCATTTTCCAAGCCAAGATCAGAGAAAAGCTGTAACCTTGGGAGTTTAATACAAGCCTGGAGTGGCAAGTATTAATTTTTAAAATCCTTGCAGGCCCCACTTCTGCACTCGGAGTGACAGAGTTGGGATTCAGCCTTAACAGTGACACTGGAGGATCTTCCAGAGGGGTGAAAGTGATGGAACTTTTCATAACTCTAAATTAGTACATACATGTCTTATGAGGTTTAAGGTTTGTTAGGTTCGGGTATTTGTGGTAGGGAAAACAAACACCCAGACTAAATTACAAGAGGGTTTTTTTTCTTTTGTTTTTGTAACATCTTCCCTTTTTCATATCAGTACATTGTGTTTTGAACTGGGTCTTTATTGAACAATATCAACAATACCAACAAGGCAATCACAAAGCTCCCGTACCTCTACTTTAACCAGTTTATTCTTCTAGAATCTGAAATAATCCATGGCTTGTCTGTCTTGGGCTTTGACATGCAGAAACTCTCTACTTATTACAATGTTTACAAATCTTGACTGGATTGTTTGGTCAAAGAAGTTGAAGAATGCTTCTTTGAAGTCATGAGGATCTAAAGACTTTATTTTATCACCATGTGAGTAGATTTTAATTTTAGAGTTGTGGGTTTGTTTGTTTTGTTTTAAATATATATATTTTTTACTTGTTGCACCTTTTCTTCCTTGTTGAGACCCATTTTACTTCTGAGCAAATGTGTTTTCTTTCAAGGATATTTGAATACAATAACATGTAGCTTGTACGTGCAGATTTTATGTTGTGTGAAGGGCACATTGTGTAGTTAAAGATAATGCAACTGTCTCTCAGGTGTCGCCTGCTACCTGTTTCCTGGGAAACTTAATTTAGAACATCTGAATTATGGAGGCATTGGTAGCAACTCCGTAGTTGAGGCTGAATTGTGATTTCCACTATAGCAGGACTAAATCCCTCTTTTAATCTTTAATGATGGAAATTAGTCTCTGAATTTGGTACAGTATCTTTTCAAGGGACAATTGCATTTTCTAGGGCAAAATATTTGCTAACTTTTTCAGAGATAACATAAAAATGCAATTCTCCCTCCTGAAATTTTGGTCTGACTTTCTCTCATTTCTTTAGTATCCGCTAGTTAAAAAGCCACAGTCCCAATCAACTCCAAAATTCTCTCTCTCTCTCTTCCACACATGCACGTACACAGACACTGTGATAATATCCCAGACACAGGAGACTCTTGAAATTTTCAAATTAAACACATTCCTCTTATTGAGGACAAGTTAACTGAATTCCTCCAAGATTAGCTGATGGAACGACTTGGATCCATTGTCTGATGCAGCCTCCTTGTCTGCACTGCACATGCTGACTCTGTACTTCCCTTCCTTATGTAGTGACCCTCAGCCAGCCCCTGACTCTAGATGACTTTATGCTCACCGCTAGCCATGACCCTCTCCCAGTTGAGTACATGGTAAAGTTTGTCAAAAGTCATTCTCTGACGAGCCCCCTCTGGCTTGTCAGAGCAGAGCTTCCCCTTTGGTGAACATGGGAAGTTTGTCAAACACATGCTGCATTAGTCATGGTGCTTCAAGCTCCATTTGTCAGGGGAGCTTGTTTGCAAGTTTCCTTCTCCCCCTTATCCCCTATGTCCCAGACCTTAACAGCAAAGGGAGTGGAAGGTGGTGAGGACAGGGAAAAGAGAGACAAACTGCCCTTAAGGATGGGACTCTGAACTCTGCTGCTGAGGCTGGTGAATTTTCCATTGTTTACCAGAGGAGGAGCTCTGTTCCGATGAAGAGGAGTGAACAGGAGGTTTCTCAGACTAATATGTCTAATGATCACACTATATGAGATCAGTGGGAGATGAGGGAGACACTGTAGGAGTTAGAAAAACTGGATGTGTGCATTGTGGGTGGCTGGAAGTGATAAGAAGTTTGTGATGGCGAAGTCTGTGAGTGTGTGTGGATTTTCTGTTATGATGATTGGGTGGTCAGGCCTATAAATTAAGGTTGCCATGGATGTTAATATAACCTCAGCTGGATACTTTCCTGACTTTTTCTTTGACTGAACTTTAAGGAAATGCATTTGAGCAACCTTAACTCAAACCTAACCAAGCTTTATTTTTGTAGGGGAAAATAATATGATCCAGATAGAGCCCTTGTTATTTTTAAAGTACTTTTAATCTTTATTAAAATGAATTATAGCACTGTACTGTAACCCAGCCTCATTTGAAAAAGCATTTCAAAATGACACACCTACTGCATGTAAAACTCACTACAGCTGAAACTGTTTTACATGGTAACATTACTACCAACCTGCTGGAATGGGGAAAGATGCCTCTTCTCTCTATTAATGTTTTAAACGAATTCTTCTGGTGACTGAAAATGTAAGTCATGATTTTCCTTTATCTGGAGCTCTAGGCTGTCTGTCTGTGCCTATGTGCTGAAAGGCATTGATGTACTATTGAAAGAGTACCACACTGCTCATTTAATCAGCCTTGGCAGTGCATTTTACATAGAGTAGATCACATCTGACTGATTTATCACAGACTTTGAGGTATATTTTCCTGTTGGAGCAGGCATATCTCCTATTAATGGTAAAAGGAGTTATATGCATGTGTCAAACAAAATCCCTTCATTGTCTGCTTGCAGTAATGTTTCTGCAGATGCAGTCCCACCTACAGAATAAGACTGTGGGTGAGTATTTTGTTAATATGTTTTGGAGAATTAAATCTGTGTGGCAAGACCACTACAGAAATACACCATATCAATTGATTCCTCTGGGTATCCTTAAAAGATGGATCTTTTCACACATTAATCTCCCATGCTCTACTGGGGAACATTTGGACTGGATGAATAACATTAAAGGGAATAATATTACGTGCTTTAGCTACCAGACCAATTAAGTAAATACTCAGAACAATGCACCTAACGCTTTAAGCAGGTACTTTCTCCATCTCTCTGCCTGTCATTCATAAACACCCTCTTTCATTAGAAGAGCAAATGGTGCATGCTTCTGTTGTATTTCAAAATTTCTGATTAGTCAGCACAGATATCCATACAGTTTTATATAAAACACATCTGCACAGAGCCCACCCACAGCCAGGTGTGAAAAGAATACAAGGGTTCTTCTATCTAATCTATCATCTACTCAAGCTGTGCCCAGAATGAGCTGGGCACAGTCCAGGTACGTGGGAAGACTCTTCCCAGAGGGGTACAGTCAAAATATGTGCATCATATACATTGGTTGGTTTATTTTTTTATTAGTTAAATACATGTCTACTTCAACTGACTGGCCCTCAGATGGTCTATCATTAGTTGGTCTAGCTTCTTGTAGGCCTCACAGAAGAGAAATGGGTCTTGAGAAGAGGGTAGTTGCATTGCTGATCTGTTCCTGGAGCTTGTTCCATGGCTGGGGCTGTGTGGAAGAAAGAATGAAGAGAGTTGAGAAGGGAACAAATGAGTGGTCATGGCTGGTATTATTGGTGGGAACAATGGGGGTTTGAGGAACTAAAATTTCTTGCGGTCTCAATTCAGGGGAAAACACACCTTAGACATTCAAGCTACTGAATGTATAGTGATCAGCTGATACTCCAAAGTATAAGGTTTGTTTATGCAGCAAAAGTATGTCTTGTGTTGTGTGCTTTCTGCAGACTAGTAATTAGCCATATAGGGATAGAGATGGGTCCTATACATTGAAGTGAAGTGAATATTTATGAACATGTATTCATTAATCTAATGAGAGGAACATGTTGTTTCTCCCTAAATACAGAGGCCCGTATTTATGATGCAATGTTCCATTACTTGAGTGAGCCCTAGTGCGTTTGTGTGGATTGTGCTACAGGGAGCAGAGCAAGACTGGATTAGGGAGACATGGTGCTGGCGGGGAGAAAAAAGTGCCTGGCCTCACTTGAATCTAATTAGAAGAAGTGTAAAAATCCTATGTCAAATTCAAAGGTGTCTTCTATATTGGATCACTTTCTAGTCCTGGCATTGCTTTACCACTACCAGAATGTTAATATTTTCCTTAATCTCTTCATGTATAATAGGGGAGCCAGTGTGTCCTAGGGGACAGAGCACTGGATTGGGACTCAGGAAACCTGGGTTATGCTGCTGGCCTGCTGGGTGACCTGTGGCAAGTCATTTCATCTCTCTGTGCTTCAATAAATTAGAGGATAATGATACTTGACCTCCTTTGTAAAGCACTTGGGGATCAGCTAATGAAAAATGCTACATAACAGCTAGGTGGTATTATTATTGCTATTGTTAATTTCCAGTTTAATTTTTAAAAGTGGGATATAATTCAGTTAAAATATTTTTAAACAAGTTTATATTAACATTTCTGCAGCCATCCCACCATTGCCTGTGGTCTTGCCTGATTTACTTTATAAACTAAGCAAGATTGGGCCTGGGTAGTAATTGGATAGACTGCCTAGGACAATTTAGGGGCTATAGAAAGTGGGGATGATGAGTCAGTGTGATGTTCTTCCTACTGACTCAGTACTAAAGTAATATCTCATCATATGAGTAGTGGTTACTGTTTTGGTACAGATGTCAAATCAAGGCCACATCCATTTGTGGTCATTAAAGATCACATGACACGCTTTGCATATAAAAATAGAAGTGTTAGTCTCTGTGTCCTCATCACATTCTAGCTTGGATAATTAAATTTTATTGGCATAAATTTCCCCGGTAATTTAATTGGACAAGACATTAATCTTCACTTTCTGCCCTAAACAATGGCGTAAGGGTATCTATATGTAGTCTGAAAAATGCTTTGGGAATACTCTGGATGAAAGGCGCTAGAGAAATGTAAGATACTGTCTTTTATACATGTAAAGGTTTTACTAATTCATACAGAGTTTTCTAACTTAAAAGCTATTGCTATGGAAATTAACAAAGGCAAAGACCCATGCATTGAGACTCACCCGTTGGCAAAGAGGCCAGTTAGTGGTCTCACTTAGTGTTGCTTCTATGAGCTTTTGTCATATGTAAGCCATTGTTTTATCAGGGAGGAGAGCTCCTATCCTCAAATTTTCCCCCTCTGGACTTTAGAAGCATATTTTCTGTGACACAATCAACACCTCTCAGACTGTGAATAACAGTCTATGATGGCATATAAATTTGGGTGCCCATTTGGCAACACGTCAGGCACTATCAACTGTTTTTAACAGAGAAAAGTAATATTCAAATTTGAAGTTGGGTATCACTTCAGAATTGCAGAGTGCCTCAAAATAAACACAGTGAAACATCCTGACATCACTGTGATGCAATGCCATAGCACAAGCATTGCATCACACATCAGGATGCCGTGGCATGCTTATGTTACAGCTCTCTGTGACTCCATTTGGGATACATCCCCCTTCCCCATTCCTCCTACATGGAAAGACAACAGGGGGGTGTTCTTTTTGTCTCTCTCCCTCCCTCCTAATCCATTTCTGGATGCTTGAAAGGAGAGGGAACATGTCAATTACTGACTCCAGTTTGTTACTTAGAGCCCCCTAGAAAGGGGAGCACTTCTGTGACCAATACTCCAATCACTGTACCTGAGACCAAGTACAATGAAATGAATCCATTCCAACTTGTAGTCTTTACAAGAGCTTCATGTTGCATGCAGCAATTTGGCAGACAGCTTTAGAGTCACAGGTTGGGTATCACTACCTTAAATTTTTTACCAGTAAAATACAGCTGGCACTGGAAGCCAAGGTGAAGAAACACCAGAAGCAAGCTTTTCTTTAGAAACAGATAAAACAGTAGTCCCCTTGGCTATCACGGTATGTGGATATTGTGAAGTACATGCACTATCTTTGTTAGAAGAAGTCTTTTTAAAAAGTATTCTTGGGCTTGCTTGTCAGTAACATTCATGAGCTGCACTAATTTTGAAAAATTCAGAATGGAGTTTTGCCACTTTAGAGATAATCCATGAAAGCTCTCTTCCTGCAGACAGCAATAAATCATCCCGTCCACTAAAAGCCTGGATGTCATTTGAAATTTATTGCACAGAGCTGGTAGTGGACTTAAAAGCCATTTCACGTGTCTTATTACTTCAGTCATCTAATTTATGGGTTTCAGCCACAATTGTAGTTGAAAAAGTATTTTCCTTCAACTGATCACTATGATTGCTGCTTTTGCATTCATTTTTCCTTTGCACTAAATTTTTATATTTTCTATGATAATTGCAAGCATATTTTGGCATCTAGGAGAGTTTCTTTCAGTTTCAGATCTAAAGGTGCCATCCAGGCTGATGGAGATTGACTAAGCTTTACCAGCTCTTAGCTACACTTGTCAAAAGGTATCTTAGTTATTGTTAGTTGAGCAATCTTGCCCTGGGGAAGGAGAAGCTGTCAAGAGCTCCCTTGTTTAACATGAGAATCTGTGGCTCCGTGGAGGGACTATGAAGGCAACCTATTAAACGCAGATGAGGTAAGCATAAGTAGCACACTTAACACAAAGGATGATAAGATAGTGGTGCCCTTTATGCTGTACTGAAGAGACATTTTTTCTTTTCCCATTGTGAAAACTAGTCCAAATTTACTCCCCCAGATTAGAGCTTTCTTTAATGCCAATCATTTTGATCTCCATAATGAAAGACAAAATGAATGACAAACTGGTAAACCAAATAAAAAGAAGAAACCAATGTGAAAATATTACCTTTAAAATATAATGCGTTATTTTTTTTCATAGATTGAGGTTTTGGACTAAAACCCACATAGTCACACCAAACATGAATGACTCATCCTGGTAAATGAATTCTTTCTTTATGTATTTGTGTGTATTCATATAATAGAAATGAGTGATTATTATTTTAACACTGCCCAAAAATGTGCTAGGCACCTCCCAGTATAGGAAAAATGAGACATAATCCTTACCCTGAGGAGTTTACACACTAATCCCGAATGTGGCTAAATGTGGTGTTTAGTGGGACAGGAATAGTATCAGTGATAACTTGGTTATTCAGCAAAGGTTAGAACACAGCATGATGGCACAAGAATTTAAGTAATGAGGTAAATTGATAGAATGCATAAGTACCACACTGAGCTGGTGATTTTCCTTTAGGCATTGGAGAATAAGTGGCACTTCAGGGGGATTTAAGAAGAGAGGACTGTGGCCTTGTGGAACAACTCAAGAAGCAAGTTCCATGCTTGGAAGAAGGGACAGAGATGGTTGTGAGGAGAAGTGGTAAAGACAATGTTAAGGTTGGCATCAGTGGGAAGGTGACATGAAAAGGAATGAAGCTAGATAAGTAGGAAGCCCCCTATGTCAAGAAGCTTGAATTTGATGTAGTGGAGTATGGGAAGCCAGTGAAAGGGTTCAACAAAGGGCATGTGGTTGACAGTATGCACCAAGACTAATGCGTCTGTAAACTGATTGTGAACAGGCCAAGACAGGGCTGTCCTTAGGATTTATGGGGCCCTATGCAGTATTATTAAACTGGTGTTTCTATGCCCAACTTGGGGCACAGCCACCACCCCTGCCTGCGGACCCCCAGAAGATCTCCCCCATTGCTGACACACACCGAGCTTCATATGCAGCAGACACCGCAGCAGCCCGGGGGCAGCAAAGGATACCGAGCCACCTGGCCTGCCTCACGGCGGTGGAGAGTCACAGTTCTCCACAGAGACACCACCTACCCTCTCCCTCATGCAGAATGCACCACGCTGGCACATTCGGCTCTGTGAATACGGCCCCTGCCTAAGGAGACTGCAGCACATGCTAGGTGTGTGGGAGCCAACCCGCTCTTACCTGCTGTCCCAGTGTTGCCCAAAATTTTTGGGTGCCCTATGCAGCCACGTATGCCTAAGGACAATCCTGGGCCAAGTACACCTCTTTTCACCCTTTCCAGCCCAAAGACACAATTAAAGTGGACTGTGTAAAATACCCTCATAGAGATGCTTTGATTTTACTGTTGGCCATGGTTTGCAGGCTTTATGAAAATTCATAGCTAAATCATCTTCTTAGTGTATGCGCAAGTGACTCAGGTGGCACGAGACTAAGATTCATCGCCGAATTTGGTCTGCTGGTTGGACCATTACCTACCCTGGCCTGGGCCGGGTACAGACAGGGAGTGCTACGTAAATGCTGATCCATTCCCCCCATTGCTAAATGGGACCGCATATCATAAGTGCTAGAACAAAGGGAGCGGGGGATGCTGCAGCACCCCCTGGCTTGAAGGGGTTTCCATTATATACAGGGTTTACAGTTTGGTTCAATGGCTCTCAGCACCCCCACTATAAAAATTGTTCCAGCGCCCCTGCTACATATTATGCCAGGTGGAGTGGTTAGTGGTACTGTAGTAATGCCTAGACACCCCAACTGTGAGATTGTGTCCCATTGCACTAAGTACCACATGCACACATGGTGAGAGACTCTCTGTCCCAAAGAGCTGACAGTCTAAATAGACAAGACAGACAAAGGAATGTGGGGAAAGGAGAGACAGATGGGTGAATTGACCTACCCATGTCAAATAGCAGGTCAATGACAGAGCCAGGAATGGATAATTCTCAAATTCTACAGCACACATATGTGGACCTGGGCCAGCAACTTCAGGCAACAGAGCAGCAACACTGAAAGGGAGTGGTAGTCAACTATCTTCTGGGCCCTGCAGAGAGGACCTGAACATAGAAGTCCAATCACATAACCTAGAAGCCTAGGCCCATTGTGGCTGCAGTATTTTCAGGGAATGGATGGTTGGGGCCTATAAATGTTTATAGAAGTTTTAGATAAGCATCCTAACTTCTGGGTGCTTATCTGAGCCTCTGTGCTTGTTTAGCAGTTAGCTCATCCCCTTCATTAGTGATTACTCTGACGGGACTGAATTTTAATCACTTAAAGTGGCTAAAGTCTTTTGTTCATTCTTTTGGAAGTATTAACAGGTTTACAAATCCTTGCCATGTAAATATCAGAAACAAGACAATTATTACAATGGTAAGCTGTTCTTTAAAGAGACATTATACAGGAATATAGTAATCAGATGTCTGTTTAAGAGGTCTGAGCATCACTACAACACCTATGCCATGTCCTTTCTAGTGATTTTATAAAACTGTGTAATCAAAGATGTCACTCATTTAACAGACCCAGCATGTCCATCAAATGTTAATGTACAAAAATATTGGACAGGTGTGCTGGCTTTTTGCAGGCGAATGTACTTCGAGTGTTCAATATTATGACTGATAATCTTCTGAGCTGGTCTGTGACTTTTTAAAGACGTTCATATTCAGATTTTAATGGCCTCCATTGTAGTGATTCTGATTATAGCTTCAGGTGGAAGGAATAGCATCCGTTAGCACCCTTTTCTGCACACAGAGTGACTTCTTTGTAACTTTCCACATATGTTGGATGCATTTGCTGTGATCTCTCTGTTTATTTCGTTAAAATCAACTATATGCACAACCTCAAATTGTAGAAAGGAAACAATATTTTGAACTGTAAAATATTTTTGAGAATGAAAGAAAACAAACATGGGTTTTTAAAGGATTTTCTTTGTTTGCAATAGGACCTGGTTCATTCAATGTACAGGAGTATGGAATAATCAATCTTAGGCAATGGATGCTTGGATTCCAATTTCTGGAGTAATCTCATCTGTGTTCACTGTGTGGAGCCGTTGCATGAACTCTGGACCCACTAGAGCTCTGCAGCCATGGAAACTAGTACACATTCTCTGGGGAAAAAACTGACCCACCTGATGTAGTCTTCTTGATGCTCTCATATTCCCCAAGGTCTGCTGGGGAATGGAACATATTTCCTCCTTCACATGAGTGACGGGCAGCCTGTAGAATCTTACAGAGACGGTCTGAAAACATTATCCTTGTGAACAGCTCTGAAAAGGGCTTTTATCCAAAGAAAGAAGATGGTGGCATGTCATAGGAAAAAAAAAAAAGTACCTTTCACATCTTGTTTTTAAAAAGAGCTCCATAAGGTAAAAGTACTGTAAAATTACTTAGCACTTTTATAGCACAATGTGCAAAGGGCGGTTCTTAATCCTCACAACTCCCCTGTGATGTACATAGATAAATATAATTATCTCCATTATCCACGTGGGGAGTCTGGAACATAGGGGTGTGGTGACTTGCTCAAAGCCACACACAAAGTTAAGGGGAGGACCAAGATTAAAACGTGTGAATTCTTTACTTCCAACCCATTGCTCATTCCTCTAGACTGCCCTGCCTGTCTGGCAGGAAAAGGATGGGATCCTCCTAGCCCCTACAACCGCATAAGGGGTTCTAACTCCTTAGAGCTGCAGTAACTCTTGTCTTCAATAGTTTTAGTACACAACAAAGAGAGAGGGTCATGGAACCATATGGGGTTGGTGGAGGACAGTGAATGGGATGCTCTGTGGCTCCTGTCTCACAGATGGCATGGATCTCTTCACCATACATTTGCACATGGCCTGACCATCCTCAGGGTTGGGTGGCTCAGTGGATAGCCAGATGGAGTGGTGCTTCCATACCCATTGCCGATGTGTAAATTGGCCAGAGGATGTGGCTCTGACAGATCTGCGGCTTTAAACCCAGTATGCACATTTCCACATTAACAACAAATTTTTGGAACTATCTATATTTTACCACTTATGACTCTGAAACACAGATCTAACAAGGAAGTGATGCAGAGTTTGTCTCCCAAACATTCATTAAGTCTTAATTTCTGAGAATCAAAGAAAATTCAAAGGAAAACAGCGTATAGCAGTATTCTGACTCCTAAGAGGCATGTTTTCTGCTGCTTATGCCACCCAAGAAGCTATGTAAACTGACAGCCGGGGTTGGGAAAAATACATATCCCGAAGCTTAATATCAGACTTCTGCAGATTCTAAGCACCACCTGTGTATATCTGTGGATACTGGAGTGCATCCAAGAGGAGGCTGAGGGGAGAGACAAAAATGAGATGATCATAACAGCAGGAGGAGGCAGTAGAACCAATTCAGTGTTTAGATGACAGTGTTGTGGGAAGTTTGCTTTACAAATCCACTGCTGTTTAGAAAGCTGATGCTGTAATACAGAACACAGCACTGGAAGTCCCAAGATGGCAAAAGATTAATGAGCATGGGTTAGGTTTTTAACAGCTTCTGGTTGATTTTTTTTCATAACATACATAATGGTATGCAAATACAACAAATTAGTTAATTATTAACATTTTTTTTAAAAAGATTATGAATAGCAGCTCATGCCAGAGCTCCTACATCTAACAACGAAACAATAATAAGTTATCAGTTCCAAAATGAGTTCAACAGAAATGATATTGAAAGAGTGGGAGAAGGTCCAAATTAGTTAGTACTTATATACAGCCATCAGTTTTCGTGGGGCCTTACAGAAATAAGAGAAATCTCAGTCTCTATGGAGAGGAGTTTACAATCTAAGGACCTGGGCCTGAACAATTAACATAGCTGTTAATGTCAAGAGAGGTATGATGATTTACACCAGCTAAGGATCTGGCTTGTAATGTAAGCATTACATAGATCGCATTTATTGCATTTCTTACTGTTCATACCTCAGCATCATGTTCTGGTGACAGCTGGCCAAAGGCTTCCTCAAAGATTCAGATTTTTAATTGATTTCCATCACCCATGGTCATGTCCTCTGTGTTCGCTTTCTGCGAACATTCCTGCAATCGAGTTTTGACAGCACAAATATCATCGGGAAGCAAATTTGAAAGATGCACATGCCTTTTCAAGAGCCAAATTTTGAATCTGCATGCACAATTATTTGTGCCAGAAGTGCTTGTGCACTCATTCATTCTGGAAATACAAATAATACCAGGTGACCACTCACAATTATTCAACAGAATAGCAATTATTGGGCAGTGCATAGAGTTAAAAAATGTTGCCCTAAAATTGGTTGAATGCTTACAGAATAACTTGAAGGAATTGTGATCTGCTCATAGAATTTCCATGAGCAGAAGAGACTAAATTCATCCAGTAAATGGCTCATTGTGAATTATGTGCTCAGCTCTGTTTCTATTTGGATTCCATAATCAGACTAGGAATTGAACAAACCCTTTATAACATTAGTGTAGCTTATTACTTGACTGGATTTAGTTTCTGCTGTTTCCCCTTGGTTTTTGTTCTTAAAGCAGTATTTGTTACAAGAATCAATATCTTTCCATTTTCTGGTCTCTTTACAATCTTTGCCAGGAGATGGGAGGTATGGAAATGAGAGCACCTTCTCTGTAGTCTGTGGGCTGTTCTTCTTTGAACTTGTCATTAAAAGAGAGTCTATATGATGACTTCTCCCTTCCATGAGGCTGGAGAGAGACACAGGCAAAGTGGATTGGAAGACCCATAGCACAGCACACAGCAAATTGCTAATGAACCTATATTTCAGTTTAAAGTACAAAGTATTAGCAAAAAACAAAATGCTCTCTGTGCTTTTTTTCCTGCTCCCCCTCCCATTTTTCCTCCACCCCCGCACATTTAATTAGAAAATCTGATGCAGCCAGAGACGTTATCTGCCATACAGTATGTGTTTGTGAGGAATGCATTCTTTGACGTAGCTGATAAGCATTCTGTGGTGTGGGTAGTTAATTGGTAGTGAAAAGGAAATGTCTGGACTAGCATATGAGAAGCTTCCTAACTGTTTCTCGTGCAGCTGGTCTCACTGGCAGTAGGTTCATGAGCCAAGGTGTGGTGTGGTGTACCAGTGGCTAGAAGGTCCTGCTGATATTGCCCTCCCTCTAGCAGAACTGCACAGAGCACCTGCACCTTTGGAAACAGTTCTAAGTCCCTCCCCCTTCTTTGTAAGGAAGCAGGAATGGGAATAAAATACAGTGATCCCAAGTGTGTAGGGCCAAATACTCTCTTAGGGCCACATTAGTCAGCAAATATTTGGAGACCAGGATAAGGGGAAAGTTGATTTTATTGTGACTTTCCTGGCCAAAGCCAAATAAAGCTAATTTTAAAACAAACTGCAGTGGTTTGGGTTAGTTGAAGGACATTGTCAATGCTGGCAAACCCAATATTGTCTCTTCTTGTTATTTACTTTGTGTTGCAGACATGTGCAGTGTGCTATTCCCTGATGTGCTCGGCTGCACCATTCTGGTGAACTGGTAGCAGTCAAATTTCCAAGACCCCTGCACTTTAGAAGAGATCAAAGCAGAACTCGGGTTACTTTTTGTTGCCCTGCTAGCCAGCTAACTGTTAGCCACTCATTATATGCTATGGGCCAAATCCTGCCCTGTGCTTGATGGGTATGATGGTGGGGGGAAGAAGATGTGAAGAATCCTGCAGCGCTCTCATGTGGTAGCAGGGAAGATTGATATCTAGGACTTAAGAAAATGCTGAGATGGGGAGGAGGGCAAGAGGTGTTGGCCATCATGGCCCCAAGGGCATAGTCTTCTGGTTAGGGATCAGAGCTAGGCCTCCAGCTGGCAGAAGCATGTGCACACACTCCCCCTTTTAGGAGAAGCAGTAAGGCACACATGGCAACACTTCCCTTTCCCTCCCACCCTCTGGCATCCTATCCTATACAAGCAGATTGTTCTTGGGCCATATACTGATCCTGCTGTCCTTCTTGCATCGTTCCCAGCAGTAACTGCTGTGTGTTTAATACACAGCATGCAGTGCTAATACTGTAGATGTGTAGATATGCTTGAGTGGATGTCCAAGCATCTACAAGGCACACACACATAACAGTGAAAAAATCGGTGTAATTTGTAATATGAAATGTGTAATTAAGTCTAAAGACGGCAAACAGTGATCAATCTGGTGTGGCGTCTGCAAACAATGATCAGTCTGCTGAGGAATTTCCTAAGTGGGGAGAGTGAGAGATTTCCATTCAGACTGCCACTAAGGCCCACCAGAGAGAGACTGCTACAGGTCCTAGGCCCTACCAAAAGTATAAGTGGGGCTTTGGAAGAAGGGCTTGTCCAAAACAATCTGAACTAGAAAAGAGGCTGGGGGTGAGGGGGATGAGGGGGCAACTTGTTTGAGAACTTAGAAGGGGCAGAATGAGAGAGCATTTGAGACCTGTCTTACTCTTTCCAAGCCAATTGACCAATCCCTATGGGGGCCAGGAGAGCTTCATAACAAGTGTTTCTGATGATCTGTTTTACACTTCATTTGATCTTTTCTTCTGCAACGCTGCGGTTGTGCTGCAGTAGCACTTCAATGTAGCTACTCGCTACAGTGATGGAAGGGGTTCTTCTTTCGGTAGTTACTCCACAGCCTCAAGAGGCAACAGCTAAGTCGATGGAAGAACGTCCATCGACCTAGCACTGTCTATGCTGGAGGTTAAATCAACTTAACTATGTTGTTCAGGGGTAGGGATTTTTCATTCCCTTGAGTGACATAGCTGGGTCGATTTAATTTTTGAGCGTAGATCTGGTCTAAAAGTCATAGGAAAAAGTGGCTCCTACAGTGTGTAAGGAAGAAAATTAGATTGATAAACAATTGGTCCCAAACCTCCCCATCCCTTTATGGGAAAGTTGTGGAGAATATAATAGAAAATCATAACTTTTTGGGTTATGATTTTTGGGCCATCCTGTAGAATTTTTATATGGAATGTTACCTTTATTATGAAATTTTATAGACTGGTTTTAAAAGATCCTACTGGGAGGTTATCTGTCTAACTTTGGGTTTTTTATAGCGCTTGTCACTGCAGCATCTAAGTGCTTCTCTGTCATTCTCTATTACAATCTATAGGTTTTTAGAAAAATTTCTCCAGATCACAATTGGCTTCATCCCATACAGGCATAGACCATAAAGCGGGACAAAATACACCCCACTAGCTATGTATGTATGTATATAGAATTTACTGCTGTCTTACAAATACTTATCTATAGGATTTTTCCATAATGATCTGATTGTATACCCTGGAGGCATATAACCAACTAGTAAGGGTCAAATTTACATGTGACATTAACGGTCACTGGGTGGTGTTGGTATTATTTATTATTTATATTGCCATTGAGCTTAGGAGCCCTAATCATGGACCAGGACCCCAGTGTGCTAGGTGCTGTACAAACACAAAAAAAAGATGGTCCCTGCCCCAAGGGGCTTGCAATCTATTTTATTGTTTATATTCAACTAGCAGCCAAATGTGCACTCCACTGTACAAAACACAGGGATGTACAGTTTCTGCCTTGAAGAGTTTACAGTCAGAAAACACAAAACAGCCTAAGGCTAGGGGGAAAAGACACAAGTAAAGTGATCAAAGCCGTGATTGGCACATGCTGGCCAATAATTGTTTATTCCTAGTTATTGTTTGTATTACAGTAGCACCAGGAGAGAAAGTAAGCCGGTATGGGCCGGTACGGTGTACTGGTAAAAAGTGGCCGCCAGGACCGGCCCGTACCCAGCTGACTTTAAAGCGCTGCCATGGCAGCGCTTTAAGGACCCTGCTTAAAGAGCTGCCATGGCAGCGTTTTAATGTCGTTGCCCCTTTTGGCCCCCACCCAGGCCACCAACGGAGCAGCTGCCCTGGGGCTGGTGATCTAAAAGGGCCTGGGGCTCCAACCGCTGTTACTGCTACTGCAACAGCAGCTGGAGCCCCGGACCCTTTAAATTGTCGCTGGTGCTCTGGGTGGCGCAGGCCAGGCAACGTGGAAGGACTGGCTGGGGGACGCTGACCCCCGCGCTTTCCACCCAAGGCCCCGCCCCTTCTGGGGCCCGGAGCCAGCCCCTGTATTGGTGAGTCTTCGGCTTTACTTTCAGCCCTGAGTAGCACCCAGAGGCCACAACCCAAACCAGGGCTCCAGGGTGCCAGGCCCTGTACAAACTGTACAAAAGGGAGGAGGGATAGCTCAGTGGTTTGAGCATTGGCCTGCTAAACCCAGGGTTGTGAGTTCAATCCTTGAGGGGGCCATTTAGGGATCTGGGGCAAAAATCTGTCAGGGGACAGTACTTGGTCCTGCTAGTGAAGGCAGGGGACTGGACTCGATGACCTTGAAAGGTCCTTCCAGTTCTAGGAGATTGACATATCTCCATTTATTAAAAAAAACACATAGTAAGAAACCACCCCTGCCTCAAGGAGTGTAGAAATGACTTGCCTAAGGGGACACAGCAGATCAATTGCCAATCTGGGAATGGAACCCTGGTCTCCTAAATCTCAGTCTAATGTCCTATTTACTGGATCACAGTGCTCCTTCTATACATTTTTGGTGGGGTGCTCACTGGGGTTGAAATAGGAAAAGGAAACTTGGGAAAGGAAAGAGATTGTGGGAATAAGAGATGGGGTGGGTAAGGGGTGAGGGAACTGATGGAAGGGATGCCAGAAGGAGCTCAAGAATCACAGTGGACAGGAAGTGTGAGGTTGGCAGATGAAGGATAGACGTGACAGGAGAGGAGCAGGTAGTAGACCAACAACCAATGGCAAAAAAAGATAATAAAAAAATCAAGAATCCCATTTGAGTTAAGTGAATATGATGAGTAAGGAGACTGTCAGTGTTCTTCCTCTTGCTACTTTTAGCTATTCCCCATGTGGAGCAGGGAAGTAAAGACCTCAGCTAGAACCTCTGGAGGGCAGCTCTGGTTCACTCATTGAATCCCTGGCAGTATGTGGAAGCTGGCTGCTTTGGGAGGACTTTCAAAGCTCTGGGTGTTGTCCCTTAAGCCCAGCTAAGATGGAAGGGTGTGGATGGCTTGTAGGGATAATTTTAGCTGCCACGAGAAGGCCCAAGTTAAGACACGTCAAGCCTGAACAAGTAATTACTGAAGCAACTAAATATTGTGGGTATGTTTATAGTAAGCAGAGTAGGCAGAAACACCCTGAACTGATAAGCTTTCCTTACTCAATCTGGAAAGCAATTGGTCCTAATACAATAAGCTGAGTGACAAGCTGGAGTCAAACTGAGTTTTTTGGGTCCCAGAGGACTGAAGTGCTTTCTCAGAACTGGGTGAGGTGTTCTGGTGGAGCCAAGTAGAAAGATCTCAAAGGGAACCCCAACACTTTATCCTATACCTTCTAACACTTTCTTGTTTTTTGCATTTCCTGCTACTACCGCACTCTTCCACCTTTTCCCCTGTTACTTTACACTCGCTCGTATGCACTTACTCAACTTACTGGCCTCTGCCTTTCACCATCACTTATGACACATGTGCATCTGGCCCAGTGTCTCCCATGTTCAGCTACCTCACACCTCAGTTGCATACTAGAGTTTGTTTGCAGGGGCACTGGAACAATTTGTATAGTGGGAGTGTTGAGAGCCATTGAACCAAGCTGTAAACCCTGTATATAATGGAAACCACTTCAAGCCAGGGGGTGCTACCGCATCCCCAGCACCCTTAGTTTCAGCACCTATGGTTGTTTGTTGTAATGGGGAGAGAGGAGGTGAATGCACAGAGAATGACCAGCCGAATGAGCAGGGTGAAAAGTACTATTCATTTGGTTGAACCAGGAAGAAACATTTTGTTTGTTATCATAAAAATATGGGTTTGGCTAGTGTTCCCTCATTTTCCCCATGCATGTTCGGAATTGATTTTGTTATGTGCACCAATATGGAGGTGATATATGATACTTCATCTCCATATTGGTGCACATAACAAAATTAATGTGGTGGGAGTGGGGCCGAGGGGTTCGGAGTGTGGGAGGGGGCAGAGGATTGGGGTGGGTGGGGGGTGAGGGCTCCGGGCTGGGGTGAGGGATGAGGGGCTCAGGGCTGGGACAGAGGGTTGAGGTCCGGGGGGTGAGGGCTCTGGCTGGAGGGGGCAGGCTCTGGAGTGGGACTGGGGATGAGGGGTTTCCGATGCAGGCTGCCTGGGGGCTATGATGGAGAAAGAGGACTCCCCCCAGCTTTCTCTCCCTGCAGAAACCCCTGGGCTTGGGGCATGCCTCTCCCCCGGCCATGGCAGGTCTGTGCCGGGGCTGGGTTGGGTCCGGGGCGCCTCTCCCCCGGCCGTGGCAAGTCCGGGGCAGGTCCGTATTGGGGCTGACAGGGAGACCGCGCCACTGCAGGTCCATGCTGGGGCTGGCAGGGAGAGGCGCCTTTCCCCACCGCAGCCCTGAGCCCCTGCTAGGGGCTTAATAGACAGGGGCTTGTGTGTGGCCACACAGCTTAGAGGGAACTTAGGAGCTGGCATTTTAAAAAAATGATATATCAACATGAACTTTTACGCCAGGGTTGAGGGAAATCTCTCTACATCTTCTGCACCGCAGGCACAAATCTTCCCCCAGATGGGGTCTATATTGTTCCTGACTGCTCCATGGGGCGCTGCAGGAGGGTGAAGGTGCAAGGAGCCATGCTCCTGGGAACAGCCACATTCCTCATGTTCTTTGGAGTACAGGACTGCTTTCTCCTCTGCCCTGATTCAGGAAAGCACTGTCCTTAAATCTCAGTCAGTGAGACTTAAGCAGGTGCTTGACTTTAAGCAAGATACCCCAAAGGGGGCAGGCAGAGGCAGGGCCAAGGTCCCATACCTAAACACAGTGGTCAGCAGAGCTAGCTGGGTGCACAGAGGGAGTAAGTTAGTTCAGGTGTAGTAGCACCAGCTGCACTCCTGTACAACAGAGAACTTCAGAAGGAATTCTGCCTCTGTGCATCATTCCCAAAGGGTGGCTGTTCCTAAATGGATCTAATGGACTAGTGAGCCCATGGACGGGAGGGGGATGCTACTGAGGCTGCATAGAGTTTCTGTTGAATCTGACGCTTAATTCTAATTCTTACTTAATTCTAATTTGTTTTAGGTTTCTTGATGACATATTATTTAGTTGAATTACTTATTTTAAATTTTTAACGTCCCCGTCTACCCACTCAAAAGAGCTGCAATAGCAAATTCCCTAAAAGCTTTTATTTCTATTTAAAAAGGTAATTAAATGTTGGAATGAGATTTTAAAATGGGCAATTTTGAACAACAGGATTTAAAGATCTCAGATGGCATATGAGAGAGAATGCCCTCTTCTTGCATCTCCTTGTTCTAGGTTGTATTGTCTCATTAAAATGCTCCTCTCCTGTAATCACTATTTCACAGTTCAGCCACCTCCAGATACTCTGAAACAGCTGTGCAAAGGTCAAGTACAAGAGGGCAATGTGAAAAGAAAATCATACCACAGCTCCCAGGGTTTCCATGCTAACAAATTTACAGGGCATAATTTTTACTGACGCTGTCCATTTTTTTACTGACACTGAATCTTAGGACTCCATAGGGAGCAGACACTGACATCTCTCTTGACTTTGAAAAGCACGTAGCGAAAGCAAAATAGTTTTGTGCAAAGATTTACATAGTGTGTGTAAATATTGAGTGTTTTATCATGTTGAAATAATGATCCCATGCCACAACGTTAAATTTTTAATTAATACAATGTGCTCATCTTTCATCTTTTTACATCTGTGTTTCTGTGATTACAAGGTGGGATGGGCTTGATCCAAAACCCAGGATGCAAACGCCTATGAAGTTTAGGGAACTTCAGATCGGGACCCAAAGGCTTGGGCCTGTCTTGGCTCTGATCCTGGTAGGAGCTGTGTGCAGATTGATCCTTGCACCCGATGTGGGTATCCTCATGAGCTCATTGCAGAAGCAGGTACTCTGCTAGTAGATTCCAGGGAGGGTGGCTGGCATACTTGGCAACACCCATCACCTACTGGGCTGACTTTAGCTAGAACAGCAGCAGCTATAGAAACTCAGAAATAGCAGCTCTCTGTCTGAGTTTCTTGTTCAGCTTTTGTTTCTTGAATCTTCACCTTTGCCCAATTGTTCTCTGACATTTCAGTCCTGTATAAACATATTGGTTTCTGTTTCAGTTTTTAAACCTGGCCACCAAGCTGTGCTCTGTGTGATTCACTTAATTTTTTTCCTTTTGCCACTCACATTCCCTCTCTGTTGTTGATGGTGACTGGAAAATAGGCATACAAAGCATTTTGCATTCTCTGAATGCACCACACAGTAATTCTGCTGTCTGAAAACTCTGTAATGTCAATAATTGATGCACTTGAGAAGTGGTAATTAAATTAGTTAATTATGCTGGTAAAATTACATGCAATTATGTGACTGCAGGGTATGTTTAGTAAATTAGGCTTTCCCATACTCACTACATATTGTGGTGCCAATTTTGTTCCTTGATGATTAGGTAGCTTTTGATACTACTTAATTGATTTAATACCTGGATCTTCATTAGCCCTCAATTGCTATGCAATGTATGTCTGACATTTTTCTCTCTGGTATTTTACAGAGTATCGTTCATCCAAAAAAAAAAAAAAGTCAATCTATGTACACACACATTCCTTTCAGATGCTAAAGCATCAAGACTTCAAGGGAAATATTCTGTTCTACAAGTGTATTGTGGTGACTCACACGCTGGTGTACGATGCCAATCAAGTAATTGTCCCTGGACACCCTCTAAACCAAAATGACTGATTTTCATTTATTTTTCTCTTGAAAGATCAAAATAAATAGATGTGAAGAGAAACTGGTGTTGTGACAACTGGTTTAATGAAACTCGTTATCTTTTGGAAGGTGCAGTGAAAGGTTATTAAAAGGTGACAGTAAGTCAAATAAAATTTTCTAGGGGGTCAGACCTGATTGGGTTCAGCCCACAGACGGAACCTTTTCAAACCAAAGGTGTATGGAGTTCTTTGGTCACGCTGGCTGAATATTTTGCTTGTCTGAATTACCTCTCAACAGATGGATACCTTCATCTTGGCTATGGTAACTCCCAGAAACCTTTTGCAGCGCTACATGCACATGTACACATGCTCTCTGAACTTATACTTCAGGGAATGATTGTAGGGCCTGGTCCCTTCCTTGGACAGTAGGTGAAATAAAATCCCAGTATCTGAGGTCATAGTGGGTTTTTTACTTATTTACTCTCCTTAGAACAGAATCTCCATGGGGGTAAAAAAACTGCTCATTTGGGGCTTGTTGGGTTAAAAAGCATGCAGCATTGTCTGGCTATATCTGAGCCCCGCTTAGTTGTGCCCCAGTATCCAGAACAGAGTGCCATCTGAGTGACCCAGGCAGATAAGAGCGAGATGAGCACAGCCGTCCGTACAGCCTCCATGATCTAGTGGCAACAACTTAACCTCCGGAGGGTATAATCTCCCTCAAGTGACTTCCAAGCATTAGAAAATGATGATGATTCACTGTCTAGTACTGATGTAAAGCTTCTGGGAACTCCATAAACATACAGAAATAAAGGAGATTCAGCTTGCATAGCTCAGTTGCTGTGAGGGTCTCACACTTCTCTTTTCTGTACCTTCCCAATGCTATTCACCAGAGTGCCAGGGAAGGCAAAGACGTTACACTGATGCCAATACACAAAAGGTGGTCCATGAACATGCACTGTGAGGAAAACACAGGCAAAGGGGCTCTGAATCAGGTTGATAGCATTGTCACAGTCTTTTACTCTGGAAAGGAGAACACGCATTTTTGTTCTTATGTCTGCCTTTGCTATCCAGGCTCTGGTTTATGATGGACATAATGTTAACCTACTGGATTGATAATCTATACTACTTCTATTTAGAAACTACATTTTGTTTACACATTTGATTTCTTTTCTGTGTTCCAACCTTGTCTCGGTGACGTTTCTTGTGCAAATTCTCATTTTTCTGTGAAATGTAGTTTTGGCCCAATTGCCCTCTTTACAGGACAAATGCACAACTTGTGTTTAAACTTTACCACCTGCACTTCTTTGAATGGGTTCATCCCCTGATTTTAGTGTTTTCACAGTGCTTAACGTCCCATGGAGCAATGGATAGGATGGATTGGTTCCTAACATATGTTTTGACACCCTATGCATGGTTATTAATGGATTTTAAGAGCTGAGACTATAATGCGTAAGCACAGAAAATCCATAAATTCTGAAAATGTAGGGCCTGCCTGAGGATTTCTGCAGAATTGTCCAGAATTAGTTTACAGGAAGAAAAAAAAAATCTTGCCCTTTTGGATACAAAAATATCAAAGTTTCTTAAGATAATAATGGAATTTGCTACATGGGGATAAAATTGGGTTTTATATTTATAGTGCTGTCCGTGGGCACTGCTTCTACACTGAGGTTTGTAGAAACATGATAGGAACTGCAGGATTTTGAGGGACTGTATGTGCTTATTCCAATACCAGCAAATGCTGTTCAATTTAATAAGATAATAAATATATTTTGAAAAACCTCAGTTGTGTCCTATGATAAGAGCTGCTATTAAAATGTTAAGGAGTGAAGCCAAGCAGAAGAAGGAACAAAGAAAAAACCTTTTGCAAAAATTGTGCAAATTTGGAGGGAACCTCCCTCAAAGATTTCTTTGGGTCATGGAACCTCTGTGGACTTTTAATGGCCCTACCTGTGTGTCTGCTACAATACCACCTGCTTTGTTTGGCAACCTTGAATACCCATAAACGTTGTGTTCAGTTTTCATGGTGTGTGTGTGTGTGTGTGTTAGAATACAGATGACAAATAGGAAAGATCAAATGTAAAATATTTCTAGTAGAGAGGGGCTGAGGAGATGGGTAGGAACTTTCTTCACAAGAAACTTGACTTGCAGCATTAAGAAGTCAGTACATCTAAAACACTCTATCTTTATTTGGCACATTTGTGTTAGCAAAGCTGGCATGCTACCTTGTCAGCTGGCGTAATGCCATCCCAACAGATGGGCAGGACTAGAGGCAGCCAAGAGACAATGTATGAGCATCAAATATGTGTGTTGAGGGCAGGATCCCTAGGCAAGAGTGTTGAAACGTCTGTCTGTCCTGTGCTTCTGCGCCTGTAGTTAAGGAGATATGCCATAAGTATTCCTGCTCTGAACTGGATTAACTGCAGAGGGATAAGACTCACCTTCTTCATCCAATGCAAGATGAGCTTTTGGGTCTATTGAATCATGATAAGTGTTCTGCAGGGTGTCGGGAGAACACTGGGGAATCCCAAGGTGTACTCATGCATCTGTTACTTACTGAGATATTTTGAACTAGTAGCTTTAAATATACCAAATTCAGAGGCACTATGTATGTTAGACTCCCTTAGGTATACTTACACACACATACCAAAGTGCCTGAGTGTAAAGAGTTCCAGCTGGTGTAACTTACGTACTGAGTAGCTGAAAGAAGCTGTAAGAGAGTGTAAGCTAAAACTGAGGAGACCTACTGTAACTTACATACTCTTAAAAACCTTGTAGTTGCATTTACACCACATTCGCCACAGTGGCTTCTTGCCTGCTGGCTAATTCAGACTTAGATGCCTTCACACTGTTGGGGTATGTTTACATTGCAACTAGACATCTGCAGCTGGCCTCTGCCAGCTGATTCGGGCTTGCGGGGCTGTTTAATTGCGGTGCAGATGTTCAGGCTCATGCTGCAGCCCAGGGTCTAGGTCCCTCCCACCTCGCAAGGTCCTAGAACCTGGGCTCCAGTCTCAGTCTGAACATCTACACCCAGGGCTATCCCTAGCTATTCTGGGGCCCTATGCAGCTCCCCGTGGGGTATGTGTGTGGGGGGTCCCAGGCCTCCATGGGAGGGTGAGGGTAGGGCTGGCTTGTGGAACAGGAGGGAACCAACCCCCAGCAGTCACCGGTGGCACAGCTGGGGCTGGGTCGCTGCACTTCTCGCCTCTGGTGAGTGCAGGTCCGGCCCTGCTGCAGTCCTCAGGAGAGTGGGGGCGAGGCTGGGGCGGAGCTGGGTCAGGAAGAGGCGGGGAAGGGGCTGGAAGAGGCAGGGTGGGGTGAAGCAGGGGCGGGGGCTTTGGGGAAGGGGTGGAGCGGAGGCGGGGTGGAGGCGCAGCAGGGGCTGGGGTCCTGGGGAAGAGGCGCAGCAGGGGCTGGAGCAGCACGCAGCTGCACAGGGCACCAGGAAATTTAGTGCCCCAAATTTCCTGGTGCCCTACGCAGCTGCGCACTTTGCATATGGGTAAGGACGGCCCTGTCTACACCACAGATAAACAGCCCCTTAGCCTGAGACTCGTGGCATGGGTCAGTTGCAGGTGCATAATTGCAGTGCAGACATACCCTTAGACTCAGCCCAGTTCAGAGGTGGTTGAAAACAGGTTTATAAATTAAATAATAGTAAGTGGGTGTGAGTCTAAGGGCCAAATTTTTAAAGGTATTGAGATGCCTGAAGATGCTGATAGGAGCCTCACGGGACTTACAAAAATGCCTCAATGGGAATTAGGTGCTGAGGTGCTTTTGAAAATCCCAATAAGCACGTAGGCACCTAAATATTTTTAAAAATTTTACCCTCAGTAAATTAGTTTGTGTGTGTAGAAGGAGTATTAGTTGATGTAAGATACTCAGTGTGAGGGGCTGTAAGAAAATGTAAGGCCTTGTCTACATAAGAAAATTGCATCAGTTTTTATCTTGAACTGACTTTTAAACTGGTGCAAACCCCTGTATGGACACTCTTAGTTCAGTTTGACTGACTCACTTTGGTTCAGTTTAAACTTATTTCCAGTAGACTTCTTTAGATAAAACTAGTGCAATTTTCTTGTGTAGACAAGTCTTAAATTACATCAGTTTAGACTCCCTCTAGAATTAGACTAACATCTGAATTTGGCCCACTGAAACTGGTGAAAACTTATATCTATAGGACAGTATAACAGGACATTTTGATAGGAGGCTATCGGGCAACCTTATGTAATGAGCCCGGTGGAGGGGGGGTTCTGAATCAGAACAATAAGGAGAGGCAAAATTGTGTTTTATCTCATAGGGTGAAGTAGAAATCAATTAAGAGGGGAATAATCACAAGTAGATCAGTTAGTTGTTTTAGCAGGAACTGCCATTTAGGCTTACACTGTAAATTACTGTAGCTTTATTGTTATCTACTATATATTAACTACTGTTATATTAATTAAACTCACTTTATAGGTAACTATATTTACATTTATGAGATACAGAATTTTGAATTAGAAAATACAATGCACTAGAACATAACCCCCCTCTGCTATACATTCACTTCTCAGTTCCTCACTTTTCAGCCTCTGTAAGCCCAGAGTTTGGAGGAAAAGGTCTTAGGGTGTTTAGTTGTCTCTTGAGGAATCCTCGTGTGCAATCTTTGTTTATTGTTCTGAGTTCACGTATTCCTTGATGCGATGTGTTGGCTTCCAGATTGAACAATTATCCCCCCTTGCTCCTTTCCGGCTTTTGGTCTCTGACAGTTTCTCTATTCCTGTCACTTCATCTTGTGTACCTTAAGATGCTGTCCGGATGTTTTGTTTTACAGTCCTTGCTATTTTCTTTCTTCTGCTACAGCTCACTTCCTCATTTCTTCAGTCTGCTTCTCTTTTTAATTTCTGTTTCTTTAATTGCAGCTTATTTTCTTCACATTTAATTCTTCTTTATTCGTCTCATAATTTTCTAACATTTTTCTAATAGTTTCTTAGATTACTTAGAGACTCTTTAGTTATTTTTCCTCTTGTTTAACTGTACTGTTCTTCCTTTAACTTTCCCTCTTATACCACTGTCTTTCCTCTTTCTAGGGACCGTCCCTTTTGTGGCTACCCCTGTTCCAACTGTCAGTCTTTGCTCTCCCTCTTAAACTGAACTTTCTTCCTCTCAGCTTTGTTTCTGGTGCCACTCTGGCCACTGCCAGGCAGTGGCCACTGCATGGGAGGGACATGTGAGGTCAGATGCCCCCCTGATTTCTTCCAGGGTTTATATGTCCTGCCCTGAACCCTGCTGCATACAACCAGAATCTTTAAATAGTGCCCACACCCCACTATCAACAGTTATGTGTTGTCTCTGCTACCAGGGCCACTATCCACTGGCTCCGCACTTACTGCATCCTTTTTTTCTGCTGCTAGTTGCTACCTTGCTTGCTACTGGCTTATCTCTCTCCCCCAATCCTGAGCAGCCTCCCTCCAGACTCCACCAGCCATTTCCACGGCTGCCTGTTTGGCCTGCTCACACCAGCGCTCTGAGGGGGAAGCTGCTACCTGCTTTACCCCATAATTTTTTTCCTTTTTTTTCTTCCTCTTACCCCCACCCCAAAAATATCCCAGGTTCGAGCTCACCCTGCTTCAACTGCGCCAGAATCCTTGGAGTTCTCAAGACTCTGCCCAGAGCAGCTGTTTTGGATACCTTTTTTTTAAAAAAAATTCTTAACACTATGAGCTAACTTGTGCCGCTCCTGTTGCTCTTTTAGACCCCACGCAGGTGGGGCATTACACTAACAAGGGTTTGGGACTTGCAATTCAACGAAGAACCCAAAGTTGTGAGTAGCAGCAGAGACACTTATACATTAATGAAGCCAGCACTTTATCAGTTCATGTGTGGAAAGTTCTCTTTCCAACCAGGGAGTTTGGGTGCAGGGTGTCTTTTTTTCAATAAAAGATGAAATTCTGCAGAAGTTGAAGTCCGTCACCCGGAAAAGCTTCCTACTTGCCATAGGTGAGTGGATCAGTGAATTTTTTAAGCTCCGATGGGATCAATCTAATCTAATCTGTTTAATTATTTACTCATTGCTATTATCTTATCACCTTCTCTTGCCAATGGATATCTTGAATAACTTGGCATGAATAGCAGTATATGAAACCATATAGTATTCTGTTAATTTTAGTTAATAGTACTACAGCTAAACTGATGATGTTTATTCAGGTAGCTGCACAACTAAATTATTCCAGTCCCTATAAACATAAATCATATTGTTGCCTGGGTTAAATAGTTCTTATTGGTCTGGATGGCTCATGAGACTGATGATAGGTTCAGTATCCTTTCTTCTCTGGGGCATTGATTTGAGTCTTGCCCGCAGACATCAGATGGCTGTTTATTGGCTCATGCAAATCACTTGGTCTCTATCCAGTTCCTAACAGGTAGGTGTCTAGATATATAAAAAAAATAACCACCGTCATCACCACCACCCTTACTAGCACTCCTGGAAGAAAGGCTCCAGATTGTAGAGACATGAAACTTGCTGTTATTGAAAGATGAAATCAGATCAAATACCAAAAGTGGCCTTTCTGCTGCAGGGAATTTAGTCTTCATGAGTCTTGTATTTATCTACAGAACATCATGAGCAGCCTCAGGACAAGCTTCCACATGTACCCCATCAACATGCCTCCTCTCTATCCTGGAGGAAGTGCCCCACAGCTAGAGGTAGGGGAGAGTAGTTGAAAAATATCCACACTCATGCAGTCCTAAGCTTTGACTATAAGCTAGAGCTGTTAGGTAGGTAGTGATTTTTGTAATGTGGATACCAGTGTGACAGTTCAGGGGTGAGCTGCATCTGTGATTTCTTCCCCCAGTCTCTCCTTTGGACACACTTTTCAAGTGACACTCTGCCTATGCTTTTCCCAGAGTGGAACTCCATGGTTCACCTCCCATTAGACTGGGTCATCTGGTGACAACACTTTCTAGTCTCACTGTACTGTCACAGTTACACGGCGAACAGGGCCTTATATTCTGTTAGAGTCCCTTACAAGTGCACCTTTCAGGAGACAGGTTTTGGTACTGTCAGCTTTCTCCAGGTGGAACACCTGTGGTTCTACCACTCTTAGACTCGGTCCTGGGGTGGTAGCCCGCCATCTCCAATTGTGTTAACAGGACAGACCCGGCTGTATTTGGTACCTGCAAGAAACTTTCCTCCAGGAGCTTGTGACCAGTAGCTGACTAAAGTAACTCAAAATAGCTCCTTCCAAACAGACATCTTGTCTATTCACCCATGAGTACATAGCAAGCAGAGAAAAGGGTTAAAACAAACAGTGCTACTAAACAGAACTAGCAAAAGTCTTGCCTCAGACACATCCCACAGGGTGTGAACCCAACTGCCTTTTTACCTTCTCTGCCCCTTGTCTCTCTTTGTTAACATCTCACCTCAGGCAGCTGCTTGCAACTCCATCCTCTTCCCCTTTTCTTTTTTCCGAGGGGTGATTTTAACTGTTTATGGTCCTTTAGATCTCTAGTCTCTGGCCTGGGCAAAACAACCATGAAACCTTTGGCAGGTGCCTAGAAAGAGAGCACCTTTCCAATTAATGGCCTAGCCATTGATCTCTTAGCTCCCTTGAAGTTTTTTACCCAGAGATATTTTATCTCTGACCATTGTTTTGCTTTTTGCTTGCTCTTCCTAACAGCCCTTTTTGATTCAGCTCCATGTAGTCAGACAGAATAATCTCAAGCAGGTAAACTGAGGTACAGATGTTATCTTCCTTATTCTCTACAACCTGTCCAGAAGAAACTGAACCAATTTATTCCATACAGGCTACAGAAAAGCAATCAGATGGCAAAAAGAGTTTGGTCACGACTAATCAAGGGTGGATTTAATCAGGTCACCACGAGCAGAAAGATTCAGAATCCTGAGTGATTCACTTTCCTTTCTCCACTCGTTCCATTTAAAAAAACAAAATGGAGATGTCCTGGCTTGGTAGGATTTTATTTTAGCATCAGAGCTGTACGAGGAAGGAATCTTTCATTGAATACACTATATCAAATACAGTTATCTGCACTGAGAACACGGTCAGTTACACATCCCTTAAACCTAAAAGAAAAATAGTTTACTTATCTGTAATCCTCTGCGCAGACTTCTGAGGCATCATTTTTGATTTCACAACATCACAACAATCCACCTAGATTCCTAAAGCTCCACATATAGCACCACCAAACCAAAACTGTCTTAACAACAAGCTTTCTACCAATACATCCTTGTCACTTACATTTCAAATTCTAATTAGTGCCAACAGCTGCAGACAATGTTCCCTTTGAAGCAAAAATGTAGCTGCTGGATGCCTAGCAAGGAAAAATGAATGTGAACACCAGGACACCACAGAGTAGGTACAATACAATTATATGTTTGTTTATGTATGCCACTCCTGATCCATCACAACTTGTCTATTATTTGAACTGCGTTCAAAGATGGTTCCATTAGATTGAGTACAAGTCCTCAGCACAAACTAAAGATGCCTATTTTCTGTTACAGCTCCTCTTTCATCTCAGTTTCTTAATGGTTCTTGGCTGTCCTCTCTCTACTTTCCTCACTTCCTTTCTTCATGCTAATGCAGTTGATCATGAATGCTGAAAATTCAATACAGTCCTTATTTTATCCCCAATCATTTTCAGGTGGCAAATTGGGTTTATCAAATGCTGAAGCTGTATTGGTTCTGAGATCAAGATAATTAGCTGCTGGATTACTTGTGGGTACATTTGTGGTACATGTGCATACCTAGACTGGTTAAGTATTTCATCATCCAAATAACCTAGAGCCCGTTGGTTAGTGCTCTAGTCCTGGTATTACCTGATCATGTATTGGAAACCTGTAAATATACTTGATCCTCTTTTACATGGGAGGTCCCAGCAAATAGTTCTGGGGAGTTGCTCTTCTGCTCCATGGGGATGTCTTATGCACGGTGCCTCAGGAGTCCATCTTGTTATCTATCCTGTTGATTGCTGCTAGGAGACTTGGGAAGAAGACATGGACTGCAATGTCTCAAATATGCTCTATGTATCCAGCTCTATGTATCCATTATATCCAATGCTACCACTGCTGTGGAACAAATGACCCTGTGTCTGCGTGAGAATCATGGCTTGGGTAAGAGCTAGCGGGCTGAGATTAAACTGGATCGATTCCAAAGGCTCAGCAATCTGGAATTTGTGGGCTGCTGTTTGTTAAGGCCAGTACAGTGTAAATTGTTGGTGTCCAAATTTACAAGGTGCTGAGCACCCCCCGCTGCTGTTAGCTTCAAAGGAAAGAGAGTGTGCTCACCACCACAAAAGATCTGATCCTTGGGTAATACCATTGTGTTGCTATTGCTTCCTCTTTTGGTAGGGATCTCAATACTGCCAACCCTAAACTTTAAAAAATCATGAGTCAGGCCCCTAAAAAGTATGAGATTGGCTTAAAAATCATGAGAAATTATAAAAACAGTAAATTTGTGGTTCTTTTTCTTTCCTTTCTGGTTTTTGAAACTTTCAGGGGGCACTTGGGTGACATTTTCCAGATTTTCTTTGCAACTATTGTTGTTAAATGAAAGCAGTGATTCTTGTGTAATCACTAGTTTTCAGGAGCTCAGACTTTAAGTAAAACATCATATATAATACAGTTGTGATCACTGGCACAGGGGTTCTGCCTCTCTCTGGTTGTGTTCTGTCAGTTTCTCAAGAGGTCTGAAAGACATAGGCGCCAACTCCATGGGTGCTCCAGGGCTGGAGCACCCATGGAAAAAAATAGTGTGTGCTCAGCACCCCTCCTGCCCTCCTGCCCACCAGCAGGCCCCGCCAATCAGCTCCTCCCCCTCCTAGCACCTTCCATCCACCACAATCCACTGTTCAGTGGCGTACAGGAGGTGCTGGGGGAGGAGGGGGAGGAGGGGGAGGAGCCAGGGCAGGAAGAGGTGGGAGGTGGGGGCGGAATGGGGCGGGGGTGGGAAGAGGCAGGGCAGGGGTCGAGCACCCCCTAGGAACTGGGCAAGTTGGCACCGCTGCTTAAAGACAGCTATTGTTTATGAACTGATTCATTCTAAAAAGCTACATAAAATAAAATGAGGTGATATATACTTACAGTAAACTACAAGCTACTTGAGAACTTACTTATTAGTCGGACGTTCCTATCCAAGATGTTGACCCCAACCTAAAATGTGTTACATATGTTAATCTGTTTGTACTTGTGAAGAGAGTTTATGTATACAGATCACTGCAGCGTGGGCCTCTTTCTTTGTGTGTATTTAAAGAGGAAAGATTTTTGTTTCTTTGCGTAAGGAATACTTTCATTTTACAGTGTATCAAAAGTAACCCTAACTAAGCCATATAAAGGCATATCACATCTTTAGACTTTGTGACTCACTTATTTCTTGATTATATGCCAAGCACAAATTCCAGTTCTTTGTGTTTTACTTACAATAACATTAGTACTTAATTCTACAGATTCAATCAAAGCTACGCTTAATATAAAGAAAACAAATTCTTTATTTTATAGCCACACTAAATACTTTCCCCTAAAATGCTTTTGGGGAAGGTTTTTTTTTATTTATGGATTTTCACAATGTAAGAGACTTTGTTTTGGTTTTAGTGCTCGGTATTTATAGTCATGGAATGATCATTTTCTGGTTGATTTCACATTGAGCTCTCTCAAAACTAGTTGTAATAGTTCCATGCTCTTTAAATCTTTTCCTTTCTATCATTGCTGTTGCAGTATATTATGCTTAAGCTATTAACTCTGCACTCAGTTAATGATTTGTTGTTTATTTTTGTGTGTGTAGAGTATCTAAAAGCATATGACTGGCTTGTTTGTTTACAATTACGAAGTATATAAACCATACAATGAAGAAAGTAGCAAGAGTTTGTTCCAATAAGACTGCTGGAGACAGGTCAGCAAACAATGTAGCATTTTTGTTTTAATTTTTTAAAATAACTTTTTTTTTAACCAAAGGATTAATTTTGATGATTGTTGGCTGTTTATTATCATTTGTCTTTGTTCTTTGGAAGAGGGAAAGGAATAAATGCTTCTTATTTTACATATGCTCTCAGTGTTTAGAGGATTTTGCTAATTACTTACAGGCTGTTTTCTTTGACCTTTGGGCCCAGTTCAGTTTAGAGATGCACAGATGCAGAGCTTTTGCATTCCCTGAGGCTGCCCAAATGCACATTGTTCCAGGAAGGCAGTGAAATAACTGTGATCCACTTTCACCACAGGAATGCACAGCCACCTCTGCACCCCCTACATAGAAGGAAGTGCTCTTGCCTGTACAGACAGGAAAAATGGGATGAGGGAGAGAGTGCAGGCACCAGACACCCTAGTCCTTAGGTAGCAAGGATCCTTGGTCAGAAAAGTCACACCAAGCACTGACTTGGAATAGGAGGAACTGCAGAGAGCTTTCTGTGTTCCCATAGCCCCTGTGGGAGCATGAGCACCATTGCAGTAGATAACCAATCCATTCTGTCTGTGGGATGGCCACACCACAATCCCCATTGCAGGCAGATGTTAGGGCAACTCCTACTTTGTGCTTGGTTCTATCAGTATAGTTTAGAAAGACACATGTGTTAGCTGCACCTAAATTCCCAGAGCCATATGGGAACATTGTACCTGAGAACACCGGACATGTGTACCTTGCAAATCGTTGCCTTGTCCACACTTACAGGCACCGATTTAAGGATAGCATCTCTAGTCAGGACAGCACCTAATCACAGGCTTAAGTCCCATTGGCATCTATTCTTATGTGCTGCCCTGAACAGGGAGGGACCTAAGCATGTTCTTAAGTGCTTTCTTGAATCAGGACCAAAGTGCCCTGTGTCCAGGTGCCATACATTGCTGTACGTGCAACAGATCTTTTTCCAACTCCCACTTCGCTCTCTTTACACCACTGGTGTCTGTTACATCTCCTGTGCTTTGCACAGGCAAACTGCCATCTATGCCTTCTTGCTATGGATTGGCCACTCCTTTATCACATGTAGTAAGAGTTGGCCACTCCCTCCAATAGGAAGACTTGCTCCCGACAGTCCAGATCCAGTAGGAGTTATTCCAGCTCCACAGCATAGTAGGAGCACTGAGCAGAGCACTTGTGAACAGCTTTCTGAAGATGAACTGAACACAACCCCTTGTTAGTTCTTTGTGATTAACAGTTACGTATCAAGTTTGTCATTTTTGATGTTTAAAAAGTTACTAACTTTAATATTTAATATACTTAAGAGTAGAGATGGGCCTGAACTGTGAAGTTTTGATCCACATAGGAATTTCATCTAAGTGCAGAGTATTAAGATCCAGGCTTTTGGTTCAGGTTCACCTCTGCTTAAGAAGTTCTGAGAACTAAACAGTAATCAAGACATCCCCCTAGTCAAGGCAGGGCAGTGGAAGGCTCCCAAACTGGCAAGTTTCCTCAGTGCAGGGCCAGAGGAACAAGGCCACAGAAAGGTGGGGGTGAGGAGGAGATGGGTTGGGAAAAGATTAAGGGTTTGGCCAGCAGATTTGTACCTATGCAGATAAACTGGGAAAAACCCTGATGTAGGGGGAGCAAGGGGGTGGCACACACTACAGCCCATACATTGTGTTCATCTCCTTTGTGGTGCTATTGTGTGTCCTGTATCCTGCTCCCAAGCACATGTAGGTTCCCTGCCAAATGTCCCTGGGAACTAGTCCTACAAAATAGAGGCTAATACTCTCCCTCTTCCGTAAGATTGTAGAGCTGACTGTGGCTTTCAAGAGGAGAGACTTTGACACTTTTTTGGCCGTCTGTGTGTATGATGGCTGGATGTGATGGTGATGGGACAGGAAGGGATTTTGAAATGGCATCATGTGAGCTCCATAGTAGTGTGGCCTAAGGATTGATTTATTTTGATTCCAATTGTTGATTGAATATATGAGGAAATGAAAACAAAAGTACAAGCATCTATACAGCAATGTCCGTCATCTGTTTAGTGAGGGGAGTGGTAAATTGGGGTCTCTAAAAATCAGTATTTGAAATAACCACCTGGTCAGTAAAATTCAGGATCACTAACTGCAATAATGAATGCTAAACAACCAGGCAAAAGGCACATGATGTAATTATATGGTCAATGTAAGCAGTGTGACTATAAATATCTTCATACAGGCTTTTTGCGCGGGGCACAGAGATAACCATTTTTTTCTAACATACACATTTCTCAACTGAGAGAGTAACTTAGAGGTGAATACAAATTGAAAAGAAAACATCACCTGAGATTGGCCACAAAATACATTTATTCTAGTGCAGGAAGAATGTCTTGAAGAAGAAGAAGAAAACAGGATACAAACCTTCAAATTAAAATTCTCAATAACAAATTATTAAAAATAATCCTAAACCATCCAGTCAGAACTCAGAAGTTGGTTTATCAAGCTGTTTTGGGGCAGACTTCTCCTCCTAGAAAGTGAATCTCCTTTAGAGCCGTAGTCAGAATGGTAGCTCTATAAAAATTGCACCTTCTTGCTCATCCAATTGGTCAGTGTATCATATCTGTTCGGTTTATTGGAAAAAATAAGCTATTTTATTTTTGTGAGTAGTGCAGAGTCAACTAGGGGAGAATGAGGTGGATTTTAATCTAGCTCATGCATCATCCATGGAACTGTTAAATTAAGATCTAAACTGATCAGATTTATTGCAGAAGTCAGTGAAAGGCTATAAACATTGAATTCCACAATATCATCATAACAAAATCACTTTGGTATAACTATAAACATTTATTATCAGTTTTGCTGAATACAGGATAACAGTCTCAATATCCCTTGTCATGAAAGCTTTTTAAACTAATGTAAAGTGTTGCATCATGCTCTGGGTTGCCAGTCTTAGGTTCTATTACTTTTATTTACTTTTATATTGGACCATTTGTTGTCTGATGGCTCTCCAATATCTTAGTCCTCTTCCAGCCACCCGTTGGCTGCCAATGTAACATTTGTGCAGAAGAAATTAGTCTTTTGCTGGCTAGTTCAGATATTGGTTTACTAACAAACCCTACAGGTTCCATGCTCTCTGCACCGCCTACAATCCTCAGCAATCTATTTTTTGGGCCTGGATCTGCACTGAGTTTCCACTGGTAGGGGTTTGAGATATCCAGCACACAATTCTAAACTTGCTAGAGTTTTTAAACTTTCTACATTTTGAACTTGCTAGAGCATTTTTCCAGCACCTCATTAAACTGGTAAACAAAGCAGTGTTCAATTGGGAGTTTAAAGTCCAGTATTTTTAACAAAGTAAAGCTGACAACCTTTTACTTCCCCATACTGCAAGTTTTGTCAATGGAAGAAGATATTAATACAGCATTTTCTGGAAGCATTAAAATGTTCTGTTTGATAGCTGTTTTTTCCTTCTTAGTGCTCTCTATTCTTACTATTGTGTCTTTTTACTATATTCCAGTATAACAATTAGATAATAGAACTTTTAAAATAGCTTCCTTCACACAAAATGTCCCAAAATGCTTTCCAGAGTTGAACAATAGTGTTACAAAGGCAAATAATAAACACTAGTAGAGGGGGAGAAAAATTAAGAGCTGCAAGCACTAGGGAGAAAAGAGATATTTTCAGATAAGTTACGTGCACACACAGGAAAAGATGGAGAGCAGATGAGGTAGAGAGATTCAGGAAAGTGAGGCAAAGAAAGCTTTTGCACCAACAGAGCTAGGAATGTGTGAGGGGACGGAAAGGAAGCTAGTGCTAGCTGAGCAGGGAGGGACAGAGTTTGTCAGGTGGGTGCAGGGGCGGCTCTACCAATTTTGCCGCCCCAAGCAGTCGCTGCCGAATTGCTGCGGCAGCGAGAAGAGCGGCAGAGCAGCTGCTGAATTGCTGCTGCGGCAGGAAGAGCGGCGGAGCTGCCGCTGAATTGCCGTGGCGGCGGGAAGATTGCCACCCCAAGCACCAGCTTGGAAAGCTGGTGCCTGGAGCCGGCCCTGGCTGGGTGGGAGCAAATCCATGGAGAATTTTTAAAACAAGGAAGTCAGTTTTGAACTGGATCCTGTCTGAACAGAGAAAGCCAGTGGAGTTCAGTATTGCCAACCCCAAATGTTCAAAACTCATGAGCCCCTACCCCATTAATTGGCTTAAAAACCACGAGATTTTCAAAAATAAACATTAGCTTCTTTTTATTTGCTTTCTGATTTTTGAGTCTTTATGGTTCATGGTTTTTAAGGTTTTTTTTCTTTGCAACCATGAAGACTAGAAACGTTTTTTTTTAAATGAAAGCCGAGAATTCTGTATAATAACCCCACTCTAGAAGTTCGGGCTTTAAGAAAAAAATCAAATAACATGAGACTGGTGATAAAATGGCAAGAGTTGGCCACACTGGGCATTGGAGAATGAGAGTAATGTGGGCGCATTTCTTTGAACAGGCAAGAAGGCTAAGTGGTGGCATGGTGCATATCCCAAAGTCTGGGGAGATGGGAGTCAGGTCCATACATAGTCAAATAAAAGTGGGAAAGTTTGAGGAGTTCTGAGAAAGCAAGATAAACATTTAAAGGGGCCATCTCCTGTAAAATTTTGACATGCCAGGTGCAATTTTCCAGTTTTTAAGAAGGTTTGGATTATTATTTATTACGTATCAACTTTATTGATAGGCTTTTCTCATGTTAGAAGGTGAGGAAGTATTATCCCTATTTTAGAATTTAGGAACTTGAGGCCCAAGGTCACACAAGAAGTCTGTGGCAGAGGTAGGAACTGACACCACATCTACTAATTCCCAGTCCGATGTTTTAACCACAAGACCAACCTTCCTCTCTCTTAGGCACTATAAAATGTTATCTATAAAAATATAAGCCTGCCATCACAATTACAGGGTGAGCTGCAACTCTGTCCCACTCTGGTCTCTCTGAGTGTACTGCCTCAGGCGTCAGGCCTTGTGTCTTCACCTCTCTGTGGTGGAATTCTGCCATTCTCCCATATTTAGACTGTGCCCTGGGCTGCAGTACCCTGTGTATCAACCATGCTTACCTAGGAGGTCCAACTAGGTTTGGCACCTTTTTTTTCCCTTTAGGAGTCTGTGACCAGTGGTGAATAGACAGTCTTCTTCAAACTCAAGTGCTTATTTAAACAGTAAAAACAACGCATAGGATAAAACTTTATTTTAAAACAATCTCCACATATCTATCTTACTTAAAAACCCAACCATCCCCATGGTAACCTAGACAGCCCTATCTTCTTCTGCCACACCAGTGGGTACCTATCTCAGTCTGTACTCCCCAAACAACCTCCTGACCAACTCCCTGATCTCTTGAGCAGGAGTCCTGATTCAGAATGATTTTTTTTTAAATTCCAAAGTTCTTGCACTGCTCTACTTACAACACTGCTGTTTAGTCTGAATGATAAATTAAATTTGTCTAATTTATTGTTTTCTTCTGATTATATACAAATATGATTTTAATTCTCCTTGACTCTTTCTCCATATTTTATTTATACTGTTTCTCCCACTTCCTTCTTTTTTATACCAATTTTGTGCTGTTCGTTCCAACTTTCTCTGAGACCTTATCAAGAGCCCAGATCAGCAAAAATACACATGCACACTTAAACTACAGTGTCTTATCTTCAGTTTTGCAAACTTAGCTCTGATATCAGTACAAAAATTTTCTAAATCTCTGGCATGTCAGGAATTATTTGCCTAAAATATCACTTCCGTTACTCTCTTCAGTTTACACAAAAATATCCCCAGAAAGATTAGGATTTAGTTTATTTTATTAAAGGTAAAAAGAATCATTGACAGCACAAATTATGCCATGATCTATTTTTAAGTCAAGTCAAGTCAACCTCTGATGTTCAAAACAAGTCCAGGGATATGTGTGGAGGCCTTACAGTTCCTGAGCTATCATCAATAATGTTGATCTATGGTTGGGCTATTTTTTTTTATATAATGTTGGTGCAGATGGGAGTTAGACTCCTTCTCAAGCTGTCCAGGTTTCAAATCTTCTTTTTATAAATGAGACTTGTTTGTGGTTAGGGAGAGTTGGTAGTTGCAGCGCAAAACAATCCTGTCTCCTTTATAAAAGAAGTTTTCTGAAGAGAGTGGATAATGTTTGCTGAGGATGTTTCTATGTAGACAGCCCATCAGAGTCCGCAGCAAGCTTTAAACTAACACATCAAAGTGGACTCGCTGCTTTTAACAGTCTCTGGGACACTGGTGACTGCAAACCTGCAGTAAGATAAGCATTTTTCATATGGGTTATGTTTCATCACATCTACTGTGTAAAGCTTTACATTTTGAGCCAGATTTTGAAACAAGGTGGTCCAAAACCTATGTGCACAAATGTTAGTGCAATTGTGTTTCTTACGTAGGTTGTGCATTTTACTGATTTGTATGCACAGTTCTTGCATCTGTGCACATAATGGGCCTTTGGATTGTGTGTACAACTGTAAGTGCTATTTCAGTAAATGAGCACGTTGATTTAAGAGCACATTTGAGTGTACACTTTTTTATTACAAGTGTACCTCCACCCACTGAAAATTTTGCCCTTTACGTCTATGTGGTGATAATTATAGTGATACTATATCCTATCACCACTCTTCTTTTGACTTGTTAATACTATCTTCAAACACTTCTCTTTCAGGCTGAAATTTTATATATTTAATCTCAAGGCTTGTCTATGTTTACAGCACTGCAGAGATGCAATTGCACTGGTGCAACTGCTCTGCTGTAGCGCTTAGTCAAGACGCTACCTACACTGACTGGAGAGCTTCTCCCAGTCTCATCAGCATAGGTACTCCACCTCAGGTGGAGAGGTAGGTCGTATCTACATTGACAGGAGAAGTCCTTCCATTGACATAGAGCTGCCTACACTGGGAGTTAGGTTGGTATAACTGTTGCTCAGGGGTGTGGATTTTCCACACACCTGAGTGATGTAGTTATACTGACATACGTTTGTAGACCAGGGCTCGCTTTCAATGAATGATGGGCATATTTGGCCCATTATTTGGACTGACACAATTCATTTTGTGGGGAGCATGCCATTTGGGTAATATTCAGATTCCCAAATATGAGCATTTGATTCTAAAAACTGCAAGAATAGAATTTCCTTAGGCCTAGTGCACTCTTGAGCATCTCATAGCCCAGAGTTATTAAAGAGACAGCAGCAGTAGGAAGAGGATCATACTTTCAGGTATGTCTCCTGTATTCAATTCTCCCAGATCCTCTTCCTCCACCACAGTGACTAGTATGCAACTTCATCACAAGTTGTGGAAATTCTCCCAGATGCCTTCTGCCCACACACTGAGGAAGCAACTCTGCACCAATAAGTTGTTCAAGCAGAGTGAACCTTGCTGCTTGCACCAGCTTCTTTTATAGTGAATCTTGCAACTAACCAAACAATACAATAGAAGCATTTCTTCAAAGACTAAAAACTTGCTTGCACACTAACAAGGTTGTAAGATTGGAAGCCTGTGTATAACAGTGCCACCTAATGACACCTATCATACCAATACATTATTAAAGATTTAGGTACAGTATAAGTCATGCAGAATTCATTTCTGATAGGAAGTCATTTGTATTACAGGAAACATTTAACCTGTTTATGCCTCCTTATTCTCTGCTTGCTATATTGTATCAGTACTGAGTGGAGTAACAGAGCTAGAGAGACTTGTAATTTGACTGTGAAACTCCATTGCTACAAAATGCTAAGGAGGCCAAGGATTTAGCAGGATTATAAAAGGGACTGGACATTTATCTGGATAACAAGAATATCCAGAGTTGCAGTAGTTAATGTTAAAAAATTTGAGAACGGTTTAAACCAGTCTCTGACTTTTAGGAATCAGGACAAGACCACTGTAAAGGGCAGACTATCCCAAATCTTTCCACTGGTGGGGGGATTCTTGAACTTTATTTTTGGAAGCACCTCATGCTTGCCACTGCCGGAGACTGGAGCTGGAGTGGATTTGATGGACTATGGGTCTGATCTGGGATAACAATGCCTATCTTCTTATTACGTTATTTTTCTTACTCTTTTATTCCTGAGACCATTATATGATTCTGACACATGTTGTTTAGTTTGAAAACACTTAACTAGCATTACTAAGGAGACGTGTTGTATCTAGCTAGGAGCAGATAGCGCTACCCAAGTTTGTGTTTGTAAGTTTGTTCCTGTAGAGTTGGGTCCAGGGACAACAATCCCTGGGATGTGCCAGGGGAAGAGGGAGGTGAGAGAGGAGAAAGAGGAGAAGGAAAGGAAGAATGTGAGATCTGTGAAAGTGAGGAGAATGAATTTTACCTTTTGCGGTCATCAAGCTACCCGAGTCTTCCTCAAAGGGTTCAGATACAAAACAAATTGGTAATGAGCATAAAAGAACCACAGAGAGACAGAAACCTAACTTACCCATGTGCCTCATGATTCCTGCTGCTGTGACCTGCTGCTGGTGCCATGCCCCAAGGAGACTCCATAGGCCCAGTGCCTGCTGCTATCTGCAACTGAAGCTTGTGGAGAAGAGAAATTTAAAGGAGCAACGCCTCTTTTTCTCACAGTGCTCCTTTTTCCCAGCTGGCAGTTTTGAGTATCCCCGCTGCACCACAAACATAGTTGTACCAGGGCCAACCAGCCATTTCTGTAAGCCGCATTTCTTACCAGCTGATTCTTCTTGCTCAATTCATCGGATGTCTCCAGCTTGCTTCCACACTTATGACCATGACGCAAGTCCTGCCTCCACCATTCTTCATGCCTATCCCAGGAGATCATGTGCTCCCTTGGAAACAATGGAAGTCTGACTTCAGCAACTATATCCTTGCTATAGGAACTTCTTACGCTCCAGCAAAACAGAAAGCCTTACGGCTTCATTGCCTTGGTCCTGAAGGACAACGAATCTTCAAGCATCTTTCTCCTGTTACCAACTTACCGCAAGATGCAGCTCCATATGATGCTGCTCTCTGAGCCCTGGACAATCATTTTAATCCTCCGCTAAATGTTTTTGCCTAACACCTCAAATTCTGTTCCTGTGTGAAGATGCCTTACAAGCCCATCAACCATTACGTGAGTTGAGTATAACCTGTGAACAAATTGTCATGAAGACCCACGGTTCCAAGATTTATGAATAAGGCTATGGTTTAGTCACGACTATTTTTAGGATAAGTCATGGACAGGTTCAGGCAATAAACAAAAATTCATGGCCCATGACCTGTTCATGACACTAAAAATAACCATGATTAAATCTTGGGGGAAGCACTGGGGGAGGGGGAGTCATGGGGAGGCCACTGCTGGGCGGGGGGGTTGCCCGGAGTCAGTGGCACCAGCAGCACCAGCTTCCTGGGTCCGTGGACTGCGGCTGCTCTGGCTGGCTGGCTGGGGACTGCTGCCTGGGGACAGGGACCACAGCTGCTCCGGCTGCCCACCCATGGACTGCTGCTGGGGCCACCTGAGCAGTGGCTGGTGTGGCTGTCCTGGGGGCCACCTGAGCAGCTGGCCCTGGAGCCAGCTGCTTGTGTGATCCTGGGGTCAGCCACACTGGCCCCTGCAAAAGCCACGGAATCCGTGACTTCCGCAACCGTTCAACACACATGGAGCCCTGTTCATGAACAGCTCCTCATGGCAAAAGGCCTTACCTTGGAGAAAAATCATAGAAACTGCCCCACAAGTGAAAAGCGCCATCCACTGTGCTAAGTCACTTTCCATGACACCAGGTGTCTTCCAGGCTGTAGAGGTTAATGCAGTCAGATACAAGATTGCAACCCAGAAAGCTCGTAAGTCTACATCCACAGTGCCTTTACTTTCCCACACACCACATTGCTACCAGTGCTACAGATGTAGTGACCCAGTTCACGAGGCAGGCTTTCAAGGGTGTGCAGCTTAGAAATCGGTATGCAAGAAGTGCAGCAAAAAAGGGCATTTTGCTAAAGTCTATAAGTCTGTCATCAATGTTGTTTTTGAAATACTAAAAGATAATGATGGCGAAGTGAATCCTGACGGTGTTGTGAATGTGACAGGAGATCACCATACCACTCCACACTGCCAAGTGTGAGTCAATGCCCCTGAGATGAGGATGTTAGCAGATTCTTGTTTGCCTTGCACTATAATTCCCAACCAACTCTACACTATTTGCCAGCTCCCAACCTGATTTGGATCCTCCAGACATATGCCAGAGGGTACGGTGGATCTCACATCCCCATCAATGGCTATTTTACAGCTTCCCTCAAATATGAAGGCGGTATTGCCCAAGGGAAAAAAATCTATATAACCCAAAGGGAGTTTCTATTTTAGGATGGAATCATCAAAGATGATATTAGATGCAAATAGTACAGAACCTATCCTGTAAACTGAGGGTAGACTACAACCAGGAATTGTCTCTGACTTTCCAGAAGTTTTCACTGGTATTACAGATGTTGCAAAAAAAGTTCAAGCACAATATCCAGCTAAAAAAACAATGTGGTGCCTGTACAACATAAACTGTGAAATGTACCAATTTCACCGAGACAACTGCTTGAGAAGATTTGGAAACTATTCAGAGCAGGTATTATTGAACAGACTGATTCCTCAGAATGGATTTCTCCTGTTCTCGCCAGGAAGCCTAATGTGTGTGAACTTGAGAGATCTAAACTTCAGCATTGTTGTGGATTGTCATCCTCCACACAACATCAATGAAATGCTGCTCACCTTGAAGGAGGCAAGAATATTGAGGAGCAGTGATTTATCCACAGCTTAACATAAGAACGGTTGAACGGGTCAGACCAAAGGTCCATCCAGCCTAGTATCCTGTCCATCAACAGTGGCCAATGCCAGGTGCCCCGGAGTGAGTGGACCTAACAGGTAATGATCAAGTGATCTCTCTCCTGCCATCCATCACCCCCCTCTGACAAACAGAGGCTAAGGACACCATTCCTTACCCATCCTGGTTAATAGCCATTAATGGACCACTAGATGTCCTTAATGAAAGAATCCCAGAAGTACACAGCTTTCATCACTCCAGAAGGTTTGTTGCAATTCAAATGGATGCTGTTTGGGTTGGCCTCTGCAGCATCTGTATTGTAAACAAGATAAAGTACTTCAGGATCTAAAGACTTGCATAGCCAACACATGACCTTACAAGACAATGATACCAGAACACTTGCAGCCACATAGACACATATCACATAACCTGTCCCTTGTAATGAATAGATTTTTGAGAACTGACCTCATGTTGTACCTACACTTCTGAGAGTATTATTTGATTCACCTGGCATATAAAGGACAATTGGGAATGAGTCTGGTTTCCAGCTTGGACCAGAGGACACTGATGACACCGATAGTGATGATGGACTATCTATAGTAGTAGGAATTGCTCCACTGCCTACTCCCATTCCTGACTCTCCTGGTATTGCTAGAAGTGTGAGACAAAGGAGACTGCCTAAAAGATTGGAAGATTTTGTTATTGGACTTGAGTGATGGCTAGAAGTGACTGTTTCACCTTTTACAATGATTATTCTGAACAGGAAGTGTGTTGTTTTTCTAGCTAGTGCAGAGAGCTACCCCCATTTGTGTTTGTAAATTTGTTCCTAGGGGGTTCTTGTAGTTTTGGGTCCAAGAACTACAATTGCCAGGATGTGCTGGACAAGAGAAAGGAGAAAGGAAGACATAATATAAGCTCTGTGAAAGAATGAGAGGAATAAACCTTACCTTTGCTGTTATCAAGCTTCCCGGGTCTTCCTCAAAATGGTTCAGGTACAGAAAATGTGCTTGAGTAAAGCCCATATTGGCACAAACTCTGTCTAATTAGTTGGATTGTGATAGTGGATGCTCACTGGCTGTACTTGTTGTTCCAATAACTGGGCATTTTAACAGAAACACGTAAAGGGTAGCCAGAAAAAAATCTTTCACTAGGTTTGCTTCTGTGTGCTAAATTTATGACTCAGCTTTTAAGCATGAAAAATACTCACAGTACCAGGCTGTCCTGGCAAAGCCAGGTGTATCAACACTCCAGAAACCATTCTTGAGAGAAACACTGGAAAATGCACCCATTTCCCATATTTCAGTGATGTTTCGTTGTTCTCTAAGTTGTTGTATTTATTCATCTACCTGGTTAAAACAATGTGAAATGTCGAACTGTTGTTTGGAAATATGTATGTATTATTGCAGTGTATGAGATATTGGTCAGATGTTTGTTCCTGTCTCTACAGTCTGACAAGGTAACCACAGTGCTCTGAAAACCAGGTGAGTCACAATAATAATTAATATCTAGCTCTTACCTGTACTGGTTCTCGAAGGTCTTATCATTATACCCATTTTACAGCTTGGGAAACTGACCACACAGAGGTGAAGTGATTTGTCCTAGGTCACCCAGCCAGTCAGTGGTAGATCCAGGAACAGAACCCACATGTTGTGAGTGCCAGTCCAGTGCTCTGTCCACTAGGCCACACTGCCTCCCGAATGTGACAATTAGGGATGAGTCCATCTACTACAGATGGACCTTCTTGAAGGGTCCTAAATGTTTATCTAACTCTCCCACCCTCTTCACCCCCAATTATTACTATACTTTTTGCATGTTTCTGCTTGTCTAGCTTCTGGCTGAGGCCAGAAGTGAAAGAGCTGAGGTGCTAGAAAAGTATTTTGTTTTGCAACCTCTGGCAGTTCAGACAGGTAAGATAAACTTCTGACTTTTTGGGAGCTTATTCTGATAGCTCCTGAATTCTGAACATTAGGCCAAATTGTGCCAAAGTAGTGCACAGGGACTCTATGAAAGCAGCATTAGTGGTTGCCCTATAGTCTGCATGACCACTACCCATTGACTCACCAGATCCAGTATTTAAATAAGCGACAAAGAGTCCTGTGGCACCTTATAGACTAACAGACATATTGGAGCGTAAGCTTTCACCCACGAAATCTTATGCTCCAATACGTCTGTTAGTCTATAAGGTGCCACAGGACTCTTTGTCCCTTCTACAGATCCAGACTAACACGGCTACCCCTCTGATACTTGAGTATTTAAATAGTATGGATAATTTAAATAGTATGGATTACAAAGACATTGCCAAGACATTGGTAGGCTTATTCTGATTCATGGGTATATACCTGTGTATTTCTACTCTCCTTCAGTTAATGTCTTGGCTTTGAAGTTATAAGGTGCTATGTAAATGGTAAGCGGGTGAAATGCTGCAGTCCTCAATCAAAATTCTGAGTTCAGTGAGAGTTTTGACTATAAAGGTTGCAGATTTGGTCTAGTAGTATCATTTCTACTTCCTTTATGCTTGTGGACAGACAAGGGGATTGTGATATATATGCACAAGAGCACAGCAGACAAGCGGAGCAGAGAGATGACTCACTGAAGTTTGCTCTGCTACAGCACAATTGCCAATGACATGGTCCTTTCTTTGTCTTTTGTCCACTGAGGTTGGTGTTTAGATGTCCATGACAATCGCATAGTTTAGTGAAGCTGAAACAAATTCAACTCTCTCTAAAGCAACCAAAATCTTCCCTTTTATTTCTATTCAGTTGATTGTCCCTGCACACACCAAGTGCTCTGAGACCTTCGCAGACAAGTTGGGTGTTCTAGCTTCAACAAATGGAGCTATATATTAAAATAGATCTATAGCACCAGAAGAGTCTTGCATGATATTTAATAGGCCTAAGCACATTTCCTTCCATAGTGCTACTTCTATGCCACACTTGCTTAGGCCTTAGCTACACTTGCGAGTTACAGCACAATAAAGCCTCCCAGAGCGCTGTACCTCACTCACTGTCTACACTGGCAAGGCACGTGCAGCGCTGTATCTCTGTGGCTACAGCGCTGCTGGTACTTCACCTTCCCGAGAGGAATAACAGCTGTTGCGTAGTGGCTGAGACGCTGCTCCTGGAATGTAGTTGAGCAGGTTCGCACTAACTTACCTCCGGAAGCTCCCTTTGTTTTGAAACGGCACTTCCGGGTTGGAGTTCAGAGCTCCGTTCTGGGGCTGCTTATCAAGAAAACAAACACAGCTACTGTTTGCAGGCAGGGGACTCCGTTAGGAGTGCCAGCAGCAAAGTTAGCTTGGAGTGGAGAGAGGTGGCGGGGGGCGGGGGGAGGTGTTGGGGTCCGTTTCCCGAGTGGCTGCTTATCTGCTCTTTAAAAACAAACACAGCCCCTGCTGTTTGCTTTCAGTGATCAATAGAGAGGCGGGGGAGGTGGGGGTGTGTAAACTTAGGAGATAACGAGCTGACACTCTGTGGATACCCCAAAAACCCAGTCTCTCTCCCCACATGCTCCCTGTCACACTCCACCTCACCCCCCCATTTAAAAAGCACGTTGCAGCCACTTGAATCCTGGGATAGCTGTCCATAATGCACCGCTCCCAATACAGCTGCAAATGCCTCAAATGTGGCCACGACAGTGCGCTGGCAGCTGCCAGTGTGGACAGGCTGCAGCGCTTTCCCTACTCAGCTGTACGAAGGCAGGTTTAACTCACAGGCGCTGTACAGCTGCAAGTGTAGCCTTAGCCTTAGTTATTCCTGTCCTCTTGATCCACCACCAACGCCCATTGCCGTAAAGGGAAATTCATTTGTCCCTCCTGTGACAGAGTGCTAGGGGCCTAGAGCTGACCCAGCCCTCTGGTCACTAAGCCCAGGGCTACACTGGTGCGGGGGGGGGGGGGTCGATCTACGATACGCAACTTCAGCTACGTGAATACCATAGCTGAAGTCGGCGTATCGTTGATCGACTTACCAGGCCGTGAGGATGGCGGCGAGTCGATCGCTGCCTCTCCCACGTTGACTCCACTTCGGCCTTTCACGGAGGTGGATTTCTGGAGTTGACAAGGAGCGCTTTCGGGGATCGATTAATCGCGTCTAAACGAGATGCGAAAAATCGATCCCCGATAGATCGATTGCTACCCGCCGATCCGGCGGGTAGTGAAGACAAGCCCTAAGGTACTAGTTATTCTCCCACCCCCTGGAGTGGACTTAATTGGGAGATGGATGCTCAATGACTTACTTAGGCAGGGGGCTGATGAGCTAAGGAGAGCAATCAACCCATCAGCTAGGAACAGTTAAAGACAGGACGGAAATGAAGGGGAAGTTTTGCAGGGGCCAAGGAATCAATGCAGGATCTCAGGATGAGGAGATCTTTTCCCCCTCCCTCCTGTGAGAGTGGGCTAAGGGAGAAGTTCCTGTCCATTTTTGTCCTGCTGCACAAGGCTGTTCTGATGAACTGGTGGAGGGGACCTAATGAATAACACAGAGGTGCTTATAAACTTGAAAGCATCCAGCCTGTTTGTGATGGTCCCAAGGGTGGAGAAAGTAACCCTGTCATGCATCCTTTTAAAGTTACAGATATGTTAATCATTCTGTGGCACAAATTCAGTATCCTGAGTGGTTAATTACATTGTGTTGCTCATATAAAGAGGTAGTTGTTTGTCTCAGTAGTAGCCTTCATTCTGGTGGAGCATGTGATACTTGCTATGGATAAAAGGGGAACATTTAAAAATACTTATATGGTATGTTCAGTTATTAATATTAACTACATTACTAGCAATTAATGGCAGTTCTTCTTGCACAGTGGTTATAGAATCAAAGACTAATAAGCCACTATTAGCTACATTTCTCCTCTACAGGGAGTTACTTTCTTCATCTCAAATCTTTTGCTGATTTAATTTCACTCCTACAGAATATGCCTAGAAGGATTGTGTCTGACACACTTTTCTTGTGAAACAAGGTGCGGGAGGTACTATCTTTTATTGGACCAACTTCTCTTGGTGAGAGAAACAAGCTTTTAAGCTACACAGCACTGTTCTCTGGACTGGGAAAGGTACTTAGTGTCAAAGCTAAATACAAGATCAAACAGATAGTTTAGCATAAGTAGTTAGCACATATTCTAAGGCACCAGTCCAGGTAGAGTGGCCCATTGACAGTCCTGTAGTCATAGGACAAAAAGCGGGGCAGGGGTTTAGTGGGTTACAGAGTGTTGTAATAAGTCATAAATCCAGTGTTTTTATTAAGACCATGATTTTTAGTGTTTAGCAAAGTGATGAATTTAAGCACCCAGGTTTATCTTTTCTTATGTTTATATTCTCCTACACACCTGTTTAGTATGATTGTCAGCAGGAATTCTCAAACAGCTCTTATAGTGTCCTTCTTCTCTCTTATTAGTGTGCAGCAATCTTTCTCCTCCATTTTCAAATATTGTTATATATTGCAGGGTAACAGTGCCTGTCTCCTATTCTCTTTCAAGCACAACACAATCACTCGGTCCTTTACATAACAAAAGGTGTGACACAGGAGTGCTGGTAAAAGACTGAATTTGATTAGCTGGTTTTAGTCACCTGATATGGATTAGGGTTGTATCAGGCTTTCAAAATGTTATTAACTATGGGCTGGTCCACACTACCCCCCAAGTTCGAACTAAGATACGCGACTTCAGCTACGTGAATAACGTAGCTGAAGTCGAAGTATCTTATTTTGAACTTCAGAGTACTCACCGCTGGTCCACACAGCGGTGTGTAGGCTCCCCCGTCGATTCCGCCTGCTCCGTTCGTGGAGCAGGATTACCGGTGTCGACGGGGGAGCACTTCCTGGTTCGATTTATCGCGTCTAGACAAGATGTGATAAATCAAACCCAGAAGATCAATTGGACTCCTCCGACATGGTGGGTAAGTATAGACGTACCCAAAGTCACATGATTCACAGTCCAGTGGTCACTGTTACACTTTACAACCATTCATCAGCTTATGAAATAAATACTACACTTTTCTACTTGATTGAATACTTAAACAGGAATGTTCATAGAATCACAGGGTTGGAAGGCCATCTAATCCAACCCCCTGCTCAAAGCAGGACCAATCCTCAATTTTTGCCCCAGATCCCTAAATGGCCCCCTCAAGGATTGAACTCACAACCCTGGGTTCAGCAGGCCAATGCTCAAACCACTGAGCTATCCCTCCCCCCTGTTCTGCAGTAGCTTATTATGCCAGAAGAACCAGAATCCGTTTCAATCAGACTTCCATCCAATAACAAAGTTCAAAGGGTAGTATGTCATGCTACTCCTACAGAACCGTGCAACATTGCATATGGTATTTCAAGGAGAATGAACCAACATCAACTAGAATATTCTTCTGGTACATTCTATGTACTTTTGAAAATACATGTAACTATATCACTTCTGACCACGTCTTACAAGCTAAACAGAGTCAGGCCTGCTCAGTACTTGGATGGAAGAGCATCAAAGGAAAGGCTTGGGAGTCTAAGAGCCAAATTCTGATCTCAGTTTCTTTGGTGCAAATCCAAAGTATTTCCATTAACTTTTGTAGAGTTGCTGTGGATTTATATTTAGGTAACAGAATAGAATCAAGCACGCCAAGGGGCTGGAAGAGAGGGGTTGTAGCCAGACAAGCATCTAGCCCCCACACTTCTCTTTAACTTACACTTTCTTAAATCATCTTCCAGCTCCTGAGCATGTCTAAGTCAACGTATATTAGTCTTGCAGATTTTTACACTCACTAATGTGTAAATTACACCTCCTTATACCTCACTTCTGAGTCATCATTGTCACAAGTCAATATTTAGGTAATTCAACCATCTAGCTGCTGCGTCGAGGGAAGTAAGGTCTTGCAGCCCATCCTCCAATCTTCTACGTATGCACTCCTCCACCACGTTTGACCACCTGTGTCACTGTCTTGCAGTCACACTGGGAAGATTGGGCTAAGCCAAATTTCTGCTTCGTGGCAGCAATTTTGGCTGTTACTCATAGACTCATAGACTCATAGACTTTAAGGTCAGAAGGGACCATTATGATCATCTAGTCTGACCTCCTGCACAATGCAGGCCACAGAATCTCACCCACCCACTCCTGGAATAATCCTCTCACCTATGTCTCAGCTATTGAAGTCCTCAAATCATGGTTTAAAGACTTCAAGATGCAGAGAATCCTCCGGTAAGTGACCCGTGCCCCATGCTGCAGAGGAAGGCAAAAAACCTCCAGGGCCTCTGCCAATCTACCCTGGAGGAAAATTCCTTCCTGACCCCAAATATGGCGATCAGCTGAACCCCGAGCATGTGGGCAAGACTCACCAGCCAGACACCCAGGAAAAAGTTCTCTGTAGTAACTTCTAACATCCCATCGTTGACCATTGGTCCTATTTACCACTGATGGCAATTAATTGACCTTTGACTAAGATCATGTTATCCCATCAAACCATCCCCTCCATAAACGTATCTAGCTTAATCTTGAAGCCAGTTAGGTCTTTTGCCCCCACTGCTTCCCTTGGAAGGCTGTTCCAGAACTTCACTCCTCTGATGGTTAGAAACCTTCGTCTAATTTCAAGTCTAAACTTCCTGATGGCCAGTTTATATCCATTTGTTCTTGTGTCCACATTGGTACTGAGCTGAAATAATTCCTCTCCCTCCCTGGTATTTATCCCTCTGATATATTTAAAGAGAGCAATCATATCTCCCCTCAGTCTTCTTTTGGTTAAGGTAAACAAACCAAGCTCCTTGAGTCTCCTTTCATACGACAGGTTTTCCATTCCTCGGATCATCCTAGTGGCCCTTCTTTGTACCTGTTCCAGTTTGAATTCATCCTTCTTAAACATGGGAGACCAGAACTGCACACAGTATTCCAAATGAGGTCTTACCAATGCCTTGTATAACGGTACTAACACCTCCTTATCTCTACTAGAAATACCTCGCCTAATGCATCCCAAGACCGCATTAGCTTTTTTCACGGCCACATCACATTGGCGACTCATAGTCATCCTGTGATCAACCAGGACTCCGAGGTCCTTCTCCTCTTCCGTTACTTCCAACTGATGCGTCCCCAGCTTATAACTAAAATTCTTGTTATTAATCCCTAAATGCATAACCTTACACTTCTCACTATTAAATTTCATCCTATTACTATTACTCCAGTTTACAAGGTCATCCAGATCTTCCTGTAGGATATCCCGATCCTTTTCTGAATTGGCAATACCTCCCAACTTTGTGTCATCTGCAAACTTTATTAGCACACTCCCACTTTTGGTGCCGAGGTCAGTAATAAAAAGATTAAATAAAATTGGTCCCAAAACTGAACCTTGAGGAACTCCACTAGTAACCTCCCTCCAACCTGACAGTTCACCTTTCAGTATGACCCGCTGTAGTCTCCCCTTTAACCAGTTCCTTATCCACCTCTCAATTTTCATATTGATCCCCATCTTTTCCAATTTAACCGATAATTCCTCATGTGGTACTGTATCAAATGCCTTACTGAAATCGAGGTAGATTAGATCCACTGCGTTTCCTTTATCTAAAAAATCTGTTACTTTCTCAAAGAAGGAGATCAAGTTGGTTTGGCACGATCTACCTTTTGTAAAACCATGCTGTAATTTGTCCCAATTGCCATTGACCTCAAGGTCCTGAACTACTTTCTCCTTCAAAAATTTTTCCAAGACCTTGCATACTACTGATGTCAAACTAACAGGCCTGTAGTTACCCGGGTCACGTTTTTTCCCTTTCTTAAAAATAGGAACTATATTAGCTATTCTCCAGTCAAACGGTACAACCCCTGAGTTTAGAGATTCATTAAAATTTTTTGCTAATGGGCTTGCAATTTCATGTGCCAGTTCCTTTAATATTCTTGGATGAAGATTATCTGGGCCGCCTGATTTACTCTCATTAAGATGTTCAAGTTTGGCTTAATGTTAAGCTGTCTGTTAAGCCTAGTCCAGGATCTGCCTCCAAGGTTGCAAACTGGTAGGTGTAAGTTAGAGCTTCTGAAGTCTCTCAGCAAGCCTGTCACTCTGTCATCTGAGACTGGCACTGGACTGGCAGCCCTGGACATGAATGCATGAATGGCTGCTGCAAAAGGATGTAGCAGAGTCAGTTGTGGCAAGTCAGCAGGAACTGCAGGTGTGGGTCAGTGTTCCCTCTAATTTTTCCCAACCATGTGTGGAATTAATTTTGTTTTGTGACACATCACCTCCATATTGGTGCACATAACAAAATTCAGGCGGTGGGGCCAAGGGGTTTGGAGCGTGGGAGGGGGCTCAGGGCTGGGGCAGAGGGTTGGGGTGCAGGGGTGTGAGGGCTCTACCTGGGTCTGGGCCGTACCGTGCCACCCTGGCCGCAGAAGGTCCAGGCCGCAGTAGGGTTGGGGTTGAGGGAGGGGTGCCCCGGTTCCGGCAGGTCACCGGGCAGGTTCCCTGAGTGCCTTCATGGCACTAAATAGGTTGCTGCAAGGCCACGTAGCTTACAGGGAACTAAGGTGTAGGTGTGAAGGTGTTTGTTGCTTATTTGCACCTGTTGGAATTGTCGGCCTTGTGTACAGCAGGTTGTTTTCATCTGTCATAGCCCTGCATGCAGTTTTAAGAGTGATGGCATGTCGTGGAAGTTCTGGGGGAGCGATATCCACCACGTATGTTAATATGCGGCTAATGATACGGGCGGCTGTATTCTGATCTGAATCAATGAGATGTGTGGGCTGACTTCTGCCCTAAATGGCTGAACAATATTCTGAAGTCATAGGACTGAAGTTCATAGAACATTTGCCTCTGCTCCTCAGGAGACTAGCTTCTGGATCAAGACAGAGTGGGAGGTGATCTATTTATTTGAGTGTTGAAGATGGGACTGGTATGTTAGACTATGGTCCAGTATAACTCCTAATTAAGTGACAACTGGCTGGAAAGGGAGTGGACGATCTTCAACACAGACTGTAAAGGGTTGATTGACCAAGCAGTTGTTCAGATGCAAGGTTGTGGCCACTGTTGCAAAAACTCCTTATGTATTTTCCATGTCCATAGCAGAATATTTTGAGTGGCTTGAGGTTATCAGTCCAAGCCAATTTGAAGTTCTGAGACTTTAGAAAGAGTTGGTGTTTTTGTTTGTTTTTGTTTTTACTTTTTGATAAATGGTCTCACTTTTCTTGAACATCTTCTAACTCAAACACTAGCTAAGTGAAGTCTTTCTAGTGTCTTTATATTTTAGAGCAATGATTCTCAATTAGATCTACCAGCGGGCGTGTTTAAGAATTTTATGACAAGAGGCAGGCCATTTGCACAGAAGGCTGACAAAATTAAAGAAACAAACTTCAGCTGCCAATAAATAAAGACCATAATTGCAGCATAAGTATTGGTGTTTCTATCTTTTAACAAAGTTTATACATTGACATTATTACCTGTGTTTGTGGCAATCTCTAATGGGAGAGGTGACATCATCAATCTCTGGCAAGCTTTGTGAACAGCAGTTTGTAGGAGGTCAGGGCAAGATGCATGCACTGGTGAAGATGCTTCTCTGTCAGGCGATTGCGGTGTTGGTTTTTTATAATGTTAGAAAACCCAGATTCTCATCTTTTAACATCATTAAAAGGTAGATGGCTACATTCTGGCTATTTTGAAACTGGTCAGCATATTAAGTCCAGAAATCACAAAGTCCTACATCTCTGAATTTTGCCTTTAAGACATCTGAGCTCTGGAGCATTATAATTTGTATTTGAAAGGCACCTTCATTAATTGAATCAAGAACATTCGCTGCTTCAGTAAGCCAAGGTCCATCGGCAGAGACAACAAACGGATCACAAACAAAAGCAAATCCTTTGGAATTTAAAAATTCTCAAATAGCATTTTAAAATTTTTGATCAGATTGTTTAGGAATTCTTGCATCATTTTCATCAAAGTTCCATGGGTAGCGATAACACGCAATGTGGGAAAGTGCAATATCTTTCCTGTTCAGTTTGTCTGAAAGATTTCAAGATTCCTCTGAAAGGCACACGCTTTTTCAAACCGATCCCTGACACTGCTTGCATAGCTGTAGAGCTGCAAATTGAGGGAATTCAAGTGACCAGTAATATCACACAGAAAAAGCTACCTTTGACATAGAGGGGACATCATTCATAAATTCCAGCTGTCATAAATATAAAGGGAAAGGGGAGAGGGTCTGATGCAGATAAAATCCTCTTACCAGTAAAGGGTTAAGAAATGCAGGTAGCCAGACTGACACCTGACCTGGCAGGCATTTGACCAATAAGGGGACAAGATACTTTCAAATCTTGGGAGGGGAAAAGCTTTGTGTATGTCTCTTTGTCAGACATGGAGTGATCTTGAAGTGAAAAGAAATCAGTCATCTTTTCATCAAATCCTCACTTTTCTAAAGTAAGTCTAGTCAGCATAGCGAGTAGGTTTCTGTTCATTTTGCTTGGTGTGTGTTCCCTGTGTTAGAGGGCGGGGTTATTCCTTTTTTTCCCTGTAACTTTAAGGGTTTGTCCAGAGGGGGGAATCCCTCTAAGTTTGGAAATTAAGTATCCTGTAAAATAATTACCATCCTGATTTTACAGAGCTGATTTTACCTTCTTTGTTTTAATAAAATCCTTCTTTTAAGAAGCTGACTGTTTTCTATGGTTTTTAAAAACCCAGGGGGTGGGTTTTTAGATCACTGTGTAACCAATTGGTTAGGAGATTATTCTCAAGCTTCCCAGGACAGGGGGGTACGGGCTTAAGAGGGTATTTTGGGGGAAAAGATAAACTTCAAGTGGTTTCCTTTCCTGGATTCCTGTTTAAAGCACTTAATGGTGGCAGTGGAAAAAGCATTTCTCAGGGTGCAGGGAATTTTGTACCTTGGGGGTTTTAACCTATGCTGGTAAAAATAAGCTTAGGGGCTCTTCATGCGGGTCCCCACGTCTTTACCCTAAAGATTAAAGTGGAAAGGGAACCCTGACACCAGCCTTGTTGGTCTTGTTGTTTGAAAGAAAGTCTATTTCTTTTTGAAGCATACAAAACCTCTCTAACACACACCTCCAGCTTAACCAGCAAACATCATTGTGCTGCAACAGGTCACTGTATTTGGCTGAAATAAAAGAGCTTTAAAAAGACAATGTTGCAAGCTAGAAGTTGAGCATATGTCGTTCACTAATTTCATCACAATGCCCATTGTTTTTCTCAAGTCCCCAGACAATTTACTGCACAGGACAGTCTGGTGAATGATGTAGTGAAGTGTATTTAACGAAGGGTGTATTGCTGCCAAACGTGAAGCAAAGCCCTGCTCTTTCCCTGTCATGGAGGGACCTCAGTCTGTAACAAGCAAGATTACTTTCTGCCAATCTAAACCATTTTTTTCAAATAAAGCCTTTTACCTTTTCAAAAATGATCTCTCCTGTGGTGTAGGTTTCTATTTGTATTAAACACAAAAAAATCTTCCTTGAAAATTTCACCATCATAAAATCTAACAAACAGTGATAGCTGAACAGTGTCACTTAAATCACTTGATTTGGCCACTGCAAGAGACATGTATTTGATATTTTTTAAATTGGAAAGCAGTGCTGACCTACAGTCTTCGCACTGCCGTGGAACCAGACAGGCGAACTTCCTCCACACGGTTCACAACGTCATCTTTGTTTTTATCTCCGGCAAAAAGCTCCTCCATCTTTTCTAGTGTGCACTCCTTCACAAGCTCGGCATCCAGGAAAGGCTTTTTTTTCTTTTTAGCTAGTGCCAACATTATCCAAAGAGAAGCAGCTGTTGCTTTTTTCCTGTACAGTCGCTGATGTTGGGAGAATGACATTTGAAGTACGGTACGAAGACTTCAGATTTTCAATTTTGTCACGTCTTGCAACACTGCCAGTAAGATAGGCTGCCTTTGATTCAAAGTGGCGCCTCACGCTGGTGGCCTTACAGATGGATACAGTGGTTTGCCATATTAAACACAAACATTTTGCATTTAAATGAGGTGGCATCATAAAAAAAAATCCACTGTCCAGTTTGGGTTAAAAACTCTGTTTTTGCAGTCAACTCTGCGGTGTTTACTCCCACTCGCTTTCATTTTTGGCTCCATTTCCATCACTAATGAAAAAATGGGTGGTGTCCTAGCTCAGTCATAGCCGATGCTATTGCAAGAACTTAAGATCCAGTAAGCAGGGCTTAATTTGTGCTGGGGCTTGCCAGGGCTGAGCCCTGGCACCTCTAGGCTTGTCAGTTCCCAGCACCTCTGGGCTCCTGGACAGCAGTTGCTGCTCTGTGACCACCCAGCTCTGAAGGCAGAGCTGCCACCAGCAGTGGCGCAGAAGTAAGGGTGGCATGGTATGGTATCGCCACCATTACGTCTGTGCTGCTGCAGGCAGCGGAACTGCCTTCAGAGCTGGTTGCCCGGCCAATAACCACTGCTTTCTGGCCGCCCAGCCAATGCTTAATTTGTGCCCGGGCACCTCTTTCATTACAAATTAAGAAGTGCCAGTAAGTTGTGAACTGAGTGAAGATGCAGGTGAAATATATTCCATTTTTTCATAAATATTCTTGGCACATTTTTGTGGTATTCCCCCAGCTCTCTTTACTGTATTCGTATTTATATATGGGCATTTAAAAAAATAGAGAATATACTGTATATAAAGTTTGTAAAGTAATTTGAGATCCTTTGGGATGAAAAGTGAAGTAATCAGCAACTGGAAGTTTTCATTATACTATGCAAAAATCATATTCTTGTGAATAGGGATTTTTTTTAAAAGTATCTACTTATACCTAAGAAGTTTCAGTGCAGTAAAAGGAGCATAGTTTCTTTGTTATTAAACAAAGATATTTTTCTCACACTTGTAAGATTTAGTGATACATTAAGCTTGTGTGCATGATATCAAGATATTGGCTCCAGCATGTGTTCTTACAACCTTTGTAGTTTGTGAGGACATAACTAGATACATTTTGTGAAAGAAACTCAAAATGTTGCTGTCTGTTCCAATGAACTGAATACATTTGGTTCAGGATATCTTGCTAGAACTTGTGCCGCAGCCTTGTCTCTGAAGGCTCTTGGAGTTCAGAAGTGAAACCATCTTCCTTTTGTTCAGCAATCAGCACAGAATCACGTCTGCAGGCTTTCACATGCTCCTAATGTCCAGAGATGCTGTCATCATCTAGTGCCGAATAAAACACCAAGATCCCTGGCTAACATCATCCTTTGGATTTCCTGGCCCAGTGAACAGCTGCCCCTCATTGCAATTTGCAGTCAAGCTAAGGAACAAAGATTGACTCAGTATAGATCACCTACAGGCACTACGCTTGCACAGGTCAGGCCTGTGCTTGACCATTGCTGCCCCCTGAGCCTGATCTGAATGAAAGTTCACCTGGGCTTATGCCTCTGCTGAGTGTGGAGAGGTGGAAGTTTCCATTGGACTCTCAGCCAAAAACTATGTTCCAATAAGGCCAAATTTGCAAAAGGGCAAAGACCAAAAAGTGGTGGTAGCACAGTTGTTTGTTTGTTTGTTTTGTTATGAGTGCCCAAAAGTGTGCTAGGCCTTGCACCTGACTCCCCTGTTCCTTTTGTCCTTTCTTTCCTGTAAATGTCTATGCAATTTATATCATAGTAATAACATTCATTTTTCTGTTTCTGGTTCCCAGTTATAGTTAAATACTTTGCAGCCAAGCAGTACCTTTTGTCTGAAGATCTCAAAATACTTTAGACACACTGATTCACCTCCAAGATGAATAGCTATTGCATCCATTTTACAAATGGATTAACCGCAGAACAGTTACCTGACTTTCCCAAGGTCATGTGGCAAGTCTATGCAAAGCCAGGAATAGAACCCAAGTGTCCTGACTCCCAACCTCCTGTTCTAACTTGTTGTCTCCCTGTTAATAAAATGTTCTACAAATATAGCTATATAATAAGATTCCAGGATTGTCACTGTCTATCACTCTGAAGCCTAGAATGTCAGTTGAGTCGGTCTGAAGTGATGGAAGCAGCTGCAGGCATGGTTGAGAGCTCGTTTTGTTTAGAATGTCACCTGGTTCAGTCATCACTGAGATTCATAGTCTGTTACTTTCCAGTTTTTAAATTCTCCAGCCATTTTCAGTCTTTTACACTTTACACCTGTCCGACAGCACAGGTTTTCACCTAGTCATGAATACAATCCATACAAGTATAAATTCATAAACTATCATTAATTTGTTTAGGTTTCTTTTGGCCTATATCACTAGCAAAAATAAGAGGGCCAGGCCCTGAGGTTCAAAGTCAGGCAGAGCCACTGCCTCTTTGTATGATTTTTGGTTAAGCTGTTGGACCTTCCTGTGCTTTACACAATAGTGTTGTAAATGTAAATAACAGCAAGACGTCGCTGCAAAACAGATACTGTATCGGAGCTGGATTACTTGAAATTACTGTGAGTAAAAGCAGTAGTAGGTCATGGTTGAGGTCCTTCATCTGGATGGAATGATTCTAGATCTTGATTGCATTCCTCTGTGGTTATGGTAAACATGAGTAAGGCTAGTTGTGAATTTTCTTTTTCAAATGAAATATCATTTCAGCCTCAGGGCTCAGAGGGTTTTTGACACTGTACTATTTATAAAAGAGTAATTGTTGTTGGATGTCCTAAGAGGAGGTCTTGTGTCGGGGGGGGAGGGGACAAAAGGGTGGGAAACCAAGTGAGCCATGACTGTGGTGCTCCCCGGAAGCCATCATAAATGTCCGTCTCAAGTTACTTTTTCATGTGCTTTGCCTCTGTGTTGAGAATTAAAGAAACAGAACAAGCTCCAGCCTGTGCTTGACCATTGCTGCCCCCTGAGCCTGATGTGAATGAAAGTTCACCTGGGCTTATGCCTCTGCTGAGTGTGGAGAGGTGGAAGTTTCCATTGGACTCTCAGCCAAAAACTATGTTCCAATAAGGCCAAATTTGCAAAAGGGCAAAGACCAAAAAGTGGTGGTAGCACAGTTGTTTGTTTGTTTGGTTTGTTATGAGTGCCCAAAAGTGTGCTAGGCCTTGCACCAAAATCACAGATACAGTAATTGGGTAAAGCCATCACCTCATGTACAGAGAATGATGGGAGATCAGCATCTCGCCAGTCTGCCATTCTTCTTCCTGAAACTTCTGGTGCTGGGGTAAATCAACATAGCTTCACCGACTAAAGTGGAGCTAGACTGGTTTACACCAACTGAAGATCTGACTCCTGGATCCCAAGACCCTTTGTCTTCAGGGACATTTGCATTGGTGCATTTGTAACTCAAGACCATCTGAAAGCTGGTCTTAAACAGAGCCCAAAAAAGAACTTCTAAATCCTTCCGGTCAGTTTGCTGCTTACTGGAGGCCACATTGTGCCTGACTGCATCATAAGTACATAGGGATTGGAGGAAGTACAGAGTCCTCCTTCTTCTTCTTCTTGACTCCTTATACAGTAGAGGTTGCCAAATCATGGCTCGTGAGCCACATGTGGCTCTTTTACAGTTAAAGTGCGGCTTGCAGTGCCCTGACCCCCCCCCCCCCCGCCATTCTCCTCCTACCATACTGGGGTGAAGGGAGCTTGGGGCTTCTGCCCTGTGGCAGGGTGGTGGGGTTAGGGGCTTCTGCCAGAGATGACTGGTGCCTGCTGGGCGGGGGGAGGGGACACAATTTAAAGGTTTGCCCCCCCAACAGCTTGCATCATGCCCTCCCAGGCATGCCACTGTCTTATCCTCAGCAGCCCCTCTCTGCAGTTCCCAAGTTTTAGCTCCACATGGGGGGGCAGCGGCAAACAGGTCAGAGCTGCAGGGAGGGGCCACTGCTTTAGCTTAGTGGGGAGAGGCAGCAGCAAAAGCAATGGCTCTCCTTGAAGCTCTCACCTGTTTGACACTGGGTCCAGCAGCTGCCGTGAAGGGTGGGGGCTGGGCAGCACCATGTGACTGAGCAGAGCCAGAAAACCCAGGCAAAAATCCCACCCCACACACCTTGCCTCTGCTTTTGCCCAGCGGGATAGGGGCCTTGGGGATTCAGCCCCTCAGGGGGCAGGCCTGCCAAGTATTAGGGCATGCCTGCTGAGTCTCGGGGCTTCAGCCCCACGGGGTGTCCCTGCTGGGGTTTGGGGATTCAGCAGGAGCAGGGCAGAAGCCCCAAACCCCGGCAAGCACCACCTGTGCAGCTGGAGCCCTGAGACCTCCGTCCCCTCAGAGCTGAAGCTCGGAGCCCCAGTAGATGTGCCCTCCGGTGCTGAAACCCCGTGCCCGGCAGGTGCGTCCCGGCTCAGACGTCTGAAGATTGTCATATGTGGCTCAGAGGGTCAGTAAGTTTGTCCACCCCCGTTATACAGCAACAGAGCACAATTACAACCCCTCCATATTCTCTCAAAGGGGCAGGTGGGAGATGGAGCCATGCACCCTCCCCCCCCACACACACACACATTCCAATGTGCACTAGCCAGCGAGCTGCCCAGATGCCCAGGTGAGAGTGTGCTGCACCTTCTGAAAAGGTGTAACATTGGGCATGCTCTCCCTGTGAGTTTGGGAGCTGTGGCAGGAATTGTGGTGGAAGAACATGAGAAGAAGCTATACGTGGTTTGTCGGTGTTTTTGGTATAATTGTATTTATTGTGTCCTATTTGCTTTAACTTGAGATGTTTTTTGTGCAAATTAGCCCCTAACCAGGAAGACAGGAGAGGGAATGAAAGATTTGCTATTTTAGAGTAGCATGACATCTAACTTGTAAACATCTTTGTGAATGACAGGCATAAGGAAGAGAAGGAAAAAGGAATTGTTGTGGCATCAGTCCCAATAACTTCCAAATTTCTTGGCATGTTATTTGTATGTAGAGCTATTGCCTGATGTGTCAGCTTTGTCTGACTGTATGTCTAATATAATTCCCTTAAGGATAATCTGTGCTGCGAATACAGAACACAGAGGGATTGCGGTTGTAGCTGAAATATTCCATACATCTAAGCACGCTACTCAAACTGAAATTTACAAAGCATGTTCTCAGTATGGGAATGTTCCCAACTACTTCAATTGTTAAAAAGATATATTGCTTCTCTCATCCTTAGATCATCCTTTGGCACACACAGAAGTGCTATTACTTGGCTTTCTAAATTTAGTAACGTTAGACACCTCAAATTATAAATGTAATGCTCTACGAAACTGACACTCCAGGAGAGAGAGAGAGAGAGAGAGAGACTTTTTCTGGCTCTTGATTGGTTCTTTCCTGAGAGTTTTTGTTTCATGAAATATATCTGCTTTCTTTAAACCATTAAAAAACGGAAAACTATGCTAGACAGCCTCACCAAGGCAAGTTGGCCTGGAAAAGGAAATGAATGGAGGAGGGGGGAAAACAGATGTAAAGCATTACTACTACTGGGCTAAGATATGGTACCACTCCACAGTGAGGAACTAACTGGACTGTGACCAAGGACATAGAGAGTTGGCAGCATTTTAGTTCCTAATACAGAGCCAAAGCTTTCATGAAGGCCGAGCATTTGATTTGAGCATTGATGTAGAAATGATATATGATGGCATATTGTTGTTTACTTCTAGTTTTCAAGTAGTTAGTATATCTTTAAATCTCAAACTGAGTAAGAGGAAATAAGAGGAAGAAGCTTACGTGGTCATCTTTTGCCTAGTAGTCACAGTGGCAGAGAATCTGAAGATGTGAGGCAGTTGATATATAAGCAAAACTCCATGTCCATCATTTTAATAAAAGACTATTCTTTTGAGATAAGGTGGTTTGACCTCACAGCACTTAACTACATTCTCTGCACCTGTGATCCTGCAGAGGTGACACAGTTCCAACCGCTAGCACTGTGATGGGGTGTCCACCCCACACTGCCCTGTAAGGGATTAATGGCATGCTAGCGAGGCAGCACAGATAGCAGCCAATAGGAGAGGGGCTGTGAGGAGCAGCCAATCAGAGCCAGGCAGGCCCATATAAGAAGAGCTGCAGAGCGGGTTCAGTTGCTCCCTGGAGCTTGAGGAGTGAGAACTGGCTGCCTTGCAGGAGGAAGAATGCTAGAACCTTGAACAGAGCAGTGCTGGTTAGGATCAGGGGAGTGAGAGGAAGTTCCTGCCTGGCTGATAAGACTGGCATGCTAAGTCCCTGAGATAAGGGCAGAGAAGGTGCTGGGTCTGCAGGGAAGTGGCCCAGGGAAGTAGACTGAGAGGTTTGAGGGGGCGCAGCACATGGCTGCCATCTACAGGGTCCCTGGGCTGGGATCTGGAGTAGAGGGCGGGGCTGGATTCCCCCCCCCCCACTCACCACTGAGGAAGTGGCTGGGGTGTCGGATTGTGGGACTGTAGCCCGGAAGGGGGAGCACAGAGTGTGGCACAGCCGGAGGGCTGTGTTCTGAGAGGATGCTGCGGTCTTTAGAGTGACACGGGTCCAGGAGCAGAAGTGATGGCAGGCGAGACATCACTGAAAGTCGGCATACCTACCTGTGCAGCTGATCTGCAAGATGACCAGCAGGAGGCGCTAGCATGGTGAGTTGTCCCCTTCCATCACAAGCACTATCACAATAAATCTGGATCCAGCCATGCCATTTGCCTGTTTGGTTCTTATCTCTGATCTGCCAGCATAATTCTTGAAATGACCTGGAGACCCACTACTGCTGGTATTTAAATTCTTCATTCTCAATCTGATATCTACGATGAAAAGCATGTATTAGAGCTAGAAATTACTATTCCTTCCCCAGAGAATCCATCTAAACTTCCTTCTTTCCTGAAAATGCAAATGTATTTTCTTTCCAGTATTGATATCTCAGCTCCTTTACAAGTATTGCTGAAGTACTTTCCTTGCCTTTGGATCCCTGCTTACATAAATGTGATCTAAACTATCAGAGCACAAGATACACTCTCACCAGTATCTGTCTGCCCATCTCTACCACCTGTGATGTATCTGTGATAGTCTCTGAGTTGAGAGCTCTTGAGTTCTAATCATGGCAGTGCCTCGGGCTTGCTATGTGGCCTTGGGTAAGTCACTTTACCTCTCTCACATTTTTCATACCTCCTATGGGGTTTTGAGAATTAATTAGATAATCATAATAATAATAATACCTAGTACTTTTCAGCTGTGTGTCTTGAAGCATGTTGCAAAGGGTGTGTGTGTGGTAGGGGGAGGTTAGTGTTTGTGTACTGCACTGAGTATGTAAGTGGTCTATAAATACTAAGTATTATTAATTGTTCTCATAATGCAGCAGTATTTGTATGTTGTTCATTGATAGATGATCCCTTAGAATGTTGGCATGAGGGATATGGGAATTTAGATAGAGCCCCTGAGACTAAGGTAGTTTGAACAACATGGTTGAAAGTGTTACATGAGTGATCTACAAAAGATGCCTGTATCTATGTAAATAATTAATAAATAATGTGCTAGGAGACTGAACAATGCTGCATGTTCTTGACTTCTAAGTGTTTCTAGGACCAGTGGAGCACAGCTTTGATGTGCTCACAGTAACCACCATTGCTGAGATTCACTGCTGCAGGCTGTACCAATTGTAGTTAACTCAGGGCTGTAGCTTTTATGCCCAACTGTGCTCAGCATAGTTACCCAGCCAGGAGGTACCAAAGCTGTATATTATTGAGGCCAGTCTCCTGGCAGACAGAGATGGTAGACTGAATGTGTTTCTTGTAGACACTGCTGTGAGAGAGCTTGGGGCCAGGGTGAAGTCCTGAAAGGCTGCTAAGCTGTGGAATGACTTGACTAGTTGTAGGTATATCTCTATACCCAGTGGACATCATTGAATGGCTACAAACTCTTTAAAATGCATTTCTCTGCCAGCAAGCATAACCCTGACTGCATGTTACATTTGCTGAGCACCGCTGAGAATCAGTCCACACGGGTCTCGGTTATTTTTCCAGCATTTGAGATTCTAAATAATTGTACAGCCTGGGAACTGTTCCCCCCCCTTCCCAGTATTCAAGAGTCTAATTAAGCCTTACATTAATTATTAGCTCCATTTTACAAGGGGAACAGCCTTCTGGGAATCTGCTGTGTTGTGGCATCAAAGGCCTAGTGTCAATCTGTTTATTGAGGCCTGAGCTCCTTTAGGCTCCTGCCCTGTTTGAGTCCTTCACTAAATAGCCTGGGAACTGTTTCTTTCTCCAGCATTTATTTGAGATTCTAATTAAGATTTGCATTTTTTAAAAAGATTAATCCAGCCCCCTGAAAAAGCTCAAAGTTCTCATTGGTTCTGTTATGGCATAAAAGGACTTTCCCAAAAAGTGAAGGGGGTCAGGAACAGTAGTAGAGGTGGTTCTTCATACGACAGATGCCATTATCCAGGGGTCATAGCCAGACATAGGGATCGAGAGCCAGAGACTGGAGTGTAGTTTCTTCTGGACTGGCCATCTCTTGACCAAGCTGTTCTGCCTGAAGACCTCATAGAGTTGTGACCTCAAAATGTAGGTCTAATGGATTAAACTTAAGAGACAGAACTAGGTAATTGGGGAGCCACTAGTCAGAAGCTGAGGCTGAGGTGCAGACTCTCCCACTGAAAAGATGCTGCTGCTTCTGCTATTGCCAGATTTAACTTTTCTGGGAATAGATGGGCATGCTGACATAGGAGAAGGAGGATACTGAAGAGATGCAAGAGAAGTAGTTGTAGCTAGAAATAAGCTATTGGTGTGGGTGCAACACTGACAGACCCGGGTTGTTGACGGGATTGAACCTGGGACCTCTGGAGCTTAGTGCATGAGCCTCTACTGCATGAGCTAAAAGCCACATGGAGCGCGCGCGCTCTCTGTCTCTCTATCTCCCCCCCCCCCCACCCCGCAGATGAGCCAGAACACCACACCCAGAAGGTGCGTGGGTTACACCGGGAACACATCGTTCCTTGGTACTGTTTGGGGGAACTACCTTCTTTGCTAACGAGGTACAGCAGTAGCAAAATATTTACCTGGGTGCTGTACTGCAGGTGTGCCTGTCTATGCTTTCTTCTGTCACACCATCCTCATGCCTGATGGCATGCCATCAGTAGTGGTCATTAGGAAGTATGCTCAGATTGTGTCTTGTGACGATGGGTACATCTGCACTAGGCAACTGAACAGTTGCTGTGGTGACTACATAACATTGGCTGTGTTACCCGGGTTTTCAACCCAAAGCTCTTAGTAACTTTTACTCTGTGCGAGGTGGTGTCAGGAAATAAATCAGGGGAGACACGGCTGTCTGACCAATAGATGGCTGGCACAAATAGGACAAGACAAGAGTGCTTTCACTTAAAGCTAAACTTTACTTAGTCTCAAGCACTTACACACATCCACAACAGGTTAGTAAAATACCCCCAACCCTTGATAATTACCAAAGCTGAGTGTGGCTTTCGAGTGGCACAGCGGCAGGCTTCTGGTGGCCAAATCTTCCATCTGCCGGTGGGGACCACAAGATGTATCCAGAGGGAGAGTCCAACTACCTCAAACTTTCCCCCCTTATTTATACATTAGTAATAGAATGATATGTCCCTTAAAGAAAACTTGTTAAGCAAGCAGTTTCAATAGTCAGGCAAGAGGTTCCTTCTGATTACTGGTTAACCAGGTGTGGATTTTTCCAGAGTTTGCAGCCTTGGGTCCTAATAGACATTCCTGAGGGCACATCCTGCTCTTCTAAAATGCATGTATCAGCAACTTCAACACAACTCTTATCAGGAAGGACGCAGGGTCAAGTGGCACCCAAAACCCCCTCCCCTTCTGCCTTGGTCAAGCTGAGGCTGCTGCATGGCCACTTTACGGCCTGCTGACTTGGCTGTTTTTAGGCATAAGCCATAGCGGTTGCAGGCACTTTACTGGTTTGTCAAAATCCTCCCATACAGTTGCATCAGTTGTCCTTGAAGTGGTTCATTGCTCGGGCACAGTGACTCTCAGGTGGTATAGGCTTGATGTAGGAATTATTAGGTGATGTCCTATGGCTTATATAATGCAGATGGTCAGACTAAATTATCATAATTGTCCCTTCTGGCCTTAAAAATCCATGAATCTATAAACTATTTTGATGTGCCTGGCCAGAGTATTTGTGCACATGTAAATTAGGATATTTGTGTGTATTCATTTTTGTACATACAGTTTTGAAGATTTGTCCCTTAATGTATGTTGGTTGTGTTTTAAGAGACTAGTAACAAATAGCAGTTTGTTTGGTGTGTGTGTGTATTTTATGAATACAAGCTGCTATATGATTAAACCCTGCACCTTTGTAGGTGGTGAGTAACAACTGGAACTTTTTGATGGATTTATGAAATGGTTTAATATATTTTGTATAATGCAGTATCCTTCATTAGAAGTTGTGCTGTTGCTGACTACAGAACTGCAGTGTAAAGCCTATTTTGTATATGTTATAGAAGTAAATCAGCCAGGTAAGAGTCATTCTCTTGGGCACAGTGCCTTTTTTAAATAACATCCTTTTAAGGAAAATCTGGACAGCGAAAACAAGGAAAAAGGTTAAGGAGAAGCAATAATAAGCCCTAGCCAGTCAAACACCTGTGCATTTTTCCACAGAGGTTTATTTTCTTTTAACTTGTGTTAATAGCCTTTCAGTAGTTGTAACACTTCCCTTTGATGAGTGTTCAATGCCCAAGGAGCATAACATTCCCAAGGGTTCTTGCCAGATAGTTAGTGATCATGAGTGCTATTGTCTCTTGGGATCCTTCACACTGAGGCTTTGGCTACACAGCGCTGCAACTTTCTAGCTCAAGGGTGTGAAGAAACACCCCGCTGAGCGCAGCAAGTTACAGCACTGTAAAGTGCCAGTGTAGTCAGTGCCCCAGCACTGGGAGCCGTGCTCCCAGCGCTGTAAGATATTCCCCTCGTGGAGGTGGAGTGCCTGCAGCGTGCGACCACACTTGCACTTCAAAGTGCTGCCGCGGTAGTGCTGCTGCAGCAGCGCTTTGAAGTTTCAAGTGTAGCCAAAGCCTGAGTCAAGTAAGGGTTTGCCTATGTGAGAAAGTTGTACCAGTTTAATTTAAATAAACCAGTGAAAAGCCTTGTGTAGGCACTCTGATTTCAGTTTAAGGGCTTGTCTACACAGGGACTATTATTTGCACCAGAGCTATTCCAATATAACTCTCCCAGTGGGCACTTCATTCCAGAATAAAAATGACCATTTCAGAATAATGAAATTATTCCAGAATAAAAGTGACTTTATTCTGGAATAGAGTGTCTACAGGGGGATTTACCAGAATAGCTATAATACAATAGTTATTCTGCTATGGCTATGCCAGCTACTTTCCCCATGTAGACAAGCCCTAAAAGTGGCTTATTTTGCTTTAGTTTCAGTCAGTAAGGAGTTGACTTAAACTGGATCAATATAAATCACAATAATATACCAAAATAAGAATTCAGAGTTATGAAGTCACATACGTTTAAAAACACTCCTTCGGTTAAATTGATGCAAGACTGTGTATTGCTGAGGCTAATCTACGCCTGCCTTTCCCTGTCAAAACTGGTACATTTTGAGACTCAAACCAACCAGTTCATTAATTTCATTAAGCCATGGCAAGAATTTCTGAACTAGTGATAGGTATGATCCATTGAAATCCATTAAGTCTCGGTGTAATCTACCCAAATGCATGAAAACATTTTAGAAAGGGAAATCTCTGAATAGTGTTTGAACCAAGGAGTGAAAATTCACAGTGAAAAACCCTGTCTTTGGTGACAAAGGGTCCTGTGGCACCTTATAGACTAAGGGGTATTGGAGCATAAGCTTTCGTGGGTGAATACCCACTTCATCGGATGCAAGCAGTGGAAATGTCCAGGGGCAGATATAAATATGCAGGGAAGAGTCAGGCTAGAGAAAACGAGGTTAGTTCAATCAGGGAGGGTGAGGCCCTCTTCTAGCAGTTGAGGTGTGAACACCAAGGGAGGAGAAACTGCTTTTGTAGTTCGCTAGCCATTCATAGTCTTTGTTTAATCCTGAGCTGATGGTGTCAAATTTGCAAATGAACTGAAGCTCTACAGTTTCTCTTTGGAGTCTGGTCCTGAAGTTTTTTTGCTGCAGGATGGCTACCTTTAAATCTGCTATTGTGTTTCCAGGGAGATTGAAGTGTTCTCCTACAGGCTTTTGTATATTGCCATTCCTTATATCTGATTTGTGTCCATTTATCCTTTTGCGTAAGGACTGTCCAGTTTGGCCGATGTACATAGCAGAGGGACATTGTTGGCACATGATGGCATATATTACATTGGTGGATGTGCAGGTGAATGAACCGGTGATGGTGTGGCTGATCTGGTTAGGTCCTGTAATGGTGTCCCTGATGTAGATATGTGGGCAAAGTTGGCATCGAGGTTTGTTGCATGGATTGGTTCCTGAGTTAGAGTTATTATGGTGCGGTGTGTAGTTGCTGGTGAGAATATGCTTCAGGTTGGTGGGTTGTCTGTGGGTGAGGACTGGCCTGCCTCCCAAGGCCTGTGAAAGTGAGGGGTCGTTGTCCAGGATGGGTTGTAGATCACTGATGATGTGTTGGAGAGGTTTTAGCTGAGAACTGTAAGTGATGGCCAGTGGAGTTGTGTTGGTTTCTTTCTTCGGCTTGTCTTGCAGCAAGAGGCTTCTGAGTACACGTCTGGCCCTGTTGATCTGTTTCCTTATTTCCTCATCCAGGTATCGTAGTTTTGAGAATGCTTGGTGAAGATCTTATAGGTGTTGATCTCTGTCTGAGGGGTTGGAGCAAATATGGTTGTACCTCAGCGCTTGGCTGTAGACAATGGATCGTGTGGTGTGTCCGGGATGGAAGCTGGAGGCATGTAGGTAGGCATAGCGGTCGGTGGGTTTTCGGTATAGGGTGGTGTTAATGTGACCATCACTTATTTGCACCGTGGTGTCTAGGAAGTGGACTTCCCATGTAGACTGGTCCAGGCTGAGGTTGATGGTGGGGTGGAAGCTGTTGAGGAGAGTAATGCCATAACTGAAACTGCCAGGGAATATTTAGAATGGCAGAATGTAATTACCTGAGTTGGACCTTAGTTGTGACACCAGGATTAACATCCACACTCATACAAAAAGTGCCACAGGGGTCAGGACATTAATTTAACATCTTACTGAACATTATCATCTCCAACAGCACTGAACAACATAACTGGGCATTAGTGCAGTACAGATGGAAGGGGAACAGTTCCACCTCCTGAGTCACAAATGGCACTTCCTGCCACACTTAGCTATGCCTTTTTGTATCTCCTATCCTATCCCATCCCAACCCATCCCAGTACTGACCTGAATCAACCCTGCTTTGTTGTCTGGAGTGGCTCACTACCGTGAGTGCCCACCTGAGGGAAGGCTGTCAAAAACAGGGCAGATACTCCAATCTGGTGATGTGTTCTCTGATTAGATTTCACCAAGCCAGTAACCACTGTAAACTCCCAGATCACTGTCATAGTCTTATCATGGAGTCACAGACTCTCCAGTTTATCTTGCCACCCATGATAAATGGACTTCATGATAATTGGTTACTTACACCAAAAATTACACCATATTCAGGTTGCTTCCAGTCCCAAGAGACTTATCCCAGATCATCTGGTACCCTAGATCTTAAACTAAAGACAATGCCTATAGCCAATCCTGTAATTAACTATTTAAAGGTTTATTAACTAAGAAAAAGAAACAAGTTATTTACATTTTAAAGCAAGCAAACATATACACACAAATGAGTTACCATCTAAGTCCTAAGAATGACAAAGTTGTAGAGATCTGTCAGTTCAAAGTGTCTTTCAGGGCAGACCCAGGAGATAACCCCTGGGGATCGCTGGCTTCAGTTTGGTTGCTCTGGCCCTGTAAGAGTTCAAAGAGCAAAAAGATGAAAAATCTTCACATCAGCTATTTTTATTTCTCTCTTCCAGCATTCCAAGTAATGAGATGAGGCCTTCTGCACGTACTTCTTTGTGGATGGGTCAATTAACAATGCTTTTATCTTATAATGGCCCACTCAAACTTTGATAGTTCTCCTGGATTGGGTGGGGGAGGGAAGGGGGCGGGGAGACGATTCCCATGCCTGGGTTCACAAGTTCAGAGCAAACATTTTCAAAGTTATAAAGCAAAACTTACATATTTTCTTATAGCATGGAACCTCAGACATTACAAGTGAGATTAATGCATGCAGCAACTTACAAGCATTACATAGAGTCTCAACACTAAGTACAATTTTATAAGACTAATACCTATTTTTAGCAAAACTAACATACAGGTGCACTGGTCTGGTCTCCAGCGATGAGTTTGTCAGTTTTTAGCTAATGCCTCCAGATTGGGCAAGAAGCTGGCATCTGGCCTGCCAGCGTCACAGTGGCATAGTTAAAGTAGGAAATATATCTGCATTTAATAATAAATACAATAATAGTAATTATATATTGCAACCTTACGGTCATCTTGGTGATAGGTCTGGGACACAAATTAAACTGGAATTATCCATCAAGGTTCTCTGCTTTGATCATAAGAATAACTAGAAATATGTTTTTACATGGACTTGTTTAGCTTTGGTAACAACAGTTTTTAAAAATTTGTTTTTTGCAGATTGAATATACAGTTCAACTACTTATCTGCTGCGTGCAGATGAGATGCAACCTTACTTATTTCTGACTTACCATATCTGAAATGAAGTCTAAATACAAATAGAGCAAGTACAGATCCTTCAGAAACTAGTTTGATGAATAGCTTAAGATACAGTCATAAAGCCATCAAGTTCTGACGTGCTGCTGTTTACTATATAAATCATCCAGTTGCCATAGCGAAAAGGTTATGGTTGATTGCTAGCTCTAGCAGATCATTGAATGAATAACTCGTATCCAAATCGACTCCACCAGGTTCTGAGAATGTAAATGTGTACTTTAGTCTGTAGAGTAGATTATATTAATTCCAATGTATTTGAAATTAGTCTGAGTAGGGGCCTGATCCTGTACAAGAGAAATCAATGAGGAGTCTTGCCTGAGAGAGGACTTCAAGATCTAGCCATTGTTGTATATTTACAGAATAAACTGTTATCTTGAAATTTTTTTTTACTGTTTGTTCATTGTCCAGGGATGAAACTATCTAATTTAACACACAGGTAGGAAAATTATTATTCAGTGGGTAAATTAATTAGCTCAAATTTTTTACTATGGGTTTAGAAAGGAAAATCCCCATCATTTTTTAACTTTGAGTTCTCACGGGCACATAAATAACACTCTGAAAAGTTATTAACAAATATTAATTAATCTCCACAACACCACTATGAGGTAGGTTGATAGTCATTATTATCCCCATTTTACAGATGGAGAAACTATGGCGGAGAGATTCTAAAAAATTCTTTAGAGGGAGTCAGTGTCAGAGCTGAGCTGAGAACTCATAAAATGCTTTCTATTCCCTTAGTAACTAGGGCGAATGAAAACAGCAACTATTAAAGTTAGACATTTTTAAATTTCCAAACTTGCACTTGTGAGTATTAGAAGATCTAGCCTGTGTTATGCAGTCAGTAAGACTAGATGATCACAGTGGTCCCTTCTGGCTTTAAAAATCAAGGAATCTGTGAATTCCAGACTCCTACTCAGATGTTCAGAGTCCGACCTTGCAATATTAATGGTAGGAATTAGTAAGAGCTGCAGTTGCCGGAGGTTCAGAAGGGGTTCTGTCTCTTAGGGACCAACTGGGGAAGCCTAGTCTCTCATCTCCAGCCACCTTATGCCTTTGTGACAAAAGTTTTAATTGTATATCATTCTATGCAGTTTATTCCGAGAAATCTTTTGCAGGCTGAACCCCAATTACTCCGTGGTTCAGTTTGCATTGCCTGCAAAACTTTAAAAGGCACTGCCTTTATTAGGTGTTTTTCTTGTAGCAACAATTTTAAACTACAATCCTGAAAATGAATTTCATTGCATTCTGTGCCAGCACAGAGCCTCATTTTTGGTGTCTGCGCCAAAGATCAAATAACATTGTTATAGCGGTACTAGGTGGGTTACATTTTAAAAAAATCACTATATTGTAGACCTAAAACTGGTAATTATGGGCCTCAGAAGGTGCTAAGATGTTTGACATCATCAACTCCTACTGATGTCAATGCAAACATAAAACACCAACTACTTTCTTTTGCAGTCCCACTGAAGTCAAACCCAAAACTACTGAATGCCTTACATAAGGACACAGAGGCGTGATTCTAGGCCTACCTACCTGTTTATCTATTTGATACCGCAAGTATATAGTCCACATAAATAGACACCTATTTGTGTGACTGATTTTAGCTTATAGAGATGCACGTGTGAGGCCTACATTTTCAAAAGTGACTAGTAACTTTCAATTTTGGTAGTGTCCAAAAAAAGCTTCCTGTTTCCACTTCTGCTAAGCCCTTTGATTTCTTTTTATGAAAGTGTTTTTTCTTTATTTGCACACACAATGAAATCCCAGTTGCATCTTGCTGTGTGCTGACTGTGCACTCCTGTCTGCCTACTGAGTTATCATCTGGATTAATATTAATTAATTATGTCAGTTCAGTGAGGCTGTGTTCAGTAAACACCTTCTTGAGAACGTTGCATGCTTTCCTGTGAGTGGTGTTTAGCATCCAGGAGATTAAAATGTAAGACCATGGGTATAATCTAAATCCTACAAATGTTACTCTTTCATGGGGGATTTTTTGGGGGAAATAGGAAGTGGGAGAACAAATGAAGAAACTAGATTAATTCTCTTTGGATCAATAGCAGTGCCTCCTTCCATCGTTGTGTTAAGTGGTCAATACCAACAGTACTGTAGTGTCTGGCATTGTTCATAGACTGAAAAAGGAGATACTTACTAAACTCAACCTTTGCAATTCAAAACACTAAGATCTATTTCTTAATACTATTCACCTTAATTTGCATTATCAGGTTTTTTCTGAAAATGATTCAGGCATTAAGATGCATCCAAACAGGCCTCCTTTCAGCCGGCAAAGGTAAATCCCTCTGGTGCACCGAGCATTATAAATGTAAATCCAGGGTGTGGGTTTGGTTGACATACTGTACTTAGTAAGACAGGTACAAATGATCGGGAAGAAAAACTTGCTCTGAATCCCTCTTTGTTCTTATGCCCAGAGAGTTTTGCTTTAGGGAAGATTACCCATACTTTTCAGAATATCTTAATATAATATATAAGTAATTAAGCAACAGTGTGAGGAGAGAAACTTGTGGACAAACAATGCCAACCAATAAGCTGTAAATATAGTGAAAGCACCTTGAGAATGGAGAGAGTTCATATGAGCCCAATTACTTTCTTTTCAAACTGTAGATGCATTAGAAATCGGCTCTTGTTTGCAAGAGTGCAGTTTCTTAGCCCAGGTTTCTCAGGGATGTGGAAAATCCATACCCCTGAGCAGCACAGTTATACCGACCTAACTCCAGTATAGATGGCTCTATATCAACAGGAGGGCTTCCCCGGTCACCATAGCTACCGTCTCTCAGGGAAGTGGAGTACCTATGCCAACCAGAGAAGCTCTCCCCTCGGTATAAGTAGTGACTTCAGTAAGTGCTACAGTGGTGCAGTTGCAGTGCTGTAAGTGTAGACAAGCCCTTACTCACACGGAGGTATAAGTTGACCTTAAAGTAATCAGAGCCTGAAGTTTTCTTTATCTACAGCTGTCCTACCTGCCATTCGTTAGAAGTACTGTTGTTACACACTCTTACGCAGAGAGAATTTGTGCACAGATCCCTTCTAGATAGTCTGACTTTGTTCACAGTGGAAAACAGCTTTTTTTAACCTGTAGGAGGTATTTCTTTATTATATCCTCCCCTGAGGCTATTTTGTAAACTGTGTAACGTTACATAATCAGTTACATGTCGGAATCAGCACAGCTAAAGAATACATCTCCCTTTAAGGGAAGTCACTGTGAATATATTGAAGTTCACTCTTTTCTACATACGTTGTTCTCTTTCACTGTGCTTGAATAAAATTGTTTGATGTCTCTAATTCATTTTCTTCCAACCAAGACAATTGTGATTACGAAAGTTCCCAGGAGACTGGACAACCAGAGCTGGCACTAGAGAATTCTGCATTGTTATTGGCTGTACTTGCCTGTTCAAGAGTGATCAAGTGTAAACCGATCTCATTCAAGACTGACCTTGTCCGCTAGAGAAATACCATTTACAGGTAAGAAAATGCCCTTTCCTGTCCAAACTAGACCAGTCCTTAACACTGTCATGTGAAAGCCTCAGAGCTATAAGACTTAAAGGGGGAAAAAAGCTCTTTGCTTCATTTGTAGGAGAAAGGGGGAAATCTAGCTGCTGCCCACCTTAGTTTACATAAATGATAATTTGGCTTCAGTGTAGTTCCATTCCATGTTTTGTGTTGTATTATCTGAAGCTTCTTTATATTCTGGAATTTATATTTAGGAATGATATTGAATTTGTTATATACATGTATTTATGGAGGATGTACCCTGGAGAAAGGGGATCACCCTGATCTGAGGATTGATGGACTTGAATTGGATAGTGAGACCGAGATAAGGAATAAAGATATTCTCTAAGGCTCTTAATTGGCTCTGGGCTTCCTGTTTAGCGTTGTGGATCCTGGTGAACCTGATTTTGCAGAACTGTCAGCCGCAGATGTGGTGCAGCTAGCTTTGTGAGACCAGGACCTGAAAGATTTACCACTATAAATAAAGTTATCTCCCGCAGGAGTGGGTGAGAGCAGGCTCTGGTTGTGTTGGCTTCCCTGGACTGGACAGAGTGCAGGAAACCTTATTCCAGCACAAACTTGACTGCCACTGAGTTTCACTGGGTTTGTGAGTGGAGGAGAAGGCAGGGGAGTGGGGCCTGCATTTGACATCCAGGACCCTAACAAGCTGGACAGTTAATAATTGAGGCTGTGGGATCTGCCATGTCCCTCATTTCCTGTATTCTAGTTTTGCTCATTTAATTTGATCATGTAAACGGATGCTTATCTTGTTCCCCAAGTATAAGGTATTCTCCTGTGGGCTTTCGGAGTGGGGAAGAAACACCTGGAAAGGTGACCGGGGGGCGGGGGCGGGGGGTAGATTTTAAGTTCCTCAAGTCTGAGAGTGGATAAGTTTTTAAGCGGGGCTTGAGCAAGGTGTTTTATTTATTTAAAAAGGGATCCCTAGATATATTGGATGAAAATCTGCTGTTAACATGAAGGAGGACTGGATGTCACCCATTGAACCAGGCTATTGTTATGGCTATTGGCACCTGGCAGAAGGGTTACAAAGGTGTTACATAAGCTGTTGCCACTCAAAGCTTTCCTCCTAGGAGTCTTCTGTATTTAGCTGTCCACCTTTAGGGTACGTCTATACTACAGAATTAGGTCGAATTTATAGAAGTCGATATTTTAAAACCCGAATTTATGGAATCGATTGTGTGTGTCCCCACACACAAGCGTTAAGACCATGAGGTCGATTGACTGTGTCCACAGTAGCGGGGCTAGCATCGACTTTCGGAGCATTGCATTGCGGGTAGCTATCCCACAGTTCCCGCAGTCTCCGCCGCCCATTGGAATTCGGGGTTGCGATCCCAAAGCCTGATGGGGCAGAAAACATTGTCGCTGGTGGTTCTGGGTACATGTCATCCCTCCCTCCGTGAAAGCAATATTTTTCGCGCCTTTTTTCCGGGGTTTCCGTGTTTGCTACGGAAGCCTGCTCAGCTCACAATTACCGTACATCTCCAGCGTACGCCTGGACATTAGGTCTAGTGGGGATTCAGTCACACTATAATACAGGCAGAGGGATAGCTCAGCATTCTGAGCGTTGGCCCGCTAAACCCGGGGTTGCGAGTTCAATCCTTGAGGGGGCCATTCCGCCTGAGGCTGGTAGTCGCGGGACTACACAGCAGAAGCTCCTTGCCTTCTAGCTGCAGATGGTGCAATATGCCATAAGTAGTCGCGGGACCACACAGCAGAAGCTCCTTTCCTTCTCGCAGCAGATTGTACAATATGATTGGTATTCGTGTGCTCCTGGCCAGCGGCCTATGGTGTGGCTGGCCGGGGGCGCTTGGACATAAATGGGAGTGACCAGAGTGACTCTGGTCATTCTCTTTTTTACGTTTTGTTTAAGGGAGATTCAGTACTGCCTGGAACACGGGCGGAGGGATAGCTCAGCGGTCTGAGCGTTGGCCCGCTAAACCCGGGGTTGCGAGTTCAATCCTTGAGGGGGCCAGGAGCTGATGATGGATATCAAGCATATTGTACCATCTGCTGCTAGAAGGGAAGGCGCCTCCTTGCTCACCGCATATTGTACCATCTGCAGCTAGAAGGAAATGAGCCTAACCCTTGCTCCCCCCTCCCTCCGTGAAAGCAACTGAGGGGGGAGCAAAAAATCCTTTCGCGCCTTTTTTCATATGGGCGCCATATTGCTGACTCCATTGTTATCCACCCGCTGCTTCTGCTGCCACTCTGCTGTCCTGCAAACAGCATACCAGGGAAAGCATGGAGCACGATCAGATCACCGCGGCTGTTCTCGCCGTTATGAACACCACGCGCATTGTCCAGGAGTATATGCAGAACGAGAACCAGGAGCTGCTAGAGCTACAGCAGGCGAGGAGGTGACAGCAGCGCCCTGAGGACAGTGATGAGGACATGGACACAGACCTCTCTCAAAAAAGGCCCCCCCGCAAGGTGGACATCATGGTGTTAATGGGGCTTGTTGATACAGTGGAATGCCGATTCTGGGCCCGGGAAACAAGCACAGACTGGTGGGACCACATAGTGCTGCAGGTCTGGGATGAATCCCAGTGGCTGCGAAACTTTCGCATGCGTAAGGGCACTTTCATGGAACTTTGTGAGTTGCTTTCCCCTGCCCTGAAGCGCAAGAACACCAAGATGAGAGCAGCCCTCACAGTACAGAAGCGACTGGCGATAGCCCTGTGGAAGCTTGCAACGCCAGACAGCTACCGGTCAGTCGCGAATCAATTCGGAGTGGGAAAATCTACAGTGGGGGCTGTTGTGATGGAAGTAGCCAGGGCGATCACCAAGCTGCTGGTACCAAGGGTTGTGAGTCTGGGAAATGTGCAGCTCATACTGGATGGCTTTGCAGCAATGGGGTTCCCGAACTGTGGTGGGGCGATAGACGGAACCCATATCCCTATCTTGGCACCGGACCACCAAGCCAGCGAGTACATAAACCGAAAGGGTTACTTTTCAATAGTGCTGCAAGCACTGGTGGATCACAAGGGACGTTTCACCAACATCAACGTGGGATGGCCGGGAAAGGTACATGACGCTCGCATCTTCAGGAACTCTGGTCTGTTTTGGCTGCTGCAGCAAGGGACTTTCTTCCCAGACCAGAAAATAACCGTTGGGGATGTTGAGATGCCTATAGTTATCCTTGGGGACCCAGCCTACCCCTTAATGCCATGGCTCATGAAGCCATACACAGGTAGCCTGGACAGTAGTCAGGACCTTTTCAACTATAGGCTGAGCAAGTGCAGAATGGTGGTGGAATGTGCATTTGGTCGTTTAAAAGCTCGCTGGCGAAGTTTATTGACTAGGTTAGATCTCAGCGAAAACAATATTCCCATTATTATTACTGCTTGCTGTGCGCTCCACAATATCTGTGAGAGTAAGGGGGAGACGTTTATGGTGGGGTGGGAGGTTGAGGCAAATCGCCTGGCCACTGGTTATGCGCAGCCAGACACCAGGGCTATTACAAGAGTACAGCAGGGTGCGTTGCGCATCAGGGAAGCTTTGAAAACCAGTTTCATGAATGGCCAGGATGCTGTGTGAAAGTTCTGTTTTTCCCCTGTAATGAAAAGCCCCGCCCCTTCATTCACTCTACTTCCCTTTACCCAAACCGCCCTGCCCTCCCCCCCTCGATCACCGCTCGCAGAGGAAATAAAGTCATTGTTGCTTAAAAATCATGCATTCTTTATTAATTTGTAAAACAAAGAGGGGGAACTATGGGGGTAACTGCCACAGTCTCCCAGGATAGCTGGTGGAGGAAGGGAAGCACCAGGATGGGTGGTGGAGGAGGGGATGAGGGAAGGACAAGGACACACAGCACTTTAAAACTTATTGAATGCCAGCCCTTTCTTGCTTGGACTGTTCTCTTGACTTGAGTGGTTGGGTGCACGGAGGCCGCCCAAACGCGTTCTTGGGCGTCTCGGGGATGAGGTTATGGGACTCGGGAAGGAGGGCTGTTGGTTGCACAGGGGCTGTAGTGGCGGTCTGGGCTCAGGCGGCCTTTCCTGAACCCTACGCCTTTCCTCAGCCATAAGCCGGAGGATTTCCGTTTGATCCTCCAGTAGCCTCAGAATTGCATCCTGCCTTCTCTCTGCACGCTGACGCCACCTACTCTCTTCATCCCGCCGCTGTCTCTCTTCATCCCACCAGTCATTGTCTTCATCACGCCACCTGTCCGCACGATCAAATTCTGCCTTCCTGGACTCCGACAGTGTCTGCCTCCACGCATTCTGCTGGGCAGCTTCAGTGTGGGAGGATTCCATGAGTTCTGAGAACATATCGTCTCGATTCCTTTTTTTTTTACTTCTAATCTTCGCTAGCCTCTGGGACGGTGATGAAAGGGGTGGCGTTGAAACATTTGCAGCTGCGGGAGGAAACAAACGGGAGAGGAGTAGTTTAAAAGACACATATTAGAGAACAATGCTCCAAACATTACATATCACATATGCATTTGGTCCAAGGTTGCACTTTGCCTGTTATATTGAGGGTCTGCCGGTTTGGTGTGAGAGATCACACAAGCAGGTCCGGCGGGCAACAGAATTCGGCTTGCAGGCAGCCATGGTAAGCCACAGTCTATAGGCTTCTTTAACCTTCATAACAGGTGGGAATGTTTTCAAACAGCAACCCCCTCATTTCCCATAACAAACAGCCTTTGGGCTGGCAATTTAAAACTGGTTGGCAATTGAAAAGGGAGGGGCGGCGGTTTTCGGGTTAACGTGCAGCGCGAACCTAATCGACACCCCCCCACACACACAGACACACATCCAAGATGTTCGCTGTTCCCCCTCCCCCCACCGCGTGGGTCACAGCGGGGAAGATTTCCGTTCAGCCACAGGCAAACAGCCCAGCAGGGATGGAGCCCCTCTGAATACCCCCTTAATAAAATTCCCCTATTTCAACCAGGTGACCATGAATGATATCACTCTTCTGAGGATAACACAGACAGATAAAGAACGGATGTTGCTTGAATGCCAGCAAACACCGGGACCATACGCCGCCATGCTTTGCAAAGCAATGATTCCAGACTACGTGCTACTGGCCTGGCGTGGTAGAGTGTGTTACCACGGAGCACAGGATAAGGCTGCCCTCCCCAGAAACCTTTTGCACAGGCTTTGGGAGTACATCCAGGAGATCTTTCTGGAGATGTCCCCGGAGGATTTCTGCTCCATCCCCGAACATGTTAACAGAGTTTTCCAGTAGCTGTAGCTGTACTGGCCGCGAATTGATCATTAAACACGCTTGCTTATAAAACATGTATTAATTAACAGAGGTACACTCACCAGAGGCACCAGAGGTCCCTTCTCCTGCATCGAGCACGCCTTGGGTGGGTTCGTAGGGTACTGGCTCCAGGGTGACAAAGAGTTCCTGGCTGTCGGGGAAAAGGGCTTCTCCACTTCCTTGCTGTGTCTGGGCGCTATTTTCAGCATCATTATCATCATCATGCTCCTCTGTGGTTTCTGATGATCCACATACGGAGTCATATCACATGGGTGGGTCAGTGCTGGCTGCACCTCCTAGAATGGCATGCAGCTCATCATAGAAGCGCCATGTCTGGGGCTCTGACCCAGAGCGTTTGTTTGCATCTCTGGTTTTTTGGTAGGCTTGCCTGAGCTCCTTAATTTTCACGCGGCACTGTTGCGCGTCCCTGTTGTAGCCTCTGTCCTGCATGCCCTTGGAGACTTTGGCATATGTATTGGCGTTTCTTCTTTTGGACCGTAGCTCTGCTAGCACGGTTTCGTCTCCCCATACAGCGATCAGATCGCGTACTTCACCATCGGTCCATGCTGGAGCTCGTCTTCGGTTCTGGGACTCCATCATGGTCACCTCTGCTGATGAGATCTGCGCTCACCTGCAGCTCACCACGCTGGCCAAACAGGAAATGAAATTGAAAAGTTCGCGGGGCTTTTCCTGTCTACCTGGGCGGAGCATTGGAGCTCAGACTGCTGTCCAGAGCGGTCAAATGTTGCACTGTGGGATAGATCCAGGAGGCCAATACTGTCGAATTGCGTCCTCACTAGCCTACATCGATTCGGCAATATCGATTTAAGCGCTAATCCCCTCATTGGGGGTGGAGTGGCGAGATCGATTTTAAGAGCCCTAGAATTCGATGTTAAGGGCTTCGTCGTGTGGACGGGTGCGCGGATCAATCGAAATAACGCTAATAAATTCGACCTAAACTCGTAGTGTAGACCAGGGCTTAGAGATGAAATGCATCCTCCTGAAGAATTCAGACCAAATTCTGCTCTCTGTTACTTTGATGCTAAAAATGTTAGTTTCAAGGAAGTTCTTCATACATTTTTCAACTAGTTTTAAAAAACAAACAAGAAAACCTCTATTCTGAAGATTGGGTTTTGTTCTGTTCCATTATTTTAGAAGATTTTATTTTGTATTCAACCTTTATGAAAATCATCGCTTTGCCTATCAAGTACATTTCTGTGGATTGCAGATATAAGAAGTCCAGTGCCAATTTAAAAATAAGAGTTAGACGGCAGGAACGTAAATGGGATTTTCATTGGGTGCCAGCATTCTTTTTTTTTTTTTTACCTCAATTAACGATCTCATCATGACAGGGACTTGTTACCAGCTTGCTCATCTTCTGAAGAAGTGACATTGGCATGGCTCAGATGCTTTATGGTTAAGGAAAACTATGCTAAGGCACTTACAGTTGACTGCTCCAATTAGAGTTGTATATACCAGCAATTCTTCACACTTCATATTTGAAGCAGATGACGTTGTTTGACTTTCATGGAACAATTTGTTAACCTTTGGGTCCTGTTTGAGTCCCAGTCTTGTTGTCCAGAAATATATGTTTATTTTGAAAGTTACACTTTAAAGTTAAAATGTCCTTCTCTTATCTTATGCATGCAAGAGACACAGAATATTTTATGGAAAAAATGAATTTAAGCCAACAAAGTATGAAGGCTCGATGTGATAATGTATGCGTTTCAGCATGGAGATCAATCAATGCCACTTTGCTACAGGGATGCTACTGATTATGTTGCATGGTAGCAAGCAATATTTGGAACCATCCATTGACATTACAGTAGGTCAGTCTCAGTTCATTCAGACTTTGTCAGGGTAGCTTTATGGTCAAGAAGAGGTTGTTTGATTTGGTGGCTTTTTAAAATTAATTTCTGAGCATGAAACCCTTGACATTTCCCCCCTTTGAGTAGAATTGTTGTAATACATACTATCTTCAGTAGTTGCTGAGTATATGCTTAGAATAAGCACGTGCAGGTGGCTAGGTTCAGGCAAGCCACAACCAGGGGTTGAAAGTAGAGTGAAGCAGGAGTGTGAAGCCCTTACCACATCTTCAAAAAAAAAAAAAAGAAAAAAAAAAGGTGGTGGTGCAGGGGAGCGAGAGCCATGGGGAATTGGGTTTTCTCAAGCCAGAGAGGGCGGCAGGGGGTGGGAGGGAAACTGTGATCCCTACCACTTCTCCCCAAAGGACTGGCCTTGCAGCTAGTTATACTAAGGGTTGGTAGTAACAAGAAGCTTTGATATTTTTAATGCAGAAGCCCTTTTTCTTCCAGTAGCAGCATGTTTTGATCTTAGCTTTGGACGAAGGAAACTCTTTGCCTATCACCATTGCTTGGTGGTGATATAAAGTCCTCAAATATCGTGTTTAGGAGACAGGTTGGCTGGAACAAGGGCACAGCAGTCTTAGTAAATGCATAGCACTCAGCAAAATCTGATCCTGCTCAGGCTTCCAGAACACAGTTTATAATGGGCATGCTCAGAAGTTCAACATATGATTATATCCATGCTAATCCTTCCAATACTAACATCACATCATCTCATTGGCATGTTTTCTCCTTTTTAGGAACATGAGCCTTCCAGGGTTCTGTAGTGCTCCTAGTCCAACTATGGCTATTGTAGTTAGATTTTGCCTTTTTTATATATATTCTCAGAGAAGTGGGCCTGACAGCCTGTGGCTAGAGCTGTGAGAATCGTTTATAACATTTCATCGTGTTTAATTACAAAGCCAGCGCACAGGCTAAGTTTGTTGAGGTTCACAAAATGTTTATCCAACTTGGACCAAGTTCTGAGGAAACCTGGGACCCATTTAAGGTTTTGAGTCGAAACCATGACAGACATGGTGATTTTTGCATGATTTTGACATGAGATTAGGCAAATCTTTATACAGTGGAAGCCATTAAAAGCATCTTTGTCACTCCATATTGACTGCAGTTCCATGGTGTCTCTATTCTATGTCTAAGAGGATGCTATGGTTACTCTACAATCCCTTGAGGACTAAAGTATCAAACAACACTTGCTAATTAGTATTGGCCATTACTATGATGCCATTCTGGGAAACCTCTCTCCACCCTCAATGTTGACTTAAAGCCACAGCCCTCAAAACCATGATCCTGCCCCCCCTCAGCCTCTCCCTTTCTCTTCTGGGTAAGATAGTACTGGCAGTCATCCTGGCCTGAAGCAGCCCTTGAGCTCCCTGAAATTCAAGGACTGCCTTTGCGCTCCACCCCTCTGTAGAGTCATCCAAGATTTTTTCTGTTCCTCTTTAGCATCCTGGGAATGACATTTATTTTGGAAAAACTGGGATTATGTTGCATTTCCTTGAACTTTAAAGTTCCAAAACAGTAGGTATTTTCTTGGAAGAAGTGACACTGGATGTTTGACAGAAATCAGAGATCTAATGACCTTTGATTAAAGTCTGCAGCTGGGAGATAATTTTGACAAAGGCAACTTTGAGGAGTGATTCAGAAATCCGGAATTTAGAAATCATTTTCAACATCTCAGCCTACACACATCACACACAAAAACAAAACAAAAAATAATCCCACCAACCAACAAACGAGACAATGGCTTTGTTTGTAATAGTGGTTGCTTCATATAGTTGAGTGATGAATTCAGGACCCCAGGAATGCATCGGAGCATATTTTCCCACACATCCAATGCAGTCCAGCGTTCATATATTTATCCCTTTGTAATTATTTTCATTTTTGCAGCTATTTTCAAATCTTTACCATCTGCAGCTGCGATACTTCTACAAGAAAATTCATTTTATCAGTGCAATTTATATATTTTTTATTGTTGTTGTTGGAAGGGTCTGTGTGAATAATGGATCTGAAACTTGGCTCAAATCCTCACTTCCAGACTTTTAAAAATCTTTTTATATTATATAGCCAATAACTAGCTTCTTCCTTTGTCAAAGGAATAGCTTTTTTGTTTGCCCACAGAACTATATTACTCAGGGCAGAGCAGTGACTTATCGCAGGATGATAATCCGTTGGTCTGTAGACAACTCTGTAAAGCCACGTGCAATTCACCAAATAACAGATTACAGGCTTTGAGGCCAACACTTTTATATCCATTTTTGAAAGCTGTGTATTAAATCTTGAGAGAAATAGCTGTACTGCAAATGTACACTGAACAAACTAGAAGGATTTTACAGACTATCTAGATAGAATTTTATCATAGACAATGTTCCCTGAGGAACATTGCATTTTAAAGGCCTAGTTGTGCTAGGCACTGAGTGCTTTCAACTCCTATTGAAGCTGGTGAGGTTTGGAGTCAAGTTCCATATCCATTATTCATACAGAACCTTCCAACAAAAATAACAAACAGACCCAATGAATTAATGAAAGGTATTTAATAGAGCTGGTTGCAAAAGGGGAAAAGGATTTTGTGAAAAATTTCAAAGTTGCTTCCATTTTGCATGGTTTGAAATAGACCAATTTTACATTCTGCCTCAAATATTCCATGCTCTGTTTTACTCAATCATTTTCAAAATAATTGCTGAAAATATGAATTAACAGAAAATGGCACCTTTTTTGGTTTTACACTGAAAACTAAGACATTTTTTGGTAAAACAAAAAACACCAAACATTGTAAATAATACGTTTTAAACTATTTCAATATAGTTTTCAGTACAAAGTAACCCATATAATTTCATGAGACATAGAAAATTTTAAGAGTTGACAGGTTTTTAACACATTTTTTTGTCTGGGGAGGAAAAGGTCATTTTTTATGATAAATCTTGTGTGAAAACAAATTGAGGTATTCTAGCATATTAATGAGCCAGATTATGCGGTTGCTTTGGCCATTAATGCATATAGCATGGAGCCCAAGACACTTCTAAGCGTGTGTGTGTAATAAACAATTTCTTTGTTTTCTATATCATTATGGAGTCATCAAGGAATCCGTACAGTAACATGGAAGAGTAGTTTTTTTCTTCCCCCCAAACCAACCCAAATTAGTGATTTAACTAGCAAATGTCAGCATAAAATGCATCTTTTTAAAACAGTCTTTGTCCATGACATGGCAGTAAACATGGATTCCAAACATAAGACTGCATAGTGAAATAATGACTTACTATGAAAACCTACATACATTCTCAGTGACACAAGCAATGAGGCAGTCAGTTCATGATCAAACAGTGGCTAAGACAGTACATAACTGACCTTGTGGTTAAAATAAATAATAGGAGCGAGAAGGCAGGAAGCAATTTAACTGGGAGAGGAGGCAAGACTAAGGAACAGATCCTGAGCTGTGATCGTTTACACCAGCTGAGACTCTGTCCCCAGGAGGTTGACTCTAATGCTATGGAAGTCAATGGGAATTTTGTTGTTGACTTCATTAGGAACAGGCAATTAATTGTGACACCAAAAACAATTTGAATGATGAGTCTTTCTGTAAGCAATTTATTTAGTAAGTGTAAGAGGCTGGGTGTAGGCAATCTGGCCTAGCAGTCACAGCTCATGGGCTGAGGCCTACCCACCAAGGACGGGAGTCACTGGGCTAGAGTTGGAGGAATCACAAGGCCAGGTCACGGTCAGAGTCAGGCCAGGGTCAGAGATCAGAGGTGGTACCAGGTTAGAATTGAGAGGCAGGAATTGAGGTGAAAGTCAGGCTGGAGTCAGAGACCAGAGATTGGGAGACGAGGCAAAGTCTGGCATTGCAGCAGGTCAGTGTCTGTGTGGTTGCTCAGACAACTTCTGGGGACAGCCCCTGGGGCTAAGTAGGGTCACTTGCCCAATCAAAGAGGGGGGGGAGGAATTTTTCATTTTTTTTTAAGGTTTGCAGGTAGGAGGCCCCTTGTTGAGTCTCAGAATGTCCTCTCACTCCCCACGCAAAGCACCTCTGCTCCACCCCTCCATTTAAAGTGAGCTTCTGCCCCCACTGATAGACAGGCCCCCAGTGATCTTCAGTGAGCATTGGGTGCCTAACTACTCTTCTTGCCTTTGAAAATTTCCCACCAATAGTAGTAAGAACTACTCATGTGAGTAAGAGGTTGCAGGCTTGTGCCCTCTATATAAAGTGTGCACGTATCACTTCACCCACTTCTAATGTTCAGCTTCTTCTGGGGTAATGCACAATAGCTATCTTAACTTGGTACTTTACGGTTTGATAGAAAATCTTCTCAAATTAAAGTCCGGGGAAGAATTTACGGAGGTGGACTGTAATGGCTTGAGTTAGAATATGGCTAGAATGCTGTGGTTAATGCCCATTTCCTTCAGAAAATAACAATTGGATATTTAAAAGATGAAAGTGGTCAGGGCATCAGTTTTTTTAATGATTCTAAAAATAGCACCTCCAGCAGCACAGTGTCCTCTAATTCCATTGCGGAATTTTGGTACAGTATCTGAATCATCTGAGCTCTTTCCTGTAACCTCTTAGGTTTTTGCTAGTGATCTCCCAAGTATTTTTGAGGCCCATTTCTCCTTAGCCTATGACGTTGGATGAGATCACAGCCTGAAGTGACTGCATAATTAAAACAACAATAAATCACTGTTGTATTAGTAGTGGCAAAGGATTATTGAACACCATGTTTGAATTTTTACATTTCAACTTTTTCTTCACTTTTGCTTGATGACATGCTAACTACTGAAACATTTGTTTAGGCAGCTGTTGAGATAGTCAGGTATCTGTAGCAAGGTGCCTGACTGTGTTCTAAGGGTAAAACTTGAGGAGAAAAATGACATCTTAGCCTTTTTTTGTTTGCAAAGCAAACCTGATTTCTATGGATATGTTGGTTTATAAGTATTCATGACATAGCTTGTGTGAATAAGTTTCAGTTTATGGGTTATTCATGAATGATTCATTTCAAATAGATGCTGGTCTTGATGTGCAATTAATTGTGTAAGTCACATGGTATTGTTTCTGTTCCCGGATTGCATTACTGAATTTTATTAAACAGGAGAATAAGTACTAAAATTCATGCTAAAACTTTCAGGAGTCCTGAACATTGTTTCAGATAACTTGGCAATTTTCCAATACAGTGAACAATACAATTCCGTGAATAACAGCTGAGCTAATTCACCTGATGACTTATTTGTGAAAATATTTGTGAATTGCTCTGTGTGGTGTTTGATCTGCTCTGCTTATATTACCCAAGCAGTAGTTGCTTTAGGCTGATTCTCCTTTACTTACAAACACTGGTCTGACTCCTCTGAAGTCAATAGAATTGTCCTGAATTACACAGGGGTGTAAATGATAGGAGAATCAGGTCCTCCCAAATAAACTTGTTATGTTTCACAGCATACAAACAGAGAAATTATGTAAGAAAAATAACATACCCTTGCTTTAAGGTTGCAACATGACTAGGGCCCTACCAAATTCTCGGCCATGAAAAACGCATCACGGACCCTGAAATCTGGTCTCCCCCCATGAAATCTGGTCTTTTGTGTGCTTTTACCGTATACTGTACAGATTTCATGGGGGAGACCAGCATTTCCCAAATTGGGGATCCTGACCCAAAAGGGAGTTGCAGGGGGGAGTCGCAAGGTTATTTCAGGGGGTGGAGGGTCACGGTATTGCCACCCTTACTTCTGCACTGCTGCTGCCTTCAGAGTTGGATGGCCGGAGAGTGGCGGCTGCTGACTGAGGGCCCAGCTCTGCAGACAGCAGTGCAGAAGTAAGGGTGGCAATACCATACCATGCTTCCCTTACTTCTGCTCTGCTGCTGGCGGCAACTCTGCCTTCAGAGCTGGACTCCTGGCCAGCAGTCTCTGCTCTCCAGCTGCCCAGCTCTGAAGGCAGCACCACCGCCAGCAGCAGCACAGAAGTAAGGGTAGCAGTACCATAACCCCCCGTTACAATAACCCTGCAACCCTCCCCCCCAGCTCCTTTTTTGGGTCAGGATCCCTACAATTACAACATTGGGAAATTTCAGATTTAAACAGCTGAAATCATGAAATTTATTATTTAAAAAATCCTATGACCATGACATCGACCAAAATGGACCGTGAATTTGGTAGGGCCCTAAAAATAACACTATTTTTTCTTAGAATTTAGAACACACAAGAAATCCAAAACAGAGAGAAACAAAACAGGCTGCTTCCTAAAACAGGGAGGTAGCCTTATGCTAGCTTGCTGCTTGCAAAATGAGTCTGTGATGGCAAGGCTCAGATCACCCAGTTCCCTACAGAGCTCCTTGCCTGAAAGCAGGATCAGGATTTAAAGTGACAGCTTGTAATTTTTACAGTTTTCAGTACACCACAAAAATAAGGCCAAATTCTCAGCTTGCATAAATCAGTGTATCTCTGTTTGCACTATGTCAATTTATACCAGCTGAGAATCTGGTCCTTAAGATGATATCCACAGCTAAATCAACGCTGTGTATAAACTATAGCATAGACAAGATCCTCCCCCCCCTTACCTCCACCCTGAACATTATCAGTCGGTTGGGTACCAGTTCCATTGGTCCAGCGCTGCATTCTGTAATATGGCACAATGTTGACGCTTTAGGTTCTGTTTAACCATTCAGGTAAATCATAACATTTTTGATTAAATTGACTTCTTCTATGTTCTGGGCAACTGCACACACATCTGAGACTTAAGGAAACTTTCTAACAAAAATCAGCAATAGAAAAATTGAATATATGGAAAGGAGTGCCTTTCATGAGAAATCTTGAAAATTGAGGCTCAAAGACAGGAAAAGAAACTCAATTCTTGTGAGTTTAACCATTCTGTCATCTATTCTTAGTTTGTTTAACGCAGTTTCAAAAGGTGTGGGTTTTGTTTTTGCTAAGGCTTCTATAGAAAGTGCTACAATTTTTCTGACAGTTTGGATAACAAGTGATGAACGCAGTGAAGTAAATTCCATTGAACTAATTAAATCTCTAGTAGTATTGTCAGCTTATCCACATACTGTATAATTGGTCACAAACTGTATTGCTGTCTGCAAAAGGCAGTATCAGGCTTAGTTTCTTTCTGTGAATTCTACATGTTTTTAGAATAGCTCCGATGAGAAATGGCAACATTTGGCAATATAGTTTTACCACATTTTATGTATTTCCCTCTCTTTCCCCCTCCCCCCCACGGGAAGAAGGTTTTGTGTTCGCATTTCTGTTTCACTCTGTTCAGACAATGCCTTATCATTAGGGGATTTGCAATAAAATTTGCTTTTTTCAATCCATCATTCCTTGGAGAGTTATTTGATTTTTAGATGGTTCTATTACCTTTACTGTAGATGACAACTGAGAACTTTTAACAAAGCAAAAATGTGTCTGCTTGTGTTGGAAGAAAGTCTATCTCTGATTGTACGAAAAGGTCTATGAATGGGCCAGTACATTACTCATACTCTGGCAGAAGAAGCTCTGTATTTTAGTATCAGATTTAAATTTTTTATTTTTATGGAGGATAGGTCCATCAGTGGCCATTAGCCAAGATGGTCAGGGATGCAATCCCATGCTCTGGGTGTCCCTAAGCCTATGACTGTCAGATGCTGGGACTGGACGACAGGGGAAGGATCGCTTCATAATTGCCCTGTTCTATTAATTGCCTCTGAAGCTTCTTGAAAGCTGGTCACTCTCAAAAGACAGGATACTGGGCTAGATGGACCATTAGTCTGATCTGGTATGGCCAGTCTTATGTTTATGTTCTAATTTTAAAATTTTAAAAATTTCCTATTTTGTGTTTTAAATGGTCACACCTTGATACCAGTACAAATCTGGCTTGTTAGAACCTGCAGAATTAGTTCTTCAAAGAAAGCTTGTTTTGAAGTTTCAGTAGCATTTCTTTTTATATGCATGGAATGAAATCCTGGCCACCGGTAAACTCAGTAGGTGTTTTTCCATTGGCTTTAATAAGTCCAGGATTTCACCAATACACTTTTTATCTGTGGGGATGCACATTGTCATTTTTTTATGGACTCATGCATATCTCTTTGGGATAAATTGACATTAGACTGAGTTCTTGATATCAGAAATGAGTGTCCCCTGCTTGTGGTCTAGCTTCACTCTTTTATTCTGCATGTTAAATAAATAAAATCCAATATACTTTTGACCATTTATGATTTTTTTCCCTAGTCATCTTGAGCAATAAAACTGAACAAACCAGTTTCATTTTAGTTCCTAGTTTATTTCACTTTCTGGTTTTTGTGAACCAACATAATGCTCTTTGGGCTATACATCACCACAGGTGACTATTTGAATAAATAAATAAATACACCTGTGAGAGAAAAGAATGGGGCACTAATCACAGAGGAGTAGCAGGTATATTCTGGAATATATTCAAGGAACTGTCTTCTACACTTAATTTCATATCTGCAGATACTCATGAAGACACCCTTTCTTTGTAGCCCCAGTCTCATCATCAGGGACGATGACAGAGTCTTAGGGATTTCAACAGACGATTTCTGGATTCTTTAGGAAATCTGCACTGACCACTGCACTGAAAACTATGGGAATACTTGCAGAGTATGGTACTGCCGAGAGTAAGAGTGGCAGAATTGGGTCAAGAGTTGGTAACACAGGTCAGGGCAACAGAAGCCATCTGAGAAGTCCTAAAGGCAAGGTGCTAGATGTTGAGATAACCATTAGGAAATCACTTTAATTTAAATAACACGGCTACTACACTGTAACCTTTAATTTAAATGGAAGCTTTATCCTCAGAATATGCCATATAACCTTCCAAATAGACCACCTAGCCTGGATCTTCCTTGAGAAGGTAGAGAGAATTGGTGCTTTATGTGATTGATACAAATGCAACTCCATCATTACCGTGAATAAAAAGATGTCATCCCAGACAATTATCCTACAATTGTACAGTCCCCAAAAAGCAGTTCCCACAGACTGTTCAAATGGCCCCAGTGGTTAAACATACCACGTGGCGCAAGCTAAATAGTCTGCTTTTGTTTGGGATGAAGTTTCGTTATCCTTCAAAGACTTTTCTATAACTGCTACGAAGTCATTACAGTTTTGGCATTTTTCCTGACAGTTTTATGGCATTATTTATTTTAATGTACTGTACGTTATTCATTTTGGTACAGGGCTCAAAAATATTCCATAAATGCCACTTCAGTTGGGTGAATGATGCATTTTATCATTCACATTGCCCTGGGCACTTCTGTTGCTTTTCCAGATTTTTGTGTTCTGTCCAACAGTGTTGAACCAATTTCAGCGCAGAACACAACAGGTTAAAGATCATACATAGGGATTTTGATCTTGTTCTTATTTATCTCAGGTCTGTTTCTGCCACCCTTGCTCCTGTTGAGTAGAACTATTCCAGCAAGAAGTACCATTCATTTCAAGAGCACTCTTTGTGGAGTAAGGTGCTATTCAGTGGACTAAATTGAAACCTTACAATCAAGTCTGAGTAAGGAGCAGTACGAAGCTGTGTTGCCCCAGGAGAGGAGAGGAATTGAATTATGACTCTCAAGGTCACAGTTCAGACTCTGCTTTCCCTGGTTCCACAGAAGAATGAAGTTGTGCCTGCCCTTTTCCAGGCATACTTAATTTCACCTCCCCTACTTGCTGGCTCAACATGTGCTAGAGGATATGTTGGGGCGGGGGAGGGAAGTGGCAAGTCTCCAGTCTTTCCCACCCACTTATGCAGGAGCAGGAGGAGCTGCTCTACCTCTGTGCAAGGTCTGGCAATGTTGGAGTGGGGGCAGTGCAGGGGAACGAGGGAGCCTTTACTCCCCATGCAATTGGTTCTACACCCCAGCACAGGCATGCAGGAGGACTTACAACTGAGCCCAGTGTGAGTAAGGGTGGCCAGCTGGGGTCTCTAGTAATATCAGTCAATGTAGTGGCTGTTCCCAGAATCAATTTCTTCTTCTTCCTCTTCCTCCTCCTCCGAACGGTCAGCTGTAGTGATCGTTCGCCATTTGGTCCGTTCTTGTGCAGACACGAGGGCTGGACGGGCTGAGAGTCCAACGTTGGAACAAACTTGATGCACCCATGTAATAGGGGGTCTGCCTCTGGGCAATCTTTACCTGATCCTGAACTTAGTGGTCATGCTGAAATGATGTTGATTCCATATTCGTTGTAAGCAACCCACGACAGACACTGTGATGCCAATCCTGTGGAGAGCCTTCATGTGAGAGTTGGAGGAACTGGTGAGTATAGAACCCAAATAGCAAAAGCTGGAGACTGCTTTGATGGTTTCATTATTCAAAGAGATTGGAGTCGCAGGTGGAGCTGATCCTAGATTTTGCAGCTTTGTCTTTGACCACAAAACATGGAGGCCAGCCTTAGACTCCTCCATTTGCTGGAGTGCCTTGAGAAACCTGTTGGGGCTCTGTACTAGAAGAACAACATCATCAGCATAGTCAAGGTCTGAGAGCAAGAGATCACCGATCTTAATGCCTATGGATCTGGTGGAATGCTGCATTACGAAATCCATTGCCTGACAAAAGACACAGGGGCTAAGACACAGTCCTGCCTTACACCAGATATTGATTTAAAAGGTGCCAACATCCGATTTTCCAGATGTACATGAGCAGTGGTTCCATTATGCAGCTCGCTAATCAAGGCTAATCAAGAGTGGTTGGGACACCTATGCCTTTAAGGCCTTCCATAGCACGACTCAGTCAACTGAATCAAATGGAGCCTTCAAATCGACATATGCCACGTGCAGAAGCTTCATGAACTCACGGTGTATCTCTGACAACAAGCAGAGAGCCAAAATGGCGTTTAACATGGCCCTGTTCCTGGTGAAGCCTGACTGTTGGGGGTGATCCTTTCGATGTAGCAGGGGCTCCAAATACTCCAGCAGAACATGTGCAAGCACCTTCCCTGGCATGGACAACAAGGTGATCAGCCTGTAGCTCTTACATTCACTGCGTGGTCCCTTGTCCTTATAAAGTGAGATCATAATACCGTCCTTCCAGGTGATTCTGCACAACAAGCATAAGATAGCCAGAAGTGATTCCTCTACAGAGTCCATAGCACATTTTAGCAGCTCTGGGGGGATACCATCAGCACTGGCTGCACATCCGTTTTTCAGTTTGCAGATGGCACACTTCACCTCATCCAACATTGGTGTGTTGGTACAAGTGTCTGGGTCTGAAACCAAAGAGGCTGCCAAATCATCCAGCTCTGAGCAAATGTCAGCTGGAGGGTGGTTCAGGGCACTGATAATGTTCCACCCAGCATAAGAGGATGTCATCATTCGATTTACATGGACGCCTTGGCTGTTGTTCAAAATGCCTTTCATAGCAACTACCTCTTGACCGCTGAGTTTGCAGATTGCGCAGAATGACAGCTTTAATTCTCCCCTGGGTAAGCCACGTTCAACATCATCCACTACTTGGTTACAATGTGCCTTGTGATTGCGAAGTTCTAGGGCATTGAACTTTCACTTCAGCTGATTACAGATGCGCTTATTGCTGCACTGGCGGGCTGTGGCCTTCAATTTAATTGTCTGGAAGGCCTCCTCTGATAGCCATGGTTGATGTGCTGGGTGCCTGTAGCCAATCGTCTGCTCGGCAGATTGGCGGAGGATGGTGGCGAACCAGAGAGACCAGGTGACCTCAATGTTGTCTGGCATGTTGGCTATTGCTGACATCTATACAAAATTTGTTGGCTAAACTCAGCATGCAGAGAAGTGCATCGATGTCAAACTTTGTCATCACAGAGAGTTTACTTGCTCATCAAAGTGTCAGCACCATGCGGGCAACCACTAGGTGGTGATCTATGTTTGCCGCACATTCCACACCGCAATATACTCTGCAGAGACGCCTGTCACTTGTGATGATGTGGTCCAACTCCTTCTGAGTGATGCTGTCATGAGAGATCCAGGCCATCCAGTGTATGTGTCGCTGCTTGAACCAATACCCGAGAATGGAAAGATTCTGAGAGGTGCAGAATGTGAGCTCAGCAATGCACTCAGCAAGCAGCAGGAGTTATTGGTGGGTATATCCAGACCGTAATGGCCAATGACCTGTTCAAGCCCAAATTGCAGGGTGTCAGTAACTGCATTTAGGTTGCCCAGGGTCGTGAGATTATCATGTGGAGGGATGGTGCACACTAGAGATTCCAATTGGTTGTAGAAATGATCTTTGACTAAATCAACAGATTCCTCTGTCAGTGCATAGGCTACTATGACAGTGAAATGACCATACCTATGTTTAAGATGTACAATAAGCAGATGAGAAGACACGGGCATCCAAGTTATCAAGGAGGACCTGGCCTTGCCTCACAGTAGTAATGCTACCCCATGTAAGTGGGTAGGACCCCCAAGAATACAGAAGTAATGAATCTTCCACCTGGTGGCATCCATGATCTATCAGCCTTGCTTCCATTAGACCTGAGATTGATATGCCAAGATGGTCTATGTCATGTGAGACTGCAAGCGGATGACCATGCCTATAAAGAGTTGCAACATTCCAGGTTGCAATTTTGAGGGATTGGCGGATATCCCAGCTGTGATGGTATACTGCAGATGCACCTGCCGACGTCAGAGGACACATGTCCCCAGGGGGGCTTTGGCATGAGCCTGTCACATGTGCACCGGGGGAAGACATCCCCAGAAGGGCATCTTCGGCTGAGAGTAAAGCAGGGGCTTTAACTCTGGTCTACAAGTACTGGCTTTACGCTATGCGACCCGAGCCGTGGAGTCATTCTCAGTGACTTCCTTCCCTTCGGGTAGCTAGGCGTAGCTGCTGTCCTGTGTCTTTGTCGCTCATGTTAGCCATCATTTTTAGGGTTCTTGTTGTACCTGTCCACCTTGCATAATACCCAAGGCGATATTTCAGACCAGCCTTCATCGCTGATAGAACAGCTCCAGCGAGCAATCCCCTACTTCAGATGTTACACCTCTCCACCATGATGAGATACAGGTTGGATGCGGGGGGAGAATCAAAACCTACTTAGACTCCCCCCTTCCCGCCTCCCCATCTCAGTTTAAAACAGTGATAATGCCTCTTCCACCCTCTGATTTTTTTCCACCTAAACTTAAACAGTTATTTATAATTAATTAATAACTACCAGTAGAAGCACGTGACGTGCATTGGAAAATCTCTGTCTGCTTTTCAGCACAAGTACTTCTGTGTGGTTACAGTCACATGTTTGATTGACTTGGCTCCAAGCTGATGTTTACACTGTTGTATTCATCTTGCTCAGATGACTGTGACATGCAACCCGAATGCAGTGAAGCTGACAGGGAAAGCAAGGAGAACCAGACAGATGACAACGTCTCCATTTTTCAGAGCTGATGCAGGATGATCTGTCACCTAATGATAGGCTACCGCCTGTCATTTATTTACTTACAGCTGTAATGTGGGTAAAATGAGTAGGAAAGAAAGAAAAGTGACAAGAAACAAGCAAGAAAGAGACTATTTACATTCCTTCCCCCAAAGACAAACAGTCGGTGTCTCTTCAGGAATGCAGTATTGCCACTCAATATTCTACATATACACCAATAATTTCTATAGGCTGTGAGAGCTCGTCTGTGCCAGTTGTGTAGGGTGCTACAGCAATTGGATCTTTTGCAAGGTAGGTCTGCAAACCCTGCCCAGACCCAGTTCTAACCCACCCCCATTGCGATCCACAAGGAGACCCTTTCTGCTGTACATGGGGTGCACAGATGCGATGCCCATCATACAGGGGATTGAACCAGGGACTTAACTGAAAGCATGAATCTCTAGAGCTAGAGCGAAAGAGCTGAGAGCTATAACAGACTTTTCTTCTGTGGTTGGGCACAGTGGGATAGAGCGAGATGTTGACCAGTGGATTATACAGGCAGTACTGTGTGGCTGGTCCACCAGATGACCCCTCTGTGAGGTCTCAAGATGTGCAGAGAGAGCCTTGTGCTGGCCTTCCCTACCGCTCATGTGAATATCGCTCATAAGATCCAAGTAGTATGTATGAGGCATATGCGGAGAGGGGGCACTCGTTCTCACTTCTGAAACCCCTGCTTACCTGTGTGGTCCAAGTCACACACTAGCCTTCAGTGAGAGGTGAAAGAGAATCCCCACTCATCGCACTCAGCAATGCGTGTGTGATATGGCAGCGATAAATGTTGCATTTTCTTAGTTCTCATCTGCTTTTGGGGAGATGGATGGAGCTATTGGACTTGCAACTGATTAATTTTTTTTAAGAGCGGGCCAGCAGCCGTTCATCCTGTGGCCGCACTCACAGCATCTGCCATAAATATCACATTTTGTCTTAGTAATTTCCTCCCTTCATTATTCTGTAAAGGGATATCCAGAAAGAAAAAAGAGAGGCTTTTAAACCCAAAACACCTCAATGCAATTGTTTCAGTTATATGCCCAGATGCTACTGTATCCTTTCCCATTTCAGCGTGATAATGTGCAGTGTTCTTGGCATTTAATGGCAGAAACCATAATGTAGGAAATGTGAGTTATCTGCATGAAACAATCCTGTTGTGGGCTATGAAAAATGGATTCTCTGCCCCACTCCCAACCATCCTCCCCACTAGTCCTGATAGAAAGGAGCATGTTGGATTGGGGAGGAAAAGCAGATAGCTAGAGCATGCTCTACCCTAGCTACTCCTAGCTGGCAGACAGTCCCTTGCAGACCATCCAGCTACTACACCCACACTGATTCTACATACAAGGCAGAGAATCAGGGAGCCATAACTGATGTCTTTCCTTCCTTCTCTTTGCTGAGTATTAACTCGGCAAAGTGGAGAATCAGTCCCTTAGAATCAATTCCTAAAATGCTTGAGTTCCCGTAGCACCTGATCTGATTTGTGGCACCAAGACACAAGATTATACATTCACAGAACACAGAATGGATGTATAGGAAAAGAGAGAGAACCCATTGTCCTATGGCTTAAATTAAAGTTCTCTGGTGAGGCCTTGTTGAGACAACGGAGTATATACTTCCTGATTTGGCCATTATAGATATAAATTCTGCTTTCACCTACTCAGGTGTTGGACTCAAGTCCTTTCTTCGTTTGTAAACATCAGTGTTCATATCTGTGAACAGAACGTTAGTATTATAAAGTTCCCCATGAAAGGTTTTTTGGGGGGAGGGGAAAGGAGAGGAGGATTGTGTAGCAGTATCAGGGCCTAAAATTGTAATGGCTTCAGAGTCAAGATTAATAAACTAAACCAGTTCCTAAATAAGATCAATATTTTTCAATACTAATTAATATAAAATATTTAATCTTGGGGCATAATAGAATACTGGATTTGTGATAGACCCATTAGCACACACACAATTATACAACTATGTTCACATTATATATTTTTAGTTAACTTTCTCCTTCTGTAAATGTTGATCTAATGATTAGTTTCTTATTTTGGATAGATAATGTAATTAACAATTACCAACAGTTAAATCACTAAAACGCTAATTCTTCTATGGCTGTATAGTTATCCACCTATACAGAACAAATGGCTAACTAACCCAGCTTCTTTCCTTCCTCCCCATCATACCAATTATGCCCAGAAAATCATGTCTTAGATGTTTGGCATCCAAACAGCTTCCTTGATAATTTCTGTCTGGGTTTGGCCCATGTCAACATTTAACACCATAATTAGAAGTCAAACGTGTGGCCAAATACAGTGCATTCTCTTCCACCTTCCATCCCAATTGGAGATGAATCAAATATGCTTAGAAAAGTTGTTACTCCCCTATAGAGAGATTATTTAAAGGCTGTTTGGGATATTTTGCCCATCAGGTCTGCCATAAAAAAAATCTGTCTTTAGCTAAGGGCTTGTCTGCACTTACAGTGCTGCAGCAGTATGCCTGGTGTAGCTGTATCACTGTAGCGCTTAGTGAAGATGCTACGTACATGGACGAGAGCTTCTCCTGCTAGCGTAGGTACTCCTCCTCCTCGAGAGGTTGTAGCTATGTTGATGGGAGAAGCCCTCCTGCCAACTTAGCGCTGTCTACACTGGGGGTTAGGTTGGTATAATTACGTCGTTTATGGATGTGGAATTTTCACACCCCTCAGCAATGTAGTTATACCGACATGAGTTTGTAATGTAGACCAGGGCTTAATCTTGACATACAGCCCGTGAACTCAGCAGGCTAGATTCTCTACTGCCTTGCCCCCTCTTTAGTAGTTTTCACCCGGAAAAAGTACAAAGTGGGTGTAAAAAGCTAAAATGATGATTTGATAGCATTTTATTTACATCTACTTTAAACTGCAGTGAGTGACTAGACCAAGTGCAGGGCAGCTTAGAGTTGTGCTGTGTGTCTGAGAACTACATCACCACTAATTAGCCAAAGCTATGACATCACTCTGATAAGCAGAGCCTTTGTTAGACATTAACAAAGAAACGTTTCTGGGAATGAGAGGTCCTGGGATATTGCAGTGAGACTCATGTGGACAGTAGGATGGATTGGTAATATAACCCTGTGATCTTTATTATTAGTCTTTCTGAAGTAAAGCAACTGGCAATTACTACAGATGTTTCAGTACCAAATGCACTGATCTAGTATGTACCTCTAGATGTTTCATTTGGGATGTGCAGGAACGGAAGTCAGAAATCGTTCTCTACAATGCCTTTTTCTCATTTCCCCTACCCTTACTTTCTCCTTGCCTGTCTGACTATGGACACAAATGCTTCATCTATTCAGTTCTTGTTATCTCTGCAGCAGTTTGTGGTCATTTAAGTTAGGTCAGTGGTTCGCTTCATTTTCATGATTGTTACCTATCCACTGGTATTGAGCACTAATACCACAGCGCACTTTTGCTGGACTGATCCCAAATGATACTGTGTACTTACATAGCACCTTCCTCTCATCCCTTTGGATACAAAAGAACTGACATACAAGCTGTACACATGTGAATCACTTGATTTACTACTGAATTCATCCACCTTTGGTATCAAATATGGCAACTGCTAAACATCATACAAGAGCACCATTCATTAGTGAAAAATGATCTATTCAAATGACGCTGTGGGAGGAATTTTTAAGTAGGCAGAAAGTAATTACCTGAATTGGAATTGACACACAAGCTCTTGAGTAAAAAATGCCATGGAATCTTTAATAACCATGCCAGGTCAGAACTTTAGTTTTATATCTCCTCCACAAGGTGAGACCTCCAGCAACACTGTATTTCCTAGTACCTTGGCATTGGTTTAGTACTGACTCTGAGAGAAAAGTTTCACCTACTGAAGCACCATGAGCACATCTTGCAACATATAAGTGTTGCTTATAGCTCTCCCATCAAAATATTGAGATAGCTGTCATGATTACTGGGCAAGCTGCACTGCTGTCCTTTCTCGGGGTCTCTGAGTGAACCCTCCACAGGTGTCAGGCCTTGGGCCTCTTCTCAGGTCATACGGAAACCGCTTCTTCAAAATAAAGCAGGCTTTATTTTGCCCAGAAGGTACACAGCATTTAGAGAAGTAGATTTAAAATGAGAGTCATACATACATATTCCCTTACCTAAGCATAACTGCTCTCGCCATAGCTCAGGTGGGTCTTGTTTATTCCACATCTCTGAGTTGGGAGAAACAACCTACCCTTTTGTAGGCAGGTCTCCCTGTCTCAGACTGTCAGCCTTTTCACTGACACATCCCCGGCCAGCCTCTCTGACCACCTCTCCTTCTCCCTTTCCTAGGTTCTTTTAGGTTTTTTGTCTCCTTTGATCCCAGATTTAGCTTTGGGGAAGGTACCTGATTCTAGAGTGAATGGAGCTAGCTATTGTTCTCTTAACTCCTTTGAAGCTGGGTCCCTGAGAGGTTGTCTTATCTGGGTCATTGTTTAACCCAGGGATTGGCAACCTTTGGCACGCAGCCCACCTGGGTAAGCCCCCTGGTGGGCCGGGTCAGTTTGTTTACCTGCTGCGTCCGCAGGTTCAGCCAATCGCAGCTCCCACTGGCCGCAGTTCGCCGCTCCAGGCCAATGGGGACTGCGGGAAGCAGTGACCAGAACATCCCTTGGCTTGCGTCACTTCCTGCAGCCCCCATTAGCCTGGAGCGGTGAACCGCGGCCAGTGGGAGCTACGATCGACCGAACCTGCGGACGCAGCAGGTAAACAAACTGACCCGGCCCGCCAGGGGGCTTACCCAGGTGGGCTGCGTGCCAAAGGTTGCCGATTCCTGATTTAACCTTCCTGGGTTCATTAACAACTCCCCTTTACAGCCTCCTTTGATTTAACTATATGCATTCAGGCAGGTAACAATAATAATGCCAAACTGAACAGGGAAACAGAGTCATACATAATATTCATAAAAGATAATACAGGTATTTTACAAATTCATCACACCAGCCTTATGCTGTTTTGCTTCTGAGCTCTTATGGGTTCACAGCACATGTAGTTATGGCTGCAGACTGGGTTTTTTTTATAGATTTTCCAGTTGCCAGAAAAATAATTTAATCTGCCGGGTTTTTTTTAATGTGGGTCTAAAGATTTGCATTATTATCACAATACACTGGGATCTCTAATGTTAAAACTTTCTGTGTCCAGCCAAAGATGCTGCAGTGTTCCCACTTCTGCAGTTTAAGCGATAACAGATCAAAACTGTTGAAAATACAGCAGCTGTCTGCCCACCAACAAGGAAGCGCATCACGCGCGTGCGTGTGGGAGAGGGTTTGAGTCACACGAGAGTGAGGAGACCTGTGATGTTATAAGTGTTATATAGATGTGTTATCTCTCGAGATACTATAAGGGGCTGTTGAAGGGTGGAGAGAGTTGCCGAGTTGCCTTGTGGTTGGGGTGACGGTGGGCTTGCCTTGTGTGTGTAGGGGGAGGGGAAGGGTGCCAGATTTTTACTGAAGATTTGTTAACTGAGTGTGACCATACTCTTCAGAGTCCAAGACAAACTACAAGGCAGACTCAAGCAGAGTGCAATAGCACACTGAATTTCAGTAGCACACTGAGTTTATTGAGGCAGTTCTCTACCCTTGGGCAGGAGGTTCCCTGTAACAGTCTCCTTAGGCCCCTCAGGACTGTCCCAAGCAGCACAGACAGCCCATTTGTCCGTTTTTGTAGTAAAGCACAAAAAAGTGTCCCCAAAAGAAACTCCGTAGTCCTGTGCCAGACTTTCCTTCCTCTAGAGGGCTCTGGCAGTCAGCAGAGGTTCTGGGCTGGTCTCTTCCCTGGTCAGCCCACTACTGAGTTGTCCTCTTTCCCTTTTAACTGCATCTTCATTACCTGACAGCAAGGGCAGGTGTAACAGGATGGGGCTGAATGGGCGCACAGCAGCTCATTAAACTGTGCTGGCTCAGTGTGGGTTTGGTATACCTCAACACACTGAGCTCTGACTGGAGCTTCAAAAACTGCAGAAGTTGTGGGAGGCAGAAATCCTGGTAAACTTGGGCAGTAATTTTCCAGTTTGAGTTTTCCCTCTTTGACCATTAGCACATTCTGGAGTGTGGAGGAGACGAGAAGAGGAGATGTACACAATAAAAAAATCTGGATGAAATACCGCGAGGGTCAAGTTGTGTGGTAGCTTATCCTGCAAGAATACCTGCCCAATGTAGCAGTGTCCATAAAGAATCTCTGCATGCGAAGCCCACCTGTAACACTCACTTAGATACACCCTTGTTCCAAAACAGCACTCTTCCACATGAAATGAAATTCCTTGTCTCAGTGTGAGTGTATTACCAATGTAATGTGACTTTTGGAAGGGTTACAGCACATTCTGAATGATGTATGAAATGAAAAATCCCTGCGTAGTTCACTGAAAGCATGTACAGTGCTTGGTGATACACTGCCAATAATTTTAACAAGGGGTTCCTTCAAACATTTTCCACTTCAGTCAGCAATGCATCTGACATTCCCTGGGTAAAATATTCCCCTCCTTTATTACCCCCCCGCAAAGTCCCTCAGTTTCACATTCTCCCCTCTGCCCCAAATATTCATTAATTTCATACTTGTCCCCCTCCAAAATTTATCAGTCTTTTTATACACACCCCATCCTTTGTCCTAGCCCCTCTCAACTTTTCTTGATACCTAATGGAAGCTCCTTTAGATGGCTATTCTATTTGACAAAGCTGTGTCCGAGGGACACGTTGAAGCCAACCTCCAGATGGCCCAGGGCACAAAAGGTTTTGCAGGGATCCTCTCGGTTGGATGTCTGCATAACAGGTCACGAAAGGTTGGCATCGTAGGTCTCTACAGAGAGCCAGCAGCCCACTGGTCATCATAATCATTGTGAAATATATGTACAGATAAACACTGCTCTACAATTTTTGAGAAGTCGTCTGCTTCAGAGATAAAATGTGCTATTTAGTATGTATTTTGATGTGCTGAATTCAAATATGACAATTAAAACAACTGATTGGCTACTGTTTCTAAGATATTTAAGTTTTTACATTTTATGTCTATGTATATTGTGTAGATAGTAGAGTTTTAATCATAAATTGTAAACCTAGGTCTTTTCATGTGTTTATGGTTGCTTTACATGATACTATTTCACCTGTCCTGTTTATGTAACACTTTAAAAATCAGCAAAGGGGTTATATAAATAAAATTTATTATGAAACAAAAGGCAAAAAACTATTATGTCCATAGTTTAGTCCTATTCAGTGTCTACTCGGTGCTTCTTGGCTTGTCTCTTGTATTCATTAAATGGAGCATCTCTTGTCACTGTCCAGCAATAGCCTGCAAGCATTGATGGACTCCATTTGCCCTGATAGCGTTTCTCCATTGTTGCAATGTCCTGGTGAAATCACTCGCCGTGCTCATTGCTCACTGCTCCGCAGTTCGGTGGAAAAAAATCTAGATGAGAGTGCAAAAAATGTATCTTTAGTGACATGTTGCAACCAAGGCTTTTGTATGCCTTGAGGAGGTTTTCCACCAACAACCTGTAGTTGTCTGCCTTGTTGTTTCCGAGAAAATTTATTGCCACTAACTAGAAGGCTTTCCATGCCTTTTTTTCCTTGCCATGCAGTGCATGGTCAAATGCATCATCTCGAAGAAGTTCACAAATCTCAGGACCAACAAAGACACCTTCCTTTATCTTAGCTTCACTTAACCTTGGACATTTTCCACGGAGGTACTTGAAAGCTGCTTGTGTTTTGTCAATGGCCTTGACAAAGTTCTTCATCAAACCCAGCTTGATGTGTAAGGGTGGTAACAAAATCTTCCTTGATTCAACAAGTGGTGGATGCTGAACACTTTTCCTCCCAGGCTCCAATGACTGTCGGAGTGGCCAATCTTTCTTGATGTAGTGGGAATCTCTTGCACCACTATCCCATTCGCAGAGAAAACAGCAGTACTTTGTGTAGCCAGTCTGCAGACCAAGCAAGAGAGCAACAACCTTCAAATCGCCACAAAGCTGCCACTGATGTTGGTCATAGTTTATGCACCTCAAAAGTTGTTTCATGTTGTCATAGGTTTCCTTCATATGGACTGCATGACCAACTGGAATTGATGGCAAAACATTGCCATTAGGCAGTAAAACAGCTTAAAGACTCGTCTTCAATGAATCAATGAACAGTCTCCACTCATCTGGATCGTGAACAATGTTGAGGGCTGCCATCACACCATCGATGTTGTTGCAGGCTACAAGATCACCTTCCATGAAGAAGAATGGGACAAGATCCTTTTGACAGTCATGGAACATGGAAACCCTACCATCACCTGCCAGGAGATTCCACTGCTGTAGTCTGGAGCCCAAAAGCTCTGCCTTACTCTTGGGTAGTTCCAAATCCCTGACAAGGTCATTCAGTTCACCTTGTGTTATGAGGTGTGGTTCAGAGGAGGAGGATGGGAGAAAATGTGGGTCCTGTGACATTGATGGTTCAGGACCAGAAGTTTCATCCTCTTCCTCTTCCTCGTCTGACTCAAGTGAGAATGATTCTGGTGCATCAGGAACCGGCAGTCCTTCTCCGTGGGGTACTGGGCGTATAGCTGATGGAATGTTTGGATAATGCACAGTCCACTTTTTTTCTTCTTTGACACACCTTTCCCAACTGGAGGCACCATGCAGAAGGAACAATTGCTGGTATGATCTGTTGGCTCTCCCCAAATCATTGGCACTGCAAAAGGCATAGATTTCCTTTTCCTGTTCAACCACTGGTGAAGATTTGTTGCACAAGTGTTGCAGCATATGTGTGGGGCCCACCTCTTGTCCTGATCTCCAATTTTGCAGCCAAAAGAAAGGTGATAGGCTTTCTTAACCATAGTGGTTATACTGCGCTTTTGTGATGCAAAAGTCACTTCACCACAAACATAGCAGAAGTTATCTGCACTGTTCACACAAGTACGAGGCATCTCTGCTCACGTTGGCTAAACAGAAATGTGTCCCTTTGCAAAATCAAACAGTGACAAATAAGAGAGCACGACACTGTATGATTTCTAGAGCTGATATAGGGCAATTTGTTCAGCAGAGTGATGTAAGCTTCATTATGATTGCATCATCCATGACTTCTAGGAATAACATGATGCAATTCATATCATGTATGACGCAATACCAGCTTCAGATTGCATCATTCATTGTTTTCCCTAAAAAGCAAGTACTGTCCAAACCCAGTCATAGATTTATTCATAGATCCAGTCAAAGATGTATTTTAGTCATTTCTGGTTTAAATTGAGATCCCTTCCCTTTATAACTCACTTATCCTCCGCCATTCCCAAGTCAAGGGTCATATATACTGACCCAATAGCATGTCTTGAAAACTAGAGCCAATCAACAATTTTAAGCATCATTTTCGTTCTCAGTGACCCAGAATTAGTAAAGTTTGACTACATTTATTTCAGAAGCATTTTGGCTGTAGAGCAGTGTAATATGTAAGGAGTTATGTATCTGTACTAAAAATTATGTTCTTAGGGTCTTTGCATTAAGGCTGATCACCAGGGGGTGACAAACCTCAGAAATGCTCCTTTCAGGCTGGGTGTTAAGCAGAGCAGCGATCTGAGGTGGAACTGGTAAGCTGGGGTGTGCTGCTGCTTTGGAAGCGGTGAATCTGTGAATACTGTGAATGTCTAGTGGCTGGACACTCAGGGGAGACGCTCACAGGGCCCTGGGTTGGAGTGTCCTAATTGCTAATCTATTAAGAGACAGCAGGGCCTGCATAGGCCTAGAGGGAGGTGTTTGTGTTGCCCATAGCTGGTGGAGTTGGGGAGCTGTCATGTGGCAGACGCAGACAAGGCTTGCCTACCCTAAGGACGGATGGTAGCAAGGTGCCTCACAGCTCTGGATTCCCCTGGGATGCATCACAAACTCTTTTTCACAACAGCAGCAGTGATGGTCAGCCAGTCATTCTCCTGTATCTTGCTGTGATCTGAGTGGTCAGGTGTGTGGTTTGGTTCTGAAAGTGGGAAGGTTCTCTTTACTGTACCAAAGGTCTCACCTCACTGGTGGGTGGAGAAACCGAACTCCGGGCGCGAAGGAATCAATAGTTTTAAAGTACATCTCTCTCAATTTACTCCACCATTTCACAATCCCACATAAGAACAACATCTGGGGCGGGGAGGGGGGAAAAGGGAGGGGGAGGGGGTGATGATTACCCTGGAATATATCTTTGTTGTAGTTACATTGACCAATCAATCACTAAATAATTTCAGTTTGTATTGTGTGTGTCACTTCTCTAATAATATTGGGCTAAATTCTGACCTCGGTTGCACCTGGGCATACCCAGAGTAGCTCTACTGAAGGCAATGGAGTTATTCTGAATTTAGGCCCTATTTCTGGAAAGCACTTAGGCGCACGCTCAAATGTATCCTTATTCAGCAAAGCAGCTACACAGATGCTTAATATGGATGCGTTCCTGAGTTGGGGGTCTCTTAGTAGTGTAAATTAGACAGAATCTGACCTATTATATGTGTAAGCATGCTTGAATATATGTATGTGTATGTATATGTGTGTAAATGTATATATTAAGGGTGAAATGCTGGCCCAACTGAAGTCAAGGGCAAAATTCCCATTAGCGTCAATGACACCAGGATTTCACCATCTATAGATATCGATATAGATATAGACACAGATAGTGTGTAAATAATGTGAGCACATACAATAAATAATTCCCGAGGTTTAAATTCTGGTATTTACAAAATGCCCGAGAGCACAATAGAAACAGATTTTCAAATAAGAAGCAGTGTTTGCTGGCTGCCTTTCACTTCCTGATCTCATAGAGATACATTTGTATTTCACATGAAGAAGTCTTTGCAGGTGCACAATAAGCAATCAAGACTCACCCCATGCATATCAGGAGAAACCACATAACCTACGCACAGTTCGGCTTAATTCAGTAAGGTAAAAACCAGCAGCAATTAAGTGATGTCATCCCATGCTATCTGTCATTCCGCGTCTTTTTTGTCAGTACCCAAAACTGAAAACTTTAATTAAAAATAATTGAAAATAGAACCAAATATTTCTTAGCTGAGTTGTCCTTAAAACTATGAATGAGTCATTTAGATAACATTCACAATACCAGCAGCTCAGGGGCACTTTAGAGAATACGTTTCAGTGCAGAGACATTTGAAACAAAAATTGTAATGTTCTAAATGTAATTAGATGAGCGAAACCGTGTCATACTGAGATGAAATATAAATAAGTGCTTAGGGCCCAATCTATGAAAAATTGATGCACTTTTTTAAAGCATTTTCTTCTGAGGAGGTTTCTCTTCTGTAGACCACATTTGTGGGGTTGTTTTTTCCCCCTTGTAGAGTAGAATGTGGTTTTCCCACTCACTTAAACCCTTCTTTCAACTCCGTGGCTGTCTCTGTATTAAGCCCCCATGGACCTACAGAAGCTAAGGGCAGATGGAAACAATAGGCATTTTGTGTTCAAATGTACAACCTACAGAAAGTTCATATGTTAAGTCTTGGAAACATTTCCAAGGAGGTTGCTTCATAAACAGTGTCCATGTGGGGCAGATCTGACTTGTGCTGCTGTCTTTTGTGCAGATATTCCAGGAGGATTTAATATGCTGTTTACTCTCAAATTAATACATAAGGTAACATTCATGGTAACACTTGTTCGAAATCCCAGTCCCAGCTCAATCTCTCTCTCTCTCTCTCTCTCTCTCTCTTCCCCCCAAAAAACCCTCCAAGCCTCTTCATCTCCTGTCCAGTCCTCCAAACCATCCCTTTCTTTATTCCCCCGATCACCATTAGAAGCATTTTCCAAGCCCATGTTTTTTTTTCATACCAAAGCACTCACATTACTGACCTAATCTCCCGCCAATAACGAAGGGCATGGAAGCATCCTCGTCTCATCCTCATCCTCCATTTACTATATGCACCTGCGAGAGAGCAATAAAAGGGGCATCTTCACTTCTCGGATGCTGAGCATGCAGCCTCCGCAGTTCTGCAAACCTCTGGTGGTGAGACTGAGTGATTAATTCTAATGGTCTAAAAATTTAATCTAGCCTGTTGGCCCAGCCCTGGAATTCAGTGTAAACTCTGGTAAACAGCCAATCCACTTTTTAAAAGCTTTTGTTAATGACAGAAGATTCTCCCTCCCCTCCCGCCCCGCCCATAATGAAACAGCCTTCCTGCTCTGGCTTTTTACCTTTGAAACACTATGTGGAATGTGGTTGGGTGGAGGGTGGAGAAAGTGGTTGGGAACTTGATCCTGTGAGGTTCTGAAAGCTCTCAATTCCCATTGACTTCAGCAACTCACAGGATCAGGCCCTAGAGTTGTGCACAAAAAGGAGGAATGGATTCATGGATAGCTAAATACTGCGGGCATGATTCTGATCTCTCACCAGTGTAAATGAAGACCTGATGTCGATAGAGTTGAACTATGGGGAGTGAGATCAGAATCTGGCCCTGTGTGTGTCCTGTATAGTCCCTCGAGTATATGGAATGTCCACACATGTAGTTTGTACATTTTCTCATCTTAGGCCTGATCCAAAGCCCCTTGAGGTCAGTGGGCAGAATCCCATTAGCTTTAGTGGGCTTTAGATCAGGCCAGCTGGGTTTCATTTTCAAACTTCAGTGTTGTTGTATGTTGGGTACCCAGAACCCCAGCATTTGGGTGCTTGCCTCAACAACTAGCTTTCCAAGAACTCAGTTCAACTCCAGTTTTCGTCACTTAAGTATCATCATTTGGCATACAGCAAAGCTATGCTGAGTTGCTCAGACTAAGCATAGGGAGTAGGCATAGGGCATGCATACCACACATCCAAAGTTACCCAGAAAACCACTTCCTTTATATACATTTTCACATTTCATTGCATTTATTATACATTAGATCACGTGTTGGAATTGGTTTGGTTACTTTGTAGGAACCAATCCATGTACAACATGCTCTGTCCATGCACAACTTACTCTTTACCTCAGCTTACATTTCAGGCTTATTTTGCCCATTGTAAATTGTCCCCTGGGTGTTGCCCCTTATCTTAGCTAGCATAGATATTTTGTCTCTTAGCTGACTGACCCTATGAGTCTATGATTTACCTATCCTACTTAGCACAGACATTCTGTCCCCCGCCTATGGATCCATTTACTTCCCTAATCCTGTTTCCCAAGAAATGAGGCCTCAGCCATGCCTAATTACTTATGTCAAGCCAGGTCTACAGTATGTATGTCCTTAAAAATATATTTTAGGATCTGTGTCCCAGGCAGGGTTAACAAACAAGGTTTTCTAGACAAAGGAATGTTGATTTACCTGTCTGCCTAGGTTCACGTGTACATTAAGCATTCTAAGCCAATACAATGGAAACCTCGTTTAGAGATGAAACCAACAGGGGGATGTGAACTCAGCAGGGGAGAGCACATTGGAGTCTGAACCCCGGGGGTCATTCTGACTCTGGGAACAAATACATTAAACTTTTTGGGAAATATAAGGAGAAGCAAAAGGAGATTTTGGTATCCATTTCACTGAGAAACACCCACAGGGCAGGGGCATGAGTCATGAATGTTTTAGCACATGGTTTGACTGAAAACCAGCGAGCTCTGCAGAAAAAGTTTAGGTGAGAGATTGTGTTAGCAGGCAAAGGATTACAGCCTGTTAAAATTAAATCATAGTCTAGTAGAAATGTGTTATATACTTTTGGGGTTTTTTTTGTAACCCGTCATTCTTATTACCCTTGCTTACTCGTTTACTTGCTCTTAAATCTTTACTTTGGTTTATAAAACGTAGATTTGTTTTTACTATAACTAGATTACAGTGCTGTGTTTTTATAAAGGACCAGATCCTGAGTTGAATCAGGCAAGCTGTGTGTGCACTCTCTTCGGACAGCTCATTTGGTTGTTACTGTCAGTGTCCAGTGACCGGGGCTGGATACTACAGAGGGGGAAGCTGACAGAGGAGCTTGGGGGTTGATGTGTGTATGTCACTAGCCTGCCCAGAGGTCTACAGAGGTCCACAGAGACCTGTAAGTCAGTGATGGTGGGGCCAGAGGCTCTTGGTTTCAGGGAGCTGAACCGCAGCCGGCATACACAAGACTGCTTCACGCTAAAAGCAGGTAGTGACAAGATACCTCACAAGCCTGGGTGCCCTTGGGGAGCATCACAATTTGTACATGCTGCTGTTCTTTCTCACTGAAACAAATGACCCCCCTACCCCCGAATGAAAAGCAGAGAAAAGAGTTGCAATCGTAAGGTCAAATTCTGCTTCCATTTTTACTGATATAAATATAAAATAACTCCATTGACTTTGATAACTGTTAATGATAATTTATAACTGTGTGTTATTTTGGTAGATAAAGAAAAAGTCAAATATATTTAGCCATGCACTTCCATGAGCTGTTACTTCCGTGGTGAAAGGTTTGTAGGTGGTGAGTCACAGAGAAAACCCATGTTCTGTTTATAGTGAAAGACCATTTCAGCTCCATAGAATCATAGAATATCAGGGTTGGAAGGGACCTCAGGAGATCATCTAGTCCAACCCCCTGCTCAAAACGAGACCAATCCCCAACTAAATCATCCCAGGCAGGGCTTGTCAAGCTTGACCTTAAAAACCTCTAAGGAAGGAGATTCCACCACCTCTCTAGGTAACCCATTCCAGTGCTTCATCACCCTCCTAGTGAAAAAGTTTTTCCTAATATCCGTCCCCCACTGCAACTGGAGACCATTACTCCTTGTTCTGTCATCTGGTACTACTGAGAACAGTCTAGATTCATCCTCTTTGGAACCGCCTTTCAGGTAGTTGAAAGCAGCTATCAAATCCCCCCTCATTCTTCTCTTCTGTGGACTAAACAATCCCAGTTCCCTCAGCCTCTCCTCATAAGTCATGTGCTCCAGACCCCTAATCATTTTTGTTGCCCTTAGCTGGACTCTTTCCAATTTTTCCATATCCTTCTTGTAGTGTGGGGCCCAAAACTGGACACAGTACTCCAGATGAGGCCTCACCAATGCAGAATAGAAGGGAATGATCACGTCCCTCGATCTGATGGCAATGCCCCTACTTATACAGCCCAAAATGCCGTTAGCCTTCTTGTCAACAAGGGCACACTGTTGACTCCTATCCAGCTTCTCGTCCACAGACATATATATTTATTGCAAAGACCCTCAGGAAATATCAATTGGCAGTTTTCTTTGTGGATTGTTGCCTCCCATTTGTCAAAAATAGTTATATTTTACAGTCCACACAGCATGTCAACTTTGAGACTTGCATTCTAAAATGTGCTCCCAGATGATAAATTGCGTACTATGTCAACTACATCTTTGTCATGAGATTCTATTATCTATTTATAGTTGAAATGAAACACTTGAGGAAACATTCTAAACCAAAGCAATTTCATAGAAATCTCATAAATTTTTCCTTATGTGTGCATCAGTTAAAAAACCCTCCTGTGCTATCTTTTCAGCTCTGCAGGAACTCTTTAACAATCAACTTGTTGTGAGATCAAAGTAGGAGACTCTCAAGCTTGTGAAACTCATAATGTATCCATATAATCTAGATAGCATGCCTTTTGAGTATACTCCCTTTCAAACGCTAAGGGGAAAGAACACTTAATCATCATACAGTGCAAATACATCCAAAATTTGATACAGTTTTTGGAATAAAAAACAATTATCTCCATAACAGATGAAATTATGTAGTTACTTCCTTTGGCTCTTCTTGCTTGCTTGTTTGAAGCTATCATTAATTTCTATGAAGTATTTTGTGTACTTTGAAAAACTTTTTTCCATATTTATAGCTTTCAAGACCCACACTCTCCTTTTCTTTCTTTTAAAGTACATCATTTATGCACCTTATACACAATAATCTACTCTGTTGAAGTGTTCAGGGTAGCAGGAACTGGAAAAGGATGCTTGCTTAGAGACACCCCTGTGAATGTCTGAAAGCAAGAGATGCATCCATCTCCTCCCACTATGTACAACCCTAATTAGCAGTTGTCAGCCTGGTTCGCATTAATGGTGTACTCAGTGACAATAGATCTTTCAGGTAATAATGACGGGAAAGTGATAGTAACTCCTGTAATGTACTGAGTGATAAGTACATAGTGTGTATGTACAGTTATGTGTATGTACACATAAGTACATAGTATGTTATGCACAGTCTTCAGTCCAGTTTCCTTTAGCTGCATTGTTTGCCTGCAACTGGGGAAAAAAACCAACCCCAGTACATTAGTGAAGCACTATTTCTGTCTGTTAGTTACTTGTATGCAAAGTGCATTTGGAAAGTGGGGATTCATGAGAAATGAAGCATCGTGTTGAAGAAACATAGGGGTAGAGGAAGATGAGTTGCTAAAGTAATAATGATGCGTACCCCTTTCTACAGCACTTTGAAAACTTAAAGAGCTGAGTAAAACATTGACTAACTAATTCTCATTTTTTTATTATAGCTCTAGCCCCAAAAGATACTCATTTCCCGTGTTTTAAAGAGGCAGTGCTGAAATAAAGGTAATTACACTGAGATTTCATATAGTTGCTTGTATGCTACTAAAGCTTTGAATCAACAATGTGGCTCCAATAGAAACCGTTATCACAGGGCGGGGGACAATGAGAATGTATGTCAGGCATAGGAAATGTAGAGAGAGTAATGTAAATAATTACAGGGTTGTGAAACAAACTGCACAAAGCCATCAAATTGAGAATTAAGGTGGATGTGGAATCCTCTCAAACTGTACACATGTGCAGGAAACAAAGAACAGCAATTTGAGTTAGGGGTTCCTTAACTCTTAACTTTTAATTTCCTTTGTTAGCGTGAGTCGTACACAGGGGTTTTGTTATTTGTTTTTTGTTTGTTTTTTTGTTTTTGTATTGTTCAGATTTTCTTGGCAGAGGGGGAAATAGCGACTGACTAGCAAATGGGACAATAACATCTCAAATCTAAGGGCCAAATCATGACTGTCTGTCTATGGGTGCATTATAAGCAGGAGAGAGCACAATGCACCCACTCTGGAAGCAGCCATTACGTGCAGCTGAGTACAGTGGGTGTGTGGCATGGCTAGCACTGCTAGCCAGTGGAAGTCAGGTGGATTTGGGCAGAACAGGAAGCCAGGTCCAGGACCATGCCCCCTCTGTGCACCAGGGCCCCAGTCCAGCAAAGCACTCAAGTATGTGCTTAACTTTAATGATGTCAGGAGTCCCACTGGGGTGAACAGGAATAATTGTGTGCTTAAAGTCATGCACGTGTATTTGAGGTTTGGGATTTAAGGGCCTGATTTGAAGCTCAGTGAAGTAGGGTGTGGTGGGGGTGTCTTCTATTGATTGCAATGGATTTTAGATCAGACCCCAGCAAGGGATGTGGATGTGTGGGAGAGCAAGTTACATCTTTCCGAGGGGTGTACACATACCTGCTCCTTCCCAGGCTCCCCTGCTGCCGCTTGAAGTCATTATGGCTTCTAGAGACCTAAATGCCTCCATCCATTACTGCTGGGCTGCACAGGGTGTTCCCTCTGCCCCCTGCCACCATTGCACTTGTAGCAATCATCTAGCTTTAAAGCCTATTGGTGAGAAATGTCTAGGCAATGGATGGAATTCTTTTTCCAGAAGGTAGGAGGGGTTGATGGGTGTAACTCCCAATGTCACACAAGGCCCAGGCTGAATTCAGACAATCTGGAGCCTTCGGCACACATCATGCCATGAGGCTGCCCCCCTTGTCACAATTCCCAGGTCACAGTTCCCACTTGGAACAGCAGGGGCAGGTGGGCTCCCCTTCCAACCCTCCCCAGTTGCATGTGGTCCCCTCTTCTTCCCAGGAACAGAAGCAGGCCCTCCTCCCTCATGGGAGCAGTAGTGTTAGCAGCAGGAGTCCCCATTCAGCCTTACTGAGATACAGAGGGTCCCCCTAATTCTTAGCCCAGTAGCCAGGCTGTATCTGCTTGATGGCAGAGGGGGTGGTGGGGCCCATTTTCACTCTTCTCCTCCATACACAGAGTACTCTGCTGAGGTGGTGTTGGTGGGACCACCTGGGGCTGTTGGTCTGGGGCAGTACCCCAGAGACGCATTTCGGATACAGGCAGAGATCAACACATCGTTACACTCAGGTCACGTTTTTCAGCTTTGCTTTACAACAAGGGCTGGAAACTTACTTTTCTTTTTTTAATGCAAGCTGAGATTCCTTTTTTTAAAATTTAAATTGAGGCAAAGTTACAAAAAACCATTAACATACCACATCATATATTATGTATTCAGGCTCAGGCTAATATTCAAAGAACCTAGATAAAGATTCTGCCTTGCTGGCTGGGGAGCCCTCCTCTGAGTACCTTGAAAGGGTGAACACATTTCTAAATTCCCTTCCTCTTCTTGGTGCCTCTCTTGTGTCAGACTTGGTGTGAACCCACCCGAGAGTCTGTCCTCAACACAAGACTCTAGGCATGGCCTCTAGTGCCTGTGCCTTAATCTAGGTCTGTATAAAGCACTTAGAGGCCTTGGTAAGAGGCACGTTTTAAAGATGATAGGGTTCTTCATACATAAATCCCCACCCCCAGTGCGTATGGAAATAGGGAGAGCCCAGGATTTAATACTGTTCAAAAAAATACCCTGAATGCCCTTCTCTCCATTTATCTGAGACAATCTGGGGATGCAGCCTAGAAATCAGCTGAAAAAGAAAAATTACAGTATGTTGCAGGGACTGGAAAGATCACCATAGTTACTAAAACAGAATTGTGTTACAAAGGTCATTGATTACATTCAACAGCTGATTTACAAATAGTTCACTAATAACTTAGAGCCCAAGCTGGCAATGGTATCTACACCAGCAGCCCCTTGTATGCATGCACAGAGTCCCATCGAAATCAGTGGAACTACGTATATGTTGGTAGATAGATCAAATAAGCAGACAGATTCAATTTTTTGAAATGTCAGGATTCCCACATCTCCTTGATGGAGTTACAAAGTCTCAAAACTTTATTTTTTTTTAAACTGAAGTTGTTCTTGATTAGACCACACCAAAGCATGTGAAATTGACATTGTTGTTTTACACCATAACTTAAAAGCACTTTCAATTCTTTCCTCCTCTCTTTCTCCTCTCTCACAAATCTTTTCTATCTCTTCTCTCTGCTTGATCACTGCACTCGGTTGACACAGTCTCACATTAAATTTGGGACTACTTTGCAAAATGGCCCCTCCACCCCAAGGTTTGCATGCTTTAAATGCCAGCTCTGATTTTCAACTGCTTCTTGCCAGTTTAAGTCAGATAAATTCGTTTACTGCAGCTAGTCTGCCTTGCCTATTTTTAACCAAACCTTTTAGCTGGCAGAGACAACAAAGTTCTTCTTTTGCTCAAAGATGGCTTGGTGTTCTATTTAACTGGGCTGCCGAGAGTAATTAGTAAATGTGTCTGTGCAGATGCAGCAGTGACATACACACGGGTCCAGTTTCTTTTAAAAATAAGAAAACTGTGCAATAAAATTACTTAATTGCAAACATATTCCCAGGTAGTATTTTCAGTTATGAAAAATAAACCAACCAGCATATGAGTATAAAACTGTACTTGAAATGGTGTTTTCTTCTACTTGGAAATAAGGGAAAAGACCTTATGAGTATTTGGATTAATTCAGTCACTAGACTTTAATTTCCAGAACTCATTTGCTATTGAAAGTCACTCACTGCCCAACAGAAAATATAGTCCATTTAGCTACTGTTTTGTCTCTTGTGTTGCACAAAAGCCATTGCCTCCTACAATGGTAACAGCTGAATGTTTTCACTGCTCATGCAGTTTAATTTGCTAGCTGCTGGATCATCAAAAATTCTAATCAGCTCTGATCTAACGTAAAGTGCCACACGGCATTCATCATCTATTTTAGCCTTTAATGCGCCATACAGGTTTTAATCAAAGGTATGCAACCGCTAGCAAAAAAGAAAGACAAGAATTATGACAGTGACCTATCCAGACATCACAGACAGCAGATAAGTTCACCCGCCCCATGCCAAGAATAAATGCAGGAGTTGAAGAGGTGCCTCTGTTTGAAATGATTGCAGAAAAACACAACTGTGGTTTCTGGGGTACGTTTTCAGTACAATGTACAGACATCTAGCTGCATGACTCCCTGCAATGCTGACACTATATTAACAGTGCAGGCTCGCACACTGCAGCTTGCAGGATTCTCTTGAGGTGTATCTGCACCCTTAGTTTTATTGCTTTCAATGGGAGCTGAGGGTGGTCAGCCAGTGCTTTGCATGATTGGGCCCAACGTCCTTCCTTTCCCCCACTGTTGCACCATTAGCATCATTTATGTCTTTCTTATTTCAGTTTCACAGAAATAAATTCACCTCCTAATTTAGCAAATCCCAGGAAGGTGTATGAATTACTTTAAAAGGGTATTAAATAGTCATATGGGTTTGAACAATCAGAAAACTGCTCTGTTTGATTTAAACATAAGTTCTGTAGTCTGAAAGTGTCCATAGTTGGTTATTCCTAAGAAATATCCACCTGGTAATTCAGGCCATGTCTACACTACAAAATTATATGTCGACCTAATATCCATCGGCATACAGCTGCCATAGTTATTAAATCGCTTGTATGTCTTCACACTTGGTTCCTGGGGTGGGCGGTGCCCATTCTCACCAGGAGTGCCTGTATCGATTGTATTCTCAGTGTGGGGCATTGTAGGATGGCTCCTGAAGGCCAGTAACAGTCAACGTAAGCAACACCATGTCTACAGTGACACTGTGTTGACCTAATAACATTGACTGTGACTCTACACCGTTCAGGGAGATGGTCTTACTAAATAGGCAGAGAGAGTCACGTACGTTGGTAGTTGCCAAATTTAAGTGATGACCCTTCCACAGCGAGGTTGACTCAAGGCAACTTATGTCGACCCAACCGTGAAGTGTAAACTAGGCCTCAGTATAGAGACCAATTCTGTATCAGCTTAATTTGGGTAGACATTGACCTGAATCTTCAGGTGCACTGAAGCAGCCCCGTCTCAGCACAGCTGGAGAGTTGCTGGTCAGAGGATGGTTTGGGCACTGGCACAAATACGAGCGGTTCTAACTTGTGCCAGCTTGTGGCAGCCTTTGGCTGTTATGCCAGCGGAGGGTTAAAGGAGTGCAGCACCATCTGACCAGGCCTCCTCCTCCTTTGAGTAGCAGGCATAGGAAAGGGAGATGCAGAGCTGGCTTTGCCTCCTATGAAAGGGGTGTCCCTAGCTGCCTGTTTAAGTCTGTTTTCTGGAGACATTTGCATGGCTGAAGCTATGCAAAGAAAGTGTGTGTATGTGGGGTAAAGATATGGATCTCAAGATTGATCATGCCACCTTGAGAGTATATTCTGTATTGATTTTAATTGGAGTCACATGGCTAACTCCTCACATAACAACTTGACATTTAGAGGGTAAAGCTATAGACCCACTTCCTTGTCATCCGTCATTCCCACTAGTGTGAATTGGAGTTATACACGCATATCCATGAAAGCATTATCCCTTCCTAATGTGATGTGTCTGTGGTTCAGTCCAGCAAGGTACTGAATGCTCTGGCTTGATCCATCAAAGCGCGTGTGTATGCTTAATGTAAAGTATGTGAGTAGTCTTTAATGGGACTCCATGTGCTTTGTTTGATCGGGCCAGAGTGCTCAGCTTCTTGAAGGACTGAGCCCTGTCTGTCTTTCTGGACATGCATTTACACCACAGTTATCACCATAGGGTCTGAGCCCCTACTGAAATTCTCACCTGTTTTGTCACTGCCTCTTGATGTGCAATCTATATTCTTTTGAAGTTTAAGATCACTTCTGGCAACTGCTTAATTTGGGGAAAATTCGTGGCTTAAGCTTATCTCTACTTCCTGTTTTGGCCAATGTGCCACAGCGCATGTGTGCTGGTAATTTCCCATGACACATGGGACCAAACCAGAAGGGTTATATTTTTCAGATTAACATGTAATGGAAATTAAAATAAACAAACCCCCATGGTTTTCACCAAGGTAGTCCATCTACATCACCTTGTTTGTTGGGGTTTATTGTATTATTTTGAGTTCCAGAGGTGAATAATCAGTAGTGAAATACTGCAGAGATTTAGTTCCAGGTCACAGCTAAATAATGAAATACCAGCAGTCACTGAGGATTTGATTTACACAGTGCAATGACTATGTGATAGTCTCTTTTGTGAGAAGGAAAGTATCTCTCTGGAGACCACATCCTAACCAGTGGCAAACATTCAAGCTCCCTGATGCTTCAAATGTCAATTATACCAAAGCCTCTTATTGTATAATGTAGGTCTGTTATAATAATACCGTCTGGAAGTGCAATAATAATGTGACTGAATTTCCAAACAGTAGAGATGGGAGGGGAGATTGATCAATACAGCACTAATGATGGTCTTGTTTTTCACTGAAAGGCTTGTGATAGGGTTTATAGCACTTCCTTCCGAAACCATGCTGTGCCGCAGTGTTGGTTTACTACCTGCTGTTATTGCTTTTGTATAAAAAGGTGTTAAAAAGACATGTCTGTCAAGTTTTAAGGTTGTGAGGTGTTGTTGTTTTTTTAATGCATGTCACAGTTTCAGACACTGTGGGCTTGTCTACACTGCCCCACAGTTCGGACTACAGAGGCGGGAATGGCATTGCTCACCAAAGTGCTGTTCTGTAACTCCCCTGTGTGGACACTGCAGGCATGAACAAAGAGGTTCCTAGTTCACGTTAACGTAGTCCACATTAGACAGGACAATATTAATACAAACTAGGAATCTTTTAGTTCACTCCCGCAGTGTCCACACACAGTTACAGTGCAGAACTTTGCAGTGTACTTCTGTTCTTGCTGATGTAGTCTGGGGCAGTGTAAACATAGCCAAAGATGCAGCTTGTTTATCCAAGTGGATCCATCCTCCACTTTGTACGTGCAAAGTTTTTTCGAGCATTAACACTTGCATACACACAGGATACACAAGAAAAATTAATTTGCACCCAATTTATTCTCTCTTTGTATAGGCCCAATGGTTTTTCCTGGATAAGTGCCTTTATTTGCATGCACAAGTGTTATGCAAAATGTAGTGTGCAAACAAAGAGAGATGAGGTTGAGACCTGTTGGAAAATAGGGCCCTTAATCTTGGCCTCTAAAACCATAGGGAGAAAACTACAACCCTAAAATCTGATGAAACTTGAGCACATGTTTGTGTGCATGCAAACAGAAGCCATGTTTTGATAATGCACCCCTGCATGGTGAGTAAAAAATCCCAGTCACTAAGGAAATAAAGAATATATGAAAAGTATTTAAAGTTTTAAAAAAACCCCAACTCTAACATTTCCCGCAGTCTTACAGAAGATATTTCATTCCCTGATACGTTTGAATGATGGATTCCATACATTTTGTTACCTGAGGTGAAAGAGATGGAATAAAATTATAGCCTGCATATAATAATAAAAAAGCCTCTGTTGAAGCTCTTCATTACTGTACGTTTCAGAACAGAAAAGACAAACTGCTTGTGCAGTGGCACAGGTCCAATCTCTAACTAGAATCAATTGCTTTGCCAACACTGAACACAAAGAATGTTCATTGTTTGCAAACTGAGTTTCGTGCAGAGACACCTTTTCTTAATGCTCACACAACTGATGATCAGGTTTTTTTCCCTTTGCAGAAACCCCTGCAGTGAAGAAACTACAGCTGATTCTGTGCTTCCCATCCCAGAGGGCGGGGAAGCTTTTCACTTCACAGTGTGATTTCTTCATAATAGCTGCATGACAACAGCGTGCCTATGTTTTGAAAAGGCAATGGCCAATATTATAATGCAATTACTTATGTTAAGTTTCTCACTGGGTAATCTTTTACAAGAAAAAATAACTTCCACTATACAGCCTCATAATATTCTTGTATGCAGTGTTGTAGCCATGTCGGTCCCAGGATATTAGAGACACAGAGTGGTGAGGTGTATTTAGCTGTGACACTTTGAGTAAGTTTCCCAGTCCTGAAGAAGAGCTCTGTGTAAATTTAAAAGCTTGTCTCTCTCACCAACAGAAGTCAGTCCAATAAAAGATATTACCTCACCCACCTTGTCTCTTTCATATTTGTTACCTAGCCGAGATCTGACACTATACGATTGGTGATATAGAAAAAAATATTCTTGACACTTTTATGTTTCGCCCCTTGGACAGAGTAGATATCACGTCTACTTCAAGTCATCTTGACTGGGACTGTAATATTTTGTGTCTCCGGGATTTGGATGCCAATAGTAGCATGGTGACACTAACTTTGCAAAGCTGTCTTTGTATTGCCAGCTGTACTCACATGCAGAGCAATGAATAGGATTCCAAATTACAGAGAGCTCCTCCCTGCTAGAGCTCATGCTTTACATCAGGGGCGGGCAAACTTTTTGGCCTGAGGGACGCATCTGGGTATGGAAATTGTATAGCGGGCCATGAATGCCAGGTGGAAGGGGACTCTATGGGGTGTAGCATGGAGGGGGAGGGCTCTATAAGGGATGTTACTGAGGTGGGGAGAGGTGGGACTCATGGAATGTGGCGTGAGGGGGGGGGTGTTTATAGGGGTGGTACAGGGGCCTCCTAGTGGCCCTGCTGGCAGTGACACCAAGGCAGTTGTACCAGGCACCGCCACGAATGGAGGCACCCTAGCTGGGACGGGTTCAGCCCCTGGGAGGTTTTGAGGCTCTCGGGGATGGGGCCATAGGAGACCAGGAGGGGATTGGGTGTGCTGCGGCATAGTGGGGGCTGCCGTGTAGGCCCAGGGTTCCCATCCTGGAAACAGCACAGTGTGGCTCTGCACGTGCCGGAAGATGGTGGAATTGTGAGTTTTCTTCCCTTTCTATCTGGCAATAGAAGGAGCACAGGTTTTAGGATTTTTAATGTGTTGGACTGTCAAGAACATATCTGTGTCAGCCTCCTGAGGCCCAAATGTACCACAGTGACCTTTTCGATAGGTGAGATTCCCAAATGGGGGAGGAAGTGAAAAATAAGGGAGGTTCATTTCTTTAGCCTGATTTGTATTGCCTAAGTTCAGTGGCATATTCAGCATTTCTACCATAAAATGCATTTTGTAAAAGAAAAAAAAGGAATACTCTGAGTGGGATGGGGCTGTTGTGTCTAGTCTCAAATTAGTGCTAGATTGTGTGCTTAGCTACCCCAGCGTTTATCTATAGCAACTGCACTGAAGCCAAAGGAGTAACTCTATTTTATAATCGGTATAATTGAGGTCACAATGTGGCCCATGGAGTTGGGAGATGAATTAAAAAACAGGAACTGTCTCACCTTCCCTCCAAGGCATACACTCACTCATACACCCAATCCCCCACTCCCAGCAACTTCCTTTCTCCACAATACTAGCTAACCCCTTTCTTGCTCAATTCCTGTTCTCTCCAGAAGCCTACCTTGCTTCTCGTCTTGACCCCACTTCATTGGGCATTACCTACCGTCAGTTCTGTCCCTTGATATTGCCAAACCATTAGCAATCCCAGCCATCAGGCTCACTACCTCCTGCTGGCCCAGGACCACCATTAAAATCACCCATCAGTGTTTGAGTCAGTAATGAGAAATCTCTACTGGTATATGAACTTGGTGGCAAAAATGATATTCCAGGCCTCGTGAGGATCTGTGGGATTTGTCACTCAACCTCTCTATTCCCTTGATATATTGAGAAATCATGTGCCTCTAGGCAAGAGGAAGGTATGGTAGTCATCATCACCAAAATCTGCCACCATATTGATCTATTCTTCCTTTGAGCACCTTCTTCCCTTTCATTGCTGTCCAATCCAAAACTCTCTATAATCTCTAAGCCACCACAATACAACAGATGTTTTCATCAGGATTTCCCAGAATTTGTCACCATTATTGGTCTCTTCCTTCTAGTTCCATAATCACTGAGATCATTAAATACATATAAGTGATCCCACTGGACAGCTGTTGGCCGCACCATAATTCCCTTGCACTGAATGATTTCAAAAATGAACATCTTTTGGGTAAAAGTCTTCATGTTTCTGATTCTATTGTTACTTACCATGACAGTTGTGTCCTAGCTTAGCTATCACAACTCTGTCTTTTATCATCTTTCCAAATCTCTGCTCTTTAAAATTCAGAGGGTTCAGAAAGCTAGGTGTAGATTGAGAAGATGGCTCCCACACATTCACATCCTCTTTGACCTTCACTAATTTCCTGTCTATCATTGAATCCCATTGAAATTGCCCTCCTTGTACTCAAAACTCTTCACAGATTCACTCCTCCCAGAGCTCATATCAACCTACTTACTGGGCCAGTTTCTCTGTTCCTCCAGTCTTGGCCTCCCTCCCTTTCCATGTCCTGAGACAAGTCTCCTCAACTGGATGGTTGTTTTTTATTTATGGTGCTACATCTATCTGGAACTTTCTCTAGCCTCCCTTCTAAGCCACTAAATCAATTTCTCATTTTATATACAATTTGTCTTTAAATGTTAATTTTCTCAATCGCTTATGACTAATACTCTTTCTGTGGTGATCTGTGATACTGTCTCTTAAATATGCCACAGAAGTTTGATTTTTAAAAAGTCAGATGCACAATTGTATAGGTAAAAATGTGTGCTCAGCATGGAAGTAGGCATCACACCCAGTCACAGTAACTTACTTAATTAATTTGCTTTGTAAACATGTTGCTAATTCACCCAATATGTGCTTGACCCATGTCCTAACCATTCTTAAAACACTTTAATTTTACATGGGTTTTTTTTTTAAAGTGCATATACAAAAAGGCCCTGTTGTGTTGAAAAGGAGTGCAAATATTGTGGGGTTTAAATACTGTATATTGTTATGAAGGGGCATATTGTTTATATAGGATCTTGAAACAGTAGCCCAGCTAGCGAACAGTGGGACATAATTATATTTTTATGTCTTTAAGAGTTTTGATGCTATCCCGTGGAGTCTTATATTTAAAAGTAGATCACATTGTTATTGAAAATATCTCTGCAGCTGGGTTCTCAGGACTGTTTTAGAGGCTTCTCCAGCAGATATTTTGCACCATAAAAAGGGCCCGTGATTACTGGTCTCTCTGCCCTTGAATTGTCCTGGAAGTATCAGGAAATGAGTGCATGAACTTTTCAGGGTTTTAAAAGAATTAACTCTGTCCTTCATACAGAATTTAGAAGCATATCAGGCTGCCAGTGCAATAACCATGCAGCATTTGACAAGCTCTTCACTGCTCGAACTCGTCAGTGCTTCAAAACAGAGAAGATGGGATGCACAGGGGGTTGTTTATAATAAGGTGGTTCATTAGGTCTGGGAAGACTTAAGATCTGCTCCTGAAAGGTGCTGAGCACATTCAGCTCCCAATGCATTAGCTCTTGGTAAATCAGGATCTCTTATTCCTTGGAATAACTTTTGCCCAATGAAAGGCCATGCCCTCTGAGAATTAGCTGTAGCTTATTGGAGCAGAAGAGAGAAAAGTTGAGACTTCCCATACAATAGTGTGGTCTCAAGGGGCTGATCTGAAGCTTAGTGAAATTAAGGGGAATCTTTCCTGTGACTTGAGAGGGCTTTGGATCAAGTCTTTAGAGGTGATCAGGTTTTGCACATCCCACAATCCTTATTCTTTAGTTTTATATTAGAATGAGACATGCAATAGTACGTAGGTATACAGAAATATAATGCGGAGCCAAATCAAAGCACGACTGAAAACCTCTATAGGGTTTTCAACTGCATCCCTGGAAGACAAATACAGTATAACACACCATATACTTGAGGGGTACACTTGTTCTTTTCTCCAACTCTTCTCTGAGATCCCTATTGTATGTATTGTATGTATCTGCTTTAGAAGCAGACCAGAAATCTGATTTTAGTTCTACACCACAGTCTGCTTCTAAACATCTTGATGAATATCTGGTAAATAGGATTTTACTTGTCTGAGTTAGATTTTGTTTCAGATGAAATTGTAAATGTAGGATAATTAAGTACAGATCTGGAAAAAAAAGCACATTTTATGTGGAGGATCACACTACTAAACCCTCCAAATGAACACTTATTACACAGAGGGGCAGATCCTTAACTGACATAAAAGTTGAGGATATGCCCTGAGATGTTAGTGTGTGGCAAAATAGAAGTTCTATATATAACTTCATTAAATCAACAAATTTTCAGCTTAGGGGAGGATTTTACTATTCACATGTTATCGTTTTAGCCACTTGATTGCAATAGACCCTGCTCTGAATATAATGAAAACATTTGCATCCCTTTAAAGACCTCTCCATTGCTGCAAAATTGTGCTGTCATTAGAACCGTTTATAGTCACTTTTGCAAAATCAAGCTGGAACACTGAGTGAGGTCTGGAAATAATCAGGCACCTAAACAGAGACTGAATTTTTATACATAATTTTTTTATGTGAAGTATTATTTTTCATCTGCCTTTTGTCCTTCGGGAAAGCAATATTTATTTGCAATTATTTCAAAAGCTTTAGAGAAGCAAATGAATAAAAACACATCAAAACCATCCCATGTATTGTGTTGATAATTATCATTGTTATCTAGATTTAGTAAATGTCTGCCCATTGCTAAATTTGCCTTACTTGCACACATTGCACATAGACCTACTAACTATGTAGGGAAACTCACATGACCTCACCTGTAGAATCACAAAGCTTGAAGGTAAACTTTACACCTCATCTTAAAACAATCATCATTCATCTGCTGGCAAACCAGCCTCAAGGACAGCCTCGCTGAGCATTTGCCTCCCCGTACATCAGTATATATTTTTATGGTCTCGATGCTGAATTTCTCTGTAGAAATTCCCATTGTGCTTTCAGCTTACATTGAAATGAATGGGACTTGAAGATGCTGAGCCCCTCTCAGGATCTGACCTTGACCCTGTCTTCCTGCCGGGAAGTAAGTCTGCTTTCTCTCCAAAGAAATACAAGTGAAAATCTGTCTGATTTCTATTGCTGGTGATGTGCAAGGCTCTGAGAACTTTCAGTTCCCACGGGCTACAAAAGGAGACCTTGGGATGGAAGGTTCTGTAGTATTACTAGTACTCTGAGCAGTAGTGACCAATTTCAGAAAGACTTGTCTCTGTTTTAGACATTCATTTCTATTCATTTCTTTCTCTCCCCCGCCACTTCCTCATCTCCATTCCACCCCTGACCCCCTCTGGAGGCTGCCCATTTAAGCCAAATCCTGCATTTCATACGTACCAAAACCTCCCATTGAGTTGTGACAGGAGACAGATATTGGCCCAATGCCTTTAATGGGCTCCCATTGACTTGAGTCGGAGGTCTGAGTGTGCAAGGAATGGAGGATCAAGCCTCATCAGTAGCTGGAAGAATAAGCTTTCATGTTAGCAAGCAGTGAAAATCAGAAAGTTTCAACAATGTAAAATAAGTTATTTAAAGTAAAACAGAAAAGACAAATCATGGTTAATATCCATTGGTCCAATTGTCAGAGAAGCCCTGCCTTCTAACCGACACAGTTTACCTCACATCAGCTTTGAAACGGTCTGGTTCTCCAGGCTATCTAATGGGGAAGATAACTGGCGATTCCTGCTTTGCATCATCAAATTGCCAAGATGGTGGCTCCCTGTCTGATTGTTAATTATTCTTTTTTATTATACGCTTTTATAGTATAATAGTTTTATACTTAACTCTTCTTTATAATTAGCTGTAGTGATTAGAATATCTTTTATATTATATTGGAGTTTTCCTTTAATGAAGGTGAATGAAACAAGACATGTGAAACCCTACAAGAGAAACAGGGTGGCACAGTGATGCTGAGCTAAGAAGTAATAAGCTACAAGGAAGAAGAAAAACAGAGTGAACATGGTTGATTGGATTGAGGGATACTAGTGCCACCAATCCCCATTCCTTCCTTCCTTCATCTCAAAGAATTGTTTATTCATTTATTATAATGCATTCAGTTTATGAACTATAAAACAACCAGGATTTTTAAAGATGTGTTATGTGCTGCATCTAATGCAACTATCTCTGTTTGTTATGAATGGCAGAGGTGTTTTTTTTTCTTAATATAAATATTTTATTGAAAAGAAAGGAGGAGAGTGAGCGAGAGGGGAAGGAAGAAGATGAAGCAGAATATCTAATAGCATACACCAGATTCACATTGCCTTATCAAGAAAATATTCATATCGTGATGAGTAGTCTAAGGGCCTGTCTACTCTGGGAAACTGAATAAGTATTCCCCTATAGCTATTCCAGTATAATTCCCTGTGTGGATACTCATACGCTTAGGGTCCTACCAAATTCGCGGCCATAAAAAACGTGTTATGAACCTTGAAATCTGGCCTCTCCTGTGAAATCTGGTCTTTTATGTCCTTTTACCCTATACTATAAAAGCACCCTATAGTATAGGCTAAAAGTATACAAAAGTACACAGCGTTTCTCAAACTGGGGATCCCGACCCAAAAGGGGGGTTGCAAGGCTATTGTAGGGGGTCACGGTATTGCTACCCTTACTTCTGTGCTGCTGGTGGTGGCAGTGCTGCCTTCGGAGCTGGGCACCTGGCCAGCAGTCGCTGCTCTCCGGCCGCCCAGCTCTGAAGGCAGCGCAGAAGTAAGGCAATACCGTGACACCCCCCCTCCCCCCCCCCGACAATAGTCTCGCAACCCCTTTTTGGGTCAGGACCCCCAGTTTGAGAAACGCTGAGTCATAAGAGCTTTACATGTTCATATTTTGCCTTTTGCAAATACATATTCATGTTTTGTTACAACACCATGAGATTTAAGATTGAACTATCTGAAACCATGAAATTCAAGCTTTTTAAAATGCTACGGCCATGAAATTTACCAAAATGGACCATGAATTTGGTCGGGCCGTACTCCCGTTGGAATGAAAGTGCCCTTTTCTGCAATAAGAGTGTCCACTTGGGGCGTTATACGGGAAGCCCTATAGTTCTTTAAATTGACACCTGACCTTATTTTGGAATAACTTCCCCATGTGGACAAGCCCTAACACTTGCTGTAGAGTGCTAGTTCTTCAGGATAGGTACATCTCCTACTCCAGGTCCTCAGTCAATAAACATCCAGAAAAAGAGCAGAGTGGCTCAGGAGCTGCTCCATTTCTCACAGAATGGCACAGAGGAGTGAGGAGCAGAGAGGTGTTGAGTCACTGCTCCTTTAAGAAGTGGGAAGAGTCATGAGGAACAGCCATGGAGAGGAGGAATGCAGCATTTGAGGGCTTCCTGCATGCCTAGGAGAGTAACAGTGGCACCAGCACTGTGGTGGAGGGGGCAGAACTGATTGATTTTCACAAGAAGAGAACTGCATTGACTGGAAAGAAAAAAACTGCTTTATTTGGGGGGCAGGGGCAACATCATTATATTTTTGGTGCAGCAGAATGACGGGGGGATGTGCATATGGCATTTTGAGTGGAGATATGGCAGCCCAGAGATATTTTTCAATTGGGTTAGTACACTTAATCCTAGGGCAAGTAGCTGTCAAGGAAAAGTTTTTTCAGACCCAGGATATTAGCTGATTTACTGGGAGGGGCTGGGTCATTACACAAATTGAATCTATTTCCCCATGTTAAGTATCCTCACAATCTTGTCAATTGTCTGATATGGACCATCTTGATTATCACTACAAAAGTTTTTTTTCTCCTGCTGATAATAGCTCATCTTAATTAATTAGCCTCTTAGAGTTGGTATGGCAACGTCCACCTTTTCACATTTTCTCTCTATGTATATATATATCTTCCTACTATATGTTCCATTCTATGTATCCGATGAAGTGGGCTGTAGCTCACAAAAGTTTATGCTTAAATAAATGTGTTAATCTCTAAGGTGCCACAAGTAATCCTGTTCTTTTTGCGGATACAGACTAACACGGCTGCTACTCTGAAATCTGTTGTTCTTATTTCTCTCCTGGAGTATGGGTGGGCAGGAATGTGTTTTCTTTACCCAAAAATCTTACTAGGAAACTATAATATAATATATATAATTTACATTTAGAGCAAATTCCAATAAAAGTCACTTTGCATACAAGATTACCGCAGTTCCTACACACTCCCAGATTGCTGCTGATCCTTTGAATGGATCAGAAGGAAAAACCCAGAAAATACTCAGTCAAGTGTATGTCCTCAGTGAGAAGGCCCATTGAATATCTTACATGTTTTAGCCTAACACAGTATCTTTCATTTAGCAAGACCACTGATCACATTCACACATATAGTAGGGTTCCAGTTTGAGAAACATGAAAGGTTTGAGAGAGACCTTCTGTTCCCCATGGTTTTAAAAATACTTTGGGGCTGATTACCTGCTTTTTTATGCTAGTGTAAAATGGAAGTAACTGCTTTGAGGTCTAGTGTAAGTGATGACAGAATCAGCACTTGGGGCCTGATTCTTCATTTCATTACATAAAAAAAGCCTAAGTGAGTGAAGAGTGAGGTCCTTCATTTGTAAGAGCTTCATTTGGAAAGTGCACAAAAGACAAGATAGGCCATCTGTGTTAAAACAAGCCATATCTCTTTCATGTACGCATCCAGCAATTCTACTTCCTAATTCCTTAGCAATCACACGGCTGGAATCTTATTCATCCATTGAGTAAACTATATGTTTGTTCTTTTCATTATGTAAATAAGGTAAGTGGTTAAGATTTAGACCTGGAACAATAATGTTACCACCATCATCCCTTCAATAAACAACAGGCTTTGTGGGTAGCGTTCGCTGTACCTTACTTAGCCTGCGCTGGGGAACACACAATGCTGACACCGAGACTACATGCAATTCTGGTTGTATTTACAATCATATTTAGCCAGAGTAACTCCTTGTGCTATTTAAACATCTTTGAAAGGAAACTCTGTTTTATCAATGGTGATTCATCGGTATTTGATAATAAAGCTGCCTAGTGTGTAGTATATACAAATACAGCCAAAATTAATTAATGTGTAGTGGACATGAGTGATCCATAGTAAATGTGACATTTCAAATTGTGAGAAAATCTGAAAATGGGCAATTTCCATGTGTTGTCAGCCTTCTGGTTAAATGATACTTCTGTTTTTGATGAAGCCACCAAGCAGTAACATTTTGGAGTTTCACAGTGGTTAGAGCCCATTGTGTACAGGATATAATCATTATTCTACTTCTACCCAGGAAACCCTCTCTCCCCACCATGGAGGAATTTGGAATAAAATGTCTCATTCCAGGAAACAGACTTTCCAAATAAGCCTGGGCATTGAGTCAAAATATGGGCTCCAAATCCGTTCCTTTTCTTAATAAGAATCAGCACTTTGAGAAATGCTGCTTCACAAGGAAATAATTGCATTAGTCAGCCTCTTGGCACGGGCATGGGTTGGAACCTTTTCCTTTAATCAGGTCCTACCTCTCCCCCGAGACTTTTAGAGCCCCAAAAGATACTAACTGCCAGGGGGTCTTTCTTTAAACAGACTTGTCTTTCAGTATCTGGAGCCCCCGCTGCCTTGAAATGATACAACTAAGCCCTCAATCCAATAGTTTGAGCCACATGCCCATGTGGGACATCGTTGACTTCTGGTACACTGCGGGGGGGTGGGGGGAGAGGGATATGAAAAGAGCATTCATCCCATTTTGCCTACATGCACAGTAATTTGGCAACATTCCAACTCAGGTCTTCCTTGTGTGCTAGGCAGAGGCTCTGGCTAACACACCTGCTTAAGGTGTGACATGGGGGCTCTAACTACACAGGCAAGAGGATCTGTAGTGCATAGTCAGGCTTTTGTCCCGCCCCGGGTCCATTCGTCAGCCATATGGCAGAGCATATGCTGCTCCACTCAGGACTGCTGCAAAGTGTATTTTCTCCCCAGATCCGCCCAGGTGCTAGCAGGTGCTTTGTAACTAGGGTGACCAGATGTCCCGATTTTATAGGGACAGTCCTGATATTTGGGACTTTTTCTTGTATAGGCTCCTATTACCCCCCATCTCCTGTCCTGATTTTTCGCACTTCCTGTCTGGTCACCTTATTTGTAACCCACCTTCTGGGTGTGGTGTTCTGTCCCATCTGGTGGCACTGAGACCACTTAAAGAGACGGAGATAAAATGAGTCTGTTCTACAGCCTTAGCTAACAGCCAGCTGGCTTTTAGCTGATGCGGTAGAGGCTCATGCACTAAGCTCCAGAGATCCCCAGTTTGATCCTGTCCGCTGACAACCGGGGTCTGTCGGCGTTACACTTAGCGCTAGCGGGATGGCTCCTAGAAACTGCTGGGCTACTTTACGCCCTCTAGTGTAGCCCAGAGTAGTACTTTGGGCAGAATTTTCCTCTTCGATGTTAAGAACTTAGATGTAGCATTTCTATTCATTCCACATTCGATTATGAAACTCACCACCATGCTCATTTTATATATATAAGGAGGGCACAGTGTCAGAGGCTGAGAAGAAGGGTTGTGGTTCCTATGGACAGATGGTGAAGGGGGCAGCATAAGAACCTTAATAGACTAGACTAGAAAGACTGCCTGGAACAAAGTCCCTGTTCTGATGGAGAGGTTATAGGGCCATAACAGGCTTCTTCTTCCCAAGCAATGGAACGATTGCTCACGTGTGGTGAAGGGTTTCCTGTTCAGAGCTAGTCTATTACTTGAGAAGATCAGATCTGATATGTCTCTGTGGCTAAGTGTTTGGACTGAGAGTGCTTCCTTCCCAGTGTGAGACAGTGTATATTTGTGTGCCAGTTAAATGGGAACATGTTTTGACTTAGCACGTACTTAGGGCTATGCTGTGACTTTGCATCTAGTTCTATGTAAGGCACAGGGCATATCTGGGCCACCCCCCAGGAGGATCCCTGGCTCCCTGAGCTACCATACCTCCCCTGCTCCATGGAAAGAATTATTTGCTTCAGGCCAGCTCAACTCTTCTGCGTGGTGCGTTGTAGCAGAGGAGAAGGGGCAGAAACAAGCCTCCACTTCCCTCCTGCCTTTGCCTCACCTGTTTGCTCACAGCAGCTGCAAGGAACCTGCTTTCTCACTGCCCTTCCCTAGAACCAAAATGGAGGAAGCCATACAAGGGCGTTAGGGAAAAGAGTGTTATTGTCTCTTACTCCCCTGAATTAGGGCCGGTTACAGTCTAGCCCTCGGCATTTTCATCCACAGATCTCAGTGCTTTACGAAGGGGGTGAGTATTGTTTGTCCCATGTTTGCAATTCATGCCTGTGGTGGGCGGCTCTTTTAGCTGAAACAAACCAACCATGAAACACCCCCCCCACACACTTCAATAAAACTTCCCACTCAAACATCTTAAAGCAATTTACAAATACAAATGAGTTCATCTTCTCAGCACTCCTTTGAGCTGGGTGTTTCTCCCATGTAACAAGTAAGGCCCTGGTCTACACTACAAATGTAGGTGGCTATAACTATTTTACTGAGCGAAGCCGTTATACTAACCTAACTCCTGGTATAGACAGTGCTATGTCAATGGGAGGGCTTCTCCTGTCAACATAGCTACTGCCTCTCGGGGAGACAGAGTAGCTACACCAATGGGAGAAGTTCTCCCGTCAGCGTAGGTAGCATCTTCACTAAGAGCTACAGTGGCACAGCTGCAGTGCAGTAAGTGTAGACCAGCCCATAGGAAAAGAGGCATGGAGACGTTGGTTGACTTCAGAGGTCACACAGGAAGTCTGTTGCAGAGCCAAGAATAGAAGCCAGATCTCCTGAGTCCTAGCCCATTTCGTTAACCACAAGACCATCCTTCCACTGCCTCATACTAAAATGTGCTGTGTTCTCAAGAAGTGGATAAAGTAAATGGATCAGGAAAGGGACTAGTTATTTTATTGCTCCTAGCAACAGATTGCCAAGAAAGACTCCTCATCAGACAAGTCAGTGGGATGCACAAAGGAGAAGTACCAAGAGGCCTCAATAGACATCCATTAGCATCTAGTGCCCTCATCAGCAGTATTTAAAAAAAATGCTTTCAAATGTTATTAATTTGCGCATTAAGTATCCGATTGAATTTTATTGAGATGAGTAGACATGTGGGTCTTCATCTCATCATCAGTTAGCATGTGCATTTCACATCTGCTCTTTACCAATGCCCAGGCTACCAATAGAGTACCATTCACTATCGGCCTTTACAGTGCTATGGGAAGGTCAGGCAAAGCTCTATAAAGGTATGTCATGTAGTCGAGGATTAGGATGGAGCAGAGTACATCGCCCCCTGTGCCCCAGTCTCGGGAAGAAGCATAATCTCTCAGGATGCTTCCCCAAAGGAAAGTGAAACCTCACAGTGACCCCTCTGCAGGGCTTTGTGAAATGTACGATCTAGCCCATTAAATACAAGACACCCAGGGAATGGCTATACTGCAGTTAGACACCCGCAACTGGCCCGTGCTAGCCAAGTTGGGCTCACAAGGCTTGGGGGCGAAGGAGCTGTTTAAGTGTGGTGTAGACATTTGGGCTCCGGCTGGAGGCTGGGCTCTAGGACCCTGTGAAGTGGGAAGGTCCCAGAGCTTGGGCTGCAGCTTGAGCCCAAATAGCTCCACTGCAATTAAACAGACCCTTGGCTTGAGCCCCACAAGCCTGAGTCAGCTGGTACAAGCCAGCTGTGGGTGTCTAATTGCAGTGCAGATATACGCTCTGTAGTTAGCTAGAGAGCAGGGTGACTAGGATACAGCACAGTGAGTTCTTGTCCCCTCCTTGCTGATGTTCACTTTGCCTGCAGTATGTTTCCAGTGCTCTATTTTTATTTTTTCACTTTGGAGTTGATATTGTGCCAGTGGCGACTTGCTTCTGCCCAGATAAATAACAGTAGCAAACATTTCTAGATTGGCTGCTGTTGACCTAATGGGAAAGTAATGTGTAGGTGTAGATCTAAGTCACCATCGGCACGTCCCCATACAAGAGATCACCATTAAAGCTGCCCTTCTTAAAAAAGAAAACGCTGATTTTTCCTCTGGGAAAGGATTTTTTTAAAAAAGTCAATGGATTCGAGTTTGCGAAAGTGAAGGACTGATAACACCAATGTGAGCCAGGCACAGTGTTATGAATTCAGCTTTATCACTAGCCCGAAATTACAGACAGTGACTGACACACAAAAGGGGATAATAGGAAGACTTTCAAAGGGACGCATACATGTTGGGTGCTTAACACCCAGTGACATTTTGGGCACCTGATAGCTTTGTTCCTTTTAGATCTCCTCCCATGTGACGTGCTAGGGTCACAGAAATTCAGTGTCAAAGTCAGGGATAGAACCCAGATCTTCAGGCCTGTGTTTTAACCAGTAGCCCATATGTTCTCTCTTTGTTTGGATTTAGATCCTCTGCCTCCAGATACTCGTACTCTGGATTATTAGTGGGGTTATTATTTAGAATGTGATAGTGTCTATCATGTGCTTTCCAAACACAGAGAAAACAAAACTTTCCCTGCCCCAAAGGATTTGTCATCGGGGGGAGGAGGGGAAGGACATAGAGTGGGGGGAGGGGGAGGAAAAGGGATATAACATACAAGTAGAGCGGTCAGAGTGATGGCTGGCATTCCTACTAGCATTTCCACTTTGGTTTGTTTTTTACATTGACTATATGTTTTACAATAGCACCTAAGAATCCCCATCAAGCATCAGGGCTTCATTGTGCTAGGTGCTGTACAGACAAGTGATAAAAGTAACAGTCCCGACCCCAGAGAGCGCCTCACCTAGATGGCAAACAGGACATAACAAATTGACAAAATGGACAGAGTATGAGTGGGACAGAACAATGACATAGCTATAAAGCCAACAGGAAAAAATAGAGGTGACATCTTGCCTAGCCCGTGCTAGATGGGTGTGATTTGGTGGGCATCACAGCAGAGGTCGGTTTTAAGGAGGAATTTATAGGAGACTAAGGTGGTAGCTTTACAAATTATGATGGAGAGTTTTTTCCATGAAAGAGAGGCAGATAGAAGAAAACATAGAGATGCATGAAGGAGAAGCAGACTGGTGAGAGCTTGATGCTGCTATCTTTGACAGGTGGCTGTTGATAGCTTAATCAACTAGCAGATCTGTTAGATAAGGTGGGGCTAGATGGAGAAGTGCCTTAAAGATAAAGACAAGGAACTTGTTTGATGCAGTGGAGAGAAGGACCCAGTAGAGGGATACAAAGAGGGGTTGATGTGCCCAGAGCTAAGATGATGAGTCAAGGCCAGAGAGAAGATTACAGCTGTCGAAGTGCGAGTAGATCCCAGCCTGAACAAGCGCCAGAAAGGCCAAATCTTTGTAATATTATGTAGGCAGAGGGTCAAAAGAGAGACCTAAATCAAAGATCATGCCCATGTTATGGTCCTCAGTGAACTGGAGGATGGTGGTGAAGGAATTGAGGGGAGGTGAAGGTTTGGTTGGGGAAGATCAAAAGCTTGGGTTTAGCCCTAATGAGGTTAAGTTACCCACTGGATATCCATAAAGAAATATCAGAAAACCAGGCCAAGATGTGGGACTGAATGGAGAGAGACAGGTCTTCAGTAGAGAGGCAGATTTGTGAGTCGCTGGTGTACAGGTGGTTTTTGATGCCATTGTAACAGATATGGCAATTTCTTGCCATATCATTGAGAGACCTTCTTGAATAAAGTATCAAAATCTTTGGGGTCCATTATATTAAATAAATGGTTTCTGTATTATTGTGGCCCAGGACTGCATGTAACCTCTCAAAGTGGGACATGTGAGACCTGCGGGTTCAAAGGACTATATTGAACAACAGGCCATACAAGAATGGACTTTTGGAACAAAAAGCACTAAATGGTTTTCCCGGAGAATATTGAGGGGGTGGTGAATGCAAATGTCTAACCTCCAGTTATGCAAAAACCCAGCCTGTTAAAGCTATGCCCTGAGGAAAGAGTGACTGTCTTCTTTACCTATTCCCAATGTTTGGAGATCAAAGGCCCAAACTGCATAAAGAAACAGGCTAATCTGCCCCAGCTGGGTTCTGCTTCTGCGACAGTTATGAACTTGCAATCATGGAGAAAACCGAGTTGTGGGTTCTGAAGGACTGACACCTATCAGAGCCTGAGGCTGGAGTTGAGGTGATTTCTGGTAAAAAAAATTTCAGCATGCATGTAGGTTCTTTTATTGTGTTTAATGTTTTCCCTGTAATGCTTTCATCTTAAGAATAAATGTGCTTGCTTATAAAGAGCTGTATGGTAACATAACTGAGGTACGCAACACTGTTCATAGCCTCTGGAGAGAAAGCAAAGCTCAGACGCTTGGCCAGTATCTGAGCTTAGCTTTCTCTCCAGAGGCTATGAACAGTGTAATGCCATCTAGCTTGCTGGGGATATCACAGTGTAGGCAGGGAGCTGTGCAGCTGGAAAGGACAGGAGGGAGAGAGATGTAGGTCTCTGCCCAAGAGAGGAATAGCTGAAAGCTGGAAACCTAAACATGGGTGTGCTTGGTGGAGCATGGAAGGGGAATACAGGTGCATTTGCCCTGAACTGTGACAGCCATGTTTGTGGTTAAGAGCATCCAAAAATAGGGAGTAGAGAGAGAAGAGCAGGGGATCAAAGACTGAGCCTTTGAAGGCCCCCGCTGTAAGAAGGAGAGAGAAAGAGGAGGTGCATGGAAGGAGACCAATGCTTCTCAGTAGAAATGTCTTGAGTCTTGTGGGGATATGAATGATGAGAGGGGAAATTGTTCTATGTATGAGGGTGGCATTGAAGAAGATACAGAAACAGTTATGAGAAAATCAGATGAGTCTGGCAACAAGGTTGGCATCAGCACTGGAAAAATTATAATGAATTTAAATATGTGCTATCAGAGGCAAGGGAGGGAGAGCAGCATCACACAATCACAAGAGCAGAGAGGAGAGGGAAATGGAGGATTTCCTGTTTTTTTCTAATTATGGGTATATAGAACTTCCATGAGATACAATGGGCAGAGAATGACAACCAAATGCGGAGTCACACAGGCCACATGACTGAGAGTCTAAATCTAGCAACTGAAGGGCTATATAAGGCTCTCAAAAAACCTGGATCATTTCCTCTAATCCCATTCTGGTGCAGGCAGTTCTAAAAGTCTGTCAGCCAAAGATTTTTCTGATTTGCTATTAGGAACTATTCAGCTCACTAAATAGGGGTAATGTACATGCTGGGAGGCAAATGTATTATTTGACTCACCCATTCCTGCTGGAGGAAAGAAGGGACATTGGCTTAGCTAAATAATTGCTTCTTTGTTCTCTCTTTATATAATCTTTGGTATGGGACTGTAATCAGGTGTTTACTGAAGTCTTAACCATGGCAATGTGGTGAATGATGTTACTAGAGTGCAAGGAATTGTGCAGAAGGAACTGTATTGCCACTAACTATTTATTTATTAGCTGAAGAGCACTAAAAGTATGCTGAATGCTATAGAGCAGTGGTGGGGAGCCTGTGACCCGCGGGCCGCACGCAGCCCGTCAGGGTAATCCACTGGTTGGCCGTGAGACAGTTTGCTTACATTGACCGTCCACAGGCACGGCCACCCGCAGCTCCCAATGGCCGTGATTCGCCTGTAATTACTCAATTTGTGTATGCAATTATTAATTGCAGGCACTGTGATTTTGAAAGCAAATGTTTAGCTAGACACCACTAGTTGTCTGAGGAATAACATACTCCTTTTTTGAAAATTGAGGCCAAATACTAGAGCTGGTTGACATTTTTTCACTGAAACTTTTTAAAAATTTATTTCAGCAAAAACTTTTAGGGTTTTTTTCAGTTGAAATGTGCATATTTGGGTTTTTTTAATTAAAAATGTTCAGTTTTTGGTTTTCAAAAACTACTTTTTAAATCAAAAAGTAATTTTCTTTTTAAACCAAAAATGGTTTTGGAAATGGAAAATGTTTTGGGTTTTGGTTTTTGTTTAAATGAGAAACCAAAGAATATTCATGGGAAATTTAGGGGAAAAAAGGATTAAAATAAAAATTTCTCATGGAAAATTATTGGAATTTTTCAGCCAACTCTGTAGAATACCTAGTTACACTGAGGCAGAAATATATAGTAGGAATATATGTGAGGGAAGTATGATTTCATTTACATGTTCAGGATTTCACTCAGGCAACTAAGCCTTCTTAGAGATTTTTAGTGTCATTTAACCCTTGGTGTCAGTGATCATGGCTCACCCCACTGTAGGCTGGGAAATTATCGGGCAAGGAATAGAGAGGGGATCCTAAGGAGAAAAAGCGAGAGTGTCGCCCAAAGAACAAAGCCTAACAGATTAATTTAGCCTAGGAGACAGTAAAGTCTGAGAATAAGCATTATTGATTGACCTTTAACAGGAGGAATGATGGAGTTCCAGATCTTCTGCAGGTCTAAATCAGGGCAGCCGGTAGAGCTGTGCCATTTTACACCCTCTGAGTGTCTGCCCATAAGACAATTGTTAGAAACATCTATTTTTAATTGCATCCCTCGTCCTCATTTCCTTAAAAGAGAACGTCCTCATCCCCATTCCCTTCTCCATCCAACAACTTTTTTTTTCAGAGTAAAGAACCTAAAATGTTTCAGAAAACCACATGGCACTTTTTAAATCTATATATCAAGGTGTTGCCAAATCCCTAACCCCTTTCCTGCTTTTCTCCCCTCTCATCATCTTCTTAGCCAGAGGGTTTTAGCAACTCAAGCATTTGTGAAACAGCTGACAGGATTTGGCCCTGATTTCATTTCTTCTCTGTAAAAAGTTTCAGTGTCGCAACTCTCTGGATGGCGTGCTTTGCTCTGAGATTCTGCCTGCACAATAGCTGGTTTTAAACAATTCTGTTTAATCAAGAGTGAAGTAAATGGCAGAGATTCAATGTTCTAGATCAGCAGTTTCCAGGATTGATACATCTTAATCAAGCAATTAGGTGACATTTTTTTGTTATTGTTTGGTGTTTTCCACATAGGAGAAGGGAACAGATTTGCTGCTTTGCTCTGATGACTGCTAGCAGCAGTGTTTGTTGTTAACAGAGACATTTACACCTAACCACCAGTTGGCAGGTGTTAACACTTTGTTACTTTCTATTCCCACATGCTGAGGATTGTGGGAAGGCTGCCAAGCTCTCTGTCTTGTGTAACTCTTCAGTTTTACAGTAACAACAACACAATTAAAAAAACTGAATGATAGAAAAGGAAACAAAAGAATTGAATCCTTTGCCTACCTACTATACCTGAAGGGAATAGCAGGCTTTGTGAAAAGTCTGAGTTATTTAATTTTGTTTCTTCAGGGGCAAATGGGTGAAGGCTGGAGGGATATTTGTATTATAATCCGGTGTTATAAGAAGCACGTGTTGCATACTACATGCCCTGACGTTTGTATTCCGTTTCTGACATTTGTATTCAGAAAAGGTATGATTATTAATATAGCATAAAATGCATGGAAACAATAAGGAAAGAGGATTGTAATGCTTTGATTCACTTTTGGATAACTCTGGCATGTGGGAAATGTTATTTTCCACTGGTACATCCTTTCTGCAGACCGCAGATGTGTGCAGTCCAATACAAAAGTGACGGTGATTAGGAAAAATCTTAGGAAATAAAATATTCCTTCTCTATGAAATATAGCAAACATATGAAAAGAAACCCTCCTTCTCTTTCTCTCATCCACATGCGTCACAGATAGTTGCCTTGTCAGGGCAGTTACTTTAGCCACAGGATCCTTGTTTTATACTCAAGTAGAGTCTACAGTGATTGATTTGTTGCTGATGCAGTGAAGTTTGATTGATTGTGATTTACAGACACAGATGGGGTGCAGGGCAGCTGCAGAATCAAGTGCACAGTGTGCAGTGAGTGTTGTCTCGATGTGAAACCAGTATCTGCTGCCATTAAGCAGGCCTGTAGACAAAAAGCCATTGGACTAAATTCTGCACTGGCGTACATCAATGATTGATTTACTCCACTGACATCAGTGAGTTTGCACGGAGTGACCAGAAAGCCAACGCAGAATTTGGCTCACTATTTCCCCAGTCTATTGAATTATCCCTCCTGTGCAGTGAGGTGGGATTGCACATATTTGCTCTTGTATGGCGTGCTTCAAAAGGAGGCGTGGTGGAAATAAGTGCAATTCTGTCTCCTGATAATGGCATTATGGTTGTGGCAATTGTGATTTTAATTCACTGAGGGTATGTATGGAGGGTAATGTGGACACCGTGGAATCACCCAAGTAGAGGAAATGAGAATATTATGGGAGTGGTGCCGTAATGGTTATGCCACAGTAGTGACTTCAGAAGCACAGCGGCTAAAGCTAAGGTGTAAGAAGAAAGAAGGGACTGGAAGCAGCACTGGTAGCAGTAGTGTAAGTTAGTGTAAGCCACAGAGCTAGAAGGATTACAGGGACAGAACTCAATACTTCCCCCTAGGAGGAAGGGGAAAGTCTAGCTGCTGACAGGCTTTATTTACATAAATCATACTTTTGCATACCCATAGTTGCATGTAGTGTGTTGTGTTGCATTCTTTTGAGTTTATGTGCTGCTCTGATGAATGCTAATAGTTTGTTAATATAACTGTATTCAAGAAAGGGCACATGAATTGTGTATAAAGTTGGTCACCCTAAGCTGGCCTTTGCCTGGGTAGGCCATCCAAATTCCATAAGGGGGTCTGATTAATGAACCCAGCCCTTGTTACTGCCATTGACACCTGCTGGAAGAGGCACAGTCATATTAGGAGAGAATTCATGGCTCTTCAGCAGCTGAAATTTGGTGCAACTCTCTATTGGTGGACAGTTGCATATTTGCTGAAAAATTCTGTGTGGCTTGTATGTAAGAGGTCTAAGAAAAGCCTTTTAAAAGCCCAAATAGGGGGGAAAGGACACAAGTCCACTCAAAGCCCTACTCTGCTTGTTTGGAAAGCCTTTGATTACTCAAGAAGGAATGTTAAAAATAGACTCACGTTGTCTGCACACTCAGTGGTATGCTGATGAGGAACTTGACTACACGTTCCATCAGTCCAGGGGGCTTCCTTCCTTCATAATTCAAAAGATGTAATTAAACTGGGTTTACTCAACATTTTGTTCTAGGGCAACAAATAATGTTCATCTTCTAAACAGAGTCCTGAACGGAGCAGGCTATACTGGACTAGATCAGGGCTGGAAGGTGAAGTGAGATAAATTCAGACTATAAATAAAGAGAACATTTTTAACAGTAAGGATAATTAAAGATTGTAACAACTTACATATAGGGATGTGATGCATTCTCTGTCACCTGAAATCTTTAAATCATGATTGAATGTCTTTCTAAAAGATATGCTCTAGCTCAACTAGAAACTATGGGCCTGATGCAGGAGTCATTTGGTGAAATTCTCTGGCCTGTGTTTTACAGGAGGCTAGACTAGATGATCATAAAGATCCCTTCTGGCTTGAAAAATCTATGCACTATTGACAGTGAACAACGTATTAAATTAATGTAGCCCTTTTTTTTCTCTTCATGAAATTATACATGAATGCAGTCATGCATTGTTTATTCTTCCCAGTTGTGTGATCCCCAAACCCATAAATTGCCTCCAAGAAGGTAGCACACTTACCTCTGGGGTGAATATTTGCTCAAATAAATATTTGCAACATGCTCTTTGTCTGCAGACATTTTTGCAAACAAAAATTCCCTTATTTTCAGTTTTTCATGGAAAGTGAATCAGGAGACACAAATACCGTTAAACGAAATTTGTGGATGTAGTCAAGTGAATGATCACAAATACATGTTTGCAGAATGTGTCCAGGTATGGTTCTGATACGTGTACTAAGCATTATTTGCATTGTTGAGCATCCCTGGTGGAAAAATGGCATGTTTTGAGGAAAGATGGTAGAGAAAGAAGGAAAGGAAGGATGGGCTTGTCTTGAAGGTCCTGAAATGGGACTTGGAAGAGCTGAGTTTGATTTCTAGCTCTGCTGCATATTTCCTCTTCCTTTAATATTGTTATGCCTCAGTTTCCTTTCTGTAAAATGGGGATAGTGATACTTTTTGATCTGTGTTGAAAGAATAAATGTGTTAATTTTTGTTAGGTGCTGAGATGAACTGATAGTGACCAGCGCCTTAAAAACCCTATAAATGAATGAAAACATATATATGATATCAATTATTATTTATTTGTATTATGATAGTGCCAAGAGAGCCCAATCAGGACTTGGGAACCATTCTGCTCAGCATTATACAAACACAAGTCATAGTTCCTGCCCAAGGAGCTTGCAGTCTAGGTTCCTGCAATGCTTATGTGGGACTCTACTCACTTGCATAAAATTGTGTGTGTGTAAGGGTTTAAAGGACTGGGGCCCAACTTAATTATCTGTCAGTTCCTTAGTTGCCCTGTTTTGAGTAAAGTAGGATCTTCTGCACGTTGCAAAAGGGTTCGTGTTTAATTTGGCTCATTTGCTCTTTATAATGGAAATAAGGAAAGAACAATTTCTTAAATTACTGGGAGGATTTATTTTTATTTATATTACTGCAATATTTTCTTTTTTCCCCAGCCTGCTCAGGTTTAAACAGTGGGGAGAAACTCTGTACTTACCCCACTGTACTGTCTGACGAAAGCATTTTCTTTTTCTGCATCAAGATCATAACTGTTAGAGAGAGAAGACTTCTGCGCTCATTCAGTTTCCTAGAGATTGGACATATCAGATATTAAACTGATAGTCCAGTGGTTCTTAACCAAAAAGCCAAGCAGAAGCGAGGCCAAGTGGATGCACAGGACTCCTCTATCCATGTCACTGGAGGATTTTGCATTAGATAAGTTAAAGTTTAAAGGACTCTCCCACTCTTCCAAGAAACAATAATCACCGTGGATCAACTATGGCAGGTTAGTTTGTTTAGTTTGATTTCATTTTTTAATAGAGTAGCCCTTGGATGGAAGTGTCAAAGCCTGGAGTTAGTTGCTTAAGTATCTCTCTTGACCGGAAAAATATAATGGTCTCCTTAAATTTTTGCAAACTGTAAATTTCATGGGAATTTATATTATTACATCGTTTTAGACTACATTGACATGTACTCTAGTGAGGGACTCAAGTAAACTTTTCCCTATACTTAGCCATTGCTTATGCTTTTCAGTTAAATTGTTTCTCTCACATAAGTGATTTTTCACTGTGGTGTACTGCAATTTTTTTTCTTGTTATTTTTGTACACAATCTTAAAACACTGCAGTTCCATGGATAAGCCCTTTCGTGCTCTGCTAGCAATACAAAATTACATGTTTGTAGTGGCAGCAATGCTGATATTTTATTTACTGTGCTTTTGCATGTGTGGATTACATATTCTGGGTTACATTGTGTATGAGCCTGATCCTGCAACACTCACTCACGCAAGCAATCCCACTGTAGTCAGAAAAACAGTAAAGCCCAGCTCCATGAAGAAAAGGTGACATAGAACTACGTGTCCCCAGATACTGAGTACACTGCCATTCAAAAGGCCATTTCATACATCAGACAAGAGGTTCATCAAAGTAGAACTCTGCATCAGAAAAGTCTCTAGGAGGGATAACAATTCGCCAGTGCCACTCACTTGTAGGCAGTGCTTAATTTGTGCCAGGGCTTGCCAGGGCTGAGCCCCAGCTCTTCTAGACTTCGGCAGTTCATTACCCCGGCTCCTCTGGGCTTGCCATACTTTTTTATGAAAGTAAAAAATTGTTGGAGCCCAGGCACCTAATTATTTGAACCCCGGCACCTCTTTCTTTACAATTTAAGCACTACTTGCTGGGCATGATTGTCAGACTTGTTGAGCACTCACCATCATGGGTTTCCCCCCCTTTAAGATGCCACCTGATGTGCTGAGATACCACTGAGCCCACCTGTTCTGCCAGCATGGGCCCCTTTTTACCTGTCTTGCTGAGCCAGGCTCTTAAGCTTCCTCCAGCACACACACAGGCAGGGCCACACCCAACTGCAGAATGACACAGACACTGAGATCAGCTCTGGGAAGACTCAGCCTAAGGGACTTGCCCCAGCCCTAAGGTGTCCACCTCCCTTGGAGTGCAGACCCAAAGGTGTATTTTGAAATCTGCCTCCTCCCTCAATGTGGAGGAAGGTATGCACAGCCTCTTACCTCCCCACCCCCAATTATGAATTGCACAAACTGGGTTATATTATAAGCAGGAAATAAGTTTAACAACTACAAAAGGTGGATTTGAAGTGGTTAAGCAGATAGCAAACAAAACAAAGCAGATTACTAAGCAAATAAAACAAAACATGCAAACTAAGCTTTATTTCACTAAAGAAATTGCTTACAAATAGTAATTTCTCACCCTAGATATTGTTACAGGCAGATCACAGAAAGCCTTGAAAGGCAGCTGCACTGGCCTGCAGCTTGAGACCTCAGGTATTATTACTCACAAGCTAGACACCCTTCCAGCTTGGGCTCAACTCTTCTTCCCTCCGTTCAGTTCTTGCTTCCAGGTGTTTTTCAGTATCTCTTTGGGTGGGGAGGCAGAGGAGAACCTCGATGATGTTACTCCCCTGCCTTATATAGCTCTTGTGTAACACGGGACCCTTTGTCTCCCAGTGGAAAACCACTGGCATTCCAAAACAGGAGGAGGGGTGTCCAGTACCAGGTGACTCGGACCCATGTCTCTGCAAGGCTGTGGCAGCCATTACTCGTAGGCTGTCTCGAGTGTCCACAGGAAGACTAATCTATTTTACAGTCTATTGTCTTTGCTAATGGGCCATTAGCACTGTCTGGTTTTCTCATTGTTGTACCTGAAGGGCTAGTTGGGGGTGACGCCCAACGTAACCCATTTGAAATACAGATACAGAGTCAATATTCCTAACTTCAGATACAGACATGATACAGGCATATAGATTGGATAATCACATTCGGTAAATAATAACCTATCCAATGATATCTTACATGAGCCATCTTGCATAAAGTACATCTCAGTTATGTCATATCTATATCATATGCATATTTCCATAAAGAATATGGAGCGTAATGTCACACTCACTATTCCCATTGATTTTTTCGGGGGTTGTGGGGCCTCAGCACTTCTGAAAGTCAGGACATTACTTCTTTCAGAAAATAAACTCTGAGGCTCCTAAGTGTAAGGATGAGCAGCTGGACCAGGTTCCACATGTGTGCAACCTCTTGGGCCATGTCCTGAAGGCTGCTGACAGTGCTGAAGAATTGACATGACCTCTATGTCCATGAGGAGATCATCAGCCAACAAGACTATTGAAGTGTCTATGCCATGCTCAGGCTTAAAAGGTGTCAAATGAGTTTTAGGGCTCTAGATAATATCATAAGTGACGTCTTTGACACAATCTTCTCAATCATCTTACCTGAAGGGGGACTTTGTTTCAACAAGGTACAGAAAAAATCCAGATCAGGTTCTTTCTTCTGTCTGTCTCTGTCTTTTTTAAATAGTTAAGTGTTCTATTAAACACATATAGCCCTATCAATGTAAAAGTCATTTTTCCCCACAGCAGATTTACTGCTCTGCAGACTGAATTCTTGAAATAAAGGATCTCCGTTCCTGCCACCAAGCAGTACTTTGACGTGGACAGGAGAAGGTGCTAAGATACCCCAGTGATAGGCAAGGTATAAGAACCTGCACAGATTAGGACTGTACTTATTAAACTGTCTTTCTATAAATTAAGTCTTCTGCAGGCACCTTTCTATGAGTTGGGTTATTTAGTGGTCAACTTGTGCTTGAGTCTGCAGTTGTTCTATGCAGGAAACTCTTCAGCAGAAGTTCTACACTTGGAGTAGCTGCAGAATTGGACTTGGTAAAATCCTGGCCTTATAGAAGTCAGTGACAGTTTTGCCATTTGAATAGAGCTAGGATTCTACCCCAGACCAAGATTCCATCATGTCTGTATGGGTACAAAACGGCAAACATTTGTTGTGTGGCATTTTTTTTTATATACCAGTGACTGTCATGAACTGGCTCTAGGCTGGATTGTTGAGTCTGCATGAAAAGGATTCTGAATTGGTCCTTGCCACAATCACCAATTTGGTACCGATCTGGATTAAATCACTCCCTTTCTGCCTGCAGATGTTCATGCTTCAGCAACCCAGCTGCAACTCTAAGCACAATGGTGAGGAGGCGAGCTGGAGAATGGCCCCCGATGTGATGGGAGCAGGGCCGGATTAATGTAGGGGCTTTAGGGGCTGCAGTCCAGGGCCTCGGGCTAAGGGGGCCCCCACAGGCCCATGGGCCTCATGTGGCTCGCTGCTTCTTTTCATCCAGCCCGTGGCAAGCCACCCCAGGCCTGGAGCTGCGAGCACCGGCTCGCCGATGTACCTTGGTGGCCCCTAGGCGAGGGGTATTCAGGGAATCTCTGTACGCTGCCCCCACGCCGAGCACTGCTCCACAATTCCCATTGGACGAGTACCGTGGCCAATGGGAGCTGTGGGGGAGGCACCCGCGGGCATGGGCAGTGTGCACCATGCAGAGCAGCATGGCCCCTCTGCCTAGGGGCCAGACATGCCAGCCACCTCGGGGAACAGAGCAGCACAGAGCCAGGGGAGGCAGGGATCCTGCCTTAGCCTTGCTGCGCCGCCGACTAGAAGCCACCTGAGGTAAGCTCCTCCTGGCCGGAGCCTGCACCCCACACCTCCTCCCGCACCGCAATCCCCTGCCCCAGCCTGAGCCCATTCCCCCACTCCAAACCCCCAGGAGCCCCCAAAATCTAATAGCCCCAGGTCTGCAGGAGAGTTAATCCGGCCCTGGGTGGGAGATGTCGCTCCTGAAATTTTTTTTTTCACGTTAGTGCAGTACTGATGCTGTGGTCCTAGTGAGTCAAGAAATGCCCCTCTCCCTTCAAAAGGCCAGGACAGGAGTGTAGATGGTTCACAGACGGGAACATTAATGTATTGTGCCATGGTGCTGATGCTTCCCTTTGCTTTGTTACTAATTAATTATCCTGATTTTCAAATGGCTGGCTCCTAGGTGTCAAAGGGTAACTGGTACAGATAGCAGAAAGCTAACACTAACTTCACTTCATTATTTTTTCTTGGAAACTTAAAAATTCCAATCTTGTTACATTAAGCTAAGTCATGCAGAAATGCACCAGCTGTTCTTTGGATAGTGGAAGCCAAATTCAGCATTACATTCTTTTTTCTTTGTTTTTCAGAGGCCCGTTCTAAAACTACTTGACACATTAAGTAAGGGAATCTTATCTGCACTCTCCTTCCATTTATTTGATTTTCCTAACTTATTTCTTTAAGGTGGACTGTTTCCAGCACTTAGCAAGAAAATAAAATAAAAAGAAGTCAATGAATTCATTTACAGTTCGGTTATTCAGTCTCCCGCTGAAGTGAGGAGGCTCACTGGTGTTGAGGGAATAATTATAGCTTCATACCCACATTCTCCTGTGATGGGTGTGCTGCTCTGGACAGTCATAGCCCAGGGCTCTTTCTGACCTGGTGAATGAAATCAAATTACTGGACTCTTCTTTTTAACAAGAGTTCTCTCTGCTGGCATGTTTGCTGAACCTCCCTAGTCTCATTGCCTCCATGGAGAAGATTAGTGCTCTCTTCTTCTGCTCCCTGTGGGAGAGCCTGTTGCAACTTATCCTTCCCCTTTGAAAAATAAAATTCCCATTATATTTTCCCCTGTTAACTTTATCCCACCAGCATGGCTTCCATTTGGAAGGGAGAGGATCTTCACTGAAGCACGTTGGAGAGGGCTGGAGACTCCCGCTACTTAGCAATAGCTGCTGCTGACATTGGGCAGCCAAAGTAGCCACATCAAAGGGCTCCTGCCCCCACTCCCACACTCGGAAGAGGAAATTTGCATTTGGAATGGCGGGTACCACTTGAAGGACATTCCTCTAGCAGACAAGGTTTCCCCTGGCACTGAACGATGGAGACCTGCTTCTGCACCCAGCAGCTCAGCTGTCTCCTGTTTCCCTTCACAACATGTTGGGGACACAGCAGAGAGTTCAGCAAGGCCGTTTAAACAGCTGACATTGTCCTGCCTCCCATTGGATCACCATCACACCCCCATTACAGGGCTCCATGATGCTGATGTACAGTTTGGGATGGCCTTGAGCACAGCTAGGGTGACCAGATGTCCCGATTATATAGGGACAGTCCCGATTTTTGGGTCTTTTTCTTTTATAGGCTGCTATTACCTCCCACCCCCGTCCCAATTTTTCACACTTGCTGTCTGGTCAACCTAGGCACAGCAGCAGAACAATTTGTGAACCAACACTGCCAGTTGGCTCTCCCATCAGCGCCTGCTTGAAGGAATCGCCTCTATGTCAGCAGCAGGTAGCTCTTGAGCCGGTTTGCTCAGGACAGCAATCACTTTTTGTGTATGTGCAGTGCCCAGGACAATTGGGCCTGACCTGGGTGCTAATGTAATGCTGCTGATCGTTTCAGAGCTCAGGAGGAAAGGGCTGTTTTGAACCTCTTCTGTTTGCTGTTTCTAATTTCTGTAACAGGATTCCCCAGAGCCAGCATTCAGTCCAACTACTGCTATGTAAACACTAGGTATAAAGACTGGAGTGATGTCACTTTAATAGGAAAAGGAACTGAATGTTAAAACCAGGGGCTTCCTTGAGGGGTCAGAATGTCAGGCATAGATTATATACATGGTGAACATGAAGTCAGGGTGTGTCTTGCATCTGCCTAGAAGCAGCATGCTGTAGACAGCGTATACCAGGGATTGGCAGCCTTTGGCACCCGGCCTGTCAGGGTAAAGCCACTGCCGGACCGATTTGTTTATCTGGAGAGTCCGCAGGCACAGAGCCCCTCACTTCCCACTGGTCGCGGTTCGTCGTTCCTGGCCAATGGGAGCTGCGGGAAGCGGTGTGGGCCAAGGGATGTGCTAGCCACTTTTCCCCACAGCTCCCATTGGCCAGGAACAGCGAACCGTGGCCAGTGGAAGCTGCGGGGCTCTGTGCCTGCGGACGCTCCAGATAAACAAACTGGCCCGGCAGCACTTTACCCTGACGGGCCAGGTGCCAAAGGTTGCCGACTCCTGGCGTATACAGTTCTGCTGTGTCGGATGCGTTTGCACCTTGAATCTGCAATATTTCAGTGATGAATAAGGCAGTTTTAGGACAACTTATTTATCTGACTAACAAGAAATACAACAAACCCAGCTGTATTTAGCCTTTGCAATGGGATCCTATCTCTGAGTATCAGGGTCTTAAGCGGGTCATAAGGAACTGTGGCACTGCACAGGGCACTTCCTGCTGAAGTTAACCCTTTATAGCACAGGACTTATGCTTGGGAAGGCCATAATGCATATATACATGCATTCAAATTATGCTGAATCCCTTTCATAAGACTGTGTAATTTATGAGCTGGTATTTTTTTATTCATCCACATTTCATTAGAGGGATTTGTCACTGTTACTAGTGTTTTAAATCAAAGTGTTTTTAACTTAAAAGATAAAGCTATAAAAAAAGTCAAAGTCAGATGATTGGTGTAGGTCACTGGAAGGTTACAGCTGAAGTCTAAACTGAACACATTATCAATGATTGCACTAGGTATAAGTCTGTAAATTACTGTATCGCGGCATGGTGGACTGTTTTGATCTTCATATGCTAATTTTAATTGGCTAGCCATTCCATCTCTCCCTGCATACAGTCTTGTTAACTCATGAGAAACGAGTGGACGGGCTAGCAAATCAAAAGACTTGGTACTTAGAGCAGACAACATTTTATAGTAATTCAAAGAATATGAAAATATTCACACTTCTGATGCTGTCTCTTCTGTGTGCCAAAGATTGTGTTGGGAACAAAAAATGACAGTTTGGAAAGCCTTTTCTTTGACAAAAATTGTAAAGAAAATGGAAATGGGCACCAGCACAAATGTAATACAATTGCTGCATGTTTAGAAGGACGTCATTTAGGCCCTGATCCAGCAAGGTACTTAAGCACATGTCTGATTTTAAGCATGCAAGTAACCCTATTGAAATCACTGGGACTTTTCATGTGTTCAAAGTTAACCATGTGGTTAAATACCTTCCTAGATCCAGGCTGTGATAAATGAAGGGGCGGGGGGATCTCCCTTTTATGGACACCCAGCCAGCCAGCCAGCTATAAAATCCCTGTTAGTAGCTGTTCTCCACTTGCTTTACCTGTAAAGGGTTAAAATGTCCATATGTAAAAGGGAGGGAGTGGGCACCTGACCAAAACAGCCAATAGGAAGGCTAGAATCATAGAATCTCAGGGTTGGAAGGGATCGTAGGAGGTCATCTAGTCCAACCCCCTGCTCAAAGCAGGACCAATCCCCAATTTCTGCCCCAGATCCCTAAATGGCCCCCTTAAGGATTGAACTCACAATCCTGGGTTTAGCAGGCCAATGCTCAAACCACTGAGCTATCCCTCCCCACTAGAACTTTTTAAAATTGAGAAAAAACTTCCCCTTTGTCTGTCTGTGTTGTTCTCCCAGAGAGCAGAGACAGGGCTGGAACTATGCTGTAAAAAGCCTTGGGCCAGGTATGAAAATCATCAGATCATACTTAAAAACTATTCATTTGAAACCCCAGATATGTAAGTAGATCAGGAAATGTCTAGGAAGACACGATTAGGTTTCTCTCTTTTATGGCTTGTGAACTGCTCTCTGCTAACCCCAGGTGCTTTTGTTTTGCTTGTAACCTTTAAGCTGGACCTCAAGAAAGCTATTCTTGATTCTTAATTTTTGTATTTGCTCTTTTTAAATCTAGCAAAAGCCTAAGTTCCAGATGTATTTTCTTTCTTTTTTGCTTTTAATAAAATTTACCTTTTTTAAGAACAGGATTGGATTTTTGTGTCCTAAGAGGTTTGTGCACATGTTGTTTAATTAGTTGGTGGCAACAGCTGATTTCCTTTGTTTTCTTTCTCAGCTCTTCCCTGGAGGAGGGGTGAAAGGGCTTGAGGGTACCCCACAGGAAGGAATTCCCAAGTGCGCCTTCCTGGGTTTTTAAAGGGGCTTTTGCACTTGGGTGGTGGCAGCATTTATCCATCCAAGGTCAGAGAAAAGCTGTAGCCTTGGGAGTTTAATACAAGCCTGGAGTGGCCAGTATTAATTTTTGGAATCTTTGCAGGCCCCCACCTTCTGCACTCAAAGTGCCAGAGTGGGGAATCAGCCTTGACACAGGCCTTACTGCCTTTGCAGTAGAAATGCAGAAAGATACATTTGTGGTTACTGGTTGACTACAATAATACTTACGAGTGACCAATGATGTCCATAGCCAGCAAGAACTTTCTCACTCTTGAGTAATACAGAGTATGTTTTAATGCAGAAGGCATGAAAACCTTTGTTCAGGACAGTTTCTAAATGGGTGTCTTGCAGATTTTTTTTATTTTCCTTTTTTCATAATTAGAAAGGTCTCTTACCTAGAAGTTTACCTGGGAGGAAAGTGAAGCAAAATAATTTATCTTGGATAAGGTGGGTCTAGCAGTTGTGTGTAACATGACAAGGAAAATAGAACCTTGTTTCGCAGATCCTTTGGTCTGAGGCACTTAACTCCAGTTGCACTACAGTAGTATGGCATTGTATAGGTGTAGGTAAATGTAGTGCTTAATATGTAATGAAAGAGATGCTGGGACTCAAGCAATTAGGTGTCGGGGCTCAAGCAAATTTTTTACTTTTATAACTGATGCAGCAAGCCCGGATGTGCTGGGGCTATGAACTGCCAAGCCTAGAGGTGCCGGGGCTCTGCCCTGGCACAAATTAAGCCCTGGGTAAATGTCATTAGAATGGCCACCAACTCTTCTTTCTGTAGCTTTCCCAGGAAGTTCAGATTTAAATCCATCATACACAATGACCTCCGTATATGTGCCAATAATATTCTTAATCGTTATTCAATTTTCTCTTGAGCCGATTTGCTGCGTGAATATTGCTTGGCATACCTATAAAACTCTAATTGTTTGTATATTTGGTTTGCTTCCGCCTAACTTTAAATAAATGTGTATGGGAGTGTGAAGGAGTGAGAAGCGCAGTGGGGAAAGTAACTGCAATACTTCCCTGATGGATTGTATTTTCTAAATGGACAACCTACCCTAAGTTTCAATTACTGAGGGACAATCTCCACTCATTGATATATTTTGCTTTCCACAACCAAATCTCTGTACAACTTCTCATGAGTGATGTATCCGAATACTGGGATGCTAATATCTAAACTGTATTCTTAAATGTATTCACCTAAATTTGGGTTATTGCTGATTATGTACTCTATGTATCATATGACTTTTAAAAACAAACTTGGTATTTGTGGGTAGTCTAAGCACTATACCCAGATGCACAGACATGCTTTTCTCAACCTGTGTATTATATAATTTTAACATTAGCTTTAACACAATTTTTACGCCTCTGTGGGACAGGCTGGAGCCTGGGGTGTAATCAAGGAGGCCTTGCCCTGCCCTAGGGCTGGGCTATATAAATAGGAAGAAGTACAGGAAGCTGAGGAGGGAGAGAGGGGGGAGTAGAAGACCTGCAGGCTGCAGTGGGTGGTGGTTGTTTTCTCTCTAGCCCTACACTGCAGACCCGCAGCGGGGATGTGGCTGGCTTGGACTGGAGCCTGGGCTCTGAGACCCCATTGGCAGGGTGGGGGCAGGGGGGCTCCAGCCCAAGCCTGAACATCTACATTGCTATTTTTAGCCCCACAGCCTGAGTTCTGTGAACCCGGATCCGCTGACTTGGGCTCGAAGACATGGTGCTGTGGGTTTTTGATTGCAGTGTAGACATACTCTAGGAGACCAGCCTAACCAGAGGCTTTGGTTGAACCATAGCCCACTGTACTGGGGTGCACAGGGACTGCCCACCCCTTTACAGGGAGTCTGCACTGCATGAGCATTTAAACACTTGGCTATGCAGACGTTGTGATGCTAATCACTCTCCATCCCTTCTTTTTAGAAAAGAAGTCCTGATGACTCTCAGCTCTAAGTGACATGTCTGTGATTGATCAAATGCTTCCATTTATGTTCATGGGTGTGAGACTGCCGTCATACGTTTCAAAACCCTGTCAGTAAGAAGAAACATTTTATCCTTTCTCAGACTGTGGCTACCAGCACACACACACAAATTTCACCAAAAATGCAGATTCGAGTTGATTTGGACAAATTGTTTTAGTTGGGGGGGAAAAAAACTTGAAAAATGTCAAAAGTGTATATATTGGCATTTCCAGAATGAAACATTTGGACTTTTCATTTTGGAAAGATGTTGAGTTTTGGCATTTTTCTCAATTGTATTTAATAAAAAATGTTTAAAAAACCCCCTCAAGATTGAAACAAAATATTTAGTTTTGGGTTGACTGAAATGTTTTGGTGGACACAAAACAAAACCGTTTTAAAACATTTTGTTTTGCCAGAAAATTCAAAACGTTTTCATTTCAGTTTGACCTTCAGTAATTCTTTTAATTTTATTTTATCGGCCACCAAACCAAAATATGGTTATTCGCACAGCTCCAGCGGCGAGTCCCTCTATTTTCAGAGCACAGAAGTCTCTTTTCAATGCAGAGACGGCAGAAGGCGCAATAAAGATGCAGTAGAAAGCAGAGAGGTTGAATGGGAGTTATTGAGGAGCTGTTGGAGGGAATGGGAAGGTGAGAGCAGAAGTGGAGCAGGAAGCTGGATCTATAAAATAATAAAACAAGTTATAATATATGGTGCTGTAATTCCATCTTGGGGGCCTCAAACATCTGAGTATCCCTCTTGTGGTTTATGATAAACCCCTTGATAGAATTATAGCCCCATTAATAACAGTTGCTTGTTATTTATTGTATATCGTAGAGTTTGAATCTGCTTTTCTACGAAGACCTTTTCCTCTCTCTCCCCCCTCCTCCCCCCTCCCACCCCTTTCCTCGCTGAGTTTGTTTTGTTTTTCTACCAAATGTTACGTACTGTAATTTAAAAAGAAAAGGATGATACAATGACTGTAAGTGTGTCTCTAGGGGAGATGCATTTGATTGATTAATGTGCCTAAGGGCCAGATTTTCAAAGGACCTCTCCGATTTGTGTGTATGCAAAACTGGCACTTTATTGAAGTTGGCAATATTGACCAAACTCCTAACTTTTTATTTGGACAGATTCTTGTAGTGTGATTAGAATATTGACCAGCCTGGATACAAGCTCACAGACAGATTTGACTGCTGTGATGTTGCAAGTGTCCTGGCCTCTGCAGTGCCAAAGGGGTTCTGCAATCAAGTCCTTCTGTCAGTGGGAAATAATTCTGTTTTGCCAACCCAAAGTTCAAAATTCAACCTTTCATGTATACAGAATGCACCCCCAAGTCTGCAGCCTCCCACTGGCTGTTTCAAAAGGGATATGCACTTACCCTCTAACTCCTGAGATGGGGAGCTACAATTCTTTCCTTCTTCATACTCCCACTTCCCCATTGTGCCAGCCCCTCCTCACTTCCTCCTGCCCTCTACTCAGTCTCCTGCTCCCTTCAAGTTATCCTTCTATGCTCTCCTGCTCTTCTTTTCCCCACTCCTGCCTGCCTTTATTCACCTGCCTTTGGATCCATGGCTAAGCAACGGACAACCCTTTCCCCCACAGAGACAGAGTGTAGCTGAAGTGAAGTCTGTGGGTTTGCCTGGGGTGGGGAAGGGATTCTGTTCTCCTGATGCCCGTGGATCTCTACACCCCATAGCCTGGTTATTCAGGCTGAATCCATAGAAGTGAATTTGGTTCTTAGCCGTCACTGCCCAACACTGAATATGTGGTATACCGGTTCAGATCCAGAAATGAGCATTTTTCAATGGTAAACTTTACAGGATTAATTTCTAAAACTCACTGATATTCCATGGGAGTGTCAGCAGTATTCTAACCAAAGCCAGGAGGAAGGCCTGAGTGCACTGCTTTTGCTTGCCAGCATCACCTCTGAAATATGTGTAGGATTAACTTCTCTCACACAAGCTGTCTTCCTGCAAGCTCACGATAGGCAGATTCATACACTCCGCAAATTCTTGCAAAGTGTGTGATTTCCACAGAGTTTGATCTCCGTGAGGTTGGTGTAGTACGTTGGTTAACATGTTATTTCTGAGAGGTGGTGTAGGAGGGGAGAGGTTATAAAAAAGTCTTCTTGATTTCATTACTTTCCTTTTCCCCTTATCTCCTGTGCCAAGAGCACTTAGAAGATTCATGGTCCTTGATTGGCATGCAAGTTTTAAAAGAGAAAGAGAGAGAGAGAGAGAGAGAGAAAACCAAGGGAATCCATTAGAAATTGCTTCTGCTAGCTCATTAATCTTTTACCGCAAATAATACATGCAAAACTTGAGCTAGCAAAGTCTCCAAAGAATAACATTTTTTGTGGGGTTATAACAAATTAAAGAAATAAATTAAGTCACCAGCCCAGCAGGGAAGTGCTTGAAACCTCCAAGCTTCATGTGTTTTACTATTCTAAAAATAAATAAATAAAAGACATTTCAGTTGAAAAATAATATTTATTTTAAATGGCCATGTTGGGTTTTGCTGCAGCCCAGCTCCTCGCAACCTCCTGCTTTTCCCTCCCCACAGCTGGAGTTTGGAAAGTGAGGGAAGAAAATGAAGGCATGGAGACAGACAGACAAGCTAACCAGTGAAGGTTGGTGGATGCTCTTTATTAGCAAAGGGCTGTAAAGAAAAATTCAAACTAGAATGCTTGGGAGCAGAACTGTGTACAGACCCCCTGATCCAGCAAACTACTTAAGCATGTATCCAACTTTTGGCATGTTAGTAATCCCATTGAGATCATTCAGATTACTCATGCTTGAAGTTAGCCAGGTTCATGCAAATACTACTGTGGAGATTAGAGATGGGACGAACCTAAACTCAAACTTTGGGCAAGTTTGGAAATCTGAACTTCATGACCCAGATCCAGCTCTGCTTGAGACTTTTTCAAGATGCTCACCACTTTGATCATCGACAGGCAGGCATAAATACATTTATCAAGAGGCCTGGGAAGGGGACATCTGAAACATAACCTTCAGATACACGGGATTTCAGATGGACAGAGAAACAAGACAAGCACCTGTGAAAAGTCCTTTATTCAGGTTCCTATCCAGAGAGCAATGAAGATACTATTTGATGGTTAATTTTACAGAATAGCCCAGTCAGCTTTTGAAAACCCTTGGATTCAGAATTTGGTTAACTAAGAGCTTTGGTCAGATGAGTGTGAATTGCCTTAGGTGTGTAGAACTCTGTGATATGAAGACCTGTTGGCATAGACCTTCCACTAAGTGATCAAAAGAGAATAGATGGACTGCACATTCTCTTCTTGATTATCAGTATTAAAAAATAAATGAGAGACAATAACACACATATGCTCACATGAACACTATCTGTTTTCTCAATTCTGATTCCTACCATTAACTGTTCTGTTTGTTGCTGTAAATGGCAAAAGGAGCTTTAAAAAAAAAAAAAAAAGGACATATCTTCTGACCTGCAGCAAATAGTGATCTTCGCACAACTCAACAGGAAGTCACATATGGCACCATTTTTTAAGAAAACCAAACCAGCTTTTACTTTAAGGTGTGTTTGTTATTGACTTCCCAGCCTTGTCTCTGGTTGGTTGGGCAGGCATATTTGATATTTGTTTTCTTCCTTGCTATTACATTTGTATTGTTCAATAAATAAACCAGCAGAAAGCATATCATTCAGAGTATGCTCTTGAGATTAATTGCAGCTCTGTTATACTCCTAATCATCATACCTCTATAAGATAAATATGTACTTTAGTGCATTTTTCTGTCACGGGGGCCTGGTCCAATTCCCACTGAAGTCAATGGGAATCTAACCCACTGACTTTAGCAAGGAGTTGGATTGGACTCAGAGCAAACGTCTTTACCCTCACAACCATGAGGGTTAAAATACTGGAGCTGATTCTGTTCTGTGCTTTGAGGAGGTGCAACCCCGAGGTAGGAGGCTGGGCAAAGGTAGCTTTAAACCCCCTTTGTGTCATCTTGATTCTGGGCGGCTGCGGCTACTGACATAAACAACAGCAGTCCTGGGGGGTTGCTCTAATTTAAAAGCAAGCTCCTGAGGGCTGCCTATGGGCAGTGTCACAGCCCAGAGTCTCTGAAGAGCTGTGTGTGAGAGCAGGAGTGGTCGAACTTACTGAGTCTCTGAGACACATACGACAATCTTCAGAAATTCTAGATCCGAGGCCTCAGGGCTTCAGCCGCGTGGAGCGCACCTGCTGGGGTTTCAGGGATCATGGGCCCCCACAGATTTTTGCCAGGGTTTGCTGGCTCTGCTCGGTCACATGGTGTGCCAGGTCCCCTCCCTGCACAGCAGCTGCTGGAACCAGCAAGCTGGGCGCTGCGGCTGTGGGGAGAGGCAGCGGCAAATAGCTGAGAGCTGCAGGGAGGGGCCACTGAGGGTAAGGGTGTGTGTGCCTGGGGGGGGGGGGCGTGAGTCAAGCTGTTGGTGGGGGGTAAACCTTTACATTGTGCCCCCCACTCTCAGCAGGCACCAGTCATCTCTGGCAGTAGCTGCAGAAGCCCCAAGCTCCCCCCCCCCGCCCCCCGCAATCTGGTAGGCGGAGAATGGAGGGGGGTGGGTGTGGGGGGCTCTGCAAGCTGCACTTTAACTGTCGAAGAGCCGCAAGTGACTCACAAGCCATGGTTTGACCACCCCTGTGCTAGAGAGATGCTTCCTCCCACTCACTTATGGTGGTGCTACACCGTCTGTGCTGGGGGAATTCCTTCCTGGCCCTTCGGAGCTCCTTGGTTTGATTAAATATTTTCATGATTTGTTTGTTGTTGTGTCATTAGGGTGACTATACGTCCCATTTTGGCCGGGACAGTCCCTTTTTTAAGCCCCATCCCGGCCACTGCCTTTTTTGGCAAACGTGGGCATTTGTCCCATTTGCTCTTGTCAGCAAGAGCAACTGGGACAAATGCCCATTTTTGTCAAAAAGGTGGGGTGCAGATCAAGGTGTGTGTGGGGGGCAAGCAGCGATGCCAGCCCCACTCAGGGAGAGAGGCAGGGCCCAGGCTGGGGGAGGCAGTGCTTGGGCGAGTGGCTCATGCCAGCCCTGCACGGGAAGGGAGAGGGATGTTCGGGCTAGCCCCACATGGTTGCCCTATGTCTCATATTCTGTATATCTCACGACTCACCATAATGAGACTCATCACTTTCAGGGTGGTGATAAAAGATCACCATGATTTGTCCACCAGTAAAAGCTCTGATACTTGCTGCCAACCTAAAGAAGATACAATATGCCAGGCCATTGTATCAAGCAATGCAGAACAAAGCAACCATTTAATAATTTCATCTTACATATTGATATTGTGGTATTTATTTATTATGGATCTCCTCCCCTTCTCCCCCTCACTGGTGTTTGTGGGCACTGAGATATTGCAGCGATGGGCACCATATAAGTACCTAGAGAGGGAGGACATACATACATTAATTAACCTGATTAAGGACTAATATTTAACTTGGCTACACTCCCAACCAATGTCAGTGAGTATATTACGATCATGTCCTTTACCTTTGGGATTTTGTTTGGTGGGGGACTTTGCGATTCACTTTGTGGTTTGTTTTGATTCCTTGTTTTTCAGTGTCTCTCTGAAAAGAAAGCGTTCACAAACAAGAGCAGCACAAAATCTTCAATCAACTCCCACTGTCAATGGTGCTCCATCCATCACCTGCTGCTGATTTACAGTCTTTGGTGAGACATGGTATTGAGGCTAGAAGAACTGGAAGAGGGATAGTTAAACGCTATGCGATGTTTGGAAAACGGTGTAACGTAGCCAACCAATTCCTACTATCCTAATTTAGGACACATGTACTGCAGCTATTAACTGGCCAACTTGGTTAAGCCACTGTAAATCTTAATTCCTATCTCAGACAACAACCTCCACTAAACCCAACAAAAGTTTTCTTTTGTGAATGTTTAGCCATGGATTATCCGTTCACGTGCCTGTCACGGAGTCACCAGGGCGATGCTCTGGAACTACTTCCTCCGAAGCCAGTCAGGACTCTGGGGGAACTTTCTCTCTCTGAGCATACTGTCTCCAGGGGCAAGAAGCTTACACGGCTTTGACCTTCCTGGGTCTGACCTCGGAGCATTCAGCATCCCCTTCCACACCGTGCGCTTCCCATAGCAAGTCCGCCCGGGCGGGGCTCTTGGGGAAGCCAGAGGCCTGCACCCCAACTCCGAAGTCAAACATGACTGTCAGCCAGCCAGTAAAACAGAAGGTTTATTAGCCCACAGGAACATCTTGGGAGGAGAAGAGCCCAGAGCCAAGGCTTTGGCCCTCCTCCTGTGCCCTAAGCTAGCTGAGACTGACTCGCTTCCAGCTGCCTGGCCCCTGCCCTGCCCGTTGCTCCTCCTCCGGCCTTTGTCTCGCTTCCTGGGCCAGAGTCACCTGGTTGCATCCCTCTCCTGGGTCTCAGGTTATGAAGGGGCAGCGATAGCATCCATACAGGCAGCTGGAGCAGCCTCCACAAAGGCCACACGCAGCATCCATGCAAAACAGAAAGACACACACAACATAACAAGGGGAAATCCTCACTTCATCACAGTGCCATGCAAATTGGTTCTGAAAATACCTCTATATAAATTTATTGTATAAAAATACCTTTTTTATTAGGCAGCTTTTCCAGTTCTGTGATCAACTTCTTCCTTTCCTTTAACTGAGGTCTGTATTTATTTTTTTAAAATACAATAATTGAATTAAGAATCTGATCAGCACCTATTTGACGTTGAAATTATTTTTTAAATATAACAGTATTGGTAAAGGAACTTAATATAATAAAGAAAGATCTTATTATCTGAAAACTTACCACTAAAAGGATTTGGCATCTAAAAAGTGAGTTGCTGAAATTCTGCTCTGAACTCATAAACACCACTTATATGGGGTCTGAAAGTTATTCCAAATGTGGCTGAGAAGATTCAGTTGGGTATTAAAAATAGAACTGCTTGAAGTTCAAGAGTAAAATGTTCAGAGGCAACTAAGTCCGATTTTCAAAAGTTATCTCAATGTCCATTGTGGCATTCTATACCTTGAGGGAGCGTCCTGGAACCCCATATTCCTCATTTTTATATAATCGTGATCTTGCATATAAAGCATGCTTTGTAAGGTATCAGGGGAGCGGTTATGATCTGCTGAAAGTCATTTCTCTATCCATATATGTATATCATTAATGCATATGAAGTGATGAGAATTGTGTTGTCTGGTGGTCACTAAAACATGCTGTAAATTGGGGAATCAGCCAGATATTGGCTCCCCAGAGGCAACAGCAAGGAAAGTAACCAATGCCTGGGCAGGGTGTCAAACAACCCATCAACAGCCATTGTCCAGCAAAGGAGCTAGAATGCAATGACTCACCTCCATGAGACCACACCTGGGAGACTCAGCATTGCCCCAGACATGCCTGGACTTGTGTTTTCCACGCACATAGACTGAGGGTATAAAACAGACACAGTGGCTATATGCTTGGCCCATCTCCTGCCCCCGCTTACAGTGTAAGCAACTAAGACACTGAGACGAAGACAAGACTCCAAGAGAGGAGATTGGCCCAGGTTTAAGGAACAAACCTGTATATTCAAACTGCAGTATCCAGTGAGAAAAACTGCCTAATCCAGATGTTGCCCAGTTTAGACTGCATGCTTATATTTTATTTCTGTTGGTAACTAACTCTGACTTTTTGCCTATCACTTAATATCACTTAAAATCTATCTTTTATAATCAATACATTTGTTTTACTGTTTATCTTTACCAGTGAGTTTGTATGAAGTGTGGGGCAAATCTCCTCAGGGTACAAAGGCTGGTGTATATCCACTTTCCATTGATGAAATGGTGAACCAATAAATCTGCATTGCTCGTGTTGAGCAGTGCAGGACAGTATATTCCTGAGGTACAATGCTGGGAGCTGGGGGGATTTGGTTCTGGTGCCTTTCTCTGGGTAATTCATGAGTGGCTCTGGGAGCATTCATGCAATACAGCCGGGTGTGGGGCTCCACATGCTGTTGTGCTGAGTGATCACAGCGCCTGGAGTGGTTTGCTACTGGCCACTAGCAAGGCATTGTGAGAGACGGCCCAGGCTGGAGAGAGTTTAGGGGTCACAATGGTCCCACAGTCCCAGGCTGCACCCTGGAGGGATCCCGTCACATCCATAACATGTTATATAGGCTTACCCATGTTGGGTCAAGGATAACAAAATAAAGATGGTGGGAAAGGGAACTGGCATTTCTCCATCGATAGCAGATTGTGTGCGTTGTATGTTTCACGTGTTGTGTTGATTTAATTTGAATAGTAATTTTTTTTGTTTCTAAGGAGTTTTTATTAAATTTGTTGTTTAAATAGATTTAATGAGCCAAAGCCTGCCTGTAGCTGAGCACCTGCTACTCTGACTATAATGAGGCTCATATGTGGCTCATATGTGGCCGATATCATTTAAATGTTAACCAACATGTGCTGCCACAGAACTCACTTGTATTTACTTGGACTATATTCTGTCTGTTTAGAAGCTAAGAAGCAGACAAATATTTGTGAGAGATTTGATATTCATTGTAGAAATATTCACACCGAATGTCTGGCACAAATGGTATTACATGTGACGGGTTAGAAATCATCACTGTGCTGTATTGTATAGACATGAAAATGTCCAGAGCTCTTTTGGACTTAGGTAAAAATGTACTCAATTTTTTGTGATCTTATCTAGGGTTTCAAGCAAAATTTTAGCTTGGGCTCTCTTCATTTGTCTTCACTCTGAGCTGTTTCTGAATATTAAGCTGCTGTAAGGAGAACAAACAGTACTTAGGTCTCAGAAGTAGTTACAGTTATAGAATGATTTATCTTTAAAAGGAACGGCATTTACTTATGTTCTCATCCCAAAGATATGCAAGGGAGATGGTTTTAAGCCAAAAGAAAGTGATGGAACCCTGGTTATTTGAATAGCCACAGTGATAACAGAAGCTACTTAATTTTTCTTGAGCCTGAATTCTTTGTTTTACTGGTCAATATAGCAAACATCTGTACTGTGTGTAATATCTTATAGTGTACAGCAGGCTTTCAATGTTAAAAATTGCTTTGTAGTCTGCAAACTGCAGTAAAAGCTGGTTATAATTCTTCCTGCACACCTAGTAATAATATTGCTTTACAAAAAGAGTGCCATCTAAACTGAATCACAGATTTTTAGGCATTATAGATGAGGAAGACCTATTACATCATCTGCAGGAGGCCATCCCTCCCTAATGCAAGATTACTCCATAGAGTATACTGAGGGCTTTGTATAGGCTAGATGTAAATTATGTAGTGAAGTGGGGGAGGCTACCACTGCTTCCCATATGGGGGTTATTCCAAAATCTAGCAGATATCATTGATAGAATAGATGGAAAAGATCCTATCTTAAATGCCCTTCCCCCCCCCCCCCCCATGTCAGTTATATATGCCCTCTTGGACAATAGTTCCTCTCCTGCTTTGGGTTTTTAAAGACTTAAATAATTGTAGCCAGTTACCATATTCCCTTCTATTGCCATCATTTAGCCAATCTCTCTGTATATTTAATATTTCTTCATTTGTCCTTCTAACTTTGTCATCAGTTCTTTCATTGTTATTCCTGGTGACCTCTTTCACGCACTGGACAAGGCCAGAACTGAATGCAGTAAGCTCGGTGTGGTCCCATCAGAGCTGTTAAGAAGAGCTATAAACTTCATGACCTGGTTCTGCATATGCAGCTCAAAATCATATTGGCTCTTCCTATTGTAATCTCACAACCAATTTGCTGCCCATTGTTATGACTAGGCCTTTTTCAGCATCACTAATTTCTAAATACAGGAAACCTCCCTGTGACCGTTAACTAAACTTGATCTATCTGAAAGTTACTTATGTCACCCAGGATTATTTGCATGCTGCAGAGGAGGCAGGACACAGGGCAAAGACTGAGGTGTTGGAGCTGGCAAATGTGTGCAGTACTCTGGAGCTTCAGAGCTTCCCAGGAGTGGACTTTTGCTTCATGCTCAGAACCAGTGGAGGCGCTGCTGTTAATGGAGCTGGTACCTTCACCTGTCTCTTGACAGCCCTGCACAATTCGGCCTCTTCCCAATCTATTCTTCTATGCCCAGGACCCATCTTGACCCCTTCTTGCCCTGAACCTCCCACCACCACCACCACCCCAGCAGCCTGCTGTCTTCTGGGCCCAAGAGTTCCACTCTTGCAAAGCTTAGCTCTGCAGGCTAATAATATCTCGCTTTAATAATACCTAGCTCTTTTATAGAACTTTCCATCTGTAGTTTTTCAAGTGCTTTACAAAGGAAGGTAGATCACATTATCCCCATTTTACAGATGAGGACACCGAGGCACAGAATGCTGAAGTGATTTGTTCCAGCTGACGCAGCAGGTCAGTGGATCTCTCACCTGTGGTGCTTCCAGACTTCACAGGACTGGAGCTCCCAGTGATCTGAATACCTAGTAATCCGAAATCTTTGACTGTACTTTAAGACCTTCAGATACTCAGCTTTCCCTTGGATTTCCTTCCCACTGAATTTGTGCAGTTTGTATTTTTCCTCTGATGAATTAGCCAGCCTTTCCCTGGCTTTGATGTTATATGTTAAAACTCATCATATGACATATCATTAAAAACAATTGGTACCTTGGCTGTCAACAGCATTGATGCTGAATGGAAATTGCCCTTTCAACCAATGATACATGTTGCCTGTAGGACCCCAGTGAGCTGCACACAGTTAAACAATCTCCTCATGTGAGCTCAAAAGCTACACATCTTTCCCCAGTTAGATTTGGGGAGCCAGCGAAGCCAGTTGGGGTGTGGGGATGGGAGAGGAGAGAGAGAGAAATAAAAATGAGTCCTGGGCAAAACCTCCCCATACCTGGGCTTCATTTTAAATATGTTTCTGTATTTAGAGTTTTCTCCATTGATGGTCATTTAGCAACCTCTAGGCTTGTGAGCCTGTGACATTTGAAAAACAAGAAAGTTTGCTCGTCAAGTGGATTAAGCCCTACGTCCTATCTATACACAAACACATATTCATACATGCTTTCCTAGGACAAGTCAGTAAATTGGGATTACAATTTCCAGATCAAAAAAGGCTGGCTGTTAAAAGTGGTCTGAATTCAGCCTTTAGGAGAGGCAGCATGATCCAGTGCATGGGGTCATGGACTGGCAGTCAGAATACCTTGGTTCTATTGCCAGTTCTGCCACTGACCTGCTGTGTGACCTTGGGTAAGTCATGTCTCAGTGTGTCTCAGTTTCCCATCTATAAAATGGGAATAATGATGGGGATTAGCTTCTTTTGTAAAATGCTTTGAGATTTGGGGGCAAAAAGCACTATATACAAAGTAACTATTTTTATTTTTAAATTAACTCATCCTCAACTGTTGATCCATCGGTCAGATCTAAATACTCATTTTACCAACATAGAAGCTGCTGCCTGTCCAAATCAGACAGTGTGCAAAACTGAGAGCGTTCTACAATGCTGCATAGTGTCAGGACAGCTATAGCAAATGAGCTGGGATTTGCTTAAAACAAAAAAGCAACCAGGTTCTAGCTGCACTTGGCTATGAGAAGTGGCGTAATCTCATTGCTGTAAACACTGTTCTTTCTCTTTTGACTCCTTTTTAGTATTTCGCTGTCCCTTTTGTGTTGTGCTGCCTGAGATTAGATAAAAAGTTATTTGGAGAAAGGACCACATCTTATTTGGCCTGTGAGGGGTACTGCACACTTCTGAGCACTGCTAGAATAAATAATTATCCCAGTAACACCCCAGATCGCTTGTGCAAAAACACAGACATGCAATTCCGAGAGCAAAAATGTAGAGGCAGCATTGGAAATTTTATCCAAAAAGAAATATGTGAAGGGAAAGTGTGCATAGATAGAACATTTAAATCTCTCTTACTGTAGATGCTGTGTACTAAATTTAGGTCCTGAGATACATGGGTGGCAGGTATAATAGGCTGGGGAAGGCTGTACCTCCCCAAACAGCCCCGCGCAGCCCTGCCCACGCTCTGTCCCTCCTTCTTGCCCTTCCCCTTCGGCCCCAGCCCAGGCAGGCTGCTCCTTTTCCAGGGAGCTGGCTGGGGCGGGTGGGACTTGGGGTGGCTTGTGGCTGGAGCTGCCCAGCGCTGGGGGAGGGAAAGGGGGAAGAGCTGGGGCTGTGCTGCAAGACATAGTCCCATTGAGATCAGAGCCTAGCATCATAAATGTCTGCTCCTTGTAAGCTTTCCTTCCTTTGCAATACTCATGATACTGAAGTACTAGACCATCATAAGAAGAAAAGGAAGCCAGAGCTTGCTTAGACACCAAGACCTCAGAAACCTGAATAGATTTTTCAGCTCCAGACCCCAGCAGCTTAGAATACAAACTGCAGCATTCTGTGATTTAGACCAGTATGTTCAGGAATTCTTTCTCCTGCAATCCCACAGGGACCCCAGAACTGAGCGTTTCAGACTTTACAGATCTGAACTAACCTGCCAAATCGCTAATGCAGGTGCATAACTATTGTTAGACGCAAATAACGTTTCTTTCTGTAGATTGAAACACACCGTCCATTATAAATAACATAATGATTTGGAACCTCCAAACCAACTTCCAAGTGATGGCTCTACACCGACTCTGTGTATGGACAGTGAAGTAACCAGTTTGTTTAACTTCAATAGACTGGTCCCTGCAGTAATTATTAATTATTGTTATTATTATTGGTGTTTGTATTATAATAGTGCCTAGGAGCCCTCGTAATAGACCAGAACCCCCTTGTGCTAGGTGCTGTACAAACACAGGACAGATGGCCCCTGCCCCAAAGAGCCTGCAATCTAAAGTATTCTGTTGTACTCACCGGACATAATAGCTAGCAGTAGATGTTGACACTATTGTAACCTAGGCACACTACTTCATATGATATGGACATGTGCTAAATTAGATTGTTATAGGTGCTAGGGGTGAAATCTCCCTATTGAGGTCAATGGGCGTTTTGGCACCAGGATACTATCCCAGGCCTACTATTAACATTATGATACTATTTAATTATGGTCATAGAATTGTCCTTGGACTTTTGCCATTTTATTACTATTCTAGGCATTTTTCACAACACTGTGACCAGTGTTTTTAAAATGGTTCTTGTATGCTTCTCTATAGCAAATGAATGAATCTTTATGACATGGAGGATAGGACTCAGTGACCTTGTTGCAATGGAAAGACCACCTTTCAAATTAATGGAAAAGCTAAAGACTTTCAATAGCATGTGGTCTAATTTCCAGGACCTATGTGAATGGACATGAATTATTATATACCTTACAGTGAACATACATTTGCTTCCTCTTCTTATATATGGGAGAAGAAGTGTGTGTGTGATATGTATAATATATAATATATGTAAATCAGGCTTGGTATATCTATTTCTGCACATGAAAAGTTCAAAACCAATATAAAAACTCTGAATGACAAAATGGTAGTAATGACTCCCAGGGGAGCCACACCAACTCAGAAAAGTCTAGATATCAGGATGGGGCAACTAAAACAAGGCCAACAAATATTTTTAGCACTATGTTTTTAAAAAACTACAAACTTGTTTAATTGTTTTTACTTTTCTTTTAAAAAATATTTTTCAAGGTCTTCTGGATTTATTTTTGTCAGTGATACATGTCATTGGTGAATGCTGCAGTTCTGAATAAGATCTTGAGCTCACTAGAGCATATGAAGTTTGAATGATCCAAACTGAAAACACCAAGGGCTTTCTGCACCCATTAGGAAGTATGGTTTCCAAGTTCATGTGGAGTCAGTAGTGCACCAGAAATTGCTTGGCCCACGCAAGATCCAGAGAGCAAGCCAAGCATAACCCCAGATGCATAACACCAACAATGCACGTTAAAATTGAAATGTTATATCTATTCAGCTGATGATTTCAAAGTGCTTTCTATGTACATACTAACAGAGCTTCACAATGCACCTGCAAGGTGGGTGTGGGTTATATTTGGATCACTCTCTCACATTAAAATGCAGCCACCTTTGGGGGGAAACCACAGAAACTGTATAACTGTTCAAATGCTTATATGAACCTTATGTAAAATATCTGAACCTCTTAGACCTGAAAAACTGAGATGGAAATCAGGGTTTCTCCTGAATTTCTAGTGTTTCCTGGGATCGCCTTTCTCATGTATTTTTCAGCTATTGCTTCCAGTCTTAGTCAAACCCAGGAGGTATGAAGGCATGCCCCAAAGTAACAACAGAGCTAATATATCAAGGTGTTTGGTGTTAGTTTTGAGCAAAGGTTTTGGCTGACTCCTACTTTAGCCAAAGGATCTGGTCCATCCCCTGTACAACTTTTTAGCATTTTAGTAAAAATAACCAAAACTTAAATAAAGAATTAACTTAAAAAGAAGTTTTTAAAGGAACCCCAGGGTCAGAAGACTTAGAGTGATGAAACGCTCTGCTCCTGTTATAGAGGAGAACGAGAAACAACAATTCTGTCCAGCTTCATTTGCATGAATTATAATGTTGCTCTACCCATAATTCTACCTACTGAGTTTTGTTGTTTTGGTTGAAATTTTCTTGTTTAGCCTGTGTGAGTGATGATAGATTATTATTGTAATTGTAATCATGAAATGGCATGAAATGTTGCAGGATATGCCCGGGGGTGGGTGGGAAAGGAGTGTGTCACTCTGAGATTACAGGGAGTGGATTTTAGTTTGATGATGAAACTTAGGATCAGTAGAAAAGAAGAAAGAAAAGACTCTGTCCTGGAGGTCAGAAGAGTTATTCTAAGGAGCTGAGACTAAGGCCTGGTCCACACTAGGCGGGGGGATCAATCTAAGATACGCAACTTCAGCTACGTGAATACCGTAGCTGAAGTCGAAGTATCTTAGATCAAATTACAAAGTACTTACCTCGGGTCCATGCAGCACAGAGAGGCTCCCCCGTCGACTCCGCTTACTCCTCGCTCCGAGCTGGAGTTCCAGAGTCGACGGGGAGCGCTTCTGGAATCGATTTATCGCGTCTACATGAGACGCGATAAATCAATCCCAGAACATCGATCGCTACCCGCCAAATCGGGCAGGTAGTGTGGATGTACCCTTAGGGTCCTATTTTGCTCTGTGTTCCACCACCTGGAGATGCTGTGGGAGTGAATGCACTGCAGAGCTGACTGGTATGGTGGTGGTGGTGGTGGTGGGTGATGATGATGAAGAGCCGAATTTGCAGTGACGCTGGACTGGCCTAGTGAACGTGGCAGTGCAGAGCTGACTTTCTAGCAAGGTCTGGCTGGACCAGCAGAAATACAGCGCTGATTGCACAGTGACCTGATGGATGGGAGCAGTGCTAAGCTGACTTTACAGTGCTCTGGCCCAGCAGGCCAGGAAGAGACCGATCACAGAACTGGACCAGGTAGATGCACAGTGAAGCTGTGCAGGTCGTCTTCTCTGTAATGGAGCAAACCAGTGGAGGAGAGCCATTTGTTGACTACCAGTTGGTCTAATTGGATCTGTGAATGTGAGGTTTTGGGGTGGGGGGGACTTTGTGGTGAGACTAAGAGTTCTGGACCTCCATAAATCAGACAGTTATTATTTGGAGCTGGGGCGTTGACCAAACTCCTGATTATTTTCTTATATGTAAATATATAGAGATGGTTGTAATGTTTCTTTTGATTGTTTTCCCTTTTCCACAGATCTAAAGGTGTTTCAGGTTCCATGTTCTGAAAGGACCCGGAGTGCTTGCAAGTGGGGAAGAACCATCTGCAAAGATGACCAGGGAGGTTTTATTGTAATTTCCCAGAGTGAGAAATAAGAGTACAGCTCTCAGTGGAGCCTCTAGCCATAATTCTATTTATTTTAGAAGAAAAAACCCTGAGACAGACTGAACCTGGCCCCTGTTGCTGCCACTAGCAACAAGGTTACACATATATGAACATAGATTTTCATGAATCCTGACTCCTGGTCATAGTAGGCAAGGTAAGTACTAAACCAGCACATAGGAGTCTAGGGTTAGCCTGACTCCCCTTAGAAGTTATAAAATGAAACTCAAATGGTGAATTCTTTCTTTGAGGTACAAAGGCCAAATGTTCAAAGTTGAGTGGTATTGGGTGTGCCTGCAAAACCCCATGTTGGCACCTTAAAAGAGGCATATGGTGTGCGAACTCAGTAATTGCACCCACTAATGGGCTATGTGCTTGCATGGGCCAATATCTGATTTGTGTGCCCAGGTTTGAGCATTTGTCTCATTATTTTTATTTCACCATATCAAACTTCATTTGAGGTTTCTTTCAAATGATCTAGTCTCAAATCCCCTCACAGAGTCCCTACTTCCACTGTCTGAATTCTTTTCGGGATCTACCACCTCTGAGGCACAAAAGTGTTTCGACCCCTGTTTGATTTTGCTGAGTTTTAGAGAGGTCCCGAGGTCCTAGGTTAAACTGCTGGTCTGCCCCCTCCAAAAGCTGCTCACTTGGGATGTGTATCCTCTGATCTAACAAGAAGTATCAAATTAACTCATCTTGTGCCCTCTCTCTTGCTGTCCTTCAAGCCACAAGGAAACCTCTGACATCTCCCAAATGTTCAGATCCTGACACTTCGCCTAAATCATTGTAGATGAGGAATGGTCTGGAGTTACCTGCAAGATGTAGGTGGCTTTTTTTCTGCCTTCCTGCAATGGGTGTTTTACTTCACACACATCACTCTGTTTGTCAGGAGCAGAGGATCCTGAAGGCTATAGGCTCTGGAATTAGGGATGATGGCTTGAAATGGTTTCCATCATATACAGGGTTTACAGTTTGGCTCAATGGCTCCATAAAAATTGTTCCAGTACCCGTGCGGAAGGCTGGAAGTGTATTCCTCAGCTGTTTCTTTGGGGTGAGTGGGCCTCCCACAGATCTCTAACTTCCTCTTCTAACATGTTCAAATAGAATCACCATATACCATGACCTGAAAGAAAGTAGATAAAACACTAATGTAATAAAATCCCATTGCCATATTATCTACCCCAGGTGTAGCTTCACTTATCCCCATCTGAGATCAGTAAAACCTGAAGTCAGAATAAATATTTCCCTAAGTTTAAAGATAGGAAGGAATCTTGGTTCCTGTAATGCAGCATAAAGGTGGTATCCAACTGACATAAATTCAATCCCCATCTAGGGACTTCATTGCATTCACAATTCATATTCAATTTATTGCCTTCACATGAAAGGAGACTGGATTTCAGAGTCAGATGAGTGGGTGACATTGAATACAAGATTGTGTAGCACTTTATAGAACTTTTCTTTTATTAGCAGCTCTATAATCACATTAAGTTAGACTGAAAATTTGAACTAATTCCTTCCCCCAAGGCACAGGCTGTAATAATGGTAAAAATCTGTGAAATAGGATAAATACAATTCAATAATTATATTGATAAATAAAATGAAAATCAACTAATTGTGTCATTCACTCAGATGCTTGCCTCGGTTGTTGCTGGCTTTCTGCTTCAGTGCCTGCTAAACTTTTCTGTCACACTTCAATAAATTTAATTGTGCAGAATAAATGAGCTAATTTTTGAAGTCACAGGCTCTGTTTGCAAGATAAGGGTGGTGATTTATTGACCTCCTCTAGCTCTGTAAGAGTGCCACCCTCCTTTTCTACTGACAACTGTGTGAATTTTTGTACCTCTCTCTAGTCTTGCTAAATCCTGCTTTGTATTTACCTTCCCATTTTACTTCTTGAAATCACTTAGCATATCACAATAGACCAAAGATCCCCGCTTCACTCAGTGCTTATGGCAAGAAAACTTCAAGCAATTAGAAAAGTTTCAAGGTTTTTCAAAATGTTGTTTTCTCCCTGCAGCTGCTGGATCCTGCTGGTTTTGTTGGCTCTGAAGGAGAATACTGGAAATGGGCCCAAGTGGAACACCAGATACAGACCCACCCCCAAATTTTATGGAAACTCATTCCGAACTGATTCCTGAATGGTCATTTGCCATTCATGAAGATACACATTTCAGTGGTAATTCTGGTTAGTGACTTACACCCAGTCGCAGGCAGAGGTAGGAGGGCAATCTCTAGAGTTGTACTGGCTGCACGAAAAGTTTATCCACTCTTTAATTTTTAGAGCTGTTTGTTTAGGCTGCTGTGGATACTGGGGGGGGGGGGGGGAAGAGGGGGGAATTCTGGCTCTGACTCACCACTGTGTGACTCCAGTCTCATGCCATTGTAATCAATGGAGTTCCGCTATTGTGAAATTGTCATAAAGCTGGAGTAATGCCACCCACCCATTTCAATGGGTCAAAAGCTTGATGGGACTGGTGATGACTGGAACAAGCCAGTAGAAGGGAGAGGGAAGAGCACTTGCTTGCTGGTGGATGCAGGGATATCCCCTACCTCACCAGAGGCTTTATCTATTCTTGGCCAGCTGGGGAGGAAAGGAGCTGATTGGTCCCTTGCTCTCCCCATTCATTAATTTTAGCCCTAGTTTTGGCCATGTGGAACCTCTTTTTACTTTATTTCAGCAGAAAGGTCATGGTGAATCAGGCGCTCCAGTTCTCTGATTGCCTGTAACTGATGCTGAAGCGGTTTTCTTAGTAAAACATCTAGATGAGATCCTTGACAAAACTGGCCTTTTTAGAAAGGTCAGCTCTTCCGCTCCAGTTCTGGATTGAGGATTACTGCCTTTAAGTTAAACAAAAAAATTAAAAAATGGAAAGGATGGTTCAATGCCCATGATACAAATCTCTCTCTGACATAGTAGAGCAATTTAACACCCGCTTGTCACGCTCTGGTAAAAAAATACCCTGGAATTAACTCCCCCAGAGCTTTGGTACCATGTTAAACCAAAATCCCCAGAGAGAGAAAAACATCAACAAAAGTGAATAAGCAAATCAGCTATGTCAGAAGGACACTCAAAGGTCTATATCGCCCCACACATGCAAATGACTCCCATAAATGCTAAGGGTTGTTATATGAGCAGGTGAAGGGGAAAACATCCTCCTCATTGTTAAATGTTCACCTGCAGTGCTGAATTGAATTAACTATGTAAACCAAATAATTTCCCATCGTGTCACCTATTGTGTGCTGTAGCTACAGTGTGACTGAAACAACCCTCTCCCTCCCCCTCCCCCGCCCCGTAGCTGCTAGGAAACAAGTCACGGCAAACATTTATAAAGGAAAAGAACCCTGTCTCTAGAATCTGGTAAAATCCTCATCCCACTGAAGAACATGGCAAAAATCCCACTGATTTTTCTGGGACTGGGATTTCATCATAGATCTCTAGAATCTAAGGTGTGTAGAACTTCTTTCCTTGTGTGTTTTTTCTTTGTTGTTGTAAACCCTCCTGTGTCATAATTTTCTATTCAAGAACACTTACTACCTACTGAATATTTCCTGCCAGGTGTTCAGTAAGTGAAATGCTTCCCAGGGAATTAGAGGGGAAAGAGTCACAATATCCCATGTACAGAGCAGTCCAAATTCCTGCCAAGCTCTTCGTCATATCTTTAACCTGAACCACGTGCACTCTTGAATCTTTTTATTTATTTTTTAATAGAGAGGATCGATTTTGTAGAATAATACAGAGCTAATCAAAAAGGGTTTTCTACATTTAGGTGCTGCCTTCCATCAAAACAGTAACCTAGGTCCAACTTAACAGCTCCATATGGATCTGACAGCATTTGGCAAGAGACTGTAATTACCAGACAGCCCTACTTTTAATCCATGAAGCTGACCTTCGCTCCTCCATAGCCGTGGGTTCTTCAGCTCAGAGTACCCTGGCAGCCTGTGAGTCTGTGCCTGGGGCAGTGACATTGATTTTTATTAGGGTATGAAATTAAATTGAAGTAGGGACTGAACTCATTCCTTGAGGAAGAAAATGGTGCCAAGTTTAACAGGATGAAATTCCAGCAGCGCGTAATGTTTTATTGGGCTGTGGTGAAATACCTCACAGAAAGGTTTCCAGTTCATAAAACTCTTTCAAAACATGATAAACTTTTTACATTGAGGGGCCATTATCATTTCTATCTATGGCATTTTTGTGTGAGACCATTTCAAGAGCCCTCCAGATTGATTGCACAGAAATCTGGAAGAAATGAACTGAAGAGATGGCTGCAACTCCAGCATAACGGGCAGGCTCCTCACACTCCAATGCTGGTCCTGTCTAGGTATGTGCAAACATGTATAAAACCCCACAGTTGCAATTCTGGCCATTGCCAGGACAACTGCCCAGAAACCCTGGCATGTATGGGGCTGTAGACACGGCAAGAGGACTGCTCATCTTCCAATTCATCTTGAGTCTCTACTGGAGCTCTCCACAGCAAACCCCAACTGCCCCAGTCTATTGACCTCATTGCAGTTGCATGGGTGTAACTGAAGGTCATGGGTGCCATCTGAAAGTGGGATGGCAAACATGACACCTAAATGGGACACTCAGAATCATTAACGAGCAGCCAAAGATGATCATGCATCGGACACAGAGCAGGGCAAACAGTGCCTACCACTAGCAGGCTTCACTGCCGAATGCCGAATCAGGACAGAATCTGCAGGTGTATACCTGGAACTGGAGATAATTAGAGTTATGTACAGGCATGGGCCCCAGATGCACAGTTCATACCTGGATGAAGTTTAGGGGTGTTCAGAACCAGGTTTTTGGCTCATTCTGCTATTGAAGTGGAGGCCACCCCCAAAGCATAGACACCCATTTGAACTATCCATAAGTGCACAGAGTATTCAGCCCCAGGGTTCCAGTTTTGGGCCATCCCTAGTTTGTTGGAGCCTGAGAATTCAGATGGCAATACTAAAATCAGCAAACTACTTCTTAAAAACAGGGATGGAACAGGGTGGGGGGGAGATTAAAAATCAAAGAGAATAGGAAATACTGAAACCCATACGATAACTCAACCCATTAAGTCCCAAGGAGAAACCAAACTGAGGCGAATGCAAACATTTGCACCTGCAGAGAACAACCATTCTTCGCCAACACAGAGATCAGGTTTCTAGCATGAGCCTCACATTTGGCTCTGGGACAAAGCCCATGCATTTTCCACTCAGCTCATCAAGCTGCTGTGGAGTCCAGAAGACTGACCTGATGTGATAAGATCTGATAGCCCAATGCTTCACAAACACATGCTCTCTGTGAAGTGTTTGATTAGACTGTGGGTTTGTTCTAGCACAGTTTGGAGGCTGCCTCCGAACATTTTATATAACATCAGCCAATGTGCAGATTTGTGCATTATACTGTAATTACTTACATAGGGATTTTGCATGCTATAGCCAGTGATTCATGAACTGCAGGGTATCTGCAAAAACAGGCTTTCATTGGGATTATGGGATGTAAAATGCCTGAAGGTCTTTGCCTTTGATAGCAGACCTGCTATTGCATCCATATAGGGTTTGTCTAAGAAATGGCATCAGTGCTTTGTAGCATGCTGCTAACTTCCCTCCCCCCCAAAGCCTTGCTATTTGGTGGTGTTTTTGAAAGGAAACCAGTTTTGTTTGAATTGTGGCTGTGGAGTTCATCGGTTCAGTGGGCTTGACATTGGCCATTTGGTGTAAGAAAAGAGAAGCGAGAAGGTTCCCTTCTAGAGCTCGCTGGTGTCTTATTTGCAACGAAACAATTTTTGCTTAGAAGCAGTTTGTGAAGAAGACACGCAGGCTGAGGCTCTTCTCAGAGCCACCCAAGGGATTGAGCCACACAACTCCAAAACTTCCAGAATCCCTCCTCAGCTTTGAAAATGTCAACCACTGTCTCTACTGGAGCTGTTGTTTCTTTTAAACAAGTCTCCGACCCAGCTCATCAAGCTATTTCAAAACTAGATGAAGCTGGGGGAGATTAGAAGAAAGAGAACATGTTGTTTGAGATACACTGATGTGAATTTTCTATCAGACAGGCATGAGGGGCTAGCAAGGCTTAGAATCTGTGCAGTGACACACACAGAGCAGACTGAAGCTTTTTCCTTATGTGAAGTCCAACAGAAACTAGGAGCAGGGAACTATAAATGTATGCACTGTACTGCAGCTCTCCTCTTTTTGCTCTTTCCAGAAATGTATACAACTCTGTCTGATAAAAGCCCCAATTCACACAGCAAATAGCTGGCTCAGGTCTGATGGAATTCCACTGCTGAGTTTTCTCTGTCAGCGCTGGAATAGCCCAGTTTAGCTTCTGTTGGTTAAATGCTTTTTTTCATTTTTTTTATTGCTGTTTTGTGGTTGCTTGTGAATTCTAGTTATGCCAGACAAATGATTTTGGGCATATTAGTTGCTGGTTTTGTGTAGGAATCCATGGAATGGTGTGTATTATTGCTATATATTTGAAAGTGCTTTCTCATTCACATCTCGCTATAGTCTACAGACTCAATTGTGTTATTAGAGAAGTGTAGGTAAACAATTACACTCCCTCCTAGTACCCCTCATTCTAGAAGTCAGTACAGCTCAGCTAAGCAAACCTAGTGAGAAGCAATACAAGATTAAAGTAAATAACATGATATCATGTTCAGGGTTGGTCAGATGTTCCATCGACCTCAACCCTCCACGCACAGGGGGCATGCCAGTCTACAGCAGCAAGAGAAGCAAAGGATTTGCTGTCTACCTCCTTAGTAACTTTTGGTTGTCCGTGTTTTGAGCTGCCTAGTGATCTCAGTCTCTGACAGGCTGATTCTGTTGCAAAAGGTTATTAAAGTATGAAGGCACCAGGCAGTGTAGAGCTCTGTCTATAGTATTATCTAATACCAAGGGCAGAACCTTGTGTTCTCAGCTGAGATCTACTGTTCAGCAGAGGGCTTTAGGGTCAGGCTTTATGTATGTTTTTAAAATAAACAGCAGCTTTGTATGCTTTCACTCTCAGTAATCCCAGCTTTGTTTTACTGTACTCGGACATGCACAGCAACGCTCCAGAACAGATCATCAGAAGAGACTCAGCACAGCAGAGCTGCAGGTGGGACAGGGTGTACAGCCTCTTTCTTCCATATGTCCCCTCTATAGAAGCTTGACTAAACCTTGACCTGAAAAGGAAACTAGTCTAACCCCCAACTATATAAAGCACCCAAACTCTTTTGTCCTAGGGCTCTATGTTGCTAAGTATATTTTTTCAGGGGGTGGGGGGTTTAAAAGAGGCACATTCTTCATCCTGACCTATGTAAGTCCTAAGCCATCTCTTTGCACTTGACTTTAATTTGCAATCCCTCAAATGAAACTTCCAGGGTCTCCCCCCACTTTCTTTAAATCAATTCAAGTTGATTAATATTTTTTTATAAATTCTTAGGTGCAGGATTGTGAACCTCTTTTTCCTGCTCGCCAACCCATTACTGAGAGGGGCTGTTCCACTGGAGTCAATGGAACTAATCTGTGCGATGAAATACCTCCCACTGTGAGTATAGGTTAGTACCTCCCAATGTGAGTATAGGGTTAACAGTCTGGCCTGTGCATTTCCCCAACTATTTAAATGATCACTGCAGCTGAATGATACTTGGTGTGTAGTATAAAATCAGATCAAAAGGCTGTTTCACTAGGTAAGGGGGAAATAGGGTGTAGCCTGAAGCAATCTAAGGTGACAGATAAGAGTTTGGGTGTGTGTACAGCATATATAGCGCGTGCACACACTTTACTAGAATTTCGTTTGCCTGATTAGTGCTTTGTTTCAGTCTCATTTCCAAATGAGTTCTTTTCAATGTGAAAAAGGTTAGACACTTAGTCTATGTGTTGTTAAATCCCCGGCTCTCTGTACCTACCTCTGCTGTACACAAAGTAGAAGTGTGAATGGGCCAGCAATGATACCAAATCCATTGCCAGTCAATTTCATAAATCTTTTAACAGCTCAGAGGTGGCTGCAGCTTGCCAGGTACCAGGTTTTAAACATAGTAGCTGGGGTGTGGGGAGTGAGGTGTTTGGGTGGGCGGGGCGTAGAGGAGGAGGGGAAACTGGAGAAGGTGTTTTAGTGGCTGTGCCTCTCGTAGAGCATGGTTACTTCTTTTAAATAAATAGGACTGCGATGAAAGGATTCTGGCTGCAGAACAGAAAATGGTGTCTTTCAAATTCAATCCGTTCCCTGCAGTGGGGCACTTCCTTTCTTTGTTTCCTAGAGCAAGTGAAACAATTCCGTTGTTTCTCTGCATGGTTAGCAGTGTGAGTGACCTTCAAGCTTGCCACTTAAAACTAACTCAAGATCTTCACATTGTCTATGCCAAATGAAAAAATAAACCCTCTCCTCCATCCCTCCCCCTCCACAGCACATACACCCACACACCACTGCCACCCTACCCATATGATGGTGCTGCAAGGGAAGTTCCCTTCTCTGCACTCATCTCTCTCCACCTTGCACAAAGCTGACGGGGGATTTTTCACCTCCTTACCCTCCTTTCTCTTCTTTGATTAATTTTGGACCAGATGGCCAGTCCCCAATCTCCCAGCATGTGTTTGACTGACAGGAGCCTTTGATAAACCTCAGAAGAATGAAGTCATCTCCAGGTCACCTCCTCTGCCTGGCCTTTAACATCCCACACATACCACCATTATCTGCTGAATAGAAGACAAAGGAAATTAGCTCCAATTCCCTATCATCCCTATTATTTCCACACTGATTTAAACGAGGAAGCAATGAGATGCCCTTCACTTTCCTTCCAAAGGTACAAATGTCAGCTGTTAAGAAATGCAAACAAGAGGTTTCCCATGTTAATGGATGGGCTTCTTTGTAAAGCCAAGAAGTGGTAAAGTGGATTTATTCAGTGGCGGCCTAGAAAATACTTAACATACTTCTAAACAAATTCTTTAACCACTTTTTCTCTATATACACTGCAGAGTGCTTTGGAAGCCTTACTGTTTTGGGATGGGGATAAATAATGAGATGATATACAGCACTCTGGTGTTCTTTCCATTTGTGGTTGTTGAATCTTCATATCAGGGTAGAAATGGGCTTGAACCAAAATCCTGGATCCAAAGATCCTTGAAATATGGGGAAGTTTATCTGCATCTGGATCTAATCTCTGAGATTTAGGGTTTATCTCCAATTGAGAGAGGAAAAACCAAAGCTCAAACCCACTCGCTTTGGATGTTTCTGCCCTTTAAACTTTTGGCTGAGACCAGAAGCACCAATATAACATGAAAAGGACCTGAACATATTTTCAGCCTGCCTAGAAGCAACAAATGCTAAAAATCTCACAAGAGCACTTATTTTGTGTGATTTCCTACCCAAATTTGCAGGCCTCAGGTTTAATGAGTTTCACTGTCAGTTAGCTCTGTTAGGTTCAGCAATCAAAAGTAGCTGACCATTTGGGTGCTTATGCAAAACCAATTTCCAGGTCTTTGAGGTTCACCTATATACGCGCGACATAGAATTAAAAGTGTACAGCTTTCCAAATTACCTCTTGGTAAAATTAGTCCTTGGTAAAATTAGTCCTATAAAGCCATATTTTATAGTGTAATATAGCTTTTCTTACCCATCTTTGCCTTTTATTTTCACAACCATCTTCTGGCACCAACAGTCAGGTTATTGCCAGTGAATGCCTACTCCTCAGGCAGATCCATGGATAGGCTAGGGGCAAGAAATTTACCAAAACAGAGAAGGTGTTCCTTTAGGACCATTTATGGTGACTCCAAACCCTGTTGTGGGGCGCCTACGGGTGTAGCTACATTGTGATAGAAGATGTGCTGCATAGCTGTGCCTGGCCCAAGGCTAGTGACTTGGGCTTGTGGTGCTCAGTAGTGTAGTAGCAGGGCCGGTGCTCCCACTAGGTGACCCTGGGCAGTCGCCTAGGGCGCCAGGATTTGGGGGGCAGCGACTCCCAGCGGCGATTCGAAACGCTGCCGAGAACGCAGCTTCCCAGGAGCTGCTGTCCCTGCCGCCAGTGGAGGTGAGCTGCCACGGGCGGGGGAGGGGGGGCTGGCCGCCGCGGGAGCACACGGGTGGGGGCCCATGGGTGGGTGGGCGGGGAGCCAAGCCTGCTGCGGCCCGGCGGGGAGCCAAGGAGCCGAGCCTGCCGCAGTCCGCGGCTCAGCGGGGAGCCAAGCCTGCCGCGGGAGGGTGGGGAGGCTGCCACGGCCCACGGGCAGGGGGGGCTAAGCGGCCGTGAGAGGGGGCTGAGCAGCCGCTGCACGGGGGGTTAGCTGCCTCAGGGTGGGTGGAGCTGGCTGCCGTGGGGGGCGGGGCAGGGCTGGTGCAAGGAAGTTTCACCTAGGGCGCGAAACTTCCTTGCACCGGCCCTGTGTAGTAGTGTAGATGTTTGGGCTCTGAGGCCCTCCCCCATTGCAGGGTTTCAGATCCTGGGCTCTGTTCTGAGCGCAAACATCCAGTTGCTATTTTTAACCCTGCAGCCCGAGCCTCATGAGCCCAAATCAGGCGCTGAGACTGAGTGCCGTGGATTTTTTTATCGCAGTGTAGATGTACATTTAGAGCCTGGCTGCTTATCTGCAGATGGCAAGCACTGCACGGGCACTTTTTTCTTATTTTATTTATTAATCCTTAGAGCCAGCTGAAGGGTGAGAATTACAAAGAGTATGAAACCTGTTACAAATATGAGCAGTATGCTGCGTTGTTTGCTGTGCACTGCAGGGCCCATTTTGTTGCACGGCCGTAATCCATTTTGTTTGCTGCTTATCTGAATGGCAGCCTGCCCTGTGATGAGAAGAATGGACTGCTCAGATGGCCTTCAACAGGTACCAGCTCCCTCTCTCTTAATTCCCATTGAAAGCTCATATCAGAGATCCCTTCATGTCAGGAGTGCTCTGAGGGTTGTTTTCACAGATTTTGAAGCTAGAAGGGACCGTTATGATCGTCTACTCTGACCTCCTGTATAACACAGGCCAAAGAACCACACCCAGAGATATCAGTTGTGGCTGACCTCAGGCATATATTTTACAATGGCACCCACTGTTGATTTAATCCCCCTGAAATGCAATACTACTTTCTCATTTCTGGAGCAAGGGTAGAATCATTTATGGAAACGGTTGAATCGCTCTGCCAGTGCTAGGGGAATTCTTTAGATATATTACTTCCATAGTGTCTATGTATCATTGCTTTAAGCTCATCATGGTCCTACCAGGGGTGGCTCTCACAATTTTGCCGCCCCAAGTAGAGGCGGCGGCCCCGCCCCCGACGCAGGCAGACGTAGCGGGGCCCCGCCCCTGACGCAGGCAGTCGCAGTCCGCGGCAGCAAGGGGAGAGCGCTGGACCTGCCGCCCCAGTGCCGCCGTGGCAGGCAAGAATGGGGCGGCAGTCCAAGTCCCGTGGCGGCACTTGGCGGTGGGAAGAGCGGACCTGCCACTGAATTGCCGCCGCGGGACTCGAACTGCCGCCCCATTCTCGCCTGCCACCCCAAGCACCAGCTTGGAAAGCTGGTGCCTGGAGCCGGCCCTGGGTCCCGCACTGGTCACTACAGGAAAGAATTCCCATCCACACATGGATACGTTGACTGAATAGAAGAGTACTTGTCTGGATCAAAACTCTGGGGTATGGCACCATCTCTCATGACAGGTCTAAGAATGTTGAAACAAGAAAAGGTAACACTTTAATTAATTCTTTTTGTATTTCTGATTTATCAGCTACTGGGAAGAGTAAAAATAAAGGCTTTTATTTCTGTCTTCTCTGCTTTCAGAGCAGTCTATTCCATTAAAACCCTTCTGCTGGTCTTGAAGGTGCTAGGAGCACCTTCAGGACTAAGTGCACCCTGATCTCTGTGTAAACCATCCTTAAAGCACTGAGGGAATAGCTAGAAATGGAGGTGCCTGAAAGAAAGGCCAGGGTCAGAATGGCTGCATTTGGGGTGAAATTCACTCCTGTGCAGAGGGGTAGCACAAGGCTTATACACCATGTAAGCCCCCATTATTCAATTGTGGCATTTCACTGGAATAAATTTAGAGTAGTGCAGTGATAAACCAGGCCCATAATCTCTTAAAAACTCAATAGTTACTCTGAGCCCTTACTCTCAGTGCTGGGCGATCAATCCTTAGCAGGGAAAGAGTTCAATAACCCTCTAGAAGTTTGGGACTCATCTCACATTTATCCAAATCTTTCAGCCTCTCGTCTTCCTTCCCCACCCTCTTCTTTGAATAACATTCTTTTTCCAGCTCAGCCAGGTGTTTTTCCAGACTACATGCTTCCCTTCCTATAACCACCAACTTTCTTACCTTTCAACAACCTTGCTCCTTCTCCCCAGCCTCCACAGATCTCCTGACTAATGATACCCAACACAATGTCTTATCAGAATCTTTGCTGTGTCAAGCCAAGCAGCTTTGTTCCAATTCTGCACTCAGTAGGCCTTTTCCTGGTCAAAGGTAATGTAGATTGCAATGCGTGCTTCTTACCCTGGGAGATAATCTTTGAGCAAAGCAGTCATTACAATTAATAATATCTATGAATCCATAGTACTGTTATAATCTCTCTAATTAGTGCTTGCAGTGCTACTGCATCTTAAAATCCTAGTTCCTTGGCAACCTCAACGCATCTTCTCCATGAAGCTGCAAATTCTTCTGCATGCTCTCGAGCCAAAATCTGAAGGAGGGATGGAGCGACTAGTAGCATAGTTGCCATATGAAGATTCTGTTGCATCCATATGAGACTTGGGCAACCAGCAGCCTCCTCCTAAGAGCCTGCTGTCTGCAGATGGGATTAAGGCATCAGAAGACTCTTACCAAGATCTTATTTTCTTTGGAGAGGGATCCAAGTCATGTGGAGGCATTCTGTGCCAGCGATTGAAATCAATGGTCAGAACTAAAGTATTCTTGGGACAAGTTCCTCGGCAAAGATAGCAGAATCACAGAGCACTATCAGTCCTGTAGTTTTCTATAATGTATGTTACCACTTGCATTGTCTGGCCATCCGCACCTATGCTGACGTGAGCATTTCAAGTGTAGACAACCCCTGAGAATGTGTTACTCCGGTGGGGCCATTTCTTTCACTGGCACTCTATGACATAGGTCATTTTCTCAGTGAGTGCTTTTGGTAAAGCACAGCAATAGCTGTAATTTCAAGGTTTTTGGGGTTTTTTTTTTAGACAGACATATTGACTATGTAATTCAAAGCACAGGGGGTTCGTGCTTTTCATTTTGCTTATAAGAAGGGCATGGTGAAAGTACGCGATTGAATATTTTTCATGAAGCTGCTTATGACAAAGGCAAAAAAGAAGGGTTTGTCAGAGCACTATGAAAAGGAAGCGAAAGAAAGAAAGAGAGAGATCTGTATTAGATTTTTAAGGTATGTTTGAAAGAAAGAAATTTTTTAAAAAATGCTTTCAAATCCTCAGGGACTTTCCAATTTATCAAGAAAGACACATTCTTCCTAATGAAAGGTTACTGACCTTCATGAATGTGACAGTTCAATTACAGTCCATTCATATGCAGAGCAGCCGTTGATAAAGGATGTAGGAAATGTGACTAGCATAGCAAAAAATGAAAGCAAAAAATAAAAAGAAAAAATGTCTAGATTTTTTTTTTTTATTGTGGAGCAAGCATTCTAAATAAGGTTCACTCAGGTAGTAGAACCTTTTCTTCTCTGGCCCAGCAACCCATTAGATTTGCTTCAGTGAATACATTGACTTTCCTCCCCTTCTTTTTCTATTAATATTTCTGTCTTTTTAATCCCCTGAACTACTAAACCTAACAAATCATAAAACCCTTAGGGTGCTGAGATGCCAGGTTTCAAACATTTTTCCCCCCTCTGACTGGCAGAGAAATCTGGAATGTGTTCTAATGTTATTTTAAGTGCTTGACTAGTATTTAAACTCTTAAATGGATGGAAAGTTAAAGCAGCAGGCAAACGTGCACACACACACACACACGCACACACACCCTTCCCTCCTTCTTCTGCCCTCTTCCCGCCCCACACCCACTTGGCCTATCCAAGACTGTTAATAGTGAAAGCAGATATTGGCTAGACTCTCTGGAGCCAGCCTTCAGCCAGTGCAGGGTGACACCTGTGAGCTGATGTTTGTTGAACTCCTCCAGGTGTAGGAAAGATGCTTAAATTGACATAAAGCAGGAGCTGTAAAAAGAGCCAAGGGTGTCACTCATATATAGCTCCTAGGGCCAAGATATTGTGAAACAGCTGTAAAGAAAAAAAAAGTTTCAGAAACTGTGAAATAATTACTGTATAGAAATATATATACTCATACAAAATGTGTACACTACACACACACACACAGAGCCCCCTTGCAAGTGAAGGTGATCATTCTGCAATTTATCACATGGCTATGTGAGAAACACCCTCTCCTTTGGCATAGCTCTCACAGGTTGCCATGATTTGCAGGTGACCCATGAAACTAGAAGGGAAACAGATGGAATGAGAGTGGTGTAAGTCTGGTGCTGAGCTTGGTCGACTGCAGCAGTGACGTAGCCAAGTTCTAACACCAGGGGGAGTGAACACATAAAAAAAGGCACCACCCGTCCCGACCTGGGTGAAAGAACCCAGGCCAGCAGCAGGACCCCTGCTGGCAGGAGCCCACGGGGGGAATCCTAGAGCGGCAGCTGGCTGAGCCGCTCAGCCCGCCCCGCTCTGGGATTCCCCCTGCAGGCTCCTGCCAGCCGAGGTCTCTCAGCCCACTGCTGGCCTGGGTTCTTTCACCCAGGCCAGCAACGGGCTCTTGGTAGGGCCAGCGGTGGGACCCCTGCTGGCAGGAGCCCGCGGGGGGAATCCCAGAGCGGCAGCTGGCTGAGCGGCTCAGCCAGCCGTCGCTCTAGGATTCCCCCCCCGGGCTCCTGCCAGCAGGGGTCTCTCAGCCCGCTGCCAGTCTGGGTTCTTTCACCCAGGCCAGCAGTGGGCTCTTGGTGGGGCCAGCGGCGGGACCCCTGTGTTATTTTGTCGCTCCACCTCTGTCCACTCCATCTCCACCCTTTCAAAAATTAAAAAGGCGCCACTTTTGGAAAATGTGCTCAGGGGGACGGCTGCTCCCCCTGCTCCCGCCCTAGCTATGCTACTGGACTGCAGCATATAAAGTTTTTAAAGTCTGTATCATGGTTATGCAGAAGGCAAAGTCCCATATCCAGCAAAACACTTAAACACATGCCTAATGGTTAATCTGGGCTGCCTCCACCTGGTTACAGAGTTGAATTTTTTTCCAGTGTTAGTAATTTTCAGGCTACTTTACCGATAAAATCAGTAGGAATGGGACCTACTATTCTGCTTCCTTGGTAACAGAGCAATACCATGAGGGGAAAAATGCAAAGCATTCACTGCTTATGTTATGACCAGGAATGGCTTCTGAGACACTGGAAGTGCTGTGGGCACGTAAGGCCACCACTTGCTCATTGGACCCATGTTGGTGGATTGAAGCCTGAGGGGAGACATTGGACCCATTGTTGGCAGGAGTTCTCAGTATCTGTCTTTGTCAGGGTAGGGTACCCGGTGTTTCAAGACTGTACCAGTGAGGCCTCCCTTCAAGAAATTATCATTTGACTATCTTGCCAACTATTGGCCCATATTAAATCACACATTTTTCGGTGACTACTGGGGAGGGGATGGCAAAGGCGCTCTTGCAATATTTAGCGTCTTCTTTGACTCTTCTTCTTCTAGTCTAATTTTGGACCAGGGGCTGTGATGGAGACTGTTTTGGTAGCCTTGAGTGTTAATCTCCACATAGCAATAAATAAAGTGACTATGCTGATTTTATTGGCTCTGTCAGATGCATTTGATACTATTAACCATAAGGAACTGTTGACATGCTTGCAATCCCTAGTAGGAATAGTTGGGCTCACATTGGAGTGGCTCTATGCCTATTTGTCTGACAGGACCTAGAAGGTAGTTGTAGGCAATAGTTCATCTGCAGAGTGCTACCAGGTTCCGCTTTCTTAAGTCTCTTGTTCTTCATGTATGGGATACCACTAGGAGGGCTAGTGAGGCGACTTTGGGTGAGGTGCCATTAATATGCTGATGAGATCTATCTCATCAAATTCTGCTGATGCAGTGAAATGGGTGGCACAATGTCTACTTGAGACTGGGCCTGGATGGGAGCTAACTGATTATGGCTGAGTCCAAATGAAATGGAAGGATGTGGGAAGAAACCATAAGAATTCGCAAGGAATGGCACTGCAAACTGAGGGAATGTGGTTGAGACACAAATTCAAAATGCAGAGTTAAAGTTAGACCTGAGGCTGCTTCTGAATGCACGGGTGGCAGTTGTAGCCAAGAATGCAATTTTTTATCCATATATGGTGAGGTGAGTAGGACCATTTGTTTTGGATGCAGATTATGGTACATTATGCGTACCATTGTCACCGGGACATTAGACTTGTATAAAGCACTTTACTACGTCACGACACCACTCTGAAATTGAAGCTTGCACAGTATGTGTCCACATTCTAATTAAATGGAGTTCCAGGCTGAGAGCACATAATACCAGGACCCAAACTGGCTACTGCTGAATTTCTGGGTGGAAGGAAAGGTGCAGATTTTTCTTTTGAAAGCCCCAAATGTTTTGGGACCCAGTTACCTGCAAAATCATCTCTCTCTTTTGTAATACTGCCACAGCTGAGATTAGCTTAAGTGCTCAAGCTGGAGTTTACTCTCCATAAACAAGAGAAGACTGCAAGAAGATCATTCACCAGCAGGACCCTGTTTCTCTAACAATTAATTTTCCCCATTGGTCTGCAAGAGCCCAGATTAACTAGCTTCCTAAACACACTACAAGACCCATCTTCTTTCCGAGGCACGGCAGGGAGAAGTTTTCTTGGTTGACTGAGGCTATCGTGGCAGGATGAGCTGTTTGTCGCTAATTAATAGCAAGATTTTAGATGAAATTGAAATATTAATTTTAAGGGCACCCAGAGCATTGAATGGGCACTGGCTGATCTTAGACATCTTTTATAATTCCACATAAATCAAATCTTGTATTCTTTGTGAAGAATTGCAGAGACAAATAGTAAATGACTTTATCAAGCATCCTTGATTACATCATCTGCCTTGTACCCATTAATCCTTCTCCTGTGAATTTATTCTAACATTCCGAGCTTCTAAGCAGCCGCTAACAACCACCAGACTTTTAAAACCAGCCTATGGTGATTAAAAACACCCTAAAACCTTTACAAGTTTATTCCTTCCCCTCAAAAATGTGGCATTCATGCCACCCACCCAAAGTGCACCTGCCAGAGGCTCAGGACAGTCCCAAGATAGTGACAACTTCTGTCTGGATAAATATGTCACAGCTTTAATGTCAGATATCTCACAGCCCTGCAAGACAAGAATTGGGGACTTAACTCCACTAAAGGGGGTGATTCCCAAAGGGACCCCAAGCGTCTAAGCTTTGAAAGGCCTAAGATATTGGTCTTTAAAATGGAGACATTTCTGAGTCTAGAAATGCTCTCTCAGATAATTAAAGGGTTTTTATGGCTCCCTCCATACAGTTAAACTCATGGTATTTAGGGCCCATTCATCAGAGCACTTAAGCATATGTTTAGGTTTTAAGCATGTGCTTATGTCTCATTGAAATCAGTGGGATCATATGTGCTTTTTCTGAATCAGGCCCTAAATCAGTTAAGCTTTTCAACTAGAGGGATACAAGAAATAGTTCCAGTAAATTCTATAAAGCTCCCTAACTCATTTCTAAAATAGTTTGTTGGTGATCTATGTAGTATATATGAAATATGATGCGATATAAAGCTTTTACTGGAACTCATTTGGGAGAGCCTCCATGACTCACTTGCGTCTTTGCCCCTTCTGGGTAATATACCAGCCCTGACACTGCATCTCAGTGAGATCTACAAAACAAGCCTATTATACTTGAGCTTACTGAAACGTGAAACATTTTGAAATCTGATTTACTTTTTCACCACAGATTTAAATGTATTTACTTTTTGCACAAAATTCAGCTTAGACAATGGACAGTGCATCTCAGCCAACCAGTCAGCCTGACTTTAATTTCTAGTTAGCTTTACTTGCTGCTTCGCTTTAGAATATATGCTTTTTAATATTCAAAATAAATTACAAACTGTCTCTAGTGAATGTAAAAATAAAACAGCCAGAATGAGAAGATAAATCAAATCTAAGTTTTGGTCTTAAAGTTTGTTGACAGGGTTCCTTTAAAGTTTACTCCTTGCTGTGAGACTTAAGTGTGCAGTCAGGCATGTGATTGAGAGCAATCCTAATGGGCAGACTGTAGTAAGCTCACCAACTAAAGCTCACAGGCTAAGAGGGCTTGTTCACCAGGGGGAAAAACACAGTCCACTGCTGCTCAAGCTAGGATGAACTTTACATACTGTATGCCATTTTTGCTTGATTAAAAATGTATTCATCCTTAAAGGCAAATCGCCCAACGACTTACAATAAGTCACAAATACAAAGATGAATTTATTGAATGTACGTTTATGTAACAGTCTCTTTCTTTGTTTGTAAAATTAGTATTAGTTGGTTGGTGACTTCTGTTCACTCACTGGTCCAGGCAGGTTCTTATGAATCAGTTCACATGGAAATCAAACTGCACCTGAGCAAACATTGGAAGGTGGGGGAGGAATAGCTTTCCTTTTGCAGCCGCAAACTGTACAGTGACTTATGCATGTTTCTTAGGGGAAAATTTTCTCTCTCATGGCAAATTGCTCGATAAAATATTGTAGGAATTAACTTTAGAGTGGTTAATAATGTGAAATTGTTCTTTTACTGTTCCATCCTTCAGCTGATTTCGGGAAGAAGTGGCTGCACCCCAAAAAAAAAAATATTCAGGAGAAAAAAAATCTAATCCCATCTTCGGCCTTTCAATGAATCTGAATGTGAAAATGTGCTAGGAGAGCCCCCAATGAACTAAGAAGGGATAGCATGGAGGAAGGTCTGATATATTTGGACAGTTCTTCTATAGACTCCTAGAGAAATAAGCCAGGAGGCATGCACCACAATTTGCTTCGGAAAATCTATAATCCTATTCCAGTCTGAGTGGTATGTAACCTCGACAGAAGCTCAGCCTGTACAGGACTAGGAATGGGACATCAGGTCAGTTTGTGAAAGAACAATCAGTCCAGCCCAGGAACATGGCCCCTGAAACAATTTCAGTTCCTATTAATAGTCACTCAATGGACCAAACTGTTGGTGGCTGTGTTTGCCTCAAATGCCCACAGAAAACTGAACATCTGTCAAAGCAGGTGCTGTGCAGCAACAGTGTGGGGAAATAGGTGTATTTTTATTTAAATAAATATTTCAACTGGAATATAAAGTGCAGACAGTGCTACTAATTAAAACAACCCTGAAGAAAATAAAAACACAAAACGGAGATCCTGGCTGGCAATAACAGTGAATCTACAAATAGGACAGACACTTTCCCTCCTAGCGTCTCAAGACATGTTTACAATAGAATCCCATACCACAAGTACCTCCAGAGCAGCAGCCATGGCCTATATCCAGGAAATATTACGTCTGTTTGTGTATATAGCTAACTAACTGAAGCATTTAAAGAGGGCCCACCACCGAAGTATCAAAGTGCTTAGGTTTTTCCAAAAGAGCATTTTCTGCATTGATAAAAGCAAGAAAAACAGTTACATTCACGATTTATTACAGAATCTGGGCATTTCTCCAGAAAAAAACACAAGTTTCCAAAATCCTAGAATTTTTGCATGATAGCTCTATATTGAGGTCAAGCTAGCAAGCTTTATGAAGGTGCAGGCTTTTCTGATGGTGACTTGTAGAGGAAAGAGTCTGGGTTTGTTGTCTTTTTCCTTGTTTATGATGTGTAAAGCAATTTTGATTTTTTTTTAACATCTTGTTGTTTCTAGTCTTGTCTTCCCTGGTTTTACTAGAGGACTTGCTGCTGGTTTTAGGGATGAGGTCTGTGAGCTCCATCAGCTTCTATTTGAAGGGGCAAGATGTTGAAGCTTTAACAACAACATTTTTCGCATATGTTTCTCAGGCATTTGAGTCTTATATGTATTAATAAAACCAAAGAAACCCCCCAAAGTTTGAAATGGCTGAACAAAAATAACTTTTCCTTTAAATTAAATAGGGTCCACTTTTATGGGATTTCTGAGGTTATAATTCTGCCAGTTCTCCTGTCATCCATAGAGTCTCCCAGGAGAAGTGAGACAAACAGGGCATGAATTCCTATTTAAAAAAAAGAAGAAAAAAAGAACTCTTAAAAAAAAGGGGGGGGGAGAAAAGGCAGAGCCCCCTTTCTTTAAACCACAAAGTCAGCTCAGCCAGCTTAACCACCCACTTGAGGACTGAGGATTTTTTGGTTTGCTGGCAACTGTGAAAAATTGAAAAAAGTTGTTTTCCAGTAACTAAAAAGAAAATATTACATACATTTTGGTACATTGAAAAGAAAAAAAATTGTTTTGGATCGAACAAATCTTCTGTTTTGTTTTGAATTGGAATGGTGTGTTTTGATATTCACCATTTCCAACATTTTTTATTGTTTTAAAGATACAATTAAAGGAAATTAAATATAAAAGCTCATTTTGAACCAAAAAATAAAAATCCTATTTTGACATTGACATCATAAAACATTTCAATTTTTTCAGAATTCTTTGTTTCTGACCAGAGCAATTTGGCAAAACCAACATGAATTCATGAAGTGTGCTGAATTTGCATTTTTTTTACTGCAAAAAATGTCAGCTGAAAATTGTTGCCCAGCTCTCCTGAGGATTTCCTTTGTGTAAGGGGAGCCCCCAATTGGGCTCAGCAGCCCCCTCTTTTGGCCACGGTTATAGAAGGCATGGCCAGAGTGTGTTTGTGTTGCAAAGACCCCAGAGCCAGCATAACTAATATCCTGGGACCAAAACAGCTACAGCAGCACAGCAAGCACAACTTATAGTCATGTGAGGATCAGAAAAGTGCAATGGTGGAGATGAACCAATCCTTAAGATCAAGCCTGGGATTATTTCCTGAGTGCTTTGTGTGCATTTCCCTGGTCTTTTAACATCATGGGTTTGAAAATTATCTTCCCATGTTCCCATTTGGCCTGTTCTTGCATTAAGCAGCAGTCCCTCATCTCAGTGCCATACCCAACAGAGGTCTGTGAAGTTTATTCCTTTCCTTCTTGTCCCAGAAATATGACTTGATTCATGTGTAATGTGAGAGAAGGGGGTTTTATTTTCCCAGTAAAGATGGTGTGGGTAGAAAAATATCCGTGCTGTCAAACTCATCATGACTAATAAATATTAACTGCATCGTCTTCTAATTATCCAAAAAAATAAAAAATTTGAATATGTGGCCAACTACTTAAACCATCTGCTAAAGAGCACACTTGGAGGTTTCATCAGAAAAATAGGCAATGGGGTTGAAAATGTAAATAATTTAACCCAGAACCTAGATGAATAGGACATTGTGAATTTCATTTAAATTGTAGGGTGTAGTGGGGTGGTCACCCCTCTCTGGCCCTGAAGGGGGTAAAACAGCCCTGAGAAAGGGCTGCCCTGGGGAGCCAATAGGGTAGGCTGATTGGGGAAGCAGCCACAGCTGGGGCATGCCCCAATCAGGCCACACCTGGCCCTGATAAAAGGGCTGTGAGCCAGGGCTCAGGCAGTCTCTCTCTAGCTCTGAAGAGGGAGAAGGACCTAGCTGCCTTGGAGCTAAGGGTACCAGAAGTAGAGCAGTGCTGGGGAAAGGCAAAAGGAGCTGAGGAGCTCCAGCCTGGCAACTCCCCAGGCTGCCAGCTTTGAGCAAGCCCTAGAATAGGTACTGGGGTTGCAAAGGTGCAGCCTGGGGTTATGCAGAGGTGGCAGATCCAACCCCCCCTTGCCAGTGATAAGCGGTTTACAGACTGCAGTCTGCCCCAGTGAGCAGGGGCTCGATGCTGACTGGCAGTATCTACTGAGGCAAGGTGGGGATAGAGGGTTGGGAGATTCCCCTGGGAGGGGAGACCCAGAGCGTGGGGGTACTGCTGGGCAGAACCCCAGGGCAAAGGGCACCGGGGTCTGGGAGGGACATGGGGCCAGTGGCAGGCGAGACACCGGCCTGCAGAGGGTGCTCAGAGAGCTAATTCCGAGGGCGACCAGCAGGAGGTGCCACACTGGTGAGTCACGCCATGCTACATAGGGGTTTTGTAGGAGTCTCAACATTAGTGACAATCTTGTACATGAAGTACTGTACCCGGTAAATCTTTTTCCATGAGGATATACTTGAATGCTCAAATTAGCACTCAAGCATTGAAAAAAACCTTTAATTAGGGTGTGAAGGATTTACGATTCCACCTTCAGCACTCATTTTGAAAATCAAGCTAAGCACAGTACATGTCCATTGCCTAGTCCATTTAATACAATAACTAAACACAACAGAATAAGTACTGGACAGAGTAACAACGTTAGTTTCCATTTAAGCTTTGCAAGGCAGATGCGTACCAGTTTGGCTCCCACTCATGTTCTTTCTTTTGCTTTCTTGTGCATTCTTCATTTCTCTTGTTCTGGCAAACTTGTTGGCGTGATGTCTTGAGAAAAGTAAAGAGAGAGACTTTGAAATGCCAGGCAGCAAGCAGGAATAACCAAAACAGCAGGTGATATTTCAAAGCTTCAGGTCAAAATGAGTCATCAAGCCCTGGGGCCTGCTCTCAGAAACTCTTTGAATTCTAGATGCTTACTGACCTTTTTACTGCTAAAAATGAGACAATCAATAAAGTATTTGATCCCGTACATGAAGGCATTACAGAAATTGGTTCTATGCTCTTGGACATGGAAAAAAAATTGTACAGGATCATGGCTCATTGTTTCATTCTTTAATGACTTCCATCAGGATTATAAATAATTTTATAGAAAGTACAAAATGTGCCAAGAATATTGAGCTATTGAGATGCTCAGGATCACAGATTCCATAACTAGTTATATAAAGTACTATTTGTGAAGTGGATCTTTCCAGCATGTAATTTTCATGACAGGGGTCTCCTCATGCTTACAATGAAGGCACGAAAAATTTCCATTCCCAATGGAAATCTCATTCAGTTCAGCAGGAGACAAGTAGTCCTTTAGTCAGGTTTCAGATTTAGTAACTGGGGAAGGAAAAAAATGGGTCAAAGCAATCTGGATAGTGTTGATTACTCAGTCTACTTAAAACCTGTCCAGTAACATCTTCAGAGGTGAAGGTGATTCTGTGTGGGGGCAAAGTTTTTCCTGATTATATTACAGATACTTGAGTGGCCACAGAGCTCTCGAGATGTATTCTCCATCCAAAGATGACTATCTCCCATTGACTTTAGGGAGATGTCCCTAGAAATATGACTTCAATTACCAGTTCAATATTTAATTTCCTTTTCTTCTGAAAGATTTACAGTTTTATTTTACCCCAAGTTAGACTCTTGTGATACATGCCAAATAGGCTAACATTTCAGTTTAAATTAGTTTCTGGGGTTACTTGTCATTTTAACCCTCCTTTCTACACTATGAAGTTCAGTAGGAAACACTGGACATAGCCCGAGGCCAGAATGTGAGTGACCATAGCCTCTGTGTCAACATCTCTACATCATCTACCCACTGGATGGAAGTGCAACAAAGATTATGCGCTCCTAGGACATAATCTCTCTAGTGCCAATTCTGGGAGAGAGAAAACTTGCACCATCCCCCACTCAGTGCCAGTGGTGAAATGCAAAAATCTATAACTTTGTGTGTGTGTAAATATGATTTGGGAGATGTTCCTCCCCAACTCTCAGTCCTCATTCCTCAGAGCTTAGGATGTTAGACAGGAAGTTAGTGCTGAAGGGTATATAATGGACAGCGCTACCCAGTTGTGTTGTGGGAGTTTTCCAGGTAAAGAGACTGGCAGTATTTTTTTTTAATGTGACTTACTTGGTAATTTTTGTTTATTGTGACTGAGCAACATTTATCATGTACTGAAATACTGGCATATGATTTGCTTCACTTTCAGGTAATTGTTGGTTTTGTTGAGTTAGGTCAATTGAAAAGGAAATAATTCCTCCCACTGCTATTGTAAAAATACATGAATTCCAATCCCGAGAGATTATAGTTGTTCAAGATGCCTAGGGACCGAACATTCTCCATGTGCTGGGGATGGTGGCTGGGAAAACCCCAGAGTCCCAAGAGAGGGGCATGGTCAGCCAGCTTTCAGACACCCCCCCCCCCCAAGACAGTCAAACACATGCACATTGCTATTGGAAGTAAGTGCAGGGTGGGAAAACATGTTGCTCTTTTTGAGAGCTGTAGTAAACAGCACTGCAAAGTGCTAAGCACTTTGGGCCTGATCCGAAGCCCACTTATAATCAATGGGAATCTTTCCACTGGCTTGACTGAGCTTTGGAACTGACCCTTAGTGCTTCAGCCCATTTATTTCTTTCTGCCCTGTTCAGAGAGGACCATTGCTCAGAGACTCTCCACAGCCACTACCACGTTTTCCTGCAGTAGGCCTCAAAACAGTAAGGCCAGTATCTGGCCCTGAGGCATTCATTACTACAACCTGATTCCAGATCTAATTTTTCCATATAAAAATTTTCCCAGTCATTTTCTTTGAGTTAATTCTTTGAGAAATGATTGGTTTGCAGGAGGCTATAATAAAAGTACTGGGGAATAGAATTATAGCAGAAGAAAATATAAAGGACATCTATTTGAAAACCTCACATTGTACACTCAAATATTAGTTCTCTCCTCTTTCTAAATATAATTTCCTTCTTTGACAGGGTTACTGGCCTAGTGGATGTGGGGAAACAGTAGATGTGATAAATCTGGATTTTAGTAAGGCGTTTTACATAATCCTCAGATGTCTTAGGCAAATGTGGTCTAGATGAATTCACTATAAGAGGATGCACAACTGATTGAAAGTCTGTACTCAAAGAGTAGCTAGCAAGGGTTTGCTGTCAAACTGGGAGGTTAAATCTGAGGAGGCCCCTCAAGAGTCAGTCCTGGGTCCAATACTATTCAATATTTTCATTAATGACTTGGATAATGGAGTGGAGAGTATACTTCTAAAATCCGCAGATGTCACCAAGCTGCGGGTGGGGATGGAGGGTTGCAAGCACTTTGGAGGACAGGATTAGAATTCTGTGATACATGACTAGAAAGGGTTAAACATCCTGCAAAATAAATAACCCTCAAAAGACATGCGGGGAGATAATGTTTGTGTTTTTGTGTATTTACATATGTATGGGTAAGGTCCAACTGTATGGTTGTATTCTGTATTCTCTATGCTGTATTCTGAGCATTCAGAGGTCAAAAGAAGATCCTAGCATTTAAATGAATTGTAAACATGGGATATCTCCGTATTCATCACTCTTTGAAATGTACTGTGAATGGTAGAGGAACAAGCAAATGACCTTATGTTAATTCATATAGCTAAGTACCAGTGATGGACCTCCTTCAAAGTCATCCTAATTACCTTTTGTTCCCTGAGGAACTCCAACATGTCAAAAGACATGAAATTGTATAAGAGATCCTTGGATCCTGATTCTGTTATCTCAGATCTGCTTAGGCTTCACAGGAGAAGTTTGAGTCTCAAGATTGAGGTCCCAGTTATGCTGGTATGCCCTGATATGATATTTGGACATTGGACTATGACCTATGAACTGAATTCTAAAGGAACTCTTTGCAACTACAAAGCTCACCATCTCTGCTATGAATCTGAACCTCAATGGATTGAACTCATGTCTGTATGTATATTGATCTTTTAACCATTCCCTCTCTTGTTTTTTAATACATTTTAGTTTAGTTAATAAAAAATGGCTGTACAGGATCTGAAACATTCATTAACCTGTGAGGTAATGTGTCCAATCCTTTGGGATTGGTAGAACCCTTTCTTTTATAGGATGAAATAAGATTTTCAGAAATCATATTTGCTGTGGGTACCTGGATAGAGGCCTGAGGCTGGATCACTTTAAGGGAACTGTGTTGTTTGGACTTCTGAGTAACCAGTAAGATACTAAAGAAGCTGTTTTATGTTGGCTTGGTAAATATAAGTATTGGAATATCCACCAGCTTTATGGGGTTTGGCTGCCCCATTCTTTGCAGTTCACCCTAATTGAGTGACCACAGCTGGCTCCCCACTAGGACCCTGGTCACAAATTCAAAAGGACCTTGACAAACTGGAGAATTGATCGGTATTCAACAAGATGAAATGAAATAAAGACAAATGCAAAGTACTTCACTTAGGAAGGAAACATGAAATGTACAACTACAAAATGGGGAATAACTGGCTCAGTGGTAGTCCTGCTGAGAAGGATCTGAGGGATATGGTGGATCACATCTGAATATGAATCAACAATTGTGAAAAAAGCTAATACCATTCTGTGGTGTATTAACAGGAGTGTAGTATGTAAGACACTGGAGGTAATTGTTCCACTCTAATCGGTACTGGTGACACCTCATCTGGAGTACTGTGTACAATTATGGGCACCACACTTTAGGAAAGATGAGGTTAGATTAGACAGAGACCAGAGGAGAGTAACAAAAATGATAAAAGGTTTAGAAAATCTGACCTACTTGGAATGGTCAAATGAACTGGGTGTGTTTTAGTCTTGAGAAAAGAAGACCAAGGGGTGACCTGATAACTGTCTTCAAATATGTTAAGGGCTGTTGTAAAGAGGACAGTGATCAGTTGTTCCCCATGTCCATTGAAGCTAGGACAAGAAGTAAGGGCTTAACCTGCAGCAGGGAGGTATACGTTAGATATTAGGAAAAGCTTTCTAAGGATAAGGATAATTAAGGACTGGAACAGGCTTCCAAGGGAGGTTGTAGAATCCCCGTCATTGGAGATATTTAAGACAGCTTGGACAAACACCTGTCAGGGATGGTATAGGTTTACTTGGATTTGATAATTTCTCAAGGTCCCTTCCAACCCTACATTTCTATGATTCTATAATGCTAGTTTTCTCTTGTTTCTATAAACCGCCCGGCTATTCACTGTGGATCTTTATATGTATAATGCCGGAGTACATGTTAAGGTCAGTTTATAGAAATTACTGATCGTCAAGACAATAACAGGGAAAAAAGTCTCATTGTGTAAAGCTAAAAAATTCCTAATGCTTACATAGGGCAACAACAAAGGAGCTTGTACTGTATTTCTCTTTCATAGAAAAGTCTATGACTCTGCATACAACAAATCCATGAAGGTTTGAATGCTAACTGCAGAACATGTTGGCAATCAATGCACCCCTCTTGCAACTGGTGATGGATTTTCTATAGATCTTATCACTAGGCAGAACAGAAATGAGATGCAATATGTTCCTTCCACAGACAAGAACTGCGGCTTTTAAATTCTGTGCCTTGAATTTTTGACTTTTTTTCACTTGCTTTGCTAGTCTGGTGGTGCTATCAACTTCATGAGAGCTTTTGTTTAGAGTTTATTTTTCCTCCTCTCCGTGTTTCCTTTCACACTTTGGCTGAATTTAAATGAAGCTTTCTGCCTGTCAAAAGCAGTCCTATAACTAAACAGTACCTCTGCAAAACTTTCTTTAAACATTAAACAAAAACGCTGGGATAACCAAAGCTTGTCATTTGGGGATGTACGGTATGTTTCAGTATGCTCTGGTTTCTCCAGACACAAGTATAGTGAAGAGGCTGAGCTGGCACTGGTGAAGCATACTGCTCTCCCGTCTCCTGAGGGGGCACAGTGATGAGATGCCCTGGCTAAAGGGGAGCAAATCAACCAGCTTTCCTAGTGCCAGAGCAATTATGTGTGTTTTAGGTCCTTTAAAGGTGCTGCACCCATTGGCTGGGCTGCAAAATCACATGACAGTCTCTGAAAGTTCTAGTGGCTATTGTTACTTGTTCATTCAGAGCAACTTCAGAGACAAAGTGCTGGTTTATGCTACAAACGTATGTCAGTATAACTACATCGCTCAGGAGTGTGGAAAATCCACACCAACCTCACCGCCAGTGTAGACAGTGCTATTTCAATGGGAGGGCTTCTCCCGTCAATATAGCTACCACCTTCCAAGAAGATGGAGTAGCTACACCGACAGGAGAAGCTCTCCCATTGGCATCGTAGTGTCTTCACTACACGCTACAGCAGTGCAGCTGCACTGGTACAGCTGCAGCACCATAAGTGTAGACAAGCCCTAAATAATAATTGGAGTTAATGGGAAGATTCCCATTGATTTCAGTGGACTTTTGGATCATCTCCAAAGGCCAGAATCTGCATCCAATATTCACAGTGAGTAGTACTTTCTCCATGAATAACCCCACTGATTTCAGTGGAACTATTCACCTGGTAAAGTATTGCACAATGTCAAGTTTGCATGTTCTGGTCCAAAGTAATTATACCTGAGATACTGGAATCTTTTCCAACCAAATGATCTTTTAAAAAAAAATTTTTTTTTAAATCACCAACATTGTTAATTTTTTTGTGATTTTTTTCAAAAAATCATGCCTTTCTTTCAATCCCCCCCTCAAAAAACCTTTATATTTGTTTTAATTTTTCATTTACTGAAACTGGGTTTTCACTAAGTGAAAAATACAGCAAACGAGTGTGATAGTGTTTTTGATATTTTGTTCGATAAAAATTGAAGGGAGGTGGTTGGAAAAAATGGAAAGAAAAAGGGGTCCATTTCAAACGCTACAACGTCTTCAATTTTGAAATTTGTCGTGAAACTAGATTTTCATTTTCTGATCAGCTCTAATTTAAACCTTTCTAGCAACCTCTTCCTATCCTAGTCGCTTGTGAAGCTCACACTGGAACAGACCTTCACCAAGCCTTACTCAGTTATTTTCTATGACAAATGCTTAAGCTGGGAAGACAAATGCATTAGACTCTCCTGGATCAAGCATGCCATCAACCATCCACCAAAAAGTTATCTTTCATGCTACGCTCATGAAAGTGGGGGGGGGGGGAAATGACTTAAAATCAGGAAGCTACACTATGTGCAGATTATGAAATTGAAATGAATGCATCTTTTGCCAGCTGGTTTCACACCCCCAGTTGGCAATCCACACAGGTTTAGAGGGGAATTAAATCAATTTTTCAGTGGAACTATTTTTGTTATCATATAGATTCCATGAGCTATGCTTTGGGGCTGTCAAGACAGCAGACAGCTGCATGAGGGGTGGACAGAGAAAGGACGATGGAGATGAAATCACCACCTCCACTGACTCTGCAGGAAGAAATGAGCTTTGGGATCCCATCCACAACAGTTCTTCAACCTGGCTTGATTTTTGAATAGGCCTCATGAGAGGCCAGTCAGGGCCTTTCACTGAACAAAGTGTGTAAAAAGTCATCTGATGTGGGTATTGCTTCAAATGAGAATTTCATGTCTTCCAGGCTTTAATTACTTTTATTTTACTTGTTTTGCACTTGGGGCTGTGATTGCTTTGGACAAAATGAGATAGATAAATAAAGAGAAATATTGTCTCTTTAAAAAACGGGCAAGAGAGAAGAGTTGGGAGCACAAAGGATCTGCCTAGACACTAGCCTGAAAATCAGCTGATCGGCTTGCGATAAAATGTGTTCATGATGGCAGAAGTTTCTTATCACTGCATGAGGTACAGTTATATTGCTATTACTTGTGCTTAAAAATCACCTTCCTCTAGGACCATTACAACTCCATTTCCACTCTAATAACACGTATCAGCTTTTGGTCAGGAATTGCTGCTTTACTTCAGAACTGATGACTTAGCTCTTTGCATTATCAGTAAAGGACCCTCAAAGCACAATGGAGCAACTGATTTTCCAACATGCAAAGCAAATCCATGCTGTGTATTGTAGGTCAGGATCACGTCTTAAGTTGTGTACTAACTGCAGAACTAAATATCTTCTGGCAACCGGGCATTTGTTTTCTGGCATGTCTTCAGAGCAAGTTCTGGAATAATGACTGTGGATACTGTTGTTTCTCTTTGGTGTTTCCCATCCCCCAATGGATTATGGGTGAAATTCAGCCCTGTGCAGAGGGCCAGAACAATGCCTATGCGCTATGTAAGTCCCATTTAAGTCCTGTCTTGATTAAGTTCCTGTTGCACAATCAATGTTTAAGGCCATTTGGGTAAAAAGTTCTGGTTGTGAATCACATATAATTTGTAAGTGTTGTAGCCATGTTGGCCCCAGGATATTAGAGAGCCAAAGTGAGCGAGGTAATATCTTTTATTGGATCATCTTTAGTTGGTGAGAGAGACAAGCTGAGGAAGAGCTCTGTGCAGCATATTATCACACCTTTTCATGCATTTTCTCATGCTGATTAACCATTTACCCACTGGAATCAGCATTTCTGGATATGGGGTAGGTGCTGATCCCACAGCGAAAGACCGATTGGCCCAGGGCAGCAACAGTGACTGTCACATTGCTGTAGTCTTGAACGACAGGGGTCTGTGACACTCCATACAGAAAAGACAAGGACAATTAATTTTACACCCCAAAAAATGGAATATTGATGCAAAGGGTCACTGGCACAATGGCCATACACCATTTTATTCCTAAAGAAAGAAGCCCAAGAGAGGTCTTTAAGTCTATGTTCCTTTTGAGGCTCTGCAGAACAGGGGGGAAATGGCAAATAAAGATTATAAGGCTGATTTTCAAAGTTAACCAGCAATGGGCATTGACATTTAGTAAGATGGCCAATGGCATCCCTAGTCAGAGAAGATCCTGGGACAAATGCCAAACTCCCAACACAACGGCTGGATAAGTCTGCCTAAAGGACACAGAGGGTACTGCTGAGAGAAATATTCCCTTTGACTTCAAGGCACTATGATGTTCTGCATCAGTTACTAGCTAAAGAGATGGAAGAACAGTACAATGTGCTCAGAATAAAATGCTCTAGATTTTATACTTAAAATGGCCATTTATGGAATTTAATTCAGTGCCTCCTGAGGAAAAAGTTCAAAATGACAAGGAAAAGCAGATGGGAACAGAGCACAGCTGTTTCTGGTACCATGTAGTGGGGAACCTGAACTAAAATCTCAAATGTGAACACCTGAAAGCTGAGACTGGTTGAATCCAGACCCAGATTCAAACTTTGCAGCTTGGGCCATCTCTCTAGTACAATCAAAACTTGATTAGTTCCAAATATGGGTCAGATCCTCCGCTGAGTAAGTCAGGGTCAACTCAGTTGACTTCAATGGAGCAATGTCTTGTTACATCAACTAACATTTGCGCATGGCGTTATTAAAAAATGTATTGTGGCAGGTGTCTGCCATCCCAGCAATACTTAGCAGGAATGATGGTTGTAACTGAGAGTAGAGGAAAATGTGATTGACTTTTCCAGATATATTTTCCAGTGGATCTAGCATCTGAGAATGTATTTGATACACACATTGCTAAGTCCATATGCAGGGATTAGAGTGTATTCATTTGGGAGCACAGAACTCATATAAGCTGAAGTAAAGGGAGTGTTTCAGTTTTCATATAAAATGGATAATGTTGCAGTGTCACTAAATAAAAGTTACATGTTATTTGATTTCTGATACAAAGCAGTACACTCAGATACTATAGTGGTGGGCTGACTTGTTCATTAACAATGTGGTTCAATTCTACATTATTTGTGTCATGTGACTGGTCACTTGGGGCATACCGTATTTCTGTTCTGTGACTGGATGACTGAAACTTTCAATAGGAATAATGAATAATGAAAGCTATGCTCTAGTTCAAATAAGAATTAATGTGGGAAAAGCCCTATGGAGGTCAGACTAAGTGATCACAATGCTCCCTTCTGGCCTTGGTATCTATGAATCTACAAACAATGCAAGTCCGCTGCAAATTTTGGAACCATAATTCCTTGTGATAAAACGTGAAAAATTTTTATGATTACCTGATGACTGTACAAAAAGTCACAAATAATAACTCCCAGTGAATCATAGTGAACCAAACGGAGTGCTTTTATTTGTGAATCAGTTTTTGTAATCCTTCAGCTGTCTCTAATTTTGGGTGATCTGTTCAGCAAGTACTGATGGCCTGAATTAGTACTTCCTTGAATCTAGCTTATGATAAGTGTGTTTTCAGAAAACTGTTTTTGTTCATGGTTTTTTCTGTAGCTTATTTTTTGTTGTTTTCATACCTTATTATTCCTTGTGAGGCACTGGGCTCTTGTAGCACCATTACTGTAGCCATGTCATGTATGTTACATGGAAGAGGGCACCATGTATGATTTTTTTTTTCCAGCAAAACTTACAGCTCTACTGGGGGAAAATCCTAGTTAATACTAGGGGCCTCACACAGGAAAGCATATCTTTTAATTTTAACACATGTATACAAAATATATGTATATTTATATCCCATAATATTAGGATAATGATTTAATATGTTGGGGATATATAGGTTGTTTCTTTCTACAATATCTATGATCCTATGTTAGTCGAGAGGTGTGTGTGTGTGTGTGTGTGTAGATCTACAAATATAGGTATATAGTGTTCTTTTAAAGGACCTAAAATGTAAAGAAGATGAAGAAATTGTGGTTTACTTATCAGTTGCATTTCTCTTCTTAATAGTGTTTCCTATTTCTGCATAAAATGGTAGTGTCTCTATAGACTTATACAGCAGCTAAAAACTATATTCGTATATACCCATCATAAAGTAATGTATATTTATTTTTAAAAGTATGTCCTCTTTATTTTATTTATTATCTACCCATGTTAGCTCTCATCTCCTCTTTGTTAAACGGGAGGATGGGTGTTTTCTTCTGGAGCCAACCTCCCCACCCAAACTTGGCTCCATGACCCATTGTGCTAGTGTAGCTATAAGTCTGACTGCGAGTCTAAGCCTGGCTTTCTCTCCCATCTGGCATCACAAACTGCTGTCAACCAAGTGACCACCGATAATCTCAGACGCAGAGTATTGCAAACAGTGACCATCATCTCCGTCATCCCTTCCAAGGGTTTGAGGCTTAGGCCCCTAGACATCTGGCTGAAATATTTACAGAGTCCAGCGCTGCACTAGCTGAGGCTGGACATTCACATATGGAGTCTAGACTGACTGACTCTGTGGGTTGTTCTTCAAGCCTCCTGAGAGCTCTTGCCTCCTTTACTCTCTCGCTCTTCCTCCTTATTGCTTTGCTAATTTGCTTTATTGATTTACTGTAGCTGCTTCTGCCACATCTTTGTGTACATGGATAAGTGGAAGAGACCAATTGCATGGTTGAAAAAAACCCAGGTAAGATGGTAAAAGCTTTTATTTGTGCCTACTGGTAGTGTAGGTGGGGCTCTTTTTGAGGCTCTTCCTTCTGGGTATAGCAGTGACATCCATTTACAGCCATAATTAAGACAAGTAAGCGCAATGCTCAGCTACACAGAGCTCACATTCAGTGCATGTGAAAGGGACGGGGAGCAAAACTTGCTACAATCAATCTATATACATTTCTCAATTCTGAGCCAGCCAGGGAGCCAAACGGCTCCCTCGCATAAATTAAAGGAGCCATAGGGCTGAGGGTGCACATTAAAGCAGCCACAGGACTGTTCTAATTTGCACAGGCTAGAATGATTCCCTATGGGCCATTCTGCTGGCTGGGGATTGATGTAGTACATCACCATTGGTGACTTCAAGGGTGCAGGATCAGGTCCTGCAACAGAACATCTCACAAACCTTTTAGCAAATTAGAAGCCAGCCATTTGTGTTTGCATTCTGTGACCAATCATGCAGGTGGAAGTGGAAAAAGTAGACTTCTTGTTTTTGTCTGTCCCTCATTGTGCACCACATTTTGGTCTTGGAAGGTTGGGAGATACAGTACAGTGTTGGTGCTCTGCTCTTGCTCGGAAATAAAATGCAGAAGATCCTTGCCCAGATAGTCCCGTTCTCTCTCCTGCTCCAAGTCCTAGTCTCCTTGCGCATGCAGTCCCAATCTTCCCCATACCTGATCTCCCAATCTGTTTCCCTCCCATCCCACCCAACTAGCCTCCAGTCCCAGTCTAGTTTCCCCCTCCAAGTCTGGCTCTTGTCCTCTCTGTTCAGACCAGGCATCTTCCTCATCCATACTGCCTGAGGCATGCAGAGGGGGTCACTGAACACAGGAGAGTAAGTCTTCCTGCTCTCAGCTCCTGTGCCCAGCTCTAATCTGATCTGGAGCTGACCAGAATTGCAATCGCTAGGAAAGTCCTGCTCAGCCCCATGCTGGAGCAAGCCCCATGTGGACAGAATCTTTGGGGAATTTAGTTGCAAAGCTCTAGCAAGTGTGAATGTTCAGCATGTGTGAATTGAGATTTTTTTGTTGTTGTTCACAGGCTTATAACGTGGCCAAATTTGGGGAGACTTTCAATTTTCCCATGGGTGTGAGGCGCCAAAGCACTCTTGAAAATATCACTATGCACCTTCCTGCATTTTTCAACAGCAGAGTAGAGCGGGAGAATTACTTCTTGTGTCTTGCTTACAACACTCCTGCTAATATATCCCAGAATGATGTTTGCTTTTTCTGAAACAGTGTTACACTGCTGACTCATATGTAGCTTATGGTCCACTATGACCCCCAGATCCCTTTCCCATTTTGTATGTGTGCAACTGATTTTTCCTTCCTAAGTGGACTACTTTGCATTTGTCCTTATTGAATTTCATCCTATTTACTTCAGACCATTTCTCCAGTTTTTCCAGATCATTTTGAATTGTAATCCTAGCCTCCAAAGCACTTGCAACCCCTCCCAGCTTGGTATCATCCGCAAATGTTATAAGTGTACTCTCCATGCCATTATCTTGCAACCCCTCCCAGCTTGGTATTGTCAAACTATATAAGTGTTCTTTCCAGGCCATTATCTAAAATTCCCTTTGCAACTGTTCCTAGCAACAGAACTCAGAAAACAAGCCATGTGATTTTGGTGTTCCTGTCTGTGTGTGTGCTCATTTTCTTTATTTGTACATGCCAAGTGGGAACTGCAGATAGGTAGAAGATGTTCATTCTTACTATCCTCTCTTTAATGGACATGATTCATTTTATCATACAACCAAGGGTGCCATAACAGGGGAGGCCAGGCGGACATGGCCCCATCATTTTTTACCAGCCATAGGGCAAGTGACAGGGGGAGGGGGCTGAGAGGAGCGAGCAGGGAACGGGGTCTTGGGGGGAAGAGGCAGCACAGAGGCTGCGCGTGGCGGGGAGGGGCAGTGGCTCCAGGAGAAGGGCTATGGTTTGGGCACCAGTGGCCTCCCGCCACTTCTAGGGAATTTGTTACTCCTGGATAGAATGCATGGTGAAGGATGGCAAAATCTCTATGTAGCCAAGCTAAGATGCTAGGCCTCAACTGGAGTATTGTGTCCAGTTCTGGGCACCACATTTCCGGAAAGATGTGAACAAATTGGAGAAAATCCAGACAAGAGAAACAAAAACGATTAAAGGTCTAGAAAACTTGACCTATGAGGGAAGAGTGAAAGAATTGGGTTTGTTTAGTCTGGAGAAGAGACGACTGAGGGGAGACATAACAGTTTTCAAGTAATAAAAGCAGGCGGGAGAAAAATTGTTCTCCTTAACCTCTGAGGATGGGACAAGAAGCAATGGTCTTAAATTGCAGCAAGGGCAGTTGAGGTTGGACATTAGGAAAAACTTCCTGTTAGGGGGTTAAGCACTGGAATAAATTGCCAAGAGAGGTGTGAAATCTCCATCATTGGAGATTTTTAAGAGCAGGTTGGACAAACCACCTGTCAGGGATGTTCTAGATAATACTTACTCCTGCCTTGAGTGCAGGGTACTGGACTAGATGTCCTCTCAAGGTCCCTTCTAGTCCTAAAATTCTATAATCTGTGGACAGGTGTGCACTGTCTCTACCCAGAATGAATGTAATCACTAGTGCTATGAAATCAGTAAATAAAGGCTGGTGCAGTTGTACATTGCAATACACAACTCTGATCTCATGGATATCATTAACTATTGGTTAAGTTACGCATTTACCCTTGTACAACTAAACCTCCTCTCAGGACCACCTCCACCACACACTTCCTGACTTGAGACCACTTCAAACTGCCTCTAGTACAGTTCACTTCGACCTTTAAAGAAGGAAAGTAAAAGGACTTGCTGAAGTCTCTGTTTACTTAAGATGTCCAGCAGCAGAGAGATGGCTGTCCTAAGCTCGCTTTATTCAGTTTATAGAATGTTGGTGTGATGTATGAAAAGTATGGCTGGCTCCCAAGCCTAGTCATATGCCTGATATCAACAACATCCACTGTGCTATACAATATTTACCCAGCCTCGTTGTCCTGCTTTGACACACGAAATCTACTGAAGCAGCCACAGGGCTGTTCTAATTTGTAATGGCTAGAATAGTTCCCAAGGAGCCATTCTTCCAGTGGGGACTGATGTCATGCATCACCAGTGGTGATTTTAGTGATCAGGCCCTAAACTGAAGTGAGTAACCTCCACTCATTCCTTGGGCACTCACATGGATTCAAGGTATTTATGGATTCTTATATGTACCATGGTATGTCAGTGTAGGTGTTTCAGGCCCCCTCTGGGGCGGCTGGGGACCAGACCACCTCGCTAGCTCAGTCAGGTATTGGGGAATTAGCTGGGTTGTACAGAAGTCCGCAGCTCAGGACCTCCTAGAGAGGGCCGAGAAAACCCTCTGGTGTTAGCGAGCCCAGGCCCTGTGTCAGGGCGGGCACCAAACAGTCAGGGCTCAGACCCTCAGGCAGGGCTGAGCAATAGTCCAAGGGGTAAGCCCAGGCCCTAGGTCAGAGCGGGGCAGCACACAGTCAGGAGTCAGGCCCTCGGGCTGAGCAATCAGTAGTTCAATAAGCCCAGGCCCTAGGTCAGGGTGGGGCACCAAACAGTCAGGGGCTCAGGCCCTCAGACAGGGGCTGAGTAAACAATATTGGCGGTGGCAAGCCCAGGTCCTGGCTCTGGAGAACCTGGGAGAGGGGCAGACTGCCACCCACACGTTGGGTGGCAGGGGGGATGCAGGCCCACCCACTCCACTGCGTCCCAGCCCGGGACCCTAGCAGCAGCAGAAGGCCGGCTGCTGAGTCAGTGGGGATCCTGGCCGCAACACACTGACCTTGGCTCTAGCAGTGCTGCAGCCAGACTAGAGTTGACTGCCCCCGGGCTACTTCCAGACTTCCCCTCTATGGATACCTGGATCAGGGGGGCGTTCTCCAAGAGGTCACATATCATGGGCACCTCGGGGTAGCAGGCAAGCGGCAGGCCTGGCGGCTCCTCGGGGTAGCAGGCAAGCGGCAGGCCGGGCGGCTCCTCGGGGCACCTGGCGAGCGGCAGGCTTGGCTGGCCAGGCCAGTCCTCAGGTCGGCTGCTGGTCGCCGGGCCCTCCCAGCGGGGAGCTGCACCACAGGTGTCCGGCCTCTCCGATGGCTGGGGCTCAACTCTGGTCTGAGGACCGGCTTTTATACTTCTTGCCCCGTGCCTTGACCCTTGAGGGGCGGGGCCAGGATTCTCCAGCTCCGCCCACTTTGGCATCCGGGGAGGCTCATCTCTCTCTGGGGCGGCTGGGGACCCGACCGCCTCGCTACAGTCAGTATCCTTTTCAAAGGGATTGGATCTTTGGGATTCAATAAATGAGCCACTATATATGGGAAGGAAGGGCAGAGAGATAGCAGCATTTTGGTTTTAGATAAGCAATATGGATGAAGCATTTTGTTCCTTACAAAGTTGCTGGTTGAGCTCTGCTGTTCTATTCAATAACTGAAGTTAAACAGACAAAATGTCAGCACAGGTTAGGCTAGAAAACACAGAATTTTCTCCACCAAGACTGAAGTGTCATTAAAGAAGAGCAAACATGTAAATTTCAACAGCTCTGCTCTCACAGGAGAGGAAATTAAATTGATCATTGCAAGGTTCAATAGAATGTAAATACACTAATAATTACACAATAACACATTGTACGTGACTTCTATATTAATGTCACCTGAATTTATCATGAGCCACATTGCGCCAATGAATATTCAGTGTGTGCTATGCAGGATCCATCTTTGTGTAAATATTGTATCACACAACTAAGTGTCATTGTTATCAGGCAGGCTGGCTGCTCATACATCACCCCAATCTTTCCATAATCACTAAGTAAAGCGAGGGCAACTAGAACAACCATAACTTTGCTGCTGTCTACAGTAAGCAAACTTACCCAAGTGCCTTTATTTCCCATTACAATTCTGGGCAATTACACTTCTTGGCCATCAAAATCCAGCTTCCCAGTTTGTTGAAAAAAAGTCGCAGAACTGAATCTTGGGCACTAAGGACCTGATCCAAAATCCACTGATGTTAATGGAAAGACTCCTGTTGATTTTTCTCTGCCTTTTGATCATGCCCTAAGAGCATAATTCTGATCTTACTGATACTGGGCATAAATCGGGAGTAACTTCACTCAAGTCAATAGTTTTATACTAATGTAAAAGCAATGTAAGTGCCCCCTGTCTGTGATGCCACCTGATGTACTGGGGTTTCACTGAGCCTGCCTACTCCATAGCCTGGGCTCCCTCTCCCTCTTTTGCTGAATCAGGCTCTCCGGCCTCTGGCAGCACACACACACACACACACAGGTAGGGACACACCAGCTATAGAATCACACAGTGTGCAAACAGCTCTCTATGGGAAGACTCAGCTAGGAAATTGCCCAATACTCAGGTGCACCTCCCAACTGGAGAGTACACCCAAGATAATATTGTCTTGTGCTGTAGAGAAATCTACACAGTGTAAGTTCATAAATTTGCCCTCTCCCTCATTGTGGAGGAAGATATGAACAGCTTCTTGCCCCTCTCTCCCAGTTATAAATTGCACAAAGTGGGTTTTATAATAAACAAAAATCGGTTTATTAACTACAAAAGGCAGATTGTAAATGATAAGGGATAGCAAATAGATTAAAGCAGATTACCAAGCAAATAGAACAAAACATGCATACTAAGCTTAAGATATCAAAGAAACTGGTAACAAGTAGCCATTTGTAAAAGCGACAAAGAATCCTGTGGCACCTTATAGACTAACAGACGTATTGGAGCATTAGTCTATATTGGTACCACAGGACTCTTTGTCGCTTCTACAGATCCAGACTAACAGGACTACCCCTCTGATACAAGTAGCCATTTCTCACCCTAAATGTTTTTGGGCAGGTTGCAGAAATTCTTGAAGGTTAGCTACTTTGCTTGCAGCTTAAATCTTCAGGTATCTTATTCACAGACCAGATCCCTTTTCCAGCCTGGGTTCAGTACTCTTCCCCTTTTCCTTTGTCCTTGTTCGTTAGGTGTTTCCAGCAGTCATTCTGGGTGGGGAATTCAGTGAAGAGTGAACCAAGATCAATTTACTCCTCAGCCTTAAATAAGATTTACATAAGGCAGGAATCTTTTCTTTCCCAGACCTTTCCAGTGGAAAAATACCAGCTCAAGATGGAAACCTGTACCAGGTGACATGATGACCTGACCTTGTAGTGTAAAAGCAGCAACCCAGGAAGCTTCTCATGAAGGAGAGGGATTAGTATCTTCCAAGTCTTATTGTTTCTTCCTAATGGCCCATCAAAGCTGACGGCCTGCTGTCTGGTGGGTCTTTCCCAAGTACACATATCATTGTAATTGTTACATAGTCAATAATTCCTTATTTTAGATATAGAAATGATACATGCAAACAAATTGGATAATCACATTCAGTAAATCATAACCTTTCCATGATATCTCACATGACCATCTTGCATAAAACATCTTAGTTATGCCATATGCATATCATAACAATATTTCTATTAAGAATATGCGGTGTAACGTCCCAGTGAGATCATCACGAGGCCTTAAATATTCCATGCTAAACATTTTGAGTCAATAGCCCCTATAGTGCTGTGAATAAACAAACAGTTCTTTGTAGAGGTACACTTGTGTAAATCCTTAATTTTATACTAATTCCAAAAATAATTGTCTCTAGAAGCACGACCATCTTCTGTATTATGTTGCCATAATAGATACCGTGTCTGCAGTGCTATATAAAAGCAGTGTTGCTACACTATAAGGCTTGCTGGACATAGCTATTCTTATTTTTGATATTGTTCCCCCAAATTACTTGGTTGCTCCATCATAGGTTGCGATTCTCAGCAGCAAAGTAATTAAAGTTCTTCTTATTGATCATCACCACCCAGGAACATAAGAGCTTGTCTATATGGAGAATGTGACAGACACAGCTGTTCTGGAATAATTATTATGCTAAAGCTACTCTAGAATAAATACCTTCACTGGCATTTCTATCTCAGAATAAAAGTGACTTTATTTGGCAACTATTACTCTGAATTGGAAGTAACCACATCATTTCATAGAAAGATGGCAGATGAAGGGTCGAAAGCAAAATGGCCTAAATCGTGTTATTGGTATTCAGATAAAATATCCATTAACTATAATGGGATTTTGTGTTTGTAAACCTGAGAAAGGGCAGCGGGATCCATAGTTCTGGACCCATAGTTGTTTAGTTAGGTTACTGGTGCTTCTAAACGTCTGCTAACATAGTGCGTTGGAATACACTGATGATATATCATCACTCAATGACTCCTAAAGGCAATGCATAATATATACAAATGGAAGCTCTAATCTGAAATGCCACAAATCCTTTAAAAGGATTATCCGTGTTATCTCATATGGTATCAAAGAATTACATGTAATATAGACACATAAATGGCTTAGCCACAGAAAGAGCCTTTGAACAAAAACCGCAAATAGAGAGTTGTATGTTTCCATGCTGGGAAAATGCTGTTCAAATTAGAGATGGACCTGAACCAAAATCCAAATTTGGGGGCAGTTCAGAAGCAGACACTCTTCCTGCCCACCAAACTCCCCTCCCCCAAAAAACTTTCCATCTAGCCTCTGGACCTGATTCGCCACTGCCCTCCCCTGCATATAGTCATTTACACCCGTGCAAAGGGAGTCAGAACGCTACCATTCCAATTTGGAATTTCACTCACTTCGTATAGTTGTAAATGACTACAGAAGGTGCAAGATAGTTGAGAATCAGGCTCTAAATCTGCATAAATGTTGAACCAAACCCTGGATTTGAATACCCCGAACTAAGGGCAAGATCAGATCACATCAGATGAACTGCGGATTTATAGACTTCATCTCTACTGTCATTGCACAACCAACTGTAGCAAAGTTGTTAAGAATTTATAAGCCTGATTCCAATGTTGCTTACACTGGCATAAAACAAGAGTAGCTTCACAGAAGTCAATGGAGTTACACCACTGTTAGATCAAAATCAGGCAGAATCGGGTTTTTTTAATGTAAACTGAATATTGTCATGTAATTTTTACATTAGATTACATAGAGATCCAATTTCTTTACTATGTTGAATCTGACATTGTAGCAAAAAACAAATGTCAAGCGAATCCCTTGCGTAGCTCAATGTGTATGTGGTATAGGACAACATAGTGTAGTTTTCCACTAGCTCAAGTACAGTATTGCTAGGGCTGGTTGGAAAGTTCTAGATGAAACATTTTCCCATTGGAAAATGGGGTTTCGTCTACATATAAATTTTCTGTGAGAAAATATTAATGTCAGTGGAATTTTTTTCCCAGGAAAGTCTAAGCAAAACGTGTTTCATTTCAATCCAAAACTTTGTTTCAGTTTGTCATCTTGAAACTAAGCATTCAGGTTGACATGAATCTCTGGGACAGAACTGCCACAGTACCTCATGCAAGTTCTAGTTCTGGGTCCTGCACAGGGCTGCCAATTTTGGTTGGATGTATTCCTGGAGATTTCATCACATGACACAATCTTTAATTAAAGATTAATCTTTAATTCCTGGAGACTCCAGGCCAATCCTGGAGGGTTGGCAACCCTAGTCCTGCATGACCCCATTCTCCCATACAGGCCCTACTCCCCAGCTCGACTCCATTTCCCACCATGGACATCAGGCTCATTCTGTATCTGAGGAGCTCTGGAGCATCATGTTTGTTCAGTGCTTCCATCTAGTTTGGAATGAAAACAAATATTGAAATATCACAATTTGCCAAAGGACAGAAATTCCATTTTTCAATCAGCTCTAATTATTTCATATGTCCAGTCCAGTTTTAAAAAGGCTAAGCACTTCTCTTGGGAGACACAGCCACTTGTCAGGAAAATCTTCCTGATATTTCAACCTATTTTTTCTCATACTTTCATGGAGTTTAAGGCCAGAAGGAACCACCAGTTCATCTAGTTTCCCCGCCTGTATATCACAGGCCACCAACACCACCCAGCACCCACAACAACTGAAATTAGACCAAAGTGTTGACTGAGGTTCTAGGCATGTCAGACCCAGCCACAATCTCCACCAGTTCTGCTCAGTATAGAAAACAAAGGGCAATCCAAATAGAGGGAGGGGACAGGGACAATAGAGCCTGCTTCCCCTAACCCACACCCAGCACTGGCTGGTGGCTACAACTAACCAAACCTCCAAATGCATACAGCATCACCAGTACAGGGATCAGCAATGATTTTTCTTAGCGTGTTGTTTAATCCCTAGTTTAGATCATTACTACAATGATACATAAAACCAAACCTATCATGTATCCTTGTGCCAAGCTGACACATTGCTGTTTGCCTGTTAGTTATGGTTCTTCAGTCACTTTTCTATTCAAATATAGTCAGGGCATCCTGATAAAAACCGCTGATTTTTAGTGCTCGTGAGCTACCCAGAGATATGGTTTAGTCTCTTCAGTATCTGGACATAATTCTTAGAAATAGTCATAGAATAAACAACACACTGTGTAGAGCTGAACAACAAACAGTAAATAATTTAGATACTTTTCGGGAAGTCAGGGGATCTGGGTTTTCTTGTTGGCTCTGCCTCATTTTCCCCATCTGAAAAATGGGCTAATGATACTTCCTTCCGACATGAGCATCAGGAGGTGCCGAGAATGCCAGAGTAAGAGCAAGATCAGCCAGTGAAAGCAAAGGCCTAGGATTTGCTCGCTTTCCAGAGAGTGTTGTGATTAAAAAGGCAATTTTGGTAAGCAGACCCAAGAAATCCTGAAAAGAGCCTTTCACTCTTTTGGAATGACTCTAGAGGTATAGCCTGCAAGTTTTCTACCTCCATTTTGCAACTAACCCCCTAAGGCAAACTACGGCCTGTGGACCAGATCTGGCCCGCAAGCCGTTTTAAGCCGGCCCGCAAGCCGCACCACGCGGCTCGGCCCTGCTTCAGCCAGGGTGCTGGGTCGGGGGCCGGACCACGTGGCTCTGCCCCGCACTGGCACTCCAGCCAGGGCGCAGGGTCGGGGGCTGCACCACATGGCTCCCAGAAGCCACATGGCCCCACTCTGGCTCCTACGCGCTCCAGTGGGAGCTGCAGGGGTGGTGCCTGTGGATGGGGCAGCGTGCAGAGCTGCCTGGCCGCACCTCCGCATAGGAGCTGACGAAAGGACATGCCACTGATTCCGGGAGTTGCTTGAGGTAAGTGCCGCTCGGATCCTGCACCCCGAGCCTCTCCCCATACCCCAACCCCCTGGCCCGGCCCTGTTCCTCCTCCTGCTTTCCAAACCCCTCAATCCCAGCCCAGAGCACCCACCTGCACCCCAAATCTCTCATCCTGAGCCCTACCCTATAGCTTGCACCCCCAGCTGGAACCTGCACCCCTTCTCGCACCTCTGCCCCAGTCCTGATCTCACTCCCGCCCTCCGAACCCCTTGGTCCCAGCCCAGAGCCCCCTGTTACACCCCAAATTCCTCATCTCCAGCCCCACCCCAGAGCCCGCAACCCCTCCCGCACCCCATCCCCAATTTTGTGAGCATTCATGGCCCACCATACAATTTCTATTCCCCGATGTGGCCCTCGGGCCAATAAGTGTGCCCACCCTTTCCCTAAGGGTATGGCTACACTGCAATCTCGCGTATAATGCAGCTAGGGTAGACATATCTATGCTAGTATTGCTAAAGATATCAGTGTAGATGCAGTGGCACAACCTCCAGTGCGGGCTGTACAAGCCTTCTGGGGACCTCCTCACAGTGATGAAGCTGCTGCATCTGCACTTCTATTTTTAGCCGTGCTAGTGCTGGTAAAGCTAGTAAGGGCATACCTATCTGTGCTGCAATCACACCTCGGCTTGCAGTGTAGCCATACCCTAAGACGCCTACCTAGGGTATCTGCAGCCATCTTTGCCTGGCCATCCTAATAAGTCATTTTATTTTACTTAAAAGCTATGTGTGCGTGTTTATTAGGAATCTTGCCAGGGCGCGAATCTTTTTGGAAGCTGGTGTTTGGGGTAACAGCAACTTTTGCCTCTGAGCTTGTAGTACACACATTGGAGTATCAGCTATCAACACATATTGGTGTAACACATGCAGAGTTGCCATGAAGTGGGGTTGGTTATTAAAGTCTGGAACATAAAGCAAATTAACAAAATGCAGCTCCCCTCATGTAATGATTTGTATTTGTACATACAGAAAATAAGGTATGTGAGTCTTTTGCCATGGTAGTGGCATTTCATTTCCCCCTACAATCTGAACACTTATCATAGAATCATAGAATCTCAGGGTTGGAAGGGACCTCAGGAGGTCATCTAGTCCAACCCCCTGCTCAAGCAGGACCAACCCCAACTAAATCATCCCAGCCAGGGTTTTGTCAAGCCTGACCTTAAAAACCTCTAAGGAAGGAGATTCTACCACCTCCCTAGGTAACCCATTCCAGTTCTTCACCACCCTACTCGTGAAAAAGTTTTTCCTAATGTAGAAATCTCCAGCCCCTCTTTGCCCTTTTACTCATGTAGAAACTGCTGTGTCTGGGGTCCGCCCTGTCCGCCCTGTCTGTCCCAAAGACCTTTAGTTAAAATAGTATGTAAGGCAGAGGTCAGAAGAGGAAGTGGGGTACAGTGGGTGATAAGCAGCCAGCTCAGCTAGAAGTATTAAAAAAAACGCAATGCAGTTTTTTTGGGTTTTTTTTTAATCAGAAACGTGTTGCTTTCCAGCATATATTTCCAAATTTACAGGCCACCCTTGTTAATTTAAACAACCGTGTCAGGGTGTGCAATAACCACTTTGCGTTTTTATGCCAAATAAAAAAATATGGGGCGTACCAGTTACGCAACACAAATGCAATTATCCCCACTTTGCTTATGTGGGCCACTTTGTGGGACACGCGAGCAAGATAAGGAAACAAAGCCTTGGGCGCCACCAGCCATTAATTGAGGGAGCGCCACAAGGCATTATTATATAAAACACACCCATTATTTTTTTACTGCAACCGCTTTGCCTTTGGGGCTGCACTTTGTAGAGTGGCTAAACCCTGAAGGGAGCCAGATGGGGAAAAGGGGTGGACAACAAAAATGATAGCAGAGTTGGGAGCCGGAGACCCAAAGAGGGCCGCCTGTTTTGCAGAGGCATTTGCCAATGCATTTTTTTTAGTAATAAAGGGCTTTAGGTGAGCCATACACTTAACAACGGCCACAGCAGAAGGGAGCTGAAGGGCAGAGAGGAGAGAATTTACATAAGGGCCATTATTAATTTGGGGGTTTTTTGAGGTAAGAAATTTGCGGTATTTTTATAGCTGCCCATAGTTATGGACAACGCCAAAGGCATACCTGGAGTTAGTATAGATGGTAACTGAGCGACTTGCAGCTGGGGCGCAAGCTTTAGTAAGGGCAACGAGTTTTGCCACCTGGGTGGAATGCACAGCAGGGAGAGAGTGGGCTTTTGCAATTTTATGCTGCGAGCACACAGCATAGCCTGCAACCAGAGAGCCAGAAGGATTTTTTAAGCATGAGCCATTTACATAAAATATGAGGTTAGGGTTAGAGAGCGGAGTATTTTTTAGGTTAGCTTGGGGGGTGGTAAGGTTAGCAGTGAGTGTTAAACAGTTATGGGGTTGTTGTTGTTTTTTGTGGGGAGCAGGGAAGCTGGATTAAGGACTGCACATTGGGTTAAGGTAACATTAGAAGCATTTAAAAGCAACATTTTATATTTTGTGAGCCGAGAATTGGAGAGGTGCTGTATTTTGCTTTTTAGAAGCAGAGAAGTTACAGCATGAGGGTAGATTTTAAAACAAGAGAGGCAGAAGATTTTACTAAGGCAGCAGCCGTGGCTACAGCCCGGAGGCAGGGCGGAAGGCCTGCTGCAACCGGATTTAAAGGGGAGCTGTAGTAAGCCACAGGCCGCTGCTTATTACCGTGGAACTGGGTAAGGACCCCTAAGGCAACACCATTTTTTTAATGACAATATAAGGTGAAGGGCTTTTGATAATTAGGAACAGGCTGACTGGCCACCTGATTAAGCTGATAAGGGCATTCCTTTTTCCAGTGGCCCATCTGGTTACAATGCAGGCATGCCCCAGGCTTAAAATCTGGTATAGGCAAACGCTGTTGCCCTTGTTTAAATCGTTTACCCCTTCCTCCAGGAAATCGTCCAGCCCGGGGCCCTTGGGCATTTTGAATTTGGAGTGCCATCAGCTTTGTCTCAGTTGCCTCCTTTTTAGTTTCTAACTGGCATTGAAAATGTTGGGCTATGGACAAGATTTCTGGCAAATCCTTTCCTTCCCACCCAACGATGCCTACTTTTAGGAGTTCTCCTATCTTGGGAAGGAGACCCTGAACAAAGGTAGCCACTATGGCTTGCTTTGCCTCTTGATCAGCGTCAGTAATGCCCGAATGCCTCTCAAACACTTACAAAGGGCGGTACATCTAAGCTAAATTTTCTGTGATCTACAGTTTAACCACAAGTTTGCTTCTTAATGAAAAATATGTTTTGTTACTCAATATGCCATATAAGGAATTTCTGTTTGGTCTGGTAGGAAAACTACCAAAGAGGACGTCTACTGTTTGAATGCAAGTAAATGCAAGTGAAAAGTATATAAGAGATGTACCGCCCTTTGTAATTTGGAAGCCACCGTGGTTGTATCCCATGCGGCCATGTGTTGCTTCCCAGCATATATGCTTTATTAATAAAGGAGCCTCTGGCGTTTCTGATTCAAACACGTGTGGTTAATTTTCCACTACACTAATATCCAACCTAAACCTCCCCCTCTGCAACTTGAGACCATTACTCCTTGTTCTGTCATCTTCTAGCACGGAGAACAGTCTAGATCCATCCTTTTTGGAACCCCCTTTCAGGTAGTTGAAAGCAGCTATCAAATCCCCCCTCATTCTTCTCTTCTGCAGGCTAAACAATCCCAGTTGACCATAGGCACCGACTCCATGGGTGCTCCGGGGCTGGAGCACCCACGAGGAAAAATTGGTGGGTGCTCAGCGCCCACCGGCAGCTCCCCGCCAGCCCCGGGGCCCACGCCCAGCTCACCTCACCACCGGGAGACATTGCGGGGCCCCGCCCCTGACGCCGGGTGATGTTGCATCGGCGTCGGGGGCGGGGCCCCGCAACATCGCCCAGCGTTGGGGGCGTGGCCCCGCAATGTCGCCCAGCATCGGGGGTGGGGCCTGGCGTTGGGGGTGGGGCCCTGCAACGTTGCCCGGCGTCGGGGGTGGGGCCCTGCAACATCACCCGGCATTGGGGGGTGGGGCCCGGCGTCGGGGGCGGGATGCCGGGAGACGTGGAAGGGCTCTGCCCCCGACGCCGGGCGTCAGCCCCCACCGGCTCTGCTGGAAGTTGGCGCCTATGCCCAGTTCCCTCAGCCTCTCCTCATAAGTCGTGCTCCAGCCCCCTAATCATTTTTGTTGCCCTCCGCTGGACTCTTTCCAATTTATCCACATCCTTCTTGTAGTGTGGGGCCCAAAACTGGACACAGTACTCCAAATGAGGCCTCACCAGTGCCAAATAGAGGGGAATGATCACGTCCCTAGATCTGCTGGAAATGCCCCTACTTATACAACCCAAAATGCCGTTAGCCTTCTTGGCAACAAGGGCACACTGTTGACTCATATTCAGCTTTTCGTCCACTGTAACCCCTAGGTCCTTTTCTGCATAACTGCTGCCCAGCCATTCGGTCCCTAGTCTGTAGCGGTGCATGGGATTCTTCCGTCCTAAGTGCAGGACTCTGCACTTGTCCTTGTTGAACCTCATCATATTTCTTTTGGCCCAATCCTCTAATTTGTCTAGGTCCCTCTGTATCCTATCCCTACCCTCCAGCGTATCAACCACTCCTCCCAGTTTAGTGTCATCTGCAAACTTGCTAAGGGTGCAGTCCACACCATCCTCCAGATCGTTAATGAAGATATTGAACAAAACCGGCCCCAGCACCGATCCTTGGGGCACTCCACTTGATTCCGGCTGCCAACTAGACATGGAGCCATTGATCACTACCCGTTGAGCCCGACCATCTAGCCAGTTTTCTATCCACCTTACCCTCCATTCATCCAGCCCATACGTCTTTAACTTGCTGGCAAGAATACTGTGGGAGACTGTATCAAAAGCTTTGCTAAAGTCAAGAAATAGCACATCCACTGCTTTCCCCTCATCCACAGAGTCAGTTATCTCATCATAGAAGGCAATTAGGTTAGTCAGGCATGACTTGCCCTTGGTGAATCCATGCTGACTGTTCCTGGTCACTTTCCTCTCCTTTAAGTGGTTCAGAATTGATTCCTTGAGGACCTGTTCCATGATTTTTCCAGGGACTGAGGTGAGACTGACTGGCCTGTAGTTCCTCAGATCTTGCTTCTTCCCCTTTTTAAAGATGGGCACTACCTTAGCTTTTTTCCAGTCATCCAGGACCTCCCCCGATTGCCATGATTTTTCAAAGATAATGGCCAATGGCTCTGCATTACATCTGCCAACTCCTTTAGCACCCTCGGATGCAGTGCATCCGGCCCCATGGACTTGTGTTCGTCCAGCTTTTCTAAATAGTCCCGAACTACTTCTTTCTCCACAGAGGGCTGGTCACCTCCTCCCCATATCGTGCTGCGGAGTGCAGCCGTCTGGGAGCTGACCTTTTCTGTGAAGACAGAGGCAAAAAAAGCATTGAGTACACTTGCTTTCTCCACATCCTCTGTCACTAGGTTCCCTCCCTCATTCAGCAAGGGGCCCACACTTTCCTTGAATTTCTTCTTGTTGGTAACATACCTGAAGAAACCCTTCTTGTTACTCCTGACATCTCCGGCTAGCTGCAACTCCAAGTGTGATTTGGCCTTCCCAATTTCACTCTTGCATGCCTGAGCAATATTTTTATACTCCTTCCTGGTCATTTGTCCAATCTTCCACTTCTTGTAAGCTGCTTTTTTGTGTTTAAGATGAGCAAGGATTTCACTGTTAAGCCAAGCTGGTTGCCTGCCATATTTACTTTTCTTTCTACACATTGGGATAGTTTGTTCCTGCAACCTCAATAAGGATTCTTTAAAATACAGCCAGCTATCCTCGACTCCTTCCCCCATCATGTTATTCTCCCATGTTATTGCCCATCAGTTACCCGAGGGAGTCAAAGTCTGCTTTTCTGAAGTCCAGGGTCTGTATTCTACTGCTCTCCTTTCTTCCTTGTGTCAGGATCCTGAACTCGACCATCTCATGGTCACTGCCTCCCAGGTTCCCATTCACTATTGCTTCCTCTACTATTTCTTCCCTGTTTGTGAGCAGCAGGTCAAGAAGAGCTTTTCCCCTAGTTGGTTCCCCCAGCACTTGCACCAGGAAATTGTCCCCTACACTTTCCAAAAATTTCCTGGATGGTCTGTGCACCGCTGTGTTACTCTCCCAGCAGATATCGGGGTGATTAAAGTCACTCATGAGAACCAGGGCCTGTGATCTAGTAACTTCTGTTAGTTGCCTGAAGAAAGCCTCGTCCACCTGATCCCCCTGGTCTGGTGGTCTGTAGCAGACTCCCACCACGACATTACCCTTGTTGCTCACACTTCTAAATTTAATCCAGAGACTCTCAGGTTTTTCTTCAGTTTCATACTGGAGCTCTGAGCAGTCATACTGCTCTCTTACATACAACGCAACTCCCCCACCTTTTCTGCTCTGCCTATCCTTCCTGAACAGTTTATATCCATCCATGACAGTACTCCAATCATGTGAGTTATCCCACCAAGTCTCTGTTATTCCAATTACATCATAATTCCTTGACTGTGCCAGGACTTCCAGTTCTCCCTGCTTGTTTCCCAGGATTCTTGCATTTGGGTATAGGCACTTAAGATAACTCACTGATCGTCCTGCTGTCCCAGTATGGGGCAGGAGCCCTCCCCTCTTGCACTCACCTACTTGTGCTTCCTCCTGGTATCCCACTTCCCCACTTACCTCGGGGCTTTGGTCTCCTTCCCCTAGTGAACCTAGTTTAAAGCCCTCCTCACTAGGTTAGCCAGCCTACTTGCAAAGATGCTCTTCCCTCTCTTCGTCAGGTGGCGCCCCATCTCTGCCTAGCACTCCTTCTTCTTGGAACACCATCCCATGGTTAAAGAATCCAAACCCTTCTCTCCAACACCATCTGCGTAGCCATTCGTTGACTTCCACGATTTGACGGTCTCTACCCCGGCCTTTTCCTGCCACAGGGAGGATTGACGAGAACACCTTGCACCTCAAACTCCTTTATCCTTCTTCCCAGAGCCACATAGTCTGCAGTGGTACGCTCAAGGTCATTCTTGGCAGTATCATTGGTGCCCACGTGGAGAAGCAGGAAGGGGTAGCGATCTGAGGGCTTGATGAGTCTTGGCACTCTCTCCGTCATATCGTGAATCCAAGCCCCTGGCAAGCAGCACACCTCTCGGTTTTCCCGGTCATGGCAGCAGATAGATGACTCAGTCCCCCTGAGGAGGGAGTCCCTGACCACCACCACCCGCCTCCTTCTCTTGGGAGTGGTGGTCGTGGAACCCCCATCCCTAGGATGGTGCATCTCATGCCTTCCAATCGGTGGAGTCTCCTTCTGCTCTCTTCCCTCAGATGTGGGCAAACTATTCCGCTGGGTAGGAAAGATAGAAAATGTGGCAAAAGACCACCTTGGCTTAACCACGAGATCTTGCAAGATCTAAAAAATAAAAAGGAGTCATATAAAAAATGGAAACTAGGACAAATTACAAAGGATGAATATAGGCAAACAACACGGGAATGCAGGGGCAAGATTAGAAAGGCAAAGGCACAAAATGAGCTCAAACTTGCTACAGGAATAAAGGGAAACAAGAAAACTTTTTATCAATACATTAGAAGCAAGAGGAAGACCAAGGACAGGGTAGGCCCACTACTCAGTGAGGAGGGAGAAACAGTAACAGGAAACTTGGAAATGGCAGAGATGCTTAATGACTTCTTTGTTTCGGTCTTCACCGAGAAGTCTGAAGGAATGCCTAACATAGTGAATGCTAATGGGAAGGGGGAAGGTTTAGAAGATAAAATAAAAAAAGAACAAGTTAAAAATCACTTAGATAAGTTAAATGCCTGCAAGTCACCAGGACCTGATGAAATGCATCCTAGAATACTCAAGGAGCTAATAGAGGAGGTATCTGAGCCTCTAGCTATTATCTTTGGTAAATCATGGGAGACAGGAGAGATTCCAGAAGACTGGAAAAGGGCAAATATAGTGCCCATCTATAAAAAGGGAAATAAAAACAACCCAGGAAACTACAGACCAGTTAGTTTAACTTCTGTGCCAGGGAAAATAATGGAGCAAGTAATTAAGGAAATCATCTGCAAACACTTGGAAGGTGGTAAGGTGATAGGGAATAGCCAGCATGGATTTGTAAAGAACAAATCATGTCAAACCAATCTGATAGCTTTCTTTGATAGGATAACGAGTCTTGTGGATAAGGGAGAAGTGGTGGATGTGGTATACCTAGACTTTAGTAAGGCATTTGATACGGTCTTGCATGATATTCTTATCAATAAACTAGGGAAACACAACTTAGATGGGGCTACTATAAGGTGGGTGCACAACTGGCTGGATAACCGTACTCAGAGAGTAGTTATTAATGGTTCCCAATCCTGCTGGAAAGGTATAACGAGTGGGGTTCTGCAAGGGTCTGTTTTGGGACCGGCTCTGTTCAATATCTTCATCAATGACTTGGATATTGGCATAGAAAGTACACTTATTAAGTTTGCAGATGATACCAAACTGGGAGGGATTGCAACTGCTTTGGAGGATAGGGTCATAATTCAAAATGATCTGGACAAATTGGAGAAATGGTCAGAGGTAAACAGGATGACGTTTAATAAGGACAAATGCAAAGTGCTCCACTTAGGTAGGAACAATCAGTTTCACACATACAGAATGGGAGGAGACTATCTAGGAAGGCGTATGGCAGAAAGGGATCTAGGGGTTATAGTGGACCACAAGCTAAATATGAGTCAACAGTATGATGCTGTTGCAAAAAAAGCAAACTTGATTCTGGGCTGCATTAACAGGTGTGTTGTGAGCAAGACACGAGAAGTCATTCTTCCGCTCTACTCTACGCTGGTTAGGCCTCAACTGGAGTATTGTGTCCAGTTCTGGGCACTGCACTTCAAGAAAGATGTGGAGAAATTGGAGAGGGTCCAGAGAAGAGCAACAAGAATGATTAAGGGTCTAGAGAACATGACCTATGAAGGAAGGCTGAAGGAATTGGGTTTGTTTAGTTTGGAAAAGAGAAGACTGAGAGGGGACATGACAGCAGTCTTCAGGTATCTAAAAGGGTGTCATAAGGAGGAGGGAGAAAATGTGTTCATCTTAGCCTCTAAGGATAGAACAAGAAGCAATGGGCTTAAACTGCAGCAAGGGAGGTTTAGGTTGAACATTAGGAAAAAGTTCCTGTCAGGGTGGTTAAACACTGGAATAAACTGCCCAGGGAGGTTGTGGAATCTCCATCTCTGGAGATATTTAAGAGTAGGTTAGATAAATGTCTATCAGGGATGGTCTAGACAGTATTTGGTCCTGCCATGAGGGCAGGGGGCTGGACTCGATGACCTCTCGAGGTCCCTTCCAGCCCTAGAATCTATGAATCTATGAATCTATGTGTCATCCACTCTACTCTCTGCACTAGTACCTGTGGAGAGAACATGAAAACGGTTGCTCATCTGAATCTGCATTTCTGGTATACGGACTTTTCTGGTACTCTTTCCTCTTCTGGAGGTCACATGCCGCCAATTTTCCTCACTGGCCTTCTGTCCCCGCTGTGTAGCCTGCTCTGAATCTTCAGAACATTGTGCCCGCTGAAGCATGTCCTGACGTCTTTCCAGGAAATCCTCATTCTCTCTCATAGAACGCAGGGTTGATACTCGTTTCTCCAGACCTTGAATCTTCTCTTCCAATATGGAGATCAGCTTGCACTTTGCACTTATGTGAAAAATCTGTTCTGCCCTTTGGGATGTGACGGGGGACTTATTACTAGAATGTTTAGTTCTAGTCATGTAAGTTGTCCTTTGGAACACAGCTACATTTCTGGCATTCATATGCTTCACGTGAAAAATCAGCGTTTGAAGGGCACAATATAAAAACATATTTTTACTAATTATTCATGTTCTGAGATTCAGTGGGTGAAATCCTGGCCCTATTGAAGGCAAGGGCAAAACTCCTATTGACGTCAATGGGACCAGGATTTCACCCATAGATTTTAAGGCCAGAAACGGGTTGGGGAAGGGGGGTTGTTATGAACTGCGCTTTCCCCTAGAGCAATTCAATTAAGTTTGAGAGACCAGGTGGCTTTTAACCATGTATTGAAAACCACAATAGAAGCCAAATGAGTGATTCCAGGCTACAGTACAGCAAGTAAAGCAAGTAATCTCACTCCCTGCTGGGTTGTCTGGTGAGGCAAACCGATTACGGGCAGACGAACCTTCCTCACTGTTCAGTCTGTCACCTCGCCACACCAAGAAGTTCTTCATCCCAACCTTAAAGTTATGCATGTGCCTTGTGATGGTCCCATGCACAGCCTACCAGACAGACCCATCCACAGCTCCCCCCTACTGTGGAAAAAGAGGGAACCCAAACATGTTTTACAACATTAAACAAAACATATGCTAAGATAGCAATGAAATAAACATTAAAACAACAAGAGCAAAGGTGCCTCCCCCTCCTCCGGGTTACAGGAGCATTTAAAGGTGTGGACTGCATGGGATCGCTCCAGTTCCCCCCTCCCCCAACAGAGTTTATGTTTACTTATTTTCAGCAGAACTCCCCATTTTCAGTTGTTTATGAATTTCTGAAACTTTCATCCACCAGCCTGGGTTTTCTAGCCTCGGCCTCTGTGTGAGGGTGAATTGGGTTGGGAATTTTGAACAAAATGGTTCAGCCATTTGTGAGTGAGAAAAGAGTGTGACAAAAATACTCTTTAACCCATACTGTCTTGCTCTATATATGTATATAGAAACCTTGTTTGAACAATGCTAAGTGCTGAGATGGGTGAAATAGGGTGACCAGACAGCAAATGTGAAAAATCAGGACAGGAGGTGGGCGGTAATAGGAGCCTATATAAGACAAAGACCCCAAAATTGGGACTGTCCCTATAAAATCAGTACATCTGGTCACCCTAGGGTGAAAGTTGTCAGAGAAATTGCCCTCATCGGACAGGAGTGCCTTTGAATGTTACAGTGAAAATTTGTTTTGCTTGGAGCCTTTGAAAAACCACGTTGTGCATGCGTTGTAGTTTTTCACAAACTGCCTCGTTCAGGACCTGGTCAAAAGCCCATTGACGTCAATTCAAGTCTTGCTATTGACTTCAGTCATCTCTGGATCAGGACCTCATTGCACAGTAAATTGCACATGCAATGGGGCAGAGTTCAAAAAGGAACTCCAATTTTTGTTTGTTTGTAGATGGCATTTTTTTCTGAAGCTCTAGCACTGTCTTATCAATGTTATACTGTTCATAGATATATGTCTGCTGGAATAGAGGCCAGGGTATATTCACTGTTACTGCATAAGCTGCAAGAAGGTCATAGACTAATGTTCCATATACTGAAAGAATTCCCTGGATTCCCCACAGCAATGAGTACAGAATTTAAATTAGGAGCAATGGCAGAGTTCCCAAATGCTGGTATATCAGGCTGTGGTTTTCATTTTCATCAGTCAGTTCAGTTTTGTATTCAGTGTTTTGAATTGCAATGGAAATCTGCAAGTGATGACCTTAAATAATACGTGAGTCTGGTTTTGGGCTTTTGTTCCGTACATTGTTATGGTTGAGTCATTTACAGTAGCTAAGGCAAATGTCATTTCTTACCAAAGGCTGAGTAGGTTGCACAATATTCTAAGGCCATTAGCCTAAATGATGTCAGAATGGTAAGTGACCAGTAAAGGTTCCCTTAAAAATCTGAAACACATACAGGATGTGAATGTCTTTAATTGAGTTCCAAGAACCCACAATGCTGTGGGAACCTGGCATTAAAATACACAGGCTGAACTTTGTATGCAACTTCCCCCTATTTGGGAATTTGTTAAGGGGCTGAAAAGCACACTGTGATTTCAGGATCCAGTGAGACTATAGCTAATTGCTGGCTTGGTCCCCTCTCTACACAGTACAGCACATTAAAGGCCCATGATCAAAGAATTGCAGGTGTTACTATGGACAATGAGAATGCAAGTACAGTGATTGCTTTCAGGATATACTACACAGTGTTTCATTTAGCTGTATGTTATTTTGGTCCATGACTGGGTTTTGTTGGTGTTGCTCAGTGTTTTTGAATGAAGTGGCTAATAGATACATTTCTGAAGGAGAAACAAAATGGCTTTTGGCTTCTCTGTCTCATCTTTATTAATTATTATTATTTATTATTAATTTATATTTTGATCATCCAAAAGTGATGTAGGAACCTCATAACACAAATAAAGTCATGGTCTGTGTACTGACACGCATACAAGCTAAACGTTGCCTGTATTTGTAGCTACATACCCTTGTGATACCCTTTTTGGGGATGAAATCTGTGCTCATGGGGTGTGATGAGATCCCATCCTGTGAAATGTATGTAATGAGATCTTTTATGAAAAGACCTGGCTGATGGAATGGCCTCAATGACACAACATGGAACCCTCCTGGCAAGACTAGAGAGAGCTTAATTAAGCTCAATGGTGAATTTGAGAGAGAGAGAGAGAGAGTGTATGTGTGTAATTAAGGCAAGTAAAAGAAATATTTTTAATTATACTCTGCCATTCCTAACACTCCTCAAGCAAACCCTCTCGCAAGTGGCATGTAGAACTGATAGTTCACAACAGACACACAAACAGCTGACCAGATGTGTGGGTTTGGCAGTTGAGCAAATATGGGCTTGGGGGGTCTGCTTGTTAGCTATAGAAACTTTATTATTATTATTATTATTATTATTATTTTAGCAGGGTTGAAGCAACAGTTATTGTGGGGATTTGTAACCAAATTGTTTGGGGTGCATTTTGGATGACAGATATGATAACACCTAGCACAAATTCTTGGTAATCTTGTTGGCACTGCAACCAGAGAAGGTCAAAAACTGGGACAAGACTCAGACAAAAGTGATGGAAGCAGGGCCGGTGCAACCACCAGGCAAACTAGGCAGTCGCCTAGGGTGCCATGTGGTTGGGGGCGCCAAGCCCCAGCTATGGAGGAGCCGGCATGGCGCGGGGGGGCAACATCCCTGCAAAGGCGGCAGTGCCGCTAGCAGGGAGCAGCCGCGCCCCCTGCCCCTCCTGCCCAGGCTGCAGCCCGGCGCCTCCCCCCCACCCCCCGGGGCTCCTGCAGGCTGCAGCAGATGCATGCGGGCGCCAGCCCCCGTGTGCCCCCCAGCTTCCCCCTCGCCGCGCTTGGGCTCTGCGGCTCCCGGGACGGGCAGCGGCGGCGGCTCACACTCGCGGGAGCCGCAGAGCCCGAGCACAGCGAGGAGGGAGCTGGGGGATGCACGGGGGCTGCTGCCCGCATGCATCCGCTGCAGGAGCCCCGGGGGTGGGGGAGGGCATCGGGCTGAAGCCCCTCACCGCGCTCGAGTTCTGCGGCTCCCGGGAGTGTGAGCCGCTGCTGCCCCTCCCGCTGCCTCAGCACTCTGCGGGGGAGGGGCTGTGCGCATGGCAGCCCGGCAGCGTGTTGCCTCCATGTGGAGCCAGTGGCTCCAGTGGCCTGAGCATGGTAAGGGGAGTCCCAGAGGGGCAGTCAGGGATCGGGGGGGTTGGAAGGGTCGGTAGCTCTGGGGGGGGCTGTCAGGGGGTGGGGGTGTAGAGAGGGATCGGAGCAGTCAAGGGACAGGGATCAGGGGGGGTTGGAAGGTTCCGGAGTTCTGGGGGGGGGCTGTCAGGGGGCAGGGGTGTGGAGAGGGGTTGGGGTAGTCAAAGGACAGGGAGAAGGGGGGGTTAGATGGGTCAGGAGTTCTTGGGGGGGCTGTCAGGGGGCGGGGGTGTGTGGAGAGGGTTCGGAGCAGTCAGGGGACAGGAAGCAGGGGGAGGGTTGGATGGGTCGGGAGTTCTGTGGGTCAGGGGTGTGGAGAGGGGTTGGGGCAGTCAAGGGACAAGGAACAGGGAGGCTTAGGTAGGGGGTTGGGTCCTGGGGGGCAGTTAGGGGCAGGGATCCTAGGAGGGGGCAGTCAGGGGACAAGGAGCAGGTGGGGTTGGGAGTTCTGAGGGGGGCAGTCAGGGGGTGGGACGTGGAGGGGGGGAACCTGGTCTGGGGAGCAGCCCCTGGGCAGGCTAGCCCCTGGGGTCTATAAAGGCTTACTGGGATTTTCCCCTCAATGAACTGACATGCGGCGGGGTGGGAGCGCAAGGTGGAATTTTTGCCTGGGGTGCAAAATATCCTTGCACTGGCCCTGGATGGAAGAACAGGTTAAAATGGGGCAAAAAGACTGATAATAACAGAAATGAAAAATGACACTTTGCACCTTGGGATGGTGCTTGTCAACCAAGAATCTTAATGTGCTTTCTAAAATAATTTAACAAAATAAGCTGAGAACCCTTGCAAGGTCAGGAATGTATTACTATATCCTTTTGATAGATGAGACTTAGACTTTAAGTGACTTGCCCAAAGCATCACAGTGTGTCAGTGGTTCAGCCAATAGGAAAAGCCAAAAGTCCTGAAAACTGCTACTCTTACTACAAGTTGACACTGTAGTATCAAGACACAAACCCCAACTTCCTTCTTCTTGAAGAACATGTGGCAAAAGGCCCTATCCTGGAAATACAGCCGTTGACGAAGTAATGAATGAACATAGTGTGTTTTACAAATTCTTTGACACATCTGCTTTCACTGATGTCATAATGTGTTTGTTGTTAGTATTGTTATTTAGTATTTCTAGCAGAAGCCAAACATCTACTAGGTGCTTCCCAAAACAGACGACATAATGCCAGCTTTGAGAACTTACTAGCTAAATTAGACATGACATAATGAGGGGGTGAGAAAAACAAGGGGACCAGGCTAGGTGCAGACAGTTTTCTGCAAGGTTAGCTTATTGAAACAATTCTACAGTTCCTTGACTAATGGAGAGCTAATTAAAACTGGATAGGACAAAACGCTACAAAATATACTATTGGGAACAATCGTTTTTAACCAAATTCTTCCCTGATGAAACACCATTGACTTCAATGGGATTACTCCGGGGATGAATTTGGCCTGATAACCTAATAAGTCTTTTCTGTCTTTCATTTCTATGGTCTTATTGTAAGACGCAGAGCAAGAAACTTCACGCCTGATTTTTAGAAATTCTGAGCAACCAAAACTCCTATTGAGATCAATGGGAACTGCACGTACTCAGTACCTCTGAAAATCAAGCCCAGATTAATTTGTAAATGTTTTATTGTGAGGCTGGCTTCTGGAGAAGACAACCACGTGTAGAGAGACTCTATATTCAGATCCTAAGCTTTTGTGGGGGCAAGGGACTCTCTCTTACTATGTGTGTTTACAGTGCCCGGCACAGATCTCTGCAGAGGCAGTTGGATGCTAATGTAACCAAATTATTTGACAACAGTAATAAATTCATAGGGTCTGCATTCATGGGGTCGTGGAGAATGTTTATTTACCCAGGACAGTTGCATTCACAGGCAGCATGTAGAGGACATGGGGTTTTTAATCCAATGTCCAGCTGATTTTTCATGTCCATGGTTTCCTCCTGATCTGCACTGTAAGATATTTCAAGTCCACCATGTTCATTGTGTTTGTGAACATATCAATTTTGCTTTTTTATTAATCCATAAAAGCCATGTTTGGAGACAGTCTAATATAAAAATTAATGCATCTTAGTCATACACTCAGAAGCAGATTAAGATTTATTGAGGCACTGGGCACAAAGAACATTTGGGCCCACCACCCAACCCCCACACAGGGCCCCACACCCTACTCCTCTCCTTTTCCCAGGCCCCGCCCCCTGACCTGGCCAGAAGTTGGCTATGATAAGAGTTGCACAAGAATGGGTGGGGGGGGGGGGGGTGTGAGTGGCAGGGCTCAGTCCAGCCCTGTGCTGGGGAGGAGTGGGACTTGGGCCAGCTCCACACCAGCGGAGGAGGGAGAGAGGGTCTTGGGCTGGCTCTGTGCAGGAGGCAGGTGTAGAGGAAGGGAGATGGGGAGAGAGGGGCTCTGGCAAGTGGTTGGGCCAGCTTTGTGAGTGTGTGGGGGACGGAATATGCTCACCACCATAGCTGGACTTGGGCTTCTTTCTGGCCTGGCCAGGGAGCGGGGCCTCAGGGGGAAGGGGAGGAGTAGGACAGAGGAGCCCCGAGTGCGGGGAGAGGAGGAGCAGGAGGCAGGGCCAGAGTTCCGGCGCTGCTGCCAGGGGCCCCCAAATTGGCCAGGGCCCCGTCGGCCCATGCAGTAATCCGCCACTGCACACACCATAGCATGGAACAAGCAACTCTTCCATTCACTTACTGAAGTACCACAGATGCATGTGTTTCTAATAACATCCCTCCCTGCCCTATAGACTTTACTCTGTGAGCTGTAAGGTGACATCTTGTAAGGTGAACAGGACCAAAGTTTAAAACCACTAGAAGGTTGTTTATAAAGCCCCAGAGTAAATACAGAACAGGCTCATTGAATGTTTTCCCTCTTTACTTCTCTGGTGTCATAAAGTCTGCTGTCCTTTGGCTCCCCATTCCATGGAAGATGTGCATCATATAGATAGTGATATCATATTTCTCTCTATTGCTCTCAACTTCTTGGCTTTTTATAAAAACCAGCTGTTTAACAAGTTGTGCTCTGGTTTTATGTTGAAGGCTATTACTTCGAGGGAAAAGCTTACCACTTTATCTCTGGTGCTTTAAAAAAAGATCTGTTTGATTAATCAAGCGTCAGTTTTCAAAAGGCCAGCTCACAGAGTCCCTAAAGAATCTGTAATGCAATGGGGAAGAAATAAAAGAGACTGGTTGGATTTAAAAAGAAATACAGTTGGGGAAAACACAATATACAGTATTTTTGGTGTGAATTTTTCCCAAACGATTGCTTGAGCCTTACAGTTCACATCTAATGATAAGTACAATGATGCTGGGCAGTCTGCCAGTGTCTGTTATTGTAGCAGTGTGTGAACCAGTTCCCCAACAGAGAAAGAGAGAGACTTCCCTTTTCCCTTCATAGGTATCCCACACTCCTCTCCCTCCGGTCCTTTAAGACCCTCTTTGATTCTTCCTCACTTCCAGGAAGTGTGCTGGACGCTGGAAACATGGTGCTTTGGTGTCATGTTTTGCATTAGGACTGACACAGGACTACATCATCTAACTACTCCAGATACTGCTTGATGTGTACCTCTTAATTTTAATTGTGATACATTTGTTCAAGTTGAGTAGTACCTTATGCCGCAAATAATCCTGCTTGTGGAATCAGGTGCTATGCTATATGAGTGCAGGGATCACAATTGGGCCCTGAATGTATATGAAAATAGAGTAATAAGGAGGGACTGAAACATCTTCTGTTAATTTCTCCATATTCTACTGGGACGTTCTTCTGAGAACATTTTAAAATGCAAATCAGTGAATGGGACACTAAATTGTTTTTATTTCCCCTTCACTTTGATACATTGCCTTGAACCCTGAAACTACAGGAATCTCTGACACACTTTAAAAGAAGTATGCTGGCGCCCAAATGTGATAAGACGCCAATAAAAATGAGTTGGGTGGTATAACAGCCAGAGTGGAAGAATTTTTAGCTAAATAGATACCATCTGTCCCTCAATGTGAACATGTTCCCATTCTGCCCTGGACTGACCGCTATGAGCTGATGCTATTGTGGTTCAGTCCATGTGTGTCCTGGCTGGAGTTCCCAGGACCTGGAGTGATCATTTACGTTGCGCGGACTTTATGAGAAAAAAATGTTAGTGGTTGGGATTTTGTTTTGGCAGACTAAGATCTGTAATCAAAATAACATTTTATCCTAATAAAGAAAAATGCTGGGCTTCAGCTCAGAGTTTAACATTCATATTAGACTGCATTAAACATTTCATCACGGCCGTAAGAGAAAAGAAGAATTCTGGAGTGCTATACGTTGGTATATGAGCACTTTCAAGTTAATAATTAATAGGGAAAATATTCATCCAGGGCCACGGTCAGTTCGCACAGATCATGGTTTTTGCTTTTGTTTTTTAACTACCTTGCATTTACTTTGTTCAAGAAATAACAGATCTAAACACTGGGATGGGGGCAGACATCACAGTAGAAATACAGGAGTACTACAAATGTACATAGTGATATGGCAAAGCAAATAAATAAAGGAGAGCTGAAATCAAAGGAGGCTGGCTGGTCTGAGAATGACTGAGCAAACTTTGGATGATGTCGAGAAGCGAGCATGTAGCATTGGAAGACAATGCACAGTTTACCATTTAGGGCCAAGTCCTGTGCAGTTTATCCAGTAGGACCCAATCACAGTAGAAATGCCATGATTCTCCTACACAGAGTTGAACCAGCTCTCAGTGGAGATTCTATGCAGGAGCTTGTAAAATATAAGCCTAGTTTAGTGTCGCTTTAAATAGCTTGTGAGTGCAACCAGCAGGCTCATGAACTATTTAAAGGGATACTACTCTATTTGCTTACACTATAGGGCTCTCTATATAACTAACCTGAGCAGAATAGAAGAGAGCTCAGTGGTGACAAAACTGGGGGTGAGTGGGTGTGTTGAGTCCACGATCAGTCCAACAGAATTAAAAACCTTTGTACTGGATGAACGACATGTCCTTCTCCCCGCTTCTTTCTGGGAGCAGCCCTGTTGCACAACAGCTGCTTCATGCCAGGGCTGTGATTGCTGTCCATTTGCTTGTGCAGCGCTCTGACTTCCAGGGAAGCAACCTAGGTCTAGATTTGGAATTGGACTACATGGCTGTAGAAAGGCATCAGAGCCCCTCTTGCGCCCCCTACCGGAAATATTTGCTCCAGGCATGCAAGCCTAAAGGCCCTATGTGCGTGGCAGTGCAGCTAAACCAGTGACAGGCATGTTGTAATACACTGAAGAAATGGGACTCTTGAGCCACCATGTCTTCCAGTGCTACTCCTAAGCAGCACCTCTTGCTGAGGCTTGTACCTAAAGTCAAAATCTAGCTCTTACAGAAGAGGCAATAACATCACATACATGTTGTGACTGAGCGGTATCAGGCTGTACAAGTCTGTCTCAACTGGTGACCTTCACGTGACAGTGTACAGATTTTGAAGAATGTGACTTGCATTCTGAATGCGTAGCTGTCACTGCCTATAGATGGCAAAGAGACCACAGCAGCTTATTGTACTACTGGACACCCTCCACAAGTGACTAACACTGCAGTAAGCAGTAGTGTAACATTGACAGACCCCAGGAGCCTCTACTGCATTAGCTAAAAGCCAACTTGCTGTTAAATAAGGCTGTGGCGCAGACTCAACCTCTCTTTCTTTAAGGGGTCTTGGTGCCACTAGATGGGACAGAACACCACACCCAGAAGGTGTGGGGGTTACAGTAGCACTTGTCAGAACAAGGAGTTTGCTAAAGAGAGTGGCCAGGCTAAAGGAAACTGGTACTCCCAGCTTGTCTCTAAGGGGGCAGGGACTTTGAGTGAGGATCTGAAGATGCTTAGTGGGTCACATGACGGAGGGGACTGAAACCTTATTTAAGCACAAGACATGGTTTTAGCTCCTGCTCTGTTTCAAGGACCAACAGGAGGCTTACTGGTGACAAAGGCTAGGAGGGGCCTACCTGCCTGACACACAGACTGGGCCCATGGACTCACAAGAAGGTGCAAGCATACACCAGGCCAGGAGAACAACTTGGTTTCTGTTGTTTCACCTTAAGAGCTGTAATTCTTGTATGCAACGACATTGGAAGTCACTGTGAGTTCAGACATTTCTGTGCAAAGCCTGTGTTCCGTACTTGACCTTCATGTGGTTGCTGAAGCATTCCAGAGCACCCCTGGAGGTGGAATTCTTGGGGCACATACCTAAGTGACTGGGGAGGCTGAGATTGGTTTCAGGGCCTAGGCCAGTTGGACTGCAGAGACCTACAGACCAAGAAAGAGGGCCAAACAGGAGGTCTGTACTGGAGTGTGCTTTAAAGGCCACAGTTAGACACTGACTAATGCCACCCAGAGCCAGCTGGCTAGGAAGAACATGGGATCCACAGGTGGGTCCAATTACAACAGACTTGTGCCCATCCACGAGGGGGACTCAGCCAGGTCTGTAACACATGTAAAAGCTGTCAGATTACAATGTGACCCGACACTCATTAGGTCATAAATCTCTCTCGCGCTCTGATAGCATGACTACTTAAGTATCTAGCCACAGTGGAACAGTCATGGGGCCAGACAGAGGGAGAGTGAGAGAAAGAGAATGACTGTTATAGCCCAGTGCTGAGGGCACTCACCTCAAAGGTGGGAGCCCCTGGGTCTAGTCCCCCTGCTCCAATGACGCCTTCATTATTTATCCAGAGTGGAATGGCTTCAAATGTAGCCATTGAGGGAGGCCTGCATCAGACTATCCCATAGCTCAGGGGTAAGACCCCCTCCTGAGAGGTAGGAGAAACCTGTTCAGATCCTCTCTTCCCCTCAGGCAGGGAGGGGGAAATTGAACTGGGGTCTTCCACATCCCAGGTGAGTGCTCTAATCACTGGGCTAAAAGTTATAAGGTGAGTGGTGTTCCCTCATCTGGTGGCCAGATTTTGAATGGGTGATCAACCTCTGAGCAAGCCTGCTGGACCAGCCCCACCCATGATTTAGGTAGCTGAATGCCTATCTTCTCCTGGTTTGTGAATCGGTCTGGGGTTTAGTTGGGAGGTAGGAATCCAGAGGTCTAGATTGAGGCAGCTGTGCACATGCTCAGAGGCAGAAACTTAGGTGCCTAGAGAAATTTTACTCTGACCACTTGGGTGCTGAGTGAGTTTAGGTGCCTACAGGGGTTAGGTAGGTGTTTTGAGCATCACAGTGGAACCAAAACTGAGACTCATGCACCTAAAAAAGGGACCTTTAGGTGCCTAGTTAACTCTTTTTGCATATCCAGGCCTAAGTCCTTATACCTTGGCACAGAAATTACTGTAATAGTCGGGCGGGAGGGGCAACAGTTGCGTACTTCACAGGTTAGAAGTTCCCGCCCTAGGAATAGTAGCACCAGTCACATCTAGTGCACAAGGTAAGCTGAAAGGGCCTGATCTTGCAGCTCTAATTTTGAACTGAAGTCAATAGGGACTTTGCATGTAAAGGTTAGAGGAAGCATATTCATTTGTACTTGTTTTGGCTGAGGTTGGTTTATGATCCTTTTCTTCTGCTATTTGAGATGTTACGCTTTATTATATGCACACGAAGATGTACAGGATGTTGTTATTTTCAGGCTAATATTTGTCAAGCCAACTTTTGACTGAAGTTTAGCAGCACAACCTAACTCTCTTGTTACAAAAACAAAACAAAAAAGCTTGTCTCTCTCTCACACCACTAGAAGTTGGTCCAATAACAGCTATTACCTCATCATCTTGTCTCTCTAACAAAAAACCCTAAAAGTCGGAGCCTGCTGAGATGTCATCCAGTTAGCTGTTCATCTAAGGGTACGTCTATACTACAGAATTAGGTCGAATTTATAGAAGTCGATATTTTAAAACCCGAATTTATGGAATCGATTGTGTGTGTCCCCACTAAAGAGCATTAAGACCATGAGGTCGATTGTGTCCACAGTAGCGGGGCTAGCATCGACTTTCGGAGCATTGCATTGCGGGTAGCTATCCCACAGTTCCCGCAGTCTCCGCCGCCCATTGGAATTCGGGGTTGCGATCCCAAAGCCTGATGGGGCAGAAAACATTGTTGCTGGTGGTTCTGGGTACATGTCGTCAAGCCATCAAACGTCCCTCCCTCCCTCCGTGAAAGCAATATTTTTCACGCCTTTTTTCCGGGGTTTCCGTGTTTGCTACGGAAGCCTGCTCAGCTCACAATTACCGTACATCTCCAGCGTACGCCTGGACATTAGGTCTAGTGGGGATTCAGTCACGCTATAATACGGGCAGAGGGATAGCTCAGCGTTCTGAGCGTTGGCCCGCTAAACCTGGGGTTGCGAGTTCAATCCTTGAGGGGGCCATTCCACCTGAGGCTGGTAGTCGTGGGACTACACAGCAGAAGCTCCTTGCCTTTTAGCTGCAGATGGTGCAATATGCCATAAATGGTCATGGTCGCGGGACCATACAGCAGAAGCTCCTTGCCTTCTAGCTGCAGATCGTACAATATGCTTGAAATTCGTGTGCTCGTGGCCTATGGTGTGGCTAGCCGGGGGCGCTTGGACATAAATGGGAGTGACCAGAGTGACTCTGGTCATTCTCTTTTTTACGTTTTGTTTAAGGGAGATTCAGTACTGCCTGGAACACGGGTGGAGGGATAGCTCAGCGGTCTGAGCGTTGGCCCGCTAAACCCGGGGTTGCGAGTTCAATCTTTGAGGGGGCCAGGAGATGATGATGGATATCAAGCATATTGTACCATCTGCTGCTAGAAGGGAAGGCGCCTAACCCTTGCTCACCGCATATTGTACCATCTGCTGCTAGAAGGGAAGGCGCCTAACCCTTGCTCACCACATATTGTACCATCTGCTGCTAGAAGGAAATGAGCCTAACCCTTGCTCCCCCCTCCCTCCATGAAAGCAACTGAGGGGGGAGCAAAAAATCCTTTCGCGCCTTTTTTCATGTGGGCGCCATATTGCTGACACCATTGTTATCCACCCGCCGCTTCTGCTCCCACTCTACTGTCCTGCAAACAGCATACCAGGGAAAGCATGGAGCACGATCAGATCACCGCGGCTGTTATCGCCGTTATGAACACCACGCGCATTGTCCAGGAGTATATGGAGAATGAGAACCAGGAGCTGCTAGAGCTACAGCAGGCGAGGAGGCGACAGCAGCACCCTGAGGACAGTGATGAGGACATGGACACAGACCTCTCTCAAAAAAGGCCCCCCCGCAAGGTGGACATCATGGTGTTAATGGGGCTTGTTGATACAGTGGAACGCCGATTCTGGGTCCGGGAAACAAGCACAGACTGGTGGGACCACATAGTGCTGCAGGTCTGGGATGAATCCCAGTGGCTGCGAAACTTTCGCATGCGTAAGGGCACTTTCATGGAACTTTGTGAGTTGCTTTCCCCTGCCCTGAAGTGCAAGAACACCAAGATGAGAGCAGCCCTCACAGTACAGAAGCGACTGGCGATAGCCCTGTGGAAGCTTGCAACGCCAGACAGCTACCGGTCAGTCGCGAATCAATTCGGAGTGGGAAAATCTACAGTGGGGGCTGTTGTGATGGAAGTAGCCAGGGCGATCACCAAGCTGCTGGTACCAAGGGTTGTGAGTCTGGGAAATGTGCAGCTCATACTGGATGGCTTTGCAGCAATGGGGTTCCCGAACTGTGGTGGGGCGATAGACTGAACCCATATCCCTATCTTGGCACCGGACCACCAAACCAGCGAGTACATAAACCGAAAGGGTTACTTTTCAATAGTGCTGCAAGCACTGGTGGATCATAAGGGACGTTTCACCAACATCAACGTGGGATGGCCGGGAAAGGTACATGACGCTCGCATCTTCAGGAACTCTGGTCTGTTTCGGCTGCTGCAGCAAGGGACTTTCTTCCCAGACCAGAAAATAACAGTTGGGGATGTTGAGATGCCTATAGTTATCCTTGGGGACCCAGCCTACCCCTTAATGCCATGGCTCATGAAGCCATACACAGGTAGCCTGGACAGTAGTCAGGACCTTTTCAACTATAGGCTGAGCAAGTGCAGAATGGTGGTGGAATGTGCATTTGGGCATTTAAAAGCTCGCTGGCGAAGTTTATTGACTAGGTTAGATCTCAGCGAAAACAATATTCCCATTATTATTACTGCTTGCTGTGCGCGCCACAATATCTGTGAGAGTAAGGGGGAGACGTTTATGGCGGGGTGGGAGGTTGAGGCAATCGCCTGGCCACTGGTTATGCGCAGCCAGACACCAGGGCTATTACAAGAGTACAGCAGGGTGCGTTGCGCATCAGGGAAGCTTTGAAAACCAGTTTCATGAATGGCCAGGATGCTGTGTGAAAGTCCTATTTTTCCCCAGTAATGAAAAGCCCCGCCCCTTCATTCACTCTACTTCCCTTTACCCAAACCACCCTGCCCTCCCCCCCTCGATCACCACTCGCAGAGGAAATAAAGTCATTGTTGCTTAAAAATCATGCATTCTTTATTAATTCGTAAAACAAAGAGGGGGAATTATGGGGGTAACTGCCACAGTCTCCCGGGATAGCTGGTGGAGGAAGGGAAGCACCAGGATGGGTGGTGGAGGAGGGGATGAGGGAAGGACAAGGACACACAGCACTTTAAAACTTATTGAATGCCAGCCCTTTCTTGCTTGGACTGTTCTCTTGGCTTGAGTGGTTGGGTGCACGGAGGCCGCCCAAACGCGTTCTTGGGCGTCTCGAGGATGAGGTTATGGGACTCGGGAAGGAGGGCTGTTGGTTACACAGGGGCTGTAGCGGCGGTCTGGGCTCAGGCGGCCTTTCCTGAACCCTACGCCTTTCCTCAGCCATAAGCCGGAGGATTTCCGTTTGATCCTCCAGTAGCCTCAGAATTGCATCCTGCCTTCTCTCTGCATGCTGACGCCACCTACTCTCTTCATCACGCCACCTGTCCGCGCGATCAAAATCTGCCTTCCTGGACTCCGACAGTGTCTGCCTCCACGCATTCTGCTGGGCAGCTTCAGTGTGGGAGGATTCCATGAGTTCTGAGAACATATCGTCTCGATTCCTTTTTTTTTTACTTCTAATCTTCGTTAGCCTCTGGGACGGTGATGAAAGGGGTGGCGTTGAAACATTTGCAGCTGCGGGAGGAAACAAACGGGAGAGGAGTAGTTTAAAAGACACATATTAGAGAACAATGCTCCAAACATTACATATGACATGTGCATTTGGTCCAAGGTTACACTTTGCCTGTTATATTGAGGGTCTGCCGGTTTGGTGTGAGAGATCACACAAGCAGGTCCGGCGGGCAACAGAATTCGGCTTGCACGCAGCCATGGTAAGCCACAGTCTATAGGCTTCTTTAACCTTCATAACATGTGGGAATGTTTTCAAACAGCAACCCCCTCATTTCCCATAACAAACAGCCTTTGGGCTGGCAATTTACAACTGATTGGCAATTGAAAAGGGAGGGGCGGCGGTTTTCAGGTTAACGTGCAGCGCGAACCTAATTGACACCCCCCACACACACAGACACACATCCAAGATGTTCGCTATTCCCCCTCCCCCCACCGCGTGGGTCACAGTGGGGAAGATTTCCGTTCAGCCACAGGCAAACAGCCCAGCAGGGATGGAGCCCCTCTGAATACCCCCTTAATAAAATTCCCCTATTTCAACCAGGTGACCATGAATGATATCACTCTTCTGAGGATAACACAGACAGATAAAGAACGGATGTTGCTTGAATGCCAGCAAACACTGGGACCATACGCCGCCATGCTTTGCAAAGCAATGATTCCAGACTACATGCTACTGGCCTGGCGTGGTAGAGTGTGTTACCACGGAGCACAGGATAAGGCTGTCCTCCCCAGAAACCTTTTGCAGAGGCTTTGGGAGTACATCCAGGAGAGCTTTCTGGAGATGTCCCCGGAGGATTTCTGCTCCATCCCCGAACATGTTAACAGAGTTTTCCAGTAGCTGTAGCTGTACTGGCCGCGAATTAATCATTAAACACGCTTGCTTATAAAACATGTATTAATTAACAGAGGTACACTCACCAGAGGTCCCTTCTCCTGCATTGAGCACGCCTTGGGTGGGTTCGTAGGGTGCTGGCTCCAGGGTGACAAAGAGTTCCTGGCTGTCGGGAAAAAGGGCTTCTCCGCTTCCTTGCTGTGTCTGGGCGCTATTTTCAGCATCATTATCATCATCATGCTCCTCTGTGGTTTCTGATGATCCACATACGGAGTCATACCACATGGGTGGGTCAGTGCTGGCTGCACCTCCTAGAATGGCATGCAGCTCATCACAGAAGCGGCATGTCTGGGGCTCTGACCCAGAGCGGCTGTTTGCATCTCTGGCTTTTTGGTAGGCTTGCCTGAGCTCCTTAATTTTCACGCGGCACTGTTGCGCGTCCCTGTTGTAGCCTCTGTCCTGCATGCCCTTGGAGATTTTGGCATATGTATTGGCGTTTCTTCTTTTGGACCGTAGCTCTGCTAGCACGGTTTCGTCTCCCCATACAGCGATCAGATCGCGTACCTCACGCTCGGTCCATGCTGGAGCTCGTCTTCGGTTCTGGGACTCCATCATGGTCACCTCTGCTGATGAGATCTGCGCTCACCTGCAGCTCACCACGCTGGCCAAACAGGAAATGAAATTCAAAAGTTCGCGGGGCTTTTCCTGTCTACCTGGGCGGAGCATTGGAGCTCAGACTGCTGTCCAGAGCGGTCAAATGTTGCACTGTGGGATAGATCCAGGAGGCCAATACCGTCGAATTGCGTCCTCACTAAGCCTACATCGATTCGGCAATATCGCTTTAAGCGCTAATCCCCTCGTTGGGGGTGGAGTGGCGAGATCGATTTTAAGAGCCCTAGAGGTCGATGTTAAGGGCTTCGTCGTGTGGACGGGTGCACGGATCAATCGAAATAACGCTAATAAATTCGACCTAAACTCGTAGTGTAGACCAGGGCTAAGAAACTGTTAAAATATCCCCAAACACTGAATAGCTGGCTAAGGAGTAAAATCCAGTTCTAGTATGTGACATTTTCAGGTCTACAAGATCACCCCCTGATAAGCACATTTTCTTTCACTTGGCATTTCTGGAAGGGTACAATAAAACTTTTCTTTGACTGGTGTTTAAGTTCATCCTTTATGAGCTGTTAGGGGGCCTGATCCTAGGATCTGGTCTATTTTTATTGCATGTGCTACGCGTATCTCCTTAAAAACTAATCTCATGCCTTAGCCACGAAGATAAATAATGAGAAAACATCTGTTATTTAAGCCTTGGATTGACCTATAAATCTTAATGACTAATGTGATCCCAGACGTAGAAATCATCTACAGATTACAAAATTCTTTGCTGTTGTTTTTTTTTCACTCCTGATAATTTGAGAATTGAATCCCCCCTCCCCCGCCCCACACGCACACCCTAGTTAGTTATACTGATAGGAGCTGCTGAGAGGAAGGCATAGCAACCATAATAACACAGGAGAATGATGGACTGACAGCCCTTATTAGGGGTTGACAAGCACAGAATAATGACAAAGTAGAGGACAGATAACTAACAGTTTGCCTGATTTACACTTGAGAAACTTCACATGGTGGGATGGTTACATGCCTATTTATTTCAACCTTGACTGGGGAGGGGATGTGTTTGATTAGCCCATTTAACCCTGTGCTGGGAAATCTAGCTTTCCTCTTCAATGTGTTTTAATGGGCAGCATCCTAGAGAGACAATGTTACTGTTAAGAGGCTACTCCCTTCTCCTGCCCCAAAGACTGCTGCAGCAGGGACCCAGCAAACACTGAAAGACGAATCTCCTACATCCAAAGAGGTAACAAAGCTAGATTTCAAAGCACTAAAAGAAAATAAATTAAGAAAAAGAATTTAAACATGATGCATGCATTATGTCTCACCTTCAGGCTGAAGAAAGATAAGAGAAAAACTTCTTGTATTTGACTGGGACAGTGGTGAAACTGCAAGTATCCTCTTACAACACAAGTAACTTGGTTACAAAGGTGGTTCATTTATTGCTAGTTCAGTGTTCAGTGAAAACTGAGCTGTTGTTTGATCCTGCTTTTGTTGGTGAGAGAGACAAGCTTTTGAGCTCACAGAGCTCTTCTTTACATCAGTGGTCTCAGTCCAGCTTCTCATGGACAGGCATCTGTATCACAAAAAGCCCCAGTCACTTAATTGGCCCTAGCCCTTTAAGGCAGTACCAGCAGGAAGGTCAAGGATAAAATCGAGACTCATAGACATTAAGGTAAAAAGGGACCATCCTGATCATCTAGTCTGACCTCCTGCACATTGCAGGTAACAGAACCTCACTCATCCCCTCCTGTAATAGGCCCCTAATGTCTGGCTGAGTTACTGAAGTCTTCACATCATGGTGTAAAGACTTCAGGTCACAGAGAATTTACCATTTACACTAGTTTAAACCTGCAATTGCCCCATGCTGCAGAGGAAGGTGAACCCCCCCTCCTTCCGCTCCCCCGGGTCTCTGCCAATCTGCTGTGTGAAAATTCCTTCCCAACCCCAAATATGGCGATCACCTGGCCCCTGAGCATGTGGGAAAGACCCATGAGGCAGATACCTGGGAAATAATTCTCTGTAGTAATTCAGAGTCATCCCCATGTATTGTGCTGTCTCTGTCCATTGGGGCTTTTTGGTACTGGTAGTCACATGCCATTGTACGCAGTCCCATCATGCCATTCCCCTCCATACACTTATCAAGCCCAGTCTTGAAGCCAGTTAGGTTTTTACCCCCACTGCTCCCCTTGGAAGGCTGTTCCAGAACATCACTGCTCTGATGGTTAGAAATCTTCATCTAATTTCGAGCCTAAACTTGTTAATGGCTGGTTTATAGCCATTTGCTCTCTGGCACTTAAAATAACTCCTCTCCCTCCCTGATATTTATCCCTCTGATGTATTTATACAGAGCAATTGTACAGAAATCACCTGCAGAAGGATATTAAAACATGCAGAGTAGATTGTGAACTGATCAGTGATCAAAAAGGATGAATGGGTATGATTGGCATCTGGAGCAAAACCAGTGCTGTGCTCTTTCAATTCCAGGTATAAGAGTGCCACCACTGACAGATTAAAAGTGCTCACTCTTAATCCAAAATTATACTTCCCCCAGTCAAACTGTCCACTATGTCAGCTTCAATTTGTTCAAATGTGTCACCTGCGGCAACGGATTGGACTGATTCACTTGCACACTCTCTTACAAAGTCCCTGTTTGTGTTCACTCCTTACTCTCGCTATTTGTCTTGTCAACCAGATTACTCTGGAGGCATTTCCATGCTCTTCCATGTAGCTGCACCTCAGAAATGTAACTGACTGGAAAAGAACAAAACAGCAGCAGCGTAAATATTCTGATAAACTCTACTTAAGGGAAAGCACAAGAATATCAAGTGGGGGTTAAAATAACCTCAAAATAAAAATAGGACACACACTTCTTCAGGGGACACTGTGGCCAGAATCCATGCCATGACTCAGTATGGTTGAATCCATCCAAATAAGAACCAACCCAAGCCATCCCCACTTTAATCTATTTTAAAACATAATTGTCCTCTTGGATAGAGATTTCTTTTGTCTGTCTGCTAATGCATTTCTTCTTCTTTTCTATTGTTTTGGCATTTAATGTTATCCACAGACCTAAAAACGGAATACTTTTAGTCATAAAAATATCTTTCTCCCCACAGTTTCTAGTGCAGTCATTAGTGTAGTATCCAGGCATTGCAATACAGAGCATTTAAAAGCAATGTTACAGCCAGAACAAACATTAACGGCCTACCCACCAAAAGTGTTTGGGCCTCATCAAACATCCATTGAAGTCAATGGGAATAGCTTCCATCTGAACTGTGTAGCCATTTGAACTTTGGCACATACGTGGTCCCTAGTCACAACTGTGTCTTTTGGTTGTGTGAGAACTTGTAGTTCATTATTTAATGTCTTTGTAGATAACTTTAACAACCTAATTTAAATACTATGTATTCAAAGTTTTTCATTTATACAGTAACAAGAGGTTGTTTTTTTTAAAACTAATGATCGCCCAACATCACATTGGCATTGCACATGTAACATGCATGTGTAAGCTGAATGGAAATGTTCATCAAATTGCCCAGTGCATAGAATCATAGGACTGGAAGGGACCTAGGAGAAGTCATCTAGTCCAGTCCCCTCCATTCATGGCAGGACTAAGTATTATCTAGATCATCCCTGACAGGTGTTTTCTAACCTGCTCTTAAAAATCTCCAATGATGGAGATTCCACAACCTCCCTAGGCATTTTATTCCAGTGCAACCACCCTGACAGTTAGGAATTTTTTCCTAATGTCCAACCTAAACTTCCTTGCTGCAATTTAAGCCCATTGCTTCTTGTACCATCCTCAGCAGTTAAGAACAACAATTTTTCTCCCTCCTCCTTGTAACAACCTTTTATGTACTTGAAAACTGTTATCAAGTCCCCTCTCAAGTCTTCTCTTTTCCGACTAAACAAACCTAATTCTTTCAATCTTCCCTCATAGGTCATGTTTTCTAGACCTTTAATTGTTTTTATTGCTCTTCTCTGGACCTTGTCCAGTTTGTCCACATCTTTCCCGAAATGTGGTGCCCAGAACTGGACACAATACTCCAACTGAGGCCTAATCAGTGCAGAGTAGAGTGGAAGAATTACTTCTCGTGTCTTGCTTACAACACTCCTGCTAATACATCCCAGAATGATGTTCCCTTTTTTTGCAGCAGTGTTAGACTGTTGACTTATATTTAGCTTGTGGTCCACTATGACTCCCAGATCCCTTTCCCTTACAAATTCTTCCTAGGCAGTCATTTCCCATTTTGTATGTGGGAATTTGATTGTTCCTTCCTAAGTGTCTTGCATTTGTGCTTATTGAATTTCATCCTATTTACTTCAGACCATTTCTCCAGTTTGTCCAGATCATTTTGAATTATAATCCTATCCTCCAAAGCACTTGTAACCCCTCCCATCTTGGTATCATCTGCAAACTTTATAAGTGTACTCTCTAGGCCATTATCTAAATCATTGATGAAGATATTGAACAGAACCAGACCCATAACTGATCCATGAGAAACCCCCAAACATTATGTCCTTCAAGCATAACTGTGAATCACTGGTAACTACTCTCTGGGATGGTTTTGCATAAGAAAGTTAAGTGGAATTTCACTCTTGAGGTTGAGATGCACGTGGAATATGATCTGTACAGAATTAGGCAAGGCTCCTTTGGAAGCAGTGCTCATTCTGTATACAGTGTGAAGTTGCACATTTCCAGATCCCTGATGGACCTATCACTCCAGTGAGGAATCCTGATAATGCACTGATGGAACAGTGCATGCAGTATGATATACTTATGTTTGCACAGAATGAAGAGGGTGCTCCTTAAGAACCCCGCCTACCCATCCCCAGTCCAGGGCCAGCATATAAGGTTGCTGCATAGTCCTCCTTGTTGCCCCCACGTCTCATAGTCTCTACTCCAGCTGCTGGGCTGGAATAGCGGCCACAACCTCTACATACCAGTTTTGCAACAGACCCACATAGAAGGTGGAGCTGCAGATTGGACAAAGGACAATTAAATGTAGAATTTTCTGACTTCTGAGTGCTTCTCAATGCAAACTTAACATTAATGTAATGGCATTTAAAAATGGAATTATGCATAATTGTACAGACATATAAATGTGAAAATAATTAATATTAACCAGCATGTGAAATCGCCACCAATGAAGAAAAATGCAGGGGATTAAATATATACCATATACAGGGAATGCATTGCATTAACTAAATACAAACATGCTTTACTGCTTTTGTCTTTAGGAATGAGAATGAGTGGGACAAATCCAACAAAATGTATACATCCCTGGGGAAACTCAATGAAGTTACACAAGGGATGGATTTGGCTGATTCTTCTGCTAGCAGCTACATGAAGCTCATATTAAGGATTCATTTTTAAAATAGCTGGAGATTTGCAGAGTTTGCCAAGACAAACACAACTTACTAAAAGGAGTCTCCTGATCTACTTAAATTAAAAAAGTTACATAAAAACAGTGGGTAATTGGAGTGGAATGATGCCAGAGCAGAATCGTCCATCTCATATCTCCAAAGCGCCTGGGCAGGAGCAATAAGGAATATCTTTGTTGTATACCTAAGTGGCCGAGGGCAGTCAGATAGCAAATGATTTCTTCAACCTCCTATTCTTTCCCTTGGCAAGTGGATTTCTCTAGCTAAATCTAATTTCCCAGCATTCATCCTCAGGGGGACCTGTTCCCATCGTTCTACATTTCTACTTGTATAGGTAGAGAGTGCAACATTATTGGCAGAGTTTGTAAATAGCAGCAGGTATTCTTACTGCTCCGCATCTCAAGAAGTGTTGCTTGTTCAGTTTCCCAGCAAGACCAGCAGTACTTTCCTACCAACACTTCTTGTGGGGAAAGAAGAAGATGATGAGTGGGCAAACAGGGTGCAGAACGATAGTTTGTAAAGATAGGCTCTGGGCTCAGTCACAGAAGAGGGAAGTCAATCTCCCATAAAAATAAATGTAGAAAACTACATAAAAAATTAAAGAGTTGGGGTATATGCTAAGTCAAAGTGTCTCTTCCAGAGCCAGAAGCATCTGGGTACTGAGTAAAATCACCATATGCAGCACTATAAACCAATTAGCTCTGTTCATGAGGAACCGTCTCACTTTTCTTCCAGATCAGAAGAATGAGAAAGGATGGTCCAGGGGGTAGGGAGCTAGCTGGAGACCTGGATTCAAGACCTGTTTCTCCACAGACTTCCTGTGTGACATTGGGCAAGTCACTTTGGCCCAGATTTTTCAAGATACTTTGGCATTGCTCCACTTTGGCCCTGCAAGGCTAAGTGACTCAGACAGCTAATTCCCATTTTCAAATGTGACTTAGGACCCATTGAAATCAATGAGAGTTAGAGGCCTAAATATCTTTAAGGATCTCGGTCATCGGTGCCTAAGTCTCATTGAAAGTCAATGAGATGGGGCGGGGTAGGGGAACCACTGGTTGGTTAAGGATACAAAAAGCAGCTCATAGTAGGGACCTGATTCAGTATTGCCTCTAGTAATGAATAGGGTCCTAGCAAATTCACCGTCCATTTTGGTCAATTGTTCATGGTCATAAGGTTTTTAAAATCATAAATTTAAATGATTTCAGCTATTTAAATCTGAAATTTCACAGTGTTGCAGCTGTAGAGGTCCTGACCCAAAAATCGGTTGTGAGGTGATCGCAAGGTTATTGTAGTGGGGGTTGCGATACTGCTACCTTTACTTCTGCTACCTTCAGAGCCGGGCAGCTGGAGAGCCGAGCTCTGAAGGCAGAGCCGTTGCCAGCAGCAGAGCAGAAGTAAGGATGGCATGGCATGGTATTGCCACCTTTACTTCTGTGCTGCTGCCTGCAGAGCTGGGCCTTCAGTCAGCTGCTGCCACTCTCCGGCTGCCCAGCTCTGAAGGCAGCAGTGCAGAAGTAAGGGTGGCATGGTATGGTAGTGCCACCCTCACTTCTGTGCTGCTGTTGGCGCGGTGCTGCCTTCAGAGCTGGGTGCCTGCTAACAGCTGCCGCTCTCTGGCCACCCAGCTCTGAAGGCAGCGCAGAAGAAAGGGTGGCAATACTGCAACCTCCCTAAAATAACCTTGCAAATCCCCTGCAATTCCCTTTTGGGTCAGGATCCCCAGTTTGAGAAACTCTGGTATCCCCCATGAAATCTGTATGGTACAGGGTAAAAGCACACAAAAGACCAGATGTCACAGTCCATGACGTGTTTTTCATGGCTGTGATTTGGTAGGGCCCTAGTAATGAAACAATGCACTAATAGCAGTAAACCAATTTTTTAAAAATCCTCACTAAGTTTTTCCTTGTCCCCATACAACTGATAACTATGTGTAACCATACTGTAATGTTTTTACTAAACATGCTAAAGATGACAAATTACATTTCACAATTAAAAAGAAAGCAGACAAAAGTGGTCTGATTCCTCTAGTTTAAATGGTAAGGAATAAAAGATAATATGGGTGACATAAACAGGATGTGACTAATGGCACAAACAAATTTGCTGGATGCTATTGGACTTGAAACTACAGTACATGGGAAATGTAAGGAAGTCTATGAGGTGTACATCAGGGGAAGGCCTGTGACATCAACATATTATTAGGGGGATCCCCTAGAATTATGGGAAGCAGAAAAATATCCTCTTGTCAGAGGTTCAGATTAATAATAAACACCAATGTCAATACTAGTAATACATGAGCAACTAGATATGTATATGATTCAGATTGAACATGGATACTGAGATAAATATTGGCTACTTTTTAGCACAGTACTCAGCCCACCTAAATACCTCCTAAAATCATCACCATAGGGGCTAACAGAACAATTCTTTGTTACTGTATATACAGGGGACTGCACAGTTTGATTTTATAGTGCAGCCTGTGGTAGCAGCCAACCAGCAGGAGAGCAATAAGAAATTCCTCACAGTGGATGGAGGATGAAGAACAAACAACAGATTGAAATCATTTCTTCCATAGCAATTTTCATGGTTAGTCATAAAATAAATCCATGAGAATGAATAGCTAATGCAGTTCCAGTCAATTCCATCTGATACCTTGGATATAGGTTATCTAATGTGCTGAGAAATTTGCATGCTGCAATAGGTGTATCAGTGAAGTAGGTGTAATGATATCACAAGCATTGTTCCATTTTTATAATATGGTAAAAGAAGCAATGTTGGAACAACAACATGCAATGGCTGTGTTAGTAAAACTAATTGTATGTTACAGGACACAATTATTAAAATACATACTACAGAGAGAAAAGGATTTAGGTTGGGATTTTCAAAGCTGCTTAGGGGATGTTGACAGCCAGTTGCCACTAATTTCTAATTGGAGCTGGGCATCCAAATGTTTTAGGAGGCTTATATAAAACAAGATTTTCAAAAAGTCCAAGGGTCAGATTTTCAAAGCACCAAAAAGCAACTGCCTTAATTTTCAAGGGGATTTATGCTTCTAAGTCACTTAGGTGCTTTGGAAAATTCCATCCTAAATTAAGAGAGATACCAGGCCATGCCAATGACATTAGTATAAGCATACATGAGTCAGGCAAAACACCCATTACTCGACAGGGCATTTTACTGAAGGGCTGCTGGATTTGGCACTAAATTTAGTTTACATGAATACAAATGTAGGTACCCATACTGGCTAGGCAATAAGGTTTAAGAAGACAGGGCCCATTGTTACAACATATTAAGATGCTCCTGAGAGGTGCTGAGAGCCCTCAGTTCCCACTAAAGCCTATGAGAGCTGAGGGTGCTTAGTGTCTTTGCAGAACCAGGCCCTCCGTTAAGTACTCATATAAGGGATTGGTCCTGCAAACCCTTGCACTCACAAGTAGTCCCATTGAAGACAATGGCACTGAGTCAGTGCTGCCTAGTAGATAGAGCTCTGGACTGGGACTCTGAAGGCTCTATTCCTGGTTTTGTTGGTGACTTGAGCAAGTCACTTTACCTCCCTGTGCTTCAGTTTACTCCTCTGTGAAATGGGAGTAATGATACCACATTCATTTGTAAAAGGGCTTTGAGACTTATTGATGAAAAGAACTAGATAAGAGTTGGGTATTATTATTACTCAGTTAGTAAGGGGGACTCAAAGTCATAATAAATTGTAGGACTAGGCCCTTTCTTTTATATGGCATATCTTTCACTGGCAGTAGAAATGACTGAAAACTGCAACCCTCTGTGAACCTCATTTTTTTCCAGTATTTTTTTTTTAATTTCACAGTGCATCACTTATTCCAGAGGAGGGAAAAATAATTTTGGCAGGGAATCCATTGTGATTTGCTAAAATAGCAGCTAGACAAATCTGGCTTTACAAATATCTCAGGCTTTGTTAATTATTGACAGCTTTTGTTTTTAATTTAATTTGAAACAACATGGAGAAAATGGGCAAGCATGCCCCCTGGCTCCCTGCTGGAGAACCCATCCTCAGTAAGTGGGAGCGATCCATTTCTGTGAAGAGATTTAAGCAGCTGCTGCTGCTGCAATTCCTGTTCCCTTGGTTATGCTCACCAGATAGATGCAAGGAGACAGATCCTGGGGACCAGCAAGTCTGCACCTGGCACAGTTCTGGGGTGCCCAAAATTGGCAATCTCAGTCCACGGCCTGCTGGGCACCAACTTGGACCCTGGTGCAAGATACAGCAAACCCGCAGGTACTCTTTCTTAAACCAGAGTTGCATAAAGCAGCCTTATGAGAGACCAGAATCTGAACCAAAAACTAAGTCAGCAGCTTCTGGATGATTGCAGAGGGTTTCTGAAAATGCTGATTAAATGCCTAGCCCTCAGCACTGCCCTCCTGAAGCCCTCAGCATTGGGCAGACCACTGTGAACTCCCTGCCATATTAAAAGCTGACCTTTTATTCCCACTCTTTGCTTTCTGTCCCTTAGCCAGTTCCTAATCCTTGACAGAACTTTAAGGAAACATATAGGCATGGGGAAGAGGTAAAGTAAAGAATGCTCCCAGCCTGTTCCCCAAAAAAAGACTGTGCTACCTAGAAATGATGCAAACAGAAATTGTGCAGCATTCAGCATCAATTACAATACTGGATTTTTCTGACACTGGAAGATTTTTTTTCTATATCTTTCTATTTTTTGCTCTCACAGCCACTACCAAGAGATTTTAGCCAACAGAAGCTTTGCAATTTGTAGCTAAAAGCATCATCGAAGAGAGTATTTACCTGGATGGAGTTGGTATGTAAAAGGTTGGCCTTGTGAACAACAACACCACTTCCCAGGAGAGCCCCACATTTTTCACAACCACCGCCACATGGGCATGTGCACACCATAGTTCCATGTAAAGCGCCGAGTCTGGTTCAGAGTGATATGAATCAAGACACATTTTAAACACATTCGCATTTCCCCCCGAAATGGACAGCTGGATCCTGCACCTCACCTGAACAGTCCACACTCAAGCAAGTGTTCCCACAATAGACCTATTTGTTTGAGCAAGGACAGCTCACATGGGTGAGGGTTGCAGGATTAGGTCCTATATTTTTAGAGTATAAGTTACCTTCTACCATCATGTTCAAATATACATTTTGTTTTGGAATCCTCTACACCAGTTCCCTCTATCAAGCATATAGTCTATTCTACATTCAGCTGTGTGCATGTTATCTCAAAAAGAATATGGCAGAATCAGAAGCGGTTGAGAGACAGGTGATAAGATGTTAAAGGCATGGAGAAACTGTCAGATAGAAATTGAAGAGACGGACTGTCTAACTGAGATGAGAGATGAATAAGAGGAGACATGATGAAAATAAGCAAAATAATGAATGGTTCATAGAACGGATAGATCAGGAACTTCTATTCACCCTGTCTCATCACAATAGAAGAACCAGGGAACATTCTAAAGGGGACAAATTCAAAATTTATAAAAGAAAATACTCTCTCACACAACACACAGTTAGCCTGTGGAACTCATTGCTACAAGATACCACTGAGACCAAGAACTTAGTGTTTAAAAAAGGATTAGACACTTACATGGCTAATAAAAATAGCCAGTTATAATAGTAAATTAAAATAACCTACAAGATTTTTGAGAGAGATATAAACCCTTTTGCCTCAGGGATTAAACCATCTTCTAAGTAGTGGAGGATAGGAAGAAACTTTCCCTGGGAGCAAGTCACCCATAACTGCTTACTGCAGGATTTCTTGAACCTTATCTGAAACTGACAACTGTTGGTGACAGCATACTGGATCAGAGGGACGACTGGTCAGACCAGTTGTAGCAGTTCCTAAATTCCTCATGATTCCATGCCAACTTATTTACTGACCTGTGTTTCTTGGTCTGGATAAAGTAAGAGAGAGAGAGAGAGAGAGAGTGTGTGTGTGTGTGTGTGTGTGTGTGTGTGTGAGAGACTAAATCTCAATAGGAGATGTGTATGTGTATTTATGTATGCATAACACATAGATATAATTACACATCAGTCCTTCAGTATCACTTTTCCCAGAGCAGTGAACTGCCTTGTATTTGAAATTAATTATTGCAGAAATAAGGCTATAGAGCTTTTTCTGGGTATTTTTTTTCTATTATGAATGCAAAACAGAAACAAAGACAGAGAGTCAGACTAAATCTATACTCACAAATGGAAATTCATCGTTTCAGAAAGAGCTTTGCAGTATGAATCCAGGAGTAATACTGAAAACTCCCTTTATGGACCATGGTGTTACACAGCAAACAGTATAGAGCTGGCATTTATGAATGATAAGTAGGTTTGGCAGAATTTGAGATTTATTTTCTAATTTTAATGTATAATATCAATGTTTATTTTTATCCATTTAATTTTTCATAGTTGCATAAAATTATGGATTGTAAGCATTTTTTCAATTTTTATCAATTCACGTTTTTATCAATTTAAATTTTCACAAGTGTGAGAAATTATGGGAGGATCGGACAATTATTTAATGACCATAGACAATGAGATTAAAATAGCCAAAGCTTTATAGCCATTAAAAACACAAAACTGTCAGCATCACATGTCAAAATATACGAAGTGAAGATCCTTAAATCAAACTCGAATAAGTTCTCAAGCAGCATTTTTCTTACTTTGCCTAGTTGTAAATTTCAATTATCATCACTGGATTTTTTTCGCCATCGGTTTGGGTGTGTGTAGGTGAAGTCAATGATTACCTACATTTACCAATAATAATCTATTTCTTCCAAGCCTAATGAGGAGCTATTGTGAGAAGGCACCTCATCTGGGACCTGATTTTCTAAGCTCCCTCTGACTGAAAAATCACTGGAGCTGTGGGAGCTCAGCACTTTTGAAAAGCAGGTGACTAGTGGTTAAAGCATAGAAATTGGAATCAGGGAATTTGGCTACTAGCCCTGGCTCTGTCACTTACTTGCTGTTTGATCTTGGGCAAATCACTTGCAGGGGACTACTCAAAGAAAGTGATTTGGGGGTGCCTTTCCAGCACTGCCCTATCCCGATACCGCCTTCACTACTACTTGCTCTCTCTCCCTCTGTGTCCATCTGCATCCGTCTCTCTCCCTCTTTCACACACCCAGAACTTGTATGTTTGGAAGTCTTTTAAATTAGTTTGGAATGAAGGTCTCATACGTGTGTGGTGCACAGTGCAAGCAATGAGTAGCGGCTGCCCCAGTGACTGAACTTGTACCTCCTGGCTTAGTTGTGCAGCTGGCTGAGTAGCGCTTAGGGACTTCTAAGTGCTTTTGAAAATGCCAAATGAGTGTCCAGATGCTAAATCGTGCTCTACCACTGCCCTCTTACAGTGCTCGGCATGGGGCACCCCACTGTTACCCTCCTGCTATGTTAAAAACTGACCTTTAAATTCTGCTGTTGCTGTCTCTCTCTCTCAGCCATTTCTAATCGTGGAGAGACCTTTACCTCTCACCCCATGACTACTGTTTCCTTAATAGCAAAATGTGAGATTTGGCCAGCCAAAGGGAGAGGAGTGGGTTGTAAAGCTGATGAGCCATCTCAGAGAATGTCCTGCCAGCAACACCCTCCCTTTTAGATGAAGGAGCCGATACTAGCTCAAGTGCCTCCACTGGTCTGAGATGAGTACTTCAGAAACACCTGAACAGACATTACCGCTTTTTGCTAATGGGATAACTTAACTACCTGGGGACAAATTCTGTTCTAATTTACATCCCGTACTGCTCTGTTGCTTTCAGTGTGGTTGCAAGTTGTATAAATCAAGGCAGAATGAATGCGGAATTTGCCTCAGTAAAATGCAAAAGAAAAAAAAGGCTCTCAATTAAAAGGATCCTGACTGATGCAAATTTAGGAGCCAATCCTGGCATACCTCCTACATATGAGAAATCTTTACTCATGTGAGTCAAAGGGACTGCTCATTGGGAATAAGCATTAGTCTTGTGAATAAGGGTGTTGCTGGCTCAGACCCTGTAATGTATCTGAGTTGCTTGCCTCTTTTTCCCCCTCTGCTGTAACACTGTACAAATGAAAGAAAGACACACACTGATCTCCGGCCCCATGGAGAGAGAGCTCTCCTCAGCCCACTGTCTGGCAGTTCTATATTCTGCTGCTGTCGTGCCACTGGGCCAACTACATGGAGGCCTCTCCGCTCCAGAGGCTGATCTTACAGCACTGCACGTGCATTATATCTCCATTCTTTCTTGTGGCAGGCCATTTCCTTGACCTCGACACAATGGAACTGTATTTAAAGAACTGAGTGATAAAAAGCAATCCCTGGGATACAAAGCAAAGGGAAAAAAATTAAAAGGGTGCACAATACAAAGGGGTTAAAAAGGAAAAAGAAAAAGGGAAAGCCGGGGAAGATTTGAATAGTATCAAATATTTGAATTGCATTTGTTTGACGAGTGTTTTTAGAAAGGCAGTGTGAAGATGTATTTTTCATACAGGTGTTGTGTATTCATTTTTCCAATTAGAAAAATCCCATTTATATTTTTAGCAGTATTTAGAGGAGACTGAGAAGAAAAGGATGCAGAATGCTTCAGGCTAAACTAGGTTCTCCAAACTGGCTTTTGTTGTGTCAATGTGAATTACTTAATAATTCATATTTCAGAATACATTAATGCAAATGATAATTTTAGCCTGCTGTTGAATTTTTAAATATGCAATGCTAGCAATTTATGTTTCTGTTCATTTTCCCAGGTAAAACTGTTTAGACATTTTTAACGTATGCTTGGTTTCACTCACCATATATCTTTCCAATTATCTTAATTTGGGGGTAATTAAAATTTAGGAGCATTGCAAATAATACATGCAGTCCTGTATTTCTGGAAAAAACACAGAACCAATATTAGTTATGTATTTCTAAACATGGAGATTTTGAGTAGTATTGCACTAACAGTAATAATACAAAACATGAATCTAGATAGTCTGTATCTAAATATCATGATGATGGGGATGAATCTATGTCTAGCTCTTTAACTACCTGTTTTAATCAGTAGATGAGATAGTTCTGAGGGGGGGGTTCCTGAAAGATTTTGTGGTTTTTAATAAACTTACTTTTCCTCCCCTTCCAGGCAATACGGTGAAGAGGCTGGCAGGTTATCTAGGATGTGCTTTCCTTCTTTATGTTTTTGAATGCTAATGGTCAAATATTGGGGAGGGAGGAAGGGGGGAGGGCAGGAGCCACTGAGCAGAGGACCTCTGAGCTATCCTGTTTGCCCAAGTTGAAATAACAAGCTCTGCAGAACATATTCCTTCCAGGCTCCCCTGAGGTCTGCATAGGACAGAATTTATTCCTGTCTGCCCAGAGGAGAACTGCCCAGGAACATACTACACATTAGGAAAGCGATTTGTACTGGATGGGGAGAGCATGCTGTGCTCCTTACTGCTTGTCCAGAAACAGTGTGGGTACTCCTCTGGATACTTGTTGCTAACAACTTAATATGCCTCTGATGGGGGCATAGGTGGGGGATGGCATGCTGGGGCTTAGCTGCCCCCTGGCCCCCAGCCAGCTGACAACAGTCCTTGGAATTACAGATTGCTTCCAGGCACATTAGCTTGGTTCTTCCCATGTCAAGGGGTTGTGTCACCTGAATTCTGCACCACTGATACATGAGGAGAGGAAAGAGACTTCCGGCCCCTCACTCCTACCCCAAAGAAGACAAACCAAAATTGTGCTCTAGTTTCTTTTCAGGAATACAAAGCAATATTGACCGCTGACAAATTCAAAATATATTCCATAGAATATTCCTACCCCCTGGCTTCCACTCTCTCGGGGTCGCTCAGTTGTGACAAAATGGTGGCATTTCCTAGCTATAAGTTAGACAAACAGCTAGATACTGCCTAGCTACCATTTGGACCTTGTACACAGCTCCCAAATGAAAACCTTTTGCTGTATTTAATAAAATATTCAGACAACCATTGAAAAATAAGAAGGCAGCTACTAAAAAGGAAATGGTAATGAGAAGAAAATAGATTTCAAGGAACCAAAACAATTTGTTACAAATTAATATTACAACCTGGGGATATAAATATGTCTGGTTATTGGAACACACATTTCTCCCCCTTAAACCAGTGCTAGAAGCATAAAACTTCCCACGACATGCTGTATTGGTCAATGGATCTCTGTAAGAAGGTGCTTTGCATCTCAGAGGTAGCATAAGAGCCATTAGATGTGGTGTTGCTATGGTAACTGCTCTTTTTTTTAATTGAATAGCATAGTAAGTAGTCTTGTAAAACCCACCAACCCGTAACTTGCTGGTGCCCTGAGGCAGCTTTAACTCAAGCACCTTTTCTCTGTCTTTCCCTCCCTACCCCCCCACCCCCAAGATAAATAGGTACCTAAGCATAAGCTACCTACTTCCAAGGGTGATATACTCTGCCATGAAAACCTCTGCCCTGGTATCTGTACTAAAGGTCTGGCATGACAAGAGTGCAGGTAAGAGATTTGGTCTTTATTTCCTGGCCCAGTTATATGACATGGATCAGGGTTACAAAAGGCAGGACTGGTATGCATTGACTTCAGAGGTTATTGCTCCACCTTCACTTTTTTCTTTTCTTTTTTGAAAATCAAATGCCAATCCAGCCAAAACCAGCAACCTCAAATTAATTAATAAATCATGCAAACAGAAACATCTGGAAAACAGAGCTCAGGGACAGGGCAGATGACCCTTTTGACCGATGAAAGGATTATTCTCTCTCTTATGGGACACATACTGATAACTACATTCTCTAAACCTTAAATGCTTTCTATCACATAGTCCCTTCTTATTCCTGCAAATGAACTGAAGCTCTACAGTTTCTCTTTGGAGTCTGGTCCTGAAGTTTTTTTGCTGCAGGATGGCTACCTTTAAATCTTTGGCTTGTCTTGCTGCAAGACAAGCCGAAGAAAGAAACCAACAGAACTCCACTGGCCATCACTTGCAGTCCTCAGCTAAAACCTCTCCAGTGGATCATCAGTGATCTACAACCCATCCTGGACAATGACCCCTCACTTTCACAGGCCTTGGGAGGCAGGCCAGTCCTCACCCACAGACAACCCACCAACCTGAAGCATATTCTCACCAGCAACTACACACCGCACCATAATAACTAACTCAGGAACCAATCCATGCAACAAACCTCAATGCCAACTTTGCCCACATATCTACACCAGGGACACCATCACAGGACCTAACCAGATCAGCCACACCATCACCGGTTCATTCACCTGCACATCCACCAATGTAATATACGCCATCATGAGCCAGCAATGCCCCTCTGCTATGTACATCGGCCAAACTGGACAGTCCTTACGCAAAAGGATAAATGGACACAAATCAGATATAAGGAATGGCAATATACAAAAGCCTGTAGGAGAACACTTCAATCTCCCTGGACACACAATAGCAGATTTAAAGGTAGCCATCCTGAAGCAAAAAAAACTTCAGGACCAGACTCCAAAGAGAAACTGTTGAGCTTCAGTTCATTTGCAAATTTGACACCATCAGCTCAGGACTAAACAAAGACTATGAATGGCTAGCCAACTACAAAAGCAGTTTCTCCTCCCTTGGTGTTCACACCTCAACTGCTAGAAGAGGGCCTCACCCTCCCTGATTGAGCCAACCTCGTTATCTCTAGCCTGACTCTTCCCTGCACATTTATATCTGCCCCTGGACATTTCCACTGCTTGCATCCGAAGAAGTGGGTATTCACCCACGAAAGCTTATGCTCCAATACCTCTGTTAGTCTATAAGGTGCCACAGGACCCTTTGTCGTTTCTGTTTTTGAATGCTCTATAATGGCAACGGTAGCAAGAAGCAAGTAATTTGATTTAATTGAAAAATAAAATGCTATCTAGAAACACATACCACTTTAAGAATAATTGAATCATGAGGAGACACTTTACTTTAAATACAAAACTAAATATTTAGGGCCAAATTTTCATCTAGTCTTAAGTTGCCTTCTGCTTTTATATGCCCATCGCGGTGCGCACAGATCACAGAAGTGGACACACTCAATTAGAGATTGGGGTGGAATATTGTCCCTTATTATTTACATGGTAATTTTTGCTTGCCAAACTCAACAATGTGAGTGGGTTTTTTTTGGTATAGGCAGGACAGAGAGAGAGAGAGAGAGAGAGAGAGAGAGTGTGTGTGTGTGTGTAAAAATATAGAATAACTGTTAAGTAACTTGTTTAACATCTTACTTACATAACAGAAGAAGAAACTTCTAAGTTAAGCCTGTTATTTCTGTACCTAACAACGAATACTGCTAACTAAATAAAATGTAAAATGCTCCATAATCTTTGGTTGATTTAGAAATTAAATGTATAAAATACAGAGCTACACTGTGTTATAATATGAGCTCCCTTCTTTGTGCTTTTACAGGTAGGAATAAAAATAGACTATAATCTGCATGGGCTGCATCCTCTGTCTTGGGCTATATCAAATATTTATCTGGGCGTTTTCCGGAAAGTCAGCCTTCTGATAAAACTTTTTAGAAGTTTAACTTGGGTTCCAAGCAGATAATACTCCGTGTGTGTGTTTTAGTATGCACAGACCTGCAGTACATTTTTAATGTTGGAAAATATGTTGCATGTAGCTATTGTTACAAGAGTGCTCTGTGGCTCTGATTGCTTTTTATGTTAGCTTTTAACATCTATCATTCTGATTTCTATACATTATGCCATAAAAATATAAGAGCCCACATCATCAACTGGTGTAAATCATGATTTCAGTGGAGCAACACTGACTTACACTGAGGATCTGGCCTAAGAAGTCTGACTCCGTCAGGGAGTGGCAGTTCAAGGAAAAAATATTATAGACAGAATCATTGTATTCACATTCTCCTGGAGGTTGCATATTTGTTCTTTCTTTCTATTCGGTTTTCCTTAAATCTGATACAAAAGCCACATAGGCTTGTTTTGCCCTTTTTGTGTGGAAGAACATGTTTACTAACATGTTGATTCCTCTCTTGTTGCTAGTGATGTCCATGTTGGTTCCTGTGTATGCTCATTGTATCCACTTATGAAAAGAAGGATGCAGCTCTTTGGCGAGGAAAGATATCAATTTTTTGAGACATGAGTCTGGACAAAAACGTTGGATCCTGAAATTTGGGAAGGCTCAAATGAAAATCTGAATTTTGTGGCTGGTGCCCATCTTGAATTTTTAATCAGGAGTGGATGGAATTCACACCTGTTCAAAGAGTTTAAGAGAGAATTAAGTGGAGCATAAGTAGGATGACCAGATGTCCCGATTTTATAGGGACAGTCCCAATTTTTGGGTCTTTTTCTTATATAGGCTCCTATTACCCCCCACCCTCTGTCCCGATGTTTCATACTTGCTGTTTGGTCACCCTAAGCATAAGCCTTGTGCTGATCTTCTGCAGAGGAAGTGAAATTCCGTCTTGTGGCAATGTGACAAATTTTTCTGTCTTTAACCAAATGAAGGTATTAGTTAGTGAAATGTGCCTAAATATGTTTTATGGGCTGGCGTAGATTCTATATTTGTTTAGATAATTTTGTTCACATCTAGCAAACATCCTTACCTAGAATAAAGGGAAAGGAAATACTTGAAATAGACTTAAAGACCATGGATTGTTCAAATGCAGACAAGGAATTTCTGAGCAATCTTTAAATTCAAATCATAACTTCTCTGTGAAAGAAAGGTCACTTCTACTTGTGTTCCAGGGCATTCCTTTCTTTTGTCCTCCCCTTAGTGTGATCTCTCCTTTTGTATTATTACGGATGTACCTTGGTTTTGAACTTTTCTTTTCTTTTTTAGTACAGAGGACTGATATTTCATTTTTAAAAGGATAAAAAAAGTAATATATGCAGTAAAGTGAAAACGCATGTCACAGTCCATACCTTTACATTTTACAGGAAAATACGTAATTCATGGATCTGAAAAGAATTAAGATGCACTATTTTTTGCTGAAGGCTATTTTAAATTAGGCTAATAAATTGCTGCTCTCTGCCTTGCGTGATAATGCATTACATTATCTACTGATGTACATGTATTGTTTGACTCTAATGGTGTGGAAATTAAATGTTAGACATGGGCCAGATGTTCCTATAGATGAATATGAAATATGACTGTTGTAGCAGAGTCTCAATGGGCTAAAAAGGTAAAATGTGAGGTTTTGAACAACAACAACAAATATCTTAAGTGGGTCATTCTAATATGCATCCGGATACAGTTCTAACACTGGTCTATTGAGTGGCATTATGTACCCAAGGCATATTTGTAACCATTTCTCAGTGAGAAAAAAGTCTCTCTTCTTTCAAATGCATTCATGATTATAAAGCTCAAAGAAGAGGGTAAATGTTTGCCAGCCCTGTTAGACTGACAGAAACAGCTTGGGATGCTTCACTAGGTTTCTGTCTTAGACGCAAACATTCTGAAGGTCCCCTGTGCTCTTCCCCCTTTCCGTGTGCATTCCATGTAGTGGCCAAGGGGGCAAATTCATTACAGTGAATATTAATGAAGGTCCCCCACCGGCATCCATACTCTGGGAAAGACAGGGGGAGAAAAGGCTACAATATCCCTTGCAGGGCTAAATTACCCAGTGAGTCATAGTCTAAGTAGCAGCAGAATGTTACAGAACATGGGCACTTAGGATATTTGATAATGATGGACAGGAGTGCCTTTCAAAACTGACAATAAAGTAGCTTTGCCTTGTGAGTATATCCTTTTACTGCAAACCACCAATGCCTAACAAAAGAATATCAATGGATTTAACAACATGTTTGCATGTGTGAGAGGGTGAGGGAGGAAAATTCTTATGCAATAATTAAATGGCTGCAAACAAACTAGATGGAAACAGCTCTGGTGCAGCTCTTCATAGAAATTGTTGGCAACGCTCAGATCATCTGCCACTGAGCAGTTCCATTTGTTTTTTCTCAACAGCCAAAAAGGTATTTATACCATAGGACCCAGTTCTGTCCTCCTTAACCATTTTGAGTAGCACTTACTCATGAGAGTAGCTCTACCCAACACTAAAAACGTATTCTCGGTGCATCGAGGGTAATCAGGATAGCATCAGCCCCTAAAGAATAGAGCTGAGTAAATTTTTTTTGGTGGGAGGGAGACAAGTTCACCAAGTTGTTTTGGTAAAAACAAAATTTCTGAAGGACATTGACACATTTTGATTTTTCAATTCAAAATTACTTTATTTCTAATTTTATTTCCATTTTATTTTTTAAAGAAGTAGATCAGACCGAACAAAACATTTTGCTTTGGGCTGACTGAAATGTTTTGTTAGATATAAAATCGTGTTTAAAACTTTTTCACTTCACCAAAAAATTTGTAATTTTGTTTTAATTTTCAAAAATCTGCTATTCACACAGCTCTACTAAAGAATGATACATTTTTTTTCTATCGTCGCTCTCACCCCCGCCATCTGATTGCTGGCCAGAACTGACTGGTTGACAACGGTGGTAAGTTATACCCCATAGATTAAAGGGATGTGATAGCAGGCTCATTGGTGAGCTTTGTGAACAGTTTTCCCTCCTTAAGGCAGAAGGCCTCCCTGGTCTGTAAGCTCTGGGCTGTGTTGAGCCCTCTGGGAGGAGTAATATTGCTGTGGGAGTTTTGTTTTTAAGCTTGGAGGGTTTTTGTGTGTATGGTAGTTAGAGCACTGAAGAGTAATGCTGTATCCACAGAGCACTCAAGCTGGGGAGGCCCACCTGTCAGACTTCCTGACCAAGAACCCACCCCTCAACCTGGAGCCAGGCCCTCTGCCTCCTCCCCATACCCTTCCCTCCCCCCCCACCCCCCCGACCAGCTGGAGAGGGAGCCAAGAAAAGTGGCGGGCTGCCGCTTCGCGTCTGGCTCAGCAGCCTCCGAGTCCGAGAGGTGAGGTAATCACCAGGCAATACCAAGGAATTGCTGCAGCAGCATCACTTGATGGTGAGCACTACAACCCCAGCACTAGCTAGCTGAAATGGTAGAGAGTAGCGGAGGGAGCACGCCAGGATTTAAGGGCAGGCGACCCAGTGGGGTGGCGAGCTTGGGGGGCATAGGGCACACAGATTTACAGATCCTAGCGTGCAAATTTATCATCTTCTATCGGAGGGATAAATCATGCATGCAAATCATGCATTAAAGTCATGAAATGGGCTACAGAAGCAATAAAAAATAAGGTATTAAAAAGTTTAACAAATGGAAGCTGCTTGCCTGGGGCAACATTTGGTCTAGGGCCACCTCTGGGAGGGTGGGGCCATGGTCACTCCCTACCCTGCTCCAGCCAGCAGAGATAAGGGAACACATTCTGGAGTGGAACAGTGAAAGGGTGACTGCAGTGTGTGTGTGTTGCTTGGGAGACACTCCCTTCTCTGAGTGGCCCAGAATTCCGGGCCAGGTTCTCCTGCTGTAACACAGCCCCAGCCATCTCTGGTTCCAAAAGCCAGAACTGAATCCTGAGTGTAGGATTTTTAGAAATCAAGTCTGATTATCCATCTAGCTACAGTACTTCTCATGCTCTCTCAGTGGCAGGCACCATCAGACACTAGAAAATGTGTTTTCATCACAGTGAACAGAGGGCTACACAGACTGCTTGTAACTGTTTTTAGCACAGTAAACATGCAAACCAAATGCCTAGGAAGAAAAGCCTTGCCTGGCAGCAACTGATCATTTTTAATTAAAACTTGATATATTGATATTAAAATGTGATATATTAATTTAACCAGCGAGAGATGCCAACCCTAAATGATTTAGGGCAGCGCTATTTAAAAGACTGCTTCTCACCCTGTAGCCCATCACAGCACTTGCAATCAGCTGGGGAGCGCTTGCTGTCAGTCCCCAGGATAAAAAGCAAATTGCCAGAGGCAGAGTGTTCCCAACAGAGGGTCTGTTTGCACTAAATGCACTTCCTCAGCCAGTCCATCAGAACCTGTAGCTGCCTCCTTTCAGGCTATGATGCAAGACACCTCCTCAGTTTAGTTTACTGAAAATGGTGAGGTTTAGTAGTTGGGTGGGTTTGGTTTGTTAGCAGGTGGGGGCAGTTTAAGGTAGTATCAGGTGTAATATATCGTCTTAGTTTGGTTTATGGTGCCAAGGTACAATTGGAATGGACATCTAATAAATATTTTTAATAAAACTAAATTGACTAATGATAATGAAACAACCAGGAGGAGGAACTTTAGTAAGGAGCACCAATTCCCCAGGTCACCCATGGGTAGCAAAGAGTCTCTGTGACTACTGCTCACAGTTGCTGGAACCCCTGCAGCTACTGTGCATTCAGACTGTTCTCCAGCTGTAAGGCCCCCTGCCAGCTAGGGTACAGGGAGCACTTGCAAAGCTGTAATCCACAGCCTAGGGAAATACAGTCCCTCTCTATGGTCTCCCTGCATTCTGCCCATCCCTGCACATGGGTTCAACACCATCAGAATCTTCCATGGTTGGAGAGAATAGGAGAATGAAATACATTTTAGTTCCATTTTGATGTGTCCATTCCAGTGAGATCAGATCCTGAAAAATGCTTGAATCTGTTGGTGATGGGGACTGGCTTGATGGAGTTTGATATTTGCTAACATCTGACCTTTTTCTGTGTGGATCCATATTGGAGATGTTGTTTGTGAATTAACAGTAAAAGTAAATGAATCAATAAAAGTAGTAATGGCAGCTGCCAAATAATTTTGAAACCAGATTCTGGCCTGCAATTCTGGGAGGTGTTCATCTGCCTTCCAGGAGCAAATAGTCCCAAAGTGTAAAATATATTTTTGAAAATAATTTTAAAATACATGTTTATTGACAGACAAATTAGCCCTCAGTAAAGTCTCTTGCAGCAGCTAAGCACCGAGAAGCCACTCCAGGACTTTAAAAAAAATCTATTTTTCCACTACTTGCACAGCAGTCAAAATTAGAATACAAATTCAGGCCACATTGATCAGTGGGGGATGGAGGCAGAGGAATTTTTAAAACTCTCAAACAAGACAGCACAGTATTGTATTTATTTTGCCAGATTTTAATCATTATATTTTTAAAAGATATAAAACAGAGATGAGCCTGAACCAAAACAGCAGAAATTCCCAAACCATAGCAACATTCAAAATCCAAACCTAGATGAGGTTTTACCTTTGGCAAATTACCGCGATCATTCGAGTGGGCTGAATGGGTATACTGGATATGAAGCTTGGGGTTGGGGCCACATGATCCCTCCATGGGACACAAAAGTAGTCTTCCCCCATGGGAATTACTAGGAGTGCCTCTTATCCTGCGGAGCGGGGAGGTGGGGAGAGGGGGAATATGGCCTCAGGGATCCAGTCATCTCAGGAGGGGCCTGTGCACAGCTTCCATTAACTTTAGTGGTAGCTGAATGCAGACATCTCATGGGTGATTGGGCCCTACATTCAGAGCTGGATTTTCTAGTTTGAGCCCATCACCAATTTAAAAAAAATGAATGACAAGGGAAAAATCTCAGTCAAGTACTATCAGGAACCTGACTGAATTTTGTCTTAAAAATACAGCAGGATAACACACGGCTCTCTAACATTTACTATTACTAGACACATCTTATAGGAGACCAGAGCAGAAAGAGAACACAAGAGATATCAATCTCACTGCAGCAGTGATAATGAGATAGGTAGCTGTGCATAAATTTGCAGAGCATTAATTACTACACAGATAATATAGCGCTGTGTGGGATAGGAAGCATCACACTAAGTACACATGGAAGAAGAGGTGAGCACAAATCCAGTTTTTCTTCGGCATAATAATCCCTGGCACTTTTATGATGAGCTCAAAGATTTTTACGAACACTCATTAATTTTCAGGTTTGAGCCCATCACCAATTAAAGAGATGAATGACAAGGGAAAATGCTGTTCAGATTTGCACAGTGAGCATAACTCCAAGCAAACAAGATGCTTGTGAGGTAGGTAAATATTGGTATAATTTTACATAGAGAGAAACTGAGGCAAAGAGGCACTTGCCCAAAGTTAGACAGCAAGCTAGTAGCAGAGCTGGGAATAAAAACCCAGAGTTCTGACAGTCTTCCACTTTCACCACTAGATTACATTATCTTGGTTTTTTTACAAGCTGACATATTTTGTCATCTTCTGTGTGATATTCTGTGTCGGGAGACAGGCACAGAGTTTCTTTCCCCATACTCTTGGCCTAATCCATTGTTGCCCTATGGCCCATTTGCATCAGCAAGGTTCGTGCAAAGTGGCCAGAGGGTAGGTGCAAGCTAAGGGCAAAATTAAGCACTTTGCTTATTGTAACCATAAATCCTAGTCTTGTGAAGTGATGATGCAAGATATTCAGTACCCTCAACTTTTGTTAAAATCCAGGATATCACAGCCTAATACTGAGTTTTGATTTCCCTACCTGAAAAAAACCCAAAACAAGGTAATATATATCTACAGTATGTCACAGCAATGTCAGAAGACTTCTTTCAATACTATTTGTGCTGGAAAGTGCTTAGCACCTTCCTTCAGAGAATTGCAATAGAAGAGTGAAATATGGGTCAAATGAGACCAATTCAGAAAACACCCTTTCTCCTTTGGCCTTCCTCTCCTGGCTTAAGAATTCTACCCATTTCCCATGTGATGCTATGATTTAATATATACTTTTGAGACACGGGCTGTGTGTCTAGTGGTTAGAGCTGAGAACTTGGAAATCCTGGGTACAACTTCCAACTCCACCACATCAATTTGATTTATTTATGACCCAGTATATGTCACTTAAGGTCTTTGTGCCCCTGTTTTTCAATCGTGTCTATGCAGGAGACAGCTTTCTCGCAGGCCAGTCTGAGACTGTAGAACAAACTCCAGTAGGAACTAAGGCCAATATCTACCAATGTGATATATGCCATCATGTGCCAGCAATGCCCCTCTGCCATGTACATTGGCCAAACAGGACAGTCTCTATGCAAAAGAATAAACGGACACAAATCTGACATCAGGAATCATCACATTCAAAAGCCAGTAGGTGAACACTTCAACCTCCCTAATCACTCAATGACAGATATAAAAGTTGCAATTTTGCAACAAAATAACTTCAAAAACAGAATCCAAAGAGAAACTGAGGAATTGGAATTAATATGCAAACTAGATACCATTACCTTAGGCTTGAAGATTGACCGTGGATGGCTCGGTCACTATGTTAATTGAATTTATTTCCCCCTTAACACCTTTGTGTCAACAGTCTTGAATAGCCCCTGTTGATTATCACTTCAAAAGTTTCTACTGATAACAGTTCCTTTCAATTAATTAGCCTCTTAACATTGGTTAGACACCTCCACCTTCTCATGTATCTTTGAATGTATAAATATCTGTTCACTGCATGTTCCATTCCATGCATCCGATGAAGTGGGTTCTTAACCCACGAAAGCTTATGCTGAAATAAATTTGTTAGTCTCTAAGGTGCCACAGGTATTTTTCTTGTTTTCTTTTTGCTCACACAGACTAACACGGCTACTACACTGAAACCTGTCAGAATTTTCCCTGGCCTTAATGGCACCCCATGAAGCATAAACACATCACCATGCATTATTAGAGTAATTAGACAGAGTTCCAGGAATAAACGAGTCCTTACTAAAATATTTGAATTCAGAAAAATTAGAGCCTGCTCTTACTCCCAATATTTCCATCAACTTAAATGGGACAGGCTCAAACCGTAAATAAGGGGCTTCAGACTAGTGTTGTGGGAAGAAATTCTTAGTGCCAACAAAGCCAGCAAAAAAGTTGTGTTTGCCAAAAAGCAAAACATTTTTCATAAAAGTTTTTTCACAGGACTATTTTCAGTGGCAAAATGAAAATTTTTACCCAGAGGGTAGAATTTTCCAGTTATTTACCTGGAAATTCTGTTTCCCCTTCACTCTCGATGAAATATGGAAATACCTATTTCCTTAGACAAATGCTTAGTGAGAAAAGTAGTGGTCTTGTGCAGTCCTTCTGATATCGATTGTTCTCTTTTGTCCAAATGTACCCAGAATAACCAACCTAAACTTATTATAATATAAAATAAAATTGTGAAACGTGAGTGCTGGGGAAAGATGCTCTTCCTAGCCCCAGAACAAATAAAGCAAAGACATTGGCAGTACCGGCTGCCCTATATTGCTTCACTACATAACCCCACTACAGTGCCTCAACCCTGTCTTTTAGTGGTAAGAAGTAGTTTATCTTCCAGCCATTATCCTCAGCTACCGCCAAGGAGCATTATAATGTACAGAGGAGAATAAGTTCCTGAAAGTACCTTTGTGGTCTCCAGATCCTGTGCTGGCGGGGTGCATAAATTAGAGCAATCTGAAGGCTGCCCTAAGTTGCAGTGACCCTAACACCCCAAGGGACTGACATTGTAGCCAGTGATCAGCAAGACATAAGTGTAGGACATTCTCCTTTCCTCCATGCTGGGTGACAAAGGAGCCATGTTATCAGAGGATCCCCCTACACTATGATGCTTCTTCTGTGGCTGTCGATGCTGAATTTAAGGCTGCTTCACCTGAAGGTGGAGCAATGCAAAGCAGCCACTTCGTAGTACAGGATTTGCACTCCCATGTCCATTCTATCTGTGGTTTCTCTACAGAGACTGCCAAGAGTCTCTCCTATTACAGACAACTCATATATAATCACTGTTAAATACAAAAGTGACTTGAACAATCCCCATTACTGCTTGCGATCAAGAAATCCGTTTAGTGAGAGTTTAAAAGAAAAGTCAATGGAAATCTAAATAAATAATAATAAAACCTAGGTTTTCCCTTTGCTCTTTAGTTCCCATTTGAAGATTCTCATCCCTTAATGAGTCATGATCATTAATACAGCACATATGTATAAAATAAAATTCATCTTCTGCCTTTCCCCGGCTGCAGCTGCTTCCCCACCCCCATATCTCATTTTTATTTCCAGACCTAAGTCACCAAAGTGTTCCTTGAGGAAAAAAAAACCCTTCCCTTCACCCACTGTCTTTATTTGGTGTGGATTTAACTTGCTGCTTGTGCACAGAACTATGGACCTGAACTCTGACTGATGATGTGAGCCGTCTCTCTGCCACACTAAAGCAATCACAACAACCCAGATTGAAGCAGTAATGCAAGCTGGACAAAAGCTAAAAGGAAAAAAACCCAGCAGCCCTTATTTTATCCTGTGAGCCTATCAAGGATTGTTCACCAGCAATGACATCTCTAGCAAACACAGATCAATGAAATTAGTGGGGTCTTTAAAAAGCCAAGGCCAAACTTTCCAAACTTACCAGCAGGTGCCTAAAGTCAGTCCCTTAAATCCAAATTCATTTGGGGAAGCAGCTACAGCGGGTCATACTGAAAGGTGAACTGTCAGGTTGGAGGGAGGTTACTAGTGGAGTTCCTCAAGGTTCAGTTTTGGGACCAATTTTATTTAATCTTTTTATTACTGACCTCGGCACCAAAAGTGGGAGTGTGCTAATAAAGTTTGCGGATGACACAAAGCTGGGAAGTATTGCCAATTCAGAAAAGGATCAGGATATCATACAGGAAGATCTGGATGACCTTGTAAACTGGAGTAATAGTAATAGGATTAAATTTAATCATGAGAAGTGTAAGGTCATGCATTTAGGGATTAATAACAAGAATTTTAGTAATAAGCTAGGGACACATCAGTTGGAAGTAACGGAAGAGGAGGACAACCTCGGAGTCCTGGTTGATCACAGGATGACTATGAGTCGCCAATGTGATATGGCCGTGAAAAAAGCTAATGCGGTCTAGGGATGCATTAGGTGAGGTATTTCTAGTAGAGATAAGGAGGTGTTAGTACCATTATACAAGGCATTGGTGAGACCTCATTTGGAATACTGTGTGCAGTTCTGGTCTCCCATGTTTAAGAAGGATGAATTCAAGCTGGAACAGGTACAAAGAAGGGCCACTAGGATGATCAGAGGAATGGAAAACCTGTCGTATGAAAGGAGACTCAAGGAGCTTGGTTTGTTTACCTTAACCAAAAGAAGGCTGAGAGGAGATATGATTGCTCTCTTTAAATATATCAGAGGGATAAATACCAGGGAGGGAGAGGAATTTTTTAAGCTCAGTACCAATGTGGACACAAGAACAAATGGATATAAACTGGCCATCAGGAAGTTTAGACTTGAAATTAGATGAAGGTTTCTAACGATCAGAGGAGTGAAGTTCTGGAACAGCCTTCCAAGGGAAGCAGTGGGGGCAAAAGACCTATCTGGCTTCAAGATTAAGATAGATAAGTTTATGGAGGGGATGGTTTGATGGGATAGCATGAGCTTAGTCAAAGGTCAATTAATTGCCATCAGTGGTAAATAGGACCAATGGTCAATGATGGGATGTTAGAAGTTACTACAGAGAACTTTTTCCTGGGTGTCTGGCTGGTGAGTCTTGCTCACATGCTCAGGGTTTAGCTGATCGCCATATTTGGGGTTGGGAAGGAATTTTCTTCCAGGGTAGATTGGCAGAGGCCCTGGAGGTTTTTTGCCTTCCTCTGCAGCATGGGGCACGGGTCACTAACTGGAGGATTCTCTGCATCTTGAAGTCTTTAAACCATGATTTGAGGACTTCAATAGCTGAGACATAGGTGAGAGGATTATTCCAGGAGTGGGTGGGTGAGATTCTGTGGCCTGCATTGTGCAGGAGATCAGACTAGATGATCATAATGGTCCCTTCTGACCTTAAAGTCTATGCGTCTATTTACCTCAATAAGGGGCCTGATTTTCAAAGGTACTGACCAGCCACAGCTGCCATTGAAACTGACTGACATAATACCTCCAAAAACTCTCCCTCCGTTACACTGTTCCCCCAGCAGTATTCAGGTGAAACATACTTTTATTTGAAATATAAAGGTCAATGAGCGAAGACAAGAGATGTCTCTATTGCTTTCTTTGTAGCGTAAAAGAGTGCTTCCCAAACTGGGAGCCAGGAAAGGTTCATGGGGGGATACAGGTGTGTTGGGGGGGGGGGAAAATCAATCAATATGCCCGATGGTTTTTTTATTTTCTGATTAAGAGATTATTAAACCAGGCTTAAAACTCACCTGTGTTATATCTATGGGTCTGCTACTGCTGCTAGCACTGGGAACCTTACTGTGCCCTCAGCTCCTGTATGGAGTCTTCCACAGACAGACTCCCTGCTGGGGGAAGTATTCAACAGGAAGTCTCTTGTCCAGAGGTGGGCAAACTACGGCCCGCAGGCCACATCTGGCCCATGGGACAGTTGTGCCTGGCCCTTTAGCTCCTGGCCAGGGAGGCTAGCCCCGCCCCTGCTGTCCCTCCTCCCCCACACCCTCAGCTCGCTGTGCCACCAGCGCTCTGGGCAGTGGAGCTGCAAGCTCTTGCCGGGCAGCGTGGTGGCATGGCTGGCTCCAGACGGGCAGCACGGCTGACAGATATGCTGCTCCCTTGCAGATATTGCAAACATTATTGCAAAAATTGCAGATATTGCAGACATGCTGCTCCTTGCAGATATTTTAAGACTTGGTGGCTCCTGACAACCAAATAATTTTGTTGTTTGGTTTTTGTTATTGTGTTTATTGACTCGGGACACTAGATTCAAGCGGGGGGAGGGATAGCTCAGTGGTTTGAGCATTGGCCTGCTAAACCCAGGGCTGTGAGTTCAATCCTTGAGGGGGCCACTTAGGGATCTGGGGCAAAAATCTGTTAGGGGACAGTACTTGGTCCTGCTAGTGAAGGCAGGGGACTGGACTCAATGACCTTTCAAGGTCCTTCCAGTTCTAGGAGATTGGGATATCTCCATTTATTATTATAAGAGGTATACTAGATTTTGGAGGTTTGCAACTTTATTCAACTACATACAGTTAGTTTAATCCAATCTAAACCAGTTTCCTCTCCGACTTCTATTTCACAGTTTTGTCACTTACAGTTTTGTCGTTCCCATCTCTAGGCTCTAATTGGTGTTTTTAAGTCTTGGCTTCTCCCATCAATTGTCCAGCAGCAGCAGCTTCCCCATAATCACTTTATTTTTAGAGCATAGCCAATTATGGTCATTTGTTTTGCAATCAGAAGAGGCATATATACATTCCTTTTAAAAGACATTATCCCACAGCTATGTCAAATTACTAAAACCATTTGTATCATCTAAGATGCTTAACTCATCATAGCCGAAGTGACAGCCTGCTAGCTAGTAGAGTTTACAATGACTGATAAAATGGCCAACTTAAGAAGCCATACACGGGACTTAAAACATAAAATTATTCTCCAAGGACTAGTGCATGACCCAGACCATGCACCTGCACAGAGGGTAAGAGCCCCTCTCTATAGGCTCCCTTAGGTCCAGGCATGTAAAAGGGGGACTACTTACCCAATTTCTCCCTTCTCAGAGCAGGATGGTGGGGAAGTATGAGAAAGGGGCAGAGCCTTCGCTGCACACATTCCCTCCCCTCGCTGGGCAAAGTACTTTATAGCAGCTGTAAATTACTACCCCTAGGAGCAAGGAGGATGCAGAAGAAGAGATGTAACTCAAGAGCTGGGACTTGGTCACAATACCTCCCTGGTCTATTTCTGGGTTGGTGCAATGTATGAACCACTCCTTGCTCAGGGCTGTGTCAGAATCAAATGTGCTGGGGGCTCCCCTCTCTCCTTGGTTGTTCCAATCTCTTACAAACTTTCCTGGGTAAATTCCTGCCTCCCCAATCACTCCAACACAGAGCTCTAGCCCAACACCTTAATTAGCATGTACAAAACCCCACAATCATTACAAAGAGCAGTCAGCCCGTGAGGGTTGGATATAAACCCATGATATCTAAAGGAATCTCTGCTTCCTCCCTTGGGGCGATGGACAATTCTTATGTCTGCTGCAGGCTCATAGGGACCACATGATTGAGCTGTTATCTTGGCCTGTTCCCCAGCCCCAAACTCAGGCTCTCAACCTCTTGTGTCCCTGCAGAATTAGCACATCCTTTCTCCTGCAGCCTTTGCATTACCTTCTTGAATGGCATTCCCAGTCTCTTATCAGAGGATAGAGGCAGCGGCAGGAAGTAGGGATGGGGTTTCCTGCTAACTCTCTAGCCTACAAGGGCTCTGAGGGGTAGAGGTCGACTTCTCTTATCTGTTCATCCCCGACCCAGTCAGTGCTCTGAGAGCAAGGTCTCATAGCACTGCTGCTAATCTGTGGAGTGGGAGCTTCACACTGTCCATTAGTGATTTATGCTTCTATCTCAGGCTCGTCAGGAAGAATTCTTAAAGCACACTGAGAAGCTATGGTTGGAAGATCAGTGAGATAGGGTACGTGTTGTTCTCTCTGCACATATCAGGAAAACGTAAAGCAGCCGATATGAAAACGTTAAGCAAATTGGTACGGGGGGGATCTTACTATAGCACTTTTCATCAGTAGAGCTCAAAGCACTTTACAAAGGTGATCAGAATCATTATCCCCATTTTGACAGATGGGGAAACTGGAGCACAGGTAGCAACACTAGTAGTTAAGATTGCCCAACACCTTCCTCTATAAGACTCGGTTTTAAGTTGCTTATAACTTTGCCAAATGTTACTTGTTCAAACTGAATTTTTCCATGCTGCTGTCTGCTTCAGGTGGATTTTTTAAAAAAAATAATTTCAGCTAAACCAGTTCCGCTGTTTCTGAGAATGAGATTGTGGGGAGAAAAACAAACAAGCATTGTTCTGTCCAAATTAAAAAGTATTTCAAACTGTTTCATGGAGAAGCTCTAGTGACTCCATGCTTCGGAGAAAGGATTTGGAAATTTGGCGGGGGGCTGGGGAAATGGGAGAGGTGGGGAGGGGAACAGTTTGCGTTGGTTGGCAAAGTGAGCTGTATTTCAGTTCTACCTCTACTCTCCCTTCCTTCCAGGCTAAAAATCACCTCCACAGCCTGTTCAGCCAGTTCTGAGGTAGGAAAGCTGGAAGATATTGCATATGCTTTCATTGGGTTGTAGGTGAACAGAGGACTTTGGGGCTGTCAGCACAGCACTTGTCCTGAACATTACGGACTTTAAAACCAGGGCTAAAACAACATTCAAAAGGGACGTTTATGCTACTTACTTGGCTGGATTTTACAACCTCTTCACACAGGTGTAAATAACTACACCAGTTGCAAGGCAGTGAGGAATCAGACCCTCAGTTGACAATCCATCTTTAGAGTTGCCTGAAGGTTTTAAGGAAATGGACATTATGCCCTGATCCTGGGGGGAAAAAAACAAACACTGGAGGTGCAGGGTCTGCCATCGAGTGCCTCTGAAATCAGTAGGGCTCCACACAAATGCAGAGGGCTGCCCACACATCTATCTTTGCAGGATCTGGGCCATTGGGGATATTTATTGATCAGCCCAAGATGTGTGAAGGCTGATTCTCAGTGTTGTAGGCTATGAGGTCATCCCAATTTTTAATAGCTGGGTCAAATTCACCTCTCCTTTACACTGATGTAAACCCTAAGTAACTCCATTGGCTTCATTGGGATCACTCCAGATTTTCACCAGTGAAACAGAGGTGAATTTGATCCACTCTCTCTTTCTCATCTGTTCTGCAACAGCTGCGCCCCGCAGCATTGTACATGTATTCCAAGTCTATTCTATCTATATTTTAAAACAAAAATTAGATGACAATCTCCCATTCTTTGCGTGTCCTGATAATATCTGTTTGTCGGTGTCACTGTAGTGATAATGAAAATCATCTTTTATTTCCACAGAAATGTAGGGAGCTTCCATTTTTTTGTTTTGATGTATATGTAGGACAACGAATGCACAAGTTATGTAGGGGGTCTGTGTATGAGAAATTTGTTGATATTCACAGAACCTCTTTGGTAAATTATTACTTTGGATCAGATTTGCCATTATTTTTTATTCCATGTCTAGTCTTAATTCCCACAGCTATTAGCTGATACAATCCATCATTTTCTTGGTAGCAGACCTGCAAAAATGCAACTTATATGTGCAGAAACAAAACACGCCCCCCCAAACCAGTGACTTTGCTTCCAGTTTCTGAATCTTGGAAGGGGGTTATAGGTACTTACATGTATCAACAGTTTCCACTGGCAACTGCTGCAGAATAGCATGATACCAGTTCTACAGCTGACATGAAATGCTGCTCCATATGTAAAGCCGTGTCTTAAACCCACAAGGGACACTCAAATAAACTTTGTACTTTCTTTTCCTTTTGTCTAATACCAAATGGGTTGCGAAGAAGTGCTGGATGCTTAAAAAAAATGCACTTACAATTTTGGATCCAAGCTGTGAGAATACTCATTGGAGACAACTGTTCTCTCATGGGCTAGTCTTGAATAAACAATCGCAGCTCTGTGTGATATTACTTCTTAACCAGATTCTAGCATGGAGCTATTGGCTTGCCATGGTTACTTGCCTTTTAAACCAATGGTGCTTTTTCCTTCCCTTTTGCCAAGATTCCTGCTTACTTGGCAGTGGCTCGTTCTCTTTTGAACTTTTGCCCTCTTTTAATCTTCACCAAATTTTAGTCTAAAAGAACCTTTCACGGATACCTTTTGTTGTCCTGAATTTCTATTGCTTGTGAGAACTAACTTGTGGATCTGGTCACTGGAATGAGCTCAAGGGACTGTCTCCTTCCTCTGAGTAACCAGCCCCTGACAATGACAGGCATCTGTGAAGATTAGAAAACAAAATCACAACAGCACAAGATGCTATACCATTCCTGAAATACAATTAAGTAGGAAAGAAGGGACGGATATGGACATGGACACGCGCACACGTATATACACACTTTACCAGGTGATTCACTAGGAGATTTACTTATGCTTGTCAGTTCCAAAAGCTGTCCCACTTAAATTCATCTGAGGATAACAGTTAAAACATACATAGAAGCATTGCTCTGCCACCTGGGGGATCCAAGTCTGAACCCTTCACTTGTGCTTCCACATGCTGAGCCAGCAAAACCCGAGGGAAACTCTGGAATGAGTATGCTTAACATGGGGGAAAAGGAAGAGTGCTTCTGGTTCCTCTTGAGAAACTCTGCAAACAATCCAGGACTTGAACTGATTGGCTGTGTCAGGAGGGTGAAATACCTCCTCTGCCAGAAAAGTATTGATTGGATTTTTAGTGTGCTTATTGTCCTAATATGGAGACTTTTTTGGGGAAAATGGAGATGGCCTTAAAGAATTCCCTGCCCAATCCTGTTCAGTAAATTAAGGGTCTGGATCCTGCTCCCACTGAAGTCACTGGCAAAATCCCCATTGATTACAGGGAATAGCAGGCCCTTAATTACCTATAAAAACAAACTTTATTCTCCACCAAACTGACACATTGTGTGTCTTTTCTGTGTACAGTTGTATATGCATATACATAGATTACACATACATAAATAATGGAGTCCTCTCTAACCAATATTCACTTATTTAAGAAAACACATTTTCTTGCATTTGGAACATTTCTGACTTTAGTAGGAGAAAAGCTATCACTATTCAAAAATCTCTCAGGTTCAGTAAATTGGGGTGAATCATTTTTGGCTGGGTTTTTAAATCTAAAGCAGGAACCTGTTAAAGTCCTCAGGAATTAAGACATCTTTACTCTGCACTGTCTAGAATGAATCAGAGTAACATCTTTCTGATAAATGCATGATATGTGCTGATTAATCAGCCCAGGGACAGGGTTTATTCTTCTTAACTCTCAGAATAATAATATTTTAACTCAAATTCCCCTTTCTTAGACTAAGACAAGCAAAGGACCAGCTCTTCATCACTACATCTGACTGAAATCAGCTTTCTTGTCGTATGAATATTGCCTACTTTCATTCTTTTCTTCGTTTGACCAATATTTTTTATGTGTTGGAAGGTTTTAAATGAAATCATACAATTAAAACCAAGAGTCTGCCCTTATGCACACACATTCATTTATTTAATTTTAGACAGCAACTTTCTTTGCCGTAGCAAAATCAAATTCTAAGATAATGTTTCTAGCAGCAGTTTTCTTTCTTGTAAAATTTTATTGGCAATCTACTTCTCCTTCTGTGCTGAAACAGTAAAATGAAAAGAGCATGCCCCTCTTATTCCGCTAGTTTAAAAAAATAGTATCTTTATTTCCTTTGGCACTCATGCAGAAGACATTTTCAGCTCAGCTAAATAATTATTCATCTCCATGATATTTCTTCACATGCAAAGCATCCTGACTGACCAAAAAATCACTAGGTGGTTGTCAGAAGTGGCCTTTATCGGTAAGTATTAGATATATCCTGCCTCTCAATCTTCCTGTTTCTGAATTGGGAGCATAGAACAGACGAGAAAATGTTAATATGCAAGTTGGGTCTGCCTTTGTCTGTGGTGGGTACTATGCACTTCCTTAAAGGTGCTAAGCACCCTCGATTCCCAATGAACACAAGGGCATTGAGGGTGCTCGGCACCTCTCAGGAGGGCTCAGTACCACACAGGATTAGGTGCTTAGTTAAGGTACATAGCAGCTTTCCTGTGTGCATGATGCACAAAAAATTACTTCTGGTTGAGTCAAGCTGAAGCTAATCTATTTTACTGTAGGTATTTCTAGAGCATCAGTCACCATACTATCTAAGGCCTCAAGCCTGCAATGAGCCTTGAGGAGCACAGGGGTCCACTGCATGGAGCTCATTCCAGGACTTGGACCTAAGCAATTTTACAAGGGAGATGTCAGGGATCATCGGATTAAACAGCTGGAACTATTGTCAAGGGCTCCTCAGTCCATATCAGCCTGGGATGCAGCCATGCCTGTGACAAGACAAGAGGTGGGAAAGGCAGATGGATAGGAGCTTGTATAGCCCTTTGCTTTGCATTGAAGTAATACAACTTTACCCTTCTCTAGTGCCTCTCGTCTGAGAATCTCAAAATGCTTCACATAAGTTTTCCGAAAACTCACAACACCACAGAGAGGGAGGTAAATACTACCCCCGGGTTACAGATGGGAAACTGAGGCACGGCAAAGATATATAACTTGCCCACAATCACAGAGTGACTCAAGCAGAGCCTTGTGGACTTAATGCGTCTCCTGCGGTTCTAGTATGCTCCCTTGTTTATTCTGCTAGAACTGCTCCTTTTGGATCAGCAAGGTCCTGCTCCATTGACGCGCACAGAACAGATCCTTCCACCAAATGGGAACTCTACTAATTGATTAAATCCACTTGAATGCCAGGCAACTGACTGATAGATAAAACTAATATGAAATTGTGTGTTGCAAAAGGGAAGGCTGAAGGTCAAACCGTATCCAGGTGCAGCTGCACACATGGGGCCAAATCTTTCATTGCAATGGGGGATTCATTAAATGAGCAAAGAACTTGGCCCACTGAGTGCAGGTGAAATAATCCTATTTACTGACAACAAACCCAGTTCTGATTCTTCACAGAGATACATATAATTACACACCTTTGCTATTTGGAGTCACCTAAGACTTAAACGGGGACTTTCCGACACAATTTAAATGTGTGTCCTGATTGTGCCACTCTTACTCATGTTGACTAGTACCTTGAGCTGCAAGTAGTCCCAATGACTCTACTTGCAGAGAACAATACTATTCATCAGGCCCCCTTTGTGAGCGTGTGGCCTCATGACATATCCATCTGTAACAGTGACCTCTTGCAATCATTTACAATGCTTTTTAAAAAACTCGGCTATTCTAATCCAGTGAGAGAAAATCCTGTGCGCTTTCCACTGTAAAACTGTAATTGTGTCTTATTTGTATTCAAATATGAAATAGTGGGAAAAGTAAAAAAAAAAAGAAAGGAAATACACTTAGGGAAAAACAGGAGCTAGAAGCAATCAATAAAATGTGGAATACAGTAAAGAAAAGGAACATTTAAAGTGCCCAAGCTTAAATGTCAAGAGTATTAGAACAAAAGAGCTTGAAGCAGAAGTATGTGTGGTAGATGAATATTCTGACACTCATACAGAAAGCAGGTTTACTCCTGCGGATGGAAAAGAATGTAAACTACAAAGAATGGTTGAGAAGGACAGAATAAGAGATTAGGAAAGTATATAGTTTTCTATTTCTAAAACAACTTGCAATAAAAGGAGAACTATGATTGTTTCTAAAAGATTTTGAGCTGTACAATTAAGGAAAACTTATCCTCAGTGGTTAAAAGGATTGCCTTAAAATAACCATTTAATAAGCCTCTTTGAACATCTAGTGTAAGTGGTATAGTCTCCTATATGCCATAAAATGTGACACCAATATTACATAACCATGTAATATTGCTTACATTGTATTATACCAAAAAAGAAACGTCACTGCCAATCAGAAAAAGGATCGCTGTATTTGTCCTACCAATTACACTATAATTAACCATGAACTATACACAGTTACACTTGCTTTATCTTATTCCCTAGGGCAATGATTCAGCAAGACACTTATACACACTCTGAACTTTAAACACGTGGTATTTAAACATGAGCTGAAAGTTAAGCAGGTGCCTTAGTGTTTTGCTGAATCGGGGCCTATGTTCCGATGGATTATTGGGTTAACTGTACATGGGACTCTTGCAACTAGTCATGGCAATAGTCCCCAAAACATCCACCGTCTCCACCTGAAGCAAAACTATTTCCAGTTTATTATGACTGTTATTCATATAGCACAACAGCTCTGTTGGGCACCACAAGCATGTACTGTAGGAAGATCAAGCTTCCTGTTCTGAGTTCAGTCTAATGTAGAGAGAAACTATTGTGCACTTTTGATGCGCAAAGGAGGGCAGAATTTGAAAAGCCTGCACAGTTGCTCCTGGTATAACTTCACAGAGAGGCTGGGGCAAGGAGAGAAGCAGGCCAGGGGAGGGGAAGAGACAGCAATGGATCTGTGTCTAAGATTGACTGGCCAGTTCCCACAGTGGCGAGGGAACATAATAGCCATCAGCAGTTCTGCAACTCTGATGCTGCAGTAGTGGCTTGCTGAGCTGCTCTGCGGCTCCTCCCCTGAATTCCTGTGGAATTTCCCACTGTGCAGACCACCTACTCGAGCTAGTATTTAGACTAGTCTTTGCAGAAAAAAATTCTCAATAAGAGGTTATTATAAAAGATACATCCAGGCTATTTGCTGTTTCGGTCATAAGATGTCACCTAGAATCCACCTGGCCATCTCTGCATTCCAATGGCACTTAGAGTGCAAGCAATGGTTTCACTGCAATATGTTGCTCTTCTGAGAAAATCAGTGATATGGATACAGGCTAAGATTTACCTGTTCAGCCTGAGGGAGACGGTTTCAAAAGTGTTTCTCAAGGTGAAACAATCTTCCCTCTTACTGCTAAGTCTAGGGATCATGCTATGAGTACGGGAATGACCATATTAATGAGATGGTGTTATGCTAGCATGTGAGTGACTATGTCGTAGCCATAGGCACTGACTCCGTGGGTGTTCCAGGGCTCAAGCACTCATGGGAAAAAAGTGGGTGCTCAGCATTCACCAGGCGCAACTGTTTGGCAGGGCCACCGATCAGCTCTTTGGCAGCTGGTGGGAGGCACTTGGGGGAGGGCGAAGAGCAGCGAGTGGTGGGTGGGGGCATTGGGAGAGAGGGCAAGGCCTTGGGGGGCTGAGCTGGGGTGGAGTATCCACAGAGAAAAATAAAAGTCAGCACCTATGGCTGTAACTTTTCTCCCAGGTGGAGTTGGCAAAACCAAGGGCCAGGTTCAATACCTCAGGATTTCTCTTAAAATAAAACAGAACCTGCTCAAGTCTCCACCCAGTAATCTGGGTAAACAAACACAACCCTGGAGGCAATTTGGAGGTAATTCTTTCCCACTCACAAGCACTCAGACTGTGTATAAAAAAAGAAAATTATTAAAGGGGAAAGGGAACCCAGCATAAAATTGGGAAAACACCACAACCACATTCAAAAAGCACGTGACCCTAAGCAAACCCGACCCCACAGTGCGTTGGACAGTGTCCTTTGCCTCAGTTTCCTACCTTGCAGTGGGAAAGTCCCATGAACAACTGCCCCTTTAACACATCACTCCCCTCTGCCTCTGCCGCACCCCACTCACAGCTGGCTGTCCTTAGTCTGCAGGTGAGTTCACAGGGGTTCACCTCCCACTGCTAGGGGAGCAGGGTGTCGAGCAACGCCTCTGCTGCTGCCTCTGCAACTGTTGCAGGGCTGCTGCTGTCTCTCTGCCGCTGCGGCTCGCTGCTCCCGCAACCTCGCGCTCTGAGGTTCCGCCACTTAACCCAGCTCTTAGTGATTGCAGCAGGTAGCAGAGAACCTCACAGCATGTGCAATCTCTGTATTGTCTTTCACTGTCCCCACACAAGACTTAGCCCCTAGCCCCACTCCACAGTGCGGTCAGCTCTAGGAATCACCAACCAGAAACAGACTCTCAAGTGAGTCTAATCAGCTCTGTCATTAAACACTGGAGAGCGGCAGGTCCAATAGTGTCTAGGACTCTATAGACAGCACCCACACCACCAGGTAGGAACACCTGTCTCCACCCATTCTCCTCTTTACTGGGATTTGGCAGCCCTACCCCCTGCTTAGCCAGTGAGGTTCAGTTTAGGGTGACCCCCTCAAGCAGGACAGGCTAAGCACAGTTCTGCTGCCCTTACTGGTACGATAAGATTAACAACATTTCATTATCCTGCATTCAAATACTAGTGATTTGTAACCGAAAACCAGCCAAAATTGATCATTTTGGCAAAACCGCTCCATCTGCTACACATCTAGGCAGAGTAGGCATCTATGAAACCACAGTCTGTCCTTAAGTCTTCCCCCCCCCGCCCCATCCCAGATCTCCACTAAATGTCGGGGGAGAGTTCATTCAGACCGTGCTTACATTGCTCATACATGTGTGACACCTCTGAGCATGCTCAGTGTGAATTCGATATTTCCAGAAGCCTGATCAAACTCAGTGAGCTGAGTGCTGCTGCAGCTCAAAGCAGTGTGCTGTGCCTTCCCACCAACAAACCTGACGGCCGACAGTGAAAGATTTTGCAGCGTGTTTCAACACATTTAAAATCTCTCTCGTAAACTTCTGAAATCACCCTCATTCTAACTGTCAAAGTTGACAGCCTTGCTAACAACATTGAGTCGAATGTCCCTTCGTCTTCTTGCTCTTCCTTAACTGAATGATCTGTGAACAAACCACAGCTGACAGCTATTGTGAAGGTAACAAGAACTAAAGGATATTCAGCAGATGTTTCTACCTTTCCCTGTCTAATTCACCCCAAACAAAATGCCATTGAGTTCAGGAAAAGGTTGGAGAAGCAGAGAGAAGAGATCCGCTAACTCTGATTGGGGTGGACCGGCAAGAGTTTCAGAGTTTGACTATTCAGTTCTTTCTAGGCAAGGTCCCTGGAACAGCATGTGGTATGCCAAATAATTTGACTATGGAGTGAACATTAATTTTCTGCTTATTCTAACAGTCCACTCCTGCCCGATGCTAAATGTTTTCAACAAGGTGCAGAGTGCACACTGGAGCACTGAGTGCTAAAGATGTTCAGCATATCAAAGGAGGTGTACAGTAATTTGAAGAATTTGGGCAGTTTAAAGACCTATGCACCATAGTCACACACCAATGACTTTTTATTGGATTAAATATTTGACCTAAATTTATATTTCAAACATTTTATGTTAGCTCAAATTCTTAAATGGATTTCTTCAATGTGCTCATACCCCATTTGCCTTCTTTCACTGGATATTCCGCCAAATGAGTTTACTGCCGGGAATGTTTGTGAAACAATGCATTTTTCAGTGAATGTTGATGAATATTTGAAGGAAGCCAATTTTTCATTCCCAGATGCAAGTATTTGCACCTGAAATTGCAGTCTAAAAATTATGCTCATTTAATCAAGAAACAGGCCATATGTTAATCTGTGCCCAATCAAAACAGCTGAAATTTCAAACATTCGATTCTCACAATGAACTGCTCACAAATAGAGCTGGGATGGAAACAGTTCTCTCATTCTGCAAATATCTGGGAGTTTGAAATTTTTTCCTGACTTGAATCAGGACACAAAATCAACATCTCAAAAATATTTGTGAATTGACAATCCAAAAGATTTTTCTTTTGGATCAATTTAAACTTTTTGTTCTTCATTTTAAAACCTTTTTTTTTTTTTGGTCTAATTAGCTTAAATTTCAAAATGAAAAGTCATTTTGAACTAAAAACCCAGACAATTTTGGATTTAAAAAATGTCAAAATGAAAAGTTTCAACAATTTCAAAACCCTTTTCTAAATACTTTTTTGACTTGGGAAATTCCTCAGACCTAACCCCTGTATTTTTATCCAAATCATGAATAGTTGAAAAAATCCCCACTAGTTAATCACAAATGACGTGCAGACCAAGAATTAGTCCGAGAAGTTATTCTGCTAAAAACAATAACACATTTGAAAAAAATCAAGTCTGCTCTGGGACAATTTGTGAAGAGAAGACGACAAAATTAATACAAATTATTCACCTTCCTCCGGCCACACCAGCAGGAGTTATGCTAAAGTTGTCTCAGCTAGAAATCTTATTGTATATCTTACATTTAGCACATTGTGTGATGCTTTTTCACGGAGCCCAGAACTATGGCTCACCTTGTTACCCCTCTGCCTTAGCAAAAAAGAGCCTCGCTGGAGGCTAAACTAGGTGACAGCTCCCTGTCAACCCAGTCTGTTAGCCAACCAAACTCTTCCAAAGCTGTGCCAGCTTTTGCTTTGCCTAGCACGTAACTGATGCATCCTAGTTCCCAAACCCCCTGGAAGAGCATTCCTCTGCAGAATCCAGCACCTGTCAGTGGACACTCACAGAAATTACCCAGTCTACTGTCTCCAAAGAGACACCAGCCTGTTAGAGCAGCAGAGGATTCACTCTTTATTGTTATAACACTAAGAAGAACTTATAACAAAACCAAGAATACATTTATTAATAAAGAACAGAGATTTAAGCAATACCAAGCAAAGATAATGGAACCAGATATGGTTACAAACAAAACATACTTTTACAAGACTAGAATTTAACTCTAGCAAGCTAATCTTAGGAAAAACAGTCTCTTGCCTAAAACTTTTCTGTAGAACTTACTGGTATTCAGGCATATCAAAATCCAGATTTTCATAACTACCCTATGCCCTACAAAGGGTTTCCTCAGTAAAGGGATAAATATCATAACTTTTCCCCCTCTTCTTATAGTCCAGTACACCTTCAAAATGTATCCTTGAAAGCATACCTCTAAACAAAGTTCCTCTCCCCTGCTGTCTGTTCTTTGGGGGTGTTGACAGCATGCTGTCTGTGTTGTTCTTCTGTTCATTTGCTTTTTTCCTGACACCTCAATATGCAAATATAATCCCAATTATCTTTGGCTAACCCTGCTCAATTAACATTAGAGACAGGGAAATTACTACATTCCCTCCTGTCTGGGGGAAAACCTGTTTTCCTCTTTGCTTGGTTACAGAGTTTAAAGTATAATATCAGCGAGCATCCATAATTCCTCCTACAGGTTAATACATTATTTCACAATGATATTAATGTTCATTTGATACTTACATGACAAAACAGATAAATGCCATAACAGCAACGTGTTAGGTGTAGTAAGTTTGTCAGGCTGTTACATGACTGTGAACCCTTTGCCAGCAGGCATTGTGGGGGCTCCCAGGGTAACACATGGATATTCTGAATGATATTTTCACTCAAAGGCTGTCCTATGCAACCAGCGCTTTTCCCTAAAATGAATCAGTTTAACAGCATTTCCTTGACACAAGCTGAAGTTACAACTTTATCACACACTCACCCTGGTATACATTACTTTCTCCTGCTCCTTACTTCATCAGCTTCACAGAGCACTCGGTAACAATGCAAATCTACACTACATATCATGCAATGAGAGAAGGCAAGAGCCAATTGCCCTTCAGTGGAAAGGAGCTATTTTGAAAGCTGCATTCGTTATTTCTTTCTGATGAGGCAGCAAGACGCTCTACTGTCTCTGCTGCAGTTTTTCATATGCTGTATGTATATTACAGTGTTCTCCATGCATGGGATACTGAAGGGCTGGACTGTTCCTTTACTTCTATCCAGGGTAAGAAATGGGGCAGGTTAGCAATAAGCTCCTGAGTCTGAGGACTAGTCAGCCCAGCCTCCAGGCACAGTAACAAGCTCAGCTGGGTTGCAGTAGGACCACCTGATTGGCCAGCCTGACTGATTGACTGAAGGGAGCCAGCAGGCCTGCTTTTACACTCAGCAGCAGGTCACTGACTGCTTAATGCTTATGCATGCATTTGTGATCACTCCTGTACCTATCCTTTCCCCACCATTGCTCCAGTCGTTTTCCTGTTCTGCTCCAGTCCAGCTTCCCTACTTGGCCTGACTCCTTGGTTCTGACCTTTAGCCGGATTCTTGGTTCCCTTGGCTTAACTTCTGCTCTTACCACTAGGCATGACTGCCTAAGCCCTTGTCAATGACCATGTAGTTATATTGCCCCAGGAAAAACCCAGAGAAGGAACTGTATAATTCCTTTCCAGTTCTTCAGGAGCAGTAAGTTGCTACTTGCAGAAGCAGACTACTTTACCACCTTTCCCCCCCCCCCTCTTCACACACACACACACACACACACACACACACCCCTACTCAGCTATTGGGAAGTGGAGCAGAGTCCATGGTTCCATCCAGTCCTTCCTCCCTCTGTTCACTCCCCCCCACACATGTGCAGAGGCTGAAGTACTGGACATGAAGTGCCTGATCTCTCCTCTGCACCTGCAGTTTAAATACAGGGAAGCTATGAAATAACATAGCAGGTCTTACTCCTATGGCATCAGGCCTGGCCATGATCTAGAACAGTAACTTTCACAGCTTGTGTATTCTTGCCTGTTATTTTCTCAGAAATGTTAGGGCTGAAACATTCCATGCTTGGGCTCAGCCAAATGTTGAAATCTGTAATGGCTGTTTGATTGTTTCAGCTGTGTTTTGAGTTAGGTAAGCAATAATCATAAATTATGCTCTCATTTGCAAATTTTTGGGGACTTGTGGATGCTCAACATCCCCTAGGAGACGCCACTTTGCAAGGTGGAACCCAAACATGTAATGTTGCAGGCCAACATGAAACTTTGCCTGAAAGTTTATCTGCATTTACTTATACCTAGGGCTGTTGATTAATCACAGTTAACTCACACAATTAATTTTTAAAAAGTAATCATGATTAATCACAGTTTTAATCACACTTTTAAACAATACCAATTGAAAAGTTATTACATATTTTGGATTTTTTTTACATTTTCATATATATATTGTATTCTGTGTTGTAACTGAAATAAAAGAGTATATTGTTTCTTATAAATATTTGCACTGTAAAAATGATAAGAAACTGTGTTTTTCAATTCACCTCATACAAGTACTGTAGTACAAATCTGTCGTGAAAGTGAAATTTACAGATGTAGATTTTTTTTTGTTACATAACTGCACTCAAAAAACAAAACAATGTAAAACTTCAGAGCCTACAAGTCCACCCAGTCCTACTTCTTGTTCAGCCAATCGCTAAGAAACAAGTTTGTTTACATTTACAGGAGATAATGCTGCCCTCTTCTTATTTATAATGTCACCAAAAAGTTAGAACAGGATTTTCATGGCACTTTTGTAGCCGGCATTGCAAGGTATTTACATTTCAGATACGCTAAATATTCGTATGCCCCTTCATGCTTCTGCCACCATTCCAGAAGACGCTTCCACGCTGATGATGCTCGTTAAGAAACTAATGCGTAATTAAAATTGTGACTGAATTCCTTGGGGAGAATTGTATGTCTCCTGCTCTCTGTTTTACCCGCATTCTGCCATATGTTTCATGTTATAGTAGTCTTGGATGATGACTCAGCACACGTTCATTTTAAAAACACTTTCGCTGCAGATTTCACAAAACGCAAAGAATGTGCCAATGTGAGATTTCTAAAAAATAGCTACAGCACTCGACCCAAGGTTTAAGAATCAGAAGTACCTTCCAAAATCTGAGAGGGATGAGGTGTGGAGCACGCTTTCAGAAGTCAAAAGAGCAACACTCCAATGAGGAAACTACAGAACCCAAACCGCCAAAAATGAAAATCAACCTTCTGCTGACAGCATCTGACTGAGATAATGAAAATGAACATGCATCTGTCCGCATTGCTTTGGACTGTTATTGAGAAGATCCCATCATTATCATGGACACATCCTCTGGAATGGTGGTTGAAGTATGAAGGGACATATGAATCTTTAGCATCTGGCACATAAATAACTTGCAACTCCGGCTATAACAGTGCCATGTGAACGCCTGTTCTCACTTTCAGGTGACATTGTAAACAAGACGTGGGCAGCATGATCTCCTGCAAATGTAAACAAACTTGTTTGTCTGAGTGATTGGCTGAACAAGAAGTAGGACTGAGTAGACTTGCAGGCTCTAAAATTTTACATTGTTTTATTTTTAATGCAGTTTTTTGTACATAATTCTACATGTGTAAGTTCAACTTTCATGATGAAGAGATTGCACTCAGTACTTATATTAGGTGAATTGAAAAATACTATTTCTTTTGTTTTTTTACAGTGCAAATACATCAAAAATAAATATAAAGTGAGCACTGTACACTTTGTATTCTGTATTGTAATTGAAATCAATATATTTGAAAATGTCAAAAACATCCACTAATATTTAAATAAATGGTATTCTATTGTTTAACAGTGCAATAAGCTCACGATTAAGTTTTTTAATTGCTTGACAGCCCTACTTACAACTTCACTGGATGTACTAGATGATTCTTCCTTAGTGACATGCACCATCATGCAAATACTGAAAGTTTAAAGTAAAGCCCTTTAGGTCTGGTCTCCCATGTTTAAGAAGGATGAATTCAAACTGGAACAGGTACAAAGAAGGGCCACTAGGATGATCCGACGAATGGAAAACCTGTCGTATGAAAGGAGACTCAAGGAGCTTGGTTTGTTTACCTTAACCAAAAGAAGACTGAGGGGAGATATGATTGCTCTCTTTAAATATATCAGAGGGATAAATACCAGGGAGGGAGAGGAATTATTTCAGCTCAGTACCAATGTGGACACAAGAACAAATGGATATAAACTGGCCATCAGGAAGTTTAGACTTGAAATTAGACGAAGGTTTCTAACCATCAGAGGAGTGAAGTTCTGGAACAGCCTTCCAAGGGAAGCAGTGGGGGCAAAAGACCTAACTGGCTTCAAGATTAAGCTAGATACGTTTATGGAGGGGATGGTTTGATGGGGGGATATGATCTTAGCCAAAGGTCAATTAATTGCCATCAGTGGTAAATAGGACCAATGGTCAATGATGGGATGTTAGAAGTTACTACAGAGAACTTTTTCCTGGGTGTCTGGCTGGTGAGTCTTGCCCACATGCTCGGGGTTCAGCTGATCGCCATATTTGGGGTCGGGAAGGAATTTTCCTCCAGGGTAGATTGGCAGAGGCCCTGGAGGTTTTTTGCCTTCCTCTGCAGCATGGGGCACGGGTCACTTACCGGAGGATTCTCTGCATCTTGAAGTCTTTAAACCATGATTTGAGGACTTCAATAGCTGAGACATAGGTGAGAGGATTATTCCAGGAGTGGGTGGGTGAGATTCTGTGGCCTGCATTGTGCAGGAGGTCAGACTAGATGATCATAATGGTCCCTTCTGACCTTAAAGTCTATGAGTGAGGTGTTATTTTTGTACAAAGAATTCTCAATTGTCTTTAAATTGGAGAAGTATATTTTTTCCTGTGTAATTAACTGGAAAGAGGCTGAAGCTACTTTAAAAGAAATCCCTGAGAACTGAAGGTGTTCACTAGGGGCCATCTCCTGCAAGTCCTCCAGGCACAGATCTCAATCAATTTCCCAGAAAGTCTCCTTGCCTTCACCGGGAGTCTCAATGAAACCAATCCCTGTGTACAGTGATAGCACAAGGCCTGTTAAAGCCCTCAAAATAGCATGGGATTCACCCTCTGTGCACAGGGCTTGTAGAATCCCACCCTTGGAGCGCACACAACACAAATACAGAGTTCCACCTCATCACATAGCTGGTGTATATTGTCATAGCTCCATTGATGGAAAGGGAAGTTTTTTTTAAAAAATTTCTTCAACGGAGCTGTAACAATTCACTCCAGCTTAAGTTCTGACCCATGGATTGCTTCCTTCATTCTCTTTTCCTTCTAATTAATTTTCTCCTCCTTTTCTGTTTTTCAAAAGAGAAAATTAAATGTAAAGTCTATCCTGCCTATAATTTAGTATGTATTTATGGTGTGTGTGTACACACACATATTCATGTGTTTGTTGATATAGCTCTCTGCATGTATCTATATGACAAAATACTATAGAACTGGAAATATTTGCAATAGAATAATTTTTGCTTTCTTTGTGGATTTGAAAAGCCAACAACAGCTAATTTACAGAGACTATTTCTAGCACCAGGCAAGTAGTATTGCTCTCTAACTGAGATGGTTGGGTAGCTTGAAAATAGCTTTAGGCAAATATGTGGCCAGAGTATTCTACAGTGTTTGTATAGAGGGCAAAATCCTGCTCTTATGATGTTGCAGAACAACAATTGCTAAATACAGGGGCCCAAACTGTCATAGGGAAGAATGGCTCAGGAGTCTGTAGGAATTGCACTCTGCAGAGCCTTTTACTGCTCCTCTGAAAACAAGCAGTGTGCGCTCTCCCCAATGCCTACAGCCAATGACATTGTGTATGCAGTGATGGCTGGAGGCCTGGTCACCCCTGAGAGGCTGTGGACCATATCCCCTCTGGGCAATGAAGCACCATCAGGTCTAATTAGCCACCCCCTTCACCACAATGCTCTGGGGAGTGCCAAGTCTGCCTCTCAGCTGTGCTAGAGAATTAATAATGGTGCCCCTTTTTGATCTGAGCAGCTAGTCAAAAAACCATGGCTTTGGAGATGGTCCAGTTGGAAGCAGAAATTGAGGGAGTCCAGTGTTTTCTTTGATGCAGTTGTGACACTGCACCCCATATTCTTCACAGTAATATTATAATATGATTATGACAATTATGATGCATTTTGTACAAGGTAAGTCATGTGAGGTGTCACTAAAAAGTTATGATTTGCTGAATATGATTATCCTATTTGTATTCAAGTATCATTTTTGTATCTGAAGTTATGAATATTGACTATGTCTCTGTATTTCAAATGTAGTGACATCTGGGTAACACCCACTAAACAAGATGCTTTCAGTCTAGATAGCTGGATGGGAAGGGCCTATTCAGGGTAATGGGCCATTAGGGAGAACAATAGGCCTTAGAAGAAGTTTATCTCCCACCTGGTGAGCCGTCCTGTGAACGCTACAGACAGCCTGTAATTAATGGCTGCTATGATTCTACAAGGACATGGGATCAGACCACATAATGCTGGACTCCATCTTGGGATGTCAGTATTTTTCCACAAACCAGTCTGGGAACCAAGTTTTAAAACCAAAGGGTTCCCACCATATGCTAAAGCTATATAAGGCAGGGAGTGACATCATCTGTGATTCTTCACGCCCCGCACAAGACGACTCCTGAAAACACCTGAGGAACAAAGACTGAACTGGGGGAAGTGCCGGACCCAGGGTAAAGGGATTTCTAGCCTGCGTATGAAACACCTGGGGATTCCAAGCTGCAAAGCAAGTGTAGTTTGTGCCTTAAGAATCTACAAGTCTGCCAGTGCCATCAGTTAGGGTGAGAATCTGCTATTTATATCCAATCTATCTCGCATATTAAGCTTAGGTTGCATTTTTGTTTATGTGCCAGGTAATCTGCTTTGATCTGTTTGCTATCACTTATAATCACTTAAAATCTATCCTTTTGTAGTTAAACTTGTTTTATGTTTTAATCCAAACCAGTGTGCATTTGACTAAGGTGTTCAGGGAAAATCTCTGCATGGTTATCACAAGTGTGCATTGTTCTCTTCACATTGAGGAAGAGGCATTAAACCCACATACCGGGTATTAAACCAATATACTGGCCAGATTTGACCAGGGCAGGACAGCACTGCTCTCAGGTCCTAGGCTGGGAAGCTGGTGGTTAGAAAGCCTGCATGTAACTGCAGCTGGGTTTGTCTCTACCTGTGGGAATGCTGGTGAAAGTGCAGGCTGGAAGGTTTTGCAGCTTGTCCCAGCAATACAGTGCGAGAGGGAGCCTGGGTTGGTGGGTCAGAGGGCTCAGTGGTACCCCAATTCCAGATGGCAGCCTGGGGGGAACCCATCACAGCAATCTTGTTTCATTATAGTAAATGTACAAAGTTCTGCTTTTCCAAATGCAGGAGAAACCAAGAACAAAAGGAGCAGTTTTTTGGCTTACAGCCCCAAGCCTCTTTAGCCAACAGACCCAGAAGTGCTCCCTGTAGCTTTGCTCAGGATCACACTGTGCTCACAGGCTACTGCTTGGCTTTCTTGCTTTTTGCCTCTGCTTATCTCGGTTCTCATCTATTGTCAATTTGCACACACACACGATCACAATATTCAGTGGAACCTCCCTGCCTGCAACATGGTGCTAGTTTCCAGGGAGGCCTTGTTTTAGGTGCAGCCCCTTAACTGTCTCTTACAACTATCTTAAATGAAGGATATGTTTGCACAACGCACATTGGAAAACAAGCCCAACTAGACATAAAATGCTTAAATTAGCTGTTACTACTCAAGAAAGATTTTGGAGCCATTGTGGATAGTTCTCTGAAAACACCTGCTCAGTGCAATGCAGGGTCAGCATCTACCTCTCACAAGTGCCCCCTCTGATTAGGCGTGTCTGCATCCTTTATGTTCCTTTCAGTGGGGCGGCACTCACGTCTCATTAGCGCCCCCCCTCTGGTCCATGGTTCTCTCACTGGGTCTTCAGTGACTCAGTCCTGAGGGTGAACTGCCTACACTGTCCATGTAGCCCTTCCCAGGCTCTGGTCCTCAATCTCAGTACCCTAGTTTGCCAGCTTACATGTGAAAATTCCTGCTCTGGTGCAGAGCAGTTTCCTGCCTGGGGGCTTATTGCCTGCCCTTTAGTTCTCTGACCCCAACTCTCCAGCTAGGTCAAACTAATCAACCCCCTTACAGGGGATAACAGTTCCACAGACAGTCCCTTCCTTGGGCCTGTCTTCAGTGAGTCCTGGAAGCCAGCCAGAAGCTATTCCCTCACTTTGATGGTCCCTGCCAGAAACTACCTACCTTAGCCCTTGCAGCCAGCGAGGAGCCCCTTTTGATCTCCTGATCCCTGCTAGCAGACTGATCTAGCCAGGCCCTTTCAGCGCCTGCAGCTAGCCAAGAGCATCTCTTCCTTCCCAGTCCCTGCAAACAGACTGCCCTCACTCTTGCCCTGCAGCTCCTTTTATATGAGCCTGCTGGGCCCTCATTGGCTGCTCCCTGCAACATCTCTGATTGGCTGCTTCTCCTGCAGCCACTCTAGCCCACTTGAAGAATCTCTCCACTGTTCTTTTCTTGGTATGCGTGTGGCAGGCCCCTGAGGCATCCAGCAGGGCACCTTTGGCCTAGTCCACCCCATTACAGGCAGTCAAAAAAGCTAACAGAATGTTGGGAATCATTAGGAAAGGGATAGATAATAAGACAGAAAATATCATAATGCCTCTATCTAAATCCATGGTATACCCACATCTTGAATACTGCATACAGATATGGTTGCCCCATCTCAATAAAAATATATTGGAATTGGAAAAGTTTCAGAAAAGGGCAACAAAAATGATTAGGGGTATGGAATGGATGCTAGACGAGGAGAGATTAATAAAATTGGGACTTTTCAACTTGGAAAAGAGACAACTAAAGGGGGATATGATAGAGGTCTATAAAATCATGACTGGTGTGGAGAAAGTAAATAAGAATGTGTTATTTACACCTCATAATGCAAGAACTAGGGGTCACCAAATGAAATTAATAGGGAGCAGGTTTTAAACAAACAAAAGGAAGTATTTCTTCACACAACACAGAGTCAACCTGTGGAACTCTTTGCCAGAGGATGTTGTGAAGGCCAAGACCATAACAGGTTCAAAAAAGAACTAGATAAATTCATGGAGTATAGGTCCATCAATGGCTATTAGCCAAGATGGGCAGGGATGGTGTTCCTAGCCTCTGTTTGCCAGAAGCTGGAAATGGGCGACAGGGGAATGGATCACTTGATGATTACCTGTTCTGTTCATTCCCTCTGGAACACCTGGCTTTGGCCATTGTTGGAAGACCTTTGGTCTGACCCAGTATGGCCATCCTTATGTTCACATTTGTTTGAATGAGATTTTAACTCAATCCATAACTCAACACAACTCATGACAATAGACTCATTGAGCCCTCTTCTACCCCACTCAGTGCCTGTGTTGAAGATAGGGCAGGATTTTGCTAAGAGCTTGTGTCAATGTGCATGTATATAAATATGTGTGTGTGCACATGTCTGTATTTATAGAGGTGTGTATATGTGTATACTATATCCACTATAAGATAATGTTCTGTTTTCTACATACGACAGAGCAAAGATTTTTTTCCTCTTCAGGTTTTGGGCATAAATCCCTACTTGTTTTCACAGGAACATTAGCTCAAATTTGCAGCTACTGTATGCAACAGATAAAACTGTTGCTTGGAAAAACCATATGTCACACTGAACTGCTCAAGAGGCATCAAGCCTTCCTGCTTGCAGATCCTTTAAAGATATAATTTTATGCTCAGTTAAAATGGAAAAGAGCATTATGTTTAAAGATAAACCCATTTACTGTGCAACTAGTTTGCTAAATTACCAGTTCGCAAGACATTTGGACTGTCAAAAAAAAGTTACACATCTCCTTCTCTGTGTTTATCAGTTCCTATGGCAATAATAATTATGATGTCACAAACAACATGATTAAGAACTCCTTCTAGAGGGAAGAAAAGACAAAATGGGCTATAGGGAGAAAGTTTCCTCTTTATTTATATTTATTCTGACCCCCTTTTGACCAGAACAGTTAGCCAGTATTCAGGGTCTTGCAGGTTGTTTCTGTTAGGAGGAGAAATTGATGATGTAGGTGGGTATTTTTTGGGTGCAATCCTGTTCATTTACAAAGAAGGTACACAAAGTCCTGTTTCCCTGAATACAGTAGGACTCAAACAGCAGGAGTCGATTTCTAACCATTCTAAGCCTCTTTCCAGCCACACACTACCCAAAAACCTTCTCTCAGCTTTTTCTCGGGGTTGTGCTTCTCTGGCTGTCCATAGTGCTTGCTTGCTGCCTTAATCTGTTTGCTTCTGTGGTATTTCTGCTCTCTCCCTCTCTCTCACACAAACACAGCTTCATCCAACAATTCTCAGTCCTCAACCTCCTACATCAGCAGTCAGTCCCCGGTGAAACCCCACTGCCCACATAGCTCAGATTACTAACTGGCATTGCCTGTGTCCTATATTTTGGGTGGTGGCTCCTATTGTTTCAGTTATCTCATTCCATAAATGAATTTAATTGCTTCTTACATTTACCCTGTATGAAGGGTGGCTGTTTTGCCCACTAGCTTCAACAAGGTTTCATATAATCCCCCATTATCATAGTATATTTTCTAAAAGTTGTTTTTAGGGATGTTAGTGCATGAAGAATTAGTATCCTCAATGGTGACTATAGGCTTTTAACTCCCAGTCAGACCACCATTACTGTACATTAGTACAGCAAGGGAGCAGAAATTCTATTACTGTTTCATAACAAATGAACACAAAACCATGATGTTAAAAGTTGTGAAGCCTGCAGGAGTAAAATGTATTAGACAGCATTTAATTTCTCTGCACTTAATGCTCTATCCTGCTTTTGCTTTCCTAGTGTACAAAAGGGAGGATATAGTACACCTGAGCCGCATAAGCAGCAGGGCAGCATCCCTTCATAACGCAGTGCTAATGCACCAGTACAGTAGCCATGACCCAAAAAGGCTCTGTGGACAGACATGATGTTTCCCCCCTTCCCCTGAGCTCATTGGGGTCAAAGGGAGTTAGATCAGGGTCTAGATGAGCGACATTGCCACTGCTCTGGGGAGCAGTAAAGATTTCCATGGCCATCTTCGTTGAAATTCATCCTGGTTGGCTGCAGTCCAGTTGCAAAGGATGCACCAAGATGAGGTCTGGTCTACACTTCAAATTTAGGTTGACATTGCTACAGCAATCCACACCCCTGAGCCCCACAGCGATGCTGACCTAAACCCCCAGGGTAGCTGCTGCTACATTAACAGAAGCTCAAGGAGGTAGAGTTACTACAAGGATGGGGAAATCTCTTCTGTCGCTACAGCAGGCATCTACACTATGGTGTTGTAGCTGTGCCGCTGAAGCACTCAAAGTGTAGACATGGCCTGAATCTCCACTCCCCATCATTGTGTCAGTCCTCAAGTGTAAATGTATATAACAGAAATTGTTTGTTCTGTTCTTAAAGAAATGTAGCCCTTAGGACCCTTGTCGCTATCGCAGGTATCTAGGTGTGTACACCAGTCACACCACCATGGTATATGAGTGCTTCTCAAATAATAGATGGATTTACATCATATCATGAATTCATATCTCTAGTTTACATACCTACATTCGGTCATCTTCATTATTTTTTTTTGTCTCCATTCAGTGGAGGATCAGAGGTAAGGTGTATCCTGAAGGGATTGGGAAAGAGGGAGAATGTTCCTCCTTCCTAGTGTGTGAATCCACACACAGGAAACTTAGAAAACATCTTTTAAATTTCTGAGGTGCTGGCTGAAGTTGTCCAAAGGCCCCAACATGGCAGTCAGCACATAGGCTCCTAGGCTGTATCTATGGGGTAAGATTTTCACATGGATGAAATATTAATGGACTATGTTTCCAATATGCATTGATACCCCTTACAATGTGAGGGGGAACCTGCAAGTACTTGTGAATTTCATGCCATGAAAACCACTGCATTTAACAGGAACCTAATGCCAATACAAGTTCCCCATTACAGAACAGAGGTAACCTGCATTTTTAATTAAAAGTCTCAGGCCATCAGCTCACCCAGCCAGTCATTAATCCCCCCAAAATGTCCTTTGCCGAGATCATTATTTCTTAATTAACATACAATGAACAGTATATGTTTGGTTTAGCGTTTGAGGGAGGGGACAAACTTTCTTCAAGAACTGGAAAGATTAGCAGCCCTTTACATGGAGCATCCAGATGTGATCAGAAGGAATGTTAACACAGTGCTTGATTCAGCACAAGTTAGCTCTGATCCCCCTAAATTTACTCCATGTCTTGTAATCTAGATAGCTTTGAATGGTTGTATGGAGTTGCACCTTTTCGCACGGCACTGCACAGTCTTGTAAAGGCCTGATTTGATTTTTAGTAGGTTATATCACTTAGTAATGTGTCTTTCATGTCTTATGGATCAATTTGTATGTTATTTAAATGCACAGACTTTGCATTAGCTGGCCATTTCTATTCAGCTGCTTTTTTATGCAACGCCACCACTTGGTAGTGTAGCAACTACTGCACTTAGCACTAGAACTGTTTGAAATATGTTAATTATTTTTCACAGAAAGCTTCAGGGAATTTTTTTTTTTTAATTTCCACAAAAAGATTCACTTCTTGAATTTTGGTCTTATTTTCACTTTCTGAACCTCTCTCTCCTTCCCTCCCTCTTCCCCCTCCCTCCCCCCGCTTTTTCCAGTGGCCAGGGGGAAAAAGGGGGAACCAAAACCCTAAACTATAAACTGAATATTTTTTGTGGTTGGCATTTTGAACAAAGATAATTTTCTGAAAAAATGTTCATTTAGGGGAAAAATGCCATTTGCCATTGAGAAATTACTTTGATTACTGAAATATTTCAGTATAGCAACTAGAAGAAACATTGTAGTAGAGCAACTCCTTGTACAACCTCATACCTATTGTGGTAGCCCTTAGAAACTTGCCAATTGCCTTAGATAACTACGGTATTCGAAAGATTCAAGGTATTTCCTATGGTAAGTATAGGAAAGTACAAGGATATATGGCAGATACAGAGGGATCTTATTTGTAAGGGCTATCACCATATGTTACTATATGTCAGGGGTAGGCAACCTATGGCACGTGTGCCAAAGGCAGCACGCGAGCTGATTTTCAGTGGCACTCACACTGTCCGGGTCCTGGCCACCAGTCCGGAGGGCTCTGCATTTTAATTTAATTTTAAATGAAGCTTCTTAAACATTTTAAAAACCTTATTTACTTTACATACAACAATAGTTTAGTTCTATATTATAGACTTCTAGAAAGAGACGTTCTAAAACTGTTAAAATGTATTACTGGCACACGAAACCTTAAATTAGAGTGAATCAATGAAGATTCGGCACACCACTTCTGAAAGGTTGCCGACCCCTGCTCTAGGTGCTCTCCATTCCTCACAAATGACAAAACTCCTCTGATAAAACACCATAACCTTTGCTGTGATGCCTACAAAAACCTTGACAATGGTTAGGAAGCTGCTGTGCTGTGACCACTGCTTATTATGCTGATCAAAATGACCTCATTGTTTCCTCGACCTCTTTCCCCCCACCCCACCCCCCCATCCCCCCCAGTCTGTCATCTGTATCCAGCTCTTGGTTTATACTGAGGACTTTAGGGCAGGGACCAATTTTGTGTTCTGTCTTTGTAAAGCACTTAGCACAGTGGCATCTGGTCTGTGACTGGGGCTGTGTACTGAAATACAAACATCACCACTCAGCTATCCCAAACTGCCAAACTTTCTCTGCACACATGTACTATTATTTATGGCAGTTAGTGTAAGACTTCCTCACATCTTTGCACAGGTCCCCCCCACCCACCCCCACCCCCACCCCGCAGTCAGAGGACTGGCCTTGGCTCTGAACTGCTTGTTATTGAATGTATAGAATTAACATAGGCCAGAATCTTCCCTGCTCTGCCAGCACCAAGTAGCCGTACAGCTGGCAGAGTTGGCAGTAGAGGAGGATTTCGATGTGATGTAGCAGCTCTTACACCATTCACCTCCAAATCAGCCATATCATTTGTTGGTGACTTACCATGAAGCAGCAATATGCCTGAAGCCTTCACATAATTCAGATCTTTAGTATCTCTCACTTTGAATCAACCATTTTCAGATTGTGGATTCTAGCTGTGCTGGGATGGACATTGTCTGGGTGATAATAATTCATCTTTTGCTCTCCCAAATTGTTCCAGTTCACAATAATTTGAATCATAGGAGTGGACTATTAGGAAAGATCACTATCATTGCATAGGAGCAAAACCCAAGTTTGCTATATATAATTTGTTTTTTTATGAGCAGGAAGCATTGTATTTTGTTGAGAATTTCAGTTCTATTGACAATCAGACCAACTTATGTCTGGTCCCAGTGGAGTTACACCAGGGATTAGTTTGGCACCTTATGTCAGCTTTAGACACCATAGGCCTGCATATCACCATTGTCTTGCATGTTGTGTAATCATTTACACTTGTGCTAAAACACCACTATGAGTGGAGAATTCTGATTTGGTAGCATTTTACACTCACTACACGGGATGCAAAGCAGTGGAGGATCACGCTCCATTTCTTCTACCTAGCCAAGTATCCCCAGGGCCGCCCAGAGGGGGGGGGCGCAAATGGGGCAATTTGCCCCAGGCCCCGGTCCCCGCAGGGGCCCCCACGAGAATCCCGGGGGCGGGGGGCACAACATCCGGCGCTCCGGTGGCACTTCCACGTTTGGCCACCGCCACCTTCTTGGGCAGTGTTTCGGCGGCTGTTCAAGCGCGGGCGCCGCTTTCGGCGGCATTTTGGCGGAGGGGCCCACTGAATGCTGCTTTCCCCCGGGCTCCCTGAATCCTCTGGGCAGCCCTGAGTATCCCTGGCTAATATGTAGCCCTCCAGGGTAACTGCAGCCATTTCTCCATTCCCAAATGTTTCCAATTATTTGTTTTGTCTTAGCCTCCCTCTACTTTAGATGCACTGGTGAAACTTCTGGAAACCCAAATCTATGGATAATACTTCTTTTCTGTTTTAAGCATAGTTTTGTTATGCCACTGTCAAAGTTTTTGATGTTTTGCTCCTAATCCTCATTTAGAACCATCTACTAATAAATTGACAGGTTGTGACATACCATAGTAATTTAGAGCCTTTTCATCTCCGTCTCTGAGTGCTGCTTTTAGCGTTTTGTGAAGGCTTTTATTCAGAGGCAGTATCCCTCTTGAGTTGCTCTCTGAATGTGTTGTCAAGATAGATATTTTGTAAGAATTTTTCCTGGAACTGAATGCAATTTCTCTGTAAAATGCTACAACTCTTCTGTCTGTAGCAGGTCTATTTCTACAATGGCTAACTAATTTGTGTGGCTTCCAGCCTTGCTAGCTTAGAATATATTCCAAGAATTTACTTTTTATTGGCTGAACTTTAAATTCATCTGTTTTAGTCTAAGTCCTGTTTTGGTATCTGATTCTCTTTCACTACATACAGATGACACACTAATGTAAGTCATTTCTTCCGTGTTGTCTAAGCAATTGTAATGTACTCTCTCTCCCGTGTACTGTTTGTTCCATACATAAGTTATAAATACCTGAATCTGAGGAACGGAAATTTGACAGGTTGGATCATCATTATTACTGTTTAATATTTGCATGTGGTAGTGGTTTACAACCCCAACTGTGGACTGAGGCCCCACTGTGCTTGGCACTGTACATACACATAATGAAAAGAGCAGGCTGTCCCTCAAAGAAGTTCAATAGATAAAAGGATTCTTCAATTAATGTAATTTGCCAGTAGTAATAATTGGGATCAAGTGAGTTAAACTCTGGATCTGATTCTCCACTCACCTACGTCATTGCAAAACAAGAGTAACTCCATCAAAATCACTGTAAAATAGATGTAAGTGAGACGAGACTCAGCCTCATGAATGCACTTCTGCTGGGTCTAGTGTTAGAATGTCCAGGTATCCTCTGTCTCTAGCTTTGTTATCTTAGACCAGGCATACCCTAGCAGAATACATAATTTGCAATGCCTTAATAATAGTATCGTTTACATTTTATTTCTTTCTTTTAAAAAAAAATCTTCAGTTTTCAGACAGAACTGAACTTAATTATAAAGGATATCGGTTTCCATGCTGCTCTGCCAATGTGTTCCAACTGTAATTTAGAAGTGAGGGTCTTTCAGTTTCCATGCACATTCAGGGCCCAATTCTTGGGTCCAGCAAAGCAGTGTTTGGCACACCACTTTAGTTCATGTAGACCACCAAATTGCCATGAGATATGAAAAAACTTTCAGCAACAATTGGGGTTTCATGTCTTGTTACCAGTCAATCCCCTGAGCCAACCGCTCCATCTAAATGAACCTGTTTCCCCCAAGTAAAAAAAATCACATATAACCATGTTTTTCGCCAGTTTCTTGATAACTTCATATGACCCCATACAATGCTTGTTTTCTTCATGGTTCCCTGTGTGTTCATCTGTGTTACTTCAGCATTTCATTCTGGAATTACATATCAGGCTAATTTCAGGGAGTATGTGTGTCTCGTGCAAACCCACTGAAGTCAGTGGGATTTTACATTATAAAAGTCAGCAAATAATTTGGTGCATCCTATCTCTGTTTTAACCTCGCTGCATTTTTATTGTAATTAACTTAGCGGGAATCAAATGAAAGCTACTACTTATGTTGCAGTCTCAGAGTTATCTCACTGACTTCCTTGTTCCTAAACCCTTTGGCAGGGGTTTCAATGGGAAAACCTAGTATACATCTTTCCATACGTCTCCTATGGGCTACTAGCAAGTTCTCCTGCACAGTACCAGTTTTTTCACACCCTGGCTCTTAGCCCTTAGCTCAGTTTTGGATTTTAGGCAAAGGCCATTTATTTTTGTTTTTCCCCCCCACACTATTATGTAGCTTATTTGTTTATTTAACATAGGATTTTGTGAAACCTTCACTCTTCCACATGGCTTTCTCCCTTAAATGTCTACATAGAATCAGTGGACCTTATATAGTCATCTCTATTCAAAAGTCAATATTTACCAAGTTACTAAACAGCAGTATGTGAAACAGCATAGTTATTTCCTGTTCTGGTTACAAAGGGAGATTGTACCTCAGGTTATGTCATAACTGTTGGCAATTGTTAATAGTGAAACCTCTTGCCACAAACAGAGTAGCACCTAATTCGCCAGCTATTGCCCCATAAAATTAACACAACTTCTTAGTGAGGAGCCATAACAATAGTGAAAAAAAGAAAAGTAGCACCCTACAAACAGCTTAGTTAATCTTTTACAATGTGTAGCTGCTGCCCAAATGGATCCTAAAGTACGTACAAGTCATATATTGGTAGGCTATGAGTCCAACCAAACAATTAATTGTCTACCAATGGTGTCTTAATCAAATGTATTATCATCAAAATAATGAAGCTTACAAGAAGGTCTAAGAAATGTGATGCCAAAAATACTTGGAGAATATCACATCCTATGGTAGAACTCCAGTGGTTCCACTAAAACAAGGGTTTTCAAACTTCATTGCACCGTGACCCCCTTCTGACAACAAAAACTATTTCATGACCCCAGGACGGAGGGGGCGGGGGCCTGAAGCCTGATCCCTCCCAAGCCTCACTGCCTTGGGGGAGGGGAGGCAAGGCCCAAGCCCCGCTGCTCTGGGCCGGGGGGCCAAAGCTGAAGCTCAAGGGCTTTAGCCCCTAGTCAGGGGGTCTGCAACCTGAGCCCTGCCGCCCAGGGCTGAAGCCCTTGGGCTTTGGCTTCAGCCCTGGGCAGATGGGCTCGGGCTTCAGCAAGTCTAAGCCAGCCATGGTGACCCCATTCAAAGGGGATCACATCACACTTTGGGGTCCCAACCCACAGTTTGAGAACAGCTGTACTAAGAAACACATTCCCCTTTGCCCTCCCATAGGATGTGATATTTCCCAAGTATTTTGGGCAAGTTCATTTCCTCAGATTCCTTGTTAGCCTCCTAAGAGGCACTGAGGGATATTGGGATGTTCTAAAATCAGTGGGCATTGTTGGTGTTTAGCGTCTTCCAGAATCTGGCCTTCATCTATTGAAATTTAATCAAATAGCCAACTCTTTTCCCAGGAACGTCCCATAATATTTACTTCAGCATATTCAGGCAGAAGGTAATTAAATCATTTATGTAACTTCAGATTCTGTACAGCTTTTCTAATAAAATGTCCTCCTCTCCCAGATTACAACCTTCCTTCCACCTGCCCAATATTTACAGCTCCACCACTTTATAGACAAAATCCATGTTGACAGCTGAAAAAAACCACAGCCACTATTTATGGTATGATTAGGCAGGTCAAGATTAATTTCAGCATTGTACATGGATCTGCTACCCAATCATTTTAATGATACACTACTCGAGGCAGCAGTGGGGTCTAGGGTAGAATGAAAATCTTGATTGGAGCTTGTCTGACGATGATTGGAGCTCTCTGTGAAAGAACATTAATGTAGTCTTTATTTGCATGTTTCGCTAAAGGTAGGGAACTTCAAATCCTTCTGTGGCTACTGTACTTGTAGGTATATATGACAGATAAAAAAAAGGGACATATGCCAGATAGGTGTGGTATTATGGGAGTGTCACTTTCCCTCAGTGATGAACCAAAGTGTTATGGGGCAGATACACCCCCTCATGGGGTGTTGGGTTGCATGTGGCAAATAAGGGATTGTGGCTAGAGTAGGTACAGTACTGCTATCCTAGCCTAGAAAGCAGGGTCATGCTCTCAGGGCAGCATGGCCCAGCAGCCAGAGTCCTGGGGGTTGCCCTTGCTCTCAGGGCAGCATGGCCCAGTGACCAGAGTCCTTGGGCAGTGCCCACACCCAGGGGTAGGTGTGGGGCAGGGTAGAGGGACCCAGGCCCATGCTACCCCACCGGGGCCCTGTGAAACTGGTAGTCCATGACTGCAACTCAATTTCCTATTTTAACAGTCACATTCCCTGGGTCACTTCCCACCCTTGGTTCCTGTTCTGTCAGTTCTCCTGGGGGTGTCAGCTTTCCAGCTCACTCTTATCCTCTGGGGTCAGCAGGGGTTCTGATGTCAATCTCCCTGGCTCATCCTCCATAGTCTGTAGCTCCAGCCACTCCCTGGCAGGAACCTGCAGAGTGCATCCACTCTCTTCCTCAACCAGCCCAAACTGAGTGTCCCTAGCTGGGACACTCCCTTTTATATCCTGTCTCCAGGTTGAGCATGCCCAGCAGGAGCGAAAGGGTGTGGCCTCTTTGGCCCACACTGTGTGGTTAACTCCAGCTGGGTCAGTGCAGGGAAGATTCATCCTGTCACATCAAATAACAGATGCATTGTTGTTAAGACAACAAGATGTGATTCTTGGTGTCTTGTGGGGCATCGCCTGATCAAGATGGTCATGAAAAACTGAAAGATCTCACTAGCCAGTTGAGCCAATGCAGCTGGATCAAATGTCAATGCATACTTGGCATGGCATAATCACAGTGTTAATACACATCTGCATGCTAAAGTTTCTTGCAAAAAAGCAAAATTCCTGGAGAAAGGGAGCAGCCATGTCAGAGCTAGATGGCTACCCCTGATGGGTAGATAGTTGCTCCCTCAGAATTTCAGTATGCCTCTCTGCCTGCAAATGCTTCAGGCCCAGAGTTTGGCCCTAAAAGCTCTTAGATCCCAATTGACTAAAGAGAGAAAATGGAAACTAATAAATTACAATATTTTTTTAATTGACCATACTTCTATTCTCCTCAGCATCAATCATTGACAGGTACATGGCTGAAAGTGGAATAGAATATACCTTTAAAATTGCTAGTGATTTCTCTCCTTAGGTGATTGTGACTATTGTGAGTGCTGTAGGTCTTTGTCCTCATTCCTCACTACTGACCCAAAGTGTTGGTTAATCAGAGAACCATACACACACACAAGCACACACATATATACATACTATATATGATAGCCCATAATTTGCCAAGGGGGAGAGGGATAGCTCAGTGGTTTGAGCATTAGCCTGCTAACCCCAGGGTTGTGAGTTCAATCCTTGAGGGGGCCACTTAGGGATCTGGGGCAAAAAAATCTGTTAGGGGACAGTACTTGGTCCTGCTAGTGAAGGCAGGGGACTGGACTCAATGACCTTTCAAGGTCCTTCCAGTTCTAGGAGATTGGCATATCGCCATTTATTTATTTTTATTTTTTCAGTCTGGAGTCGTGAGCGTGGGGCTAAGGATCCTAAGGATCCTGAGTTCTAATCTGGGCTCTGCCACTGCATCAACTCTGGGACCCTGGGTTAAGTCATTTCATCTATCTCAGTTTCCCCATCTGTAAAATGGGGCTAATAATAGTCACACATCTGTCTCACAGTTGTGTCCTGAGAATTAGAGTCCACATGCTGCTTTGAGCATATGAAGTGCTAAGTGTTATTCCATCACTTTATAAAAAATAAAACATTTGGTAGAGTCCCCAGTTGTTGTTGTTGTTGTTTTTAAAAACCACCTTAGGTTAGAACATCATCCTCTAGTGAGAACTGTTATTTCATTCACTTGAAGCCTTTGACAAGAAGGAAAGATATATTGTACTAGGAGGATTAGTGGAGTTTTCTATGCAGAGGCCTTTCCTTTTAAAAAAGAGAAGTTATCATCCAAACTGGCCCATCTGCACTTGTCAGTGATTTAGCTTTAAGACCACAGCTCCGAATCACCAAACATTTACCTGCCTTGCAGTAGTTCATCTTCTCCTGACAGACACTCTAATTGTGCTCGCAGAGAGCTGGGCGACATCCCAGAAGGAGCTAGTTAAACGGCGACTCTGCCGGAAGATGACAGCCAATGGGCTCCCCCTAGGGGTAGCTGAGTCTCAGTGGAATGAAGGAAGGAGCTGTGGAATGTTGCCAGGAAACAAGCCCCACTGTTTGTTCTGACAGAAAAACACAAGGAGCAGAGAATTTTGCTTTGTTTTGTAGCTTCTTGCCAGCACTACCTCAGTGTACTACGAGTCACTGACACTGTTCTTGCTTTACTGCTGTGAACCACACAGCCAGGGAGTTAATTCTCACCCTACCGAACCAACTTTTAGATGCTGTTTTTCATTATTGTTTTCCATCTCTTATTTCCTTCTGTGCTGCCTTCTTGTTATTTTTAAAAGCGCAGTGACGTTTAAGGGTTGTATTTGTGAAAAGATCTGGAGTAAAAGTGATTACGTGGCCTAACATTTCGCCATTCAAAGCCATCCGCGTTCAAACGTGGCTTAGGTCGTGACAGAAATTAGTTTGGTGACTTGTGGACACAGTTTAGCCCCACTGGGCACAAAATGCAGTTTCTGCTCATATGAGAGAAACATGATTATGACAGGGATGTTGTAGGCCAGGACTGAGGTGCCTTGGCAGAGCTCTTTGGGGAGTGTGTGACCTGCACTGCACCTTACTAAGGCCAGGATATTCAGTCCCAGGTGTGATGGCAATAAAACTTAAATGAAATATATATATTAAAAGCGGAAAAGGCAAATCAGTAATAATTGCATGGCCAGCACTCTTCAGCGAGTCATGAGTGTGTATGTGACAACATAAAACATAGCACGGAGCATGGTCACTGGCAAACACACACCTAACAGCTGGAACACGGCTTTCCCCTAAGAGTCCAGTTCTGTAATCCTCTCGCAAGCACATTTTGACTTCAGGGAGAGGAAGCTACTCTGATGTTTTGAACATTACTGTAGCCCCAGTGAGATGGACTTGTGGGCAGACTGCAGGTGAGGAGATAAAGTGTATGATAAGATGCAGGCTTTGGCTCAGTCTTATCTCTTTCAGTAGGTTGTTACATAGGCAGGGTCCCCTGACTGAGAAAATGTTATCTTTAGCTCTCTACCTGGGCACTATTAGTTGCATTGTCCCACAAAAGTACAGCTGCCTCGGTGGATTGTGAATGCAGAGGTGGTTTCATATGTAGTCAGGCCTCAACCCATTTAGGGCTTTGCAGATTAAGAACAGGGTCTTGAATTAGCACTGTTAGGGATCCGGGAGCCACTGGAGGGTGAGGAGTATCCTACATGATATGTTCTCTGCTGTCTTTTCTGCACAGACTGGTATTTCTGTATTGCCTCAACCTTCAACCCCAGTACACTGAGTTACAGTAGTCTAACCTGGCAGTGACAAATTCACAAATTACATTGCCCAGATCCTCACCTGAGAGGAAGGCCATCGCTTCTGGCAAATTAGGGTAAAGGAATTCATCTCTCAGCATGGTTGCTGCTTGGGTATCCAGGACGAGTGCAAGAGGTGGATCCCATTGCTACATACTCCTTTAACAAAAAGAGGGTAGGTGTCTTGAAAGGAGGAGATGGTTAGTGTCTTGCCAGTTCTTTACATGTTCTCCTCTTCTTGCCATTTCTATCTTGCCTGGATTCAATTTAAACCAGCTGCTCTTCATCCAGGTGCTAGCAGGCTCTTGCAGGCACTGCAGCGTATCTGTGAGAATGGTGGTCACGAATATTAAGAATACAAGAGGGCCAGAACCACAGCTGATGTAACCAATTTACACCAGCTCTGGGTCTGGTCTAAATTTTGGTGTCAACAGTGCAATGCTGGCCAGTCACCAAGCTCATGACATATCACACCCTCATTAAGTGGTCTCAGATATTGAAGAGGAGAGAGGTAGCACTGATCTATACAGGAGAGATAGTAAGGATCTCTGCAGTACCCCACATGTCCTGTTCTCTTGTGAAATAACCTGTCAAGCTATTGCCCCAATTTTAAAAGTTCAAGGAGTATCTCAAGACCTTTGTAAAATCAGGGATCTGCAAGTAAATCACAGTATAAAATTCATATTAGTTAATTATTTATTATTAATAGGCGCTGCACGGAATTTTGTTTACTTTTGGTTTATTGTACGGTGGTGTGGCAACAGCGCAACACCAGCATGGTATTCTCACAGTAGAAATTGTCACTTGTGTGTCCTTATTCCGTTGCACCAGCCAAGTGTTTGAGACACCTGGTTCATTTAGCTTCTGTTCTTGCCATGGACTGTTAGGGGCAATAGCAGGAAGACCACCTTGCACAATGCAGAAAATAACTGTTGTGTGCCAAAAGGGAATGTATGATTAGGACTGCAATGGGCAGGCAAGCAGTGAGTCAGTGACCTGAGGCAGAACAATGTGTCAGTAAGAGAGAGCAGAAGCTGAGGGACATTGGTGGCCCACAGCCTCAATTTGTAATGACTATGTGGCCTACCTGCCAAAAAGTTTGTCTCCACCTCCTCACTCTAAGGATTTCTCATCATGTTCTTAACTACTTGGACATCATAAGAAAAAAGAGTCTGCCTGTTTCCAGCATATAACCCAAGGCATCTGCTCAAACAAAACAGAACGGCAGACCCTGAATCTAATTCAGAGCTTTCCAAACACCTGTGAGTCAGTCGATGGGAAATTCTCCCTGTCTTCACGAGCACAGATGAGTTTTGAACCTTCTGGGCATTTTAGCAGTTTACCATCTGTACATATAACCTTTTTTGTGAATACATAGAAGTCTTGTAGGAGGATGTAAAATCCAGGAACCAAGATAAGAAAACATGTTTACACCTGCTACATCTGTTCAAGAATTTCCAGCCTATATTACACTTTTGACTTTCAATCATTTTTTCCCTTTGGTCAAATGCCATCATCTTAAAAGCATTTTTTATTTTTTCCAAGTCTCACAGACTTTCCATCAAAACTTGTACAGAACATATTGTAACCGAGTAAAATTGTGGAGCAGCCTATTGATAGACAGTAGTGCTAGCTGCTACATCTTTTGATTATCATGGATAGTTTGGATACTGAGAAATCATAGTAAAGAAAAATAATGTTAAATACTTACATGAAAATTGGTGATTAGATTTTTTTTTTTTTAATAAAAATGGTGGGAGGCCTATCCACCATGTATAGTGGAGAAATATATCTGCAAGCCAATTGAAAAAAAACCCCATTTAACACAAAGTAGGTTATCAAAGGATGAATTACAAAAATATCAGAACAAAGAAGAACATAGCCACAATAATCCCAACTAAGGATAGTATTTACTAACTGTTTTTATAGAAGGCCAGACATAATAAAATGTGCCTTCAGAAAGGCGATCAATCTCAATGAAAGATCTAGAAATATACAACAGCTACCAGAAAGTAAACCCATAGACTACAGCTGATCAAAATTATTTCCTTAATAATTGTGAAAAAAATCAAAATTTCAAAGTCATTTCTGCTTTGGAAGATTCAAAACAAAGCAGGGATTTGGAGCAATCAAATTTTTGAATTGCTCCGCTCCGGCTCTGTTCCAGCTCCGGGCACAAACCTACTGCTCTGCGCTCCAGCTCCGGGCTCCAATCCAAAGCCCTGAAACAGAACCATATTTTTGATTTTTATCAAAAAATTCCATTGGATTTCTTTTATCGGAAATGTTACAGGAAACATTATCAAATATTTGTGTTTAGTGAAAACTAGATTTTGGATAAACACCAAATTTCAATAGCCATTTCAATAATGATTTCTATAGCATTTCTGATAAACATTTAGATAAAACTATTAATACAGAAATTTCAATCGAAACAAAACATTTTTGAATATTTTCCATTTTAGAGAAAAAGCCATTTTTCAGTGAAAAAAATTGGAAACAGTGGGGAAAAAATTGACTGGCTCTAGTGTAGACATGAGCTGCCCTACTAATGTGATGTAAAGGGTCTGAGTGGAGGCAGGGGCAGGGGAGAAAACCTCCATGACCTATAATCACACAATATGTCCCCAATAAAATGAAGCAAACTGCTTTAACAAGTTTGATAATTATATATGACACTCAATTATTACAATGCTACCTGTTTTCTTGCTGTGAATGTTTGCTTAAGGGATGTTCTGTAAACTAATAAAAATAATAATAATTAATAATATCAAGTTAATTTAACCAGGTATTATTTCTGAGGAGTGCCGAGTCAAATCTTGAAGTCCTTGCTCCGTTTTTTGTTGAGGTTTTTTTTGACTCACGCATACTCCCACTGTGATCAATAAAAATAAGAATATGACCCAATGAAATTTCACCCTATAAACAATAATACATCATTCAGTCCAGTAAATTTAATACAATATGATCGCACTCATTCATCTCAAATCAAAACTCACACCAACATGTTCCACACTTGACAATACGGCATAGCCCTCTGCTGGAAGTTAGAGCGCACAAACTGCACTGTGTAGGAAGCTCAGGCGAGGATGGGTTTTAACATCAACAACATAGTGATAACACTGGTCTACAATTTTTGAGAAGTCATCTGCTTCAGAGATAAAATGTGCTATTTAGTATGTATTTTGATGTGCTGAATTCAAATATGACAATTAAAACAACTGATTGGCTACTGTTTCTAAGATATTTAAGTTTTTACATTTTATGTCTATGTATATTGTGTAGATAGTAGAGTTTTAATCATAAATTGTAAACCTAGGTCTTTTCATGTATTTATGGTTGCTTTACATGATACTAGTTCACCTGTCCTGTTTATGTAACACTTTAAAAATCAGCAAAGGGGTTATAGAAATAAAATTTATTATGAAACAAAAGGCAAAAAACTATTATGTACATAGTTTAGTCCTATTCAGTGTCTACTCGGCGCTTCTTGGCTTGTCTCTTGTATTCATTAACTGGAGCATCTCTTGTCACTGTCCAGCAATAGTCCGCAAGCATTGATGGGCTCCATTTGCCCTGATAGCGTTTCTCCATTGTTGCAATGTCCTGGTGAAATCGCTCGCCGTGCTCGTCGCTCACTGCTCCGCAGTTCGGTGGAAAAAAATCTAGATGAGAGTGCAAAAAATGTATCTTTAGTGACATGTTGCAACCAAGGCTTTTGTATGCCTTGAGGAGGTTTTCCACCAACAACCTGTAGTTGTCTGCCTTTTTGTTTCCGAGAAAATGTTTTGCCACTAACTGGAAGGCTTTCCATGCCTTTTTTTCCTTGCCACGCAGTGCATGGTCAAATGCATCATCTCGAAGAAGTTCACAAATCTCAGGACCAACAAAGACACCTTCCTTTATCTTAGCTTCACTTAACCTTGGACATTTTCCACGGAGGTACTTGAAAGCTGCTTGTGTTTTGTCAATGGCCTTGACAAAGTTCTTCATCAGACCCAGCTTGATGTGTAAGGGTGGTAATAAAATCTTCCTTGATTCAACAAGTGGTGGATGCTGAACACTTTTCCTCCCAGGCTCCAATAACTGTCAGAGTGGCCAATCTTTCTTGATGTAGTGGGAATCTCTTGCACGACTATCCCATTCGCAGAGAAAACAGCAGTACTTTGTGTATCCAGTCTGCAGACCAAGCAAGAGAGCAACAACCTTCAAATCGCCACAAAGCTGCCACTGATGTTGGTCATAGTTTATGCACCTCAAAAGTTGTTTCATGTTGTCATAGGTTTCCTTCATATGGACTGCATGACCAACTGGAATTGATGGCAAAACATTGCCATTAGGCAGTAAAACAGCTTAAAGACTCGTCTTCAATGAATCAATGAACAGTCTCCACTCATCTGGATCGTGAACGATGTTGAGGGCTGCCATCACACCATCGATGTTGTTGCAAGCTACAAGATCACCTTCCATGAAGAAGAATGGGACAAGATCCTTTTGACGGTCACGGAACATGGAAACCCTACCATCACCTGCCAGGAGATTCCACTGCTGTAGTCTGGAGCCCAAAAGCTCTGCCTTACTCTTGGGTAGTTCCAAATCCCTGACAAGGTCATTCAGTTCACCTTGTGTTATGAGGTGTGGTTCAGAGGAGGAGGATGGGAGAAAATGTGGGTCCTGTGACATTGATGGTTCAGGACCAGAAGTTTCATCCTCTTCCTCTTCCTCGTCTGACTCAAGTGAGAATGATTCTGGTGCATCAGGAACCGGCAGTCCTTCTCCGTGGGGTACTGGACGTATAGCTGATGGATGTTTGGATAGTGCACAGTCCACTTTTTCTTCTTTGACACACCTTTCCCAACTGGAGGCACCATGCAGATGTAACAATTGCTGGTATGATCTGTTGGCTCTCTCCAAATCATTGGCATTGCAAAAGGCATAGATTTCCTTTTCCTGTTCAACCACTGGCGAAGATTTGTTGCACAAGTGTTGCAGAATATGTGTGGGGCCCACCTCTTGTCCTGATCTCCAATTTTGCAGCCAAAAGAAAGGTGATAGGCTTTCTTAACCATAGTGGTTATACTGCGCTTTTGTGATGCAAAAGTCACTTCACCACAAACATAGCAGAAGTTATCTGCACTGTTCACACAAGTACGAGGCATCTCTGCTCACTTTGGCTAAACAGAAATGTGTCCCTTTGCACAATCAAACACTGACAAATAAGAGAGCACGACACTGTATGATTTCTAGAGCTGATATAGGGCAATTTGTTCAGTAGAGTGATGTAAGCTTCGTTATGATTGCATCATCCATGACTTCTAGGAATAACATGATGCAATTCATATCATGTATGACGCAATACCAGCTTCAGATTGCATCATTCATTGTTTTGCCTAAAAAGCAAGTACTGTCCAAACCCAGTCATAGATTTATTCATAGATCCAGTCAAAGATGTATTTTAGTCATTTCTGGTTTAAATTGAGATCCCTTCCCTTTATAACTCACTTATCCTCCGCCATTCCCAAGTCAGGGGTCGTATATACTGACCCAATAGCATGTCTTGAAAACTAGAGCCAATCAACAATTTTAAGCATCATTTTCGTTCTCGGTGACCCAGAATTAGTAAAGTTTGACTACATTTATTTCAGAAGCATTTTGGCTGTAGAGCAGTGTAATGGGAAAATGGGAAAAATTTGGGCTACTCGTTCTAAGCCCACAAGAGCCTTCACATTTTGCAAAGAAAGGCGCCTCAGCAAGCACCAGGTGCTAAGGGCTGTATTCAGAAAGAGTCTCACATCATAGTCTCAAACTGAAGAGAAATCATAGTGAAGAAATGAGGGGTTTCAAATGTGAAAGTGTTTTAAAAATCATTTCTGCAGCAATAATTTTTCTCTAGAGTGTGGACCAGAGACAGGAGGGAATATTGCAGGGTTTCTCTAGGAACAGTGAGAGGCTGCTGCCAATGCACAAAGTGGCCTAGACTGTTATTAAAGTTTACATCCATAACTGCTGTACTCTACTTAGCTGAAAGTAAGTTGCTATATTGTTGGTCCCGCAAGACATTCCCTACCCTTGACATATCCTCTCCCTCGCATGAGTGGTAATGACTAGGATCAGGTCCCGCTGGCTCCTGCAGGACTGCTTTGCCTTGTTCTAGAGTAGTATTTTTTAATAATACCATGTTGTTGGGGGTTTTTCAGTCTTTACTCTACAAATAAGTTAGTGACTTTAAAGTTCTTTCTAGACAGAAAATAAAACCATGTCAATTCAGTTGTCCCAAAACCAGATTTTAAACATGGTTCCAGTGTATCGTGTAAATTGGATCTTTGATGTTTCATAACCAGGCTGAAGCTTTGACGTGTGTACAAATAGGCATTTGTGTCCACATTTCAGGTAACTGCAGTGCAAAAATGTAAACCTCATGCCTAGTGCCTTACCTCTGCACAAAACCAGCAGTTTGCACACTGAGACACAAAGACATGCAAGGATCTGTGCACACACTTTTGCACCCAGTAATAGTAAAATTCTGACGTCCTCAGGAATTTTTCAGATGGACTGAGTAGGAACTTTAGAATTTGCACCTAAAAAGTAGTACAGTAAATAAATAGTTTTTAAATCCTTGTAAAAAACGGTTTAATATTAATTCCAAAGACTAATGACAACGTTCATAGAACTGATGGTTTTAGCACAGTATCACAGCAGATGCATTCAGTACTTTTCCTCAATAGCTTCTTTGTGCCACATCCTGACTCTTATATTGTTTACATTTCATCTTGATCTGCCACTTTTTCCAAGGCCAGCAGAGCAAAGTCATTCTCCTGACTCACATAGCTCCAGATGGATTCAGACTCCAACACACTATCTTCCCCAGAATTTAGCATATGTCGGTTTATATACCCTAATCAATCAGGCTGATTTCAGTTAATCCTAATCGTCCTGTTAGGGGTCCGAGCTAGCAACAGCAGAAGCTAGAAATCCCCAAGCAGCCTAATTGACACAGTCTAATTACATTCCTTCTTGAGATTTCCATTAAACTGCTCCCTGAATCCATTACAGCAGTTGACAGTATGTTTCGGTGATTTTTCTTTCTAGGCTATAGTCAATATGATATTTTAATTCAGAGGGTATCGGATCTTGCCACATGCATTTGTTTGCTGTCTGTTAATCACCTTGTTCTAGCACTTATCTAATGTGTCATCTATCCATGGATGAGGACACTCATTTTGACTCTCAGCAAACATGGTCATTTCAGTCTAAATGTTGGCAGTGGTTCTTTCCTCAGAGCACCACACCAACTGCTTGACTCAAAAACTGCCAGCTCCTATCAAGCTCTTGTGCAAAGGCTATAGCTCATAAGCTAGGGAGCTGACATTCTTTTCAAAAACAGCTTGGAAAGGTATGCTCTTTTGTCAGCATCCACATTCCCCCACAACCCTTTTGCTATAGTAAACTATAAACAGATCCACTGAGATTCCATCAGTCACAGTTGGGCTTCTTTGGCTAATTTGATCGCCCTTTCCATCAAATTAATGTTTCATCTTACCAAGCTACAGAGAAGCAAAAATAGAGCTACTGGTGCTTTGTCTCTGCATTGTTTTACCAGATAAAAGCAGCATTTTCTAGCAGTGTAGTATACAGTCATATAGTTTCATGCAACTCAGGCTAACTTTTAAACTGTTTGACTCTTACACTAACTGTTGTGCCCTGGAGGTAAATTAAATGTCACAGAAAAAAGATGGCCTCAGTCCCTTTTCTAGCCAATTTTGCTCAACGCCAAGGAGTCTTCAGGAAAGCACAATGTGCCCCATTTATAAGGTTTGGGTTTTTTAATACCAAATTCTAAATACTATTACTTTAATTCAGAAATGTCTGGGGGATTGTCTGGTTGTCAAACCAATATAGAGTTGAACGCCTGTTTTATGAGTGAATTGTGAATTGAGTTAATAAAACCAAAACATTCATGTAATGAACCATTTCAAAAATGCAGTAGATGTAGCGCATAAGCTGCAGGCTAGTGCACTGCATTGCTTTCTTCTTTACCTTCAAACCACTGCCAAGTGATTTCCAATGCACTGAAGGCATAGGAATGTGAAGGGATGTCAAGTTGTTCTTCACTGACATCACTTTTGTTATGTGATTTCCCTTCCCTCTCCCCTCCACCCCATCAAGGAAAATGGTTCATATAGCCGGTCATTTGTAAGATTGGTGTTCATAAAATCGAGGTTCTACTGTACACAAGTTCAATTATCCAAGCTTCCGTTATCAGAATCTCCCTGTCATTCATAAAAGGATAACGTCACCCAAAATCTATTAATTTTAGTCAACATTCCCTCAGCTATCCAAAACTCTGATCGTCTACATTTATTCAGTAGTCCTAATGGCATTAGAATACTTGATATTGTACTGTACTTCAGTGGGGTAGACCTCAAAGAAGACAAAGAATATTACCTTGCAATCAGAGAGGGCCAGAATGTAAATATACACCACCTCCAAGCATAGCACACCCATAGTATTCATCAGTAGTAGGGACATGTATTTCAACTGAACTTGCTCCTTCAAGTGCTCCGTGAAGGTTTGGGTCACTCAGATCAATGGGAGTTTTGCATGCAAGGGACTGGTTGAATCAGGTCCACCAAAGTCTGGCGTGAGAGTGTAGTAAGCCAAGTACTCACCCTAGAGTAGTTGAATAGGGTGGACCGGGTAGACTTTTGCACCACTATTGTCCAAGATAGAAGACTGTGGCATGAGAAAACATTATAATGAAATAAAATTAATGCTTGAAAATATGAGGAGCAGAAGGGAAATTTGTGCAGTTGAGAAATGTTTGGAAGTAATGTTTATATAATTGGTAGCAATTTCTAGTAGCTAAATACTAACTCATTCATCTAGTGGCAAATTCTGCCTACCTTCATGTGTTCAGAGAGCCCTGACAGCAGTGGAATTAGTAGACTTGACCTTTGCATGCCTGTAAAGCGGATGGGCCTACCTAATTCGGCATCAAGAAATGTTAAAGGAAAATCTAAAAATAAAGAGAAGCTTCTACCCTCATCCTTGAGAATATAAAATGTTGTAAACTGATGTCTCCGAGCACTATGACTGAAAACTTGTCACTGATTTTTCATAGGCCTCCTCATCGTCATCCAGAGGGGCTTTAGGGTCCAGAAAAGAATCAAATCATTGATCCCTGAATACTTGGAAAGGCCCCAGATTGTGTTGTCCAAGCTATGCCCTGTTGGCATTAGGGCAAGTCTCCTAGTTGTTTCTGTGCTTTCAATTCAGACCTGGAACTGAATCGATATATGGTGGACAGCTGCCTTTCTGATCAACTCCATGGCAGTAAAGGGAAAGGGACAATGTTCTCAAATGACAGACCTGGGGGAGGTCTCTGAAGTGCACACGTGCTTGTCCATTCTGCTGTCAATTTCACCGGCTCAACATGCTGGCTGGCAGCTCCTTTGGGTTTACACAAAGCAGATCAGGATGCTGTTTTCTGTTATAACAACAGAGCATATAAAAAATATGTTCCTGGTTTTGTAGAGCTATTGTGAGCCTCTTTACTTATAAAAACTAAGGCTGTGTTGTTCGTTTATAGTAAGGCAGTGTATAATGGGCAAGTGTCAATTAATTTAGTTTCAGGGGAAGCTGGGAAGGGGTCAGTTATTTTGCAGGGGTCAGGTGGGGAGAGGGCTTGGTGGCAAAAATGTTCATAGGTCTGACAATAAATGCTATGGTTGGCCCTGGGAATGGGTGTCATTCCACTGTTGGAGTAAGTTTAGAGTACAGCCTTCAGTGCGGTTCCCCATGCTTCTGTAGGAAGGAGGATTGGGAAGTGCTATGGGCGAAAAAGGGTTGAGGGGATCCATGACTTCATGGAACAACTGGCCAAATCCTCCCAAGGCACGAATCAACCACAGGAGTTAGTGGCCTTCAGTGGAACTGCTTGTGTGGGTACACTATGTACAGAATGAAGTGCTTGCATGACTATACATTGTTACCTTTTTCCTTACCATGATATTTCCCTTATTGAGGAGTAAGTTGGGGAAAGTTCTTGTTTCTGCAATGTGATCTCATGCGGAGCTGATCTTAGTGAGATAAAACTTTATCTTTTTAACACATAACACTGTATAACTGTTTCCTGGACTTATTCTTGCTAGTGGAGGCAACCCCCAAGTAAAACAACTGTCATGCAGGGGAGGCTACAGATGGCACGGTAGTAGTACGCATACTGTACACCTGCACGTTTGGCACACAAGTGTCTGAGTGCAGATTTGCTAGCTAAGAAGACAGATTTATTTTTCTGAGGAGGCGGGAAGATCAGATCACCTCCAGGTGTTACACTGATAAATACCGAGAATAACTCACCAGTCCTCCGCAATTCTTCCCTGATCAACTTCATCCTTGAGATATGAATTAGAGGCACAGATATGTTATCTGGGAAGTTGTCCAGATTCATTTTCAAGGAAGTTAGACACTCAACACAGGCCTGCCATAAGCAAGGCTTTTTGGTTTGTCACGGTGCCAGAGGCAGCACTGGAAGGCCAAGATTGGAACCATGTAGCCTAATCCCCAAGCTGTGGGGAGTTCAGATAAAATAGGACTCAAAGTTCAGCAGTTCCTAGTTTTGTTTTCAGTTCTGCAAACTGAAATCCAATCAGTGAGGCTTTGCAAAACAAAAAGCTAAACCATCCATACAAAATAGGAGTAAGTCCTGTAACCCGTTAGTGGTTACAGAGGAGAGATGTGCGCTCGGGCCTTGATCTAAGAGTCAGTGAAGTCAGTGGGAGACTTTCCACTTATTTCAATGGCTTTTGAATTAGGCATTACTGAGCTGTGCAGCAACTGCAGAGTGTGGTGAAAAATGCCCTGTGGCGAGTCCCATGAGCACAGCAACCAAAATGTGTTGGGGCAGAGACATGGATGGCTGAATCAATGGTACTCAGCTCACATCCATACTCTGGAATGCCAATGATGTCTGTAATGCTAGGTGGGACTTGGTCCTAGGTGTGTGCCTCTGCCAGAGACAGAACACCCAGTGATCTAATATCATAAGCAAACCCTAGCTTCCTGTACTGGAACCTGAGTGAAGAATTACCTAGGGGGAAAGTGCTGCTACAGGCTTTATTTGGAAAGAACTTGACGTTAGCTAATAGCAGTGCTGCTTGCTCATTTGATTTCTATCTTTTTAGAGTCTCTTACAATACAAAACTGTAAAACACAGGCAAATAGCCTCTGGTCATGGAACTATCATTATAAACTTGCCTTAAACACGTACAAGAACGATTTGTTTTTGTTATACTTCTAAGTTGTTTTAACATGATTTTAAAAATGAAGAGCTGACATCTAGTATGTTTTTCATCTTAACACCTTTGAGCTGTGGTTAATCCTCCAGGTAGTGGCGTGAGGGAGAGTTTGGCTGTCCTATATCTGCTAACATTTGAAAGCTATAGAGAGGGACATGTGGAGAGAAAGATAGGTGACATGGCATTTTCAAAAGCACTCAGGGTGGACCTAGCTGTTCCCACTAAAGTCAATGGTTGACTTTGGTGGGAGAAGAGCAAGGCCTTGTCTACATGAGAAAGTTGCATCAGTTTAACTTAACTGGGTTTTGAAACCAGTTTTTAAAGTAAAGCAAATCCCTGTAAGGATACTCCTATTTCAGTTTAAAAGTGGCATTTTGGGGTGTAGCTTTGCTGAGTCAACTTGACAGCCATTCTGCTGGGCCCCGACGCCTCCAGTGCAGCCCTGAGTAGACTGTGCCCTAAGGCAATGTTGCCATTCATAATTGCAGGCACTGGATCTCAGCAGAAATTCCACCAACTCTGCTTAGCTAACAAAACCAGAAGGAATCAAGGCAGAAGAAGTGCATCTCCATGTCTATTAGTTGCCTGCCATTTTTCAATACATGCTGCAAACCTTGGCTTTAAGCTGGGGTTTAACATGCAATGAGAACTGGGCACTATAATAGTCAGGGCTGGTTCCAGGCATCAGCGCAGAAAGCGCGTGCCTGGGGCGGCGTGACCGTCACTGTGAGGGCGGCTGTCAGGCAGCCTTCGGCTGCGTTTCTGCAGGAGGTCCGCCGGTCCCGCGGATTCGGCACCAATTCGGTGGCGGGTCCGCCAACAGCAAAGGACTAGTGGAGTGCCCGCAGGAACATCGCCGAAACTGCGGGACCGGTAATGCAGAAACACCGCCGACAGCTGCCTGACTGCCGTGCTTGGGGCGGCACAAATCATAGAGCCGCCCCTGATGATAGTACTACTACTACTACTACTACTACTGTGTTTCTAATTTGTTTTTTTTAAAATGTCAAAGGTTGCCTTTTCCCCTCTCTTGTTGTTATTTTTGTTTCTCCTTCCAGGTGCTGATCACATGGGTATTAGCTGGATCAAAATTACATAATGCAGAAAGTTCAAATTATCCATTAAGCTCGACCTTCCTCACACGCTATGACCCACAGAGAGTGGTAAATTTTAGCACAAGTGGGAAAGAAATCTCAGCTGAAAACAGCATTTTCCATCCTATGAGGCTTCATCAAAGGGGAAAAAAACAACCTTGCAATGTTTCCTTGGTTGTGTTACGGAATTTGGTAGTTGCATAGTGCTCCAGCAGAGACATACCAACCTAACAAACAAAGTGTTTTCAATGTTCAGATGCTAAGCTACCACCATCCTTATGATTTGAAGACTGGTAAACAAAACATTGTTTGGAAAAGGCCAGTTGGGCCTCCAGCTTGGCAAAGGTAATGAAGCATATGCACAACTTTAATCAGAGAGCTCTTCTCTTTTTTTATTTCCCCCACTCCTTCCCCCCTCCTTACTTTGCTCTGCTGGGATGATGCATCCAGTTGGAGCTGATAAACAGAAGGAACCAAGGAGGAGAAGTGCATCTCCATTTCTATTAGCCGTCTGCCACTTTGATACATGCTGCAAACCTTGGCTTTAAGCTGAAGTGCAAAACCTCTGGGGCTTTCGCTCCCCGCTGTCAGCATTTGAGGCCTGATTTTTATTTCTGGAACAAGCACCGAATAAAGAGCTTGTCCCTTTAATACAAAGGCAGAGAGAAGGGCAAAGCTGTTCCCAAGAAGTCAGTAAAAGTGGTAATGCCTATTAATGATTGCAGCAGAGTGCTTTTCAGTAGCCCTATTAAAGAAGCTCTTTGTCCTAATAAATACCAGCAAAAGAGCTTGCTCTCAGAGCACCTTCCCTGCACTTTATTTATAATGAGTCTTCTAATGAGTACATAGTGTTTATGTTTCCTTGAGAGACTCATCACTCCCCTTCTCAGTCTGTTATTTAACTATAGGGTACTGTATGAAGGCTCCCCTCCCCCCCCCCCCCACTTCCATATACCTTTTTGCAAGGGCATATGTAACCCCCAAAGGACGAGTGAATATTTGAGTAGTGGGGGCAGGGGGGGAGAGAGAAAGTGTTCTTTCTGAACCTTAAGCATGGCATGGCAAAGGACACAGCTCAGCTTTAAAGCAGCTTTCTATGTGAGCGTTTCAGAACTGGAACTGATGCGCTCCAATGTGACTCTCGCCGTTTAATTTCACAGGACATCCAGGGCCTGATCCTCATATTCACTCAGTCCCCTTTGCACCTCTCTGAAAGCGTAAAGTGAACTTGAGGCTACAGCTACCCTATGAGCTGCGGGTGTGAGCCCCCTGCTCACAGACACATGCTTGTGGTAGGTTTCATTGAGCTAGCACAAGTATAAGTAGTAGCATAGCTGCAGTAGCATTGGCAGAAGTGGTATAGCTTAGCAATGGCAAGCACAAACCCTCCAGAAACCGGACAGTATGCATTTGGGGAGGCCTGCCCATGCTGCCGCTGTCCAGGCTAGTATCACTACACAGCTAGTTATACTCAGGCTAACTTGATGAACCTAACGCGAGTATGTGTACACAAGCTGACAATCATACCCCTGGCTCATGATGCAGACGGAACCTAAATAGTGTTGTCAGCTCTCACACTTTCATTGAAAGTCTCATGATATATAGTGATTTATTTATTTATTTGCTTAAAGCCTCAAGTCATAGTGTCATATGATTACATGACAATCTCACATTTCTTTCTTTCAAAGTAAGTTTCGAGCCCTCGTGGTTGTAGAGGAAAAACTGAAAAGATGCAACCAAGAAGGCAAATTAAAAAGAAACTAACGTGTTATGTTTAAAAATCACATGATTTTAAGTCAATTTTATGTTGGGTTTTTTCCAGGCCCTAACTCTGATTTTTGAATGCCTGGAATTGACAAAACTGCTTAAATTTATGCTCACAATTTATTGCCAGTATATTAGAATCAAGCCCCTTGAGTTCACACACTTCCAGCCAAGTGAATGCATAGGAAGTTGTATCTAGGTAGAGTTATAACCTCTGAACAGTGCATTGTAGCTGCTTTTTAAAAACATGTTTAAAGTATCCAAGAGATAAAGAGGAGAAAAAGGAGGTAGGCGGGCCTGAAAAGAGCACTTTGTAAGTTTTATTTTAATGAGTATTTAAGTACACTGCAAATGAATAGACATAATCAGCAAAGGCAAAAAAGTTTGATGAACTAAAAAAAATGCTTTTAAGTGCTTTTTCTCACCCCTGAAATTTTCTTTTGGCTTATAATATATCTGAAACTAATCTGGAAGAGAAGAAAAACAAATGAACAACATTTGGTGATTCAAAGACATGAAAGGAAAAATGGGAAATCAAGCATGAAAAAGTTAAATTTTCAGACTTGGATGCCTATTGGTAAGCACCTAAATACACAGTTAAATCCACAATATGGATTTTAGGCACCCAAATTTGAAAATGTTGGTATTGAATTTCTCTCACACAAAAAATGCCCATTGCTTTTAAATAGCTTCCTAAAAACTTGAACCTTAAACTTTCTCCACATTATTTTATCCTTTTTCTCCCCCATTTGGAAAAAACATTGATTTACTTCCTCTGTTATGGAACAAAAGCCAAACAACTTTGCTTTACTTACTTCTTCATGGTCAACAGTCAGGTCTTAAAGAGCTCCTGGGTTTGTCATGGTTCACTGATCAAATTTCATTAGTTTCTAATAACAAGTTAAGGCTCAGAGAACTTATCTAAATTCTATTGCTACCTTTGAGGAGAAAGGAGAAGTATTTTTCATACTAGAGAAACACCAGAATGGGTACTAGGCCAGTTTTGGGCCCCACGCTACAAGAAGGGTGTGGATAAATTGGAAAGAGTCCAACGGAGGGCAACAAAAATGATTAGGGGGCTGGAGCACATGACTTATGAGGAGAGGCTGAGGGAACTGGGATTGTTTAGCCTGCAGAAGAGAAGAATGGGGGGGGATTTGATAGCTGCTTTCAACTACCTGAAAGGGGGTTCCAAAGAGGATGGATCTAGACTGTTCTCAGTGGTAGAAGATGACAGAACAAGGAGTAATGGTCTCAAGTTGCAGAGGGGGAGGTTTAGGTTGGATATTAGGAAAAACTTTTTCACTAGTAGGGTGGTGAAGCACTGGAATGGGTTACCTAGGGAGGTGGTGGAATCTCCTTCCTTAGATGTTTTTAAGGTCAGGCTTGACAAAGCCCTGGCTGGGATGATCTAATTGGGTTTGGTCCTGCTTTGAGCAGGGGGTTGGACTAGATGACCTCCTGAGGTCCCTTCCAACCCTGAGATTCTATGATTCTATGATTCTATGAAATGGCTGACTTTTCTCCAATGTTGTATACTGTGTTGTTGTAGTTGTTGGTCCCAGGATATTAGCAAGAGAAGGTGAGTGAGTGAGGTAGGGTTGGCCTAGTAAGAGATATTACTTCACCCACCTTGTCTCCCTGAATTTTCTCCCCAAGGGAACACATCAGCCCATTTAGGAAGTGGAGGCAGAACAGTGATGCAACAAAGTGTGACATGATGTTCAGATACTATGGTATTGACACTCTTATTTTGGTAACAAGTGCCATAGAAAACCCCATCTATACTTAAAACAACATTTTAAAATTACATTTTCCAACTGGCCAATGGTAGAATTGTCAAATGCAAGTATCAAAAATTAGAAGACAACCCAAAATAAAGCCATGTCATTCCTTGACAGCCTGAAATAATACACACTAAGTCTACTCTCTTTGCTGATGAACCTTTCCCTCTTACTTTGGCAGGTCTGTGGAACTTTTAAAACAACAAGCTTGTTTGCCAAATAGGTTTTTATATAACTTTCTGTGTAAGTAGCCAGTGCACATTCTGTGACAAGCTGTACCATGGTACAAAACAACTTGGTTTAATATATTTGTAAGGGCTCATATGATGCCTGTTTCTATTAGAAATAATAGCTTGAGGCAGTGGGCACTCACATGACACACCCATAATGTAAGTTTGTGACAGAATGGAATTAACTCATGATACTAGTGTGGGTGAAAGAAAAGTCTACTACTGTGCTGTTCAGCTGCCCCAGGCCAGATGGCAGGATCTGAAGACTCTTTCATTCTGTGTTTGTCTTTTGTACTTGGACGTACACGAGTGAAAGTTTCCCTTGTTAATTCTTTTTCTGAGACTCCTCCAGGGCTATCTCTAATAAAATCAGGATACATGCAATCAACTGTTCATGGTAAGTGACATTATCTATCTATTTTTGCATTTCATACTGCCATGCAACACCAGAGACTCTGAGTGGCTTCCATGTCAAATCTATAGCAAAGGCCCAGATCCAGAAAAGGGCTTAGGTATTGCAATGAAACAGAGTTGCAACTGAGTGTCATGTTAAATTTTAGGTGCATAGAAAAATCACAGGAACACCTCTGCGATCCACAAAACCTGAGTTGGGTGCCTATATTCCTATATGCTGAGTATTGAGAGATAAGCGCCTTAGACTGCGATCCACAAAAGCCAGCCTGCTAGTCAGGAAGCTGCCTCAGCTAAGCAATGGGAGATGTCAACCAGAGGGGTGTTTCCTGAGCTCTGTCCCTCTTGTGGAGATAGGTGTCTAAGTCCGGGCCCTAGAGAGGTGTCTATCGAAGAGATGCCTATCTTTGCTTAGTGACTCACAAATTGGAACCCATTGCCTGGAGTCGAGCAGCTTAGGTGCCTACGTAGGTTCTTGTGGGAATGAGTTAGGTGCCTGCCTCGCTCCACACAACATGGCCAGAAGAGGAGATGCCCATCTTATAACTTTCAGCCCAGTGGTTAAAGCAGTGGCTCTCAACCTTTCCAGACTACCTTTCAGGAGTCTGATTTGTCTTGCCTAGCCCAAGTTTCCCTCACTTAAAAACTACTTGCTTACAAAATCAGGCATAAAAATACAAAAAAGTTTGACAGCACACTATTACTGAAAAATTGCTTATGTTCTCATCTTTACCATATAATTATAAAATCAATTGGAATATAAATATTGTCCTTACATTTCAGTGTATAGTATATAGAGCAGCATAAAGAAGTCATCATCTGTATGAAATGTTAGTATTTACTGACTTTGCTAGACCTTTTTATGTTGCCTGTTGTAAAACTAAGCAAATATCTAGATGAGTTGATGTACCCCCTGGAAGACCTCTGTGTACCCCAGGGGGTACGCATACCCCTGGTTGAGAGCCACTGGGTTAGAGCACTCACCTGCCATAGAGGTAGAAAAGAGTTGAACAAGGGATCTCTCACTTCTTAGGAGTTACTCTAAACATTGAGCTCTGGGATATTCTGATGTGGGGCTTCTTCAGTTTCTCCTGTTTCACTGGGGATAAATAATGGAAGAGTGATTGGAGCAGAGGGACTGGACCCTGGATCTCCCACCTATGTGCCCTAACCACTGGACTACAGTCATTCCCACTCTTTCAGAGAACACGTAGTGGATTGGGCCTCACACATGACTTAGATGTTTGTCTTCCTCTGATTTGTGGATCGCTCTGGGGCTTAGGCTCAGATACCTAGAGGGATGCAATGGTGCACATGTCTAAAGACAGGAACATAGGCACCTACAGCACTTGCTGCCAGCTTACACCAACTTTAACCAACCTTGAGAGAATGTTCTAAACAGGGAAATGTAGTTCTTCTCTAAAAAGCAGTTCTGGAAAATGGTAGAGTGTTCATTGTGTCTCACTGATTCCATATCAAACGTTTTGAGTTTTCAATTAAAAATATGTCTGTCATTCCTGCCAGTTTAACCTAGGATCTGAGAGTCAAGCTGAGTTTTTCTCTTTCACACATCGTCATCAATGGTGATTCTTCAGGCAAAGTTAGACCCTTATTTAATTCCCACATTATACCTGTAGAGTCACCTAAGCAAACCCATTTTATCATATGATTGTTTGGCAAATTAAATGTTTGGCAGTGCCCTTTACCCAGTTCGTTGTTTGTATGTGAGAATTTTTCTGTGGTCCTCCCCCGTGCCCCATTAAAAAGGCAGTGTGTGTGTGCGTGTGTTTAGAGGGGAGAGATATGATGTCTTTTTCCTCTGGCATCACATGGTACTGGGATTAAGTGTTCCTGCTGTCTCTCCACTTTTGCTTGGGTGCCATGGATGCAGAGAATGCTGTTGGTTAGCTACTGAGGGAAGCTCTGCCTCAAAATGTTATTTCCCCCTGTATATTCTATTTGTATCCATGTGAAAGGGTAGTATTTACTTGGTTGGAGCCTCTGATTCAGTCTACTTTGGAACTTGATGCTCAAGCGGCTGCTTCTTTATTGGATAGTAGGTGACACCATTTTTAAATGCAGAGCCTTCACAGCAGGCATCTGAATGGATGGCCAGATGGTAGGATTATTAGTCAGCAGTCCCTATACTAGTAACTATTTAATCATTAAGAGTGCCCAATTATTGTCATCTTCCACTTACACATGTTTCAGTTGATTCATGTGGTATTGTATCACTGCTTGGTGGCAAAATGCAAGGTAATATTAATTCATGCTGGCCAGAAGTGCGTCCACTACTGGAATGAAGTTTGATCAGTTTACTCTTGCCATTTCTCTAATACTCTTGTAGCGCCAGTATTTCTCAGCAAATGGCAATCCTAGTGACTGTGCAAAGAAATACCAGCAGTAAGAGATAAGTGGCAGACTTCTCTAAAAGTAAGAGTGACCGGAAGTACCTCTTAATTCCATCCAAATTCAAACACAGCTTTACAAACGTTTAACGTATATAGTTTGTTTGCCTGCAGCTTGAACATTTATACAAACTCACAGCATCTAAGATATGACTGTTTCCCTGATTCCAGATTACAAACAGTCCAGCATCAATACTTAGCTGCTGCTTAATTTATATCAAAACTTGCTGTGGTGATGAGCTACTGGCAATTTCTCCTCAAGCATTTGAGCAAGCTGTGGCAGAAGTAAATCAGATGAGGAGTATTAAAGCCACTGTGCAATTCTCACTGAGGCTAACTGCATCACAGGTGTGGTATGTAACATCCATTTACTGCTGTTCCAACTGATTGGTAATTCTTGATTGAAACATCAGCAACACAAGGTTTTATAATCTTGAATCATGGGTGATTCAAGGAAGGGCAAGGAAGTCAATATTAATTGTTTTTAGTGCTATGGAACCATAAAAGTCAATTAAACCTGATTGACTGGAAGTGTAGTTGCTTAGGTCTGTTAATTACCCCACATATTTTATCAACAGGAAAATGAGATGTGACAACTTTTCTGTAGAAAAAAACAGAGGAAGTAATGAAAAGCAGAAAGATTATTATCTCTATTTTTAAATATTTGGCAGATGCTTAGATACCTTATCAATGGGCCAATAGAGGTAAATAGATACCCCTTGCCCAGGGTAACTTTAATTGATATAGTCACCTGCAATGACCTCAAATTCAAGACACAAAATATATCGTCCTTCTTTGGACAGGGAAAGTATCTGTTTGATCTAATAAGTCTTTTTCATCTGTAACATCTCCAATTCTGTGATTACCCACAAAACTTCACTGGAAATGACAAGTAGCTTATCACGAATGGAAACCTAGGAGACTTTAACCCTAACCGTGAACCTATGTTGGAGTGAACCTAGTATTACCAGCCCCAAAAGTTCAAAACATAATTATTCAGACACCAAACATCATGACATTGACCCCAAAATGATGACATTTTTAAAAACAATCACATTGCATATTTGTAAGTTTTCTGATTTTTAAGATCACCATACCACCACTGTTATGTGTGAGACAATTACAGTGTAGTCATCTTACGTGTTTATAATGAGTAGAGAAATCTTGGTTACTGCTACTCTCTACTAGCCCCTATTGATCGTGGCCTCACTGTCCTAGTTATTGTACAAATATATAGTGAGAAACACTTCCTGCTCTGAAGAGGTTATAATCTAGTGCAAAGCGAGGTGGTGAGTTTGGGACATGGGAGTTGGAACTGGGACTCATCACATTCATCTTCGATAAGGGCTACCAAACATCAATTAGCTCAGATGCACAAGACTCCAACTGGTGACCTACAAGTGAAAGGTTGATTAGTAATGACTAGAGGCATCCCCGTTCCTCAACAACTGCTAATGTTACACCTTTGAGAATCTGGCTTGCTTACTGAGAAGTTTATCAACTCAAGTTCTGACCTTTTTGGAACTTACACAGGCAGAATCTTCCACTCCCTGAACACATAAGCAAAATCCTACACATCCTTCCTCTTTGACTCAAACATACTCTTACCTTCTTCTTAAAAGACAGCTTCCATTAACCGAAGTCAAATAATAAAAGTGAAGCAGTAAAACAAATATTAGCACAACATCCAAATCCACTTCTAAATGAAATTATATTTTGCAATATAAAACAATGCCAGCAATTATCTCAGGGCCCTTATGCTAACTTTTATACCTATGTTTACTTTTTTCACCCCCATATGGATCATGGGCAAGGTTCAACCCCCGAAAATCACAGCCTAAACCTATTCTACTTCATCTATAGAAGTAACTAGTGAAAGGGAAAACAGAGCTGCATGTACATGTGAACAGAGAATTGTCATTTGGCTTCAGCAACCAGTTACTTGTAGTATTTTATGGTCCCTAGAAATGATGGGTCATGAACATTCTGAGTCCCATCTGATGTGACAGAAATAGTGGTGTAAATTACATTTCAGTAAATTGACATAAGTGAGCACAATCAGGGGTAATTTACATGCTGATGGATCAGAGTGTACGATATAAGAGACATAGCAGCCAATAGAAAGGAAGAATATGATAAAAGAAGCATTTCCTCAAGAGTTGTTTTGGCTCTAACTCTGCCATTCCACCCTCTCTTTTATCTAATTAAACCATTTTACACTCTCATGCTGAATTCCACCAATTTACATACATGTATCAATGTGTAATTAATCCCACCATTTATGCCACCTCTGAATTTGATCCTCCATATATAATGCACTGGGATCAGTAAGCTGTAGGCAAGGAGAAGTAAATACCAACTATCCTCTACTACAGGAATGATTTTACTCACATTGCTTGCAGACGGTTTCCCTTAAGCTGCCAATATATGAAAACATTGCATTAAACTCATGTTCTTGTGAAGAGGGGAAATTATCTCCTTTCGCCTAAAATTCAACAGAGTTTTACTGAAATTTCAACAACAAAAATAAAACCTTTAGCCATGTTAGCAATAATGTAATCGGATTGAATCTAACTTAAGCTTTTTCTTCAAGCTACACTTTGAAGTTACTAATGTCTGCAGCAGTATGTAGAATCACATCAGCCTACAATTCAGGTAAAGCTGAAATGATGTAGCTGAGGTTCAAATGGGCTTGTAACACATATCCCAGCAAAGCTAAGAGAAAAGATATTTGAAGTGATTTCAAGAGTCAGTAGCACAGATTCTACCCTTGGTTACATCCAGATAATCCTTCTGAAGTCCAGTGAGAACTAAGGGAAAGATTTGGACCAATGTGTTGATTTAAGAAAACAGATGCTTTTAATATTCACTATTACATTTTGAAAGTGGTGCACTGGATTTTAACTAGGTGATTCCCATAATAATGATGTAACAATATTATTATTTCATTTGGTCAATTTGGATTCTAAAGCACTTACAAACTATAACACACACATTCTCTCTATATCTATATGTATACATATATAGACACACAGAGAGAGATAGATATGGAGAGATATATGTGATGTCTATCTATAGGTATGTATATAGATATTGTGACAAAGTTCCTCCTCTACCTCGGTGGGTCCTGCGCTTATTGGCGGATTTTGCTTGCCTCAGAGATCTTCCCCTCTAGTAGAATCCACAGTCCAGGTTAACTCCTCCTGTGTCTGATCAAGAGTTGGGAGTTTTGGGGGGAACCCGGGCCCGCCCTCTACTCCGGGTTCCAGCCCAGGGCCCTGTGGATTGCAGCTTGTTTAGAGTGCCTCCTGGAACAACTGCACGACAGCTACAACTCCCTGGGCTACTTCCCCATGAACTCCTCCCAACACCTTCTTTATCCTCACCACAGGATCTTCCAGCAGTACACCCTCTTACTCTCAGCTCCTAGTGCCTCTTGCTCCCAGCTCCTCACACGCAACCTCCTTCCATAGCTCCTGACATGCACGCCTCACTGACTCACTGGGAGGTTTTTGACTAGTTTCAGCCAGCCCCTGATTGGCTGCAGGTGTCTCAATCAACCTCCCTGCCTTCTGGAAAGTTCTTAATTGGCCCCAGGTGTCTTGATTAACCTGGAGCAACTGCCATAAGGTATCAGGGATTTGTTTAGCCTGGGGCTAACATAGTGGTTCCTTACCACTTTCCTATAGCCCTCTGGCCTTGCCCCGTCACAATATATAGAAAGAGAGGGAGATTTCTAGATACCTTGTACACCGGAATCACTTCACCCACCACTGAAGTGTGGTTATTTCTGATGTGGAATGTGGCAGCTGTTTAACAGTGCACAGAAACAGCAGCACTACACAACACACATGCCCATTCATGTTTATGATAGTCATGAAGCTAACACCCTGGGCACTGCTTGTGGTAATTCAGTGGCATCATTAGAAGGTCATGCTATTAAATTTACAGTCAGGAGGGAAGTTGCACTGAGCCCAATTTAAAGCTTGCCCACTTCTACCATTTCCTTTCCCTTCAAACAATGTGACCTCAGTTGAAGTTCAAGCATTGAATCTATAAAACGTATGATGCTCTGATTTAGTCCCCATTTGGAAACATATTCCCTTCTGCGGGATGTTTAATAAGTTGATGGTACCATACTAAATGGTTTTGACCTCATTAACATTACCTCCCTTTTCTTGTTTATAACCTGATCATAAACCTTCACAACTGTGCAGTAAGAAAAAATGTTGGATTTTAATGGCACTCTACGGGTATATCTGATCACTGACACCATGCCACACATGTCTTTCCACAGAAGACTCCTACAAATAGTCCTTATGCTAAACCATAAGCCGTTATATTAAAATTCTACAGTCAGCTTCCCAGAAGCAAGGCCGAAGCCCCTTACACCAGCAAAATTCTAAATGATATCAAGGATCACACCTTAAGAAATTGCAGCTTGCTAATTGGAAGAAGGGAGTGAGAAGAGGATGATAATGGGAAAACATGTTTTGGAGGCAAAAAGGGATGAATAATAAATAGCCCCAGAAGCAGCCTGGCAGTGATTATCTAGAAGAGCCCACCTTATTCGTGGTGTTAATCTTGTTGGGGAATATGTTGAGTACCTTCTGCCTACTCAACCAAGCAGGTGATTTAGTACCCGCACCTGGGTATACGAGTGATGGGAGTGGGAGAAAGAGGATGCAGGTTGAGTAATCCTGATGGAGGAACCTTAGGAGCAGTCAAACCTAGAGAGAAGGATTTCTGAAACTAACTGTCATTTTCCATTGTGACTATGCATACAGTGATGCCTCCGTGTGTTTTATGAGTAGCTGCTGCCATTGTGGCCTTGAGGAGTCCCCCTTCACACCTGCTAAATGCCTGGCCATGATAAGGAGATAAAAGAGGACAAGGGAGGATATGTTCAGCAAGATCCCACAAGCCAGTGCTGTATCGGTCCATGACCAAAGGGCTTGAAGGGAGAATATTGCTGACAGTGTGGGGAGGGAAAGAGCGGACAGGAGAAAGGCCCAGGAGTCAGAGTGGGAGATGCACCAGCACATAATAGGACTTCTCCAGCAGCAAACACAGATGCTGAAGACTCTCATTGACCTACAGGTCCAACAATCATAGGTTCACCTTCCTTTGCAGTCTAGGGAGAACTCCATTTTAGCACCTCCCTTCACCCTCCAACATTCACCGTGACTGCAGGGATCACAACCCTACCTCTACCACTCCACACCAGAGGACATTGAGGAGAACCACAGCTTCACATACACTGACGTGTGAGAGCCATGGTTGCTGTATGTGTAGCCAAAATGAGCTGAAATTGACACAAATGTTCTTTCTCCATGCTAAGTTGTGTTCCATTAATTTATTTCAGAAGTTTTTATTATATTTGTTTTCTAGCTACACATTGGTTTGGTGTTTTGTTTTTTTGTTTTTTGTTTTTTTGCACTGATCTTTATTACTTCACAACATATGCTGTAGAATGCCTAGCCCTACCAAAAACACCCACTACTTGTTCTATAGGGCAACAGAACTCATAAGATCAGTGACAAACACAGTGTAATAATTATAAATGTTCAACAAGCACTGCAAAATTAATAAGTGCAATAATAGACAGTGTTCCATCCATAATTGCGCACCAGGCACCACGCAATTCCTAACAGCCCTCAAAACTTCTGGGCCAGGTACAGCACAATGCATGAATGCAGGTGACTTTAAATGCTCTTTCAAGGCCTCCTTCAGCCACATAGCGCTGTGCTGAGCTCTTCTAAAGCCCTTGTGTCTGGCTGTTCAAATTCAGCAAAGTTTGCAGAGAAACACCAAATTCCACTTCTGCCGTCCACCCTGGCAGCAACTTTCCCACCTTTGCCTCACAGATATTATGCAGGACAAAACAGGCAGCTATAACCATTAGGATTGTAGTGGTCCCTTAGCCTCAGGCTCAGAGGGAGGCCACGCTGACTCGCTGCATGAGGCACCAAACAACAGTCAATTAGTAGTCTATGGCTCTGGCCCTCTGGGTGGGGCAGAACAGTAAGCAGCCTCCAGCTCAAGCCTCCTGGCTCGGATAGACGGGAATCACAGTCTAAGGCTCTGACTCTCGGGGCAGGGCAGAGCAATAAGCAAGGTCACAGGCCTTCAGGCCTAAGGGGACTGTGTGACCAATCCCCAGCTGTGGGGTTAGTGATGAAGGGAGTTGGGGGAACCGGGCTTTTCTTACTCCACCGGGTCCCAGCCCAGGGCCCTAACAGTGGTAGGTGGTCCCATCACTGGGTCAGCAGGAAAACTGTTGGAGCACGCTGTCTTGCTTCCCAGCAGCACAACCTGATCTAAGCCCCTCCACTGGTGTGGCTCTGTAGTCAGCAAGTCCTCAGTAGCTTCTGGGGAGATGGCCGACGGCAGTCCCAGTAACTCCTCTCTGCTCTTGGTCTCTTTTGGTGGCAGGGCGTGGCACGGTGTGGCTCAGCTCGGTGCCTGGTCCAGAGTCCTGCAGAAGGCTCGAGATGTCTGACTCCTTCCCTGGCTCAGCCCCCGCTGAGCTGTAGGGCCTCCTCTATACTTCCTGTTCCGCCCCTGTGCTTCGGGCATGAGGGAGCGGGGCTTGTTTGGCTCCGCCCACCAGGGGGAGTGCAGTGGTACCTTGGCCTCAGACAGAGGCCACTCTGCCTCACAACAAGAATATTTCACTGAGTAAACAATGCCGGCGTCCTTTCAGTCTACCAAAGCACATTCAACTGTCATTCTGCACCTGCTGAACTGGTAGCTGGATCTTTCCTTGGTGCTGTTGAGGTGGCCAGGATATAACTTCATGAGCCAGTGGAGCAAGGGCTAGTCTGGGTCCCCCAGGATCACTACTTGCATTTCAGTTTTGACAATGGCAATTCACTGGTCAGGAAAGAATGCCCCTGTTTGTAGCTTTCCGAACAGGCCTGTGTTCTTAAAGATATGAGCATTATGCTCCTTCCATGACCAGCCAACTCTGATGTCAGCGAAGCATCCCCAGTGATTCACCAGCACTTCCATAACCATAGAACAGTAGCCCTGTTAATGTACTCTGTGACGAGGTGGGCTGGTGCCAAAATAGGGATTTGTGCACCACCAATCGCTCCACTGCAGTTCAGGAACCCCATTGCTGCAGTTGCATCCACTATGTTCTGCATATTGCTGAGAATCACAGTCCTGCACACTTGCATGACAACAGCCCACCCTGCGGATTTTCCAGCTCTGAAAAGATTTCCCACTGATGAGTGGCTATCCCAGGTTGCAGGTTTCCACAGTGTGCTCACCACTCGCTTCTCAACTGTCAGCTCTCACTCTGGTGTCCCTGTACTGGAGGGCTGGGGCAAGCTCTGCACACAGATCTAGGAACGCGGCCTTGCATATCTGAAAGTTCTGCAGCTACTGCTGGCCATCCCAATCCTGCATTATGATGCAATCCCACCAATCAGTGCTCATATCCCAGAAATGGCGCTCCACCATCGGCAGCTGCTCCGTGACCACCAACAACAACCTTGAATTGGTTTTCACTGTGTCCCACAGCGATCTCTCCTTCACGAAATAATCACATTCCCACTGCTGTGGGTCTTCTGCCGTTTTGCAAATACCAGAGGATTGTTTCCCCCACGTTTGCAATGCTCATGATAATGATGCAGAGATATGCAGGCTCCCTGCTTCAGTCAGAGATGATGGACAGTGAGACATGCAATGCAGTTTTGTGGGATTTTTTAAAAAGACACAACAATTATGGGTGGCATTATAGGATGGAGAAAGTTGCATGATCCCTTGCACCCAGTCACACTTATGCAACTCATTTGTGCCCTACCGTGTATTACCAAAATTTCCCAAAAGACAGTGCCCCAGGTGATGGCAAGTTCCACACTGGGACACCTACCCAGGCCTACTGCACTGTGCTTCGACACAAGCACTCCTGCTGAATACGCACAGTGCTGATGCAAGGAGCCAACTATGCATGTGCATGAGCTAACTGTGGCCTTGTGTCAACCAAAGTTTGTAGTGTAGTGTAGTCATGGTCCCGGTATCTCAAAGTGTTTTCCAGAGTAATGTTAGATGTGACTAGGCAGACAAATTGTGGTAGCCATTAGGAACTGATAAATAGAAAATACTTTAGACACTAGTACCTGTATTATTTACAGAGGTTATATTGGCCATGACACAAGGGTTATCTGGAACACTTTGGAGAAGTGCCATTGTAGGATCTAAACTTTCCACCTGGATGGCCGCCAGATACAGGCAGAAGGGACATCTGATTTCTCCTCTGAAGGACAGTTCCTCTAGTAATGCAGCACCTCCATACCGCACTATAGTGTCAGCATGTGTCCAAGTCCTGGAGGGGGACTTGAACCCAGAGGCAAGAGTGCTACTAATTGAGCCATTATGACAACAGCACTAAAAGCTCCATTTCTCCTCCCTTTATTTACAAATGCTGAGAATCTTGCACAAAGGGAATCTATTTTTCTGTCACAACAGCATTATTTTCACAGCATAAATCTTCACTTCACCAAGCTCTCTTTTTTGCTTTTTAAAATCTTTCAAAGACTTCGGCATTTGCCATTTGTATATGTTTTTAGCACAGCATGTTCACAAAATGAACGACTGGAAGCAGGTGTGGGTTTAGATTAGGTCAGTTGGCCCTAAAAGTAACCAAGGATTTTACTGCAGTGATTTTTACAGAAAAACGTGTGCATCCAGTCATGGCGATGCCAGAAGGAAGATGGGGACCCAGAAGCTCCAGCTGCCAAAAGCATGAGAGCAACAATAGAATGTCCCTCTCCTACCCCCTGAACTGAAGAGGTGAATGCAAACTGGCAATGCTGACAACATAAATGAATCCATTATTCAGCTTCAGTCACAAATACGTACAAGGGAAATAGAATATCCTGAACATAAACCTTGTGCACATCATGAAGGATTCACATTTAATGAATTTCTAGCTCTTAAAAAGTATTAACATCCCAACATAGCTGTGCTGAATATGCAGTGTTGTTGTAGCTGTCCTGGTCCCAGGATATCAGAGAGACAAGGTGGGTGAGGTAATATCTTTTACTGGACCAGCTTCTGTTGGTGCACGAGACAAGCTTTTGAGCTTACACAGAGACCTGAAGAGCAGCTCTGTGCAAGCTCAAAATATTATCTCTTTTACCAACTGAAGGTCCAATAAAAGATATTACCTCACCCACCTTGTCTGTGTTGAACATGTGCATCCAAATTTAGCCTTGGGTTTGAGTTTAAGTGTTTGCAGACTTCAGCCCATACGCATGAGAGTTTGATCAGTGTGGAAAAGATGGAGATGTAAGGAGCTCAGATATTATAGTAGAAATGCCTGGATAGATTACAGAAAAGAAAACTGGCGATTCTTGAACTATCCCTTTAAACACGCCAGACTAGCTTAGCTATAAACAAAAACAAAGGGCAAAAATAGCCACACACACTCACAAGTATAGCTGAAAAGTGCATCTGAGGAGCTAAGTGTTTCCAAAGCACTGGAAATGAGGCTTGTGTAGAACAGGGAAAACAAACACAGGAATGCGTTAGGGGAGGGGAAGAGTGTGGGAACCCATAGAACAAACTCACTTCACTTCCAGGAACACTTGTCCTGTCAGCAGCTTTTGTGTATTATACACACGAGCAGATGAAGGGTAGAGAGAGAGAGATGTGTTTGGGAAACATAAGTCTTGTATAAGCGAGTGTCTGACGGCCATTGTATCAGCCTTGTTGTTGACAATGTTTCTCAGTACCAGAGCAAGGGTAGGGTGAAATAACCAGCCCGAGTTTTTGTCCATCCTCCACAATGAATCTGAATTCAGGCTTTGTAATGGGTGCTGGGTGAATGATCAGGCAGAAATCTAAACTCACCTGCACGCTGGCTACATTTGAGCTGGGGAACTGTCCCTCTCTGTACATGTCACAAGCCCATGCCCAAGTTAGCAAAGAGACCAGCACCTGGGAGCCTGGCCATAGAATGCAAGCAGGAACACAAAGTGCAAGCCATGGAAAAAGCTAAGGAGATCCGTTAGTTTGGGGCCCCATCACTAGAGAATTAGCTAGCTCCATAGGGAAGGAGCAAATTTAACATTATAGGAAACAACCAGAAAAATGTTGTTCCCAACATCTGGTGAGTCATGGTGTGGCTGCACCTACTACAAACTAAGCACAAATCAGTTGTGGAGAGAATTGTGTACTACAGACTAGAGCCGGGCCACAATAGAACCTTTAATCCAAACCCTTTCAGGTTTGGGAGAAGGAGGTGAGAATGGGAATTCAGATTTGAATCGCCATGCCCCTTCTCTTGCCTATAGATTTGGTCCTGGCTTTCATCGAAAATGTAGGAGGCCTAGTTTCCAGACACAGCTGTAATGTCACATGACCAGCCTGAGATGGCGACAAACTCATTGAATAGCTGATCTCACAAAGTTTCCACAATTCAAGGTGTGTGAACAGTTTGAGATTTTGGCACTCTTGTATCCAGTACATAACCTAGTCCTGATTAAGCCTCAAAACCAATCACTAGCCTGAACCATATCTGTATACTAAACATCACTGCCTCAACCCATCCCTCCTACAATGTTTTTGGGTCAAAGTACAAAGGAACTCCACTAAAAATGTGATGTGGAGCTCTACCCATGGGAACTGACAGACTCTTGAAGAGTATAATTTCCTTCACTGATTTCGGTGCTATTATATGTCCATTATCATTCCTGCTAAAAGGTTGCATTCTGCACATTCTAATTTTTGCAGAGCTTTATAGCTAGCAGCATCTGAGAAGAGAGGCAAGCATTTCTTTTTTTATGATTCATTTCCCAAATTATGTACTCCCAAAGACTCTTATGACAGGTGGTTTTGTAGAGCAGGTTAAATAATACAAAAAAATTATTCAGTAATATTTTTCCACATAAAAATGGTGAGAACTGTTAGTGTTAACTAACATAATATTTGTTGTTTGATAGTATTTAGATGGCTACTGGGTATTTGTGAAAATATGTGTGAATCCTAGGACTTTCACAAGTTTAACATGAACAATTATTCCTCTGAAAATTCATATTGGAAGATCATTGTCTGTTTTTGCTGTTAATTAGTTATTATTTTCTATTCATTATTTGTTAGTCTTCATTGAAGAGGTTTCAGTTAAAACTGGTCAGAACATGTTTCCAACCTTCCCACTCCCCTAGGAAAATTGACTTTTTCAGCCAAAAATTGAAAAAAACATTTTCCACAGAAAATCAAACATTTCTATTTGGAATTGCCACAACAGTACCTCAGAGAAGTTGTAGGTTTGGTTCTCTCAGGCCTTCATTCTCTGTTGGTTTGGCTCCCTGGTTAGGTTACATCTGCCATGATGTGCCATGGTCCCCCTCCCGCTGAGCAGCCCATGGGCGTCATGGGAGACATAGTATGGCTGGGGATCCAGCTCATACAGGGAAATGGGGGCATGAAGCACCTGAACTACAATTCCCATGAGGCACCACAGTGGCATTACCAAATTGAAGTTTTCAGCCAAAAGTTTTCAGGCTTAGGGAGTTTTCAATTAAGTGAAAAGTTTCCACAGAAAGCAGTCACTTTTCATGAAACATTTAATTTAGTCCCAAACCTAGTTTTCTGTCAAAAAACAGTTAGACCGAAAATTTTGGAACAACCCTGATTAGTCATCCAATAAGAGAACAGACACACCAGGCGACTTATGTAACCGATCATTCATCATAAATAATGACTAACATACAGTCTCAGTGAATAGTTCATGAACACTGAGTAGGCAGTGTGGATTGAGCACTGCTTGGGAGACCTGGGTTCTATTCTTGGTGGGCTGGCTGGGTGACCTTGGGCAGCCTCAGTTTCTCCATCTGTAAAATGAGGGAAATGATAGTGATCTGCCTTTATAAAACTCTAAGATTTACTGATGAGAAGAGCAATGCATTGTCAGTGTTGTTTTGCTGTGGATAACAAGTACATTTTGTAGTGGTCAGAATCAGTTTTACATGTTGTTTGAAACAGAAAAATATGTAATTTCACAGCGAATAATATTCAGAATGAATAATTGAAACAGTTCTGTCAAATTGTTCCTTCTCTCTGTATTTCAGGCTTGCAACATTCTGGACCTCTTGGTCTCTGTAATATGTGTTATTAGGGATAAGTAAACATGTTGGTGGCTGGGTTTTGCAAAATTCTGTGCTTACTTATACCTCCTGGACTTAAATGGAGCTGCATGAGAATGTATGTTAACACAGAATTTAAACCCTAGAAGTTTTTGATTTTGTGAAACATTTTCTCAGTTCCTAGAAACATGTTTTCATTAATTTCAACCACTGTTTAATTTCTTACCTATATACAACTACCTAAATGGAAGCCTAAGCAATGTAAATCATAACAATTCTTGTTTTACAGTAACTCTTCTGGAACTATGCAAGGAATAACAAACAGCAAGCATGCAGCAGCCCAGGACTTTTGTTATGTCAAAGCCAAATGGAACTCAAACCTCAACAATTTTGAGTTCTCTTCTCAATCAAGAACACACAATTTTCAGTTTTTCTTTCCTTAATTCTAGTGTAGTATTTAAAACAAAACCTATGAAACTAAGGGCATTTTTTGCACTTAACCCCCAGGCTTCTATCTGACAAAAATAAACTCAGATAGAAGCAGGAGAATGATCTTGCACTGAAGTCAGTTAAAGTTTTTCTATGGCCCTCAGTGAGAGCAGGGGCAGGAACAGCATTTTCCCTCTCTATTTTAAAGGGATAAGAACGCTTTCTGTTCTGATCTATTCAACATAAGCTGAATCCCAAACCAGAATCTGAATTTCCACCTCCTACCCTCCAAGTTATTACTCCCTCCCCCCCCCCCCCCACCACTACAACTAGACCTTTGGCTAAAGCCTCCTATCCCAGCAAAAGCCACCATCTCCACCATGTTACCTTTTCATGAGGCAACCTGCTCTCTCTTCTCCAAAACTCTCTCTCTTCTTCAAGTGAGAAGCCAGGTGGTTTGTTTCTCTGCTCTAGTACAGCGGGGACCCAATAATTCCTCTACTGAAGCAGATAATAAAAAGCCCCGATTCTGCAAAACACTTGAACACATGCTGCCATTACTCACATGCTTGAAGTTAAGCACGTACTAAAATACTTTGCAGAACCATAGCCTTAAAATTAAGAAAGACATTTTGTAGAATTCACACAATTTATGCCTTAAAATGCACTTTTGGGTTATAAAGTTCCAGAGCACATTAGTTCTATTTCCCACCTCCCCTCCCTTTGAGAACTGCTAATGTCACCAGCAGCAAAATCCTTTCTTTTAGGCAAGTGTTTTTTCTGGCCATTCCAATATGAAATCCCATTGTGTTCTAGTAAACGAGACACAAACCTGCTTTTCACTACCAATACCCAACATTAGCCTTGTCTCTTCATATCTGTCAGAGATTCAATCTCCGATGTCTAGCAATTACTTGAAATTGAACTCAGACAAAACGGAGGTTTTATTGATAGCTCCTCATCAATTGCTTGCTGTTTCTTGCCTTTCAGAGGTTAGCTTGGAGAATGTCCAATTCTCACATGCTCTGCCCACCAGGGTCAGATTTCAATGAGGTTGCTGATTCTGACTTAGCAATCAAAGAACATATGAGCACGGTGACATAAACAGCTTTTTACCATCTCATAAATATTGCTAGACTGAGACCTCCCCTCTTGCATGCTGATATTGAAACATTAGTTCCTTGCTTCCATTGTGGCTCAGCATTTAATACTGTAATTCTCAGTTTGTGAGACTTCCAAACTGTGCCGTACTGTTCCATCAGTTCAAACTTATCCAAATGCTGCTGTGAGGGTTATTGCAGGTACCCAGAATAGCTGATATAATTTGGTCTCTGCCAAGTGAACTAAGCACACCAATTGAATTGTGTATCACAAGAAATTCAGAGGCAAAAAGCAACAGACTTGTAGACATTTTATGGAATTTTTTAATGAAAACACTCAGCAACAGGAAAATTAGTTTTTGTTATTGTGGTTGGGTTGGGCTGGCTTTTCTGTTTGAGGGAGGGGAACTTGGTCTCTTGAAACTGTGAGACACTTGTTATTGGCACTGAACCTTGCAAGGGTCATATTCTGTTCTCAGATTCATGTGATTCCCACTTTTTAAGATGTAGTCTGAAATCAAAAGCTAAGCCTGAAGGGTCTAGTATTCAGAAGAGTTGACTATCACAGTGGGTGCCAGCAATTTCATCCGGAGTGCTCAGCAACTCTAAAACGAGGCCCGTAGGGAAAAATTCACTGGCATTTCACCCACTTACACTAGCTTTTAATTTATCCCTAAGTCTCTATGAGAGGGAATTCTGGGAAACTGCTTCCTTGTAAAGGGGCAGGGATTTCCAGGGGTCCCATGGTCCCAGCTTGGTTGCTGTGAGGAGCAGTTACCTACATAACCACGAGTGGTCCAGTGCAAACAAAAGTGTCCTTATTTCCTGTTTTTCTGGGGTTTTATTAATACCCATGTTATGGTGACAATAAATAGTTTTATAATCTCTCCAAGTATTTTCAGTCTAATTCATCCTTGATGTACTATCAATGAACTCATTGGTGTTACTCCAAGGACTAAATTGGCCAATTGAGTTTATATTTTTACAGTACATATTTAAGATATATGGCTCAGTTATAGTCAGGGGCTCTGGGACAATTTGTATAGTGGGGGTGCTGAGAGCCATTGAACCAAACTGCAAACCCTGTATATGATGGAAACCACTTCAAGCCAGGGGGTCCTGCTGCAACCTCAGCCCCCCCTAGTTCCAGCACCTATCGTTGGGGTCGGGATGGAATTTTCCTCCAGGGTAGATTGGCAGAGGCCCTGGAGGTTTTTCGCCTTCCTCTGCAGCATGGGGCACGGGTCATTTGCTGGAGGATTCTCTGCATCTTGAAGTCTTTAAACCATGATTTGAGGACTTCAATAGCTGAGACATAGGTGAGAGAATTATTCCAGGAGTGGGTGGGTGAGATTTTGTGGCCTGCATTGTGCAGGAGGTCAGACTAGACGATCATAATGGTCCCTTCTGACCTTAAAGTCTATGAGTCTATGAGTTATAGAGCATAGAATAACCAGCCCTGTAATTTTCTGGCATCTACCTTAACATAATGTTTCTAAAACAATACAAAAACTTTCCCTAATTCTGTATACCTCCACAGCATAAGCAGCATTTAAAACAAAACAACAAAAAACTGCATCCTCTCCTCCACACGCATTGTACCTCCTGAGAGATCTCTCAATTCCCATTGAAACCTGTAGTTGTGGAGGGCCCTCAGCAACATCCTGAATTACTCTTACTCTGACTCTTAGCTACACACAAACACAAAGTAGGCAAGAGTCGATTTTTACACTCTACAACAGCTCATAAATGGCTTTTACTTCGATAGAGTAACAACTAAAGCAGGTCTACAAAATTTTGATGGGTGAGTTTTATGTTGAAAAACAGTTTTGTTGAAATCAAAATTTCTCTAATTTGAAATTCTTGTTTTGTTTCATTTTTAGCATTACAATTAATATTGTATTTATATATATCTATACATAACATTAAATACAATACACAATATGTATCAAAGATTGAAATATACTGAATATTATCATGTTTCAGTGTTATCAAAATGAAATCTTTTTATCTTATTGAATCAAAACATTTTGTTGTTTCTGAATAACATTTTTCCAGAACATTCATTCTGTGGTAAATGTTGAAATTTCTACTCTCCATACCAATTCAGAACAAAAACAAACCTCAAAATATTGCCATTTTCCGAGGGACAGAAATTGCGTTTTCTGACCAGTTCTTGTAATAAACCCCTTACCTCCCAAGGTTCTGACTCATGCTCTGTCACACATGGTGAGAAAGAGCCTTCGAGACGCTCGGAATTTAGGATAGCATCTGACTGTGTGGCACTAGTGACTAGGTGCTCGATCCCAAACCATTAAAATTAATGGGCTTTTTTCCATTTAGTTGAATGGGGACAGGCTCAAGCCCTAGGAAGCCTTTTGCCAATTACTGAATTTGCGGAATTAGCAAATAAGTGAACAAACATGTTCAAATCAAGGATAGGCCGCACAAAATGTATCTTATTTCTTTTAACAGTGTCACGTCATAATAATTATGTATAATGATGAAGTACTTCCTAGTGTGGTAATATATACACTGCATTATATTTGTAAAGATAGCAACCAAAATAGTTGGCAATATGAGCCTCATGTAGGGCCCTGCTATTGAATTTGTGCTGAAAAATGGCCTAAGACTACAGGTTTATATTGAAATCCACTTATTTGTAGACCAACAAATTGAGAATTGCCAAGGTCCATGTATGTGTGTGTGTGTTTAAATTCATTGACTCTCATCCATTTCTTCACATTAGCAGTAAACCCCATTGGGACTTGGGAGAGAAAAGAGCTGTTTTGAAACAGTAGTTTTGCAAGCCACTAACTTCATTTTAAACTCATGAGTTTGACCAGATGAGGGAAAACAGCTTTGTCCCTTTCCCAGACACTGCAGCAGCTCTTAAAAGGGGCCTGGTGACAGGGAGAGAACCCAAAAGCCAGCCAAATCACAGAGAGATCATTGTGATCAAGCCTAAGGCAACTATGGGTCTGCAGGCCTGGCCCCCAAAGCAACATGCTGCTTCCAAGACAATTTCAAAACAAGAATAATAAATAAAACCTTAAAGATTCTCTCCCATTTAATTGTTTGCCCTTTCATCATGGAATGCCTGGATCATGGAAACAATATGGCCAGCACGTTGTGAGCCATGAATTGCACTGATTACAGACACAGCTGGGAATCCTCTTCAGCCATTCCCAATTGCTTCATTTCTCCAGCCCATTTTATCATTTGATTTTCACTGGCAAAAAAATAAATAAAATTAAAACCGTGGCTTTGTTGCTTTCCCTGGCCCAAGCTCCTCCTGGCAGCTTCATGTGTTTATTTATTTATTTAAATTTGGGAATCCATACACTGCCTTTATCTGTACAAAATGTCCCCCTATTGCTTACCAGCCTGGAGATAGTCCTCCATGGGGATTCTGAACTCAGAGTTGTTAATGTTTTACTGCACCCTTCTCCTTTCCTGCTCTGCCTTTTGCCTCCTATCCTGTCACTGTTTCTCAGCCTATTTTATATGCTTCCCTGGTGCTGTGATATATTTTCAGTTAAGTCCTCTTATTGGCTTTCCTATAGAACTGGAAACTGAAACCTGGCAGGGTAAGTAAGTGAAGTCTTTTTGTGTTCATCTTGGCTCCACTCTTCACAAAAGCACAGAGATTTCCCCTGCAGGCTTGTAATTATAGTGCCATTGTAGGATAGGGCCTTGTAAGCCAATCGTGCGAGATGCCTGTCTTTCTGTATTCAGTATTGTGTGGCAGAAAGAGAGAAGCGCCACATCTCCAAGGTAAGCAGACACATTGCTGTAGGATTCTGGTTCAGACTGAGCTCCTGATCCAAAAGACTCCCACTGAAGTCAACGTAAAGCCTCCCACTGACTTCAGATGGCTTTGGGGCCGAGCCTAAGGGTGAGATTAAGGCCTGCGCACTACTTACATTCCATTTACACCTCATCAGAACAAGATAATTAAATAAATTAATGAGAACTGTCATGATTCAGTATCTGGTGGAGAAATAATAGATCACAATTCCTGACACGCTCCTGCTCATTTGGGGAACAATTCTGCAATCACCGATGTCAACAATTAGCGTGCGTGCGCACGCACACACACAAAACACGGCTGTTAGAGAACTGCCTTTAGGTTCAAGAATCATGTTGCCTGTGGCCCAAGCAATATTTTATAGAAATTTTATCCAACAGAAACTTTTGTTTCTGCTGCACCAGCAGTGTTGAGTAAACCTGTCAGCTCCACTGTGCATGAAATTCACAATTGTTTTCCCCCTTGCAAAACAAACCGTGTCACATAAACCCATGGGATAGTTCAGTTAGCCACGATTTCCAGTAAGCTGCTCAATGCAAGATAAGTGGCTAATAAAGTTACTACTGTCCTTTTAGATTGTCAGCTGTATTTGATACTATAAAGTGTTGCTGATCTTGCAGGGATAGATGGCATTGCTGTTCAGCAGCTCCATTCTCTGTGCTGATAGTGCTAAATGATAGCTTGCCTAGCCAAAGAACTCTCTCAAGTGTGGTGATGCAGGGTTCTTTGGTCCCTGCTGTTCAATGTACAAGGCCTACAGGAGAGAGAGCGAGGCAGTATGAGCTACCCTATCTAAATTTATCTTTATTTAGAGCCAACTGTTGCAACAGATCGATATCTTGCTGGTTTCAGGGCTTGGGTATAGGAAGGCTGGTTCATAGCTCAGGCTGAGATTATGCTAGTAGATTGGTAGTAACAACTGGAAGAAATAGCAAAGGTGATATCAGCTCCTTCAGTTAAGGAAGGATTTTTTCCCCAGGTCACATTGACAGTGACCTGCGGGGTGGGATGGGGATTGCCTTTCTCTGCAGCATGTGGGTACAAGTCACTTGCCAGGATTATCTGCGTCTCTCTCACTTAATCATTTCTCTGTCATTGAGGGGACCTCGGGTACTGGTGTGCTTCCGTCCCTCCTATGCTCTGCCTGTGGCACATCATAGACTAGTCTCCTATGGGCTGTGTATACTTTGGTTTAAACTTGGGGTGTTGGGTGTAGAATGTGGGTGCTCGGTGGTGTTGATGCCCAGTGATATACAGGAGGTCAGACTAGGTGGTGTGGTGGTCCAGTGTGGCCTTAAACTCTATGACCAACTAAGTTTGCTTGCCTTTACTTTTTAAACTCAGATTCACTTTCTGATGTTCTTACTGGACCCTGATCTGTTTTGGGATGCCCAGGTAGCAGCAGTGTGCAAGAGTTCTTCTGGCCAGGGATTGCAGCCATGTATTTCAGATGTGGAGCTTATCATAAAGATCCACAGTTTTATTAATCTGAAACTCTGTTAAACATTTTGCACTCTTCATAGGGTTCCACACAAGGACCACCCAGATACTTCAGCTGGTACAAGACATGCTGAAGGGCATTTATTACAGGGCACATGCTATGCCAGTGCTTCATAATCTATATGGGCTTCCAGTTTATTTCTGAGCACAATTTGTTGGGGCGGGGGGTTTTAATGAAATGTCATAAGGGCTTGATCCAGGTTACCCCACAAAATGTCTCTTTTTGTGATACAGCAGCAGAGGTTCTCAAGGTAATAGCCCCCTGACATAGCCAAAAGGAGGCTGCTGGTGGAGGAGTGCGCTTAAAGAGGGGTCCCTGATGGTGGAATTCTATTCCTACCTCCCAGGGCAAAATCTCTTGGCAGTCAGGTTACTTTGCAAAGATTAGAACATTCTGTAATACCCAGCATTTCTGGTGTAGGGAAGGTCTGAGTGGTGGAGAAGAGAGAGCTTTAGTTTTGGGGGAGTTGTGGGAGAGTTTTAGCTTTTAACTTGGTTTTAACTGTTCCTTTTTTCATATTATAAAGATGGTACACGAGCCCATAGCATTCGGTGAGCTCATTTTAACAAGTCAAAATGAAATATTAATTAAATAAGATACCTATAATATTTCTTTTTTCTGATCATACAAACTCTGACACCTGTGACCCGGCAGGTTTTAAGCAGTCTATTTGCTAATCAAATGCAGCTCTTTTTCACTTAACTCTTGACTTGACCCTGCTGCCTCCACTGTCTCAAATACTCCTGCCGAGTAATTTCCCCTGAGTTCTAGGTACAGGCTGCACCTGGTGTTTTCTTTACTATCGGGAAGCTTTGCTAATAGCACAGTGAGGTGGCAAATCTGAAAGGAAAGTAATACTGTGCTTTAAAAAAATAGTGTATCTGTATAACCAAACCCTGATACTCAAGAAAGTGATCTTCCCACACCTTGACCCTGTCTCACCCTAAAAAATGTTCATGATACGGTGTATGCATTCCAAGCCTTTTTGCCCTAGATTGAAGGAAAGAGTATGATGTCAGTGGCCTCTTGGTGAGCAGCTGGCTTAAATTGAAATGTAGCTCCTCTTAGGAATGTTTATATGTCTCTGTCTACAGATCATCTGCCTCCAAAACTAGATATATTTAGTGCCTATGAAAAATCCCCATCAAATTATTGAATCTCAGTGTAAAGGACAAAGGCAGCTAGAAATTGCTCCAATTCAGTGACTATTGTCTAAGCTGATCCTGTGATGCTTTGTTTATACATATGACGCAGTACTCACTCTCTACTCACTCCAGGTAACTCCAGTCAAAGCAGGGTGGGCAACCTGGTCAGGGTAATCCGCTGGCGGGCCATGAGACAGTTTGTTTACCTTGGCCACCCGCAGCTCCCAGTAGCCACCGTTCCCAGCCGTGGTTCGCCATTCCCAGCCAATGGGAGCAGTGGGAAGCAGCGCGGGCTGCAGAGACGTGCTGGCCACCGCTTCCCACAGCTCCCATTGGCTGGGAATGGTGAACCAGGATCACTGGGAGCTATGGGTGGCCGTGCCTGCAGACAATTAATGTAAACAAACTGTCTTGCGGCTCGCCAGAGGATTACCCTGATGGGCTGTGTGCGGCTCGCGGTCCGCAGGTTGCCCACCACTGAATCAGAGCAATAGGGTTACATGTGAGGTAAATTTGACCATTTAGCATAAAAGTCACTGCTTCCACTTGTGTTCACAGTGACGTCCTTCATGACATCTGAGCTCCTCGGGGCAAGGGTCATGGGTCAAATCGTTGCACCATTGAAGTCAACTTCAAAACTTCCATTGATTTCAGTGAGGCCAGGATTTCACCCCATGTCTTCTATCCATACCAGAAGATTGAGTACTGTTAAAATAATAATTCTCTCAGGTGACAGATTTTTTGTAGGTTTTTCTTTCCACGTCTTTAAAGAAATAGATATTATGGGCCTGATTCTTATTTACAGTATGGCCTTCACATGGCTCTAGTCACGTGAGCAGTGTAACCCTACTTTACACTCACTTTGAGGTCCCTTTCCACTGTTAGGGGAATGTAAAGAGGCTTTAGTGTCACTTAGAATTAGGCCCCATGCACTTTTATTTCAGAAAATTATCAAATAATATGCAAAAAAATAGTTTGTAATTGAATCATCCTGGAAATCCATACTAAAAAAAATCTAATTCTATTGTATGAGAGGAGAGAATATAGACAAATATCTTATTCAAGGATCTCAAATTGTTTTAGAAATATTAGTGAGTTAAACTTTCAAGGTTCACCCTTTTAAGGTATGACGTATTAACCCATTTCACAGATGGGGAAATAGAGGCCCAAAGCAATTAAGTCACATGTCCTAATGTAAAATAGTAAGTATGGGGCAGACCCAGTTACAGATGCCTAGATCTCATGACTCCCAGTCCTATTCTTTAGCCACAAGACTATACAGATTCTCTAGAAGGGAAGGATAAAGTAGTTAAGACATTCTGTATCCAGGATGAATATTTACATGGATAAGAGATCTCTCATCCCTAAATATCAGAGGCTTATACAAAATCTTCACTCACTTCTTTCAAATGATGAAAATCAACATCCACAGAAATGTTATTCTCTAATGAGCACATGCTTTAATCCAGAGCATACCAGAGGCTAAATAAACGAACTGGAGCTAGCCAGATGTGCTCACAGTTCACACAGACCTTACACATGATAATGGATAATTGTTATGCCAGGTTGTAATGGATAAATTGGCAAGTCTTTATCCCTTATATGTCTCTGATGCAGTCTCTGAATAAAGGCACATTTGCCTGCCTTCAACTACAGTCTTTCCTTCCAGACACAAAGATTAAGATTCTGATTCTATAAAATAAAAGTTTTTATAAAAAGTTCCAGAAATGATTAAATATGAAAGGGGAGGGAGAAAAGGCATCTGATGCCAGGGAGGGGAACATTTGATCTTTTAGCCTCTTTTTGTGGTTCCCATTGTGCCAGGCCAGAAAACAGTGAGATGTTCAAATATTAATAAAGTGGCAGCACAGCCAAATTAAAATGTCCCAATTCTCATAAGTAATGTTTCCAACACAGCACGAAAGAATAATCAAAACCCCAAAGTAGTGAAGAAGAATTTAAGACCCACCATTAGTGTTGCCAAGAACTCCCTATATGCCTGCATTAAGCATGTAACGGAATCTCTGTGCCTTTAAACTTCACCAGTTCCTACACTTGAGGCCCGATCCAGCTCCACTGATGTCAGTGGAAAAGCCTTGCACTGACTCATAAGTGCTTCAGCTGTACAGTGCACATTTTTCTTGTAATCAAAAACTTTCAGAGCTACGGAAATTGTTGCACAAATACTTTTCAAAAAGGAATTGGAAACATTATTATGGTCAAAGGAGGATTAAAACTGTGATTATGCTCCTGAGTCTTGTACAATGGAGGGAAAAATGTGATTTGAGTGTATATTCCAGAAATTGCCACCTCTTTGTAGTTCCAAACTCAATACTTCATTTTTTAATAGTAAATTACTTGTAATTTATTTTTTAAAAAGTGAACTTAAATGCAACCATCAAGATGGGTACATACAAGATGCTGGGTGAAATCTTGGCTCAATTGAAGTCAGAGTTTTGCCATTGACTTCAATGACACCAGGATTTCACTTGTATCCATGTCATTTCTTGTCTGATACTGCAGTCTAACAAATTGTTCTCATTTCAGAATATATCTCTCTGATCTCATCCTGTCTCATCTTCAGTTCAGTTGTAATTTTTGCCCTATCCTTTACTAGATACAGAAATGTCTTTCTATTACTGATCTCCATAGCAGATGTCTTTGTCTGATCTGGGTGCTCCTCAGCACCTATCAGCATATCCCTAATATCTTGTTTAATTTCTGTGCCAACATCGGGGTCCACTTTGGTTAAGTGAAGCTCACCTCTTCCCCCAAAAGTTTCCGATTGTCTAATTAAATTTAAACACCCCTCTCTTTATTTCATTGTTTTAGTCACATGTTGAGATTTTGAGGTTCCCTATGCCTAGCTGTTCTTGCCTGCGGAAATGGAAGCAGTTCAGAGAAATAAAAGGAATTGGATTTATATCTTTTCCCTAATAATCTAAGTTTATCTTCCAGGACCTTCCTCCTCCACCTCCATCAATTATTAGTAAACATGCGTACGATGAGCAGCAACTCCTTCCCAGCATTCCTTAGAAGTATGATGAGATCGACTAGGTAAGTCACAGAATCATTCTGGTTGCCACAACATATTCCACTATTGTTTTTAATGATAAAATGATCTATCACCATAGTCATCCTAAGTTGCACAAATGTAACTAACTCCTGGAGTGACTTCTGGGGTTCATGAGAAATGATCGAAGTCCTCTACCTCTATTGGAAACTGGTTCAGTTTCTTCATCCATTCCTCCTTAGTCCCCTCCTGTCATGAGACTGGCTTCCTCAACTGGAGGGTCAAGACATATGGTTTTGAGATAGGTCTGTTCTACTCTCTCTGGACACATGGTCCCCATAAACCTCTCTCTCTTGCTGTGCTACTTCAGCAACTCTGATCTCATAGAATCATAGGGTTGGAAGGGACCTTAGGAGGTCATCTAGTCCAACCCCCTGCTCAAAGCAGGACCAATCCCCAATTGTTGCCTCAGATCCCTAAATGGCCCCCTCAAGGGTTGAACTCACAACCCTGGGTTTAGCATGCCAATGGTCAAACCACTGAGCTACCCCTCCCCCCCCACTGTAAGTAGCCTTGAGTCCCCTGAGCTGCTTGCAGTGGATGTATACATATGCCACTTGGCCACAAGGCATACACTTTTTAAATCCTTTCTGCTCTTGGCCTCAAGAATATTTTGTGGCAATGAGTTCCATGAACTAATTATGTATTTTTAATCTCCAAATGCACTCAAGACAGCCCTTTGTAGCAGCATGATAATCTCTTTCCTTCCTTTCCTTCAGTTTACTAGCAAGTTTTAACTGGGTAAGATTACTAAAGGGAAGCCTGGGGAATTAATACTAATATGCATCTTCTACTTTAATAAGGACGGTTACAACACCTACACACTAGCAAAACCATTATTATTATTTACACAGGGCCATAAGTGTACACAGTGCTTTACAGACACGTAAAAAGAAGATTACAGTCTAATTCAGACAAACACAATAAACATGACAATTATTCCTTATTGCAGAGAAGTGCACAATTCAATTTGGAAGGAAAGAGGTGTAATTGCTATTCCTCAGTCCTACTGTTATTTTATATGCTCTGTTATTGCTCATCATAAAGATGTTCTGTATTTAGCTAGGCAGTACCTTTGCCAGAGAGTTCAAACTCTGGCATAAACTCAGGTTTATACAGTATCTGAGCACTTGGCTTGCTTTAGCATCACTGGAGAGGTTTTGTTAAGTGCTGGAGGTCTATCCGATACCATCCGTCGAGCTGTTTCTTCTGAATGATCAGAACTATTGCAAAATTGCATTGATAACCTTTTGTAATTTCAAGAGCAAAGTGGCCCACTCCTGTATGTGCAGTATTATTTGTGTGGAGCCAACTTTCTCTTTCTTCAACAGGAAACACAATCAGCTGTATAGGGTAGTTGGCCCCATTTCTTGTTGATTCAGCTTTCAAGTGCTTAGCTGTAACAACACATTCTACAGTAGCACTTGCCTCATCTCACCTCGCCAGCTAACACCAAACAAAACCATTTCTGAATCCCGCGCAGCGTCTGAAGTCAGTAGCCAGCTGAGGAAAGGATGATGGCAAAACGAGTTAATGTGTAGGTCTCGTCATTTTGCTCCTCAGTCCCTGTCCCCACAAAAAACCCATATTAACATATTATAAAGATTATCTATAATAACCCCCAAATTCAGCTGTTCGTTATAAGAAACATTATTTTATTTGTTAAATTTTACATGGGGATTCCCTATTTTGCAACCTTAGTCTTCACCTCTTGGTTGGAGACAAGGGCTTCCAGGCCCGCACTGACAGTAAAAGCATGGCAGCTATGCTAGATAGACAGGCACAGAGCCTCTTTTTTGCCCCCCGATGTTTCCCTAGCAAAATCAATTATTTGGATAATGTTTCTACATTAATGTATCTACAAAAAAGTTGTGTTAGTGGTAAGAACCACCTTATAGAAAAGCCACACAGGGCTCCTTTTTGTTAGAGCAGTGCTGGAAAAGAAAGTCTGGAATTACTCTCAATGGTTTAGGATTTGACATCATAATTTTTCAATGAGTCTGATGATAGCACAGTGTATGAAAACTGATTCCTGATGTGGAGGAAAATGAAATGCAGATGTAGTAAGGTAGTTACATGACTAAATGTCATCAACATGCCCAGAAAATTAGATAGCCCAGGTTAAAGGTGGGCTGGAAAAAATACACCGAAGGAATATCATTTTTGTTTGTCTGTCCCTGAGTCACAGACAGCAGCATTACAAATCTTCTGTTATGTTTGTACACTAAAATATCCCAAATGTCTCCTTTTTGCTGTTATTGACATATAGGTATTTCAGTGAAGGGCACTATAAAAGTGTCATAATAAATATTAAATAAGATAAATATCTATATCTCTGGCACCTTTGCATTCTTGTTGTTAGAAGAAAGAGGGAAGAAAGCTTCATTTTAAATAATGCCACTAGTAATTTAGCTGAGTGAGGTGAAATGAATGCAGACTCCTCCCACAAGGACCAGACTACATTCGTCCATGGAGCCTTAATGCCAGCAACCAATGTGAAGAAAACTCATCACAAGATTGCATTGTAGACTAAAATCACCATAACATTTCCCCATTAGGTTCCCTGGCCCATACCATACTGATATGTCTTGAAAAATCAGAAATGCCCCTTCATCCACAAATGTGGAAGCAATCTATTCTGTCTTGGATTGCTTTTTCGTCTTTCACATTGTTGTCTTATTTGATCTTTTGGTAGAGAAGATTTGATTTTATGCCTATATTCTGTAGTGTAGCATTTTTACCTTTGTCACTCAGATAAATCCAGAAAAAATACAATGTTCAGCATTGCAGTTCCTTTTTGTTTTATACTTCCTTTCAGATTTTCTATATGTCTGAAAGTTTCTGAGAGAAATGGATTCCCACGTGTCCTTAGGAGAGATAGAATGTGAACTCCCCACGATTGGCCCCTTTGTGTTTTGAGCTGATATTGCATCTATAGAAATAAGTCTCTCTATACAGCTGGTCTTTTTTCAAACCTTATGTTTTTTGTTGTAATCCCAAACAAATCATAATGCAATCCACCACAATTCAATGAATGCTTAAGCCTACTCTATATTGACTCAAACAATTGCCATTCTTAAAGATGCTGATGAATACTTATTTTCATTCCATCTGCTACTGAAACAGTGCATTGTGTAACTACAGCAAATGTATTTACTAAACTATACCCTTCACTTGCTTATCATGGGAAGAAGGGAAAATATTTCCTTTACTACAGTTTTCTTTCAACCACTGAAATTTAAGCTATTTCAAATGCAGCAACCCAAGCCAAACATTAATTTTAAATATTCATGTAAAAATAACTGAGTTTTATTTGTAATAAAAGGACACCTACTCATTTTAAGAAATGTGAAATTCATCCTATTTAGTCAAGTTAAAATCTCATAAACAGTGGATGCTCCAAATTTCAAATACACTCATTATAATTTGCTCAGATCCCATGTGCTCTGGCGTACATAATTCCTGAGAAAGCAGTTCTTCTGGCAGACTAAGAGAACAGTTTGCTTAGCCTCAGGCCATTAACATTTTAATAAAATGATCGTCAACTGTGATAATACAACTTTAGGGGACTTTATCTATTATTAACCTTATTAAGTAACAAGTCTATTTTTTGCTGACAAGGAGATTTTCCAGCCCTTATCAAGATTGATTCTGGTTTTTTTTTTTTTAATTTCTTGTTCAATTAAAGTTGGATTCCTTGTTGAAATGTATGTTTTACAAGTTTGTTTGTTTTCCTCTGTACTGCTTCTATAAATGGTTGATTAAGCAAAACACATTCCATCAGCTGTGTTGTGAATCACGTTTAGTTTGGGAAAACTCATTTATTCGTGTTCATCAGCTGTTCTAATAGAGGTCAACCTCAATTCTTCAAATCCCAATTTCTCAAGTACTGGGTCGCTCAAAACAATATTTCATCCCCCTGAATCCAAAATACATATAGAAATTGAAATTCATTTATCTGAATCTCTGATTAACCAGGGTTTCAGATATCTGTCTGCCAAGACACTGAGGTTGCCACTATGTAATGTAATTAACACTTCCACCCATTTGGAATTACTGTACAAACATATCATGGATCTTATCCTGCTAGATACTGATCACCTTCTATCAGATGCAGAAAGCCCTCACCTCCCATAGATTTCTCAGTACCTTGCAGGTGAGGGATGAACCAGTTCTGAAAGAAACTTCTCAGTTCCAACACTCCTACTACCTTTCCACCTAATACATTATTTATCTATTTCCAGATATGAACTCAGTCAGAAGCTTTTAGAAGATTCTACAGTTCTCTCCAACCCTTATTTCCACATATCTTTGCACTTCAAGATTCTTGTTGGGATTGAAACAGGAAACACTAAGATTTTAGCAAGAAAGCCTGTTCTGTCTGTTTTGTGGGCTCAGATTGACTGGATACGTTTAAGGATGCATATGTCCAACTTACTCCATATTATTTCTGGCTCACTCACGACTACCCATGAATAGAGCTAGTTTTTTTAATGGCAAAAAAAGGGGGGAAATCTTGACTTTGTCATGGCAAAAAATCTACAGTTACAAATTTGGTTTTTAAAAGGCAAAAATTCACATTGTCTAAAAACAAAGTATCATCTATTCTGGAATATAAATTTAAAACTATTTAGTAATAAATTAATTAATCAAATGAAATGAAAAACAAGCCAAAACAGGCTTTTTTCCCATACACTGGATATAAATATTCCCCGTAAAGTTCATGAAGGGATCTCACTTAAAAAGTCACAAAGCCAATGATTTTATTATGAAAAAGCCATACATTTATTATTTTAGTTACAAGCATCATGACTATGACAACTATACAGCTTTATTCAAAGTTCAACAACACATTTTCCTTTTCAAGTTACTGTATATGAAATATTCAGTTTATTGAGGATGGTCTTTTGACAGAGGATTAAAGGTCTGAAGAGCTGGGTTCCAATCCCAATACCGCCACAAGTTTTCTGTGTGATCTTAGGTAAAATCACTCATTCTCAGTTTTCCCATCTGTTAAACTATGGATAACAATACCTCTGATAGCAGTTTTGTAAGACTAATTTCATTCACGTTTCTAAAGCACTTTAAAGTCCTCAGATAAAAAAGCGACCCAGAGATACAAAGTATTGTTCTTATTAGAGACCCACATCAAAATCCAATATCTCCTGAATTTCCACAAAGTTTGGGAGAGATCTGAATCTATGGCTGTCCCCTCTCACTGTTATAGAGAAATTTGAATCCAAATCCAAACTTTTTGGCTAATCATTATTTATTTTATTCTTGTTATAAATTAATGTAAAATGAAGTATGTGCACAGTGCTACTTCAGTGGTGCAGCTTATTCGGTTCTAACTTGAGACCTCTCCAGAAATGGCATCAAATAGGGATTGTTTAGAGTACTTGACCTGAAATTCTTTGGTGCCTAGGAAGAACAACAACAAGGGACAGGAATAACTTCTAATCCATTTCCATCTTAAAATATCATTCCAATAAAATCACACTTATAATTACAAACAGACAGTCACTTACAGCTAATTAATCTCCTCCTTTATTGTCCACATAAGAACCGGTAGCACTAGCAGTGTACAACAGGCGCCTGTGAGACAGCAATCATCCATTTCCACATAGTATACAAGTTGGATCTGGTTTGCCTAATTATCCCATTAACCTGTTCCTAAATATCCAATTATTCCAGCTGTGGGTAATTGAATAAAGGGCAACTGCCACAGATACCAACCATAGGATGTGTGTCTTCCTTATCAGTAGCATTTGTAACTGCCTGAGTCTAACTTTCAGCAAGAAATTCCTCAGGAGACCTATCACAATGGTCCTGAATTAATAAGATTCTTTTCACTTTCCCTTTTTAAAGTGAAATTGGGTTAGTGTCTTTGACCATTGAAGACCTGAGTCAAAATCCTGTCTTAGGTGACAAGTGACAATGAGTAGGATGAGACTATCAAAGATTCTACATATCAACACAACTGTAAAGACCACCCTTAAAAGTGGTTCTATATGTAATCCTTCCTTGTCCTGACCATGGGCAAGAGAATGGGTCCAGTGTGCAGACAGTAGTGCTTATAATTTGTCTCATACAGCTGAGTTAATGATAGATGTAGTAGACCCAACAGTCTATGGCTTCTTTCCTGATTACACAAGGGATGATGCATACACAACTTTCTAAAACAACAGTTATGTGACAGTATGTGTCACTCCAGGAGTCAATAACTAGAGGAACAGAGAGAGTGAAACAAAGGGAAGATAGAATTCTTGTGTTCACAAACAAGGGTTCTAAAATGACAGTAGAAAAGAAAAAGGGGTATAACATAAGCTGTAAAAATCCAAGTGATATAAAAGAATCACATGCTGCGTTATAATTTGGTTAATATTAGAATGCAAACAACCTGTGTAAAGCAGAGTTGGGCAAATAACTGATTTTTTAGTTTGGTTCAACCCGAACACGAATTTTTTCCGTGTATCAGAAAAGTCAGAAAAATGTTTTGGGTCAAACAAAGTGTTTTGCTACTGGCATTTTTAATAAAAACAAAGGAAATGAAAGGCTAGATTCACAAAAGGACACACACACCCCATTTTACCAATAGGTCAGTGGTTGGGGCACTCACCTGAGATACAGGAGACCCAGATTTGAATTGCTCTAGAGCAGGGACTTGAACCACATCTCCCCCCACGCCTCTCTCACACCCTTCCCTGAACTTTGTTGTTTGGATAAAATAGAAGTCAGATCCAAGATTATCTTTGGTTTTGATTCTGTGAAACTCTGAACAATAGCCCTATAAGGCTAGGTTTTGGATCTATCTGTACTTCTAAGTCCACAGGCCCCAAAAGCCCCCTTTTAAGTTGTATATTGTACATATGATTCCTAGAAAGTGGAAGAAAAGGTATAGTGGGGTGGAACGTGAAACAGCACTTGAGGTGATGCTTCCTATTTAAATGCTTTTTATTTTATTAGCTTGTAAACTCCCATGGTATATAGTCTGAGGCTACAATCTTATAGATAATGGGCTTCATTCTCACTTACATGACGTCTCAGCCCAAAATTGGAACCATTCTCTGTTTTAAAAAAAATTAAATGCATATTTTTCCTTCATATAATCAGACACCTAGGGTATATTTCTGGGTTTTCCTATCTTTAAAAAAATACCTTTCCATGGTTCACTAATGAACTAACAATGTGTACAGTGTTTTAGGGGCTGATTATAGACAAGCTATTTTTCCAAAGAGCTGGTCCTGTGCTAGGTAAGCAGACACAAGGCAAGTGCAGCGTCAGTCTATTTTCTATTTAACTGTATAAGCAACTGATCTGTTGGACATCTTTAAGTTTTTATTTATTTGGACTTGGGCCATTGGGTTCAGGTAGTCTTGTTAAAAAGGGATTTGCAGGTCTTTGCAATGTTACAGCCCTGCCAAGCTGGAAGCTGAAGACAAGGTCAATGTCTAGGACTCTCCTGTATTAAATGAGCTAGTAGGCTTATATGCATTGCAGATTCCCTGCCCATGAGATCTCTTGTCTAAAGCAATCTGGTGAAAGGTGATGGGGTTGAAGTATAGGCTAGACAACTTGCATATGGCAGAGGGTTTGTAATATTCTAAATAGCATCAACTGTGCCCTCTTGGGTCAACATACGAAGAGGGTTGGTAAATCAATAGTTTAATCCAAGTGAGTCAAGGCTATCAAACCGCATTTAAACACGAAACAAAACAAAACAACAACGTTCCACTACAAAACAGCTTTGCAGCATTGTTGGCGGCAGCCATTTTGCATCATGTGGCATAGCACAGTTACACCAGCACAGTATTCAACAGCTATAAGCTTGTGTTTCTGCATTGAGAGAATGCTAGCTAAGTAGCCCAGTTGTTTTATTTATGCTTATGCACATAATTATTAAGAAAACATTCAAAAGTTGCCTGACAGTCGTGTAATAGGGAAAAGATGGAAATGACAATTGTATATTAACTCTTAATTGAAAGTTTTTAAACATAACCAATTGCCTTGCTGGTGTCATAAAGGTGCAATCCACTGCTCTGAAGACTATTTCTTTTTAAAAGCACCAGTTAGGATGTTATTAAACAAGAGAGGAGGAGAAAAGATGGCTCCACAGCAACATCTACAGTGCCACTTTTAGGCAGGCAAAGGAAACAGGCACTTAAAGTCAGAAATTCAATAAAATTGCTTGAATTAAGGCCAGCATGTTCAAAGTTTGGGTACCTACAGTTAGGTTCCTAAAACCCTATTTAGCCATATATATAAAAAGTGGCTTGATTTTCAGACGTCCGGAGCCTCCATAAATCCTACTGAAGTTAATGGGTGTTATTGGTACCTCTGAAAATTAGACCTCATGGAATTAGAAGCATAACTTTAGTCATGCAGGTTTAAAAGTTTTAGCCCAAATCTTTACAGAGATGGACATCAATTTACAACATTCAGGTTAGATCCAAATTTGGATCCAGACTTCCCCAAATCTGGAAGGTGTTTGGATCTAGTGATTCAGTTTGGGTCTCATCTGTGGATATTTTAAATGTAAACATTATCTGATCCATGTTAACACAGGCACGCACATACACACACACAAAGAAAGAAAAGAGCAGTAATGAAATAATGTAAATAAATGTAAATAATCCCCTCTCAGTCTTTTGCTGGCCTGTAAAAGCCAAGTTTATAATTTACACCATCATCAGGAAGCTTGAATGGCATTGCTTCCTTCTGTCTTGCTCACCTATTCACGCTCTAAAAGCAGTGGTTTTCATTAGCTGATGAAATGCATGACAAGGGTTTGCCATCGATGTCCAGGCTTCATGAGATAACTGGATTCAGGAAAGGTTTGAATTGGGAAGTCTAAATCATACACGTTCAATGTTATCAGCAGAACTAGAAGCTGAACATTTTGAAGAAAAATTAGTGCTCACTTGAGCCAAAAAAAAAGAGAGACAGGAACCTTTATAAAAAACAGCTAGGTCTGACGAAGGCTGATCTTAGTTTCATAGGATTCAATGTAAAGCAAGATATGCTGGGCCCACTGCAGCTCCTGTCCTAACTGTGATCTGCCTGTCTCCAAGACTCCACCTACTCGTGACTGACTTTCTCTGGCCTCACTTGCCAGCCTGTGATACCTCCCCTTCTCTGTGAGGCTCTTCATGCTTTGTGGATGACCCTCATGACCACCATCTCGGATCCCTCCACCACCCCTGAACAACATGGAAGACGAGACAGCAGCAGCAAAATAAGTTCAGTAATTCGAGCTGGATGTTGAGACAAGAAGAGGCGTGTACACTGGAATGCTATTGCTAACACTTGGGCTGATGGGTTAGAGTGTGTATATAAAGCCAGGGCCGGCGCGTCCACTAGGTGACCCTAGGTGGTTGCCTAGGGCCCCAGCATTTGGGGGGCAGAGACTCCCGGCAGCGATTCAAAATGCCGCCGAGAACGCAGCTTCCCCGGAGCTGCTGCCCTTGCCCCGGCTGAGGTGAGCTGCCGTGGGCGGGGGGCTGGCCGCCACGGGGGGTGCTGGTGGGGGGCCGCAGGAGGGCGCGGGGAGCCAAGCCCTGCCTCGGCCCGGTGGGTGACGCGGGGAGCCGAGCCCAGCGCCCCCGCCGCAGGCCGTGGGGAGCCCAGCCGAGCCCGCCGCGGGTCGCACGGGGGGCCGGGAGCAGAGCCCAGCCCGCCGGGGCAGGGAGCCGAGCCCAGCGCCGTGGGCAGCAGGGAGCCCAGCCCGCCACAGGCCGCATGGGGGGCCAGGAGCCGAGCCCAGCCCACCGCAGGCCACAGGGGGCAGGGAGCCGAGCACAGTGCCCCCCGCCGCGGCCTGCGGGTGGGTGGGGAGGCTGCCGCGGGCGGGGGATGGTTTGTCGCTGGGGGGGGGCAGCGTTAGCTGGGGGAGGGCGCAGGGGCGGTGCAAGGAAGTTTCGCCTAGGGCGCGAAACTTCCTTGCACCGGCCCTGTATAAAGCCCTTGGAGGAGTAGGACCTGTACATTAACCTAGATGACAAAGGGCTGAAGCTATCACTGATTCTCACTTTGGCTCAAAGGAACAAATCTATTCCTTATACAAGGTCAGACTGATATCTATAGTCAATTAAAAGTCAAGGCTTTTCTTCTGGAACAAGTTCTATGTTATTTTCTTTAACGAGAATTACACTGATTTGTTCACAGAAAAGGAAACTTCAGTCTCTGTGTACACATGGCACTCTCTTAATATGACTGAGTGAAGCTCTTCTATAAGGCCATTGTACCTTGGTTTACAGCTACATCCAAGTATAATCACTCACAAGGTAACAGCCTATATTCACAGTACTCAAATTCCTTGGCTTGGGTGGACAGTGTTGAAAGGAGCCTGAAGTGTTATGCAGTAAAATGAATGAGCTCTCACCTTTCTTCTTCAAGGCATACACCAGAAGATACTGCATTTGTTCAGATCAGAAACACAATGAACACAATTCAAACCCCCATTCTTCACTGGCCTTGCTGGTAGCCCAGGTAACAGAAGAAACACATGAGTATTCAAAGGCTGAATTTTTTTATTTTATTTAAATGCTGTATTCACTCCTCCCCTCCAAACATTTTTACTGAGATAAAAAATTTCTAAGTAGCTTGGTTGATCAGAAAAAAGCCCTGGGGGTTTTGATTGAACGCTTTTCTTATCTAACCCACACCAGGAGAGTGTGGACCTTGTATCTGTCTCTAGTAGCTGATCCAAATGAGAAGTCTGAGGCTGCTGCTGCTTCTTCAGTAGAGTCTGTAGGGGCAGATCCCCAGCTGCTCTAAATGTCCACAGTCCCACGGAAGTCAAAAGCTAGCTGATAATTGACACCAGCTGAGGATCTGCCCCCATAGTCTTTTAGCTCAACCAATAGCTATAGCTCACAAGAATGACTAAGTGGTTAAAGGCTTGGGCTTAAGTTGCAATGGCTGAGTGAGTTCAATCCCCACTCCTGATAAGGGGCTCTGGACAGCTGACATTTTTGTAACAAAAACTGATGTCTGCACAGAGAACTGCTGACACAGGACATCTCACATGGAACTCCCTGCAGAATCAGGGTCTTCCCCCAAACCAAAATGCAGAGAGCCATATCTTCCGCTGATGTAAATTGGCATCACTTCACTGATTTCAATAAAGCCATGCCAATTTATATCAACTGAAGATGTGGCCCAAACTGCATATTTGCCTAGAAGAAACACACCACAGATTTATTTTAGCTTGTGAACAGATCACAGCTACCTACCTACCGGAGTGGTGCATAAAACTTTGCACACTTAGCCAATTAGCATGAATAAATGTTCTTCATCAGTTCTCAGAAATCAGAATTTTTCTCTGCTAAATATCTCTGCTAAAGAGACAGAATGTGTTGTAAGCAGTATTGATCTTGCTTTTCTTTCAAAGCTCTGAAATTAAAGGACTACATAATATTTTGGGGGGATTGTTCAGTTACACAAGGGAAATAGAGTCTGAACAAACAGATGCAGAAGGGGAGCACATGGCACCGATGTTCTACCAGACTGCACTGCCCAAGGGCTAGAGAAGAACAAGAACCCATGCGAAGGCCCGGGGCCTAGAGCAGATTCCCCGAGTATCACTGTGTTCTGTGGGCCTGCCATTTCTGCAGGAGATAAAACCTCAGGAGAGCCAGCTCCTTAGGCCTGATTCTCCACTGCCTTGTATCTCGTGCAATCATTTTCAGCTGTGCAAATGGAGTGTAAAATGCAGCCATTCTGATTTGGTAATTTTCCATCCACTTTGCACAGACATAAATGACTGCACAAAATGCAAGCAATGGCGAACCAAGCCCCATGAGTGCAAACGCAGAGTTTCTCAAAACCCCTGCACACATTACCTCTATATGAAGGCCTTTTTTTTTAAACTCTCCATTTTTAGAAATACCTTCAACCCCCTAATTAAGGTTTCTGTAGGACCTACAGTGCTTTCTGCTGAAACTGCTGCAATTCCAGCAGAAGCAACACAGGTTACCTAACAGATCCTATTCCCAAATATATTCTCAGAGCCATGCTTGACAAGCTAACTATACAAAGCCAAGTTGACTTATGCTCTATATAACTCACAAGAAAAAGAAATATGAACTTACAAAATGAACAAAAAAACATTAGGAAACTAAATGTTTCCAAAAGAATATTACTCCTGGGGGAATTCTGAACCACTGTGCAATGCAGAATTTTGCAGAAATTAATGTTGTGCACACAGACTTTCCTTTTTCCCCCTACAGAAATGGGCTGCCGAGATGTTGGTTATCACTAGGGGCCGGTGGACCTGGCAGAGCCCAGCTCACAAATAAAAGACAAGGCTGCAGGGAGGGGAGAACTGGAGGGTTCCCAGCAGCTGCAGTTCCCAGCATGCCCTGAAGGAAGGAGGCAGCCGTGCACAGGAAACGCCATGCAAGCCAGTATCAGGCTGTTTCTCTCTCTGGATCCCTGGGTTCTAGGGGATAGGGGGTGAGAGTATCTGGGCAGCGGGGAGGTCATGGCTGGGCTGGGCTCGAGGGGAGAGGGGTGTGAGTGTTTGGGCCGGGAAGCCTGCAGCCTGCCTCTGGAGGGTAGGGTGTGTATGTCTGGGCTGGAGGGCATGGCTGGGCTCTGCAGTGGAGGTGTGATTGTCTGGCTTCCCAGCTCGGCTCTGGCGGGGACAGAAACGGGAGCTGGGTTGTCATAGGGATTTCTTTAACTCTCTACTACTGGGGGAATTTTTGTGTGTCTCTGTATTGTTACAGACATACTTGCTGATGGGCATTTTGAAATAAATTACCAAAATAATTGAAACTGGTGTGATTAGTGTTATTTTGACAAATAAAATTTGCAGAATTTTAAAATATTGTGCGCAGACTTTATGGCACAGCATTCCCCCAGGAGTAGAATATGTAAAACCAATGGAGAGTAAGAAAATAATTGAAACGAGAAGTACTGTACTGTGGCCTTCCAATTTCTTGGGTATGGAGCATGGGATTTTATTTTAAGGGGCATGGTCATTCCCTGCTGTGATTTTCCCCATATAAAAGATTGGAAACATAAGTAGAAACTCATAGACTTTCCTTTAAGTTATTCACTTAGTAGAGAAGGGTTTGCCCCTTCCCCAGGCTCAAAACAGAAAGACCATTCAGACCTAGCACCTCACAGAACTTGGGGGGAATTACACAGATCTGAGAGATCTGCTACAGACCGGGGCCCATTTATTATGAAACCTGTACTTTTTGGAGTTTACGTAGGCAGGGTCTGCCTTCCACCTTCTGGACAATGGCAAAATCTCCAGCATACTGAATCTCCTGCAAACACATACACTACAGTCAAGTGCCCCATTTTTGTTCTTACAGGAACAGCTGCTGTTAACCAGTTCCACATATAATTTGTACAGAAAAACTATTCTAAAAGAACCTTAAAGTTGTACGATCAAGAATCCCAAAGTTAGGAATTGCCAACTTTAAGGTTATCTTTAGAGCTAGTCAGAAATTTTCCATCAGAATGATTATTCTAATGAAAAACGCAGTTTCCACAATCAAAATTGTCAATGGGAAAATATTGATTTGGCCAAAAAAAATGGTGGGGTTTTTTTTAAAAAATTGAAACAAGGTATTTTATTTCAGGTGGAATTGACCTGAATTGGAATATTTTGGATTGTTGAACTGACCTGAAAGTTTTCATTTCAAGTCAGTTCAAAATTAAATTTTATTTCCTTATGGTGGCACTATTGCCTCATAGGAGTTAAAGTTTGGGCCCCAATTCTTTCCTATAGACTGGGCTCCGTGGCCAGACTACATATCCTATCTGAATTATGTGGTGCATCATGGGAGCCACATGGCTATAGGTAGGGCCCTACCAGTTTCACATCTGTGAAAAACGTGTCACAGACTGTGAAATAAGCCCTTCCCCGTGAAATCTGATCTCCCCCTGCTGCTAGGATTTGTCCATCCCCTGCACAGCCGCTCTCAGGGGGAGATCAGACCCACCTCCAGGTGCAGGGGGGGAGGAATAGCTCAGTGGTTTGAGCATTGGCCTGCTAAACCCAGGGTTGTGAGTTCAATCCTTGAGGGGGCCACTTAGGGATCTAGGGCAAAAATCTGTCAGGGGACAGTAGTTGGTCCTGCTAGTGAAGGCAGGGGACTGGACTCAAGGACCTTCCAGTTCTAGGAGACAGGCATATCTCCATTTAATTTAATTTAACCCCCTGCTGCATGATGCTCTGGGACTGGGCAGCAGCCCCAGAGGTTCCTGCAGCTGGAGGCGGCTTGTGGAGGTGGGTCTGATCTACCCCTGTTGCTAGGAGCGCTCCAGCCAGGGCTCTCCTAGCTTTGGCTGGGCTGGGGAGGGACAGGACTTGTCCATCCCCTGCACAGCTGCTCTGGGGGGGAGCTAGATAGATCTACCTCCACCTCTGAGAACCTCCAGCGGCTGCAGAAAGCTCCACGGTTGCTGCCTTCAGCTTTTTGTCACAATTCAGGATGAAAACAGATATTGAAATATGAGAATTTTAAGCAGAATGGAAATTCCAGTTTTCACTCAGCTCTAATTACATGTACAACCTTCCATCTGCCCTCTTGGGTATCTGCATTATGATACAATCGTTAATTACATACCCACATACATTCCTGCAGGGGTTATAGCCAGGGTTTAACCCAGGACTTTCAGATCCACAGCACAGACCTCTTTCATTTGAGGTAAAAAAGCACCGGGCGTCAGAGTTAGGGTGTTGTCTTCTATAGTCTACCCTAGCGGTGGCATGTGGAGTACAGACCCTGCACACCCAGCTAGCACAGGTATAAATAGCAGTATAGATGGTGAGGCACAGCTCAGGCAAATAGAGTGGAAACAGACCAGAATCCTCCGGTACAAACCCTCCACAGCTCTTTATACACCCAAGCAGTGCCTCTCACATCTACACTGCTACTTTTAGCAGTGTAGTGTCCTTCTGACTCCATGCTGCCAGAGCCTTTCCCCACCACCTTGAAAGACTCTGGAACTGGGGGGAGGGTCTGGTGAGGAGAGACAGCAGGGAACTGCCTGAGCCTTTCTCTGCTGCTTCCCGCCTGCCAGAGCCTTTCACTGCAACATGTAGTTATTCATACCCTGCATGCCGCTGCAAGTGTGGACAAGGCCTAAGTGAGCTAACACAAAGAAGAGATGCACACACACACATACACGTTGTTTAAGGATTGCACAGCAGCAACACTGAAAGTGTATCACTAGAAATTTTCTTTTAGTAAGAAAATGCAGTTAGTTTGATGAGAGCCTTTACAAATCATTCCATAAAAGACGTGCCTTTGTTTGAAGAGGGATTGTATCTGTGCCATTTCCCTTTCCCTGGGAAATAAATAACACATCAGCTTAACAAAAAAGTTACATTTCACAACTTGCTCACATCATTCCTGAAAGTAAAATAAGTTCCTTGGCAGTTTAAATGCCCTGGAGAGTCGTCCCGCCTGGTTTCTCCCAGTACATTGCCTAAGATTATTCTATTATCTCAGTTGCGTCCAACTGCAGTTAACCCTTCTGCTCTATTGATTGCTGCAGTTGCAATGCAAGAGGTTTTTTCTCCTTGAATTCCAAGTCACAGAAGTTCATCATCTGGCTTAGTTATTAATTCCCAACAACATTTGGATTTTCCTTAAACTGAAAATGCAGACAGCCCAGAGGAGGGAGATAGAGAATAGTTTTTTTTTAAATGTACGCCACGTTCTATTTCAATAAGCTTTAGAGAAAAGTGCTGAGGAAATAATTTGTAACTAGTAATTTATTCAATGAATATTTATTCAAAGTGCTCTCAGAGTGATCATTATTTTCTCAAATGTATTGGTTATTTAGTGATATTTGAGCAAATTTTATATACTCTGTAGTTTGCTATTCAAGATGTGTGGCTTAGCTGAAATGGGTCACATTAAGTCACATGTTATTGATCTGATTTCCAGTAGTACTGAACATCTCCAGCTCCCATTGACTCCAATGGAAGATGTAGGTTTTAATACATTTGAAAATCTGGCCCAGAAATCTTATAATCAAGGTCCTGAAATTCTGTTTTCAAAAATATGAGATCTAGAGAGCTCAAAGTTTGTGCTAGTTCAATTCAATCACACATATGTTTGTGCCTCTTTTGCCCCTGCCTTCCACAAACATGGCTGAAGTAAATGTTTAACCATTCATTTGAGCATATGTGGATTTATCATCACAGTATTTGTCCAGCTGTAGTTAGCAATGTCTCCTGCTACAAAACCTCTTAAGCTGCTGACGACTGCTAGATGTTTGGGTTTTTTATGCTTGTCCAGTAGCTTTGTTCATGGCAATAACAATATCCATGACAGCTTGGACATTTTCTTTGGCTCTGACTGTAAAAGACCCAGTTCATCTATCACTGGCATTGGATTAGGTCCCATAGCAATATCTCTTACCTCTCACCATGCAAAATGCAACAATTGCCTCAGTTTGCCTCACTTATGTAGTTAAACAAAACACAATAAAAGAATTCTAAAGGAACAAAAGCTCAATGAAATTCACTAACAAACAATAGTTTAAAATACCATTCTTCACCCAGTTTCCCACCCACTCTGGGCTGCAGCACATCCTCAAAGGTCTGGACAAACCTTTCTTCCCTTAAGAAAGGAGTTTCCACCTGTCCTCTCTCAAAAACTCTGACCTTGGTCCCGAAAAAGAAAGTTAATGCCCAGTTTACATCCCAAGCCCTGCATTTCCTTGCCCAAGACTTATTCCTTGACTATGGTTGCCAACCCTTCAGACCAATCCTGGAGTGTTGACAACCCTATCCTTGACTCCACCACAGTCTGATATCTTCCCCCTTAGAACCTGACCCTGGCGGGTGCTCTAGCCTCACAACCTCTTCCTCAGAGTACTCCAGGAAAGCCCTCATTGCCAAGACCCAGCTCTACCCAGCCTGAAATAAAGTGCACTTCCCTGCTTGTGTGCCTTGTAGGCCTCCTCATAGCAAGTCCTTTCACCAGTTCTTCCCTGATCTAGGGTCTTTCTTGGGCTCTTTTAGGGGAGAGGCCCAGATCTTCTGTTTCTTTCCCAGGCTCCTACCAGCACAGAGACCCATAACTTACTCTTCCCTAGGCCCTCTCCTGATTTCTCTACCATAAGCTATTCCTCACCAGGTTCTCTTACCAGAGAGACCCAAGGCATATCTTGCTCCCTCTTCACTGAGCAAGAAGAGCTGCTTATATCCTTACCCCTTTCCCAACATGCCTTGCTATCAGGGCTACAATCCTGGGCAGAAACTATCATGTTAACAGGTTAAAAAAATAGATGAATATAAAGGAACATACTTTATGAATAAAATGCTTATTTGAAACCCAAATAATGCAAAGTATTTAACCAATGTATTTGTATTATTAAAAGCTATTTACAGTAAGATACATGGGTACATTTCTAATTGGGTACACAGGTCAATAAACATCTATAAACAGAAGTAGAAATACAGGCAACTATTATAAAGGGGTAGCGAGACAAGAGGGCGAGGTAATATCTTTTATTGGACCAACTTCTGTTGGTGAGAGAGACAAGCTCTCGAGCCACACAGGGCTGTTCTTCAGATTTTTAGCTCTTCTTTGAAAGATTCTCTCTCTAACCAATAGCAATTGGTCCAATAAAAGATATAACTTCACCCACCTTGTCTCTCTAATATCCTGGGACCAGCACAGCTACAACTACACTGCATAAAGGGGTAGTTACATATACAGGTTCATAAACCTTTTCCATTTCCCATCATTCTTTATATGTTGCATCATGTACTTTTGGTTTAATTCAAGGCTGCATAAGATTTAGAAAATAGTCATTATTGAGTAAGACTTTTCAATAAGGAAAATAAGAATGTAGCCTATTGGGTTCTCTAGAAACTGAATAGGGGTCTAAAAACGTTTATTGGCAAATTGTTAGAATGTATTTATAAGACATTTAATAGAATTAGCATGTAAAGGAATGATATTTTCTACCGGATTTTCAAACCAACCTATGGAATTTAATAGAGAATTATATACCTATTGTAGGATTCTTTAAGTTGGTTTGAAACTGCTATTTAAAAGTTATATTTATCTGCTAAGTGCAATAGAATGTTTTATATGGTTACATTTGCTTGTTTATTGGAGCTTTTTCAGTACCCATTTGTTACCGTTTGCCCAGTGTAACCAGGTATATACACTGAAGTATACATATTCAGATACACAAACACCATTTGATAATAAGAAAGATCTGAAACAAAACAGCATTTCATCTGATGTTGTGTATCAGGAAATCATAGGGCCTGTTTGTCCACTCACAGTACATTTAACTTCAATTAAGTTACTCCTGATTTTCACCTGTGTATTAGAAAAGAATTGCATCATTTTTAAACAAATGAGTAAAGGCCATCAAGGGCAATAATATTGTTAATGGTGCACCCAAAATATCTATGAGGTTTTTATATAGTACCTATGCCCATAGTCAATGTTCCCTCTAATTTTTGACAGGCCGTGTGCGCAAAAAATTTCTTCCGTGCAAATTGTTGTGCTACTGTGCAAATTTTTGTGCGTGCGGTGTTTCGCCGTGTGTGCCGTGTTTAGGATCTGTGTGCATGCGCACACGCGCACAGCTTAGAGGGAACAGTGCCCATAGTATCTAAGTACAAGCAGATCGAGGTTTAGGTATGTAAATCATGTGGGATCCGGCCAAAGAAGTCAGAAAGAAAAAAAATAAAAGTGCACCTGTTCACAAATCTTGTCTTTTTTTCACCACTGAAGAACGGATTTTAAAACAAGGCTTCCACTATCTTTTGAACTCAGGAACACCACAAATGCTGAAGACATATGCTGCAAGCAGCAGTGGAGTCTTCCAATGAAATGAAAAATTATGTAATGGAAGTGAAGAAAAAATAAACAAACAGCAAAAACCTTCCTTTCCAATTTATAGTAAGTTAATATTAGAGACGGACCCAAGGCACAAAATGCAGATCCATATTTCAAACACTCTCTAAATTTAGGGGTGTCGAGCCTGAGCTTTGGTTTGGTTGAAAAATTTGCATCCTGAAATTTTAGGTTCGGTTTTAAAATTGCCACTTTCACCCTAAAATTCAGATTAGAGGCATTAGTCTGGGCTCATCTCTAATTAAAATTAGGGACAGGCCAAGAGATGCAAATAAAATAACTAGCCCATGCCTTAAAACTTGAACCAAATCTGAACCTTTATTATTCTAAACTCAAAATTTTTCCTGGGACTAGAAGCAGAACTACCAAAACACTATAAGGAAAGCTATTTTTATGAAATATACTGGATTTTTTGGGGCAAACTGGTATCTGATTGGACCATGCTAAATATTTGTGTGTAAGATACCAGTATATTTCTCCTTTTATCAAGAAACAAGTGCCATAAGTATCATCCCTTCCGTAATCTGATTGGCTCGACAAGTTTGTTATTTGACATTACAATTACTAAGGAAGTAAAAAATCTCAACAGACACACACATATTATCTCAAACTGTAGCACTCCCAAGGTTCTAGCCATCAGTACTTCCATCATAAATAACAACAGTTTCTTCATTGTTTATCAAATATATCACACTATGCAGTCAGGATCCAGCTTTCAATCTCAGTCTGACAATTATATTGGTTAATTTCCAAAACGACAGCTAAAGGCCAAAAGAACTTTTAAAATATTTTCCCAGAGATATACATGTTGTCCCATGCATTTAAAAAAAAAAGAATAATTATGCAGTAAGCACGTTTGTGATGTTAAGTGTTCACACGGAGTTATTACTTGCAGCGTTTGCTTTGAAATTATCAGTAGCCATAACTATTTTGTTCATATAGAATGCAGAAATCTCCTCAGAGATGTGTAAAGGATATTTTAGCCTGGAGGGGAGACGGTTACCAGGAGTGCTGGCTTGCATTTATTTACTGCTTTCCTTTGCTTTACTATAGAAAGCAGAGATGGCAGAGAGAGAAAATTACTTCAGGTATTTTTCTTCCACTTTCCTTTACATAGCTGCAATAGAGCAATTTAGGCTGTAATCCACAGCTGGTTCTGTACAGGCATTGGGGTCCACTCATGCTGAGCCATTTGTAGGATTGGGAGCCTACATTTGCAATTATTTAATGACATCTAGTGTTTTGTAAAAAAAAAAAAAAAAAATTACTAGAAGTCTCTCAGAAATTCCACTTTTTTGCTGGATTGATGCCAGCCATTATAAAACTGATAAACAAGCAGCCTGATAAATATTTAGTCTGGTACTTATACTGAATGATATCCAAAAAACAACAAGAACACAAATTTACTGGCTATATCAGTCATGATTAACTACTTGGAGAAATGTCAGCATATATAGATTTGCCATGCAAAAAATACTTCATATTTAAGAAATTCTTTAACAAAGTACTGAACTTTTCTCCCTGTTAATTATTTATCCATGAAACTCCTCTCCCTCCCTTTTTAAAAAACCTAAACAAGTCATTATAGGACTTTTCCCCCCTTTTGGTAATAGCATGCACATACACACATACAAGAAGAAAAAAAACACAAGGAGCACCCCCGGCCCCAACTTTCCCCAGTTGTGCATCTGATGTTTGCTGGTGCCATCAAGCAAACACAAAACAACAACAAGCACATTCTGTTGAAATGTTTAGCTAAATGGAACCAAAACAGTCACAGTTCACTATTTCATAAATACATTAATTAGAAGTGTCTCCAAATAGCATGTGATTTTGAATTATTAACATAAAACACTGCATTATAAATGACTGCAAATTGCATTCCTAGTGCTCTCCATGCTTAATTTATTATGCCGTAGGAAAATTTGCAAATTACTTCACTGTTTTATATTTAATGGATAGTTTATATGTATATTGTTTCATTAAGATAAAATTAAATCACAGAATACATATTATATGCCTTTCCAGTGAGACCCTCAAACTTTGTCAGGAGAGGAGTGTGCTTCTGTCATTCTGCTGGCACTATAAAGAAGTGAGAATTGGTTTTAAGTTGCTCCCCTCTCACATGCCCATCCCCAATGGCTCTTTCTGCCAGCCTGTTCCTTCCCATGTGCTGGGTTAGGCTTACAAAGGACAGCATAGAAAAGTTTTCTGAGTGCTTGAGAATATATTAATGGGCAGCAGCAAATCAGCAATTCCATCATTATGGTCCATGGTATTACTTTTTGCAGTAAGAGGAAATTTTTCTGCAGTGTCCTTTACTTCTGGTAAGATTTGGTTCTGTGTAATACATCTTCTGGAAAACCAGAATTGAGTGAAGCCTGGTTAGGCTAAAAGTCATCTGCATCAAACAGGAGCTGCTTCACACAACCCTCTGTGTGGAGGAAAGCAGCAGGAGCCACAGGAGAAGCTGTGCAAGCCCCTGTCTCCACCCCCCAGAAAATACTGGAGACAGGAGACAACACCCCCACACACACACAACACCCCTAATGATCCAACCAGGAACAAAATTTGGTGATGAATCCTGGTCATGTGGTACGTCGCACATATGCTAAGAAAGAGCAGCTGCCTTCACATACTCTTAGCGGGGGTTTGCTGTTGCATCTCTCTCCAGGTTGGGAAGGGTGAAAATAGGGCATATTGGGGACCCACTGGTGAAGCAGGCTAGCTGGGATGACTGGAGAAACAGAGGGGAATTGGGGATGCTGTATATTTAAAACACAATTTTAAAAAATGTAACTAATACCACAAACATCATTGACAATTCCTTTGAACGTTGTCTGTGCATATCTGTTTGTTTATCTTCTCTAGTTAGATTGTACATTCATCAGAGGAGGGACCATCTATAACTATGTTTGCACAGCATCTAGAACAATGAGGCTCCAATTTAGTTAAAGCTTCCAGGTGCTACCAGAGTATAAATAAATAATGGTCCATGAAGACGATTATAGCTGTTTTTAAACAGACTGTCCAACCCACCCCTCTCCCCCAAAGTTTTGTTAAGAATTAATAATATGTCCTGAGTGGACAATGAGAGACTGGATAAATCTTTGGTACCATTTTAAGCCATTTAAAAAAGGTACAGAAGGCACTGGTTACCAATCTGCCTAGTTTCACATAGCCGTAAAACTTATTCTCTTTTAGTAGGAATATAGAAGTAGTGCAGTGATATGTTGCAAGAAGGGTGGGAGGCAGGGAGATAGTACATTTTAGAAAAGCTGTAAATTCTGCTTTAATGTAAGTTAAAATAGTATTAATTAAATCTATCTTGCAAGAAGATTCTGGGAGAGACATACCTCAGAACTACTCTTTTCAAGTAATAAAGATGAGACTCTGTCAGAGATTGAGGTGTCAAAACTGGAAGTGCTGGAACAAATTCACAAATTAAAGAGCAACAAGTCACCATGACCAGATGGTATACATCTGAGAGTTTTGAAGCAAGTTAAGAATTAAGTGGCTAAGCTTCTAACAACAAATACGCAGCCCTCCATTAAAACAGCTACTATGAGGGAGAGTGGAGGGTAGCAAATATTTTACCTCTTCTTAAAAAAGCTGCAAGGAGTGATTTTTGGGAAGATGATAAAATATACAGGTGACCTCCTACTTTATTGGCCTGGTTTCAGATGTGAGATCAGAACACACAATCATCTTATCCTTGATTGACAGTCTCCTATCAGCAGCCAGCCATGGGTGAAGTGCATGTGATGATTTTTTTGACTCAGCAGCCTTCCGCAGCAATTGGCCAGGAGCTTTTGTTGACATGCTGGTGGAATCTTGTGAGAACTACGGTGTATCCAGTTTTCTCGGGGGAGATCCCAAAGTTTGATAATTAGTACTCACTATAACCTACATCATATATTTCCTCTACATAAAGCTTCTGGGGATAAACAGGCATTTTGCCTTGCACTAGTGTTAATATTTGGTTAACTTTTAGATTTACAATTTCCTATCACCAAACAGGAAAGTCTGGTCAGAGGAAAAGGAAGCAAGGGTGGAAAGATATTGGCTTAAGATCAGCCTGGATAAAACAAGTGACCCTTCCAGATTCATAGTGTTTAAGGCCAGAAGGGACCATCTAGTCTGGCCTCCTGTATATCAGAGGAAAAAATTATTTCACCCAGGTACCCCTGTACTGAGCCCAATAACTTGTTTGACTAAAGCATATCTTCCAGAAAGGTATCTAGTCTTGACCTAAAGACATCAGGTGAAAGAGAATTCATCATTTCCTTTGGCAGTTTGTTCAAATGGTTACTCCCACTTACCGTTATGAATGTGCACCTTATTTCTAACTTGAATTTGTTTGACATTAACTTCCAGGCATTTGTTCTTGTTACGTTCTTATCATTAGGAGAAAACACCTAGAACAATGGTTCTCAGCCTGGGGATCACAAATAGATTTTAGGGCATCATGACCACACTCTTTCTTCATGGCTTGATGTGGGGAGGGTGTCCTGAAACTCCTGTTGCAACATGGGGTTGGTGTATGAAAAAGGTTGAGAACCACTGTTTCAGAAACATGGGGCTGCACTTTCTGTCAGAGGTCTATCTCTTGCTTTTGTCATATTGTGCAGAGTCATGTGGTTGTATTAGAGCCACTGCTCTTGGACTCCAAGTTGACTGCAGTAGCATGCAATGTATATTTTCCAAGTGGGTGGTCTAGAGGCTGAGACCTTTTCTCTGTAATGTGAACATCACCAAAGTGACCCACATCTTTGTCATCTCCAGGCGAGATTATTGTGACGTGCTCTCCTCAAGGCTACCTTTGCAGAGCATTTGGTAGCATTAGATGGCACAGAGCACAGCAGCATACCTTTTGAACTCGCTGCACTGGCTGCTATTTGCTTTCATGGTGTTGTTTAAGGTCGCCAAAGCCCTAATTGTTCTGGGACCCAATTTTCTGAGGGATTGCCATTTTCTTTATGTTCCATTGCAGCCGCTATAATCTTGTTATTTCCTGGGTCTGAAATCCATACATCATTCTCCGTGGTGGGTGGGGGGGGTCTATCTAGTGGAATCTGTTTATTTTAGGCATTTCTAATTAACCTATCATTAGTATCTAAGCTTTTGGAACGTAGAGCCTCTGGTGATCTGTTGAAGCCTGAATTTGGTGCAAGTGTAAGAAATATCTGTTTGGTTAATTCTTTAATTGGCCTTTGGACAAAATTTGTCAAAGTATATTTGTTTTTATAGTATCTTTATTTGTAAACCTGTATGTTGCTGGTTTGGATTTGTTTTTAAATAGTGGAAGGCACCCAGGTACTGAGACAATGGATGGTGTGTATACACCAACAAAAAGGGAAACTGAAGCCAAGTCTTTACATAATTAAAACAGACACAAATAATCAAATGAGATGGGAGTTATTCACTCTAAATGAGTGCTATATGGAGCTAAAGTTAGGTTCAGGAATGCTGAGCCCAAGGAGGTTTGCACGCCCTGAGGGCTAGTCACCTACAGGGACTAATCTGATTTACTGAGCCAAGAGTACTTCCCTTCTAACACACATCAGGTCTAGCCTTCTTCATATTCTAAAGCTCATATGGCTCCTTGGGATCCACCCTCTCTAATGGTCACATCAAGAACACAGTAATGGAGATCTGGATGAGCTTAGGAAACCTAGCTGGACAGTAAGCAAAGCTCTGTTAAAAAACAAATAAACAAACATCCTGTATGTTTACCAGTCAAGCGTGTCTGGCTGCTTGAAGTTAATGGAAGTTGTTTCTTTGAAATGTAAGCATCGAGAATGGTTGTTGCTTAATTTTGGGGTGGGGCTTCCTCGCTACTAGCTTTCTCTCCAAATCCAACTAAAGTAATTCAGCTGGCAAGTCAGGGCATGTTGTGCAGGTAGATCAGCTAGGGCACCCATCTGCACGGACTGAGAGTTTGCAGCAGTGGAGGTAGGAGCTTGTTTCTCTAGCTCCTGTTTGATTGATGTTTCTCAGTTGTGCCTGTGGAAGCAGCACTCATGGCAAGGCCATGAACTTTTTCTTGATGTGGGTTTTTTTTTTTCATTTTTAAGTCTCCAGTCACTGAGCTTTACTCAAGACTCAGAATCTAACCCTTTTATCTGTTCTCTGCCTGGCAGGTCTGAGATATTACAATACAAACGAAGACTCCAAGGAGTGAATAAAACCCCTTTTAAAGTGCTGTTTTACGTTTGTGTTAACTCACAAAAGTCTATCACTTGCTCTGCCTGGACCTAGTCAGATCTTGCGCAAAAGGGAAAGAATGCACTTAAAAGTGCTGTTTTCTTTCCACTTTCCATTGCATGCCAAATCATTAGTCTTTCTGCATTTCTCTTTTATTCCCCAACCAATTTGTGTCAAATCATACTATAATACATTAAATCTCTAAGAAATACAAAGCTCTCCAAAGTGCTCTTTGGTGTCTCCGGACATGTGTTCTCCCACTCTCATTGTAATTACTCCTGTCTTAGGGTCAGCTCACACATCCACACCCAGGAAAATAACCCCAAATCACTCATGTTCACAGTGAGATCACTACTCAATAAATTCACTTAGAATGATTCTTATGCTGCCACAGCTCTTTTGCTGGTGAAACTGTAACATGCTCACTGCTTCAGGTGAAGCAGTGTGTTGACCTGCCTTTTAGCCCAGGGCTACACTAGGGGAGGGGGTCGATCTACGATACGCAACTTCAGCTACGTGAATAGTGTAGCTGAAGTCGGCGTATCGTAATCGACTTACCTGGCCATGAGGACGGCGGCGAGTCGATCGCTGCTGCTCCCCCGTCGACTCTGCTTCCGCCTTTCGATGAGGTGGATTTCCGGAGCTGACGGGGAGCACGATCAGGGATCGATTAATCGCGTCTTAACGAGACGCGAAAAATCGATCCCCGATAGATCGAGTGCTACCCGCCGATCCGGCGGGTAGTGAAGACAAGCCCTTAGGCTCACTCTTCTTTGAAGGTATGCAGTAATAATGGAGGCATTCAGGCTAACTTTGGTGTACGCCTCTTAGTCCACCCGCTGACAAGATCAGCAATGGCAGGACTCTCTTTGACTTCAATTGGGTCAAGATTTCACACTCGTTTGTTAACCAAAGGGGCGGAGCAGTTCGCTGCTATTTGTGCTGTCAGAAGGAAACATTGACGTTAGACAGGTCTCTAGTCTCTAAACTGAGTGCGCAGAAGACTTTGCAGGGTGATTGTCACTGAAAAAGCAACCTTGCCCCAAGATGGTACAATGCTATCAGCAAAAGAGAGGAAGACCCAAGGTACTACAAAGAATGTTGAGACCGGTTAAAAGCAAACAGAGAATTTTGCGATCAGGTGGTAACCTGAATTTGGGTAGGTTAATTACTTTAAGGTCATCCCATGGCAGGGGAGGGACCTTTTCAGACCCTTCTGAACCAGGGTTAGTATTTCATGATTCTTCATAGTGAGGACCAGAGCCAGCGCTCGGCATAAGCAGACTAAGCAATTGCTTAGGGCCCTGAGCAGCTTAAGGGATCCCCCTATTCACTTTTTATTATGTGTTGGGGGGGCAAAATATTCCTGCTTAGGGCCCCCAATGGGCTAGCACCGCCTCTGGTGGGGACGCCAGGGAATCTCAAGAAAGAATACTGGGCCAGTTGGCTAGAGTGAAGGAAGCATAATCCAAAGACTTTAATGATGTGCACAGCCTTTGGCTTTGCAAAAGGTGATGGATCATGTCTGTTGGATCTTTTCTGCTGAATACTATACGACTTTGTACCCAAGCATGTTCATGAACAATAAATAAATCATTAAAAGAAACAACTCTGTCTTTATTTAGCGACAGCCAAAATGGCAATACAACTCTTAACAAGACCTGACTCCCACACTGAGACCTAGTGGGATTTTAGTGAGAAAAGGAAAATGTTCTCCTTTTAGCTGTCACTAATGTACATTTCTCTCATTTTTCTTGGTGAGTTTATGTTGCTTAGAACAGTGAGGGACTAGTAGACCAACTAATTCACACCAGTTCTGTACTGAAATAGTAGTACCCTTCCAGTCCTGGGACCCTCTTTTAAATGGGGCCTGATATACTGTTATTGCGGTCATTTCATAATGTGGATAAACCGGGTCTACCATGGGAGCATATAATCCATTTGCTCTTATGCCCAAAGCAGAAAATGAACAGAAATCTCCATAGCTAAAAGGCTGGTTAGATAAATGACTTCACCATCCATTCCATAAAGAATCCTTTTTAAAAAAATAGTAATATAATAAAATGGTGGTTCATTTCATTATATAGCTAAAAAGGATTCATTGGTTTCACAGCATACATTTAGATTAATTTTTCAGATTTGACAATGTTATAAAAATTATATTGATTCTGAAATTATCATTTTAGATTGGTTCTGTCATTTTAGTCTATTAGCAGTCTTTAAATGAAGTGATCCAGCATTACAATCAATCTTATCTTCCATTATGCACTTCCTGGTGCTAAAAAGTAAGATCGATTCCAATTAACTACACTGCTTCAGTCATTCAGTATTTTGTGTTGTTTTGATCTTAAATAAGCTTGTTACAGCCCTGGTATCACCAAACAAATGTATTATACATTTAATTTTTTGTTTCATATCCATGTCATATTTATATTTTAAAAGATACAATTGTTGCTCTTCTAAATATTGTGATGAGAACATTAATGCCACTGTTAACCAGTTCAGCAGGTGAAATATTTTCAGGGACCACCTGAATTTTAAGAAAAAAGCAGCTCAGCAAAAAGTATTTCGTCTGCAGTATAGACTATAAATCTATATATAGTGAAAGGGATCAGAAGCCTTGTTGAAAATGTCATTTCCAATCTGAAGCAGTGGACTAAGGGATTATTTTTAGATGCTATTTAAGGAGTGATGAGGAGGAAAGCAAAGGTGTGAAAAGTACACCAAGGCAAACAGATATGAAACAAATAAGAATCACTTCCAACCTATTTTTTCCATGCTTCTTGACTTTCAGTTTCCAGTGTCAGCTGGGACTGGACACAGTAATACAAACTCCAAGAGACACTCTTCTCCAAGTGCCTGATTCCCTATTGCCTTGTGTCAGTGTAAAATGCTGTCAAATCAAAATAGTTGTATTTCACACCCATTTGCACAAGTGTGAATGACTGTGAAGGTGCAAGGCAATGGAGACTCAGCCCTCTGTACTTCCAGCTGAGATTAAACAGAAATCTGTTGTGAGAAAATCATATCTTGGCAGGTCTGCAGGCTGCTTTTTGAACAAAAAAAATCAAATAAACTGATTTCAGATAATACTTGAGGTGGAAATTTGAATATTTTGAATTCTGTCCACTGCCACATGGCAATAGTAAAGAATCACAGTCATTTGCTTTAAACACTGAATAGGGAATTTTATTAGAATAAGCAAAACACTATTTACCCTAATGTCGATGTAAGCAAGGTGTGAATGAACTCTCCTCTGACAGTTAGTTGGGGAAAGGGGAGAGACTTCAGGAGCAAACTGTATTTACATGAACACACCTACTCTGCCAAGATATCCAGCAGATAGATCTGTGTTGTTCAAGTGATCAACTTTGGCTGGTGTTGGGTTACAAATCACTTTAGTACTGAATGCAGGGGTAATGAAATGTTATCATCACTGTTGTTGGTCTTTATTGTATGAATAAAATGCGGGCCACCCTCAGCTGAAAGGACCTAGTTAAGCCAGGGGCTCAAATGCCTGTGAAAGTAAAAGGGGTAGGAACAGGTATCCCAGCCAGGAGATCTGGACTCTCCCTAAGGGTCCCCGGTCTGGTTTAACCTGTTCCTCCCCACTGTTCAAAGATAGAGATAAATAGGCTTTACTGGGAGCCTTTTGTTATTCTGAAGTGCTCAAATGAGAGCTGAAATCACTCGTGGGACAGCATTTCTGCCCAGACTGCAAAGACCTGAAAAATCACTCAGACTGACCTGCAGAGGTCACAGCAGAGAGGCAGGTGGCAGAAGAAGGTGACTGGCAATCAACCAGGAAACACACGGAGTGGCGAGTGGAGATGGACGAGCAGCTGGCGGGTTGGCCAACGGAGAGGGACGAGTGGCTGGCAGGGTGGCCAGCCAGCACAAATAATCAGATGGTGGAGCAAGCAAGGTGCCTTCTTCCCTGAGTGGGAGGTGAACTCACACAGATGCACCTCTGAACCATGGGTCTTCAGTGACCAAGGACAATCACTGTGAGTGGGGTATGGTGAGGGAGCAGAGATGGGCACAGAAAAGGAACTTTTGGTTGTAGAACTCAAAAACATGAGGTAGAAGACACTGCCCCACACTCTGGGGTGGTGTCCTGCTCACAGTTCTGGGATTATGAATCCTGCTTGTGGCATTTTCTCTAATTAATGTCCAGTTACTTCCCTCCTTTCATTAGAAATTTCTTTCCTACACTCAGACTCTGTGCTTGTGAGAGGGGAAGTATTGTCTCTCAGAGGTGCCCAGGGGTGGTATGTAATTTTCCTAGGTTACTGGATAGAAAGGAATCCTTTGATATTGAACCCGGCCCTGGTTGCTGCCGGCTCCACCTGGCAGAAGGATTACATCTCTTTGCTTCTGTACAGTGCTTCTGCCTAGAACCTTCCCCAGCTCCCTCCCGCCTGGGTTCCTGCTATAGGTTTAAAGAAACAGAGCACATATCCTCACATATGTTGCTATATGAACACTGAGATCTCATACAAAGTGCATATTAGAGATAGGGCATCAGCAGTACTGCAGATGCTATATTTGCTTCTGAAATTACCACTACAGCATTCTTTCACACCGTAACAGACAGGTGAAAGAGTCAAGAGAAGGGAAACTAGAGCCTGCTACAGCATCTCTTTCAATCATCCATAAACTTCCTTCAGGCACTTTGTCCCTGTCTCGAGTTTTAATTCTCCCACAGCTGTAAATGAAGAATTCTGATATGGCAACATTTGTACCCATTTTTCAAAAAGTGCAAGGCAGTGGAGAATCAGACCCAATGTATTTCGAGAAATGTATCATGGCATCCAGTCACACAGCTCTGTACTGGAAATCTCAGATTTTATTTGGATGTGGAAAGCTGCAATTCACCTACTGCCTTTGAGCAGAAGTGTTTAAAGATGATTTCTCATGGGTCTGTCCCAGTGATGTCTGCTTTGGCTAAGAAGGTGTTTGTGACTATTGTATATAGTATCATTTTATTTAAGCACCGACACTGCATTCAGCACTGTACAAGGCACAAATATAAAGAGGAGGGAAGGATCGTGGTATGGCGAAGACCATGGATTTGGGTTTGATTCCCAGATCTGCTCAGACTTCCTAAGCGGTTTTAGGCAATTGCTCATGGTCTGACTGTGAACCTGTTACACAAGTAATCACACTGAAATCAGAGGAATTGCTGATGTCCATAACTGCTCATTGATGCAGGAAGGGTTCACAGTCTGGCCCTAAACCTCTCTATCTCCATTCTCCATCTCTAAAATAATAATAATTAAAAAAAATAATAATAATATTTTACCTCACAGGAGTGCTGTGAGGTTACATTCGTTAGTTACTGTGAGGAGCTCTGGTGCTATGGTGATGGGGCCATATAAATACATAGCTAGAAAGACAGTAATGTTATAATCTGAGATATAGACATTCATGATATATAGTGCATGAGGAGACTCAAAGGAGAGTATAAGATGAGAGGGGTTTGGTTTTTTTTCCTGATCTCACTCATCTCCCTCAGGGAGTTCCCAAATACCAGGGTGGAAGGCTCTCTACAAATACACCAAAAGAGTGATGGGGTGTTGGGCTGAGGATCTTTAGGAAGGATTTGAATCAGGAGAGGGGAAGGAACCTGAAGTATCTGATTCAGGTGATTGTTCCATGCACAGGGGGGCAGCACAAAAGAAGACAGGAGTGGGAGAGAGAAACTAATGTAGCATCAGAGTTGGCATCACTGGAGACTGAGGAGGAGAGAAGAGATACAATAGGAGACAGGGGACAACATTTGTCTAGAAAACTGCTTTTGTTTCTCTCCCATTTCACAGACAGTGTGTCTATTAGAAGTGACTTTTGCTGCCAAAGGACTTGTCATTTTGCATTAGGGTTAGCAAATTCTGCTGTGGCAAAGTGCGCAGCATCTCCCTTCACATAAAGAAAATATTTTCACAAGTCTGGTCATCCTGCTAACTGTGATTACAGCCAATTGGCCCATGGCATGGCATTTAGCATCCCCACTCCTAAGTAAGAGAATCACAGCAACTGGCCAGCCAGCTACCCGAGGAGTATACATGTGTGTAGGTGTGTCGGAAGACAAGCTTCTGGACCCGGTGTTGAACTTGTTTTGCACGCATATATCAGGTCTTTAGTATCTTGATATAAAGATGCTATGTTAAACAATGAAAATAAGAAATTAAAATGCACAAATTATCTTAGTTTATGGATAATCTCCCTTATCTTTTTATGCTCAGGATTTTAACAGCTGGCCACTTGTATAGCGGATGCTCCTTGTGTAATCATGTGTGAATGAGGAATGTAGAGCATGATGCAAAGTGGCTAAAGAAAGGGAGTTCCTTTAACACCATTGTCTTCTGCCAGATGATAGGTAATCTCAGCTGGTATGAGAAAATAAAATAGTGAAAAATCAGACCAAAGAAGGGTTATGCAGTGGGTGGGAGAGCAGTGAATAGTGTCCAAAAGAAGGGGATGAAGTGGTTGGGTCTGCATGGCAAAGGAAAAGAGGTGGTCGTGGTGTGTGTGGGCGGGGGGGTCTCTCAGAGGAAAAGAGTGGCAGGGATGTAAATAAAAACAAAAACAAACTGAGCTAAATATTAAACAATGACAAACTCCTTTTTTCCCCACTGGGATGTCATTGCAACTGGGAACAATCCCTACACCAGATATAGTCACATCTGTGTCTACTAACTAGGTTGCAGAGCACTGGCTGGAAATACAAATATCCCTTTCATACTAAAGGGCTATATATTTTTCCAGGCTTTCAGGGAAGGCTGAGAGGTGGTTGGACTCTTTAAGGATAGTTGAATGTTATCTGCTAGCTGTTTATTATTTATTGTGGTATGTCAGGGGAAGGGTTGTTCTGGGATGGGTTTATTATTTCAAATATTTTGTGTGAATTGCAGTCATTTTAAAATTTGTTAAATTGTCTACTGCTTAGTTAGATTTTCCTGCACAAGCCATTCTTAGGCGCTGAGTTTTGTCTTCTGACTTGATCTGCCCTATGCAAGATTACTTTTCCACAGATCAGTTTCCTATATTCTTTTTAAAAAAGAAATCAAGGCTTGGACTATGGGAAGTAGAACAGAAGAAGCCTGGTGCAACAGCTTTCAGTGAGCTGTGAAGGAACTCTGTTATATATTGTAGCTGAACAAATATTCTTTTTGTTATTTTTTAACTCAGATGTGTGTCTGCCAGCAATGTTAATATGTAATTATAATATCCTTATTAAGCTGGTGGATAGATAGTAAGCATGGGGTATGCAGCTTTAATTTGGTTAAGGATATTTAATTACTTTAAACTTTTAAATTATTTATTTCTTCTTCCATTGTTTCAGAAATTAAAATGATTGATTTGTGATATTGTTTTGTGTTGAGTTTTCATTAACATTTTGCTTTCTTAACCCTTCTTCCATTGTATCAAAGGTTGTTCAAAGAAAAGACACAGAAAATTCAAGGAAGGGCTTTCAACATTTCTTTTGTTGAAGAAGTGCTCTCATCAATGGCTAAATCCAGAGTTAAAATTGCATGTGGCCTAGTTTAGGCAAGGAATAGATTGCTACTGGATAGGGTTGCTTCTCAAGAACACAATTTTGTTCTGCCTTCCTTATTTTAACAGCTTATTTTAAAAGCCAGCCCTCTTGTTCTTTGCCTATATTAACATCAGATGGAGATGAGATGAGTAAGCTTTGAGAACCAGGCATCATTGATGGTGTCAAGGCTGATTCCCCACTCTGGCACTTCGAGTGCAGAAGGTGGGGGCCCGCAAGGACTCTAAAAAAATGAATACTGGCCACTCCAGCCTGGTATTAAACTACCAAAGTCACAGCCTCTCTCTGACCTTGGATGGGTAGATGCTGCCACTACCCAAGTGCAAAAAAACCCAACCCCTTTTGAGAATCCAGGAAGAAACACTTGGGAATTCCTTCCTGTGGGGTACCCAAAAGCCCTTTCACACCCCCTGCCTGGGAAGAGCTGAGAAAAAAAACAAAGGAAATGAGCTGTTATCACCAGCTAATTAAACAACATTTGTACAAACCTCTTAGGGACACAAAAAATCCAATCCTGTTCTTAAAAAAGGTAAATGTTATTAAACCCAAAAAGAAACGAAATACATTTGGAACTTAGGCTTTTTGCTAGATCTTAAAAGAAACGATTACAAAAATTAAGCATCAAGATAGCTCTCTTGAGGTTCAGCTTAAAGGTTACAAGCAAAACAAAAGCATCTGGGGTTAGCACAGAGGAGTCCACAAGCCAATAAGAAATAAAAGAAATAACCCTAATCGTGTCTTTCTAGACATTCCCTAATTTACTTACATATCTGAGGCTTCAGATGGAATGATCTATGATCATACCTGGCTTAAAGCTGCTTACAGCATTGCTGCTCTGTGTCTCCACTCTCCGGAGAACCACAGCACACAGACAAAGGGAAGTTTTTTTCCCAATTTAAAAAAGTTCTAGCTCTCCCATTGGCTCTTTTGGTCAGGTGCCCACTCTTTTTCCTTTACCTGGGGGACTTTGTTAACCCTTTACAGGTAAAGCAAGCAGAGAACAGCCACCAAGAGGGACTTTATAGCTAATTGGCTGTCTGGGTATCCTTAAAAGGGAGCTTACCCCCCACCCCGCTTCATTTATCACAGGAGGAGATGGAGGGGAGGAGGAGGAGAGAGCAAGGGAGAGTGCTTAAACAAAGTACAACAAAAATTTCCCTTCCCCTTACACACGCACACACACAATACATTTCAGAAAAGTCCAACATTTGCATTTGGAATGTTGTTCCCCACTTATGTTGAGAATTTTTCCTACGCACCTCTAATGCAATACAATAAGAAGCATTTCCCCAAGGCCCTCCATCAGTTCCAGGAGCTTTGCCTTGTTCAGCCACTGGGTAAAAACCATCAAGACTAATCAAGGGACATGGCAATGTAAATCCCCACCCAGAAAGATTGTGCTTCCTGCGGGGTGTCTCAAACCTGGTGTGCTAGCTATCTTTTTTTACTTGGCCCTGAAAAAAGTAAACATTCCCTTTTATGCTGGCTCAGGAAGCTAACCCCCTGGAATCCTTTTTGGACCTGTATTTTTATTGTTTCACTTTTCCTCAAATCTTTTCCTTATTTCTATGAGTGCTCTAGTCCATTCCTAGGCCTCGAAATCCAATTACCAAACAATGTACAAATATATGGCTGCACGCGGTCTATGGGAACAGCTGCAAAATTGCTAATATTAGGTCTAATTTAGCTACAATAAATTAGCAAGTGTGTGGAAGCACAATGATGACAGCATAATTATAACAAAAGTCGATGTGTTGAAGTATATGGATGACAATACATACTAATTTTAGCAAAAAAACGTACCAAATGAAATGCATGCAATGAACAGACGGGACTAATAGCTCAGACACATATACTTAATGTGACCAGTCACTGTAAAAACAAAAAGATAGATGAAGCTGTTCAAAATCTAGTGCTAACAAGCAATGTAGTCTGAAACCATTAACTGTCAGGGGTAATAACACTCAAAGTACTGAAGTGCAGTAAAAAAGCAGCACTTTTCTGGGGATGATGTGCTGATGTACAAGCACACACCTGTGAAGAGGGCACTAAATCTATCCCTGCATTTATTACTATGGAGGGAGGAAAAACAACACTAATAATGTAAAGTATAAACGGAAATAGCAGACAGCAGAGAGTGACATTTGCATGGTCCCAGTCAGCTTGTTAGCTGAAGAGGGTTTTAATTAGCTATTTTCCAGCAAGCAAACGAGCAAATTAGTTGCAGCCATAAACAAGCAGAGACAATCAGACCCAAAGAAAAAAAAATGATCGGACCTTTTTTGTTTTCCTTTTGGAAATACAATGATTTAATGCTTCATCCAACGATTTCTATTGATCAAAGAATGATGCAAACTGCAGATCTTGGCTAGGGTGCAAGATCCTAAAGGGGCTCAAAATATGATGTTGGAAATATAGCAAGAATAACAAAAGAAGCCACCCTAAGCAAACCTACATTCTGGAAAAAAACCTTCCTGCCTCTAGAGCCAACGCCTGGACCACTAGCATAGAGACAACAGCTGGTGTACTCCACTTCCATGAGGGAGAATGACCATGGTTTTGGTGTTGTTGTGGCTCCATTAGCTCCGCCCTTGCTCCCCCCACACTGGACACAGCCGTGCAAATATCCCTGTGAAGCACAGCACAGTGGATTAATCTTAGAATCATAGGACTGGAAGGGACCTCAAGAGGTCATCTAGTGCAGTCCCCTGCACTCTTGGCAGGATTAAGTATTATGAAGATACACTGCATGGGGTCCTTATATCCTGCTCCTTCCAACTGCTTTCTGTGCAAATCCCCTGCTGGGTAAACCAGACCTTCTATAACCAGCAGGAATAGGGTTTGGTTCTTAGCAGATACCGTGGATTCAAAATGATGTTCCCATCCTGTATTCAACCTTTCTTTGACTACCAAGATAATTATAGTAGCATCCTGAAATATAAGGGATAATTATCAGCAACATGAACACAGGATGTTAACCGGTCACCACACTGTCCAAGCAAATAGAATACCAAGATGAGGTGAAACACTGAACTTCTTCCCACTGAAATGGTTAAGTGAGGTATATCACAGAATCCGTGCAAGGGGCAGTTCTGAACGATATGGAAATTTCATTCCTCAAGCTAGTCATGATTTCCCCTCCTGTCCTAAGAATGACTAAGGTTGTAAGGATGGGAAACCTGATAGGAGACAGATTTTCCTCAGCCATTAGGTTTTAATCCTGAAGGAATCAAGCAAGTTCAGCATAAAAAACGTATTCCCTTGTCACTGTGTACCTGAACACTCCAGGGAAGAGAAGAGCAACAGAAAGGAAGAATGATCCAGTGCTTCGGGAACTAGCTTATGGCTCAGGACCATGTTTGTGTTCCCTGCTCTGCCACAGACTTCCTGTGTGAACTTTGGCAAATTATTTAGTCACGTTGTGCCTCAGTTCCCTATCTGTAAAATGAGGATAATAGAGCCTCCCTAACTCATAGGAGTGTATGTTGTAAGGATAAATATATTCAAGATTGTGTGGTGCTCAGATACTATAGTGACGGGGACCGTATAAGTACCATAGATAGAACAAGAAAAAAAATATTATGAAAATCGATCATTATGTATACAGTGCCACGGTTAAGAAAGACAAGGGAGCAGATCTTCAATTGATGTAAATTGCCATAGCTCTAATGGAAAATGTCATCCCCCTGTCCTTGTCATGAGCTGAGGGTATTACAATGTATTGCATACAGATAACATGAGTAAAGACACCAACACATTTGTTGCAAGTGGTGGGACAGTGAGGGAAGTGTTGGGGGAGGCTCTTGGAAAAGATTCCCTTTTTATTTAGTTTGTTTAGAAATGTTTGAATGGTCATGGAAGTGTCTGACAATGAGAGATCCCAGGAGGCAAGTCGTGATGGGACAGGAAATGTAATGAGCTGAAAAATGAACTAGTTTAAAAGAAAAGTTAGCACAGGAATAGGCACATAGGGCTCAAATTCTTTACTGATTCACACCCCTGCACTTCCATTGATCTCTACAGTGTGTCGCGGGATGTAACTTAGTTCAGAATTGGCCCAAAGAACATTCCCTACCTCATCTTGGGGTAACTTTGCTCACCACTCTTCAAGTACAAATAGTTTTCTCAGAATGAAGCTCCAACTTGCCTTCGGGGATGGATGCAGCAACAGTGAGAGCCTGTCTGGGGCCTTGTCTAACACTAATTTTTATTCTTAAAGTTTCCCACCACCACTACTACTGAGGTAGCACCACCAATGGTAATGGGGATAAGAGTTGTAGCATAGGCCACTTGCCAGGTCTGTTCAGAGCAAAGCAGATGACACCGCAGTTAATGCACCGAGCACCATGGGCAGCCTGTCTCCGCTAGTGGCCCCATCATTGTTACCCCCAAAGGAGCAGCACCAGTGAAAACAAGAGTGAGTTGTTTTTTAAAAAAACAAAGGTTAGCATAGGCAAGGCTTTGTTGCTTGATTTTATATTAGTTGAACTTTCTCCATCTGAATTTTCTTCAGTCCCCTTATTCAATTTTTGTTTGGTGGTTTTAGGTTTTTGCTATTAGCAAACATACATGATTTGAATTAATATTTACTTTTTTGTTCTATATGAGTCATTAGGTTGTATTTTTGTATGAGGGGGAGGTTTAGGTTGGACATTAGGAAAAAAATTTTCACTAGTAGGGTGGTGAAGAACTGGAATGGGTTACCTAGGGAGGTGGTGGAATCTCCTTCCTTAGAGGTTTTTAAGGTCAGGCTTGACAAAGCCCTGGCTAGGATGATTTAGTTGGGTTTGGTCCTGCTTTGAGCAGGGGGTTGGACTAGATGACCTCCTGAGGTCCCTTCCAACCCTGAGATTCTATGATTCTATGATTGTTTTTAGTTTACATGAAATCTTAAGCATTTTCACCACATTTAAATTGTTTATACGTGTTTGACTAAAATAGCCTCCTTGTCTAACACAGCTATATGCTAACACCAAAGAGGAACTATAGGAAATTGCTCTTGTAAATACACAGGTATGGTATCTATCTACTGTTCACACAAGACAGCAAATAGTGACTACCACCAAAAATGCCACATTAGCCATCTTAGCCCATTAGAATCAAAGATCATGATTCCTAGTTGAGAGAGCTGCTGGACTGAATCACAGAAAAACACAACTGTCCCCAAGAGTATCCAAGTGTGATTTTCAACACATGCAGCAATTCTATCTGGCCCCAAGACTTTTTTCTGGGGTGATATTATACCAGTAAAGAAATGAAATGGTTACCTGAGTTTATGAGTGGGAATCTTAAAAAGGGGAAGGGGAAAAAAAAACTTTGAGAAAACCACAGAGCTGAAGTCATTTGAATTCTGTTTTTGTGTTGAGGGTTATGGATGGAGGAGCAATGACGCTCAAGTGTGTGTGTGTGCGCGTGCACACACACACACACACACACACACACACACACACACTCCTGTCTTCATTATAATTCTTCCTAGTTCATGCCAGAAATTCATCAGCTGTTTTTTTATCTCAGAGAGAATTTAATCTAGAGTCAAGCTATAGGCGAAAGTAGGCTCTCTCTCCCATCTTCATATTCTCCAGAGTAAAGAGTTCAATTCATAGGATTATTGGGGCAAGCATGGTAGAAGAACACCATAATCAAGCTATTCCTCACTAAGTAATGTCCCCAAATGGATGAAGGATGAGCTAAAAGGGCAGTGTCTCCAACCTCCTCCCTCTAGTTTGTGCCACTCCAGAAACTAACTGGATCTCCAGTACTCCCCAGCCAGCCAGCATGCAATGGGCCCCAGGAACAGAAAGCCACGACTGGCTCCCCTGTAATCCAATGGAAACTGGGAGGAGCAGAGAATCTAGTCCACACTCTTTGACACACTATCAGTTATGGAACCTTATTAACTAATATCAGCCTTTTAATTCAGCCTATGACATCCTTCAAAGTAAAGGGACAATACTGTTTATCATTTATACCCGTGCAAAACCCATTGCTTTCAAAGGAGTTGCACAGGTATAAATGAGAGCAGAATCTGGTCAACATTTCTTTTTGTCGTCTGATATTATAACATTTTCTGTTGTAATTCTTTTACCCTTACACTAGCTCTGTTTAAGGGACTGTTTGATCTGCTCTCCCTAATCCAACTAGCTTTCTCAACACCTGGGTGAATGGATATCCTAGAGTCACATTTTAGAGTCACCATCCCACCCACTGACTCAGGAAAGTAGTTGATACTGGCTCTGGTAGAAGGAACGGGACAGAAAATATCATTTGGTTTCAAGAGGGACCTAGACTGGTGAAAGACCTGCGGCTCAGGAATGTAAGCTGTGGCTGGATGGTGGGAGACAACAGTACAGCATCGGAACACTCCTTATAACTCTGCCTGCCTGCCAGCCACATCACACGTTGTTAATAAAACAGAAGCTGGACCCAGCTGGATGCAAGGCCTTAGAGAGAGGGAACAGAGAGGGGGAAATGAAATATCAATGTGTAGACAGCAGGGGAAATCTTGCAACACCCACTCACCCTTTTACAAAAAGTATTTACCAGTGAAAATGCTATCCAAGCAAGTCTCTGGCCCTACAGAACTTAATTCGCCCCAAGCCTACCTGAAGCTGTCACACATCACAAGAAATAAGCCCCAAAATCCATTGTATTCATGCTAGCAACACCTACTACAACATGTTCTCTCTTCTTGCACACTTTCCCCACTGAACTAGTAATGACATGTGTGGGATGTGTTGCTTGTCTTCACCCCCTACCTATCACATTGCAAAAATGAGATGCAGAGGGAAGGAGAAGGATATTGTAACACCCCTTGTAAATGATGATCAGGGCGACTGCTAGTGACATCTGAGCAAGTGAAAGAGAGGTGGAAACAATTTGAGAGTCTTTTAAATGAGACAGATCCCTTTAGGGTGGGGTTCCCAACACATAATCCTAATGTGGCACCTGAAACTCACATGCCAGAGGAGGAGATAAGAAATGCAGTTCAGGAAATGGAGAACGGTAAAGCAGTGATACCCAATGAAGTGACAGTGGATCTGGTCGAATTCCTGGGTGAGAGAGCCATAAAATGGACGAGCAGAGTGGTTAAAGCTGTGTGGCAAGACAAGAGAATCCCTGATGATCGGTGCAAGTCTATCCTGGTCCCAATACATAAGAAGGGGAGCATGTATGAATGTGGAAACTACTGAGGGATAAAGTAACTGTTGCATCGGACAGGGGCACCGGAATGTGGGGGAGGGGCAGGAGCCCTGGCCCTCCCACTTTTGAAAGAGTATAGGACTGGCTTATCCACTTTTTCCAAGGGCCCCACCCCTGCTTCTCCTCTCCCACCTGAGGCCCCGCCTCTCATCCAGGCCAGTAGCTGGAGGGAGCCCAGCCGGGAAGCTCAGGCGGCTGTGAGGAGTTGCAGACCCTCCACCTGTCCTGAGTGCAGGAGTTGAGAGCAGCCCCTGGCTTGTGTCCCCACACACCCACCCCCCCTACCCCCCCGGCCTCCCGCTCAGGGCAGATGGATGGTCTTCAGCTCCCCATAGCTGCCCGTGTGGCTCTCATGGCAGGGCTGTGGCTCTGAGGCCCTGCCCCCTCTGCCAGAGTTGGGTCGGGACAAGAGCCACACGGGCAGCTGTGGGGAGCTTTGGGCCCTCCATCTGCCCTGGGTGGGGAGCCCAGGGGATGGAGACATGGCAGGTGAAGGGATTTGGGCTCCCCGGCCCTGCTCTGGCTTACGGCTTGGCTGGGGATGAGGTCTCAGGGGAAAGAGGAGAGGTAAGGGCAAGGCTATGGAAGGGGCAGAGGCCCCTGGCCCCCCCATTTTGGGGAAGGCTCCACTGCCCCTGGCATGGGCTGAAGATTCTGGAATGTATCCTGGATGCTAGGATTAGGAGAATGGTGGAACCCCTCCTCGAACAAGAACAGTTTGACTTTAGGAAAGGATGAGGAACCACAGATGCCATGTTTGTAATTTGGCAAGTGATTGAGAAGCGGCTAGAGGACCAACAGGAGAGTTTCTGTGCTTTTATAGACATAGGCATATGAAAAAGTGGACAGAAGGATGATCACACCAGTTCTCAGGAAATACAGAATGTCTGGGGATCTAATACGGATCTATGGTGAATGCACTATATAGATCACCTAAAACAGTGATCTGTACATGTTTTGGAATAACAAGCTCCTTTGAAATGAAAGTTGGACTGCACTAGGGATCAACCTGAGTCCATTGCTGTTTACCATATTGATAGACTACATCAGAAGGAAGATCCCACTGGGAAAAGGTGAGAAGCTGCTATATGCAGACAACATAGCAATAAGGGCCATCCTCAAAAGAAGACCTAAAGGAAATAGTAAACCAGTGGTATGACCCGCTAAACTGGCATGGGATGAAAGTGATTGTGACTAAAACTTCAGTCATGTGGGGCAGAAAAGGTTCCACAGGGAAACTGGATATAAAGACTAATGGAGCATGACTAACTCAAACTGACTAGTTCAAGTAGCTTGTCAGCTGGGTCACAGGAGATGGTGAGCTGCAACATGAGATACAGTCCAGATTAGAGAGTGCTAGAAGAGCATGGAATAGCATCTCCAGGGTTGCACAGGACAAGCATAGGCACAGAGACTAAAAGCCCCACTGTATAGAACAATGGTGTGCCTCACAATGCTATATGGTGCAGAAGCTTTGGTGATAAAGAGATGGCAGGTTCATTGCCTTCAGGTGTTTTAGATGAAATATCTTCATGCTGTACGAGGAGTTACATGAAGAGACAGATTTCAAAATGAAAGAATTAGCATGGAAGTCAAAGTCTGTGATGTAGCTGACAAAATCCAGGAAGCACGACTTCACTGGTTTGGACACATGCAGAGAATGAACAAAGGCGACCTGGTGAAGATAGCATGATAGGAGGGGGTGGTAGGAAAGAGACACCAAGGAAAGCCAAGGAAGTGATGGATGGATTGTATCAAAGAAGATCATAATCAGGTGGACCTTAGTGCTGATTTGAACAGACAAAAATGTTTGCACGATGACCTGACCCCAGTTGATGGGAAAAAAGGGAAGAAGTAGTAGTCATCATGCCACCAATACCTTCCACAACATGCTTTTTCTTCTTGCACGCTTTCCCCATTGGATTAGGAATGATGCGTTGGGATGTTCTAAGAAAGCCACTCTTGGATACCTTGAGTCTTTAGGGGGAGGGATGGCTCAGTGGTTTGAGCATTGGCCTGCTAAACCCAGGGTTGTGAGTTCAATCCTTGAGGGGACCATTTAGGGATCTGGGGCAAAAATTGGGGATTGGTCCTGCTTTGAGCAGGGGGTTGGACTAGATGACCTCCTAAGGTCCCTTCCAACCCTGAGATTCTATGATTAAACGCTAGCTGATACATGAAATTTTGAGGATTTACCAGAGTCCCTAATTTGGGATAGGATAGCCTGAAGCACTTGGGACTGCCACCTGTAGGAGGGGCTGCTCCAGAAAGGTGATCTCACTTTAGACAAATGCTTAGACATGGGGGCATGAAGCAGAAGCCTCGAGAGAAAGGATGAAAGCCCCAGGAGGCACATTACCTCCGAAATTACATGTAATGAGACAAAAGCGAAGAAGAGCCATTGGCTAAAGTTCCATATGGATATTGAGATACGTTTACTGTGGGAGACAGCATGAGTAGTAAATAGGTTGACCGGATAGCAAATGTGAAAAATCGGGACGGGGGTGGGGGGTAATAGGCCACTATATAAGAAAAAGCCCTGAATATCGGGACAGTCCCTAAAAAATCGGGACATCTGGTCACCCTAGCGGTAAAGGAGAAGTGTCCTGTACTAGGAAAATATTGCAAGGAATGTGACAAACTGAACCACTTTAACAGTATGTGCAAGATAAGAAGAAAGTCTCCGAAAGATTCCGTGAGTGTTGTACAAGAGGGTGATGACACCTCAGACAGTAGTGATGACATTATGACTCTCTCTTTGAGTCTGAGAGCACATCAGGTTCAGGCTGTAGGGGCAGAAAAACAACAAGGGGCAATTCCAACCTCCACATCAAACAGTTTTAAGAAATTATTTTTCTTTAAAAGTTTCTCCAATTATCTATGAATTTCCTGGGGTTTTTTATGCTTTTGTGTCATGACTTCAATGCTATTCAAATATAGATTTCATTTCATAGTGTGGGGAAAAGACATATACATGAATATAAGCTGAGAAAATGAAAAAAGCGCAGCCAGCAATTGTTCCTTTGCCAATATGTAAAATCGCCTAACTACATAATGGCAATGTTATTATTTTTTAACATATACTGTATATCCATAAGACCATAAAAGTTCCCCTCTGTTTCCAAATAGATTCCCTATACCTGTCATTCTCATCTGTCTGGTATTGTAATTATGTAATTAGGCACTTTTAAAAAAGACAGTTTAGTTAATGAGTAGATTAAAATGGCTCCTATGAAACAGTTTTCGGTGTGTTATGTAATTAGATAAGTAAGGCGATATAGTGAAACTTATTTACAAAAACTCAAGAAAAAATGGAATGCAGTAGATGTCTTTCACACCAGTAAAGACATGTGACGAGGTAGAATAAATAAACAAATCTATTACTAATGTGACTTTCTTAGTACTAGCTTTTTAGTCTGGTTCTGATGCTCATCTGAGGAAAATCCAAACAATCTGAATGTCTCGGGTCTGCAAGACTGACATAGAAATCTTGTGAGAACAGCTTTGTATGATGCTATGGTACTTTCACGCTCAGAGCAAAGATGCATGAAAGGAACATCTCATACCGTGATATCCTTCCCTACCTCCTTTAGTCTGTTGGGGGTCTTGGAAAGGAGGACTCTGAGGGAACTTTACTGGTAAAGAATGTCCTTATCTGATTGTGTACAGATCTCTTGATATGGAGTTCCTGAAGAGAAGGTGTGAGCTTCATTCTTTATCCCTTCCAAGACTTTGTCTTCACTGGGAATTTGCCTGGATTTCCAGCAATTGATGACTAGCTGCCCTGGTGCAAGCCCTTAGCGTAGATAAGGATAGCCAGGATGTGCATCGGCAGAGCTAAGCACAGTCTCGAACAGGGCTAAACAGTGCAGATCTCAATTTTCCTTGACTGGAGTTGGGCTTTGCAGTGGTGCAGTTACATCAGTGGCTGGACACAGATAGCTGGAACCCAGGCAAATTCCCAGTGTAGACCAAGGGACCAAGATTAATTCAATGCCCAAGACAGAGCACCTGCACAAACATAATTTCTGAAATATGAATACGACAGATAACTGCATGATTAATATGGTAACACAGATTCAAATTTGTGCATATCAAAGTATCAATGATAGGCCTCTGCAGCAAGACATGATCACTGATTCTGTATGAACCGTAGCTTGGAGATACTGGGATGAGAAGCAAAAGGCCCTGTTAGTATATAGGTCTGTTTGTTAGCCTGGGATAGAATTTTGGGTTTGACTTTTTGATACTCTTATACTAATATGTGTAAACAAAGAACAAAGACACTGTGATGTTGCTTCTGCCTAGTCGGATAGATTTGTTAGTACAATGGGAATAGATAAGAGCAGTTAAAGTGTTACTCAGAGCACACTTTAAAATTGCCTCAACCCCAGTCTCAAGGCAAAAATCAAGCAACCGGTCGGGAGGGGCAAACAGGATTTGGGGGAGGTATGAAACACTAAAAGACCAAAGACCAGAGCACAACCTCACTCCTTACCCCTCCCAGGGAGTACAAAAGAGGTGGGATGAAGACCCCAGACCCAAAATGGAACATGACCCTAAGCTGTAAGGGGTGGGACTGTGGGCGTGCATTTCAGGTATAATTATGCCTCCTGAGGAGCGGGGAGAACGAGACACTGGGAAACAAGGCTCTGTGGTGTCAGAATTATGGAACACGTTTGCTGGAAACTAACCCCAATAAACATTGCATTGTCTACACTTTGGACTTCTGGTCTTCTGCTTTCTGTCCGCGTTACAAGAACCAGGGGAGAGGGTGAAGGGAAAGCCCTCTAACAGGCCCTAAGAAACTGAAGGTTGAAGTGGGAGCATCATATAATTTAGCTCAATTGGACTGTAACTAGGGATTTGGGCCTTCTTGAGGGAGCCTGGGAGCCTTAGACACAGGAATGTTTTTGATACTGTTTATTTCTAATATCATTTTGATCTTCTTTCAGTTTTCTAATGAACTTGATTTCATTTAAGACACTTCTTTGTCTTAGCCTGCTTCTGGGCTAATTCTGGAGTCTATTCTGAGAAACAGGGAAACAAACTTCTCATTTCTGGTGAGAGGCAGATGCTAGACAACAGGTATCTGACTTGGAGCACTTTGCTAAAGTCAATTCCCCATATGTGTAACCAAAAAGCTGGCTGAAGGTACACTGGGAAAAGCAGAGGACCAGGAAGAGTGACGGGAACAGAGGGACCAAAAGTTAAACCATCCTTTTTCCCTGTCTAAGAGGCTCAAGGGGTAACTAAGTTCATAAATTTTTAGGTGCTAAAGCCAGAAGGGGACCTTATGGTCATCTAGTCTGACCTCCCTTATAACACAGGCCATATATTTCACCCAGTATTTCCTGCTTCTAGCTTAACATCTTGTGGTTGAGCTAGAGCCTCTTTTAGAACACTGGTGTCCAACCTATTTGAGCCCAATGGCCACGAATATTTTTGCAAAGATCCACAGTCAGGAATGAAGGTTAGGGGGCAGTTTAAAGCTGCTAGTTTTTCCACCTGAGCTCCATCCTTACTCTCCTTTCACCTGTGGTCTTAAGAAACTGAACTGGGTGCTTGACAGCAGTTCCCAGCTAAGGTCCCTAATACCAAACTCCAGGTTCAAAGCTTTCAGCTATGTTTTCACAGCACCAAAAAAAAAAGCCACCACTTCCCTCTATGGGTCCTGTTCTGAGGGCCCCCACCCCTCAGAAATACGGCCATGCCTGCCTTCTTCCCCAACTATCCCAACCCCCTGATCTCTCACCACCTGCTCCTCTTCTCTTAAAGGTTCAGCAGCTCTTCATTTCCCCTCCCCTCCAGGAACAAAAGAGATATCACGAAAACACATTTTCACTTTTAATCAAAAATACAACTATTCTGAACATAGATCCTCTCAGTGGGCCCCAGGTTGGACACTCTTGTTTAAACCCAGCTCTTTTTTTATATAGGAAACATCTACTGTTCTAACTTTGGGGATAGACTAAATCATAATCCCTATAATATATAACGTTGTGATGGCTTCTGTTACTCCTGCACTGCAAACAACCACCTGCACCTTAAATGCAACAAGGTTGATACTTGAATAGCTTCTAATTATTCTTATTTTTCAACAAATGAAAGTATTCTGGGAGCCAAAAGGACATAAATCTAACCAAAAGCCAATCACGGGTATGTTATTGTTATTCTAGCCACCAACTTCATTTAAGGGGACCAGAAACACTGGTGCTATAGTTACTGTGGCATTAATGGCCTCTGTCTGAGTTTCTTGATTTAAGAAGAAATTACCCTTGATCTTTCCCATGGTTATGTTTGGGAGAGGATGGGAGGATTTCCTCTTTCTCCACTAAAAGAGAAACTATTCCCTCTCTTTCCCAGCAAAACCAAGAAAACAGCCATTGATGGAAACGGTGAATAAATAGCATAAAAGCCTAAAATCATAAGATTTGCTTTATCAATATTTTTCTCATATAGTGCTTCTTCAGTTGTCCCTGGTAAAAAAATCCCATCACAGCTAGAAGAAGAACCAGAGATCTCTGGATACAAATGTACTAGCTCCAGCTGTTGAATTAATGTGGAATTTCCATTGGCTATCAGTTACAGTAGTCCTGACATCCAGACACTAGATGGGAGAGAGACTGTCACAACCCTAAACGGTATGAGCCTGCAACCACATAACTTATTGATCTCACAAAAGCACTTAGGTATCAACTTTTTAAAAAAATTTACTATCACAAAGATATAGGGTTGCCACATCTACACTTAAGGATTCTGTATGTCCTGACTTTGTGGCATGACTGCAGCAGGCATGGGTGGATGGAAAACTGCTCAGTGCCTAAAGAGAAGATAGAAGGGCTGATCATGCAAGGCTACTAGACTGAAATGGGAGGTCTATGTGATGTGGCAAGGATAGGGGTGTGAAGGACCCCGCCTAGAGAAAGTGATGTGAAGTCCCTGTTCTGCTGTGATGATGTTTGTGTTTGGTATTCATCTCAGAGGTGATGAACCCAAGAGACTAAGTTGAGTTTCTACGTAAAAAATAATCATTCTATCGGCAACCCCTAACTTGCAGCTACCACCAAGCCTCCTGTCTTCTCTCTCTTCTCAGAAAACATTATCTGGACTATGTATGTACATACATGCGTACCTAGACACGCTCATATGCTCCCACTACATTCTTATAGACTTCTAAAAAGATGAACCTTTAATAAACTTTTTGCAAATCACTGAGAATATTTCAAGTATCAGAGGGGTAGCCGTGTTAGTCTGGATTTGTAGAAGCGACAAAGGGTCCTGTGGCACCTTATAGACTAACAGAGGTATTGGAGCATAAGCTTTCGTGGGTGAATACCCACTTCTTCGGATGCAAGCTGAATATTTTGTTTCCCACCTGATGGTGCTACTAGTGTCCTATAATCACAAAGAAAATGAAGTTAGTCGTAGTTACTACAAGAGGCTACTGCTATCAGAGCTAGTGTATTATAAAAAGATCATGGGGAGCAACATCTGACTGAATCCTTTACTTAGAATGCCAGCTCTGGTAAGGAATTCCAAATGACACAACCTCGCTGGGCTCTGTGAATCAGGTTTTTGTGACAGATAGACTAGACTCCACTTCAGCACTTCAATGATGGGTCTCTTGGCTGGGCTGTAGGGAACAAGTACTTCCTGCCTCCGGTGCACAGTGGAGAATGGACAGCTTCCAACCACAGTCTCCTGAACAAGGGCCTGCTTCTCCATAGCTTTGTACCTTGTGCTTCAAATCAAAATGGTAGCGTTTTTAAAACCTTCGTCGTATGGGTGAATATGGCTACAGAAGGTATAAAGGAGAGGAGAACCAGACCTTCTCTCAAGCAAGCGCCATTGCTTTTCAGCAAGTGCACAGCTATATGGAAAGCAGCAGGCCTCATTTTGATGCAACTGGAACATTTGCCAGACAACATTTGAAATGAGCGCTATAGAGAATATCCAGCTAATAACATCCACTATTTTCCCATAGACCTGAGCTTTGAAAGGTAGAATGGTAAAAACACTTTTCCCACTGTTACCCTCCCTATCTTTTGTTATAAACGGGTTTAACCGAAGCACAAGAGAGACAACCAAAGCGTGATGTATTATTGTTATTGCATTGTATAGAGACTGCATTATCAGATCACTGGAAGTCTCCCCAAAATCACTGCCACTATTATCATGCCTTGAGCTTCAGAGAAGTGCCCTCTGTCATTATTATTAACATTTTTATACTTATTTTGTCAACAGTGCTCTCAATGCTCAATGTCTGCCCAATAGAAAGAAGCAAGCTGTTGATTTTTACCAATGCGGTGGCCAATTAACTTTCCACTTTGTGAAATGTTGACCATTTGCTTCTTCTGCCATTGTCTCCTCAAAAGGTAATTGTAAATAATAACTACACTTTCTGTCTTCCAGACTTCCAGCCTCATCTGCCTGGATTTTTTGAAACACACAGGGGCTCAGCTCTTCACCATGATAGGGGAGTCTTTTCTTACCCATCTTATCTTATCTTAAGGATCAGATCACTAATACACACACAGGCTAAGGCAACTGCCAAATTATTATATTACAAAAAGAAGATCCTTAGACACCTGTCATCTTGATGAAAGCAGCACCATCAACTGACCTTTGCCAGTTCAAGGTCGATAATGAGACAAGTCAGGCAGGAAGAGCAGCGTGTGCTGACTCCATTAACGTTAGCTGTGTGCGCACTCAGTAGCACTGCATCTCCTGTCAATTAGTATGGGTAAACTAGGGACTGCTGATTACCAGAGACATGGCCTAGCGAGCTGCTGCTACCTTTACTTCTACACCCTGCTGCATTTTAATTAGCTCCAGTCCCCTGACTGTTTCTTCAGAGCTTCATTACCACTGTCTTCAAGAAACTGAAGGCAGGCTTTTTACATTTCACATCATTAATGAGAAGAAACGGCGAACATTCTAACAACAGCGTTTGATAATGTCAGACTGTGTGTGTCAAGATTTAAGAGTTTTTTGCAGCACAACACAGCCTCAACATCCGTCAGAACCGCACAAATACCAGAACTAGCCAGAGTCCACAAGGGGAGAGGTTCAAAGCACAGAATGACAAAATGACTAATACATACATGGTGTGACTACGTGCAGCTGTGTACATGTGTGTGTCATTTCAATAGCTAGATACCCAAAACGAAACACTACAGTCCTATAACATTAGGGTCAGGAAAGAAAGCTGGAAATGCCAAAGTTAAGGAATCAACCTCCATCCTTTAAACACACACCAGTGTAGAAAGGGGGCAACTCTGTGAGTTAGAGATGGAAGACCAGATCCTCATCTGGTGTAAACTGGCCTAGCTCCAGTGACTTCAATAGAGCTACAATGATTTACACCAATTGTTTATCTGGCCGAGAGTGCCAGCACCAGCTTTAACTCAGTTTAACCTTTGTCTCAGTCATTTTTATAACTGCAGTCTAGTTGTATTTATTTTCGGGGGGGGGGGGGGTGCGGAAAGGGGATTGATTCATGAAAGATTATGTAAATCACCATAAAAACAATAAAGTGCTGACAATGTGCTCAGTGCTGTTCAGACCAGAAAAGGGAAAGTCCCTAGCCCAGGGAACTTTAAGTCTAAATAACAGATTGTATAGTCCAGGGGTTCTCAAACTTCATTGCACTGCGACCCCCTTCTGACAACTAAACAACCCCGGGAGGGGGGAGCGAAGTCTGAGCCCTGCCGCCCTGTGGGGCGGGGGGGACAAAGCCAAAACCCGAGCCCCGGTCCCTGGGTGGGGGGCCAAAGCCCCAGGGCTTCAGCCCCACACGGGGGCCTGTAACCTGAGCCCCGCCACCCAAAGCTGAATCCCTCAGACTTTAGCTATGGCCCCGGGCAGCGGAGCTCAGGCTTCAGCTTCGGTCCCGGGCCCCAGCAAGTCTAAGGCCAGACCTGGTGACCCCATTAAAATGGGGTCCTGACCCACTTTGGGGTCCCAACCCACAGTTTGAGAACTGCTGGTATTGCCCAATCCTAAAAGCGCACATGCATTCTTAGAACAGGTCGGAGATACACAGCATGGGGATGAGGTATTTGTGCTGACATTTTGGGCCAGATTCTCAGTTGTGTTCCAGCCCTTTTGCACTGCATGAGTGGCAGGGTTCAGAAAGTAGCGAGATTGGCCAGCTGAGAATTCCCCCCATCATGGGGAGAGATTCTATTTATAATATTTGATTTAGGGGTCTGTATATCATCTGAATTTTATCTTAACACTAGTATTATTTGAATTCCACTCTCAGCCTACATGCTATCACAACTCTTCCATTTCCCGAAGCAATAGCCTCTTTAACTAACCTGCCTCATAAGTCACTCATACATAGATTCTACAATTTCATAGTTAATGATCTAGCAAACCTACATCCGAATTATTTTTCATAGTTTAAATGAATCTTGGAATTAATTTTATAGGAGTAGCAAAGAGTTGTAATTAAAGCATCACTTATTAGATACGTGAAAGTAAAAATCAGGGCTCGTCTGAAGAAACTTGTACTTAGAAGCTGAACAGTTCTAGCCTGTTCAGTGCTTGGATAGGAGATCAAGTGAAAAGGAGTCAGGAGTGTTTGTATGTGTCTTGGTATTTTTCCTACTGTCCATGTACAGTGCAACTGTACTACCAACCAAAAAATAAAAAAAATTTAAAAATGGTTCTCCTTGAGCTTAATAGGTAGCTTTATTGCTTTAGGATAAAAAGTTTCACAGTTCAACTACTTGCTAGAATGGGTCCTTCACAAATAATGACAATCCTTCCTTTGATGTTTAGTCACTTGGATAACTTTCTGTGTGGAACAAATCTTGGATCTTGAGTATGTTGTGTATTAGCTCCAAAAATCCTTCTGGAAAAGCACAGTTCTTATTGTACATTACCATTATCCACTTTCTTAAAACAAATTTCACAAGAACAAATTTGTACAGACACGTGCCTAGAACCCCGACCAGGGGCATTCTATCTGCTACCCAAGATCCATAAACCTGGAAATCCTGGACGCCCCATCATCTCAGGCATTGGCACCCTAACAGCAGGATTGTCTGGCTATATAGACTCTCTCCTCAGGCCCTATGCTACCAGCACTCCCAGCTATCTTCGCGACACCACTGACTTCCTGAGGAAACTACAATCCATCGGTGATCTTCCAGACAACACCATCCTGGCCACTATGGATGTAGAAGCCCTCTACACTAACATTCCACACAACGATGGACTACAAGCTGTCAGGAACAGTATCCCCGATACTACCACGGCTAACCTGGTGGCCGAACTTTGTGATTTTGTCCTCACCCACAACTATTTCACATTTGGGGACAATATATACCTCCAAGTCAGTGGCACTGCTATGGGTACCCGTACGGCCCCACAGTATGCCAACATTTTTATGGCTGACTTAGAACAACGCTTCCTCAGCTCTCGTCACCTAACACCCCTACTCTACTTGCGCTACATTGATGATATCTTCATCATTTGGACCCATGGAAAAGAAGCCCTTGAGGAATTCCACCATGATTTCAACAATTTCCATCCCACCATCAACCTCAGCCTAGACCAGTCCACACAAGCGGTCCATTTCCTAGACACCACTGTGCTAATAAGTGATGGTCACATAAACACCACCCTATACCGGAAACCTACTGACCGCTATACTTACCTACATGCTTCCAGCTTCCATCCTGGACACACCACACGATCCATTGTTTACAGCCAAGCTCTAAGATACAACCGCATTTGCTCCAATCCCTCAGACAGAGACAAACACCTACAAGATCTCTATCAAGCATTCTTACAACTACAATACCCACCTGCTGAAGTGAAAAAACAGATTGACAGAGCCAGAAGAGTACCCAGGAGTCACCTACTACAAGACAGGCCCAAAAAAGAAAATAACAGAACACCACTAGCCGTCACCTTTAGCCCCCAACTAAAACCTCTCCAGCGCATCATCAAAGATCTACAACCTATCCTAAAAGATGATCCCTCACTCTCACAGATCTTGGAGGACAGACCAATCCTCGCTTACAGACAGCCCCCCCAACCTGAAGCAAATACTCACCAGCAACCACACACCATACAACAAAAACACTAACCCAGGAACCTATCCTTGCAACAAAGCCCGATGCCAACTCTGTCCACATATCGATTCAAGTGATACCATCACAGGGCCTAATCACATCCGCCACACCATCAGGGGCTCATTCACCTGCACATCTACCAATGTGATATATGCCATCATGTGCCAGCAATGCCCCTCTGCCATGTACATTGGCCAAACCGGACAGTCTCTACGCAAAAGAATAAATGGACATAAATCTGATATCAGGAATCATAACATTCAAAAACCAGTAGGAGAACACTTCAACCTCCCTAATCACTCACTGACAGACTTGAGGGTAGCAGTGTTGCGACAGATTAACTCCAAAAGCAGACTTCAAAGAGAAACTGTTGAACTCGAATTGATATGCAAACTAGATTGCATTACCTCAGGATTAAATAAGGACCTCGAATGGCTCGGCCATTACGTTAATTGAATCTATTTCCCTTAAGTTAACGATCCTCATTCACACCTGTGTGACCATCTTGTTTATCACTTCAAAGGTTTTTCTTCCCCTGCTGTTATGGTTCCTCTCAATTAATTAGCCTCTTAAGGTTGGTCTATGCACCTCCACCTTATCATGTTTCTCTGACTGTATAAATATCTGTCTACTGTATGTTTCATTCCATGCATCCGATGAAGTGGGTACTAACCCACGAAAGCTTATGCTGAAATAAATTTGTTAGTCTCTAAGGTGCTACAAGTTTTTCTTTCTTATTTTCATTTTCTTAAAACTGATTATCCTGCCTGGGGGTTGCCTTTTCTTTTCAAAGTGCAAGTCTGTGGCCATGCCTTGCATGGTTATGAAAGGTGGGGAGGACATAGGGCCAGCAGTACTGGCCAGGCACAGAGAAGAATTCACACTATTCTAAGGGGGTGGTACAGTGGATCTGTGGGGGTTTTACCCAGTATTCCTCTGGGTGTTTGGGAAAACACAGCCTCTGTCTCTTCCTGGTTCCTGCTGGCTCTGCCTTGCTAGGTAGAGACATAAACCCAGGGCTGTGCCCCATCACAGCATTGAGCTTTAATGGCACAATCTGGTCCAAAATGTGTTTTAACTGTCAAATGTCATTTTAACTCAAGGACAATGTGAGGGAGGTAATTTTTTTTTATTGGACCAATTTCTGTTGGTGAGAGAGACAAGCTTTCGAGCCACACAGAGCTCTTCCGCAGGTCTGAGAGACTCAAGGCATCTTTTTCTTTTACTAACAAGTAGCACTTTGAGACTGGTTTTAAAAAAATTTTGTTTGTAAAAAAATCACTGCCAAATAAAGTATTTTAAGTTTTTTAAAATAGCTCCTGCCGATGGGCTTTCTATACCAAGTATCAGAGCAGAGCCTATTCTTATAAATGATACAGCCCCTTATTTTAGCCCTAAGGCTGAATAGGAGAAACTAGTCTTTCAATGAAATATGAGTTCTGCTCTGAGCTAAAGCAAATGACAATTAACAGGAAAAGCCTAGACAATGCGTGCCCCTTTACTGTTCCTCATATAAGTTTCAGGCCCTATTCCTTGTGACCAGGTTGCATCAACATTCATGCTGTACCATCTAACAAACACTTGTTAGCCACCTGCTTAAAATATCTTTAAAATAGCAATGTAAAAAACCCATCATCCAAACATGTGGGTAAATGTACCTGGAGGCTGGACGCATTATGCACTCAAAATCATTGTCACACCTACCATAACCATATTTTTCTGTTACTATTGTGGTGCATACCACGCACATTATGTCCAATGTAGTTGGAGCGGGGAGCCTGATGTACAGAAGAGAATGGAGGCATGAATTACAATTCCCATGTGGCACCACAGCAGCACTTCCAAATTAAAATTCTTTAGTTTTTCGCTGAAATATTTTTCAGTATTCAAATTTTGACCCCAAAAAAAAAAATCGACAAAAACCTGCCAATTTTTCAACTAGCTCTATTCATTGCCCCTCCCATTCTTCCAGCCTCTCTACACCGACTGGCAACCCAGTGAGTTATCAATCCCCATTTCCCAAATGAGTTTGTAGCTCCGTACAGTACAAATCACAGTGTATTAGAATGACTATGCCAATCACAGATGGAATACAAACAAACATATATTTTCTCTTTTAAAGTATCTATTGTCTCAGAGTTTTCTCCTAAATTTACTCTCATTTCCAAACTACAAGATACCATCTGTTTACCTAATCTGAACACAAACAGATTAAGAACCAAGCAGCGACTGGATCTACTCCCTGCAGAGCTCTTCAAAGCTATCTGCACACACTCACGTCTCTCCAGGTAGGAGCTGTTTTTGCTAAAGAAAGGAATCTCACAGCATTTTAACTTCCATGTGTGCGTAAATATTTGATGTCCTTTGGTTTGGGTCTCTGTCACACATTGTGCGCCACACTGGGGCCAGGACAGGTTAAGAAGTCTGCACATATTTGCCGTCCACTCTATATGCCTCTCATACTTGATTGACAGCTTATTAAATGGCTTCAACCTAATAATCAGAAGGGAGGGAAGAGAGTTCCTGACAAATGCACCTAGCCATAGATCTGTGTGTTTCCCTTTAACACAGAACTGTATGGTTTACTAAAAACCCTATTGACATTAGCTAAAGTCCCTCTTATCTTCAGTTCACAGAGCAATGATGACTAAGGACCAGATTTTTAAAGGTATTTAGGTGCCTACAGCTGCAGATAGACATTTAGTGAAATTTTTAAAAGTGCCTTGGTGCCTCCATGGGAGTTAAGTGCCTTGATACTTTTGAAAATCCCACTAGGCATCTATCTGCACCTTTATACCTGCACTATCTGCATACTTTTGAAAATGTGATTCTACGCTTGCAAGGGAATGGGGGGAAGTAACAAGGCAATGCTAATCAAAGTAAAGGAACAGAAAGACGAAGGGCTTTATGATCACATAATGGCCCATCTGGGAATAATGGTTAAAAATATTTTAAACTATGTGCAAAGTATATCTGTGTTCATTTATTTGTCACAGAAGAGTATTTCTGTATTTCTAGCTGTCCCATTTTAAAATCACCCAAAATAGGTTTTAATACTGCTGGTGGGTGATATGATTCAAACAAGAAGGAGCAGAAGAAAATGTCCACAATGGGGAAAAAAAAGATACAGGTGAGTTCTGAACCTGAGAGTAGTCCCTGCAAACTAGCAAATCACTGATGCATGCCACATAGGCAGGAAGGGAAAAAATATGACTGTGGATGTAATAACAATTGTAAGTCCATAACACGTTTATCGTGAGAATCTTTTAAAAGCCCATTTATTTTTTTGCTAGGAGCTTAGAGATATTTAAGAAAATGTGCACTGGTCTCTTGGGTCCCTGAACTCCCCTTCTTCACAAAAACACAAAAAAGGAGAGACGTTCAATGAAAACAACTGAATTTTTCTTTCCTGCAAGGTCCACCACATTCTCCCCTAGCAAGACAGAGCCAGTAGGAGCCAGGAAGAAACAGAGGCTGTACATTCCCAAACACCCAGAGGAATACTGGGTAAAACCCTCACAGATCCAAGGTCACAAGTGTACACCCTTTCTAGTCTTGTGCCCATCTCAGATACTTGCATCCCCCTCCTCACCATTTGTGGTATGGCTAACAAAGTTACTATGGTAACAAAGTTAGTAGGCTGCCATTGCTTGTCTTACCACACCACTTCATGTGCATGGCCCTAAGGCTGATTAATGTAATGTGGGGTTTTCCAACATCAGTTGTGCCATCTGGAGTCGGGGAACATACCATGCAGATTGGCTGTTCTTCAACTTTTCCCTCAGGTTCCCTACACACACCAGTTTCTGCCCATTTTATAGGACAGAAGGTAGTCAATCAGATGTGTTTACACAGGTGGGCAAATGGTGTGCATTAAAGTAGTTATATAATGAGAACAGGAGCCTTACTGAAAGTTAGACTCTCTCTCCCAGCTTAGTGGTTATTTGATTTTAAAAGTAATATGAATGTGAGATTCAACCCATGGATCTCAGAACTGTGACCCACCACTAAGCGTACATGAAATTTTAGTTTAGGTAACTTTTAAGATTTGACTCACATTGGAAGAAGACTCCATACCTAGTCAATATCAGAACCACAGGCCCATAAGCCTTGATTGGGACTGAAAAACCAAAACTTAATATGTGCTAAAAACATACTGGGTACTTCTCTGTCTCTGCCACTGAAATGAAAACCATAGTCTTTGTTCTGTTTGTTCTACAATCCATAGCTTATCACTGTAATGTTTAAAGCAGCTTTAAATGTTTGTTTAAGAGAGATTTTGGAAGGAGACAAAATTCATTAGACTAATGGCAAGGAAGGGCCAAGTTCTGCTTTCCTTTAAATTCATGCGACTCCACTAGCTTCAATCTCTGCTTGTGCTGATGCACTGGAAAGCAGAATTTGGCCCAATGGCATTAAAGTTGCTGTGTGAACCGGCAATGAAAGCTGCTGTAAGCAATGTGTTAAGAAGAAACCTGATTGGCCACTGTGCTTCTCAGCTATATTTCCAGGTGTAAAAATGTAATAAAATCATATACCACCGACCAAAAAATAAAAGCATAAAAATTCTGAGGGCTACTAGGGGCTAGATAGCCCACTGGGAAAGGCAAGGCAGACACTGAGACCTTAATAATGCTCACTAGCCAAAGTGAAAATGGAAAAGTACCCATTTTTTTGCTCTCCATTAAAATGTGCTGATACCTCCTACTGACCATTTCACTTTATTTATTTTTTGTTGGATGGGTTTCTGTGACAATCTCTGGGAAATCAAGAACAAAAGTCCACTTGATCTCCCGGGCCCAGGCAGAGTTATTTTAAATTCAGCTGAGCAGTAGAGGAGAAGGAAAGGTTTTCATTTTCTATTTGATTCTTGGATCTTTCTTTAGTACACTGTAACCCTGCATAGTTTCAAACATGCTCATTAGGTGCTAAGCTAACAGTGGCTATAATGAAATGAAAATTTCTATCTACTGTGAAGGTGCATAGGTTTCTGGGGAGCTAGCTCCTTCTCACCTTTTCTGTATACTTGCAGATAAATATGAATATTAATCAGCACTCATTTCTTCTCCCCCTCCCTTTTCCCAATTTATTCACAACTATCCTTTCAGTGCTGAAAAGAAAAAATGTAATTAGCTTCTCTTAGTTCTCTATGAACCTTCAGTCTCCTCTGGTATCACTGAATGAGCCTCCCACTTTGCCAGTGGACAGCATACTGATCAAGAAAAGGGTTTTTAATAAGATGGAGTTTTGATTATCTTCAGCAATGCTGACAAGCCATGGAGTGCTTCCAATGATGGAAATAAGATTTCTATCTCCTGTTTCTAATGATGTAACTCAGATTGGATGTACCTTTGATCCAATTAAACATATTACCAGGCCAGGGTCAAAAGATTTTTTAACTGAAATATGGCAGCAAACTCTCAATGGTAGTAAGGACCGCAGGATTTGATCTAATACCACTGCTACTAATAAGAATAATAACGTCACCTCTCTGCCAAACAATAGCAGATGTCCAGGGCCTTGCAGATCAGTTTCCTGTTGCAGGAGAAATCAGTGACAAGAATCTGGTGCAACTGTTTTATACTATACACATCAGTCCTTGAACAGATGTGAGCAAACAGCCTGTGGGCAAATCTTTCTGTCACCAATCTCGGACAAAATACGAATACCTGGTACCCAGGAAGCAAATCTGCCCTAAGAATTTACTCTAGTTACAGAGATTAAGGCAGAGAGCAAATGCCCTTGCTGCTTGCCACAGTTCCTCCGAAAAGAAACCACCTCACAAAACTACCACCACTGCAGCTTTTCTTTAAAGACTGAATTGTGATTGCATGCTAAGAAAAAAGTAAGACTATCTGTAACAGCACCGCGCCTGCCATAAGCTTGAGTTCTTTTTATGCTGTCTATATAAAAGTTTACATACTGTAGTGCATGAGTGAACGGGGGAACGTTTTCCTTATCATCTGACAGTGGAAGATATATAGGAAAAGTTCAAGGAAAGAATTAAAAAAAAAAGCTGTGGGGTCTGTTTAGGGCCAAATTAAGGCAATCCCGGTCCCTGATAACACTCCCCGTGGAAGCCCCCATAGCCATGCCCCATGGGGCATGCCCCCACTGTCTGTACTGTAGTCCTACCCATAGCTGTGGTGGACATAGCAGTGGCCAATCTACACAAGAGCTATCTGCTGGGCTGACAGGGGGCATCACTTCTCAGCTGTACGCAGGCTGAGCTACCCACTCCTTAGCCCATTGCCCCCTCCCAATTTGGGTGGGCTGGGATCTACCCAATCTCCACAGGCTCCTCTGTATGTGGAAGAGCCTGCCAGCCTTACCCCAGCAGAGTCCTGACGAGATGGCTGCAGAAAGGGTCCCCCACACACAGGGCACGTCTACCCAGCAAAAGACTCTGCGTCAGCAAGTCTCAGAGCCCAGCTAGAAACACTTGGGCTTGCAGGACTGATGCTACAGCACTGAACAATGTGTGAACATTCCCGCTTGGGCTCTGAACCCCACCCCTCTCCACACCAAGCCAGACTGTCTATATGGCTATTTTTAGCAACGTGACGCAAGCCCAAGTCTGCAGACCTGAGCTCTGAGACTCTACCACAGGGGATTTTTTTTGCCATGTAGAGATATCCACAGAGACCTCTGCAGGGAGGGAGGGTGGGGAGATGTCAGGATTAGAACTGGGCAAATACTGAAAGAAAACAAACACAAACAACTAGAAACACACCCATAAATGTTATTTTGATATTTTAAATGAGTTCACTTTGACTGTGTTCACACCTGTTTTGCATTTAATTTCTGCAAATACTCCAGCAAATATGTTTACTGAAGAAACAGTCACTAAACCTGCCAATTGTAAACAAATATTTGTGAAAAGCTTTTCCCCTATTTGTAATCCCAAATATTTACCCCAGAAATCAGATTCTAAGTGTTCCACTCATATAATCAAGGAACAGAAACTTACCATATAACCTTTGTCTCCAATCAGATGGCTTACATTTTAACAACCATCTGTGGACAAAGACTCCTTCAGAGAAATGAGGAATACATTAATAAAATCCTGATGTGTTCATTGGTAATTCAAAAACTGAAAAGGGGGGTGAAATTCATCAAGTAAATTATTCATTGCCAGTTATTCATCCAACTCTGGTCAGGAGGAACGTCTACCCTTGACATCTTCCAAATAGGGGTGTGCGTTATAGACCTGCTCCAGGTAAACGGTAGACTTTCCATTGAGTTCAGTGGGGATTGGTTCTGGACCTAAAGCTAAGCAAGAGTGGTGTAATCCAGGGTAAAATGTTTTTTTAAATATATATAGATTGTTTGGAAAATAAAAAGGAAACTGAAGAAATTACTTAATTGCTTATTACACTTAACCTAATCACCTCACAGTTTCCTTGTGCTCCTCCCACCTCTCTGTCTGTGTTAGCTGTTATCTCTAGTCTTAAACTTAGAGCATAACCTTTTTAGGGCAGGGACCATCACTTGTTATCAAGTATCAGAGGGGTAGCCGTGTTAGTCTGGATCTGTAGAAGCGACAAAGGGTCCTGTGGCACCTTATAGACTAACAGAGGTATGGAACGGAAGCATAAGCTTTCGTGGGTGAATACCCACTTCTTCGGATGCAAACATGTTTGCATCCGAAGAAGTAGGTATTCACCCATGAAAGCTTATGCTTCAATACCTCTGTTAGTCTATAAGGTGCCACAGGACCCTTTGTCATCACTTGTTATGTGTGCATAGTGCCCAGTACAGTGGAGCTTTGATCCTTGGTTGGGACCTATAGGTGCTATCATAATAACAACTATAAGAAGAAATGTAGTATTTACTATGGATCTCATTCTGCTTACTATACGCATATAAGCAAGGACTGTAGGATTGGGCCTGTTATGCCAATTGCCTAAATTGCATACGAAAGCATCAGCTAAATGGGGATTCATACATTTGTACAGTACCATCAATTAGCATACATAAACCTAAGGGGAAAAGAAAGAAGGCAGTTTAGGAGGCAAACAAATTTTACACTAAGTCCAAGCCAGGTGTCTATAATATGTTTCGTTGATATTTACACAGAATCTATCTGAAAATTAAGGTGTCTTTAGTTGCCAAGGGTAGCAGATGTGTTTTCTTGAAATTATTGCCAAAAAGAAGTAAGTAAAAAACTAGAGTTCAGCTCCTTCGCTTTTTAGAGGTTGCCGTCCCTGCTGTCTGCATGTTCCAAGAAGAGTAGCAGCCATATATCAAGAGATTTAAAATATTTTTACTTGCATGCCTGTAGCTGCAGCCGATTTTCCTTATTCTGTTTCACAATGAGTGAACTTCAGATGTAAAGTGCTGCATTCCTTGTGTGCACGTTTGCTTTTCATTAACAAAGGATACATGTGTACTGCCAGAAGTGAAACCCTAAACCTAGTATAATAGCTTACAACAGCAGCATTAGTAATATAGCTTCTCACATGCCTCGTCAAAAGAAAAAGGAGTAGGCTCAGAGTAGCGAGCTTCTCACCTCCAGGTCACAGTTCAAATCAAAATCCAACTGTGTAACTGGACCTCACTGGTGCCCTGTTTGGTAGACTCAGCAGAGAGACCAAGGACTGTACATGCATGAAGACTTAACTGTGGTACCCTCTCAGTACCAGAAGTAATTTCTGCAGGACTCAGGCACATTGGTTGGGGCTGTCTGGAGAAATTTGTACTGCCACTATCTGAGCATACCTACTCTTTGGGAAATAGAGGGCTTTATTCTCCAGGATTCTCAAGCCCACATCTTTTAAATTTACCTTTTATCTCCCCCCCCCCCCCCCCCCGCAAAAGAAGGAGGCGGTTTTTAAAATGTTATAAATAGTAATGCACATAAAGGGCCTCATGTGAAGTCCACTGAAGTTAGTAGGAGTTTTTCCACGGACTCCAAAGAAATATCCTATTATTTTCCATTTTATGAATCTGTTACCACCCTTGATTTTTTAAAAATATACTGGTTTTATTTTCTCACTTATTTAACAAGTGACAGTTTTAAGCACATCTTAGAATTAGGGATAATGACTTACATATGTTAACAGGATCACTTACACTGCCTAAAGTTCATAAAAAATTGTAAATCTTTGCAGGCTCAGGGCCCAATTAATTAATTTACTCAATAGCACAAATAGTGACCACTATAGTGCCTAAGCAGTAGCTAGGGAGACCCAAGACTGCACCGTCTAGGTTTACACAAAAACATGAATGTTGACACTTCATGAGACTTCCTTTAAGACTGGTGGCAGGTGATGGAACAGAAAAGAGAGCATGTTCCAAAGTGAGGAGAGTTCCATATGAGATGGGAAATGTACTTGGATGGGGAATATGGAAAAACAAGCAGCAAAAAGTGGACATTTCTGCAATTGGGAAGAGAAACCACTATTTGCGGGGAACTTCACATTTTGGCCCTGATCTTGTGAACTGATGAGCACCTTCCTTTGAATCACTGAGAACCCTCAACTCAATTTTCACTGAAGTCAATGTGAATTGAGGGTGCAAAGCATCTTGCCTCTTTCAGGGAAGGAAAATTAAGAGAGAAAAGTTTATATCAGCACAATCACTTGTCTGGCTTTTTTACCCCTCCTTCTCCCATCCTTGGTTATTAAAGAGGTCACACTAGCTACGTCAGTGTACAGTAGTTCTCCATATAAATTCCTCACCTAAACGCCACCGCTCTGTTTGATAATGCTACCACCTTCCCAGTGTCACAGTGGTGTTTAAAAAAAAAAACTATTAAGGGTATTTGTTCAGATGACATACTATTTTAAAAAACCCAAGAAACCTCCAACTCTACATACTGCAGAAACCATCATCCTGTGACCAAGAGCTGCAGAATGCCTGAGGTAGGGAAACACTATTTATTCTTGTAATGGCTTTTATGGACAAATCAAATGAAGTGAGATGTTTCTGAAAATTTGATCATTCATCACCAAAGCATTTTCCCATCTTGTACTCATCAGTTCTACTACCCGCCACTGCTAGAAATATGTCTTCTGTAAAGAAATAGATAGACACAAACACACACGCATACAGAACAAATGTCTGGCCCCCTTTAGATTTATAGAGAAGTACGGTATTTTTAAACATTCATTTTCTCTTTTTTTTTTAACAGCCAAGATCCAAGTGCTGTATCTGGCCGTGAAATCTACTTCTGCATTTTAGGCCCTTCTTCTCCACCAAACAGGACAGCATGCATGGCCTATTCTCAGGTTACTGTTTTGTTTTTGTTTTAATTGTAATGGTTTTAGAAATACAGAAAAATATACCAAAAATACAGTGAACTCCAAACTTGGAGCTCTACAGTCATTTTCTGAGGCTTTGGGAAAGGTGATGCTGTGGTCACAAAAAGTAGTTTTAATCCTGGCAAAGTGTTGAGCTGTGGAGGTTGTTGTTTTGTTTTATTTTGTTTTTTAATGTCATGAAATATCACAAAGTAATTTTCGGATTCGTGGGAGGAAAGTTTCAGCATTTTTGCTTGTTTACAAGAACTGCGCCAAAAGTGTCATACAGCTCTATTCGCAAAAGTTTGGCAGCAACCCTTAGCTGACAAAAATTACCATGTATCACTGCTCCCTTTCCAATGCTGCTTTGCAATAGAAGAATTTTACATTGAATCTCATGTTGTAGAGAACAGAATGAAATTAATCATAGCTGAAAATAATCATTTCAAATCAATCTTAACAGTAAAACTATTCGCAGTTAGTTACTGCTAGTGATGGGCAAAACTCAAAAAATTCAGAGGATCTAATCATAAAAATAAAGGCAAGTATATCAAGAAAAGTTCTGATTTTAACAGAGCTGTCTTGCTCCTGGTGGACCTTTTCACTGGTTCATAGATTTTTAAAGCCAGAAGAGATGATTACGGTCATCGACAGTCTGAACTCCTGCTTAACACAGACCCTCAAACTTCACCCAGTTATTCCTACATCTCTCCCAATATCCTGTGGTTGAACTAGAGTGTATCATTTAGAAATAAAGGCATTTGAGACTGATCTGCTGTCATCTATCTGAATAAGGTTAATTGATGTTGCATTGGGATGAGGAGATTTTGAATAATAAACAACCTCAGGATGGCATGAAGAAAATATCCTGATCCTGTCACACCACATCCAGAAGACAACATTTAAAAGGTGGCACCCCACAATGCTCATTTTCTCTCCTATCCACCTCTCTTTTTTCTACCACATTCTTCTCCCCCCAATCTCATTCTTCTTTCCCTCTGATCACCAGTGTCATCTCCTCAATGCATAAGAACATCATATTAACACCCTCTCTCTGACTCCCACAGAGCCTCTTATCTTAAATGATGCTCTGTCAGGTGAGAGTCTCTCTCACTGCTGGATTCTCATCAGCTACTTTTCCCCCCACCTTGTTCATTCTGGGATTTCTGTAGCTCAGAGGCACCCCAGAAAGCATAACATCTTTCTGACCCCAGAGAAGCTCTGAAACTTGTGAGATATAAAGAAAGCAGATGGCCCAGCAGAGTTTAAGAAATCTGCTGAGACCCCAAGATGGATTTCTTTAAGCTAAGTATTCATAGTGTATGAAAATCTGTGATTTGCTTGTTATGTCAGAGGTCAGACTATGTAACCAGAATGGTCCTTTCTGGCTTTAGAACTATGAAGTTGTGACTATGGGCAAGTCTACACTACAGAGCTACATCGATGCAGCTGCGCCGCTGTAGCACATCTGGTGAAGATGCGCTATGCCGATGGGAGAGTGCTCTCCCGTCAGCAAAATTACTCCACCTCGGTGAAAAGCAGAAGTAATGTCGGCAGGAGAGCGTTTCCAGCCGACATAGCGCCGGTGTGGACAGCGCAAAACTGAATCGCTCGGGGGTGGCCTTTTTCATACCCCTGGGTGACGTAAGTTAGATCGACTTAAGCAGTAGGGTAGACCTGCCCTGAGTCTTGACCTGAACCTAAAAACTTTCAGGTTTGAGTTGAAACTGAAACTGTGAAATAATAGAAGTTTGAAATGTATGGCAGTGAACGAGACTGAGGGAAAGGTCTATTTTTTGCAAAATGTAAAAACCACCACAAAAGGGGGGTTATAATAAAATCCTCCAGTGTCCATTACAATATTCCTTTAAAAGCTGAATGATTTATTACTAATGGCTGGTTTGCCTCTAATGCACAAGGAAGTAAAAAAGACAAATAAGACTCATCACATCAAGGTAGTTCTAAGAAAATGGACCATAACGGTTTTCTGAAGAATGAGTTGGCTGTGAAAGTATTTCTTGCTCTGCCTTCATATTGCATTGCTATCAGACAGGCTGATCTTCTTAGAGATAATTGAAATAGGATTTTTTAAAAGGCACTTCTAAAGAGGAGTCAAAAACATATTGTATATTAATGTATTGAATGGAGGCAATTTCTCAAATATGTGTCTTTTTCCCTTATCTTCAATATTAGTGTTAGTAGAGATGGGCTTGAACTAGCATCTCACATCCAAGCCAGCCTCCATCCCAAATTTCAGAGGGGCTCAGAATCAGATACTCCATTCTGAACCTTACCCCACACTTTTGTACTCAATTCAAAGGCAAAACCAAGAGGGATGTGTTAGCCTAATCTGGTTCAAATATGGCTGAAGGCAGCAGAAATCTCTCAAAAACTGCTAATCTTGAGAGAGCCTGTCTTTTGAACTAGCTGGTATTTTTTTCAGGGCTATCATTGTCATTCCCAGGTAGAATGTGGTGCAGTAGTTGATCCTGGAAATTCACTGTGGTAGGTCATCTGTCCACCAGGTGGCAGCTATTGCTATTGGAGAATCCCTTAGAAGCAGAGAGTCCAGGATGGCCCTAGTACTGTGAACCATTTCTCAGCTGGAGGGCAGATAGCTTCAAATGAGGGTGATACCAGGGTTTTAGCCAGTTCCTTACAGTGGTTCCCTCTTCCCACCAATATCTCTTGCATTTTGTCTTGTTTTAGCTTTAGTCAGTTGTTCTTCATTTTGACACCAATGCTGGACAAGCAACTGGATGGCTGTGCTGTTGGAATTTGCTGTGAAGGAGATATAGACTTGGGGGGTTGTCTTTGTACTGCTGCATTTGGCACCATGTTGTCTCCCAGCTTTCCTGAAGGGTTTTAGATCCATAAGCAGTTAGACCAAATATATTTGCAAAAGAAAAAAAAAATCCATTCCAGAGCACACTGATATCATGAGGGTGGGGGGAGAACTTGCAGATTTCCTGAAAGCCTCCAGCTCACTGCAGCACCCATAGCCACATTTTCCAGTTCTGTATTAATTAGTGGTTTTGTTCATTTTGATTGTATAGCACTTATCAAAAACTATAGGCACGTCCCACAAATTAAACTTGAGATAGTTAGTAGAACTCTTAAGCCCAATATTATGCTTAAAGGAGGTACCCCCTCGGGAATGGTGGGGGGCAGCCAAAGGGTCGAAAGAACAGAGTGGGAGGGCTGCTTCTGATCCTGGGAAATCCATGCAGATTCAAGGACATTCCTTCACTTGGAGTTTAAAATTTGTGAAATTCTTTCAGTGACATCTCTCTTCCCACTTGGGAGGGGAGGAGCTGGGCCAATCATCAGACAGAAAGACATCCCCCAAGATACAAAACATGCCAGTGAGCAGCAGATGAGACAGCACCCAGAAAATTTTACAATAATTGATAGCCAGGAGTTGGAGAATTTCCTTACTTGAATTTAGTCTTCTCAAAAAGATTGAACCACATTTCATCTTGAGCTGCTTTTAAGAACTCATAATATATTGAATGAAACCATCTTTCTTTATTAAGAGCATCCACTAATGAGCCTTGCCATTCCTCCTTGGGGGTAGATCTGATTATTACATAGAGATATTTATCTATTTATATGTCCCCTACCACTCTAGTATTGGAACACTTTTTTCCTGTACCTTATAGCAGGGCTCCTGAATGTATGGTTTTAACCGATAAACACCCCAGATCCCAAAAGTGAAATCAGTGTTTATCCATTACTCCTTCCAATATATTCAAAAAGAAAGACCTGAAAAACTCTCAATTTTGGACATCTAGCTAAAACTCAAAAATTGCTAAAAATAATCCCAGGAAAAATGAAATTAATAAACCCTGAAAAACAGAAGCCCTACTTATAAGAAAATATACAGGGTAAAATCCTGGCACCATTGATTGTCGATGATAAAATCCCTATTGACTTAAACAGAACAGAATTTCACACGCAAATCTTAGTTTAACATCTCATTGTTTTGTATTTTTGTTTACATAAGGCATTGTAGTGAGGCCAAGTGGCCTCCCTCTGAACAGGAGAGAGTGAGGGACCATTACACTCCCCTTGGAGGGCGGAGCCTAGATCACTGTGCCCCATCTCCAGAAGTACTGGTGCGTGGCTGGAAGTATAAAAGGCAGGCCCTGCAGCACAACTGGGGCAGAGCCTGTGGAGGAAAATGCTCTGTTTGTTCTGCAGCGTCCCAGAGGGGAAGAGGCCCAGGGACAGCCGTGGAGCAGCCGGCTGCAGAGCCAGGTGTAGCTCAGTCGGCATGTTGTGGCTGGATCCCCACCAATGCAGGGGCAGTCAATCCTGCCCCTGCCAGGGCACTGGGCTGGGATGCAGTGGAGTAGGGTGGGCCCGCGTCCCCCTGCCATCCCACCCTGGGGTGGCCGACTCCCTATCCTGTGCAGGGAAGCTCCCACTCTGAAGAAGGAGCCTCCCTTACCAGCTCACCCATAGACAGTTTGTTTGCTGGCTGCCTGAGCCCCGCCCAAAGCCAGCCTTAAGACTGTTTCCTTGCTGGCCACCTGAGCTCCTCAAGCCCAGGCCCCAGCCCACCTGTAGACTGTTTGTTTGCTGGCTGCCTGAGCTCCGCCCAGGCTAAAGCCAGCCCTGAGACTGTTTTGTTGCTGGCTGCCTGAGCCTCCTCAAGCCCAGGCCCCCAGTTCAGTTATAGACTCCATTTAAGGGCTGGCAGCTTGAGCTGCTCAAACCCAGGCTGAAGCCTGACTGTGACTATTGGTCACCCAGCCCTATTGTGGGCTCTTGACTCTCCTGCAGACTCTGGTCCTGGCCAGACAGGACCGGACTGAGTGGCCTCCCTCCGAGTGAGAGAGTGAGGGACCATTACAGGCATTTTTATTCAACACAACAATGCTAGCTTTGAAGATACCTCCACCTCTGCAGAGATCATTTCCTGAATGACCAGAAAGGACAATTTCCAAGAGAAATCACAAGTACATTTTCACAATTACACACTAGATATTTCAAAATCCCTGTCACGCTTTGGCATTACCAACATTCTACTGGGAAATGAACTGCAAATTCATTCATGACCTGGGTTGGTAAAAACGTCCTCTGAAGTAGTTTCTAATTCAGCAACTTGACTTCCACCAATTTTTACTATGTGACATTTGAGCTTTCTAGACAATCCCATTTCATATATGTGTGGATTAACCCTACACCTATGCTCCATAAATTCACACGGGTGCAGACATTTTCTGTCTGTCCCCGCAATTAACCATTTATACATAAAGGCTAGAAAACCTGTTTGTCCCCTTTCTGCTTGTCTGCAGCTGACTGCCACATAGCTGGCTCCATAGGTTTGCATTGACTTGGCCCTTATATTTAAACAAACAACAAATTCTGAATGAGCCATGTGATATTTGCCTTTCATTTGTTCAAATTATCCCTTGTATTCCCGACACCTTAATCCCTTATTTTGACCAAGTAAATCTCTATGTCAAGCCTCTGACAACAATGCAGGCAGTGTGGTCTGATGGATTGTGTTTGGGGCTGGGAGCCCAGAATTCCTTCGTTCTAGTCCTAGCTGTGCTACTTAAGTATCTTGCCTAAAAGCCCCACAGTATGTAACCTCTCTGCCTCATTTTCTTACCAATCCAATGCCCTATACACTAAACCAGACTGCCTTTCTAGTTCTTCTGTCTGGGTCTACAAACAATGCACATCATGAATTGCACATACTGATTACGCATCATGAATTGCAAATAGTGAAATGCATTTGGTTGTGATTATTCCTCCAGGCTATTCAGTGAATGCTTACAAATAACTAATACATGCTTAGAAATCAGGGGACAGATCCTCAGCTAGTGTAAATCAGTGTAGCTCAGTTGTGCAACTATACTTACTGGGGATCTGGCCCTAGGAACAGTTCATGATGGCCTAATTTTATTGAATTGTTTTGTTCTACAAATTCTGTTTGATCAGATCAACTGTAAACCTGGATTCTGAACCCATCATCAGATAGCACCTCGGTTTCAATCCTGCCGAGGATTGAAATGTTTTAGAAGCAAAGTCTTATAATGGAATTGACATACCAGAAAAGAGCAGACTATACCTGTAAAAATAAATAAATCCTGGGTGAGAGAAAATGTGGTTTCATTAGAAAAGTCCTTCTGCATAATAGAAAACTAAAGAAATATGCCGCAAAAATCAACCAAAAGAAAATCAGGAGATAAAGCCGAATTAGAGGTAAAAGAAGCAAAGCAGGGACAGTCTGGAAGGTCAATTGATGAAATAGGTAGCAAGCACTGAACCAACACCAATCAATACAGCTCAGTATGAACCGACTCACAGCCTGATAACCACATCACATCCATTTTATGGTACTATCTATCACGGGAACAGCAGGAAGCAGTGGCAATTCAGCTCACTCCACACTCCAGTGGACTGGCTTCACTTGAGGCTTCCAGTGTCATTTTAGGCTGACATTAAGGGGCATACGGCGCAAGCGAGAGTGAAACTGTTCCCAAATTGAGCTAGCAAATGAATGTGAACGCAAATCTATGTTAGAGCATCAGGATAAAGGGAAAGAAACACTCCCAAATCAAAAGAGTTCCATCAGAGCCACCTACACAGAAGAAGAGATGGGGGGAAAGAGATCAACAGCAGACAAAGGGGGAGAGGTGGGATAGAAGAGAGGAAGGGAGTGCAAAGAGCCTGAGAATGTGTAATGAAGATATAGGGGAACAGGGGAAACATCATCTAGGGAAGGGTTCAGAACACAATGTTAATGTAGGGTTGAAAACAGAAAGCTAAAGGTTTGGGGGTCTGGTGTTTTGCTTTTTGTGCTTTCTCTCATGCACCTCAGAAGTTAGCAACTACCACTGTATGAAACACAAGTAGGTGGGGTTTTTTTTTTGCTGACACAGACTAACATGGCTGCTACTCTGAAACAAGTAGGTGTATATACATGGTGACCATTTCTCAAAGCAAAATCACAATGCAAACCACTGCTAAGGTACCATGCTCCCTATTATGAAGGCAACCTCCTGCCCATGTGGCTGTCTGCACAGCAGACATTCTTACACTGCATCTTAACCCTTAGTAAGATGCAGATCTCTTGATACTCTTTATAGGCAGGTGGCTGGCTGTGTGGAAAAAGCCATTAACCAACAGAGCGTTGGCCAACACTGGGAGCACAGACATATTTTCAGTCCTGAATTTTTTGATCCTCCGTTCTCAGACAAAGCTTTGAATATGGTCCCTTGTTACTGAAGAATCTGAGAAAATTAAATCCCTCATCAGTAGCATAGCCGGGGAGGAACAGGGGGAGCGGCTGCTCCCCCGTGAGCAGAAGCGGCGCCTTTTTTTAGCAGCACTAAAAAAAGGCGCTGCTTCTTTTTAAGCGCCGCTTCTTGCACTCACCTGGCGGCGCTCTGGATCTTCGGCGGCATTTCGGCGGCGGGTACCACCGAAGACCCGGAGTGAGTGAGGACCCGCCGCCGAAGTGCTGCCGAAGACCCGGAGCGCTGCCGGGTGAGTACAGGGGGAAGCGCCTTTTTATAGCGCCGCTCCCCCTGCTCTCCGGACCTGGCTGCGCTAGTGTTCCTCATATATGTATCCTTTTTTAAAAAATTCAAAACTGTGCAAGACTGCAAAAAATGACTGACTCTTTATTCATTTTTATATAAAGGGACAGAACCAAGATTATTTAGCTTCTTTGAAAAGACATGAAAATGTCTCACATTTCAAGGTGGGTTTTATTTTAATTTCATTGCAAACATCTTACACCACCTTAATCTTTCTGAAGTGGAAGTAAGTCTATAGCTTGTGCAAACTAATACACATTTCTTAGTCCCTCATAAACCAAGCCCAACTACAGCTTAATGATGTCCTACACCCATGACTGTTTAGATCATAATTCAACCTTCAAGCAAGATTCTCGGTCATTGTTTTTACTTTCAGTAATAACAATACTATATAATTTACGAAATAGGCGCGCAGAGCACTAAAGGGGCCTATAGTTATAGAAATGTGAATGAATAAATAAATTGCTGCCTGCATTACAAAGCTGGTTGGAAAATTGAGGTCTAACTGGCAGTTCCCTCCAGATGACAAAAAAAGGAATCCAGGAGATATTACCAAAGAGGCTCAAGTACAAAACTATCTCAGGGAATTAATCAGAACTTGTCTAACCAATTATTAAACAGATATTGTTTCGCCTAACCACCAACCCTCTCAGTGAACTGAGAAGGCAAGGTGGCTGCGTAAAGTAATGCCAGACTATACAACATCTGTTGTCATAAGGATTCAATCCATGATTCATTCTACTGTTAACATCTGAAAGTCAATATCTGAAGCAAAACAAGCACTAGTTCGAGCTCCAGGGAAAAACATTGTATATGTTTTATTACATGGCGGTGTAAGTACATTGTCACGGACTCACACGTCGTGCCCTCTCTTGGCCCCGTGCGGTCCATGGGGGGTGCCCCTTTCAGTGAGACAGCCCTTCTCGGGGGTCCACTCTCTCTCGGGCTTCAGCCCCTCCACCTCCTGGAGCCACACCTCTCTGAGCCTTAGCATGCCTGTCTCTCACCGTGGGCCCCCACAGGGAGTCCACACACCCCGGGCCTCCATCCCAGAAGGGGACGATGCAACCCTGTTTTCTAGACCAGAGTGACTCTCAGCCAGCGTAAAACAGGAGGGATTATTGAGCGTTGAACACAGCACAGGAACGCTCAGGGCTCTCAGGCCTGGCCTCCCCCCAGCCCAGCACATCAAGCTCTCTCCTGTATCCCAGTGGGCTCTGCCTGCTTCCTCTCTCCATCCCAGAGCCCCACTGCTTCCCAGCTGGGCGGTAGATATTACTGGCCCCAAGCCCCGCCTCTGTATATTGTCTTCTCTCCAGGTAAACAGCCCGGCAAACAGGGTTGTCTGGGCCTCTTCTCTGTCTCTGGCCCCCTGTGGCTGGAACCCCCTGGGGCTCCTCTCTTCGCAGCCTATTGTTCTCCCACTGGCCAGAACGGGCCCTGTCGCTGGGGTCTCCATTCTCCACGTCTGTGGCTGGGGTCCCCAGTTACCTCGCCAGTCCCCTGTAACAACAAACTCCCTCTCCCATCACCTCGTTAAACCCATAACACCCAGGGAAACTGAGTCCCACCCCCTTTGCATGCAACCCTAGGAAATCAAGAAAAAACCCCATAGACAACAAGGAAAACAAGAAACTCCCCCATGCTGTCACATACATATATATGATAAAGCCTGCAATTTGGTACGAAATAATGCATTGCATATTTTACACTACATCCAAATGGAAAAAGGATACGAGTGCAGATGATTATCTTGATCCATGTGCAGCTTTTGCTTGCATTATACTTTTGTACTCACTTTATCCCACGCTAATTGAAACAACACAATTTTGCTGCACGTGGTTGTTTTTTAACTTTCATCTATCTCCATTATGCTACCATTCCATGTGCTGATAACTTGCTGTGTGTGTTTCGAGATTATTTGGGGGGGTTTGTTGTTGTTTTGGTTTTTGTAGTGCCCTAAAAAAACTCTCAGTGCAATGAGGTTAATTCATCACCAGGAAGCTTAGTAAGGATTTCATGCTGCTGCAAACAATGCCAATTTACAGTTACACACACACACATACAAATGAAGTTCAATCATATTTCTATTTAAAAGTGATTATAGCCAGTGGCATTGTAAAATCATGCTAGGCTATAACCAGGATTTTGGATATGCACAGATCCCAGTTGCAAAGCCCCTGCTGTGACTGTTAAACAATTTGCCTGTTCAGCAATACTGGCAAGACTTTGGCAGACCTTACATTTTAAAAATCATTTGTTTGGCCCATGTGTTACTAAGACACTGTATTATTCTTCAGCTCATCAAGAAAGCTGCTGTTACCATGCCAGTAAAAGGTTTTACTTTGCTCCACAAATGGACAAAGCTCCCTTGCATTCCAAAGAGCAGAGCCCAGATGTGCTGAATCCTTCCTCAATCAAAGCTCCCGTACAGCATGTTCTTCATCTGTTTGATGACACAGAAAGGTGGTTTCCCTTGTTCTCGCTCTTCATTCTTCTCTCTCTGCATATTGCCACAAATTGGTTTGAGTGAGTAACTGCCTCATTTTTTCTATTTCTGGCAGAGTATTGCCCTTCAAAAAAAATCACTCTTTGAGTCTCCCCACCTGACACCTTGCCACTTCTGTAAATGGCGGGATCTTTTTGGGGAAAGGTGCAAAATGTAAATATTTCAAACTGTTCATGTGAAAAAAACAACAACAGAGGATTCCCAGTTGTAAAATACATTGCCACCAGCTCACTCTAAATTTACTTACGGCTCAGCGTACGTTAACATTGCACCACCCCACTCCTGTCTCTGATGGAAAGGATTGCATTCAAGATGGCTAACTGGATCTTGGGTGGTTTTTTCCTTTTGGTGACATTTTCAATCTTTCCAACTCCAGATAGCATTGTGATATTGGTAATCTGGGTCAGGATTTCTATGGCCCACAAACTCCATAGCACCCAAACACTTCATAGCCATTAATGAATGGATGCGCTCCCCAGGGAAGTAGGGAAATACTATCCCAATTTTACACATTGGAAAGTGAGGCACTGAGAGATTTTAGGGAATCTAAGTGAGTCCCAATCTGCTGCCCTAACCACAAGATGACTCCTGAATTGTCTAGTTGCTCAGAGCCATGGGGGCTAGCAAACTTGATCCCCCAGGGAAACAAGAAGAATTACCACTACACTGCATGTTCTCCACCATAGCGATGTGAAAGACTTGTAGTTCCTCCCAAATTCATGCTGCCCCATATGCCCTGGACAGTGTCTCAGATAAGAGCTACTAGCCATTTCCCTTCTTTGAATCCTTCCTGAAAACTCACTTCTTTGAGCCAGCCTTCCACCAATAACTGTCTTCTCCTGTGCTTGCCTCTATGATAAAAACAAACAAACAAACAAAACCCCCAGGGAAACATGCCTAACTACCACAGTGCATGTCTCATGAATAGGTTATAGTCCCTCCCCATCACCTCTGTCCACATATCATATAACCTATTGTGAACTCTTTGGGGCAGAGCTTAAGAGAGCTTAGTGTAAAGCCAGAAGTAAGGGAATAACTCCCTCCCCATAAGCTAGGAACATCACTTTTGGAGAGGTGAAAAATAATGACCAGAGTCTGTTTTTGTACTTGAGTCTCTTAGACCGCAATGCCAATACTAGTTAAATATCCTTCTTGTTTTGTTTTCCTGACGTAATTTTATCAATTCTGCCTCCACCTACAAGTTTCAGTTAAGTGATTAATCCAGAACTTTGCCTATCCAGATGCAACGTGTGAAATAGACAAGCACACAGAAGCCGTGCTTGGTGCACTATCTGTTCTAGCAGCCTAGTGTTTAGTCTAATGCGGAACGCCCACACCAGAGATGGGAGTGGGAGTGTCCCCATTCTCAACACATGATCAAACTTGGTGTCACTTGCTGTGAAAGACACAAGAAAATGTGCAGAAAGATGCTTTGGCTCTGGAGCATCAGCTGCTAAGTCTGTCGTGGTAGAATTTGTAACTTTTACCTTTATTCTAGTTGCATTTGTAAGTTTGGTATTTGTTAAACTTTGAGCAAATGAGTTATTATGGAAAAGCCCTGGTTTTCTGTCCATCTGTATCTTTACTAGGGACATCAATCCTTCTACTGATGAATTTCTAAGACTCAGCAAATTTATACATGAATTATTATTGTCATGTTTAGTTTCCTTTAAGAGATTGTTTTTTTTGCTGTCTGAACAGCTTTCTCAGCCATCCCATTTCTCTGTGGATATTTTGGCAAGGAAATGATATGCATAAACTTGTAGGACTTAGCAAATTCCTGAAATTCAGTACTTGAAAAATTAGGTCCGTTGTCATTCCATGCCTTCCATATTGTGATTTGATATGGCTATGCTTATACTTCATAGCTTGGAATTTTCCATAAATGTAGCATGGTATTCAGTTTAAAGTAAATAGATTTCTAATTTAAAGAAGGCCCCTCCCCTATCCTCGGCCATTGTCTTTCTGGGATTTTCTGGCCATTGACTCTTTTATTGGTGCTCTTCAGAAGTGACTACACATATCACAATGCGCTATCATGTTTGTCAGCTAAGTACTCATCCCAAACCAGACATTTTCTCCTATCCTTTGCTTGGGTTTTTCAATACTTAGATGACTGCTATGCATTTCAGAAAGCATTTTTTTCTCAGCACTGCTAGTAAAATAATTTTTAGTAAAAGTTATCCTCAGTTTGGCATCTAACTCTGCTCTTCCTTTAGGTCACAAATATTCAGCTTGGTCTCTTCCTGGTTCAATTTAAAATTCTTCTCATTTTGAAGTAGTGATAGGTATATGCCTCACTCAGTAAATTTCATATTCTATCACTATCACTTTCAGGTGGTGTTGATTTGTTATTGCCCTGCTAGCTGTGATCACTCTGTGTAGTTTCTTACCTGATTTATATTCCACATGAAGGTCTGGAGTGAAATGTTCAAAAGTGGCTAAGTGACTTAAGAACTTGAGGGATGGCTACAATGCAGTCAAGGGGTGTGATTGCAGCATGTGTAGACATACCCAACCTAGCTTGGGTACCAATAGCAATGAAGCTGTGCCAGTATGGACTTCAGCATGGGCTAGCCCCCCAAGTATCCGGGGGTCCCGGATGGGCTTGTGAAGCCTGAATAGGGTTGCTTTCCTGAACCGGTTCTTAAGTGATTAAGTTGCATTTAAAGCAAACAATTTAAACTAATTCATGGCTAGTTAGGTTTTAGTCTTAACTAAGGGGCTGGGGAAATAATTCACCAACATATTGGTAAAAGAATTTGAGGAATTATGTCACATTTTTTGGGAAAAAAGACCTACAAATAATTTTCCTTTTTATTCGCCCAGCTCTAGTCATGAATATATTCGAATCAAAATTCACTTTTGAATGTTCAGCATATACACAAAGAAGGTTTTGTTCACTTGGCTCTAGTCTGAATACACGGGAGACAACTCCTTTTGCTATTTGCAATGTTATTGAATAATACTGGGATTTAAAATAAGTTGTAATAGTTACTTGCTTTGTACTGGTATTTTATTATCTGAAGTCCTTTACACAGCAGTCAAAACCTCCTACTTCCCCAGAACATCTGTTCCAGTGTTTTTGAGCACTGTCGATGTCAAATATGGGGCATTTTAAAAATATGCATAAAATAAATTGAATTTCATATTAAAATAAATGTTACAGGAAATTATGCACTGATTGTATAAATCATTTTCCTATTTAATTAAATAAAAAACTCCACCTTTTAATTCACTTTAAGTTGCTACAGAATTTCCAGTTTGCTACTGAATTCAGCATCTGAGGGCTACAAAAAAACATCACTTTGCTGCAGAATTTAGGACTGGCTTGCTACCACAGAGCAAATAAGATTTACGGACAAATAAAAATGACAGGTCAATCCACCAAAGTGCTTAGAGTCTAAGGCCAAATACTTACTCTCTCAAGTAGTCCTTACTCACTCAATTAGTTCCATTAACTTAAATGGGGCTATTCACGAGAGTAAGTTTTCAGTGTCAGGTCCCATATTGGACTCAACACAAGGGGAGACAAACAAAGGGGGTGGGGGTGCAGTGTGGGTAGTTAGGGGAAGGACAAAGGTTACAGGTCATGAGATGTGCCTCTTTTGCATATGGATCTTGTATTTCCTCTTAATATGTTATTAGATGTACCATTTGAGAGGGAAAAGTCCATCAACAGGCCAGTGGTGGTACGGTGGAGTTCAGTACTGCAAAGCTAACAGAATGAAGGGATAAAATCTGCAAAGGTGTGTCATATCTTAAGGTTTTGCTCACTCGTGTTTATTTTTATGTGATTCATTTGTCTTCTGATCTGTGTAAACCTTTCTGATATAAAATGTAGTAACTGGAGGAAAGCCACTGATCAGTTTCTTAAGGTAAATGTAGGGTTACTGATTTAGTTTTCAAAGTTTCCTTTCAATTTATTTAAAAAAAATTAAATTGGTACTGCCAAATTTAATGACAAGGCTACCCCGCTGAGTTTGGAGCCCAGAAAGCTATTGTCTCCCTGGTCTATGTATCCTAGACTGCGCTAATGTTTCCTATAATGATACTAATAACCAACCATCAGCAATAAATGCCTTGTCATCTCATTGTCGCACCCAGCAATAGCTAGAGCAGTGATACTGACAAATGAACCTGCGTAATCACTTTAGATTTCTTTGTTACATTTCACAGTGTGAAGACAGCTTCTGCTCAGCACGTCACAAAAAAACAAACAAGAGCTATTGCCGTCTCCTCCATCAATCTCTGCTTATTGTTGTCATCCACATCCTTGTGCAGCCCTGATTCCACCAACCACCTTCCAGCAAAAGTAAAGTCAGGGGGTTTTGGGTGGAGGGGTTGTGATTAGGAGGAGGTGGACCTTTGATTTCTTTCTCCCACTGTTCCCTTATAAACAATTATTACCAGGAGACACTGAAAGAGGGAGAGAACTGGAAACAGGGTGAAAGTGAACTTTCTGTACTTTCTAAGACTGTTTCATGTGGAAAGAAAGGGGCTCATTAAAATCCAGTCGAGTCTGACATTTTCCCTTTTACCTTTTCAATCTTTTTATAGTTTCTAATCATTAACTATCAGCATGACGCTCAAAGGTAGCTCTAGCCATCTATGAAACAGTGACACATTTGACAATAATGCTTTTGAAGAGCTTGTCACATCCTCTCCCCAAACAAGTCTCATTAATGCTTAGACTGTCTTTCCTTTCTCCCTGCTTTTCTCCTGATTTCCTTCTAATTAGCTTGTTTTTTTATGCTTCCTTGTTCCACAGTTTGAGCTTAAAAAAAAAAGGTGGATGTCATTTCCATGAACCCCAAGGCCAAGTTAATCAGCAGAATTAATGACTCTATTACCCATTGCACTGGGGGCTATGGTGCTTATCTTCCCAGCACCCAGTGTTCTCCTCTCCCATGCGTCTTCAGTTTGCTTTGACAAATGTAAACTTTTGCTCTCTTCTACAAGCAAACTCCTAGATCCAGTCAACACATGGAGGTATATTTTCCAAAGAGTTTCTCTCCAGCCTGCAGGGGCTATGATGACCCAAGAGGGCAATCTAGGTGTGCTGCTGCCTCCCTCTACAGTCTGTGTGCTATTTTGCAATATCATGGCATTCTGTAGCCAGGACCTCAGTTCCAATTTGCAGGGATGCTGAGCACCCACAGCTGCCTTTAAATTCAGCTTGAGGTATAGGTACTCAGCACCTCTGAAAAGCAGGCCCATAGCACTTTTCCTTTTCAACGTCATTTATAATCTTTAACCAATTAATTCTCACACCATCCCTGGGAGGTCTGGTAAAGAAGTATCCTCCATTTTACAGAAGGGGAAACTGTTCAGAATGGTTCTTGCCCATGACCACAAAAGAGCTCATTGCCAGAGCTGGGAGCAAAGCATCAGGGTGCCTTGCTCCGATTTCTATGTTCAGAACTGACTTCAATCTACCACGAGATAGGGCACGAGCAGAATCGGAACCTTGTTTTCCCTCTTTTTAACCCTGCTTTGTGATTCCCACTGACTTACAATAGCATACATTTTAATTTGATCATGTGTCATTTCTCATTGTGGTAGAGTAGCTGCAGTGCAATAGAAATAAAAGTTGCAGGGATGGGGGATCGTAAAGGTGAGGGAGATGGATTACAGCTAGGGTTCCTCTAATTGTTATAGCAGAGCAGAGTCACCTGGCGTGAGACAGAGGATTTCCCTTTCTTGCTGTCCTATGGAGATTATCAATCTGCAATCAATAGGGTAGAAGACACTTTGAATTTGGAAGTGAAATGGCCCTTCTTGGCTGCTCCCACACAAAAAATGCACAATGGTATGAGAAACCAAGGAAGCTGTGGGTGAAAGAAGACCAGCAGCCCCTTCTGAGGACACCAATGATAAGTAGGAGAATTCCCAGGCATGTTGATTAGGGGTCAAGTCTCTTGGGAGAGAGCAACTCTAAGGGAAAAGGTCCCTAAGAACTTCGAATTCATTGAACAACCAACTCCCTGCATATTTTACTACAGGATTTACTTCAAGATTCCACCACATGACATTTTGTAAACTCAGTTTATCTCAGCCCTACTTATCTGGGCCTCGCTTTCTCTTCTCATATTAAGGGATCACTTCTGGCTGCCCCACCATAGAACCACCAGTGTGCTAACAGCCACTCGGAATTTAGACTTACTGCTCCCTGGAACACCAGGCTGTTGGGCTGGCTATCACACTCAGCAGGACTGCTGAGTCCCAAGGGAATGTGGCCAGCCAGATTGGCCCCCTACATCCCTCTGCATGCCACCTGGCATCTGGCAGCAGAACTGCTGGAGGAAAACACAGAGTGCTCCATACAGAAGCCGGTGTAAGAATTGCTGCTGAGTGTGCTTTTCCCCTGGGCTACCTTAAGCCATATTGCCTGCATCTGCCCTATGCAGGCAGAATGGCTCCAGGAACTCTTGCTTGGCTGCCACCACAAGTGTCTTCCTTCTATTTCTTGACCCCCCACCAAGCTAAAAACCTCTGGGAACCAAGAAAAATTTCACTGTAAACAGTAATTATTTGAGAGAGATTGTTCTCCGTTACCTGCTCTGTTTACAGAAGGGTCAAAAACAGTCATGTATTGGTTGGGTGGCACCGTGGAATGACTAGTTTCTTTTGCTCTGAATATCTGGGTTCAAATGTACTAGAGGGGTTGTCCAATTTGACCTGAATACAAACCCACTCTGCTTTCATACATGCTGGTATGATTGGCTGTCACTGCTGAGGAGATGCCCTGGGATAGACAGGGCCGGCTCTACCATTTTTGCTGCCCCAAGCGGAAAAAAAAAAGCCGCTCGGACTGCTGCCTGAAGTGCCGAAGCAACAAAAAAAAAAATCCGCCCGGACTGCGCCGCCCCTAGAATGAACAGAATGCCACCCCTTAGCATGTGCCACCCCAGGCACGTGCTTCCTCCGCTGTTCCCTGGAGCCAGCCCTGGCCTCAGCCCATTGAAGTCCAGGGTCCAGATCTGCAGCTGGGATAAGTAAATCCGTGTAGCTCTAGTCTAGGTCACTGGAACTATGCTGATTTACACCAGCTGAAGCTCTAGCTCTGTGTGCGTGTGGGGCTCGATCATGTAAACCAATGTAAATGGAGGGCTCTCCGCCCCTTGCACATTTGGGCCCAGAGAGAGACCTCTGCATAGCACATTACACAGCCCTTGGCCAAAACATCCCAAGTCTTGACAAAAAGCTAAGGGCCGCCAGAAGCCTGGCTTATCCCTATGCATTTAACATTCCCTGTCTTCTTGTATTCCCAGCCCCTTGAGGCCCAGATTAAAATGCCCCTCTTCTCTCCTGCGCTTTGCTGCCTGCCTTGTGCTCCAGGGATGGGTGGTGTTTTCCACCCTGTTGTCTCCATGTCTGTCCTTTGCTCTGTGTGTGTCCATCCTTTGCTCCATGTGTCTGTTCTTTGCTCTGTGTGTCCATCTGTCCTTCACTGTGTGTGGCTGTCCTTCACTATATGTATCTCTCTGTCTCCCATCACTCTATGTGTGTGTTCTTTGCTCTGTCTGTCCTTCACTCTCTGTCTGTTCTTCGTTCCATGTGTGTGTTCTTTGCTCTGTGTGTGTGTCTGTCCTTCACTATGTCTGTCTGTCCGTCCTTCACTCTGTGTGCGAGTCGGCTGCCCCGGCCCCACTGCAGAGCATGTGTTGCGCTGCTGTCTACCGCAGGATACTGTGTTGTCACAGGAAGTTCTTGGAAACTGTGAGCTCCAACCCCCCCGGGCCGTCGCCGCCGCCTTACCTGGGCTTCGGGGGAGCCTGCGTGTCTCAGTGGTGCCCACACAGGAGAACCCAGAGAGTTACCACCGCCTGGAGCAGGAGACAGAGCTGCGCCCAGCACGGAGCCCCCATCCCGGGGCTCTGCGCCTCGCCCCCAGGTCCCGGAGTGCAAACTCTGGCCGCCAGCAGGCGTGGAGCAAGCCGGGCACCCAAACACGTCCCGCTCCGCTCCCGGGCAGCTCATTCCCCCAGTGTGTGCCCAGCCCGGCTGCTCGCTTTGGCCCCACCCCGGCCCCTCCTGCCCTTCCGCTCTCGGAAAAGGAAAAAAGCCTGGACTGTGCCGCCCCTAGAATGGACGGAATGCCGTCCCTTTGCATCTGCCGCCCTAGGCACATGCTTCCTCTGCTTCTGCCTGGAGCTGGCCCTGGGGACAGAGGCTAGTTGGCAGGTCAGGACTGAGGCACACTGACAGAGCAGCATATGGAGTTTACACATTATGCCTGGCCTTAGTTTCCTGTCCCACACTTTCATGAGCACCTTATTGAGTCAAAAGCAGATAGAACAATAAAGGGTTTGCTTCTGCGGAGCTTGACCTGGCATGGTACTCTGCAAGAATCACAATGTTTGTTTCACAGAGTTTTGAATGGAAATTTGCATGGTTTTGTACTACATTATTTTTGTAACTGCTTTACTCCCAGTTTTAATAAAAGTGCTTTGCTATCAGTGCAGACCAGAATGCATGTTTTTGATTCGCCAACTCTCTCCTCAGAAATTGGGGGCAATTTTTGCACTAAAATTGAGTTTTCATTATAAAAAGTAAGAACTTTTGCTTGAAAAATTGGCATAACTTAACTAGGTTTTCTGGGAGAACAGCCCCATTTCCTTGTTAGTAATGAAATATGAAAAAATAATCACCTGGAGTCATTTTACAATTTATGTGCAAAGTTTTTGCACACCTCTTTTAGTGCCTCATCATGCACCATTGAAGTCAGTGGGAGTTTTACCTGTCCCATAGGGCCCAATCCTCCAGGAAGATAGAGGAGGGTCCTAAGGAAACAGCACTGAATCACAGTTATGTTTGTTTACTCAAAAAGCAACTATATAAGGCCCCATTTCAGAGTAGCTGCTGTGTTAGTCTGTATCCGCAAAAAGAACGAGGAGTACTTGTGGCACCTTAGAGACTAACAAATTTATTTAAGCATAAGCTTTCGTGGGCTACAGCCCACTTCATCGGATGCATAGAATGGAACATATAGTAGGAAGATATATATATACATACAGAGAAAATGTGAAAAGGTGGAAGTTGCCATACCAACTCCAAGAGGCTAATTAATTAAGATGAGCTATTATCAGCAAGAGAAAAAAAACTTTTGTAGTGATAATCAAGATGACCCATATCAGACAGTTGACAAGAAGGTGTGAGGATACTTAACATGGGGAAATAGATTCAATTTGTGTAATGACCCAGCCAGGGGCAGCTCTACCAATTTTGCCGCCCCAAGCAGTCGTCGCTGAATTGCCGCCGTGGTGAGAAAAACGGCAGAGCTGCCGCCGAATTGCCACCACAGTGGGAAGAGCGCCGGAGCTGCTGCCAAATTGCCACTGCAGGACAAGGACTGCTGTCCCATTCTGGATGCCGCCCCAAGCACCAGCTTGGAAAGCTGATGCCTGGAGCCGGCCCTGGACCAAGACACTCCCACTCTCTGTTCAAACCTAAGTTGATGGTATCTAATTTGCAAATTAATTCCATTTCAGCAGCTTCTCATTGGAGTCTGTTTTTGAAGTTTTTCTGTTGCAAAATTGAATTGAATCTATTTCCAAATTGGGTTCTACAGGAACAAAGGACTGGAAAAATCTGGCTAGAAATCTGGCATGCCATGAGAAGGCAGCAAATCAGCAGAGAGCATTCCATGGGGGAAAGAGCTTGAGATGAGACTAAGGTTAAAGGCCACCATAGATGATCAGCATCAAGAGAAGATTGCATCAGAGTCTCTTTACTGACAAACTGTTCTGAAAAGGCTCATTGCCATTGTGAGAATGCGTGCTACCCAAAACCTAGCACTGCGTGGCACTTCAGATCAGCTGTATGTGCCAAACAATGGAATCTTTCTTAAAATTGTGGAGCTGATGGCTGAGTTTGATGCTGTGCTCCAGGAGCATCTAAGAAGAGTCACCACCCAAGAAATGTACACACACCACTACCTTGGAAAAACAATTCAAAATGAGATCATACAGTTACTGGCTACAAAAGTCAAACAGAAGATTGTGGCAGATCTGAAGTCAGCAAGATATTACTCTGTTATTCTGGACTGCACACCTGACATCAACCATATGGAACAAATGACTTTAATGGTACTTTTTGTAACAACAGAACCTAGTGAAAATGTACCTGCGATGGTGACTGGCAGAGAGCATTTTCTAGAATGTATTGACATTGATGATACTACAGGAACTGGTATGACAACTGTGCTTCTTAAAAAGCTGGAAGATATAGGAATTGCGATAGCTGACATGAGAGGTCAGGGCTACGATAATGGTGCCAACATGAGAGGAAAGAACAGAGGAGTGCAGATACGGATCTGAGAGTTAAACCCTCAAGCTTTTTTTGTCCCATGCAGTTCTCATTCATTGAACTTGGTGGTCAGTGATGCAGCATCAGCTTCTAGTGAGGCTGCTGCATTTTTTAATGTAATTCAAAGCATCTATGTATTTTTCTCTGCATCAACTCATCGATGGCAAATTTTGAAGCAACATCTGGGAACATCCTCTCTGACACTGAAACCACTGAGCGCCACACAATGGGAAAGTCGAGTGGAGGCGATAAAGCCTATCAAACACTAAATTGGGAAGACAGCATTATTCTCCATAATGGCAACATCTATGACAGGAACTGTTCACGGGAGAACAGTGGCAGAGGGAAATGGAATCACTGGAAACATACATAACTTCAAATTTCTGTGTGGCTTAGCGTTGTGGCATGACATACTGTTTGAAATAAATGTTGTAAGCAAGAGACTCCAAGGTGTTGACCTTGATATATCTGGAGCAATGGAACAACTGGAAAAAGCAAAGTCATACCTACAGTCTTACCAGTCAGATGAGGGATTTCAAAATGTTCTGAAGAGTGCACAGAAGTTGGCAGAGGAACTTCACACTGAAGCTATTTTCCCACCCATTCAAGAATACAAGAGTCACCGAAGAAGAAGAGGACATTTTAATTACGAGGAATGGGATAATCCCATAAGAGACCCCAAACAACAATTCAAAGTTGAATTCTTTAACCAGGTGCTAGATTGTGCAATACAGTCAGTTGAAGAACGTTTCATGCAGCTCAAGGAACACAGCAGTATATTTGGGATGTTGTATGATATTCCAAAACTCCTCACTATACCCGAAGAAGACCTACACCAGCAATGTAGGGCACTATAGACAGTGTTGACACATGATGACATGCGCGATATTGATGCGAGTGATTTAGGTGATGAACTGAAAGCCCTTTCAAGATACATTTCAGCAGGATCAACTCCAAAGACTGTTCTGGAATATATGTGCACAAATAAGATGACCACCCTCTTTCCAAATGCTTTTGTTGCTCTGCGCATACTTCTAACACTTCCTGTAACAGTTGCCAGTGGAGAACGCAGCTTCTCCAAGCTGAAGTTAATAAAAACACATCTACACTCCACAATGACACAGGAGAGGCTGGTCAGCCTTGCAACCATCTCAATAGAGAATGAGCTGGCCCAGACTGTGGACCTTCAGGAAGCAGTTCAAATCTTTGCAACCAAGAAGGCACGGAAAGCACCACTTTGATTATTCCAACAGATAAAAATGCCAGTGTTTACTATGCAGACAAGAAAAGTTACATTTGCTGTTCAGGTGTTTGAAAGTTAAGTGTTACTTAAAATTTTTGAACAAGGCATTTTAAGTTGTTAGTTCTCCTTTATTGGGGTAGGTAGCAGAGCAGTACCATGAGAGGAGTAGAAGAAGGCAGAATTGAGACCTTTCAAAGTTTTGGCCCAAGTGAGGGGACATGGGGGCATCATTTGAGCTCCCCGCCTCAGGTGCCAAAATGTTGTGGGCCGGCCCTGGCCACAAATACTACAGAACATGAATGATAGTCGCCTTAAGGGACAGAGATCACCACACCATGATCGGTGAAGAGAGATCCTGGCATTAGCAGTTACAGGGGCAATGGTGATCAATGAGCTAATGAGGGTGAAATCTGTAAGAGAAAACTGAGGAGCAACAAAGACCAGGCTCAGTATCGCCAGTGATTCACCACACATAAATGTATTTTTCCACTGTAGATTTCATGCTTTGCTCTTTCGAATCAATAGACTAATATGACTAAGCAACCATTTCCTCCCACCAAAAACTGAACTGACCTGAGAGATCATATTCCATTTTATTTCCTTGCTTTGTAGCTGGAAAATGAGTGTTGGTTTGGAATTCAGTGCTTCTTTGTATACATCTTTAATATGCCATAAGTGCTTCCAGCAGTAAATATAGCAGACCAGGGATAAATTTGGCCCATCACATTTAACCACAAGGAACCAAATTAGGGCACAGGAGACTTCATAGAATTCCACTTATCTTCCCCCCCAAAAAGCCATCAGAATAATTTTTCTATTTTAACACTCATACCTGAAGGCATTTAGGCACTTAAACAAAACGTATTGAGTAGTAAAAGCAATTTAGTCCCCAATATTTGCATTTTTAATTCATTGTAGATTGTTATTTCTTTGCACACATATTGGTTAAATCATCTACATGTTTCTCTCTTTTTTTTAGCATATGACTGAGTTCTTAACTATAATTTAAATACGTACGACTATTTTCCCTTCACACCTATGCACCTTATTATTTATTCTTGATCTCCCATTTTCCTGTAAGTTATTTCTTGTAAAATATTTTAAAATCAATAATTCAGCTTAAACTCCCTTTAAAAGAAGGAAGAAAACACGAGGGGCTAGATCCCACTCGCTCAGTCAGACTACATGTATGAATAATACTTGTATGAATAAGGAGAGCAGGATTTAGTCCAAGAACATGCCACACCAGGGTAGGGACAAAAAAAATAACATTCACACACCCACCACAACTCCCCTGCACATGTACACTAAACAAAACCAGGCAAAACTATTAGTGGATTCCTCTCCTGGTGTTAGTTAACAAAATGCCTTCATTCTCCTATCAAACCCCTTACAAGTAGTAGCACAGGCAAGGTTTCAGTGCCATTCTTCTAAGGTCTTCCTTGGGATGCACAAAGAGGGGTTTCTGCATCCCAAAGCAGTAGAGAGGTTATTTTACCTCTGTATTTGGCACTGGTGCAACTGCTGCTGGAATACTGTTTCCAGTTCTGGTGCCCACAATTCAGAATGGATATTGATAAATTGGAGAGGGTTCAAAGAAGAGCATGAGAATGATTAAGGATTAAAGAACATGCCTTATACTGATAGATGCAAGGAGCTCAATGTATTTAGTTTAACAAATAGAAGGGTAAGGGGCAACTTGATTACAGTCTATAGGTACCTACATGGGGAACAAATATTTAATAATGGGCTCTTCAATCTAGCAGAGAAAGAGATAACACTATCCAATGACTGGAAGTTGAAGCTACAGAGATTCAGATTGGAAATAAGGTGTACATTTTTAACAGAGAGGATCATTGACCATTGAAACCCGAAGAAGAGCTCTGAGTTAGCTCAAAAGCTCTTCTCTCTCATCAGCAGAAGTTGACCCAATAAAAGATATTACCTCACCCACCTTATCTCTTTAATATTCTGGGACCAACATGGCTACCATAACACTGCATATATCAAAATCCTTAACGGTAGTGGCACAGCCAAGATTTCAGCACTATTCTTCTAAATTCTTTCTTGGAAACAAGGGTGTCATTGTGGCACCAGAAACCTGCCTAATGTTCTGAAGTCTTTCCCAGAAATATTGCCTCCTAGCAGCATTGTTTCTGGAAGTTGCATCAGTGGTAACCCATTTATGGTGGGTCTGCATGTGTCCATACTATTTTGGAATGTATGTAGTTATCAGTGGGTAGTTGAATTGCTTTCATTACAGTCTAAGATTGAGTTTACACTATATAGAGTTTTGATAGCATAGTTATGTTGACTAGAAGCGTGAAGAAACAATCACACCTCCCAGATGACACAACTGTGCCAGCAAAACCTCCAGTTTAGGCACAGCTTTGCCAACAGAAGAGTGCTTTTGTCAGCTTAACCTATGTCATTCAGGGACATGGTTTAGCTATACAGGCAGAAGAACTCAGGTTTATTCCTGCCTCATGAAACCATATATGAGGCCAAAATAAAGTGAGATCTGGTTTTCTCATGACATTTCAGTATCTGCTTTTATTGAGAGATGCTAATTGCTTGCCATTACAGGTCATTGATGTATGACTTCCTAACTGTAATAACAGCAGGACAATGGAACATACTGCCTAGGGAAGTCATGGAATCTCCTTCACTGGTGGTTTTCAAAAAGATGCTGGATAACGATCTGTCGTGGATGGTTTCAACACATCCTGCATCTTGGCAGTGGGGTAGACTAGATGACCCTTCTGGTCCCTTCTAACCCAATGATTCTATGAGCAACCAGGATGGAAATCCCTGTAGTAAGAGTTCAAGTTACCATGCAATAACCACAGCCAGGCCCTCATTAAAGAGATTGCCTGGGTTAACTCATGCTCTTTGTCTGTCTATTATAGAGCTGAGATTCCTTTGTATTGCAAAAGGAAGTTTGATGCCCAGACTTATTTGGGGCAGCCATGTGGCCCCACAAGAACAATGCTGGACTAGCACTTTCCTAAGTGTACAATTCAGGGGCAAGGACAGGAAGAGAAAGCTGTGTGTTAAGCAGTGATTTTTGGCTACAAGATTTGGTGCAAGACCCTGGTGAGAAACAGGCAAAAGAGCTGCTTCTTGTGTCTATCCCAAAATTTCTGCAAAAGGCCTGTGTGCTGGTTGTTACTACCTCTGTTCAAGGAAACAGGACTTGTGAACATGTTGTAAATAAACCAATTACACTAAGAAAAGACCTGATTCCACGTCACCTATTTCTGGCTCTGAAAAGCTGCTGATGCATAGCAATGGGGCAACAATACCATTCAAAAATAAGATACCAAGAAAATCAGAATCAGATTTGGGGAGGGGGGGTAACCAAATACTATTATTTTGGGCTTTATTGGGGTTCCTGTGGAATCCATCACCACAACCCTACTTTTCAGCATGTGATAGTTGTGTGATGTTTTCCTCACGCTCCACAGGAGTGAAGGGTGACAGTCTATAATAAATTGAATCTGCCAGGACTGGGATCAATGAACTGCCTTTGGAGCTATAGGTGAACAGTTAGTCCTACGTAGTTGCTTATTTGGGGATGCTGAACTGTAGCTCACTCACTTTGCAGTTTGATCATTCCAGTGAATCTACCATGTTTCTCTGACTTTTCTTCCAAACAAGAGGAGAAGGAATGTGCTGTGACTACGGAATTTCGCTTTCCCTTTCACTGTGAGTCTCTCCCTCTCTCCCCATCTCATATGCTCATTTTCAACTACCAGCTGAACTCCTGGTGCCAGACTCATTCGTATGCTCCCTCTGCTTTCCACTCCTAGCCCTCCTAAATTCTCTCAACGTCCTGTATCCTCTGTCACTATTGACAGCATTACCATCCTTCTGTCACCAAGCTCTATAACTTGGGCGTCATCTTCAACGCTTTCGTCTCTCCTGCCCCACACATCCAGGCTGTATCCAAATCTTCCTTCACAACGCTGCTAAGATCTATTTCTTTCTGTCCAGGCAGTCAAAATCGTTATCCATGCCTGAGTTATCTCCCTTCCTAATTACTGTGACTTCATCTTCAGCCCCTACAGGTCCATACAACAGGCAGCAGCCAGCATCCTCTGCTGTCCCTCACCACTCTATCGCATTGAGTCCATTGTCTCCCCTTGTTCCACCACATCAAGTTCAAGCTTTTAGTCTTCACCATCAAGGCACTTGACAACAACTCTAGTTGCCTACTCTAGTCTGTTCCCTGGTCTGCCACCCACCACCTCCTCCACTTTGCCAGGGATGCCAGCTTGCCACATTTCTTGTCACACAGACATCTTCACACATTCTTCAGTGCTCCCCTTACACATGGAACACCCTCCATGATCTGCAAGACCTCCTTCAAATGGCTTCTCAAGGCGCACCTCTGTAGTGATGCCTTCACAAAATCAACCATTTAATAATGGCTTGAGCAGATGGGGGAGTGGGGGGAGTCAGTTGTCATACAATTTTTTTAAAAGGCAAATGCATATACAAACTGTATGTTTATTTATATTCCTCTTCTTTCCCACCTTGTATATGTAACTTTTCATGGCTGGAACTGTGACTTCATATGTGTTTGTACAGCACCTTGCAAAATGGCCCCCTGGATCCTCATTAGGATTCTGGCTCCTACTGTGACATAAATATTGAATTATCTTGTTGTGGAGGCAGGAGCAGCAGGAACTCATATAGCTTGGATATTTCAAAGGATGTCACTTCTTTCTCTCTATCACACACACCCCCTTTAGGTGGTCATGTAGAGCATTAGTGGGTGTTACCATCAGATGTATATTTGGTGAACTGCCCTTTTGCTGGTATCTTGTTGCAGTAAGAAAATCTGTCATTCTCTTAGTGGTTTGCTGCTTGGAGGGTGAGCTTAATTAAAATGTAAAATGTCAAACATTAGTAAGAAGGAGGATAGCCCTGTGGGGAGTGAGGATGAATCAAATTTATTAGTCACTGAGCAGCAGGCTGGTAGCCCTTCACTCAGAAAAATGTTAAAAGGCAGTTAATACTGAATACAGAAGCACTCAAATCTCTCTATATTCCACCCAAGCTCCTGAAAAACACCACTACAGGTCCCACCAGTTCCAGAAATGAAAGGCAAATCTGGTACAGAGATTAAAACAGCCCCATTTAATATCTTCCTGCAGGACACAGCACACACTGTGCACTGCATTTGGATTGTAAAGAGAAATCTCTCTCGTAGGGATTTTTTCCCTCCAATTATCAAGAAAATTCTATGCTCTGCAACTTATACTGCGTGTAAAAAGACTGTAAGTGAAGGGCAGTTAGTGGCAAGCCTGAAAACTAATTTGATATGCTACCTGGGAACTATTTCTTAAGGATCAGCCTCCAACAATAGAATTCTCTGTTCTACAAATCTCAAAAGCAAATGCAGGTGGACCATGAAAGCTAGTCAGAAATGTGCGTTGAAGGTCAAAATTACGATGTGCATAAACTCCACATGTCATCCTAGAGGTACAATAGACTATATCCCCTGCAGTTCTGTATCATGCTGTTTCTGAACTTGGTATTCTGTGATTTCATCTACCTGCTATCCTCTACGCTCTTCCCAGCCAAAAGTGTGTTAATAACCCCTACTATGCCCACACATAAATTCCTCTTAAAAACCCACTTCTGCCATGCTGTTCATAGTGAGTCAAGTTGACTTGTATATAAATTGCCTAATGTTTGTTCCCTTTCCACTAACTTCTGTCTACCTTTTCTTAGATTTTGGAGCTCTTCCGAGTAGACAGTACCCCAGTACCCTTCTTGAATGTTTGGAAAACACCTGGCACATTGTGAGTATTACTGTAAATAAATAATTAACTAAATGATAGTCTGGTGAGAAATATGTAAGTCTTAATATCTCCCTTTTACAGATGGGGAAACTGAAGCAGGGAGGTTAAGGTCAACACTTTTAAACTTTGATGCCTAAAAATAGGAACTTAATTCTATATTTAAGCAATTAAATAAATGTCCTGTGATCAACACCTTTGAAAAATCAAACCACTTACGTGCTTAATTTTAGATCCAAGGATTCAAAATGTTGTCTTCGGTGATTTGTGCAAGGCCACAACACAAGTCAGCGGCAGAGGTGGCCTTAGCTCTTGAGTCCCAGCCTTGGGCTCTTTCCTTTGGACCATTCAGCCTCTTGGGCTAGGAGCCAAAAACTCTTTTGTTTAGGGCTGTCGATTAACCGCAGTTAACTCACGGAATTAACTCAAAAAAATTAATCGTGATTAATCGCTGTTTTAATCACACTGTTGAACAATTGAAATTTATTAAATATTTTTGATGTTTTTCTACATTTTCATATACATTGTATTCTGTATTGTAATTGAAATCAAGTGTATATTATTTTTATTACAAATATTTGCACTGTAAAAATGATAAAATAAATAGTGTTTTTCAATTCACCTCATACAAGTACTGTAGTGCAATCTCTTTGTTGTGAAAGTGCAATTTACAAATATAGATTTTTTTTTGTTACATAACTGCACTCAAAAACAAAACATAAAACTTCAGAGCCTACAAGTCCACTCAGTCCTACTTCTTGTTCAGCCAATCACTAAGACAAACAAGTTTGTTTACATTTACAGGAGATAATGCTGCCCTCTTCTTATTTATAATGTCACCAGAAAGCGAGAACAGGCATTTGCATGGCACTTTTGTAGCTGACATTGCAAGGTATTAACATGCCAGATATGCTAAACATTCATATGCCCCTTCATGCTTCGGCCACCATTCCAGAGGACATGCTTCCATACTGATGACGCTTGTTAAAAAAATAATGTGCTAATTAAATTTGTGACTGAACTCCTTGGGGGGAGAATAGTATGTCCCCTGCTCTGTTTTATCCACATTCTGCCATATTTTTCATGTTATAGCAGTCTCAGATGATGACCCAGCACATGTTGTTCATTTTAAGAACACTTTCACAGCAGATTTGACAAAACGCAAAGAAGGTACCAATATGAGATTTCTAAAGATAGCTACAGCACTCGACCCAAGGTTTAAGAATCTGAAATGCCTTCCAAAATCTGAGAGGGATGAGGTGTGGAGCATGCTTTCAGAAGTCTTAAAAGAGCAACACTCCGATGCAGAAACTACAGAACCCGAACCACCAGGAAAGAAAATCAACCTTCTGCTGGTGGCATCTGACTCAGATAATGAAAATTAACATGCATTGGTCCACACTGCTTTGGATTGTTATCGATCAGAACCCGTCATCAGCATGGACGCATGACCCCTGGAATAGTGGTCAAAGCATGAAGGGACATATGAATTTTTAGTGCATCTGGACATAAATATCTTGCAACACTGGCTACAACAGTGTCATGAGAATGCCCATTCTCACTTCCAGGTGATATTGTAAACAAGAAGCAGGCAGCATTATCTCCTGCAAATGTAAACAAACTTGTTTGTCTGAGCAATTGGCTGAACAAGAAGTAGGACTGGGTGGTTTTGCAGACTCTAAAATTTTACATTGTTTTATTTTTGAATGGAGTTTTTTGTACATAATTCTACATGTGTAAGTTCAACTTTCATGATAAAGAGATTGCACTACAGTACTTGTATTAGGTGAACTGAAAAATACTATTTCTTTTGTGTTTTTGCAGTGCAAGTACTTGTAATTAAAAATAAATATAAAGTGAGCACTGTACACTTTGTATTCTGTGTTGTAATTGAAATCAATATATTTGAAGATGTAGAAAACATCCAAAAATATTTAAATAGATGGTATTCTATTAGTGTTTAACAGTGCGATTAATCGCACAATTAATTTTTTTAATCGTTTGACAGCCCTACTTTTGTTCTAATCTCAACTCTGACACCTATTAAACATGTGGTCATAGGCACATCCTTAACCTCTCTCTTTGTCATTTTCCCCAGGACCATATTATTTACTAAATTGCCTCTCAGGGATGTTAACAATGCTAGAAAGACAAGGTGGTTGAGGCAATATCTTTTATTGGACCAACTTCTGTTACTAAAAGAGACAAGCTTTCAAGCTACACAGAGCTCTTCTTCAGGGATGTTGTTAGGACTTGTTAATGTTTGCACAGCACTTTTAAAATGCAAAGCCCTCTATAAAGATGGTAAGTTTATTATTTCTTTTAAATGGTCGAAGTAGAAAGAAGACAGAGAGCGGAGAGGTCTGGGTTCAGGCTGGGAGTCCTGGTGGGGCTCCCAGCTTGTACATTAACAATTTGGAACCAATGTAACAAGCTCTGCTGTTGTGCATTTTTGGTGTGGCACTTGTCGATTTAAAAAAAAGTTATTTTGGTTCACTGCAGAGATAGCTTCAGTGGAAAGCAGAGTGGAAACTCATGAAAGGAAAGCAACCCGTACTTCCGATGGGACCCAAATTCTGCAAATATATATTTGATTAAACTTGTCCAAGATGAGGGGAGATAAGAGAGGTGGAGGGTAGCATAAAGGATACAATTTATTAATTTATTATTAATTATTAGTAGTAGTGTTATGCTAAGTTCCCCATTTAACTGAACTGAAACTTTTTTTAAAGCACATCTTTGATATAGAGTACATCCTTTTCACATCTATCTGGTATTCATTTACCAAGATTCTGTCTTATATAAGAAAATAAAAAGGCTGATATAAATTAGCTCAGACATATTAACGGGATTTTTTCTTCCAGCCACATTGAAAGTCATCATATTTTTTCATTTTTCTTCTGGGACTTTTATTCAATTCACCCTTTTCAGATATTCGTCTGCAAACATTTTACTTCTATGCAAATACAATAGACATACTGTAAGAATGGATAGCATACACAAAAGTATGTGTAACGGACAGGTCGAAGCAGATTTTTTTCAAGGACGATTCCTCCTCTGAAGGGTCTGGCAAGAGTCAGTATAGTAGTATTCTGTGCTGTCTACCATAGAACAAACACCCTAAAATAAGTCGACCTTGGGAATAGCTAAAAAAAATGGGATGGCAGAAGCCATTTTAAGTCTTCCTGTAGAAAAGCTACACAGAGAATTTAAACTTTAGTTGCTGATCTACAGCTGGTCTGTTCTTTTATTTATTTGAGAATATGTTCCAAATTTACACGACTCAAGGCAAGGTGGACTCAGGAATACCAGGTAGAAACATAGCCAAGGTGCTACATACACAATGCCTTGTGACATACAGGTCATGTACAGATTTATAGAGAACCCTTGTAGGCCGTTTGTAGTCTTCTACCAACTGCAGCCAAAATAGCATACCACACGCCAATAGAAATACACATAGTGACTCAGAAGCTACATTATGTCCCTCGAGGAAGGAAAACAGTGAAGTTCTCCAGGTGGACATTCCTCCATATTCTTGCATGAGAGGATGATGGCATTTGTACCTCCCACCGCCATTCATGGAAGCAGCAGCCAGTCTGGTCCCCAGACTTGTGGATTCTATGATAGCCACAAATTTACAAGGATCCTACCCTTGGAGACCTGTGTGTCTTTGAATCAGCTACATGGCCTCCTGAAGTTCCTTCCATTCCCTAGAAGCATGATTCTTGTGGGGGTTTTTTCAGGGTCCTTTCACTCACTATTGTTTTGTACTATATTCAGACACACTGCCACCAGACACATTGATCTAATCATTGAAGTAAGTTTGAATAAAGGGCTTGCTGAGCTAAGGTCTCTTCTCTGTCTCATACTAGCAACATTCAATCAGAGCCCAAAATCAGAGACACTTGCAACAAAAATAGTCCTGCAACTCTCTTTTATATCTTCCTATCACTTATTTCCAACAACAATGAAACTAGAGATCCACAAGAGCAGCGGCAGCCTTGTGAAGGTTTATTTATGCTCATGTGAATTCCTAGAGTTGTCAGAGGAATTGACTGTGAATTTTTCAGTGGGGCCAGGTGAGAAAGAATGAGATGAACTGACCAAAAAAAAAAGTCAGTTTTAAATAATGTGCTCAGGTTATTCCCAGAAAAACAGGCTCTGTAACAAATCCATGACTGATCTACTTCTAATTAAGCATTTATTCTAGTTATGTGGCTTCCCTTAGCATTCTGAGTTTTCATGATGTTCTAGTCTCCTTGCTCATTCTAGCTTCCAGTATCTCTGCTGGACTCCCTTATCCAAACATGATATCTCCTGCATTTGTGATACCCAAGTCATCAACACTTACAGGGGAAATCAAAAATCCTGAACTCTTGGGGGCACTGGTTTTTAACTAGATCATTTTAAAATGCAATTCATTTTAATTTAAGATTATACATAGATTCTGTTAATCATTTTTAACCTCCATTGGTTTTACTTAAAATCCTTAAAATTAAGTTTTTCCATTCAGTGTAAAATCTGGTTCTACAAAGTAGAAAAGACAGAGTATTTGGGAGGTGGAAAAAAAAAGAATAGAACAACAATGTAACCTTACAAATTACAACCAAGTGGAGCTGTCAATAACATCTTACCTAACATATTGTCGCAGAATTTTCCTTCTGTGTCATGTTCGTCATTACTGTAACACTACATGAGAAATAACTCCATCTGTTAAAAAAGAAAAGAAAAGCAGCTGCTATCCTTGTGCAAAAATAACATTAATAAATACCAAGCAAATACAGTCCTTTTAACTTTTACAGTCACAGTTTTAGTCTTGCTTTATTTGTGTCACATAAGCCATCATAACACTTCTATTGTAGTGGTAATAAATTCCCCTCAAAAAACAAATGAACAAAAATCAGAAGAGTGGTCTCTGTGAAAGCAATAAAGACCATTAATGTACATTGCCACTTTAAAACAATTCTTCAGTCCCTGTTATTGCAAGATGTGAAGTGCTAGAGGACAGCACAAAGATGCCATGCTATTCTCCTGATTCATTCTAGCAGCCAAACCAGGTGGGTCCCATTAACTACAACCAAGAAATAGAAGAGGATTTGAGCCTCACTGAGTCCACAAAGCTGATGGGAGCGAGTCTTGTGTCTTGATCAGCAGATTTGAGGTAGCGGGGCTCAAAAACAGTGTGCTAAAAATAGCAATATCAGTGTTCTGACTTGGGCTGGTGCTTGGGCTCTGAGGCCTGAGGAGGGGGTGGGCTTCAGAGCCCAAACTCCAGCCTAAGCATCCAAACAATGTCAATACAGCTATTTGTAGTAGGCTAGCCTGAGCCCAACTAGCACAAGTCCATCAATCCAGGCTCCAAGACTCGTTCCCAGCACCTATATAGATAGACCTACCCTCTGAGGCTGAGGAGAAAGCCTAGGCTGAGGTTTATGATCTGTTGGAATTTAAGTTAAACAATAAAGGGAAATTCTAGGAAGAGGGTACATTTGGATCATAGCCAGAGTGTAGGTACTGAGATAGGAACTAGGTGGGAATGCATCTAGGTGGGAATGTAGTTTGCTGTGTCCAGGGTTTGACTATGGTATGGCAAGTCTGCCAGGCCCATGACGTATAACAGGGTGAATTCCAAAGAGAACCCAAACCAAGGAGGTCCAATCTTAAAATGGTCTATACTGAAATTATGGCCCTTCTGCTGCTCCTCAGTACGTAATGTTCCTTTATAGAACAATGCCCTAATATTCATTTCTCCAACCCCAAGAGCCTGATTTCACTGGATATCACCACACATTCAGTGCACCTAATGAGGCACATGGCATTAGGGATCTACTCATTGATGTATAATAAATTTCACCCTGACCTTGACCAAATGTTAGTATTTGAGATGAGAAGCGCAGGTGGTATTTGGATCTGATTAGGTTCGGGCTAGTGGTTCAGCCTGTGGTTTTGAGGACAACTCCAGGCTGAGTTTTGGGTTCAGACCGGACAATGAACAATTCATCCGGACAATTCATCAGTTGTGTTCTCATGAGATCAAAGACCAAAATAATGGGATTCTCTTAAAAGCAGCTGATTTGTGAGAGTTACACCATCTTAGGCTGAAATCTTGTGAGAATGGTTGCTTTAACAAGATCTCAGCTGCATCCAACCTCAAACAGAAACCAGCGAGGCAGATTCAGATACAGGAATTTGAACTTAAACCTCCATGAATTCACCAAATTTGAGGTTCTGGTGCATTTCCAGTGTATTTATGTTTGGCTATATCAAAAAGGGTAACATTTGGTTTGTTTAGGGGTTTTTTTCCCCTGGTCTGGAGTGTGGAGTGTTAATTACTGAGAGTTATAATGGTTCTTATGAGACAGCTATAATTCTGTCCCAATAAAAAATTAGTATTATTACAAATGTGTGGGTCATATCCACTCCCTGGGGCCATTAATAATGGTAACCTAGGGATTTCAGAATGGGATTAAACTATTTCATTTCTAAAGTGATTGAGGAGTTGTTGGAGCAGCAAGGATAGTCAAAAATATTTTGTGTTAAAATATTCAATACATTTAGTATTATTTAGTAGTATTATTTATTGTTTATTATTTATTGTCTAGTAGCACCGAGAGGAAGTAACCCTGATCAGGGCTTCATTTGATAGATATTGTACTGTGATGGGATGTTTATCCCACACAAGACCAGAGTAAGTAAAAAGGGCCAATCAACCCTGTGACAGGCGGCACCTGGAGGAGAATCAGGGTTGATAAAGTCAAACTGATGATGAAGCCCAGCTGGGCAGGGGCAGGTTGAGCTGGTATAAAACCAGAAAATGGAGAGCAAGAAGGGGGCTGCAGGAAGGAATGCTACACTCACTTCCCAGAAAGGAGGGGAATTAGTAAGAGACAAGGAGGAGTCCTAGGGGAGAGTAAACCCTGGGATCCTACCTTGGACTATAGACTCAGGCAAGAGCCTGAGAAGGGTGAAATAGCTGCAGGGATTCCTGCAGAGGAAGCTTCAATGGTAACCCAGAGGAGGGTTGGAGTAGAAAACAAAGGTAGGAAGTAGGCCAGGGAAATAACAATGGGGTCTGGGATTTCAGAGACTACAGTGGCTAGTCATAGGGTCCCTTGGCTGGAACCCTGGGTTCCCCTACCAGCCACTGGGGAAGTGGCACAGTCTGGGCAGTGAAAGGGAAGACTGACCAAGATGGTTCATCCAGTGGAACTCTGATACCCTGGAAGGGGAAAACTGAAGGGCCAACCCATGAAGAAGGAGTCACGAGGAGGGACTGAAAGAGGGGGGTATCGGACTGGTGGAGAGCTAATTCCCAGATGATCCCCAAGGAGGTGCCCCAGCAGTGAGTAATGAACTCTGACATGTAAACACACAGTAAGACAGTCCGTGGTCTGAAGAGTTTAAGTCTAACTGGAGAAGACAGGCAATGGATGCAAGGAGAAGAGAGGCACAGAGATTAGGCATGGCCAAGGTCACACAGCAGATGAATGGCAGAGCTTGGAATAGAATCAGGTCTCCTTAGTCCCAGCTCAATGTCCTACCCACTGACCCCTGCACTGTTCACTATATAACATACTAAAACAAATAGTATTCAACCAGCTCTGGTAGTTAGAAAAACATTGTTACACGCCAAAGAAATCACTTGTGACACAGGTCTGATTATATTAATGAGAAATATATAATTTAAACATGCCCTTTGAACTGGGTAACTCTCCAGTTCTTTTGTTTTGACTAGAGACAGGCCACTGAATTTGGAGCTGCACATAGATTTTGAACACCACAAAGTTTGGTGTTATCATGTATGTGGTTTTTGTTCAAGCTCTCTCTAGTTTTGACAATAACAGAAATGCTGTTGTTTTGAGGCTATATGAGGTTAAGACATTCGGTGCCACAGCCAAGCCAACACGGTGTAATTTTTCAGAGTAAAGGGTCAACAAAACCACCACACCAAACATGAACTTCCCATAGCTATATTTATTATGAAAACTGAAAAGTATTTCACACAGCTTGCCTGACCGAGATCTTGGCATCACAGCAAAAGCTGATCTATGAAGTAAACTGGATTTTTTTCAGACTGAAAGACTCTTAAGGTCCTTGAATACAAAGGGCTCCATTTAGAAAGAAATTGCAGTCTGTAAATATAATCCACAATCAAGGCTCTCAGAGTCACAAAATAGCATGACTATATCTCTGATTACTAATTTAATCAGGCACCACAAGCACTTAAGTGAAGAACCCCAGCCAGACAAAGGGAGCTCCTTACAGCTGTTTTCAGTATGCTATATTGTGCAATAGATGTCTGAGCAGAGCTCCCAGTGTGTAAGTGATCCCATGTCTGTGGGGCAACACTTTGCTAAAACAAAGTGAAATTATGCTGACATGTACTGTAGAAATATGCTTAGCTATGATGCTGTATCAGTAAACAACATACTTATTGCATTACTAGTAATCCTGAATCTTTGCAGTATTCACAAGTGACTTCAGTTCAGTCAGGATGTCTCAAAAACTATGGTCATCATGATGTTTGAATGAAAGATCCTTCTGTTGGAAAGGTTTGCTATCATTTTCAGCAGCCACAAAGAAGCCTTAAAACAAGAGAAGTAAAGAGATGGCAGCCAAGTGCCCAATACCGATGGAAAGCTGTAGCACTTCCGTGTAGACACTCACTACAGCAACAGGAGGGGTTCTCCCATCACTATAGGTAATCCAGCTCCCCCAAGAGGTGGCAGCTAGGTCAACTGAAGAATTCTTCCATTGAGCTGGCTCTGTCTACACCAGAGGTTAGGTCGGCTTAGCTGCGTCTCTCGGTGGGAGGAGGAGGGTGGATTTTTCAGACATAGCTACGCCAAGTGTAAGTTTTCAGTGTAGACCAGCCCTCAGACACTGAGTTTAAGTGAATCTATTCTCTGAACGATGTTGGGGAGAAACCCTAAAATCACATTGTTGATACTAGACCATTGTTCTGAAAGCTAAAATTAAATGTGCTTGTTTTTCTTCACTCTAAATAAGGGCTTGTCTTCACTACCCGCCGGATCGGCGGGTACCAATCGATCTATCGGGGATCGATTTATCACGTCTCGTTTAGATGCGATTAATCGATCCCCGAACGCGCTCCTCGTTGACTCCGGAAATCCACCGCGGTGAAAGGCAGAAGCGAAGTCGACGGGGGAGCAGCAGCGATCGACTCGCCGCCGTCCTCACGGCCAGGTAAGTCAATCTACGATACGCCAACTTCAGCTACGTTATTCACGTAGCTGAAGTTGAGTATCGTAGATCGACACACCCCCCTCTAGTGTAGCCCAGGGCTAAATAACTAAGTCTTACTGGTCTCTTAGATACTAAAGCAATTTGATCAAACTGCCAGCCTTCCTCTTCAGTCCCAGATGCCCCCTCTCTCCCTGCCCCCTTTTTCGTTCCTTTTGTTCTGTCCACCTTCACTTGCACTTCTTGCTGCACTGAGTTCCAACTCTCCGGTGCTCACAATCATTAAATAGAACCATTAGATTCCTTATGTGAGGATGCCTCAAAGCGACATAAAAAAAATCAATACAAAGCATTTCCCACTCCATCCCCAGCTCTCAGCAAACAGTGGATGAAAAATTCACAAACACCAGATCGCATGAAGTCTTCTCTTAGCCGACATATTAATAATTCAACCCCTTCTGATGTAATTTAATTAATTTTTCCAGTCTCAACTGGCTTTCTAGAGAAAAGTAAGGTTCATTTAAATAAAAAAAATGGAAAAAGTGTTGGGATTTTGTTATGGCTTTGTACGCAGATGTGAAAGGGAGTGCTACATATCAGAACTCTGACTACTTAAAGGCTGTTGTATTAGCAGGAATCCTCACCTATTCATACAAACTAGCACATAGCAGATGGCTCCATGGGAGTCAGGAGGCTTGAAATGGAGCAATCATTCAATCTGCAGATGGAATATACAGTACGTTCCCAGTTAAATAAGGGACTCATTTATTCAGATGGATTCTGCATATATGGAGCATGTCTCAGAGGACATACCATTTTCTCTGTCTCCAGATTTCTAACAAATTTCAAAGCTAGTGTCCACTTTCCATCATATTTCTGCAACCAAATTCAGCAACAATTCATTTAAGTAAGGGATTAAACTTTCTCCGTGCTCCCTAAACCTGTGCTGGAGCTATAAACTGAATGCAAAATTCACATTTTGCTTATAACCCTGTAATAAGGAAACCCCATTTACAGAGGCACAACATCCAATTTTTCATTTGTGAGTGCAATTATTGGACAGAATCTTCAAATGCTGAGTTCCAACATGGGCAAAACTAATGCTATGATTACTTATATATGAAAATAAACCTAACTAGTTAATGTTATTGTTTATGCTATAAATTCTTTTAATAGAAATTGAGTTCTCTGTCCAATACTAGAATCTGCTAGTGTGACTCATTGTCACTTTGTACAGTGCAATAGGGGAATGAATTATGACTTCTGAGATGTGTTCCATATATGCAAAATTCCAATGGGACTCCACACATGTGCAGAGGTCCGAGAAAGCGGATCCTTATGTGGGATCATGAACTTAATATATATTAAACATGCAGTCACCATGGCCAAATGTATACATCCACTGGATGAAGACAGTCAGCCCATATTTTTACTTCCCATAACACATTATTAACTACCCAGCATTGTCTGCATGGATGCACTGCCTTTCTGAAATTCACAGGAAGTGTCACAGTGCAGTAGGACTAACAAAGAGAAGGTCAACAAGGTGGCCAGGGCCGTCCCTAGAGGGGTGTGAGGCCCAGGGCAGAAGTGACGGATTTGTCTCTTCCAGCACTGACTGCGCCGGCCAATCACACCAGCCCGCGGGGGGCCCCCAATGCACAGGGCCTGGAGCAGTCACCCCGATTTGCCCTACCCAAGGGATGGCTCTGAAGGTGGTCAATGCCAGCAGTGAGCCAAGAACACTTCATAAACACACACAGATATAATGCCAAATATGAGTAAGGGACTAACCTTTCATCTAAGCTCAGCCCCCACTTTGAGGGACATATGTGAAAATGAATGTAGTCATCTCGGTTGGTGCCCCATTTGCCCACCTCACAAAACTAACACACATACTACCATGATTTGCGGTCTTTTCTCAAATGAGCCCCATTTGATCGAAGCGGTGAGAATGTTGCTGGTCAGGGCTGTAGGGTATGTGGAAATGCTTCAGTGCCACATAGTCATGCTATACCTAATTCAAGTCAGTCACATTACTATTTGTATAATAGTGCCCAGCAGTTGTCCCAAACAGGATCAGTGTCATTGTGCCAGGAGCTGTTCAAAGACATATTCAAACACGGTCCTTATTTTAAGGAATTAAAACTCTAAGTGGAGCTTATTAGTCCCAGATTTTCATGAGCACTAAATTCACCGACAATATAATTAAAGAAAATTGTGCAAAAGTATGTACATGTCTGAGAGAAAGATATTTGTGATTTCCTAGATAGAGCCCCTGGGCTCGATTCACTTGTGCAGGAAGGTATGTGTGCACCTTTGTTAGACTGATCTAAGACAAAGTCCAAATAAGACACACCAGGATTCCACACACTGTGCAGAGTTAAAAACTTCTTCCCATGGTGTGGCTTTATTAACAAAGAAACTCAGACTTTCTCCAAAAACTTGGCTGCAACTAGGGTTCTTACCCGAGATCTGATCAGCCCACACCCTAGGTCCTCTCTGTCTAGAAAGCGACTCCCACCTTCTTTACATCCAGTTGGGGTAATGAGCCACCTGTTTCAGTGAGCCACCAGAATCCACTCAACCTTTTTCCAGCAGGAGCAACACCTAAAAGGGTAGTGTGTTTTATGCAACTGTTGCCAGCCTGCAACAAGGAGCAAATTGATTTAATCTCTGCAGCTTTCTACATCCTCTTTCCGCCCCCCGCCCCCATCTCCCACCACTGCTTGCCTACTTACAACCCACCCCAGCCATTGGGTGCAGGAGGGTTGCACAATTAGGTCCTTATTATTTACCGAAATACATATTTCTGGCTCTTCATACTCAGGCACAGGCAATACAGCAAGTGATAATTATAGTTTAAAAATGTGAACAACCCAGGGAGAGTATTGATTTATATTAATAAGATGGAGATGCAGGAAGAGGGAATTGTTAAGGGACAGTTTCCTCTCAACTCTGTCTTCTATCACCTTCCAAAGATGGGAGGAACTCAATTATACACAGCAGCCTCACCTAATGTGATTGTATTCTCTGGCTGTTTGCCTTTGAACTAACTCTCCTGCAGTATGTCTTGTCAATGTATTCTGCCACATCAAAAAGGGAAAGTTTTACTACCTGTGATTTTGAAGCGCTCATTAAAAACACACTGAGTAGGGGGATGGAGCAGTAAATTGCTATCAAAACCTCTGTGGGTCGTTCTCCTCCCCCCACCCCCCAAGTCTAGATCTTGCATGGGCACATGCACTTTGTGGACTTTGTTACAGAAACATTGATCTCACAGACCGCTGTTAATACATCACAGCTTTACCGGGCTACTTGTCTTCATATGCCAAGAAGACAAATAAATTCTGCCAACATGTCATACCAAATCTGTTCTCCTGAAAAGACACGTTCACTGGTGAAACAAAGAGAAATGTAATGGCAATTAATAAACTAACATTACTGCACTAATTAGCATCTCCTAGAGGGCCTGATTATGTATTTACACCAGTTAGATACTGCTCAGTATGAGAAAATACCCACATTTCATACATCAAAAGACACTTCTTTCATATTCCCTCTTCCATTCCCACTGTAGTGAAGTGTGAAGAGAAGAGCATGAAGGAAGGTAGAATAATTCATTACCTTGTCTCCTACTGATTTGTATGTTCAACATTTTTTTTTGAATAAACACAAAGTCATAAATTAGCTTGTAGCAAAATAGAATTAATTGAATGTCTTAGTAGGATCATCAAACCAAGGTTTAAAGTCAATTTATCTACCTAAGATTTTGTTAATGTAGTTTCAGCTCATTAGGGTGAGAGTGGCTAGTATGGATGGGGGACACAAACCCAGATCAAACCACGTTTTCTCTATTTTTGAAGTAATTTTGGTAGATCACAGATTATATAGCAAATCATAAAAGAAGTCCCCTGAGAAAAGGAATCTTATATCAGGGGGATACAATGAGGATTTCAAATGCTCTTTGAACATACTTTGCCACATAGAAAACCCAGTGCAGCTGTACTGCATAAGGTCTTTATAATGTAGCATTTTTTTTCACTAGCCCATGAACAATGCAGATACTGCATTAGTTAGTAATGGATATCAAAAGACACTCTGGTTAGATTGGCCCCTTTACCTAAAAAGTAATAGTCTGGCACATGAGACACATGCAGGACAATTTGTACGCAAGAGGTGGCAATAGTGTGGTTTTAGAGGTCGGTTTTGGTAACAGTTATGGTATTAATCTCAGTTGATGCTCAGTTGCAACTGGAATGAATCATTCACCTCCCTCAGATATGATATTAATACCACAGTATTAAACAGATACGGTATTAATCTCAGTTGATGCTCTATTACAGCCTGAAATGGATCATTCACCTCACTCTTTATCTTAAGTCCTATTCTTGCAGGCAGATTGGTAGGATATTGGATCAAGAGTTTTCTGATTCTGTGACAGAATGAAACACAACAGACCATGTATGCAGAGCAAATCTTAAAGTATAATCTGAGTGCCTCTGCATTTGATATGGTGTAATCCAGTAATGGCCCAATATGGTCTCACTGGGCTAGTGAAAGGCACACAGGCTCTAAATCAGTTCCCAATTGCACCTATTTAAAAGGAAAACTTCAGGATACTATAAAGGAAAGTGTAATCGCTAAATCATTAAAAGGGAGAATAAATCTCACACAAATGCAAGCATCTTATATACAATGGAACACATTCAAACCTGGTGTAGTGAGTGAGTGCAGCTCTACTTGAAGTCAATGGTAGTTGTGTCTGCTTATGCCAAGGCTGAATGTGGGCCAATAGTCCAAATTCATACCAGGTATAACTTCAAAGAAGTCAATAAACTGTTATAAATAAACAAGGAATCACTGGTATTTTAAACCTAGAACACAAAACAGATCCATTTGACATGAAACCTGCTAAGTGTGCACATTCTTAATCTATGTCACCCCATGTTTCCCTCTTTCCCACTCTCATTATTATTTACTTGTATTACAGTAGAATCAGATCTGACTCCTATTGTGCTAGGCCCTGTTCAAACACAGAGTGAAAGACAGTCCCTGCCCCAAAGAACTCACAAGCTAAGTTTTAAAAGGAAAACACAAATTAGAGTAACAAACAAGTGGGGGGGAATAGGAAAGGCGGGATGAGAGTAGCAGTGATGGGAAGGTATGGTTATGTAGCACGTACAACGTGCAGGTTCACTCCTACCATACACCCACATGGGTGCTTGCCATCACAAAAGGGGAAGGAGCAGTTTCTGTTCTGTTCAGGTCTTATACACTGCCCACCACCATAGTATTTAAGTGCCTAAATTGAGGGAAGGCAGGTTCCTGCCCTGACCCCTCTCCAGGATATTCAGCAGAGCTGGCTGGCTATAAATCAAAGTACCTTTAAGTGGTTTAGTAGCAGGTATGCTTACTCTGGGAAGTACAGGATGAGTGACACTTTTACTTAGGGTAACCAGATGTCCCGATTTTATAGGGACAGTCCCGATATTTGGGGCTTTTTCTTATATAGGCTCCTATTACCCCCCACCCTCTGTCCCGATTTTTCACACTTGCTGTCTGGTCACCCTACTTTTACTAGATCGATCAGGGACCTTTGATAGCAGCGATCACAACTGTTGTTGCATACCAGATAGGTTCTTACAAGAATGGAGGCAGTGGTCTTTTAGTAGGTTCATTCCTTCCTCTTCAAGAGGCACTATTGGCTGTTATATTAGGATTTACTTTTTTCCCAAGGGTTTTTATGTAGGAAGGGAGTCGCGCCACCAGGGTTTCCAACTTGTCACTGCTTAGTGAATCTATGTAACAGTGGGCAAGACAGTAAGGTGGTTTTGCCTGGAGCATGATCAGTCGCTCCTTTTTATTGAATCCAGATCCTACTGTCTCTTTGTTTTTATTGTCTACCAAAATTAGGAACACGGATGAGAACAATTTGTCCTAGGCTCAGTCTATACAAGACTGAGCAATGCCAATAGGTAGGTCAAAATATCTACAGGAAAGAAGCTTGAGCCATGTACGTTGTCTGTTGAATGTGTCTGTGCTGTAACTGGAATATTTGCTGCCTCTGAATTGTATTGGATTAGTTGCTGCTCTTGGATTCCCAGAAGACAATGATGGCAAGTAATGCCTTTTTTTCCCCACCTGGGGCTGGCCAGAAGCCTGAGTGGGGAGGGCAGCGTGCTGCACCTTCCTTGCAGAGCTCCAGCTCTAAGCTGTGCTCAAGGCTTCATACGTGCCACGCCGGGGGGAGGTTGTCTTAGGGAGGTGCTGCCACACCTTGCAGGCCTCCTGCTACTGGAAGCTTTGTACGAATCTGCAGGAACCTGTCACCTTATGCCCGAAATACCCCTCTGGACAGGCTTATCACCACCAAGGGCCATGGGGTATATTAATGAAAGCCAGGGCAAGTTTTATGTGAACTACTGTATTATGCAGGATTAATACAAAATCTTGGGCCATGTCTTCAGCGCGTGGAGATCAGTATTGAACCATTCACTTCAGCGGAGTATGTCCATTTTACACCAGCTGAGGATCTGGCCCTTACCTATGCTGGAGTTAGTACACACAGCAGAACCCATTTAACATGTAGCATGTCCCTAGAGGAGGGACAATTTTTTTTTAAAGAAAAAGGCCAAATCCTGAAGTCCTTTCCCCAGTCAAAATTCTCATTTGACGTTCATTGAGGGATTTAACAGAGTAAGGATTTTGAGTGGGATTTTTCAAAAGCTCTCAGTCCTATTTCCACTGGGGTCCATAGTATGGCAGAGTTGGTTCAATTCTAAGCACCTTTGCTCTATTATTCATAACCCCACAAAATGTAGGCTTCTACTCCCACACGTGGATTTCGGTGTGTGCTTGCAGCATCCCGTTTTGTGCACACAAATTACTGCTTCATTTGTGTACATTTTACGGGTGTAATTTCAGCTCCAGTCTGGATTTCTACCCTTGATGTCCGGTATTCATCTTTCCTCTTTACACAACAGTAATCCCTTTCCAGCCCAGCAAGGGAAGCACAGGGAATAGTTTCTATTCATATCTTTAGCAACTAGCTTTTAAAGCTACTTTAAAAAAATATATTTAGCCAAAGTAAAACTGAATGAGGAAGATTACACAATTCTGCAAATTTAGCTCTTTTAATAAAATGAACATGTTTGTTTTCCAGTAGTAGAGATGACCCTGCTGTAGTTAAAAAGAAAAAGAACAGGAAGGCTCTTGTTTACTTTTGGTGAATTTACATGTATTGCAAGCAGAATGTCACTCCAGTGCCGCTGCTTCTCCGTCCCTCCCCTCCAGGCTACGTGAAAGCAACTTTGGTTTGCTCTTCTCGCTCACAACAAAAGCAGAGCTGCAATAACAGCAAATGGTCCTTGGAAATCACAGTCACATTAGGCTTCTGTTCAAATAGCTTTTAGGGTTGTGATAATAGGAGGCATTTCTAATAACTGGTGACTCGATGAGACCCTGCACAGAAGGCCTCCAAATGACAGTACGCAATTTAGAATTTAATCTAGGAACAAGTGGCAGTGATGAGATTCCAGCTGGGGACCTTCTGGTCTAAAGGCCAGTGCTGTACCAAATACTCTAAAGCAACGATTGCACAGGATCAGTGAGTAGATGCCTGTCTTCTGGTCACTACCTTCACAATAACTTTGGCTCCAACCAGGCTGTCTTTGACCTGAAAAAGACAAGGCGGGTGAGGTAATATCTCTTATTGGACCAATTTCCGTCGGTGAGAGAGAAACAAGCTTGCGAGTTTATGCTGAGCTCTTCTTCAGCTCTGCGTAAGGTCCAAAGCTTGTCTCTCTCACGGACAGAAATGGGTCCAATAAAAGATATTACCTCACCCGCCTTGTCTTTCTAATATCCTGGGACCAACATGGCTACAGCAACACTGCATTTGATCTAAGAAGCAGGCAGCATCTAGATTCTGTCACTACACACCCCTGAGCTCAGAGCATATTATTCACTGACAGCAAGTGGAAAGGTTCAGCGTAATACAAACACACAGACTTTATACAAAAGTAAATTCAGAGTCACAGATCTTCAGTGCTCTTCACTTCATAGCCCCCCAGGACTATGGGTTTTGACTGTCCTGGGTCTGCTATAAACCTAGATTGTTTGTGTGCAGCAGAAACACTGTTTATGTTGACTTACGTGTTACCAAACCCCACACATGGCAATAGCAGTTAAATAAACAAAAGGTTTCTCTTTTGGACCAGATGAATCAGCTTGCCTGGTTGGTGGTGGAGCACACCTTTAATACTTGAAAATCCAGCCTTGAACCCATCACTCCTTGACTCAACAGAAGCAGAAGGTGTCACAATGGCAACTTCTTCAACAGATTTTCCTTCACAGGGGAGGCCATTGATCAGGAGTGGCTATTGGCAGCCCACGATAAGATGACCAGGAAGGGGGAGAATGGACACCAGAGAAAAATTTGGTGCATAAAGGGAGGTGTCATGAACCACTTCATACTAACCTAATATCCCCGTTCTCTGCCTTAGGAAGGTAAGGACCCCCTTACCCACTCACCTTTAATGGGTTTGGTCTTTGAATGTGCATGCATAACATCCACTACCATTGGTGAAAACTACATCCATGTGAATGAAGAAGAAAGGATACCCTGCATCAGGAAAGCAGGTCTGGAGTAGAAGAGCCCATGCCTAGATGGCTGGGTCGCATCTGTTGCAAAAGCACAATAACAACAAAATTAAGGAAGCCAAGAGCACATTTACTGGTGGTTATAGGAATAAATACCAGTGTTTTGGAATTTTTTTTGTAGATGGTCTTCAAATGAGGTGTAATATTTGCTAACATAGGGTAATTTGAATTATCCATGGATAGTTCAAAAGACAAAGAGTACATTACCCAGATATCTCTATTTAAAGTAGATTTGCTTTTGTTCATCAGTGCAATGCACATGGCTGGGAAATGGCAAGGTGCCAGAATGAAACTGCTCCTAATTTTCAGAGGAGGCCACTGGCTAATTACACAGACTGCAGGTGTGAAGAGAGAAGCTCAAAGTAATCAATAGCAGTAATTAATCTGCTAGTCTGGAGCTAAAGAGCTAACAGCTGGACATCAGAAATGGACACATGCAACAAGATCAGCAATAATTACCTCTTTAAATATTGAATTGCCATAGCAACAATTAGGCATATAAATAAAGGCTTGAAATCTAGGCTCAGAGGCACGACGCTAAATCTCAAACACAACATTCTCCAAATCAACCTTTTGAATAAAACAGCAACAATATACTTCAGCTGAGTTGACCAGGGCTCCAGTGCTACTGCAAACTCAGCTTCTGCTGCCTCCAGATTCTTTGGCATTTATTTGTTGGCAGCTTCCAAACCTAAAGGTTCTGCTGTAACTTCTCCTTGTTCAGCCACCACATAAAGAGGACAGGTGCTATTTCAGTTTGACAGGATACAAAGCCTGTTTCCCTACCCACCACCCTACCATGCCATTTGGGTTTTTTATTTGATGGTTTGCCCCTGTAAACTAGGGATGAAATTCTCTTGAAATACCATCTAGACAGGATTCTCATTCCAGCATCTTGCACTCCCAGCATGAGAAAAGTAGAACTCTTTAAGCTCCATACTTTTGGCCCCTAAGGACAGAAGTGGAGGGTTGGATGCTTACAGTGTAGCATCAGAACACTAATAACTGAGTGCCATTCATTGCATCACCTGGCTAGAGGTCCGGTATGCAGTCCACAGATAACAGTTGTTTGAAGATGGTACTTTGAACATTATAGCATCATGGGAAACACCTTCAGTCCCTACTCAAGGCACCACCAGGAGATCCCTGTAAGTTTTGCACAAGGCTGGCACACGGGGCTTCAAGGACAAACCCTCACAGCATACAAGTGACTCAGCTTTCACCACTGAGTACCAGGATTCTGTTAGTACCACTTGTGTCAACACAGCCCCAACTTTCCTCTATGCCCAGTGTGGGAGCTTCATCACTGAATCAACCTGCATCATTCCCCTCAAAAGTGGAGACTCCAGCACTTCTGAAAAAGCAGCAACAGCAGGAGATGCCCTATGATGCATTGCTACTGAAGCACCACCTTCATGTAACTTTAAAATTGAGGCCTTCAGGGACCACCACCACCCTTCCCTTTGCTCCAGGTTCTGGGCATGGAGACAGACAGAAATCCTGAATGACAGGGTGCGTTCAGAGACACTGGCCAGGTCACTCGCTTATCCTGCCTTCACAGTTCTGCTCTCTCCCTGCCAGATGTTGTTGAGTCCCTTGGTACAATTGGAGGGCCTTTTGATCAGGTGTGGGCAGACTTTGCTGTGGGTAACAGCTACTGTGTCAGGGTAGATTCCCTACACCTGTATGGCTGTAGGCCTCTGTGTTCCATGAGAAGGTCTAGAAGAATTCTGAGGACCTACCCTTCACCAGGGAAAAACTGCTTGGGCACAGATAAAGTTATCTATAGTGAAAGAAAAGGAGTTTAAGACCACCCTGTGTCCTCACACATCCCTGCACTGTCCCTTTCACCTCTCCCACTAGGAAAAGCCTTCACTTAGATGTGCTCCTTCATATCAACAGCTGGTTGCAGGAGACCTCTGTACCACACAGAATAGGGTCCTCATTCAGCCTCAGAAGAAACCAAAGGGTGCTAATTCCCTCTCAGAAAGCACCAAAACCTGAAGGGTCTATTAAGGGCTCCAGTGCATATAGCCCGTCAGCTACTGCCTGCAGCCATTTCTGGAGAAAGCCTAGCAGCCTTTATCCCTGATGCCCCCCTGACCATCTCTGACATGTGGGTTTCTAGCATCGCTCAGTGGAATTACAAGATCAGGTTTTTAGGAAACCCTCCAGATTGCCCCTCCTCCCTTTGAGAATGCTCTTTTTGATCCTTAATATCAGGAAGATATGCTGCAGTAAATCCAATCCCTACGAGCAAAGCAAGCCATCAAGACTGTACCACGACACTCACTGTGTGAGCCAAAGTATTGAATGTGTGTGATATTCAGCCCACTTCACATCCTGCTGACATTTAGAGTTAGGTCCTACTTGTCTAAGAAGATGCTGGACTGCACAAGTCTGAGTAAAAGTCAATTTCCCTACAGAATTTAACTTGTAAATTATGTGATCCATTGTAGGGGGAGTTTTTTAAACAAGTTATCTTGTGAACAATCATGATCAGGTTAAGATTCTTAAAATGCCATTCACTTTCAGTAATAAATGAAGGCAGGGGACAAATGACAACATGGTTGGAGGACCACAATGAACTTGCCTGCAGAGGGCTCTGGCTGTGTTTAGCCTGACCCCACCTAGCTGAATGCCAATGTGAACATCAACAGTGCTTTCTCCGTCCTAGAATGATATGGGTAGTAAGACCATTTCCATTCTAAATCTGATTTTGACCATTCCCACTCTCAGTCTTGGGCAACTCACTTCACTACCCACCAGATTAGAGAGTAGAGATCGATCTTTCAGGGATCAATTTATCGCGTCTCGTCTAGACGCGATAAATCAATCCCCGAAAGCGCTCTCTGTAGACTCCGGTACTCCAGCTTGCGAGAGGTGCAAGTGGAGTCGATGGAGGAGCGGAAGCGGTCGACTCCCCAGCGTGAGGATGACCAGGTAAGTCGATCTAAGATGCGCCGACTTCAGCTACGCTATTCGCGTAGCTGAAGTTGCATATCTTAGATCGACACCCCTCCCCCACTAGTGTAGACCAGGGCTCAGATCCGGATGCTAAAGGCACAGGCTACAGCAGACACCTCTTCCGAGGGCAGATCAGTATTCACTTAGCCCTGGTCTACACTAGTATGGGGGGGTCGATCCAAGATACGCAACTTCAGCTACACGAATAGCGTAGCTGAAGTTGGCATATCTTAGATCGACTTACCTGGCCGTCCTCATGGCAGGGAGTCAACCGCTGCCGCTCCCCCGTCGACTCCGCTTGCGGCTCTCGCAAACTGGAGTACCGGAGTCGACGGGAAGCGCGTTCGGGGATCGATTTATCGCATCTAGACGAGACACAATAAATCGATCCCCAAAAGATCAATCTCTACCCGCCGATCCGGCAGGTAGTGAAGACCTGCCCTTAGTATCCTCCACCAGCCTTCTCTCCAATGCAAATTTCCCACTGGGCTCTTCATCTGTATGGCAAATAGCTATTATTTAATGTCTGAGCACTATTATAAATTAGCAACAGTGCCTAGCCAGACAAAAATACAGGCGATTTACTGGACAGCCTGGAATGATTTTAGCAGCCTAAGTATCCTGGGCCAGTCTGTCCATGCCTACTCTGCTTATAACTTCAGCGCGCATACGTACACACTCTCTCTCTCTCTCTCTCTCTCTGTGTCTCACAAACACACACACACACACACCACACCCAGACATCTCCTTCTGACCTGAATCTTTCCACAATTAGTGTTAAGACAGAATAAAATGTAGGGAGGTTGTGGGGGGTCAATTATGGTTATTTGTGAAACCTCAATTCTGATTTTCCTGAATTTCAAGCATTTGTTTCTCTATACATTTATCCTCATCTTAGAATTGCCTTGCTTTCACACAGGTTTTTTCTCCCAAATAGCCAGAAGTAATGGGACACTTCTCTACAACCTTTTCTGTATCTTTACTGAGGCCCTAGATGTACAATCCAATCCAATAGCATGGACCCCTCAAGAGCTTCACTGATTTCAGCACAATTCTGCAAGGGTCCACACTAGCTGATCTCCTGGGAAGACTGGGACCTATAGTTTGTGTTTTTTAAATGAAACGCATTTCATAATCACACTCATGTATTGATTTCTACAACCAAGTCAGCAGCATTCCTGAGTCTCTGTGGTGTATAATATTTCTTTATGCAGTATTTCAAAGTCCCTGTAATATTGATTTGTGTTGTACGTCTCATTCTATAATATTTTGTTTTGCACAGTGCTTTTACAGTCCCAGTATTGACTGCAGTAGTTTTCCGCCTCTCTAACAAGTGGGAGGAGGTGGCTCACCCTCCCAAGAACACTTTTCAGATATTAAAAAAGACTCTTTATAAAAAAAAAATCCCAAATGGGTTTGTTTAAGAAGTGGTTTTTAAGCAGTTTAACTGAAAGCCAAGATATGACTTCTGACCAGAAGGGCACCCACTGGCAGCTTAACCTGTCACTACTAGGTCTCCCTCATCTGTTCTCTTTCCCCTTTCTCTGTGTGGTAGGAACGGTCCAGCCATTTTATTGCTGCAGCCACCAAAAGCAGGGGTGTGGAGAAGCTATAACCAATGAAGAAGGGGTCTTTTCTTTGTCTCTGATGAATGGTGTGGTTGGTCCGTCTATGAATCCTCCCTGTGCTGCTCAAAGCTGAGGTGAGGAATGAATACCACAGACCAATGGGATACTCTGAGCTACATTGCGCTGGAGAATGGGAGTTAGGCAATAGATGTAACAGCTAAAAAAAAACCCTAAAAAAAGGTCTGTCTTCCTGTGGCAGAAGGCAGGGGATCCCATTCTCCAGTGCCTTACATCTTAAGATTCTGCAAAGCAGGTGTAAACTGCCATTCTGATCTAGAGGTACAGGATCATCTTATAGTTGAAATACTGGGGCTTTGGGAGACCTGGTGTTGTATCAGTCAAGCAAGGTACTAACAAACTGCAACAGGTCTTTAGTTGGAAGGAAACCTCTTTACCAAGCTGCTGCTGCACCCTCTGTAGCTCTCCCAGCCTCTCATCTCCCTCCTCCCTGTCCTTTCAGACTCCCAGCAGCCAGTGCTCCCAGTTCTAATAATTACAAACACCACACCTGGGTACAATTTCTTGCTCTGCCACAGCCTTCCTGTGTGCCCTTGGCTAAGTTACCAATGGTCTCAGAGCATCAGTTCACTATTTTTGTGGAAAAAAATAAAACTTCCTTTTTTGCACTCTTTGTCCAGCTTATCTATTTACATTATAAACTCTTTGGGACAGAAACTGTCCTACTAAGGTTTGTCTACATTTCGCTAAGAGGGTCAGGTTAGTGAACTCCAACATTTTTGCCTGATCTGGACAAAACTATGTTTGTACAGCGCCTAGCCCAATGGGGGACCAATCTCAATCAGAGCATCTCAGCACTACTGTAATACAAATAATATTCACCAAGTTACACATTGTGCTGGTGTTAATGAGTACACAGGCGCTGGGCAGTGTACAATTAGCCCCACAGTCCTTATTCCAGTAGGCTTACAATGTATGTTACGTGTTTTGATATGAAACATGTCTGCTTCTTCACTTAAGCAAACAAGATGGGTGGATGGGTTTTAGAACATGTTCCATTCATCACCCAGGCCACATCCGGGTTCCCTAACAGCATCTCTAGGATCATCCCTACTCTGATAAATGGAGGCAAAAAGGAAAATACACGTCCCCTTATCTCCAAGTGCAGTCCCAACAATGTTGATAATAAAATACACACAAAGTTTTGTGTGAGAATTAGGCCGTTATTCATAAGAAACCTTCTCTGATGCAAGGCAAAAAAAAATCTTTGGTAATGTGGAGTTAAGATTGAAAATTTTACTTTATGAAAATAATATCTTAAAGGTCGCCAGAAAAGGATGGGGAAAATAGGTTGGTTTCCTTGTTTTTTAATGATAAAGAGGGAAGTTCTCTTTAGATTTTTTGGGTTTGGTTTGGTTTTTTTTGCAAGGGTCTCAGTAGGTCTCTGTGACAGGAATCCATCTGGGAGCTTACAAATTGCATCAGACTCAGGTGGGGCTGGAAGCTGTGCCAGGTTGGAACCTGCTCCCACCTCTGCTATGATCACTGACGGTCTCCCCATCTGCCTTTCCCCTTTCTTCCATCTGCCACATGGACACTCTTACTCCCCTTGTGTGTGTGTGTCTCTCTCTCTCCCCCATTCTCTCCAGACCAGCTCTGACAGCCCAAGGGTTCCTTGCCTGCTGCTCCCTCCATCCTAGCCATCTGTATCAGGGACATGCAGAATTTATAAAAGCTTTAATGGAAGGCTCTCCAGATTGTGCCTCAGGCATCAGGGTCATGCAAGCTTTCTAGGGCACACATGATGGCTGAGGCAACATTTTGGAAATCCACATCAAGCTGGTGTCATCACACATGAGGTCAGCAGCCAATTGTGCCTTTGCTACGGGCAGGCCCTAGGGTGTAGAATTCTCTCTCACCTGAAATCTCTCTCATTACATTTTCCCACCACATACATACCCACAGAAAAGGTGTTTGTAGAAAACAGTTGTTGGCTGCATCTGTAGATATCTTCTTTCCTACCCCTTCCTCTTCTCCCTTCTTATCTTTTGTACGGGACCCCGTTTAGTTAGACTTGTTAATTTAACATAGGGGTTTTTTTGTGTTAATATTTTTGTGTACTTTTAGAAATGGGTTTTAAGTATATTTTACAGCACCACCTCACAGCCTCTTGGTGGGGGGATATTTATTAGAATACTGTAGTGATATTAAACAGGCTTGGATCTTCTCTGTGAAGGGGTTGACTCATAACTAATGCCTCCTGGTGGCCAGGCATGGCATAGCAGTTCTCTCCCAACCAGGTACCTCCTGCCAACAGTCACTCCAGCACTGGGGTAATCTGTCTCTTGCTGTGCCTTGGCCCTCTGGCAAGGTCACTTTACAGTCCCTCTCCTTCCAGGGCAGTCAACGAACAGAAATAAGGGGAATTAACACAAATCATTCATCCCAAACTTGAGTTAAGACTCTTCCTCCAGAGGGCATCTCAGGCTGTGGTCCCTAAACTGAGTTCACAGGTAGTAGAGGGAAATGATTCCTTCTCAAAGGGTGTGTCTACACAGCAAAGAAGAACCCATGGTTGGCCCATGCCCCCCAACTTGGGCTCATGGGGCTCGGGTTGCGGGGCTGTTTCATTGCTGTGTAGCCCGAGCTCTGGGATCCTCCCACCCCCAGCCCAAGCCCAGACGTCTACACAGCAATGAAACAGCTCCACAGCCCGAGCCCCACAAGACCAAGTTGACTGGCACGGGCCAGTCGCAGGTGTCTAGTTGCTGTGTAGACATACCCAAAGTGAGTAGCATCTGCTCCTCCCTTCCTTCAGGTGGGGCCTTGGGCAACAGTCGTCTGGGAGCACCTGCCTTCAGTCAGCCTTCTCTCCAGGAGCTGAGGACTGAAGGTCTGCTCTCCTCCCCTGTCTGCCATCAACTGAGCTGGTCATACATAAAAATGGCCATACTGGGTCTTCCAGTATCCTGTCTTCCAACATTGGTCAGTGCCAGATGCTCCAAAGGGAATGAACAGAACGGGGCAATTATAGAGTGATCCATCCCCTATCGTCCAGTCCCATCTTCTGACAGTTGGAGGTTTAGAACCACCCAGTTGCATCCCTACCATCTTGGCTAATAACCATTGATGGATTTATCCTCCATGAACTTATCTAATTCTTTTTTGAGCCCACAACATCTCCTGGCAATGAGTTCCACAAGTTGACTGTATATTGTGTGAAGAATGCTTCTCTCTTAAGCTCCTCTCTTACAGGTCTGATGGGTCGGAGCCACCTGATCCCACATTAACCCTGTGTTGCCCAATGTGGGGTTTGTATATCCCATTCTCCCACAGCTTTTCTTTCTTCCCTATATAACCACCCTTTTGCCATTTCATGGAAGAAACTGCAATGATCAATCAGGTCAATACCAGTTCATTAGGGCAAACGCCAAGGCTGCCTTTCTCAGGGTATTTAGAACACTTTCACCCTGGAAATACACAAGGATAAGAAGTGTCATGATATTTCTGCCAATTCATGTCAGGATTGCATTAATATTTGAGAATGAATATGGACTCAGCACAAAACTAGTCATTAAAGTGAGCCAAAACTTGGTGCAATTGTCTATAGAATACAGTGCAGTGCAAATACAGTGCAGTCTTAGGCCCCAGTCTTGCATTAGGATCTACTATCACAGCCCCTTGTAGCCATGCTGACTCCAAGTAACATCAATGGGAAGTGCGGGGTGCTCAGAAAAATCAGTTCTCTCAATTAGGTGCCTAAATATGAATTTAGAAGCTTACCTTTAGACACCTCACCTCTGCAAATGATCAACAGTGTGTTTATACAATTTTAAGACCTTGTAAATCCACAAGCCTCAGTCTTTCATTGGACCCTTGTCTGTGTAGAGTCCCATTGACTTGGTGTTTATAAATTCTCGCACTATATGTAATACACATATTACACACAATATATTAATTAGAGTCTTCTCTTAACTTTTCAAAGAAATGTATAATTTTATTGAATAAATTGACATCAAATTAAAAATCCTCTTGGGCTAATCACAGTTCGTTACTCAGGACTGGCTCATTAAGCTCTAGTTCTGTCTTGACTTCCAATCTGAAGGGTTTAACCTAGGGAGAGCCTCAGCTTTGCCATATAAAACAGTAAGCTTCAAACAGTGAAAACTTCCCAGGTCCCTTTGAAGACACCACCAGTTCAAGGAAGCCACTAATATCATACCTGCAAATGGCTTAATGTTCTTTCACTTTTACTGCACTTATACATTCACAGTGTCAGTGCTATATTCTCAGTAATCTACCTGGTACTTTTTAACTGCCATCCTCCTTAACCCCCTTCAGCATTACACAATATTTATTAAATATGGTAACTAGGTGTTTAACTCACCTGTTGTCTAGACACTGATTTACTGTCAGTGATCTCCAGAATAAATGCGTAAATTAGAACTTTTGCTGTACAACAATACTACAAGCACTGGTGTATGGATTTCTGCGTAACATCATAACCACTTGCATATTTATGATATGGGAGTGTTTTCATTTTGTCATGTAACCTATATGAATAAGAGCAGCAAAGGCACATGCATACAGCTCTGTGGCTCTTTACACATTAGGGAAACACTATCACATCACAAAGCTGCTCTTTTACTTTCAGCTGCTATGGAATGAGCATCAAGGTGAAAATTTATATTAGTGTGACACATCATAGCCCCTAGATATGGAGAAAGACATCTCAATAGGGTCACTTGTCTATTGCTGGTAACATCTCCTGAAACTCTTGGAAATGACCTAATGCCAAATACAGATAGCTGTTTCTGGAAGACTGAAATTATATGATTGTGTCCAGTGTTAAAACACAACCTCCAAGCTAGTGCATTGCATGGTCCAAGAGGACTCATCATTGGGCCAAATGCTGAGATCCTTATTCACACAAAACCACTGTTGAAGTCCCTGTATAGGACCATCGGTGTTTTAACTGAGCAAAGTTTGGCTCATTCTTTTTAGGTGCATTCCTTTGGATCCTTTACTCGGGCTACTATGCTTAGAAGACCCACACTCTGCTCTTTCTCCTCCTTAACCATAATGCCTAGCCTACATGAACCCATATTCTTATTACTGGTTCCATTGTCTTCCCTCCTACTACACTCATTTCTTGCATCTTGTCTGAATTAGATTATAAACTATTCCAAGAAGGCAATGTCTTTCATTTGTGTCTTGTACAGCACCTACCACACTGAGGATCTAATCCTACATAGCAGATAGCAGAGACTCCTTGACATTTGTGTCAGGTATTTCTGGTTTCCGTTTTTTGCTGTTGTTCTCATTCAGTTGGGGCAGGTAAGGCAAAATTTAACACAAGATGAGAACTGAAAATTCTGAGTGCCCGATTCTCTATGCACTTACACTGGTGCCACTCCACTGGCTTGATGAAGTCATTCCTGATTTCTGAGGGTCCAAGTGAGAGGAGAATCTCCAGACTCTTCCACTAATCACTCCTGAATCCTGCTGTGCATAGCTATGACTATTTTTTCCTTCTAGACAGGTAAACATTCTTAGTATTTAACAAAGAAACATGCACAAACGTTTGCCATATTGTTCACATAGGAAATCAAAACTGTTTATTTTTGTAACAGGCAAATTATCGGTTGATTTATACAGATGTATTTATTCAGTGACCCATTAACAGTAAATATCAAGGACCTAATTTACTGTGACCTCAGCGCCCAGACTGTGGTAAATTATGCTACACATAGAAGTGGGACCCAGGTCTTCAGGAACTGACTTGTTAAGGTTTTGTAAAATCCATGTAAAAAAAATTGTTAAAAGAGAAACTTCTAGAAAGGGTGGGATTTTCTATCAGCGTTTTAAGCCTCTTCCTCCAGCCCCTGTCCTTAGCTGTAGTCCCAATCTTATTTTTGAGCTCATGCAACTCAGGTCCTATATGAGGAATCTGGGTATGCTTTAGAATGGTACTGGGGAGGAATTTAGGGCCAGATTCTACTAACACTTACACATGGGAATAACCATACACACATGAATAACCCTCTTAAAATCTCACAGGAGGGAGGTCTGTGTGTGCTTTGGGGTAAGGCAATTGTGTCCTGCCCTCACCAGTCTACCCTGTAAGTAAAACCTTTCTTATACTAGAACAACTCACCTAAGGCTCATCTGAAAACAAGGGGAATCGATTATGCTTAGTGCCCCATAGGAGACTTGCCCAGCACCTTGCAGAATCAGTCCCCTAAAAACGTGTATTGAGGATTTTGTGTAAATGTTGAACATCTTAGTCCCACATTCAATATCCCTTTGACACTTCCAGGCCAAGATTCTCAAGAGTGACTAATGATTCCGGATGCCCAATTTATGCCATTTTAGCCAAGCTGGGGTTTTCAGTGGCCGAGTGCTCAGCACTTTCTGAAAGTCAGGCACCTTTAGGGTACCTCAGTTGGGGCACCCAAAAATCAGAACTCACTCTTAAAAGTCTTGGCCCTCTGTCCCTCCACCTGACTTAGCGTGACCAGATAGCAAGTGTGAAAAATTGGGACGGGGGGTGGGAAGTAATAGATGTCTATATCAGACAAAGCTATGAATATTGGGACTGACCCAATAACATTGGGATATCTGACCACCCTAACTTGTAATAATTACATCTCTTTGGTCAAATTTCAACTATAAATATTCTGAGAGTGTTGTTGACTTGAAACCAGTGAATGTCTGTGTTTGAATCCAATGCATTCCTTCCATCCCCCAGATTTATACATGTAGGCTTCAGTGTTATACTTTTTTTTCCCCACTGACATTACATACAGCATCTAAATATAAGAGTGATTAACTAGGCATCCATGCAGAATAATTTTATACCAGTCAAATCAAAATTAATGAAACCAATATTTTCCATGAATTTACAATCCCATCCTTCTATTGTATGGTGTATATTCTGAATGTGTATGAATGTATTTTGAATGTTTTTATTATATGTAATGCATTTGTGGTCTCTTGCCACAGCATCCTGGTGAAAAATGCCCCTTGGTTAAAAATGTTTGAATAAATTAGTAAATCCAACACAAAGGAAGAAAGCAAGCAAAGAAATTGGGGAGGAGGAGAAATCAGTACGAGGAGAGAATATACTCTTAGATATGAACTCCCTTGCATAGTACTTTCTTTGGTATTGTACTTTTGTATTTTTCTTTAGCACTTAGGGGAGAGTTTATGCAGATCAGAACATTTTGAGTATTTGAAGGAAGGCAGGGCGAGTTTATAAATAAACAGAACTGTAAAGGAACAATAGGCACTTACATCTGTAGTCACTTGTGAGTTATGTTTCTAAGTATCAGCCTGAGAATATGAATTATTTCTGGGCAGACCATGTAGTTCATCATCAAGCCCAGTTCAGTGAACATAACACCCCAGCACATGCAATTATATGTCTTCAGTATTAATCCCACATAAGACAATGATTTGGAAAATAGAAGCATTGTATTTGTGAGGAGCTTTTAAATCATAAAAAAGTCATTTTCCCCTCTAAACCCCTTTTTTCCTCTCCATTAAAGGTACAAAACAGTGCTCCACCTGCTAACACTCACAGACCAATAACTTTAATTTTTGGCACTTATTTATAGACTGAATAGATCCATCCACACCTGCTTTCCCCTTAATTAGTTGGCTATCTAAAGGCTGCAGATTGGCTGCTGCCAGCTTCCTGTACTAATAGGAAGATCATTTAGGGCTGATGTAAGAGCACTTAAAAAAAAACCTCACACAGAAACACTAAAGGGGAAAACATTCGCACAAAAGGAAGAAAATTAACAAAAACTAAGAGGTGACAGCAAGGTTGGTGTGTCGCATTTTTTTAAGTGAACTCTGAAAAACATTAGTACTTTACCAGACTAAGAAATTTACAGTAAGTAGTATAGGGCCTGATTCAATTTCTATTGATGTCAATGGGTTTTGGATCAGGCCTATAATCAATGCTCTTAAGTAAGATCTAAAAATTTTAGCCTCCTACCACCACACACTTTACAAAAAGAACCACTGTGATTGCAAGAGTCAAACTGATATTACATTAGTTATTAACCAATGGGAGGAAAATAGCTAGCAGAGACTCAATTTGTATAGTGGAATCAGCTGAAAATCTGGAGTAGCAGCAGTGTTGAAATACTACAATAGAAGCCATATAAGTACCTAAATAGATAGAGAATGTAAAATAAATTTACTCTGGTTCTCTTCTAACATCTTAGTCAACCAGAAGTAATGTAAGGAAAATACAGCAATTTTATTAAAAATAAAATGTAGCTCCACAAAAGGCTGGTTAAATCAGGGCTACGTATGATGCAAACTATAGTTTTGCTGTAGAACGCCACCGTGGTTAGGCTTAAAATACTGTTAAGAATATAAAAGAATAATAGTCAATAAGACCTTATCCACACTAGGGATAGAATTTTCAAAATCGCCACTTTTGGCCTAAGGCTGCTCCCACGGAAGTCACTGGGAGTTTCTTTACCACTAAATTCAATGGGAGCAGACTTACTCCAGTGCTCAGCACTTTTGAAATCCTTTGGCAATAGCAATAGCAGAAATGCTAGGATAGGTAAGGTATCACTGGTCATTTGCATTTTAACCACCCTGTTTTAGGTGTGATTGTAGCTCCGGTAGGCATACCCATGCTAGCTTTAATCTAGCTAGCAGGTTAAAAATAGCAGAGAAGATGGAGCAGCTTGGACAAGCCTGCCTGGAACCCTGGGTATACACTTGCATTGCTAGCCCGTGCCAGGATCCATGCCACTGCTTTTTCACTGTTAGTTTAGCAGTGCTAGCTAGATTAAAGCCAATGTGGGTATTCCTACACAGGCTGTAGTGACATCTCTGATTTCAGTGTAGACATACCCTGACTTTGAGCCAACACACACAGCAGCACCCAGTTCAGGTTGCCAATTTTGGTTGGACGTATTCCTGGAGGTTTCATCACATGACATAATCTTTAATGAAAGATTGATATTTAATTCCTGGAGACCCCAGGGCAATCCTGGAGGATTGGCAACCCTATTAGTGCTCCCACTTTTACTACTTAATACCAATACTCTTCATTCACAGGGAGCAGCAGCAGGAGATACCATCTCCCAAGGGCTCTTTATGGAGCCCTGCAGAGCTGCACCACTCCCTAATCGGGGTTTAGGGCTCAGTATCTCAGTCTAGGAAATTATGTCTAGCTGCTCAGAGACTATGCTGAGAGGAAAGAATGGTCTTGTAGTTAAGGGAGTGGGACTCATGAGATGAGGCTTCAGTTCCAATTTTGCCACAGACTTTGTGTGACCTGGATGACCCAGGCCTGCCAATAATGGGGGGCACAAGTAAGGGCAGCGGCTTCAGCAGACGTTACTGAGCATGCTCAGTCTGTGTAAGTATGCTCATTACACGCCAAGCAGTTATAGAGTCATAGACTTTATGGTCAGAAGGGACCATTATAATCATCTAGTCTGACCTCCTGCACAATGCAGGCCACAGAATCTCACCCACCCACTCCTGGAATAAACCCCTAACCTATGTCTGAGCTATTGAAGTCCTCAAATTATGGTTTAAAGACTTCAAGGTACAGAGAATCCTCCAGCAAGTGACCCATGCCCCACGCTGCAGAGGAAGGCGAAAAACCCCCAGGGCTTCTGCTAATCTACCCTGGAGGAAAATTCCTTCCCGACCCCAAATATGGTGATCACCTAAACCCTGAGCATGTGGGCAAGGCTCACCAGCCAGTCACCCAGGAAAAAATTCTCTGTAGTAACTCAGATCCCACCCCATATAACATCCCATCACAGGCCATTGGGCATATTTACCGCTAATAATCAAAGATCAATTAATTGCTAAAATTAGGCTATCCCATCATACCATCCCCTCCATAAACTTATCAAGTTATATCTGGGAGGCTCATGACCCCGCCATGTGTTCTCTTCCCTTGACTTGATCCAATGCCCACTGAAGTCTCTTGATTGATTTAAGTGCGGATTAGAGCAGGTTTTCTGTTCTTCAGTTCCCCATCAGTAACTACACTGATGTCAGTGGATTGTGCAGTATCTAAATCAAAGCAGAATTTGGCCCCTTGTCTTTATTTAGGCTCCGATTAGGCAAAGTACATAAACCCATGCTTAGTTATTCTGCAAAACACCATAGCATATACATAACTTTAAACATGTGCTCAAGTGCTATTGAAGTCAATGGGCTTTAAGTATTTGTTTAAAGTACATGTTTTAATGCTTTGCCAAATTGGGACCTCAGTTTTTAACCTCCTGACTAACGTACATTTGTACAGAACCCAGTAGAACAAGGCTCTGATCTTGCTTGAATCCTTTGTGTGCCACCATAATACAAACAAATATTATGACAATTTTAGTCCTACCACTTCTCAGACATTTCAGAAATGCATTCCCCTGAGCTTTATTTTTAGGAGAGTGGCTCTATACCAGCACATAATTTTTACTGTTTCCCAGGCACAAAGAAAAACAACAACAACACGCAGTATATGTTAGGACAGATGAAAAAAAATAAAATGTATAATTAAGTGCATAAGGATGTAACAGAACAAGTAAGAGAGCAAGAATTAATTACTCATTGGAGAATGTGCTTTGACCTGTTATGTTGCAGTCACACCTATTTCACTATAATGTCTCAATAACCCATTTTGTTCTGCTCCAAGGCTCAGACCTGTGATACTGCATTAGATGAATTCCCCACATTGTTCTTTTCTCTTTGGGAAGTGGTATGATTATAATGACTGGTTTTGAGAGCAATAGTTTGAAAACATTGCCTGAGGCATGCAAAAGTTCCATTACTTCTTAATTAGTCACTTCTTTCTCAGGGGCATTTTATAGCTGTTTCTTGGAATAAAGTTACTATTTGATTATTACAATTGTCTACTATTGTGTGTATGTTGAAAACAAAGATTTTGGAATATCTGAGTATGTTATTTATAATACTAGGAACTTCCTTGAGTTATGACTGATGTAATTATTTTTGAGGGCTTTGCCTCAGAGTTTTTAGCTTTTCATGCAGTACATTATCTACAGTGTGGAATTGGAATGTATAATGGCAAACTACAGAATCTGAATTGAAAGAGTTACTGGCAATAGCACTAAAACTGATCACCTACTGAAAACACAGATTTGCAAATAAATGACTTCAATTTCACAGACTGTTATTGGGAGGCTACTAATGATAAGTGTTAAGGGCTATGCAAGTACCCGGCCAGAGAGACAAATTCATGGGCTCAGACTGTTCATTACTGATGAATATTCAGATGGCTGACAGTAGTCATTAAAGAGACAAGGTAGGTGAGGTAATGTCTCTCTCACCAACAGAAGTTGGTCCAATGAAAGATATTATCTCACCCACCCAACTGGTCTCTCCAATATGCTGGGGCTGACACGGCTACAACAGCATTGCATACGGTAGACATTAAGACATTTAAGAGACCTACCCGTCCCACAAATTCATACCAGGAGCATATTATTCACGATAGAGAAGTTTTCAATAGCACGTAAGGAATGTAGGAGCACAAGTCCATTGGAAAATCCCATTGTGACTTGTGCTCCTAAACCCCTTGTGCTTTTGAAAATCTCCACCTGTACACCTAGGGTGACAATTAACACCCACATGGGCAGCTGGCAGCTACACTTGGGGAAGGATTCAGTCCTGGTGAAAGAAAACTAAACTCCATTTAAGGTTTCACAGCATCCTCAATGGCAGAAACTTCTTGAGAGGTTCACTGAATCAGTTTGCTTCCCACATGCCATAGCCCTACCCCATCTTCATCTGGCCCCACCTAGTTTTCAAGGGATGCCAACAAACTCCAGGCCCCCTGGTAGAGCAGAGGTTAAACAGACAGATATGGGCACAGTCAAGTTAGTTGAGACCATGATTATGCTCTGTTCATAACTAATCAACTGTTGTCACTATTCCCCCCACCACAAGGGTAAATCCATCATGGGTTAGTTATTTAGAATGAAAGACTACACAGCCTGCCTGGCCTTTGTGCAAAGTGAGTGAAAAGGGCCCTTTGCTCAGGTGTGAAGGGCTACACAATGGGCAAGTTAGTAGAGAATCAAGCCCTATAGCTCATGTAGAACTCAATATATATTCCAGATCCCTGACCTAACCCTCAAACTGGCAGTTTTCACTAGACCATGGACTAACTCTGTAACTCTGTAGACAGTGTAGTTTGATCAAGATCAGAATAGAGATTGTTCACTCAGCAGCAGTATGGAAATTATCACAACTGAGCCAAATCTGTATCAGTGTAAACCCAGAGTAAGACCACTGAAATCCACTGTATCTACAGTACCTATCTTAAGCTGTACATTCATTGTATATTTTTATTTAATGTCATGGAAAAAAGCCTTTAGCTACTTTTTTTTTTTTAATCAATACATTTGACTAGCCATATGGAATCATCAGGTTTGCTCAAAGGTTATTTATCTTACTCAGAAACATTTGGTCACTTAGCTTTGTTTCCTGTTCGTTTGGCTTACTGGAATAAATTTAGATTTTAATTTCTCAATTAAAGTGTCCCTCTCATCTCTTTCATCCCCTGCTTCCATCAGAACATCTGAGAAAGCGTAGACGTCTTTTGCTACTATCCACACAGCTCCTCCTTTCTCCTAAGAGAAAAGAAAAGGAAAAAGAAAAGGAAAGGCCAAGCATGCACCATTATCAAAAATCATTTTTGTAAACTATGGATATTCTATAAAGCCCCCTCTCCTTCTTCTCTTAATTGGACTCTTTAAAGGGCACCAATATTCCCAGGGAAAGGATGGCTTCTTCTTTTACTGCACCAAAAAATGCATTTCAAACATAAGCTAGCTGCAACCATATCTTTGTTTGGCAAATGGAGTATTCTCATCACTGAGTCCTGTTCATAGCAACACACAAAAGAGTACTCTGTAGCCAGGGGTAATAGCTGATCCCATAATCTGGCACTAACACTTAGAAAGATTAATTACCCTATTAAAAGCTTAGACATGACTAAGAAAATCTTTGCATAAGCGTTTTAACTCACAACAAATGCAGCATATTTGGTGCCATCAGTTTGTTGCACAATAAAGGTTCTCACCTTCCCACACTTATTCAGTTTTGTCTCTGTCTCCTATACTATATAAACGCACACACGTGCACATACAGAGAGCTTTTGCTGTTTTCCAATACAAAGGAATAAAGTACAAGTGTGTTTGGAGCAGATAAAGTAAAAACTCCTTCTGTCCTCAAATTGGCTGCCTCAGAGATTAAGCAGCAAGAGCAGACACTCACGGATTCAAAGGCTGCTGCTGTATCAGAAACCCGAGGTACCAAAACAGATTCAGGTTGTAATCCCTACACAAATTATATACCCAAATTATGAAAATATGAGGAGGGTTACATTATTAAAGCATGTTATCAAAGACACCTTCTAGAGTACATCATTACTTGTTAGTGCCATCAGATGCCAATGCAAAATAGCTTGTCACCTTGGCGTGGTTTCATACTTTCCTCCTATATCTCCCTCTGCCACACTGTCATTGGCAAAGAAAGCTCTAACAATATGAACAGATCTAAATAAAGCAAATGTTAGTCATGCATCAATGTTTAAGATCAAGATGATTGGCCTAGCTACTGGACAGGGCCGGTGCAACCACTAGGCGAACTAGGCAGTCGCCTAGGGCGCCAAGTGGTTGGGGGTGCCTCCAGCCATGGAGGAGCCAGCGTGGTGCAGGGGAGGCACCAGCCACAGGGGAGCAGCCGCACCCCCGCCCCTCCTGCCCAGGCTGCGGCCCAGCGCCACCGCCACCGCCCCCGGGGGCTCCTGCAGGCTGCAGGAGATGCATGTGGGTACCAGCCCTCATGCACCCCCCGGCTTCCCGCTCGCCACACTCAGGCCCTGTGGCTCCCGGGAGTGTGCCTGCTCCCGGGAGCCGCAGAGCCCGAGCGCGGCGAGGGGGGAGCCGGGGGGTGCACGGGGGCTGCCCACTGCATGCATCCGCTGCAGGAGCCTCCGCGGGGGGTGCGCCAGGCTGCAGCGCGTTCTGCGGCTCCCGGGAGTGTGAGCCGCTGCTGCCCCTCCCGCTGCCTCAGCACTCTGCAGGGGAGGGGCTGTGCACATGGCAGCCCGGCAGCGTGTTGCCTCCACGTGGAGCCAGCGGCCTGGGCATGGTAAGGAGGCACTCAGGGACCAGGGGGGGTTGAAAGGGTCGGGAGTTCTGGGGGGGGCATGTCAGGGGGCGGGGGTGTGGAGAGGGATTGGAGCAGTCAGGGGACAGGGATTGGGGGGGTTGGAAGGGTCGGGAGTTCTGGGGGGGCTTGTCAGGGGGCAGGGGTGTGGAGAGGGGTTGGGGCAGTCAAGGGACAGGGAGCAGGGGCGGTTGGATGGGTCAGGAGTTCTGGAGGTCCTGTCAGGGGGCAGGGAGTGGTTGGATGGGGCGTGGGAGTCCCAGGGGTCTGTCTGGGGGCGGGGGTGTGGATAAGGGTTGGGGAAGTCAGGGGACAGATAGAGGGTAGGGTCCTAGGGGGGCAGTTAGGGTGGGGGGGGCTCATGAGGAGGCAGTCAGGGGACAAGGAGCAGGGCAGGTTGAGGGTTCTGAGGGGGGCAGTCAGGGGGTGGGAAGTGGAGGGAGTGGATGGGGGCGGGAAGGGGGGAACCTGGTCTGGGGAGTAGCCCCTGGGCAGGCTGGCCCCTGGGATCTATAAAGGCTCATTGGGATTTGCCCCTCAATGAACCAATGTGCAGCGGGGCAGGGGGCAGCGCGCAAGGTGGAATTTTCACCTATGGCGCAAAATATCCTTGCACCGGCCCTGCTACTGGACAGACTATGTCATATGAACAACATCTTGTGCAAGAATGAAACCAATACTGCAATCTGTCCTGTAGGAAAGTAGACTGCTCAAATGCTTAATGTGGGAAAGCAAGCTCATCAGAAGCAGAAAGTAATGCTATTGCTATCGTTATAGTGCTCGCACTCATACTTTAAGGACATGTGTACACTCTCAAATACTTTTTTCTACAAGGGTCATCTTCCCTGCTTCTTGGTAAGCCTTGATTCTTCTCTCTGACAAAGAGATGGTGCAAAGAATGGAAACTTCCCTTTCTCCCCTAGAACCTAAGGCATGAGTACTGCTGGAATACTGTGTCCAGGTCTGGTGCCCACTATTCAAGAAGGATGTTGATAGATTGGAGAGGGTTCTGAGAAGAGCTATGAGAATGATTAATGGGATGAGAAAACATGCCTTATAGTGATAGACCCAAGGAGCTCAATCTATTTAGCTTAGCAAAAAAGGAGTTAAGGGGTGACTTGATTACAGCCTATATGTACCTATATGGGGAACAAGTATTTAATAAGAAGCTCTTCAATCTAGCAGAGAAAAGTATAACATGATCCAATGGCTGGAAGTTGAAGCAAGACAAATTCAGACAGGAAATAAGGTGTATATTTTTAACTGTGAGGGTAATTAACATTTGGAACAGTTTACCAAGGGTCTTTGTGGATTTTTAAATCAATAGTGGATGTTTTTTCTAAGAGCTCTGCTCTAGGAATTATTTTGAGGAAGTTCTATGGCCTGTGTTATACAGGAGGTCAAACTAGATGATCACAATGCCCCTTTCTGGCCTTAGAATCTATGACTACTTTGCACACACAGTGATTTTTAACCAATGATCTCAAAGCACTTTACAAAGGTGAGGGTTACTATCCTCATTTTACTGTTAGCTCATGCTTATTCATACCTGTTTTGTTTTAGATGCAAACTGAAATTGAGAAAAGGATGGTCCCTGCCCCTGAGACATTTACCTTCTTGTGGACATATTCCAAAGTAATTGAATATTACCAGCCTTGGAAAGAAAACACTGAATGAAAAAGCTTTTCTTGGTTTCTGTGACACCTGATGATGACCAAAAAGACCCAATCTCCCAGATTCTTTTTGTCTGACCTTTTTGCTAACCACTTGAGACTAAATAACTCTTGGATTTAGATGAAGAGAAGCCAAATGAAAACAAATTAGGAGGGATGGGTGGGAAAGGGGAAGCATCACTAAAACCTCTATACTGTATAACTATTATGCTTTTCCCTTGTCCAAGTACACAGATAGCCAGATGACAATATTATCTGCCTATGTGAGACTTGAAGCTCTGTACTACGCCTTTGAACTCTTGTTGCCTGGACTTGTTCACTTGATTTTGCTCTATTCCTAAAGAAGCAGGCTTTCGGAATAAGCCATCATCATATCTGAATCACTATTTCCTTGCCACTCATTATAGCCCTTCTTAATCTTTCAGCACAATTTTTTCCTCCTTCCTCCATTTTGTTAGGGATGAATCTTCTATGCTGGGGGAGTATGCAGCCATCACTAACTGTAGAGGACTATCCACGACAGCTTCATTCCTTCGCTGGGATTCCACCTGAACAGCTCATGTTATTGAAGTCAGATATTGGCCTCACAAGTGGCACGTGCTTTCCAGTTCACATCCTGCTGCTGAGAGCAGAGCTCATCCCATTTCCAGTTCTGTTTCCATAATTACACTCACTAGAATACAAAGGTGACTGTGCAACTTTTGCTCACATTGCTGAGCACTTACTCACATGAGTAGTCAATGGGACTACTTGTGTAAATGTACCTTGATTATCACCCATTTCTTCCCTGCTGCCATCTGACAATTTCTCTGCTACTCAATGGCTAGGGCTGAGTTCAGTAAATCTAATAGCCTCTGAGGCAGCATCCAGGGTCCTTTCCATGCCTTCTGGCCTGACTGCTCCTGTTGCAATGATTATGGAGGCAGCAGTTGTACTGTAATTAGGATCCTCATGGGTCGGCCAATCTGGCTGAGCAATGGAGGCCAGCTGTTCCACTGCCAGCACGATCTTCTTGGCACTCTTCCTTTTCTAGAATCCATCCTCTCTTCCAGGCCACTGGCAATATTCAGTTAGGCCTCTGGCCAACAAAATCACCTCATTTCCTCCACAGACCAAAGTCACTGAAACCGCTCTGTAAAAGCACCACCTGTGACTGTGACCCACCGTCTGTGCTTGAGGCCTAAGCTGAGCTGGAAGTAGATCTTCATGTCTTTGCTGCCTCTTTTTCATGGAGTGTTACAGATCTTTTAGACCTTCCACTGGGAATGCTAAATCCTTGCAGAACTATCCAGTTCTAGTCTTTCACTAAGCTTCATATTCCCCAATCTTATATGTCCATCTAATACAGCCCCCCTCCACCTATTGTTCAGTTTTTGTTATAACCCACATATGCAGAGCATTTTCACCCGTAGTGGATAAGAGAGAGACAAGGTGGATGAGGTAATATTTTTTATTGGACCAACTTCTGTTGGTGAGAGACACAAGCTTGTGAGCAACACAGAGCTCTTCTTCGGGTCTGGGACAGGAAACTCCCAGCAAAGTCCAGGTGAAACAGATCGTTTAGCATAAGTAGTTAGCACATATTGTAAGGGACCTTTCAAGGTAGAGTGGCTACAACTACACTGCATATAATGGATAAAGGCATTTTACTTAGACAAAGAAGAGAGGGGTGAGCTCCCCTATGTTGTTATACTTCATCCTCTTCCCTCACTGGTGATGATTCAGTGGATTACAACTATTTTGGCTGTCTCTTCTGGTTAAGACTTCAGAAATTTCATTAAAAACTATTGTTTCAAGTTTCATCTTTCTAAGTTTTCAGAGTTAACATTTTGTCACATGCTTGTTTTACTTTTATGTTTAATTAAAGAGGGAGAAATATAAGAACATAAGAACGGCCATACTGGGTCAGAACAATGGTCCATCTTTCCCAGTATCCTGTCTTCTGACAGTGGCTAGTACCAGATGCTTCAGAGGGAGTGAACAGAACAGGGCAATTTATTGACTTTTCCATCCCATGTCATCCAGTCCCAGCATCTAGCTGTCAGAGGTATAGGGACATTGGCTCCTTGCTCTTCTTGCAGACCCAATGGCTCATGCTGTCAGGTCCCTCTTCTAAACTGTGTGAAGAAAAGGAGAGGTATCATCCCTCTGCAGTGGGCTCAGGGTAGGGTGACCAGATGTCCCTATTTTATAGGGACAGTCCCAATTTTGGGGTCTTTTTCTTATATAGGCACCTATTACCCCCCACCCCCATCCCAATTTTTCACATTTGCTGTCTAGTCACCCTAGCTCAGGGTCAGAGTCCCTGGCTAGTTTGTACCATTTCTGGTGATGCAAAGCAGCTGAGAACACAGATTAACTGGCCACTAAAAACAAGTTTATGGCTAACTTGAATCACTAGAGCAGCACATAGTAACTAGAATGTAATGTTGAACCTGGTCCGTGATGTTTGCAGCCCACTATTCAGATGAATAGCCAAATGTTGGACTCTTCATATGTCCTTAATGAGCAAAGACCACAAACATTGCCTCTCAGAAGTGAGAGATAAGAACTTTAACACCCTTGAAATATTCTTCACCATCAGGAATGTTAGTAGCTAATTTCAAACTGTTGTGACCATCCTCCTGGATTACCTGGAGAATTATCACGCACTCAGATGTAGAAAAAAAAATAGCTGAAGGGTATGCTGCTCTTTGGCAGATCCATGGGTTAACTTGGCCCACTCTGTCTGTCTACCAGCATGGAATTTTGTGGTTCCAATCTTTCATTTCTTGGTACACACTAGAAAGTCAAAACAATCCCTCTCTCTGGAGTATATTACAACATACTTCAGTTCCACATTTAACCAACCCTCCCCACGAATGTTAGAGCTCTCTTCACAGTCATCATTTTATTTTTTACTTAGCATTACTGTCTTAACATGAAGAAATTTGAGAGTTAAGGATCTACATGAGATTGAGTCGGTGTCCCTTTGGAACAGCTCTGGGTCTTGTATCTTGGGCACCACTACCTGGCTTGGCTGCAGCTTCTCCTTCCCAGAGCAGAGGTGTACGGAGTTGGAATTTTAGCATGACCATCAGCATTTGGTTGGCATGAAATACCTTCTGCCCCACACCCCCTCACTTGCCAGGGGCATTGCTGGCACATGGCACAATGTGATATATGCCATCATGTGCCAGCAATGCCCCTTTGCCATGTACATTGGCCAAACCAGACAGTCTCTACACAAAAGAATAAATAGACACAAATCTGACATCAGGAATTACAACATTCAAAAACCAGAGGAGAACACTTCAACCTCCCTGGTCACTCAATAACAGACTTAAAAGTGGCAATTCTTCAACAAAAAAACTTCAAAAAAAGACTCCAACATAAAACTGCAGAACTGGAATTAATTTGCAAACTGGACACCATGAAATTAGGCCTGAATAAAGACTGGAAGTGGATGGTTCATTACAAAACCTAATTTTACCATACTAATTTCCCCCTACTGTTACTCACACCTTCTTGTCAACTGTTTGAAATGGGTCACCCTCATTACCACTACAAAAGTGATTTTTCCTCCCTTGGTATTCTACTGTTAATTGAATTGTCTCGTTAGACTGACCCACCACTTGGTAAGGAAAGTCCCATCTTTTCATGTACTACCTGTATACATATACACACCTCCTACTGTATTTTTCACTCCATGCATCTGATGAAGTGGGTTCTAGCCCACGAAAGCTTATGCCCAAATAAATTTGTTAATCTCTAAGGTGCCACAAGGACTCCTCATTGTTTTTGCTGATACAGATTAACATGGCTACCACTCTGAAACCAGCTACAATAAAGGTTTATGTAGGTCCTTTCCAAAAGACGGCTCCAAGGGTGTGTCCCTTTGCCCCACAAAAGACAATGATAAAAGTTTCCCATATAACACTAGTAAAATCTCTTGGGGGGGGGGGGGCGTAATAGAACAGTTTTCTCACTAAAACCACCAAAAAGAGCATTTGCTTTCTTGCTTGAGGTGGATGCACAGATGAGTAGATGATAAAAAAAGTATGACAGGTATATAATTCCATGTAGTTGCCCTCCCTCTAGTGACTAAAATAAAGATTACAATTCACTACTTATATATTTGTATAAGCCACAGCAGATACAAGGGAAATCCTTTGCAATAAATGTTCTGCATCTCAAGTTACACTAGAGCAGAGGGGCCGAATGTTCAGAATAACCCTCCAAATTGAGCACAGAAAACAAGGGGCCCTCTGCACACTAAAACTGGGGACTTGCAGGTGCTAATCAGATATCTGCACATCTAACAAAATTCCCTTCCAGGGTTCCAGGAACAGCATTTGAAATTTTGATCCAAGAAATAAGGACACATCTTCTTACACAGACAAGGGCAAAACAGAGTGATAAATGTGAATTGCCATCAGCCATTTCATCCCTTTTTGTCTGTGCTTAATGATCATGGAACTTATAAAAGAGCATGTGTCTTTGCACCACAGCTTGGCAAGGCTTTTCAAATATTTACAAAATCTATTTTGTATGCCATGCTAATAATAGTCCAATAGGTCCCCAGATAGAGCAGTAGAGACTGAGGCGCTCTTGTTCTGGCTGTTATTTAGCAGCCCTCCTTCATAATGCTGAAAGACTTCTCAGTTCTTGTTAAAAGGGTAAGAGACAGGGAAACAGATTGCCGAGGTTTTCAGATGCTGTTATTTTAAGAACTATTTGGTTCAATGATGAAACTGAGCATTTTGAGAAACCAAAAGTGTGTCATGACCCGTATTCTATTCTTTACATACTCCCTTTGTTTAAATGATTCATTAAAAACAAGAACACATTTAAAAATCAAATTGTCCAGCTGGAAACCTCTCCCATGCTTGCCTTTTGTAGGAAAAATATTGCTGTTTTGAGCGTATCATGTTTCAGGTCCAGAAAGGCATGAACCAAAACTCCAGATTCAAACAAACACTCTCAAACTCTGAGGGAACTTGAATTTGCCCTTCACATCTAATGACTATCTATACTGATCCACACCCACAAGTCAATCCCAAACTACACTGAACTCATGTTCATTGTAGCTAGTAGGGGTAGAGGGAAGCAAAGGTGGTTCTAAGCAACCTTTAGGCCTCCCCTTAATCTGGGCTGACTGAGGGAGCCAAACAGGCCCTGTCACAAGTAGCCACAGAGCTACTCTACCCTACTCTGGCTAGAATAGACTCCTCAGGAGGACCATTATGCCAGCCAGGGATCAGCAGAACACATTGTGTTCTAGTCCCATCCCTCTGGTCTCTATCACACATCTGTCCTCAGGTGGCTCCAAGAGACCCACTATGCTGGAAGTAGGGAGTGTAAAGCTGCTACGACACCTTTATACTATCAGAGCCTCCTTGCCCACCCCGTCATAAAGTCATTTTGCACTGCCTATCCCTATAATAGGCCAGATCCAGCACCAGAGCTCCAGTAGCACTTATGAACATCATCCAGAAAACATGTCTGAAGCCCATCTTTAACTTCATATGGATCTTGTAAATCTACTGAGGTACATCATCTAGAAATCCCAGGTTTCTCCTCTCTCACTGATTTGACACCACAGTGATTTTCAGCCTAGTTACTCCTGAATTACAACAGTGCATGTGAGGAGAATCAGGCCTACTGTAACTTTGTTACTATTAATCACTTAAATATTTTAGCCAAATTCTGATCTCCACAGGATTTACACCAGTGTAAATGAGATCTGAATCTGGCCCTGTATATTCTTTACTTTAAGCATGTGCCTAAGTCCCATTGACTTCAGCTGGACTAAAACATGTGCTAAAGTGCTGCCCTAAATATGGATGTTTTTCTGAATTGGAGCCAGAATGCTCATTTCTTAAACTACACGCAAAGATAAGTAAGTCTCATAAAAATGTGGCAGTCACGGGCATTGTCGCAGCCTATGAAAAATCTTGACTGCAGTGTGTTAGTGAACAGAGTGTTCACTGGTAGGAGAAAATGTTTCCTCTGATGTGACTATGTGCTCTTTGGTGGGGGAAAAAAATCACTGCACATGTGTTGGTGCCAGAAAAAATTAACAACAATGCTCAGCGGTGGTGAGTCAGCTCCTGTGGGTTATGTCTGTGACTCTAGGAAATTTGGACTAAAGCCAGACTCGGAGGAGTCATGCATCTCTCCAGTTGTCAAGAACGCCATAGCAGTCATTCCAAGGGCACATATATACTTTACATGAAGGCAGTCCACACAGAATAATAGGAACACTAATTAGTTGGAAGGAGATTCCATGCACTCAACATTCTTCATTTTTATACCTCAGCATTCTGCATTGTCTTTGGTTCCCAGGCTTTGAACTGGCATTATAGTGAGCTATGAAAATGAAACCAAGATAAATTACTCACAACTCAAATATATCATTGACCTCCACCCTGCCCTGTATTTCAAAACTCCAGATTCTACCCAAAAATCTTTACATGTTAAATTTACAAATTAATTTTTTAGATCGCCAAAGAGCAACAAGATGTATACGTAACACTGAGCTCATCTCATGACATTCACAGTCATAGCCCTTACTCTCTCATGCCCTTGCTCTCTCCATTTTGCTTGCTGTCATCACTAGTTGTGTTCTATCTAACACTACTTTGTAAATCCTTTTATTTGCTTGTAAATTGACATCCGCACCTATCATTTGTATAAGAAATAATGCATGCAGAGACATTTGTACCCCATATACTCCCGATAGCAATGTAAGCAAGTGCAGAAGTAGACACACTATCAAAAAGAAAAGGAGATCCCAGACCTTTCCAAAACAAGTTTTAAAACCTTCTTTAAAAGCAAAGTAACTGTCACACTGGGGGGATGCTATTCAGACCAGAAATAGTCTGTGCTACCACCTGCCCTGCAACCCTGGATGCCTTATAACACTTTGAGGCTGTAGCTAACAGCCTGGGATGCTCACGGCCAGTCTACAAGCATGCAAATCGCACCCTGAGCGTCTGTGTGCTAGACAGCCCTGGTGCAACAGCTCTGACCCCAGCAGCCTGTCTACAGCCCCACTCTGCCTTCCAGCAGTTATAACCAGCAGGGTGACCCCAACACACTCCCAGGCCTGAATTTCCCCAAAACCATGTGCCCTGAAGTGTCCAGTCCTCACTGGGACCACTCAGAGAAATGATGTTTGTTGCTCCTTTAAAGAGACAAAAGCACATTACCCCAGTTAAGTTAATAGGCTGTAAATACACTCTTGCCTTCAAACACAGCACTGAGCTGGTTTATAATAAAAACAAAGAACAAATGTATTAACAATAGGATATAAGTGATGCCAAGTAAGAGAAATAAAGTTAGAAAGGGTTACAAGCAAATAAAAGTAAAAAGCACATTCCTAAAACTTAATCAAGCAAAGTACAGGCTTTGATCAAGATGGTTTCTTACCACTCTTTCTTCTTTCCAGCCATGGCTGACTCTGTTCGGACCTTCCACAGAAGCACAAGGGGCTGGTTTCCCTTGTCTTCCTAGGTGAAAGATCTCTGCCTGGCTTAAGTACATTTTAATCATCATCTTCAGCATATAGCCATAACTCAATGCACACTGCATACATATAGTACACAAGAATATTAATGATCGGTGAACTATTCGTTCTTCAGTGGCATATTACATGACACTTTTTAGATACAGATTATAACCAGAGTGAGTTGCATTACACTGAATTTGACAGTCCAGCTGAAACTCATTACCTGATACCAATGAGTCCCTTGCCCTCTGGCTCTGGAATGCTCTTAGAGTCACAGTAACATGAGACATTGACACAAAAGAGGCAAATGAAAGTTTGCCAAAGTAAAGGGAAAAGAGTGTAACTGCTCCAAAAAGTTTCAGGGATGTCTTCATTTTGTCTACCGTGAGACTTAATTTGAAGAACAGGAAACATACGTATGATGAACATATGCACATACGAGTGTGTCAAGGACAAGTGTGAGCTCGTGGGAAGGTAGGCACTTGTGTACAGACATATTCTGAAATCTGTTTAGTACATCTATATGATTATGTACTCATGTAACTGAAGACAGTAACTGCATATACACAATGTGCTTGAATTAAGGTTGAAGAGGCAGATCTCTTTCACAGATCTGCCTCTTTCTCTCCACTGGCTCCCAGTCCCAATCTCCTTGTCCAGCTAGTTCCATCTCCCTCTCCCCCAATTCCAGTCTTCCTCCCACCTCCTTCTCCCAATCTACCCCACCAACCCCAGGTCTGGCTTTTGACTCTTCCACACTACCTGGGCATCAATAGGGCAGGAGCAGGTGGTGGCACTGAGAACACATGGATCAAAGCAGCTCAACGCAATCAGAAATTGTACTTGCAGGAAAAGTCTGGAGCATGCCCAGTGTGAATGGAATCTTCAGGGATTTTAGCTCCATAGCTCTAGCAACTCACTAATGAGCATGTGTAAACTAATTTTTCAAACTTTTATAACTTGGCTAAATTTGGGTACATTTTCACAGGGACAGCAAGAGGCACATTCCTGATGCAAAGTCTAACTCCTGACCAAATGTCAAGTCCCTACTCAAAAGTACAGGAGTGTTAGAGTTTCTCAAAGAAAAAGTCATCAGAACTTTTTAACATGGACACAACAAGATATTTTTCTCTACCCTTGTTCTTGAATCATTTTGGCTGAAATTTTCCAAAATGGAAAAATGTTCAGCATAAGGCAGACAACCCGCATGTGAAATTTAACCCCAAATATACGAAGTATGGCAGGATACAAGCAACTGAAGACAGGGGTTTATAATGGGAAGTGTCAGGCAACCTTAATAGTAGGTGGTGCTACCAGCTCCACCTTGAAGTCAGAGGGATCATCTATGGCTGTGGGGAAGTGGCTTACCTTTCAACATTTGATGCTGATGTGCTTCAGTTTTCCTCTGGCTGGTTGGGTAGATTTCCATCAGTTTGGTGTATTGGCCCTCTGGCAAAAAAGAAAAAAAAAAGGACTCCGCTTCAAAACAAGAATTGAACAAAACATTCATTCAGATAAAACAAGTCCCTCTACATACAGTTCAATAGTCCTTGGCCCTCTGCACTTACTAGTTATTTTCTCCTTTGTGCAGGAGTTTTCCTTATGATCTCCCTAGATGGCATCATAAGAGGGGCTTGTGTCCTCCTTCTAGTATGCATACCAGCCCAGTTATGCATAAAGCATAGCCAGTGGTCAGTCACAAGCCCATACTGCCCTGCTCCACCATTTCCCAGGCTACTTCCTATTTGAGGTTTGCCTTCTCAGCCTTTATAGACAGATCTACCCAGGCTCCTTTGCTGTTCCTGCTCAGCCAGGGAATCACCACTAGTCTCACTCCGGAGCCCTTGATCCTAGAGGGCTTTCCCAGTTAGCTGCCATTCACTCTGGATGTCTCTGCTGTTGGGTTTCTAGGCCAAGCCTCTGTCTAGGTTCCCTTCCTCCTCAGTGGGCTACTACAGAGAGATTAGAATGTGCTGGGTGGAGGTCTCTCTCTCAACTGAGTTGGAGATAACTTTAAATAGACTAGCAGTTGCATGACCCTCTGCTTCCAGTTCTCCAGTTTAAGAGAAACCCCAGGTACAAGTCAAAGCTGGGACATGAACTCCATAAAGGCCCAGCTCTCTCTGTGACAATGAGTGTGTTTAAGAATGTGAGTGTACAGACATGCAGGAAGGGAATCCTGTAGGTGTACAGGGACTGAAAAACATGCAAATGTGCCCATGTGTTTTTATATATTTATTTCACTTTTCTTTAGGTTCCTTAACAAAATTATCTGATCCCAACAATATTTAGTAAACTGTGCGACATCACTGGGTACTAGATACAATTATTTTCTACACATGTGATTTGTCCTTCAGAAAACTTCAAAGCCTTGTCATAAATCTCTTTGATTTACAGTACCTGCTGCTAGCTGGAGCACACAGATGGGGTGTCAGTACTACAGACTGACAATAAGCAGCCAGTAACACTGAGGGGGGATGTGTCACCTCTGTAGAGGTTAAAAATAGGACAAAATATCAGAGAACAGAATAAACTACTGAAGAGGCTATTTAAACCTTCTAATTTGAATATTCAGACCTAATTTGATATTTTACATCAGGCCAATTAGACACCCGAAAAATTATATAAAACTGGGTTGCTGTCACTGAATATGTTAGTTCTATATTTTTTCTACTTATACAGTTGGTCACTTGTTATTTGATTGTCAATTTAGTAGTAGGTTTGGGGAAAAAATACATTCTCTAATGGAAAAGTTCTTTAAAATACCACTGAAAGATCATTTTTCACTGGTCATTTTAGAGTAACTAACATTGCACAAACTGGTTATCTTCTCCCTTTCAGTGCTGACACCTCAGTTACATACTCAGATTAACACAAGCCTTTGTGTAATGTGGAATGAGAAGTGTTTCTGAATGCTGTGTTGTGAAAACATGAACACAGTATTAATCAATATAAAATTCCAGATCATTTAAGTAGGGAAAAATCTAAAGATCGACAAATTAATTGTGGGAATAAGTCAACTTTAGCCTTGAAATAAGGACCTAGGATCCTAGATAAGGAACTGGGCATAAATAACCCATTTAAGCCTCGGCCCCAGCTAGGCTCTAATCCAATATTTTTTAGCTTGTGGGGTGACTTGGGAGTGAGTTGCATACCCATCTGTCTTGACTGGATCACAGCTAGAGCACATGAGGAAATGACTAATGTATAGATGAAAAATTCCATGAAAATTTTTCAAATGCAGTGCAAAAAACTTGAAAGGGTGCTTAACTGAGATTTTTTTCCCCTTTCTCTCTTCTTCCCCCACCTCCACTTCCCCAGTTCCAATGTAATCTGGAACTTTAAACTGTGATTCTCTACACTACATATATATTTTATGTTTTGATTTTTAGCTAGGGCAATTGATAATGTGGTCCAGCCACCAACCCATCACAGCAAGAAAAACCCACAGTCTCATAATCCTTCCCTTGTTTCTTCCCACAGTGCAAATCTTCTGATGCTGAAAAGGGTCACAGGATGATTTTTTGACTATTTTATGCATTGAGGCCACAAATGCTGAGAACTGCAGTCAAAACAGGCGGAACCACAGTTCATTAAAATGCTTCAGTTTCAATCCATTCAAATATTGTTTAGATTTTAATAACTTTTACTTAACATCTAGTAATCAATTCTGTTTTCACATATTTCCCAGCAGAAGAGATTAAGACTGTTTCCAATCATATATCATTTGTGTGGCCCAAAATGTGATTGCATATTTATCTTGCTCCAAAAAATTCAATCCTGTTGCTAAGAAGTAAGGTCATTTCAGTCCAGTTCCCAGTGCACAATTAACCACACAATAAAACTAGGACTGGAGTTGGCACCAGTTAGCACCCAGGATGGCAGTCTTAGAAGAGAAGCCAAGGACTGCCTGGGCTAGAATAGAGATTAACTTTTTTTTTTCTTGTGGCTAAACATGATGCCCTTCAGCACATACTAGCAGGGCAGTGTGTGTAAGCTTGTGCCACTGTCTGGACTATACCCGTGGGGTAATACAACATTTAAATATTCAGGGCCACATATCCAGCATCTTTCACCAGCACTGAATTCATACACACATATGTTTAAGAAAAACAAAGTTGCTATATTTTCTAATGGTCTTTTATAATTGCCTCTAGAGTGCATCTGCTTTTCCATGTTACATCTTGCCACTGGAAGATGTGCTTAAATCCGGCAGTTGAAATTCTCTTGTTGTTATTATTAATTATTTGTATTATATTAGTATCCAGAGGCCCCAATCCAAGTCAGGATCTGTCCTTTGCCTTCCCCTACCCATCCCCTGAGCTAGGCATTGTACACACAGAGTAAAAGGACAATCTCTTTACCAAAGAATTTACAATCTAAGAGAATTAAGGAGTCTACTGTTGGCACCAAAGTGACAGGGTGCCTTTCTCCAATATGTCACATTAGACTTTTGAAGCTGACCTTTGCAAGGACTGAATGGGAAACTCAAGGGGTCAAATTCTGCCCTGCAGTAAACCAAGCCCAACTCCCATTGACTTCACTTCAAATTGTGCTTGCTCACTCCAGGGTGGAATTTGGTGCCCTGTCTATGAGAAGAATCAGAGAACTGGAAGGGACCTCAAGAGGTCATCTAGTCCAGTCCCCTGCACTCATGGCAGGACTAAGTATTATCCAGACCATCCCTGACAGGTGTTTGTCGAACCTGCTCTGAAAAAATCTCCAATGATGGAGATTCCACAACCTCCCTGGGCAATTTATTCCAGTGCTTAACCACCCTGACAGTTAGGAAGTTTTTCCTAATGTCCAATCTAAACCTCCCTTGCTGCAATTTAAGCCCGTTGCTTCTTGTCCTTATCCTCAGAGGTTAAGAACAACAATTCTTCTCCCTCCTCCTTGTAACAACCTTTTAAGTACTTGAAAACTGTTATGTCCCTTCTCTTCTTCAGACTAAACAAACCCGATTTTTTCAATTATCCCTTTTAATTGTAACCTAAGAGTATCTTTATGAATAAAATGCCCATAGCTGTCACATACACCAGTATTTCTGATCCATATAACGTCCAGGGCAATTTTATGTGCTGTGAAGAGGTTGGGGGAAATCCATCATTTTAGTAATGAAGGAAGCCAAGCTTTTGCCAGTCAAAAGCTGGAACCAGCTGTGTTTGGCCTGTGGCAAACCAAGTGCTGGCTGAGGGCTTGTCTACGCTTGAAACACTACAGTGGTGCAGTGCTGCAATTGTGCCACTGTAGAGCTTCAGTGTAGACACTACCTACACTGATAGCAGGGGTTCCCCCATCCCTCCCCAGGAGGCAGTAGTTAGCTCGGTGGAAGAATTCTTCCATTGACCCAGCTCTGTCTACCCAGGGGCTAGGTCAGCTTAACTACGCTGCTCAGGGTTGTGGATTTTTCACATATGAAAAAATGTCGCTGAGCGACATAACTGAGTCAACCCTCAAGGGCTCATTGTGAGTTTCCAGCTGTAGGGGCAAGCTGGCAGCTGTTCCAGGTTTAGCTCTTCTCACTCTCTCTGGTCCAGCAGGGACCTGAACAGATAATCAGAATTCAGGCACCACCAGAGAGGAGTGTCAGAGGACAGAAAAACTCAGAATAAAGGTATGTCCATGGAACGGTGGCACAGCTATGCCACTACAGCTATGCCACAGTGTAAATGCTTCCTATATCAATGAGAGGGGTTTTTCCATCAATGTAGTTAATCCACCTCCCAAGAGATGGTAGGTTGGTCAATGGAAGAATTCTTCTGTCAACTGAGCCGTGTCTACACCCAGGATTAGGGTGACCTAACTACAATGCTCAGGGCGGGGTACAACATTTTTCACAGCCTTGAGCAATGTAGCAAAGTCATCCTAGAATTTAGGAGTAGACCAGGCCTTAGAGAGAGGGAAATGAAAGGACAATGGACATGGGAGTGCAAGACATCACTGGGAGCTTGAAGAAGCAGGAATCTGAGAGAGAGAGAGAGAGAGAGAGAGAGAGAGAGAGAATGTGTCCACTGGGTTGCAATCCATTACCAAAATGGAACACTAAAGACCACTAGTTTGTCAAAAATAAACACTCTGTAGGTAAATAAATAATAATAATTTCTCACTCTCCCATAATCCCTCACCATTTTCTACTTTTTTCCCTACACACTGATATATTTTTTTAAAATCTTCTAAAAATTAAAGCAGACTTTAGGGCTAGCAGTACATACCACAGGGGAAGATAGCTTGGGGCTAGTATCTCATACTCAGAGATGTATGGAAGCTTTTTAAACTAGACCTACAGCTCCACTGAGCATGGGACTTGCAAGCTTTGTGACTTCTATTAACAGCCTTCCTGCCCTGAAAGGCCTACATTGTGCACTCCCAGAAGGCTGTGGCTAATGAAAATCTCCAGAATGAACCCAAGAAGAGGAGGCGGGGGAAAGACCATCCTAAATAACTTCTGCAGAGTGACTCATCCTTTCACTGACAACATTAACATCTCAGCTCCTGCCAGCTGGACAGCTGCTCTGGCCGTGTGAACAGTGAGGGAATGTTTTGTTCCAAAGAGAAAGAAAAACCCTCTGTGTGCATGTGTGTGTATATGTGTGTGTAATTGCTGTATGATTTCAGCTATTTTGACCTAATAAGAGTTACTACATTAGTCACCAGGCCTGGGAGGAACAGATGGAGTTGTAAGGATTCAAATAGAAAAATAAATGAGACATGCCACCCATCCTGGTACATGCCCAGGACAGAAGAACTTCCCTTTGTCAGAAAGGTAAGGGATGGAGATATTTGCCCCCTAAGAAGATAAGCCCCTACTTCATTATACACTCATGCTGCAAACAGAATTAGGGAGATACTACAGACTGACAAGGCATTTGACTTCAGAAAGGTTTGTTCCCCCTCTACGTTCTGACGAGATCAAATCTGGAGACCATATTTTTGCTTCAAATAACCCAAACTGATCATTAATTACCATAAAATTGTTATCTAAAATACTTTCCTTACAAAGATTTTTAAATAAAAGTTATTTTAAAAGCTCAAAACTTTGTCATGAGGGAGCCATGCCTTTATGTCCCATGTCATGAAGATGCATAGCCAACTATTTATAAATAACCTTTCACTTAGGGCATGTTGTGTTGGGGGCTGCCCAGCAGCTCGAAGAGGCATAAAGATGGCTCAGAACTAGTTTTGCCTTCCCTTTCTCCCCAAGTCCTCAGCTGAGCCAAGCATGAGTTAATGCAGCTGGGGACTGAGCCCATTGCTTGTCCACATGGGAATGAGGAAACTCATCAAGGGTCGTGGTTATTTTAGAACTGCCAGTTTCTTTCTGATGCAACAGCTCACCTAAGCCTTACTTCTAGGAATGTGAGTGAGCAGAGCTCACTGTCATTCTGCACGGAGAGATGGTGATTTTCTTCTAACCTATTTCCTAACCCTTCTCCCTACTTCTTTTCTCCCTCACTTCATGCCATCCAGAAGTCGCCCTCCCTTATGGGTCTCCTTTCACTAGCCAATAGCAAGCAATGAAGCCTTCCCCTTAACACATCCTTCTGCAGTCCCCCCAAGAAATTGAACATATTCCCTGTATAATGGCTCAGTCCTGTTCCCATTCAAGCCAAAGGAAAAAGTCATTGAGTTCAGTGGTGAAGGTATAACCCTATGTCCCTGCTCTCAAACTACAGCCCACTCCTGTTTGTTCTGGTCCTTTGTCTCCTTCATGGACACAGAGTCTTTTCGATGGCCATCTAAACGATGCTGGTATCCTCAACCCAGCCTGAGCAGAGAACTGTAGGCAAGCGTTTCCTAAAAGTGTGAGATGCACCCAAGGCATGGAAGATGCATCCGTTGAAATGGCTGTTTAACAACACGGAGCAGGGTTACAAGGGATGCATGATTGATTTCGTTTTCATGAAAGGGAACTCCACTTTCAAAAATTTGGGAACTGGAAGCACCTCCATAGGTGCTGAACTTCTACAATGAACCCCATACTGTGAGTGGACTGAAAGGGAAGGGGTGGAGGGCTTCCTGCATTAAATCACAGGTCTGAACTTAACTGTAAACATCCCCAAGAGCTGAACAGTTGTAAAGGACCTGTGTAAACATTTACATTTACATTTCAAAATATAAAGACAAATTCAGGAGCAGAAAACTTTTAAAGAGTTGATTGGAAGATTTGTATGTAGACAGAGTATTGTTTTCTTCTCCTGGCTCCCTGGGTAGCAAAACAGAAAAATTATATGTAATTAAATGGAAGCAGTATCAATTAGCAGGGATTCTCTGAGCTGAGGAGAGAGTAAGCCAATAAGGAAAGACTCATCTTTTCCTCTGGCAGCCTCTTCACAATATGCAGAAATCTCAAATCCACTTAACCATATAGTGTGCAAACAAAATTAAAAACTTTCATGCAGGTGAAGGGAAGGGTTATTTTCCAGGCAGCATAATCTTTGATCAGGACATATATTCTGTAAAGATCTAACACTTGATTCTCAATAATGTATGATCAACATCCGATGAAGCGGACTGTAGTCCATGAAAGCTTATGCTGAAATAAATGTGTTAGTCTCTAAGGTGTCACAAGTATTCCTTTCTTATTTTCTTTTTGCTGACACAGACTAACACGGCTACTACACTGAAACCTGGTTAACTGTTGTATCCCTTGTTCTTTCCGGATTGAACCCAATACTCTTTATATATCACCCTTTGATGTGTTAAGTCTATATTACATTGGAGCAGAGGCTTATACCATACTTATTGTAAAGTGCCCTATAAATATAAATTCCAGAGCAAGACAAAGTTTTAAAAAACAGTTCAGGTTAGTAAGTAACTACTAGATCTATAGAATTCAAGATCTTAAAAGCAAGGAAATAAATAGCTACGGAGATTATAAAAAGTTAACACTGCCTATATGTGTATTTTCTTATCAAATACAAAGAAATGCATATTTCATAATAATATAAACTCTTATCTATTGGTTTTTATTGAATTATTTTTATCTTATTTTGGTAGCTAAATAGTTTCTTTTAAGTGATATTGTTAAGTTTGAAATTTTACCAGTTAATATCTTTAACAATTCACTGTAAAAAAAATGTGGTCAAGTACTTCTTATTCAGTTTCTTAGCAGTAATGTACGCAATATTTAGTTTAGCAGAAAAAATATATAACCCCCTTATTTTTGTTTACATGGCATATATAAATAAACCTGTATTTGAGGCTGATCACTATGAGTAGTCCATGTGTAGAAATACAATTTTTACATTTCTTTTTTCAGAGAGCCTGCTCCCTACATGCTTAAAGCACATACTTAAAAGCTGCGTGGGATAGGTCTGAAATCTTGACTCAAAATTCTGTGTTCTAATGACTAGACAGAACATACGCTGCCTACCATACCAATGCTTCATTTAATTAACGTATATTGTTTCTTTCATTAATGCTAATAGGAGTCATGCAGAAAAATATACTCTGCTGTGTACTGTATTTATTCCTTTTATCACTAGTAGGACTGTAGTAAGAACCATGTAATTGCAGGATTATTATGTGGACCTTCCCTGTAAATCTGAGTCATCAGGTTCTAAAAATGGACAATTACCTGGTCACTTGAACTACTTAGTAACTCTAAGTATATTTGTCACACAACGTGCAAGAATATGTACTATTGTACCCAGGAATTAATATTGGCTTTGCTACATACAGTAAATATAGAGTCACTATATAATATGTTTTCTGTGAAAAGAAAGAACACCAAGATTTGGGGGTTTTTGGTGCCTGAACAGAGGTGATTTCTTGCTAATGAATGGGCAAAGAAATTGTTTCTTCTGGACTAACAGCTGGGGCCTGATCCTCTACTGCCTTGCACCTTCTGCGGAGATTTACACCTGTGCAAAGTGAAAGTACTACAGTCTGGATTCCCAGCAGTGTAGTTTGGACTTGGCACAGCTGCAGAGAGTGTGGAGGAAAAGGTTAGCCATGGGCCAAGACCCCATCCCCTTTACACAGAAGCTATGCCAGCTTTACCCCACTCCAGGATCCTCCCTATCTGGGAGTCCTAAAATTATTTGCTGAATAAATTTTAAGTAATTTTTAATATAAAAAAATTAGCAAATTTCATGATCTGCTTGTGGGCAATTCACAAACAGAAACACAAGCAAAATTCAAATAAACCGTTCATTGCAAATTGTCCTATCGGACCTAAAAGTTATACTAACATTGCTGGTACATTTTGTACAGTCCAATCATTATACATAAGCATTGACCTTCATCAGACAAGTACAGCCACACTTTTCTTTGCTAACACTTATGATTATACCATTTATTTGATGGGCAACACTCACAAATGCAGATTCCAGGGATATTACAGAATGAGGTCAGATCTAGTGACATACTACAGTAGTTGGATAATTTTGGCCCTCGATGTTATGCCTTTCTTGTAAAGACTCCTGGACTATATTTACTCATAATTTGTATCTAGTTCTAAATAGGGACAACAAAAAATCACAAAGGAGTTTGAAATGTGACACCACACATCACAATTTAATGATACCTCTAGGGCTACCAGAAGCGAAGCCTCCTTTCCCTGGCGTGTGCGCGCACACGCGCGCGCTCACGCACACACACACACACACAGAACAGAAAGCATCTTGCTAAGCACCCCAGGGCTTCACTCAAAGGAAGAAGCTATGATTTGACAAAAACTACAGTTGTTTTGTAGGAATGAGATGGACTTTTGTTTTAAAAAATTAGATATATATTCTCAGTGAATATTTGTGAAGGCTGTAAAGGAGGGTCAGATATGGTAACTGAAATCTTTTTTATTTTTTTAAATCCACAAGTGAAGCACAGCTGGGCGGGCGTCTGAAATATGCCATTTAAATAAATAAATAAATAAATAAACAAACAAATAAATAAAATAAATCACCCATTCTTGGCCTGGCAGAGGTGAGGAGGAGTGAGAAGCGGTTAAGCCAGTGCACAAGCTCCATCCAAGGCCCTCCTGAGCAGAGACTGCCAACTGTCCCCATTATGTGAAGTGGTTTTGTGAGGTCATTTAATAGCCCCTCTGTTCCTGACATCATACCAACAAATTAACTTTGAGGCCTTAAATTGGATTTGATTTCCAATCCTAGAGCTGATCACCTGATGATGATGTTTTAATCTATTTGCTTTCATCAAAAAAGAGCAACTAAAAGCTATGAGCACTAAATCTATGGTCCCCTTTCTCTCTCTAATTGGTTAGTGACGCCTTGTGCCTGATTCACCACTTACGTTCACTTGGTGTAATGTCAGGAATAACTCTACTGCTCTCAATGGAGTTAAACTGGTGTAGGTGAGAAGAAAATGTGTCCCCTTGACTCTATCCAAAGGCCATTTCAAGACTGCTCTCTTCTCCCTGTCCTACGGCACCTAATCTTTTTTCTAGTGCAATAAACAAATCATTCTACCTCAGTCTCCCAGTTTTACCATGATCAGTACTTCCCCCCTAAATATAACCTTTGTACTCTTCTTCACAGGATCCTACTGTAGCCATGCATAGAAGCTACTTGTATGATATAGTATAACTGACACAAATTGCCAGGATTCGTATATAGTATAGACTAATCCACTGTGAAGCACTTTGTGATGCCTCTGTATGAAAGACAGTACATTGTTTTGCATTGTATACAAAACATGGTTTAGGATGGTTATACTGACACTAAGTGCTATGGTATGGCATGAATATGTTATGGGGTGTCAGAGGAAAATGGTGTAGGTCAACTTGATGGCCTACAGCAGAAGTGAGCATGGCACACTCTAAATGCCTCTCAGCAAGACACCATAGAACTGCACCAGATGAGGAGAAACTTGCCCAACATCATTAAACCAAAATGACTACAGCTTCTAAGGGTGATATTAAAGAAACAAGTGAACAGACGTTTAAGACAAGTATAAAAACAAGAGCTATCAGCAAACCAAAGCTTCCTTAAGAAAACATGAAACTTCAAGAGCTTTCTCAAGCCCCTGTAGCCTCATTTATTTACAGTTAATGTTAGAACTGGGCAGAGCTGAGGGTCTATAGCTCCTTCTCCTAATTTACTGGCAGCCAGATAGAAAACTCACTTTTAAAATTGCTCACTCTTTGGGCATTTCCCCCAAAGTGTTCTGCTGTTATTGTTTACTAGCCTGTACACAGATACATGCTGTACATGACTATCTATTCAGACAAAGAAAAAACCCCACCATGGCAGCAAGTCTTGGAACCTAGTTTAACGGATTCCAGCTCATGCTGTGGGGCTAAAAACAGTAGCGGAGTTGTTTGCGCTCGGGGTGGAGCCTGTGCTCTGAAACCCAACAAGGGGAGCAGGTCTTGGAGTCCAGGCTCCCAGACCCAGACATCTACACTGCTATTTTTTAACCCCGCTGTGAGCCTGCATCAGTTGACCTGGCTCGGAGACGCACTTCCCACAGAGCTTTTTGCTGTGCAGTCGTACCCTGCAAGTCTATTATAAACCCTTGTCAGTCTTCCTCTTGACAGACCTTTAGGACACTGGATTAATCAATCTATGGAGGAATAGGTATTCATTCCAGCCAGCTGAGATAGTGAGGGAGTAGCACAGTTGCCACCCCTCCACACCTGCTCTCTTTGTTCACTACCTATCTTTTTTGCTGCCTTTCATCCTGTTGTTGGGAGATATGAAACTTTTTGCACTGTACATGCTGCTTTAAATTTGTGCACTTATATTTCATCTGAAAAGTGAATTACCCTTCATTATCATTAGTGTTCTGTTTGCACATTCTGTATTGGGAAGCTTTTTTAAATTTTTTGTTTTGTTTTAAGAGACAAAGTTTGGACTTGGAAATTATTAAGTAGTAGTAGTATAGGAGTGCCTAAGAGCTCCAGTCATGGATAAAAGGGTCGTGAAGTACAGCTGAGGCTGTGAACTCTTCAAGGCATTACGTAGTATAAGCCACAGCAAATAAATAACATGATCATGCATTAATTATTATTATTATTTATATTACAAATGCAACTCGAGTTCTCAACCAGCAGCAGGGGCCCCACTGTGCAAAGTGCCGTACAGACATCTAGGTATTGCTAGATATTTGTAATACGTTGATGGTGCTGGATTCTGCTCATTCAATTCTTCTCCTGAGAGACTTTGAAATGTAAAGTAAAATCAGCTTTTCCAGAGACTGACCAACATAGAAATCCAAGCTGGCTAAAATTTGCAATGGAAAATTTCAGTTAATGGCAAGGTTTTAAATAAAACTTGAACACTATTCTGATTCAAAATTAATTGATTAAAACAATTTGAAATTTGAATAGTTTTTTGTCAGTTACTAGACAGAATCTGTAATAAAAATATACGATTACTGTAAAATTAACATTAATTCCCCCCTATTTGCAAAGAAAACAGATGAGATCATATCTTCCCACAGCCCTTTCTTATATCAAGGCTATGCCTAAGACACCAGAAAACAACATAACAGGGAACTGTGCAGATTAAAAAATATGAGATAAAAAAGATTCATGAAGGTGGAGTGTTATTTTCCAACTTGGGCAGTTTTTGATCAGTAAACAAGCTCCCTCAAAGAGCTAACACTCAACTGACCAATAAAATGTGATTGATTGATTTATAATACAAAGTGTGTTGAGTAGCCTTTGGGAAGGAAGGAAGCTATCTTGAGACAAGCAAGGCTATTGTTTGCCTTCTCTCATGTTCACAAAGTGCCCTGCGGTAACCCTCATGCTCTCAAATACTCATATTGGTTATTTCAAAGTTGGGTGCAGAGCTGTGCTTTCCCATGTCTGCCACTAATGACTTGCAGCTGTTGCTAATCTGTGCCTCTGATTTCCTTTGATTACTATGTGTATTGATGCCTGTGGTAAATAGGCATCTGCCAGGTGCCAGCACAATCAGGGGGAAAATATAAAAAGTTCCCTGTTTCAAATTCAATGTGACATTGTGCAAGTTGAGAGGCAGCCGTTTAACTATTTAAGGGGAACAGTTTCCTGGGATCTTCACTGGCCTCCTGGTTGTGGAAATTCCTTGGTTTTGTAACTGCAGTTCCCCTCCTCAGACCCCCCATTGCTTGCATGAAAATAGCTATACGCAAATTTTGTCTGCTTGTAGGGGAAGGTCCTTATAGTAAATCTTCCCATGACAGACACAGTTTTAATGAGAGGATAGTTTAGTCTTGTTTTCCATGGAACTATGTACAGTTCCCCAAGACATAATCAGATGGCACAGCCTCCCTTCCTGTAGTAAAGTTCTGGTTTCCAAGAGTAGAGGCCTGATTCTCCACTACCTGGCACCTTGCACAGCCATTTATTGCTATGCAAAGTGGGTGTGAAATATCACCAAATAAGAGTAGCAGCATTTTACACCAATGAAAGTCAGTTGAGACGTTCAGCCAGGATAAGAAGAATGCAGCAGGAGCAGCATCTCAGGATCTGGTAGAAAATTATATGGCTTTCAGGAAGCCAAGGCTAGTATTAGGTTTTCCAAAATGAAGCACAGAAGGTCTCACAATAAGGATGGAAATAACACTAGAAGGGTTCCGCAGGAGACCATTTGCAAACAATTTGCCAGGCCTGGTGTATTTGCAGTGTCTATGACACATGTTCCCTTAGAGCAGAGAACCATAGAGCTCTGTCTCATGGCTTTTCTCATCCTATATATACAGTATCAGTCAGTCAAACGTACCACCAAATACTGAGCAGCTGCTCATTACTTCCATCCATCATTCTTCTTTCTAGTAGTACGTAATTATTTCCAGCTGTTAATTATCCAAGATTATAACACCTGATCCACATTGTTTGCCTTTCATTTGCACCTTGTGTGTTCAAAAACAAATCTTCAAAGACAATCAAATAGAAGCCAATTACTTGCTGTTGCCAAAGTGGAGGGGCAGAGGTAGCCTCCTGATTCAATGGGTGCATTATACCCAGCAGCTGAGGGGGCACTGATCACCCACAGAAGCACCCTCTGCCCCCGCACCACACCCTAAGCCCAACCTGATGCACAGGCTTGGCCCGGACACCCTTCTGTCATGATGGAGGGGCAGCTGGGCTGAATTTGAGTGAGTGGCACTGTGACCCCTGGTACCAGCATGCAACTCTGGAGCAGGGAGCTGGGCCCAGCCCCGAGGGACAGGAGCTGCTGCTGCAGGGAAAGTGTAGGACTGGCTCATTCTCCAGCCCCTCCCCACGCCCCATCCCCCGGGCATCCCCCTCCGCACTGGGCCAGGAAAAGTGTATCTGTGACTGTTTTTGCACCTTTGGTTTCATGATTTCTGTAGGTGCAATCAAGCCCATGAACCCACACTAAAGCTGCCCCTGCCAAAGAGAGAGACCTCTGTTTGCCTACTGAAAGGCTACTCTTGCGGACAGTGTCTTCAGTTTGTAAAAGTTATCATCCCTGACATTCCAGTGGCAGCAATAAAATGAGGGCATAGACATTAGATATTAGAAACGTATAATGCACATATTCATCCATACGCTCACACGACTGACACACTCTAGCCTCACTGTTTGCCTAGCTTCCCACTCCCAGCCTGGTTCCAGCCGCTGCTGAGAACTGTACCAGGACAGTGTGGGCACAGCGTGCATCTGCTGCAAGAGAAAGCCCACAGGGCTCTGATACATGTAAATAGATACTGAAGCAGAACTACATTTAACCAAAGAATAGAATAACTCCATTTTACAGGGTACAGATTGACCTCATCTGGACTACTCCAGAAAGCAGTGGTTGCTTAGTTTAGAAAACGCCATCTGAATCTCGGGAAAAGTTGCGATGAAGAGCTACAAGACGTGGGAAGTACAATGAGCTATCATCCTATGGGAAAGAGTGGCATACGTTTGCCAGTGTTCAAAATCTCCCTCTGTCTCCTGGCAAAAAGGACACTGTAAAGTTAAAAATCACATATTCAAATATAGGTGTGTGTACAGTCTAGCGATGTACTCACCTAAGGTTAATGAAACTATATGAAAAAGATAAAGACCTAATATACTTTTTGAAATGTATGCTGTTGCTTAATTTTTTGCACTGTACCCAGCTTGGATGGCAAAAATAGACAAGTTAGGGTTTGTCTACATGAACATTTAGTTCATGGCAAGCTGAGCTGCGAATCTGCTCCACACTAGCCTGTGGTGCTCTGTCTGTGTGGATCCTGCTGACATGAATTAACAGTTCATGAAAGCATTCTGATAGAGTCGAAATGAGACAAGATCAAAGTGTCCGAGCAAACTATTAATGTGCATCAGCAGGGGGCAAATGGACCGTGAGAGCAGAAGCAGACTATTGAGGGGTAGATTCACCCCACAGATTGCCAGAAACTAAATGTTCCTATAGACAAGCTCCTAGTTTCACTGATTGTTTACTGGCCTACAGAAGATAAAAGCCCTACTACTACTATGGCAAGCAGCTGCTGAGTCTTCTTCAGCTCAGGGGTTTGGAGCCTTTGTGTTTGGAACAGGTCCTAAGCTGGTCAGGACTTTTTTGAGGAGATGTCTTCCTGAGGAAAAATGGCAGTTCATCTAAACCAAAACTGTATTGGGGGAAGAGAGGGGAGGACTGTTTTGATGAATTCCTTGACTTAATTTTTGAAAAAAGTTTAGGAATTTTTCAGAACATCCCATTTCAACATTTTCAAAATGAGACATTTTGGTTTTACAGTTCAAAGCACATTTCATTTTGAAACTTAAGCTAATTATAATAAAAAATTTAAAATTAAAATGGTTGAAATAAAAATAAAATGTTTTGAAATGATCAAAAGAAAATGTTTTCATTGACCAGAACCTCTTCCTGCTCCCCGCCCCAGTTTTTCACTTCAGAAAAACAACGTGATATTTTGACGTTTTGTCCCAATCCCAGCCAGGACATTTTTTTTTGAAATCTCAAATATTTTCCCAGGACAGGAAAACCGTGTCCATCCCAGCTCCAGTCCTGAGTTGTATCCTTGATACCAGAGATATGTGGTTTAGTTGCTGATCATGTCTGTGCATACACAGCTCTAGATTTGTTGTGGTCTCTGCTGAAAAACAGGAAATGTAATCTTGATGACTGCAGTTAGTTATCAAATGCTGGCTGCCACCAATTAGCGATGGGCATATCTGTGGGTTTGGTTCAAACCCCTCTCTACGACTCACACACAAAAGAGAATTCAGCATGACACCAGCAATCAGCCAGCAATCCATTAGGTAGATTGATTTTACTATTGTTTATTTATCATATCTATTTCTTTTCAGTTAACACTGAAACTCCAGTCAGTTGTTTTCAGCAAAGTCTCCCCTCTCCCGCACTTTCAGATTGTAAGAAAGAACATTTGAATAGTGGCAGAATATAGTTTACAACACTTCCCAGCTAGCATGTTGCAGTTTACACCAAGACATCAATATGTTAAGAAATACTCTTGCTCAATTGTGGCTAGGGACTAATGAGTGCAGGAAGGTTTTGAATTTCACCATTGAGACTCAGCTCCCAAAGGTTTTTATGAAGAAGTCAGTAAGTTATTTAATACAAAAACAAGAACTCCCGTCTGGGCTTCTCTTTTGTTCAGGGCATGCTTTGTGTTCACAGATTGGGAACACCTTAGGTGGCAGCTGCGTTTCTCTTTAATGGGATAAGGGAGATGGGATGCTTGTGCCGTCATCCCGGTTGGCATATCTTGTTTCTTTAAACTTACTTCGTGTAACTAGGCAAAGTTAGTTGAGCTGAGCATTTAAGAAAAAAAGAAAATCTTTGAACCTTGGCCTCAGAATGTCACTGGAAATTAGCCATTCCTCAGAACATAACTGAACTATTCAGCTCTTTTTTAGTCACAGAGCTCTCCCAGGAGAAAATATTTAGAGGACTGGGAGCAAGATTTGTATTCTTATGACATACAGTTTTACAGGTATGGTTTATGCAGCACTGGAACCTAGAAACACAATCAATCAGATTCAAATACTATGCACAACCTGACTAAACGAGCCCAGCTTCATACCCATGCAGTGGGGTATGAGGGTGTAAGGAGATAACTGGATTGCCAGAGCCTGCATGGAGAGGGAGGGCAGCCATGTCCCTTCCCACACAGGTCAGGGAGTAGGTGGGGAGTAATTGTGCATGGATGGGGAGCCAATGCAGCCAAAGCTCCACCCCCCAACACTCCAGCTCACACACCAGAGCTAACACAGAGGGGAAGTCATCTGCACCAGTGGAAAGTGTGGCAGAGGTTAGTCCCTCCACTGCAAGGGGCAAATAAAGACCAGATCACAACACAGATTCAGAGTCTGGTTCCTACTTTGCTCCTGGGGCAGGCAATCTATGCACTGTCCCTTATTCAAACTGGATTGTACGGCTGTTGGCCAGTCCTTCAGCGCTGTTTCATGTACCAGACATGCTGGGAAATACACACCACCAGCGCGGTCCAGCATAACTATTGTAACAACAACATACCAGATACACTAACAATTCCTCTCAGGCTGCCACGTTCTATTAACCGATAGAAGCTGCAAGTGGGGAATAGCAGCAGACTAACAAAAGCCAGGAGGTGCCCTGTTAAAGTAACCACTATATCACACTAATCTCTCCCCCTCATGTCTACAAACAGTTATAGTAAAGATAAAAGAGACATAGAACCCCTGTTCACTGTTACTGTATCAAAGCAGATCTATTGTACCTGGGTTTTGTTCCATTCTATTGTATTCTCTCTGTGTGTGTTAAAATCTATGCTAGGAAAATAAATTGCTCTTCAGCTGTGTGTGTAAAAGTTTTCTCTCTTACTGGCATCTTTATTTAACTTGATCTGATAATGAGACTCACGTAACTTCCTTGAGTTTCTGCTGTTCCTAATAATGATGCAGTGAAAAGAAATCTCTTACTTTCTCTCCCCACTGACTCATAATACCAGGCTTCTAGGGAATATAGTCAGGGCTACTAAAAGGATTTCCAGGCCCAGGGAATCCTATCCCAATCCATATCTTCTGTCTCTCCCTTCCTGTGTTTTGTCTCAGTATTGTCAACCCCACATATTTAAAAAGCTTCTTTGTGCAACCACTAGGGATAGTGCTTTTTTTTTTTCATATGAGTGCTGAGATTTTCATGTAGTCACTTGACTCCAGCAGCTGGGGCTTTAAGAAAACCCTCAAAGATCACAAAACTCATGATAAAATCCAAGTCAGCAGCCCATCCCTTTCTCGTCACCAAAAATTATAACATGAAGCTTTCTGAGTAGAATGGCATAGCACTTCATCATTTATCCTGACTTGTGCTGGGGACTCTGTCTCTCTGTGCTGCTTCAACACCCATGGCTCGCACTTTTCTTTCCACTCTGGATGTACTATAGGCAAAACAGGAGTACAGATCAAAGCCCCCTGCTCAGGAATAGACCTGACAAAGCAGTACAGTGAAAGCTTCTAACCATGAGCTATGGGGAGCCCCTCAATGGACCCCTCAGAGGGAAATCAGGACCGCCCAAACACCATGGACTGAAGAACCACCCCAGCCTCCTCTTCCTCTGGTAGCCCTATTTCTAGCTGCTCTCTTAGTTTTCTTGGTAAAGGGCTGCACTATTGGGGCAGGATCCAAAGCTCATAGAAGCCAATGGAGTCTATTTGTGATGTCCTATCCATTTCAGGGTTCGAGTACTCTCCCACCCTTCCCCAGTGACAATAAATCTTTGCACAGGACCTAGCTGTGCTTAAATGAGCTCCTCTGTGTCTGTATCTTCTTCTCTGCTGGGTCCTGATATAACATTTGGAGATGAAGGATTTCTATCCCGCAAGGGTCCAGTCCAGTGCCGCCTCTGCCTGAGCAAGAAGACGACAGAGCAAGCAAATAATACTGTAAAAAGGGGGAGAGGTCACTTAAAGGCACAAGGGGACAGACACCTGCTTTTGCTGCTTGGGCAGCATGAACCTGCCAGCTAGAGAGGGGGAATTGGCCATTAAAAACAGAGCAAAGGGATAGGCTGCTCCCCAGAGCTACTGCAAACAAAACAGTGATGGGGAAGCAAGCAGCTATCTTGGCTGACCACGTTCAAGCAGGCAGGCAAACAACTTTCAGCCTGCACTGAAGGTCTATGGCAAATCATGGGTGGTGTACCTCAGACGTTTTGAGCAATTTGTAGTTTGCAACTCCATTCCAGATGGACAAAGAGTTTCAACCTTGCTGACAGTGATGCGTCTAAAGGCATATGGACTGCTCATAACCTATTGTCTGCAACTATGTTTGAAACTTCCACGGACACTGCAGTTACAGCAGCAATGCAAGAACATTTTTCTCCTATCGCACTGATGATAGCTGAATGATACTAGTTCCATCAGTGACATCAAGGAAGTGGAGAGTTGGTAGCACAGTTTGTCGCTGGTCTAAGGAAGTGTCAGAGTACTGTCAGTTTGGACAAACATCAAATGATGCCTTGCATGACCAATTAGTCTCTGGATTATGTAATGCCCAGGTCCGGAAGAAGTTATTGACAATATCAGTACTTACATTCAAGAAGGCTGTTGTAATGGCTGTTACAATGTAAACCACAAAGAAGGATTCTCTGGAATTTGATGTGAACCAAGAAGTTCACTTCCTGCATCAGCAAGACAGAGGACCACAGGAGCCTGCGGCCATTGTGCACAAACTACCGTGGCAGAGCTCCAACTCTGTCCCGGTGGGTCCCACGCTTCTAGGTGGTTTATGCTAGCCTCAGAGGCTCACTGCAACCCTCCACGTAGACCTTCTCTCTCTAGGCCCAGAGTTACAGTCTACTGAGCCCTTTTCATCATAAGTCAGCACAAGGTTGGTGAGAGAACTCCCACAGTCTCTGTTGTCCCTCTGGTCTTATCTCAGAACAGATTAGCCTCCTGTCCTGATAGGGGTCTGTCTTCCCCTCCCAGGAGGTATTTCTGTAGTGACAGGTTGGGGGGGGAACCCGGGCCCGCCCTCTACTCCGGGTTCCGGCCCAGGGACCCTAGTGGTAGCAGCTGTTGGCAGCCAACCTTTCACTGCCAGAGTTGCTATGTTTCCCTGGGCCACTTCCCCACAGCTCTCCCACTTCTCTCTTCTTCACCCTTACCTTAGGGCTCCCTTACTGATGGCTTGAGGGTGTCCTCATTTACTCAGCCCTTCAGTAGTAGTAGTATTAGCAGCAGCACTTCCTCTCCTCTGACTCCCTGGCTCTCCTCAGCCTGACTGGAGTGAGCCCTTTTATAGTATCAGAAAGACCTTAATTAGAGTCAGGTGTTCACATCACCTTAATGGCTTCACCTGCCTCTTTGCAGGTTAATTGGAGTCAGGTGATCTCATTAGCCTGGAGCAGCCCCTACCCTGGTCAGTCAGGGAACAGAAAACTGGTAATCCAGTGGCCAGTATATCTGCATGCTACTACTTTGTTGTACACAACTGGCCTGGATCTGTCTCACTACGTATGCTGAGAAGGAGTGCTGGGCATAACAGGTTATTTGCAGAAAATGCCAGAAGAAAGGATTGCCATGACCTGTTACACTGTTCAATGATCAACAACACAGTAACTGTCCATCCAAGAAGACACCTATGAAGACTAAATCTAAAAAAAGGATGGAAGCTGGGAATTGATCATGTGGAAAGAGACAAGAACTCAACTGACACTGATCTATACCTAGCATTACATGTTATCAGAAGCTGGAGTAAGGGATGGCATCTTGGTCACACCCTTGATCAAAGGAATTCCTACATGAATGGAGCTTGCTACTGGAGCTGCTGTCTCATGGATTTTTAAATCTACCTATCACCTAATGCTGTCACAAGTTCCTCTGGAAGAAACATCCAGGGTTTTGAACACTTTTACCAGAGAAAAGTTAGTTCCAGAAGTTTACTCCAGGTAAAAGTTCAACTAGACAGATAATTAGTCATTTCACCCTTGTATGTGACTGAAGGAAAGTATCCACCATTATTTAGCAGATCTTATTTCACATAGTTTCACATAGTGAGTAGGCTACACCCATCGTTCCAGTGATCAAGAAGGATGGCACTGTCCAAATTTGTGGAGATATCAAAGGGACACTGAATCCAGTTTTATGTGCAGACTATAGGCGCTGACTTTTATTTTTTCCTTGAAGTGCTCAACCCCTGCTCTGCCCCAAGGCCCCCCCCCACTCCACCCCCTCGCCCAAGGCCCAGTCCTCACTCAGCCCCTTCCCACTTCCTGCTCTCCGCCCTCCCCCAGATGCCAAACAGCTGTGGCAGGTGGGTGCTGAGCACCCACTATTTTTTCCATGGATACTTCAGCCACAAAGCATCCACAGACTAGTGCAGACTAGTATCCACTACCTCATATGAAAGATTTGTTTGCTATTCTTAGTGGGGGACATCGTCTCAATGCATACCTACAAATGGAGACTGACCTGCTTTCTCACAACCAACACGCAAAAAGGCATATTTTGTTATAAGAAGTTGCCTTTCCGCATCACTTCAATGCCTGCCCTGCTCCAGAAAGCCATGGATGAGATTCTGAAGGGACTGAATGGAGTTCAGTCTGTTTTGCAACATTTGGAAGACCGTGGACTGAGAGTACGTAAAAAAAAAAAAAGCAAGTTTTTCAAACCTTCAGTTGAATACCTTGGACACGTAATTGATGCCATGGACTTAAGGAAATCGCCAAAAAGAGAAAAAGCTAGACCTTTGGACATCTCCGGACCATGTTTAGCCAGTTTGGTTTACCATTATAGTGACAATGGCCCTCAGCTCTTTTCTGAACAATTTCAGAGGTTCCCAGCTTCAAATTGAATTCAGCAGGTACGTTCTGCTGCATATCATCCTGCTACCAACGGACTCCTTTGTACAAAAACACTTAAACACACCTTAAAAGCTAACAAGTCTATTTTTGAGTCGTCAGCAGAAATTGGGCAATTTCTTGCTTGTCTATAGGAACACACTTCATGTTACAACCCAGGAGTCACTTGCAACTCTTTTCTTGAAGAGATCTTTGCATGCCTGCTACCTCCTGATGTAGCTTCACGTGTAGCCAAATCTCACGCTAAGCAAATTGATCAATGATGAGAGACTCATCATCGTTCTTTTCAAATAGGAGACTTACTGTAGACTCACAACCACAGTTGTGGAGTGAAATAAGTACCTGGAAAACTTGCAAAATGCACTGGACCTGTTTCATTTGTGGAAAAACTATCCAACAGTTTTTTATGAAAACAGCATATGGACCAGTTGCAACCTCAACAAGTAGCAAAGTCTGGGAATGTGCCAATAGGACTTTCTGTGTCTCCAATTAACCCTCCTTCTGTTATAACTTATTGGGAGAAACTTTGGTACCAGATCCAGCTGATTCCATACCACCAAGTGTTCCTGTTGTTCAGAATACTACTGCACCACCATCAACATGTTATCTCAAGAGAGTGCAAAACCAGTTGTGCGTCTGAATTTAAGTTATCCCATTAGTGAGTTGCTATTCCAGTGCAGAATAATCCCTTGCAACCTGAGAGTTTGCAATAGTCCACCCACAAATTCTAGTTAGGTTATCCAATGTTTCATGTTAGCCATGTAAATGATAATGTACATCTATTTGGAAAGATTTTTAAAGTAAGGGGGAGATATGTGATGTCCTGTCCCTCTAAGGTTTGAGCACTCACCCGCCCTAGTGAAAAGCTTCAGTTTCATGGTGGCTTCAGTTTGGTAGCCAGAACAATAAACCTTTGCACAGCAGCTAACTGTGCTTAAATATAACACTATTAATTTCAATGGGCTTTGTATCAGACCATTAGAATGTCTAGTCGTCCTTCTGACTTCTCCTACTTCTCAGGAGACGCTGACTGTGATAACCATATGTATGCATGTGCATTGTTTTATGAGTTTACACCTGACTGACATTTTGTGATCTCATAAACCCCACATCCTCTGTTATAAGTTTTTGGATGACTTATCATAACTAGTAATGAGCAAGCCTCAAAAGGTTTTGATACAAGGTTATCCCAAAATCTTGATTCTTCCCTCTTGGTGTGTATGTCATATGAATGGGGAGTGGCACACATGTTTTCATTCAATCACATAAAAGAAAATATCCCTTTTGCACCCAGCATGCTATTGTCTTACATAGACTATGAAGAGGCATTCACATTTTTAACTATATAGAGAAGTGGCAAGACAGAGATCCAGTCTCATTGCCAATGATGGTGAGAAAAAAGAATAATCTTTATGGTCAAGATTTTGAAAAATGACTAATGATTTTGGATGACCAACTTGAGACACCTTAAATGAGATGGGTCTGATTTTCAGAAAGTGCTGAGTACCGGTTCTATGAAAATCAGGACCCTGTAAGGTTTCTCAGGTTAGGCATTCCCAAACCACTAGTGCCTTTTCAAAAGCCTGATGTATTTTTTTGCTACAGCCTCCTGACGGCTATGATTTCATGCTTCTCTTCTAACCTGAGGTGCCCTCTCTTGAGTGAGGTGATGAAGCTGTGTGCAAGGAAGGCCAAAGGTTTTGATTTCAGCTCCTAATGCCAATATGTGTAATTTTGGCTGATGATCATGGGAACTGTGCTCATACTTCATGCGGCCCCAGGTCATCACATCATGAATGATCAGTTACCCAATCCATGACAATCGTGTGTTTGTGCTGAGTTGAGGCCAGTAAAAACACAAACAAACTCACTATTCAAATATTAGTTAAATAAGCCTTTCAAAACAGGTTAAACAAATTAGTTCCTGCCACACTGAACATCCTGGGATTTCCCTCTCTGCCCCTTCATCCATAAGTGATAATCCACAGAGTAAAAGGAACACACTTCACTCTAATTAGGGAGGAGCTAATTATCCCCCATCAATTAGATCCTACAACACTTATCTGTAAACAGTTGCCGGTAAGGTACATAACAGATTAGTGAGTGAAGGCCTAATTAATAAGGAATAATGAGCTCCTTCCTACACAAAGTGGAGGAAACGTGTTCTCCCTTTGCAGTGGCCGTTGAGAGAGAGTTATAGTGTTGACCAAGATGTATGGCAGGAGTCATTCAGTTTATGATTTCCTTCTAATTTTTATATAAAATATGTAGTCTTTATTTTACTGACTTAACTGTATTGTGTTGCTGATTTTGGTTTGCTTTCCCTGTGACTCAGAGCCAGAAGGAAAGTGACCACCTGTCCCAATGAGTGTGAGATTTCCCCTTCTGTTTTGCAAAGGCTGTACACTTATTGTTTTTATTACAGTATTGTCTAGAGACCCCAACCAAGATCAGGGCCCCACTGTCCTAGGCACTGTACAAATATATGGTAATATGCCATCTCCACCTTGAATATCTAAGCCAGTAAGAGACAAAGCATGGTAGAAAGAGCAAATGGGAAACTGAGGCACAAAGACATTAAGGGTGGGATTCACCAAGGTATTTAGAAGTGCAAGTCCTCTTGAAATCAATGGTAGTTAACCACCTAAATACCTTGGTGTATCCCACCCCTGGAGACTAGCCCTAGGAAATCTGTGGCAGAACTGGGAAATGTCTTTTCCCGTCCTGTGAAAACTTGAGATTTTTTTTTTAAAGTCCTATTTTATCATTGGAAGGAACCTGCGACCTTTCAACATTTTCCATGAAAAAACCAGAAACAAAGTCCCCATTGTAGCCAATAGCCCAGTGGTTAAGGCACTCACGTGGGATGAAGGAGTCCTGGTTTTAAATCCCCGCTCTATCTGATTTGGAGCAGGGACCTGAAGCCATCAGTAACCCAACCAGCAGGTTATTGGCTATTCTGCTGTGGGCTTCTCTCAGTCTCTCCTGTTGAAGCTGTTCCACTGTGTATAAAGAATTAAATATTCACTGGAGAAAGAACTTGAACCTGGCTCACCCCCATCACAGGTGAGTGCTCCAACCACCAGGCTATAGAGGCAATCTTTCTCTCAGTCTGGCCCACCGTACACTGCATTATTTATCCAAGATTCCTAACAGGCTCTAATTGAACCAAGATAACCTGAGTCCCAACCCACTGTCTTAACCACCCTAATCTCTGCTTTCAGAACATTAGAAGATCCTAAACTATCTTTCAGAGCTGGGGCAACATCACCACATGGGACAGTCATATGAGTAAGTCAAACAGGAAACTGTTCATGAACAGAACTTGGGGTTAGGAAGGATACAGTAAAAAATAAGACTTTTTTAGCACCTTATCTCTCAGAAATCATTTAATCCATTCATTTTTCTCAAGGGTAACCCAGCATATTGCCCATTGTGGGTTGGTTTTTGTTTGTTTGTTTTGCAACTTAGCAGCAAATTTTCAAAGCTGCACCTGTGGATTTGCTCATTAACAGCAATAGGAATCATTCACACAGCTGGTATCAATCCTGTGCAAACCAGCTGGCAATTTTACCCCTTGATGTTGTGCTGTGAGTATGCCTAGAATTGCACAGTCTGTACTGAAGGAGGGACGTTCCGAGTGTTATATGGAGAAGAAATGTGTAATGTTCTTATGTTGATACACACTGCTAATGTTGGTGCTTGGATATCAAGGTGATAGAATCCAAAACTTTAATCAAAAATGTATTTAAATAGTTATCAAAATGGTGTTTATGAAACATTTCTGTAATAGTTTCTATAAAACTTTCACAAATATTTCTGTAAAACAAAAACAAGGGTCTGTTTTCAACCTTGCAAAATGGAAAAAAAAATTTGGAAGTGTCAACATTTTCCATGCATTTTTTTTTCAAACCTACTCTAACTTATAGCGCATGTTTTCATGGTGCCTTCGGGTATCTGGTAAGGGTAGATGAACCATTTTGGATAACACATGAACAATCCCTCCTTGAACTAATTCCCCGAACTCCAATGAATTCACATTGCATCTTTATTGAAATTCAAATAAATTAGGGCAACATTTGATCCCCTTGCATTTCATTTTTGTGTCCCTCTGCCTTTCTGAATGCCAGCCAATGCAAAATGCAGAAGTGCAAATAAAGGTGCTGCTCCTGCAACTGTGTGTATATAGGTAGACCCGTATAGATTCTCAGGGCCCCACTTAATCAAGACTCACTGGGTCTTCCTGTATATACGAGCATGCAGAATCAGGGCTGTGTTGCAAACCAAGCTGGTCTCACTAGATTCCAGCCCAATTTTGCAGGGATAGATACTTATTTGAACCTTATCCAAGTTATCTCAATGTACGGATCCATATCTGAACCAAATCTAAATTCAACTTTTTAGATTCACCCTTCACTAATGTCTGGACTTGTCAGGTAATGAGTTGTGAATGGGGCCATCTCTATTCGTAATATCATAATTATGATCCATATTAATTTTGCTAGTTTCAAGCCACTACAAAGTTCTTGTTCTCAAAATCTCTAGGTATAGGAGTCCTATTTCTCTATCATAACACTCCAAACAAGCCTCTCTCAGATTTCTCTGTCATCTCCTGAACTGCCTGATTGTGCAAGTGGACAGCCAAATAAAGCTTGATTATTCAAAACAGCTCTTTCATTAAAATTGTCTAAAAGCATGAATGTGTCTCTTACTTTATTTGTCCACTGCCAGGCCTATGTTTGAAATATATTATGACACTTCAAGTGATGTACTGTGCATGCTGATAATGGAAATGCCTTACTGCAGATTTTCTGCCCTCTAATTCACTATAGGATTCAGTTCTTGTATGAAAAAGAAAAAGTGAACAGGAGTAGAAGGTGACTATGGAAGATTTTGGAATTAAAAATTTATCATGCAGAGTTCTGCTCACCCTTGTCCATTGTGGCTGACCTGGGTCCTTTATACAGGACATTTTTAGAAATGCTACAAACATAGCTATCATCATATTATTTAGCTAGTTAATTAAATAGAGAGGAGGTGATGTTTACTTAATAGGTGGCACAGTTTCCTCTAAGCCTTATCAAACCTCTGACTCAACTTTTGACATTGGGGTATGATGTACACCTGCAGGTGCCTTCTTTGATGAGAGATAAATTTGAGGTTGCAACCACTCCTGGTCATCAAGGCCAATTTTTTCAACCCAAATTAAGCTCCTTAGCTCATATTTAGGCACCTAATTAAAAGTAGCCTGATTTTCAAAAAGTGCAGCACCCAATTATTCCGTGGAATTTCTGGACAGCCAGCACACCTGAAAACCAGACCACTTTGTATTTAGACCACTAAGTACAGATTTACATTTGAGTGAAAATTGTTGCCTCAGTGTCCCACGGTACTCATGGGAAGAAAAGAAAAAAAACTCATACTGGTGTTCAGGCCAAAATCCAAAACTGGTAACATCCAGCCAATCTAAATCCCCTTAGTAGTGTCAGCCAGATATAGGATCCTTCACTGTCTTCTAAAATGCGGTTGTGATGTGGTGCACTGTTAAATAACTACTACCTTTCACCCCAAAGGCACAAGAACTGCACACCAGCAGTGAGTGATACAAGTCTCATTTACATTGTCATAGGGCAAGCTGCCTCATTTGCACCCCATCATGACCCAAGAGCAGCTCTGCAAGCAGACCCTCTGCCACAGTTCCCCCCTTCAAGGGGCTCCTTCAGTAACTCATAGACCCTTGTCCATTCACAGCCTCTCTCAGGGTACGTCTATACTACAGAATTAGGTCGAATTTATAGAAGTCGATCTTTTAAAACCCGAATTTATGGAATCGATTGTGTGTGTCCCCACTAAAGAGCGTTAAGACCATGAGGTCGATTGACTGTGTCCACAGTAGCGGGGCTCGCATCGACTTTCAGAGCATTGCATTGCGGGTAGCTATCCCACAGTTCCCGCAGTCTCCACCGCCCATTGGAATTCTGGGTTGCGATCCCAAAGCCTGATGGGGCAGAAAACATTGTCGCTGGTGGTTCTGGGTACATGTCATCCCTCCCTCCCTCCGTGAAAGCAATCTTTTTCGCGCCTTTTTTCCGGGGTTTCCGTGTTTGCTACGGAAGCCTGCTCAGCTCACAATTACCGTACATCTCCAGCGTACGCCTGGACATTAGGTCTAGTGGGGATTCAGTCACACTATAATATGGGCAGAGGGATAGCTCAGCATTCTGAGCGTTGGCCCACTAAACCCGGGGTTGTGAGTTCAATCCTTGAGGGGGCCATTCTGCCTGAGGCTGGTAGTTGCGGGACTACACAGCAGAAGCTCCTTGCCTTCTAGCTGCAGATGGTGCAATATGCCATAAATGGTCGTGGTTGCGGGACCATACAGCAGAAGCTCCTTGCCTTCTCGCAGCAGATTGTACAATATGATTGGTATTCGTGTGCTCCTGGCCGGCGGCCTATGGTGTGGCTGGCCGGGGGCGCTTGGACATAAATGGGAGTGACCAGAGTGACTCTGGTCATTCTCTTTTTTACGTTTTGTTTAAGGGAGATTCAGTACTGCCTGGAACACGGGCGGAGGGATAGCTCAGCGGTCTGAGCGTTGGCCCGCTAAACCCGGGGTTGCGAGTTCAATCCTTGAGGGGGCCAGGAGATGATGATGGATATCAAGGATATTGTACCATCTGCTGCTAGAAGGGAAGGCGCCTCCTTGCTCACCGCATATTGTACCATCTGCAGCTAGAAGGAAATGAGCCTAACCCTTGCTCCCCCCTCCCTCCGTGAAAGCAACTGAGGGGGGAGCAAAAAATCCTTTCGCGCCTTTTTTCATATGGGCGCCATATTGCTGACTCCATTGTTATCCACCCGCTGCTTCTGCTGCCACTCTGCTGTCCTGCAAACAGCATACCAGGGAAAGCATGGAGCACGATCAGATCACCGCGGCTGTTCTCGCCGTTATGAACACCACGCGCATTGTCCAGGAGTATATGGAGAACGAGAACCAGGAGCTGCTAGAGCTACAGCAGGCGAGGAGGTGACAGCAGCGCCCTGAGGACAGTGATGAGGACATGGACACAGACCTCTCTCAAAAAAGGCCCCCCCGCAAGGTGGACATCATGGTGTTAATGGGGCTTGTTGATACAGTGGAACGCCGATTCTGGGCCCGGGAAACAAGCACAGACTGGTGGGACCACATAGTGCTGCAGGTCTGGGATGAATCCCAGTGGCTGCGAAACTTTCGCATGCATAAGGGCACTTTCATGGAACTTTGTGAGTTGCTTTCCCCTGCCCTGAAGCGCAAGAACACCAAGATGAGAGCAGCCCTCACAGTACAGAAGCGACTGGCGATAGCCCTGTGGAAGCTTGCAACGCCAGACAGCTACCGGTCAGTTGCGAATCAATTCGGAGTGGGAAAATCTACAGTGGGGGCTGTTGTGATGGAAGTAGCCAGGGCGATCACCAAGCTGCTGGTACCAAGGGTTGTGAGTCTGGGAAATGTGCAGCTCATACTGGATGGCTTTGCAGCAATGGGGTTCCCGAACTGTGGTGGGGCGATAGACGGAACCCATATCCCTATCTTGGCACCGGACCACCAAGCCAGCGAGTACATAAACCGAAAGGGTTACTTTTCAATAGTGCTGCAAGCACTGGTGGATCACAAGGGACGTTTCACCAACATCAACATGGGATGGCCGGGAAAGGTACATGACACTCGCATCTTCAGGAACTCTGGTCTGTTTCGGCTGCTGCAGCAAGGGACTTTCTTCCCAGACCAGAAAATAACCGTTGGGGATGTTGAGATGCCTATAGTTATCCTTGGGGACCCAGCCTACCCCTTAATGCCATGGCTCATGAAGCCATACACAGGTAGCCTGGACAGTAGTCAGGACCTTTTCAACTATAGGCTGAGCAAGTGCAGAATGGTGGTGGAATGTGCATTTGGTCGTTTAAAAGCTCGCTGGCGAAGTTTATTGACTAGGTTAGATCTCAGCGAAAACAATATTCCCATTATTATTACTGCTTGCTGTGCGCTCCACAATATCTGTGAGAGTAAGGGGGAGACGTTTATGGCGGGGTGGGAGGTTGAGGCAAATCGCCTGGCCACTGGTTATGCGCAGCCAGACACCAGGGCTATTACAAGAGTACAGCAGGGTGCGTTGCGCATCAGGGAAGCTTTGAAAACCAGTTTCATGAATGGCCAGGATGCTGTGTGAAAGTTCTGTTTTTCCCCAGTAATGAAAAGCCCCGCCCCTTCATTCACTCTACTTCCCTTTACCCAAACCGCCCTGCCCTCCCCCCCTCGATCACCGCTCGCAGAGGAAATAAAGTCATTGTTGCTTAAAAATCATGCATTCTTTATTAATTCGTAAAACAAAGAGGGGGAACTATGGGGGTAACTGCCACAGTCTCCCGGGATAGCTGGTGGAGGAAGGGAAGCACCAGGATGGGTGGTGGAGGAGGGGATGAGGGAAGGACAAGGACACACAGCACTTTAAAACTTATTGAATGCCAGCCCTTTCTTGCTTGGACTGTTCTCTTGACTTGAGTGGTTGGGTGCACGGAGGCCGCCCAAACGCGTTCTTGGGCGTCTCGGGGATGAGGTTATGGGACTCGGGAAGGAGGGCTGTTGGTTACACAGGGGCTGTAGCGGCGGTCTGGGCTCAGGCGGCCTTTCCTGAACCCTACGCCTTTCCTCAGCCATAAGCCGGAGGATTTCCGTTTGATCCTCCAGTAGCCTCAGAATTGCATCCTGCCTTCTCTCTGCACGCTGACGCCACCTACTCTCTTCATCCCGCCGCTGTCTCTCTTCATCCCGCCAGTCATTGTCTTCAGCACGCCACCTGTCCGCACGATCAAATTCTGCCTTCCTGGACTCCGACAGTGTCTGCCTCCACGCATTCTGCTGGGCAGCTTCAGTGTGGGAGGATTCCATGAGTTCTGAGAACATATCGTCTCAATTCCTTTTTTTTTTTACTTCTAATCTTCGCTAGCCTCTGGGACGGTGATGAAAGGGGTGGCGTTGAAACATTTGCAGCTGCGGGAGGAAACAAACGGGAGAGGAGTAGTTTAAAAGACACATATTAGAGAACAATGCTCCAAACATTACATATCACATATGCATTTGGTCCAAGGTTGCACTTTGCCTGTTATATTGAGGGTCTGCCGGTTTGGTGTGAGAGATCACACAAGCAGGTCCGGCGGGCAACAGAATTCGGTTTCCACACAGCCATGGTAAGCCACAGTCTATAGGCTTCTTTAACCTTCATAACAGGTGGGAATGTTTTCAAACAGCAACCCCCTCATTTCCCATAACAAACAGCCTTTGGGCTGGCAATTTAAAACTGGTTGGCAATTGAAAAGGGAGGGGCAGCGGTTTTCAGGTTAACGTGCAGCGCGAACCTAATCGACACCACACACACACACACACACACACACACACAGACACACATCCAAGATGTTCGCTGTTCCCCCTCCCCCCACCGCGTGGGTCACAGCGGGGAAGATTTCCGTTCAGCCACAGGCAAACAGCCCAGCAGGGACGGAGCCCCTCTGAATACCCCCTTAATAAAATTCCCCTATTTCAACCAGGTGACCATGAATGATATCACTCTTCTGAGGATAACACAGACAGATAAAGAACGGATGTTGCTTGAATGCCAGCAAACACCGGGACCATACGCCGCCATGCTTTGCAAAGCAATGATTCCAGACTACGTGCTACTGGCCTGGCGTGGTAGAGTGTGTTACCACGGAGCACAGGATAAGGCTGCCCTCCCCAGAAACCTTTTGCACAGGCTTTGGGAGTACATCCAGGAGATCTTTCTGGAGATGTCCCCCGAGGATTTCTGCTCCATCCCCGAACATGTTAACAGAGTTTTCCAGTAGCTGTAGCTGTACTGGCCGCGAATTGATCATTAAACACGCTTGCTTATAAAACATGTATTAATTAACAGAGGTACACTCACCAGAGGCACCAGAGGTCCCTTCTCCTGCATCGAGCACAACTTGGGTGGGTTCTTAGGGTACTGGCTCCAGGGTGACAAAGAGTTCCTGGCTGTCGGGGAAAAGGGCTTCTCCGCTTCCTTGCTGTGTCTGGGCGCTATTTTCAGCATCATTATCATCATCATGCTCCTCTGTGGTTTCTGATGATCCACATACGGAGTCATACCACATGGGTGGATCAGTGCTGGCTGCACCTCCTAGAATGGCATGCAGCTCATCATAGAAGCGCCATGTCTGGGGCTCTGACCCAGAGCGGCTGTTTGCATCTCTGGTTTTTTGGTAGGCTTGCCTGAGCTCCTTAATTTTCACGCGGCACTGTTGCGCGTCCCTGTTGTAGCCTCTGTCCTGCATGCCCTTGGAGACTTTCGCATATGTATTGGCGTTTCTTCTTTTGGACCGTAGCTCTGCTAGCACGGTTTCATCTCTCCATACAGCGATCAGATCGCGTACTTCACCATCGGTCCATGCTGGAGCTCGTCTTCGGTTCTGGGACTCCATCATGGTCACCTCTGCTGATGAGATCTGCGCTCACCTGCAGCTCACCACGCTGGCCAAACAGGAAATGAAATTGAAAAGTTCGCGGGGCTTTTCCTGTCTACCTGGGCGGAGCATTGGAGCTCAGACTGCTGTCCAGAGCGGTCAAATGTTGCACTGTGGGATAGATCCAGGAGGCCAATACCGTCGAATTGCGTCCTCACTAAGCCTACATCGATTTGGCAATATCGATTTAAGCGCTAATCCCCTCGTTGGGGGTGGAGTGGCGAGATCGATTTTAAGAGCTCTAGAAGTCGATGTTAAGGGCTTCGTCATGTGGACGGGTGCACGGATCAATCGAAATAACGCTAATAAATTCGACCTAAACTCGTAGTGTAGACCAGGGCTCAGGTTCTGGTTTATTAAATGAACACACATTCAAAATAAATTTATCAAATCCCTCTTCAAGTCTATCCATTTACCTCATCAGGTCGCTCCTGGGCCTTTCCTGCCTGTGTTTCATTCCCCAGGTTCCGGGTTTCTCGCCCAGAGCCTACTTGCTTCCAGTACCACCATGTTCTACTCTGGTCTCCCTGAGGATGCCCCCAAGTCCCAGGTTTCTCTGCTAGAGCCAAATTACCCGCAGCAGGCTCTGTATTCCACTCTTGTCTCCCTAAGATGGTGGTTCTCAACTGTGGTCCACCGCTTCTTCGGGGAAAGCCCCTGGCACGCCGGGCCGGTTTGTTGACCTGCTTCATCCACAGGTTCGGCCGGTCGCGGCTCCCACTGGCCGCAGTTCTCCGCTCCAGGCCAATGGGGGCTGCAGGAAGTGGCGAACAGCACATCCCTCGACCCATGCCGTGTCCCGTAGCCCCCATTGGCCTGGAGCGGAGAACCGCGGTCAGTGGGAGCCGCGACCGGCCGAACCTGCAGATGCGGCAGGTCAACAAACCAGCCCGGCGCACCAGGGGCTTTCCCTGAAGAAGCGGTGGACCACAGTTGAGAACCACCACCCTAAGAACTCTCTCTATATATATAACTTCCTGCTGTTCTTTATAGGTGAACCAGCTGATCCAGGTTGAGGTGTGTCTAATTAGTTACTAAGGTTGGCTGACACCACACCTTTAGCCCTTCAAGGGGCGAGCTTCTCTTGTTCAAGCATAAAGGCCAGTGTTCCTTGAAGATCTCTGTGAAACCTTGAAAGCTTGTCTCTGTTAGTGTTTCTTCAAATATTTAAGGCCACGCATAGCTACCCATGTGAGTTGTCCCTTTATCTCCACTAGGGTTACTCCAAATTTTGTAAAGCCCTTTCAGATCTTGTGGAATAAAAGGTGATAGAATAATGTAAAATATTATCACTTAGATATTGTACATAGTACTGATTTTTACACACCACATAAATACCCACAAGGCAGCATGACCCAAAAGACAGACCACTGAATTGGTTGGAGAGGGCATGGGTTCTATTCCTGCTCTTCCATTGAATTCCTGTGTGACTGCTATCCTAACAGCCTCCCAGTGCAAAAGGCTCCCTGCTATCTGGTAGTGAGTTTCAGCTGGCCTGACCATTCAGCATACCCCAACTCACTAATGTCATAACCTGTATCTAAAAGGTGTCACATAAGATATCAATAGAAAGCTAATACCATACTAATCATTAATATTATTGTGTGGTGTATACATGGAGGACAAATTCAAAATTACAAACACACTGGGAACTATGTTCTTTAAATGTGTCTGCCAGGCAATGCCGAAGTTACTCCAATGTACATTAAGAGACAACAGGAATGCAATTTATATAAAAAGTAAACAGAACCATCAAGGCAACAAGCAAAGGAGATAACCACTCAACATCACAGCAGGGAGAGGAGATTTCAGTAACAGATCAATTTGCATTTTAGCCAACACCAACATGGAGCTTCCTTCAATGTGAGACTCCATGTCTCCTTTCTCACAGACTTCCCTTTACAGAAGAATCCATTTCAAAGGTTCACTGGACTATAAAAGAGAGGGGCAATGAACCCCAAGTGATCTTTCATCTAAGACAACTTTCGACTTTGTGGGAGATCCTGACAAGAGAGGTGGTCAGCCATCTTGCTGGAAGGTAGATTGGTAAGGAAACTACCTTGAAAAAAGGCTGTAGCTTTATTTGTTCAGTCTTAGCCTCTAGAAAATGGTTTTGTTTTTCATTTTTATTTGCTTGTAACCATTTCTAACTCACTCCTATCTTCTTTTGTTGAGGAACTTGTTTTACTTGTGTTCTAAACCAACCCGGTGCTGTGTATGAACAGAAATGATAATTAACTCCAGATAAAGTGATAAGCTATGCATTTAGTCTATTTAGAGGAGCAGACAACCTTATTATTTCGCTGAGTATTCCAGGAAAGGCTGGACACTTCAGGGCAGATGGTTTGGGGAAAACTTTGGGACTGGGAATGTGTTAGGGTCACCCCTGCATAAGGTAATTGGGTGAGAGAGACTAGAGCGGGGTTATGGTGTTGCAATCAGGCTGCTGGGGTCACAGTGATGAATCAGGGCTTCAAGGCACATAGATAGTCAGGATACTTGTCTGCTAGCTGCTGCATGCTTGTCTGCTGGTTGTTGATGTCCAGGCTGTGAGCCACAGCATCAGAGCATTTAAGGCACCCAGAGCTACAGGGCAGGCAATAACACAGCTGTTCAGTGGTCTGGATTGCACCCCCGAATGTAACAGTGATATTATAACTTTTCAGAACAGTAAATCTCCTTACACAGAAAGATGTCATCTATTGATTACAAATTGAATGAACTACATCATTTTAATAAGATGTTACCCTGTGTAACTGGGAGAAATGTTCTGATATTTTTTATAGTTTAATATTAATAAAGGTTTCCAGTAAGGCCTTGATCTTGGACAAGGAATCATATGGATAATCTCATGCACCAACATGGAGCCCCATTGACTTTGATGGAAGGGGTCTACTTAAAAGTTTCTTGGTGCAGGATCAGCACCTTCTCATTGTACTACGAAGCTAACCCACTCATTTCAAAATCTGTGGTGGCCTTCTCTGTGGTAGTGGGTTGATCTCAGTGTCTTGGTTTGTTAGTACTCATAGTATTTTGTGTTTAGATTAGAAAGTTGCTTGATTGCAATTTTATGTAGAAATCTTTGCAAAACATATTTAAAGCATTGACACTGTTAACATGTATTTATCTGAAAGCCGAATGCCACTGTGTTACATCATAATAATACTGGATTATATTAAAATTGAAAGGGTAAATTGGCCACATAGGTTAGGTTTATTTCTTTGCCTCTGGTAGAGTTTATTCCCCTCTATTGATACTGCTAAACCCTTTACAAATGGTTTATATGTTGCTATTAAGGCTTAAAAGCTTATTAAGGCTTATAAAGGCTTATTACTGAAAACAAAATAGTTTTGCTTCTAGGTTGCATCTAGTTCATTTATTATATTATACATACACACAAATATGAAGGGGAGGATCCCCAGAATGTTTTTATTTTCTCCTTTTTCATTCCCATCTCTCTCCTCCTCCTTTTTCAGTAATTTACTACAGTTTGGGACTGCTTGAAATATATTGATGAGGCTACTTACATTGGCTTGTCTAGCCCTGACTTTTCATATGAGATTTCAGTTTCTAGACCAAAATGGTATATATAACATCCAGAGAGAACTGAACCTCCAAAACTTTATTTGGTCCCTTATCACTAGGTAAAAGACAAAAATGAGTCGTTGTAGTGGTTTCGGCCCCGCTCCGGGGCGGCTGGAAACCAGACCGCCTCGCTATTTCAGTCAGGTGTGTCGGGGAATTAGCTTGGCTGTGCGGTAATCAGTCAGCAGCTCAGGCCCTCCTAGAGAGAGGCCGAGCAAACAGTTCACAGTTAGCAAGCCCAGGCCCTGGGTCAGGGCGGGGCAACAGTCAGTGGCTCAGGCCCTCAGGCAGGGGCTGAGCAAACAGTTCATTAGTGGCAAGCCCAGGTCCTGGCTCTGGAGAACCTGGGAGAGGGGCAGACTGCCACCCACATGTTGGGTGGCAGGGGGGGCGCAAGCCCACCCACTCCACTGCGTCCCAGCCCGGGGCCCTAGCAGCAGCAGACGACCCGCTGCTGTGTCAGTGGGGATCCTGGCCACAACACACTGACATCGGCTCTGGAAGTGCTGCAGCCAGACTAGGGTCAGCTGCCCCCAGGCTACTTCCAACTTCCCCCTCTATGGGTACCTGGGTCAGGGCGGCGTCCTCCAAGGGGTCACACACCATGGGCTCCTCAGGGTAACTGGCGCACGGCAGGCTTGGCGGCTCCTCGGGGTAACTGGTGAGCGGCAGGCTTGGCGGCGTCTCTGGGCTCGGGCTAGCATCAGGTGTTGGCTGGTCAGGCCAGTCCTTTGGTTGGCTGCCGGTTGCCGTGGCCTCTCGGCTGGGAGCTACGCCACAGGTGTCTGGCCTCTCCGATGGCTGGGCTTCCAGTGAGCTCTGAGGACCGGCTTTTATACTTCCTGTCCTGCGCCTTGACCTCTGAGGGGTGGGCGCAGGATTCGCCAGCTCCGCCCATTTTGGTGTCCAGAGAGGCTCATCCCTCTCCGGGGCGACTGGGAACCAGACTGCCTCGCTACAGTCGTGTATTTGTAAACAAAGCGCTAACTGAGTGAAGAAATGATTTCTTGAAAGAGACCTTTCTTGTTTGATTTTTTGTTGCACATGGACACTGTGGAGAAATCTTTTTGTTATATGAATGCTGTACCATGGGATAAATCGACCAGTAAATTTAAGGACATGTAACCAACAGTGATGTTTTCTCTTGCACATATTTACCACTAGAGGTCATTATATGCCTTTTTCAACAGAGAAGTTGGCACCAATTACAACACTACAAAAATCAAATTCTGTAAATACGCATTTGTGTAAAAGGTCTTCAGATTTGAAACATCTGTGAAGGACTGGCAGAAACTTTACAACATGGAATTTCAAAATGTGGTCTTGTGTACATGCAGGTACTTTATTCTAGGATTTTCCTAGTGGATTTCATGTACTGTCATCATTTAAAAAAACAAAAAAAAACAAAAAACAAAAAAAAACCTGTCTGCTTCTTTCATCTGTCCACCAAATTGCCACAATTTTAATTAGCAATATTTTGCCTTTACTACACATACACTTCCCTGCCTGCCATATAAGGCAAGCAAAATATTTTCCTGGGGGTTGTGTGGGGTTTTTTTAAAGCTACATTCAATCTAATACCAATTTGTCTTAGGTCGGTCTACAAGCTTTCTATTTGCTTGTTTCCTAACACAGAAGAAAGCTTTATGGAAGTTCAAATTTAAGATAATCAGGACAGATAGATCTATTCTTTTTTCCTGAAATGTTCCTTCACTTCAGTTAGTGAATAAGGTCATCGTGAGAGTAGAATAGAATTGTTCCAATGAGTGCACATAGATCTAGTTATTATCTTTTTATGTCCATAAGCATTTGTATCAGGTTGTGGGGATTTTTTGTTAAGCATGACCTCTTCTAGGGTCTGATCCCGAGGACCTCCTGCAGGCCTTTATTTTAGCAAAATAATAAAAAGGGAAAGAGAAATAACTTTTGAAATCCAACAAATTTTAGAGTTTAGAAAATAAACTGCCAGGAAGAATTTGTGAACAATGGGATTTGACATCACCAACATTTGGGACTTCTGGACAATCTGCTAATGAGCTTGCATTATGTATTCTTGTTATTGCCATAATAGAGTCAGATTTCCAAGCCCACAGGGATCATCTAGTCCAGTGGTTCTCAACCTATTTATCATTGTGGGCCACAAGGTAGATGGTGTTCTTGAATATTGTGTATCAAAGCCACTTCAGTCCAAATGGCTATGTGCGATTATTTTTGAAGGGAACATCCTGCAGGTAATGGATTGTCCTTCATAACATTTTTAAAAGACATCCCAGTTTAGCTGCAGATTTTTTTGCCCTGGGCTTCTCTCCTTGTTGACAATACAATTTAAGGAACTAGCCCCTGTAAACAGAATGCAATGCCCCAAAAGGCTACAGCATCATCTCCTGCTGTTTCTGTTGTGAAAAAGCCAGGGCAAAGCAGGAATTCATCAAACAGCAAAGGGCTTCATTATTTGTATATTATCTTAATATGTACCAAGGGAAGACAAGGGCAATCTGCCTGTGAGCAACACAAGTTATACTGCGCAGTCTTCCTGGATGCACAGTAATAGGAAAGCCATTCACCTTGTGCAAGAATATTGCTCTTTGGAGACAGCACACTGGCACTGCTATTTTTAATTTGAGTTTCACCACCTAAGGATAGTCTACAAACCTGCAGGAGCTTTTTGACTTTGAATCGCTTTTGCTTTGTACATCCCCAGCGTTCAAAAGGGACAGCAAACCTGTCATTGGGAAGATGGATTCACCTTTAGAGAGAGAGGAAATATTACCCCACTGCCTTATTATGAGGCAATCTGCTCCAGGAATGTCCCTGATACATGGCTCCCAATTTCACTGAATTGCATTATAAACTCCCCCCATGTAGCATGCATATGAGCATATTTTTAAAAAGAAACCTAGCCTTCAGTGTAGAGTCCTCTAAAGGGACCATCATCATCGATTTCCAACTAATAGTCTTTTTAAAAAACAACTAAAGTGACACCATATTTTTTTAAGAAAATTGCACATTTGTTCTTTTAAAAAAATCATTAACCCTGTTTTCATAAAGCCCTGGGTTGGTGGGCAGTGGCTCAGCACTGTACTCTAGTGAGCCTACACGCTGCTTCGCGTACCATCGGGTCCAGTCTGGTTAAGGATTTAACCTGTTTCACGGGATCATGGCAAAGCTTCCATGATGGTGGAAGAGGGTCATTCAAAGTAATTTACAGCCATTGCCCTGAAGAAATGAAGAGCAGAAATGGAGAAGAGCAAACTCTCAAGAATGAGAGTGACGGGCTAGTAATGGGAGTCCTATGGTATTTCCCGTCTATTCCTCCCAGCAAGTGTGATCTTCATATTGAGATTCCTAGGGAAACCTATGGCACGGGAGGAGTAAGGGGAAGATAAGAAAATAATGATTTGCAGCAGTTTTTTTAATATTGCTGCTGAAAGCCATGTGTACTTTAATCACTGGCTGAAAGTAGAGGGGCTGAAGTCTGCCAGGGCTCAGGGGGTGCAGGAGAAGGTGCTGCTGTACAGAAAGTCAAGAAGAATAGGGGAATGTTATGTATATGGATACTGTGTTCGTTCTGGGTCAAATTTACACACAAATGGGTATCAGCTCAGCAGGCTTTCCGGGAAGGGTTCTAAAATCAGAAGAAACACCCAAATTCTTCTCCATTGATTTATTGTCTCTGAATTAACTGACAGACGCAAGAATGTTAGGGTGAAATCCAGGCCCAATGGAAATCCAGGAATTTCTCCCATGACCTCAGTGGGGCCAGGATTTTTCCCTTAAACTTTTGTTACTTTAAAGCTTGGGAAGTGTGGATTTTTATTTCACTTAATTTAATTTTTTACAATATTAGCATAGTAGAAAAATCTTTTTGTATAATGGCATAACATGCAAACAATTGATTAACACTATATTTGTATTGTTAGCCTTCTTTACACGGCTATATGGAGGATTTATAATCTAATGGGTGGTGGACTGTCATTGTTGGGATAGCTCTATTTATACTTTTTTCATTTTTAATGGAACTATTGAAATTTAAATAAGTGGTTCTCAACAATCAAAATTTTTCCCAGGGGCCTCTTGCACTGTGCGTTAGGATGCAGAAAGACACACTCACAAAACAATTCGTCCAATTTGGAGTACAAGTTCTAGGCAGGGAAAAAACAGTCTTCTTTTTTTTTCTCTGCGATACAAATAGTATTACTCAGTGATACACTGGGTCCATGGATAATTACCTGTTAGTGTCTCATTGTAATTAAACTAGCACAATTCCCACAATTATTTTGCCAGCGCTCTTGTTGAGAAAGAAGAACAACATTTTTTTTTCTTTGCTATTTTGTTCTGCCAGTCTGGTGGCCCTACTTTTCCTCTGATAATACAGCCAGACTCATGGATTATAAATGCCGTCGCTGGCACTGGACTATGGCCCACAAGAGCCTGTTTTTAGATACCTCTAAAAGTCACTAGATGGCAGCAAGAATCTATGCTTCAAAGTCCAGTGGCTACCACATGCTTTATTTGGTCAGTCATCTAAAACTGATTGGATACTTCATGTACACAGAGCTTAAGTAGATAGTCCCAAACCACATCATTTATATCCAGACTTCAAACCACTCATAAATCAGGCAGGAGAGGGAGGATGGGATTCAGTGAAGAAATGGCCCAGACTCTCAGTATGGATTGAGATTCTGAAAATCAGCAAAGTTAAAGATATTCAGAACCAAGGTTTTAGCTTGGTCTCATCTGTACATTTAATATATGCTTTCTTAACCCTAAAATCTATTAACCTTATTCTCTCCTTACTTGCAGGAATAGATCTGGAATAACTCCATTCAAGTTACTGGAGTCAGATCAGTATATAGCTGATCTGAGTAATAGGAGAATCAGACCTTATTTCGGTATCACTCTTTCTGTCCAGTTATCCTCTCCTTAGTCCCCCTCATCCGTCCGCTGTTCCAAAATGATTGCCCTTGTACGGTAAGATGTGTGCACTAACATGAGGGCAAGCACCTTCTGTAACCGCTCTCTAGCTGTACTCAACACAAATTGTGGAAACTGCGGGAAACCTTTCCCCCCGCCACCCCCCCTCTCCCCACCCCCGTCCAGAGCAATACCTCCTGCCAGAAATGTCACCTCAGACTTTATTTTTCTACTGTGGATGTGTATTTAATTAACCACCTATTCTATTGTGTGTGCAAAGAAGACAGGAGGTCACATTCACTATAAAATAGCATTAATTAGAAAGCTGCTTTGTGTTTTCTTTTGAACTACACTTATCAGCAAAAAGAACGAGGAGTACTTGTGGCACCTTAGAGCCCATGAAAGCTTATGCCCAAATAAATTTGTTAGTCTCTTAAGTGCCATAAGTACTCCTTGTTCTTTTTGCGGATACAGACTAACACGGCTACCACTCTGAAACTTATCAGGATTTCCCTGCCTGACTTACTATAAGCCTTGCACTAAGAGTTTCACCTTGCCCTTCCCAACCTAAGCCTGGCAAGAGGTATAGGCCTTTGCCTTGTAACAAGATTCCCCCTCACTGCACTATTCCTTGTGCCTCACTTTCTCCAAATATATATTTTGAATGGCTTTTTTCCATACACTTCCTGACGCATGCTTTGTCCCAGACTTTCTCCTCCTCCTTCACCTCATAGATCATTGCTTTGTACGAGGCTTTCCTCCATCTTACCCTTCCCCTTTTACAGTCACCCTCTTCCTCTCAGCCCTGGTCTGCACTACGAGTTTAGGTCGAATTTATTAGCGTTATTTCGATTGATCCGTGCACCCGTCCACACGACGAAGCCCTTAACATCGACTTCTAGGGCTCTTAAAATCGATCTCGCCACTCCACCCCCAACGAGGGGATTAGCGCTTAAAGCGATATTGCCGAATCGATGTAGGCTTAGTGAGGATGCAATTCGATGGTATTGGCCTCCTGGATCTATCCCACAGTGCAACATTTGACCGCTCTGGACAGCAGTCTGAGCTCCAATGCTCCACCCAGGTAGACAGGAAAAGCCCCGCGAACTTTTCAATTTCATTTCCTGTTTGGCCAGCGTGGTGAGCTGCAGGTGAGCGCAGATCTCATCAGCAGAGGTGACCATGATGGAGTCCCAGAACCGAAGACGAGCTCCAGCATGGACCGAGCGTGAGGTACGCGATCTGATCGCTGTATGGGGAGACGAAACCGTGCTAGCAGAGCTACGGTCCAAAAGAAGAAACGCCAATACATATGCGAAAGTCTCCAAGGGCATGCAGGACAGAGGCTACAACAGGGACGCGCAACAGTGCCGCGTGAAAATTAAGGAGCTCAGGCAAGCCTACCAAAAAGCCAGAGATGCAAACAGCCGCTCTGGGTCACAGCCCCAGACATGCCGCTTCTATGATGAGCTGCATGCCATTCTAGGAGGTGCAGCCAGCACTGATCCACCCATGTGGTATGACTCCGTATGTGGATCATCAGAAACCACAGAGGAGCATGATGATGATAATGATGCTGAAAATAGCGCCCAGACACAGCAAGGAAGCGGAGAAGCCCCTTTGCCCGACAGCCAGGAACTCTTTGTCACCCTGGAGCCAGCACCCTACGAACCCACCCAAGGCGTGCTCGATGCAGGAGAAGGGACCTCTGGTGAGTGTACCTCTGTTAATTAATACATGTTTTATAAGCAAGCGTGTTTAATGATTAATTCGCGGCCAGTACAGCTACAGCTACTGGAAAACTCTGTTAACATGTTCGGGGATGGAGCAGAAATCCTCGGGGGACATCTCCAGAAAGATCTCCTGGATGTACTCCCAAAGCCTGTGCAAAAGGTTTCTGGGGAGGGCAGCCTTATCCTGTGCTCCGTGGTAACACACTCTACCACGCCAGGCCAGTAGCACGTAGTCTGGAATCATTGCTTTGCAAAGCATGGCGGCGTATGGTCCCGGTGTTTGCTGGCATTCAAGCAACATCCGTTCTTTATCTGTCTGTGTTATCCTCAGAAGAGTGATATCATTCATGGTCACCTGGTTGAAATAGGGGAATTTTATTAAGGGGGTATTCAGAGGGGCTCCGTCCCTGCTGGGCTGTTTGCCTGTGGCTGAACGGAAATCTTCCCCGCTGTGACCCACACGGTGGGGGGAGGGGGAACAGCGAACATCTTGGATGTGTGTCTGTGTGGGGGGGGGGGTCGATTAGGTTCGTGCTGCACGTTAACCCGAAAACCGCCGCCCCTCCCTTTTCAATTGCCAACCAGTTTTAAATTGCCAGCCCAAAGGCTGTTTGTTATGGGAAATGAGGGGGTTGCTGTTTGAAAACATTCCCACATGTTGTGAAGGTTAAAGAAGCCTATAGACTGTGGCTTACCATGGCTGCGTGCAAGCCGAATTCTGTTGCCCGCCGGACCTGCTTGTGTGATCTCTCACACCAAACCGGCAGACCCTCAATATAACAGGCAAAGTGCAACCTTGGACCAAATGCACATGTCATATGTAATGTTTGGAGCATTGTTCTCTAATATGTGTCTTTTAAACTACTCCTCTCCCGTTTGTTTCCTCCCACAGCTGCAAATGTTTCAACGCCACCCCCTTCATCACCGTCCCAGAGGCTAGCGAAGATTAGAAGTAAAAAAAAAGGAATCGAGACGATATGTTCTCAGAACTCATGGAATCCTCCCACACTGAAGCTGCCCAGCAGAATGCGTGGAGGCAGACACTGTCGGAGTCCAGGAAGGCAGATTTTGATCACGCGGACAGGTGGCGTGATGAAGAGAGTAGGTGACGTCAGCGTGCAGAGAGAAGGCAGGATGCAATTCTGAGGCTACTGGAGGATCAAACGGAAATCCTCCGGCTTATGGCTGAGGAAAGGCGTAGGGTTCAGGAAAGGCCGCCTGAGCCCAGACCGCCGCTACAGCCCCTGTGTAACCAACAGCCCTCCTTCCCGAGTCCCATAACCTCATCCCCGAGACGCCCAAGAACGCGTTTGGGCGGCCTCCGTGCACCCAACCACTCAAGCCAAGAGAACAGTCCAAGCAAGAAAGGGCTGGCATTCAATAAGTTTTAAAGTGCTGTGTGTCCTTGTCCTTCCCTCATCCCCTCCTCCACCACCCATCCTGGTGCTTCCCTTCCTCCACCAGCTATCCCGGGAGACTGTGGCAGTTACCCCCATAGTTCCCCCTCTTTGTTTTACGAATTAATAAAGAATGCATGATTTTTAAGCAACAATGACTTTATTTCCTCTGCGAGCGGTGATCGAGGGGGGGAGGGCAGGGCGGTTTGGGTAAAGGGAAGTAGAGTGAATGAAGGGGCGGGGCTTTTCATTACTGGGGAAAAACAGAACTTTCACACAGCATCCTGGCCATTCATGAAACTGGTTTTCAAAGCTTCCCTGATGCGCAACGCACCCTGCTGTACTCTTGTAATAGCCCTGGTGTCTGGCTGCGCATAACCAGTGGCCAGGCGATTTGCCTCAACCTCCCACCCTGCCATAAACGTCTCCCCCTTACTCTCACAGATATTGTGGAGCGCACAGCAAGCAGTAATAATAATGGGAATATTGTTTTCGCTGAGATCTAACCTAGTCAATAAACTTCGCCAGCGAGCTTTTAAACGCCCCAATGCACTTTCCACCACCATTCTGCACTTGCTCAGCCTATAGTTGAAAAGGTCCTGACTACTGTCCAGGCTACCTGTGTATGACTTCATGAGCCATGGCATTAAGGGGTAGGCTGGGTCCCCAAGGATAACTATAGGCATCTCAACATCCCCAACGGTTATTTTCTGGTCTGGGAAGAAAGTCCCTTGCTGCAGCAGCCAAAACAGACCAGAGTTCCTGAAGATGCGAGCGTCATGTACCTTTCCCGGCCATCCCACGTTGATGTTGGTGAAACGTCCCTTATGATCCACCAGTGCTTGCAGCACTATTGAAAAGTAACCCTTTCGGTTTATGTACTCGCTGGCTTGGTGGTCCGGTGCCAAGATAGGGATATGGGTTCCGTCTATCGCCCCTCCACAGTTCGGGAACCCCATAGCTGCAAAGCCATCCAGTATGAGCTGCACATTTCCCAGACTCACAACCCTTGGTACCAGCAGCTTGGTGATCGCCCTGGCTACTTCCATCACAACAGCCCCCACTGTAGATTTTCCCACTCCGAATTGATTCGCGACTGACCGGTAGCTGTCTGGCGTTGCAAGCTTCCACAGGGCTATCGCCAGTTGCTTCTGTACTGTGAGGGCTGCTCTCATCTTGGTGTTCTTGCGCTTCAGGGCAGGGGAAAGCAACTCACAAAGTTCCATGAAAGTGCCCTTATGCATGCGAAAGTTTCGCAGCCACTGGGATTCATCCCAGACCTGCAGCACTATGTGGTCCCACCAGTCTGTGCTTGTTTCCCGGGCCCAGAATCGGCGTTCCACTGTATCAACAAGCCCCATTAACACCATGATGTCCACCTTGTGGGGGGGCCTTTTTTGAGAGAGGTCTGTGTCCATGTCCTCATCACTGTCCTCAGGGTGCTGCTGTCTCCTCCTCGCCTGCTGTAGCTGTAGCAGCTCCTGGTTCTCGTTCTCCATATACTCCTGGACAATGCGCGTGGTGTTCATAATGGCGATAACAGCTGCGGTGATCTGATCGTGCTCCATGCTTTCCCTGGTATGCTGTTTGCAGGACAGCAGAGTGGGAGCAGAAGCGGCGGGTGGATAACAATGGAGTCAGCAATATGGCACCCATATGAAAAAAGGCGCAAAAGGATTTTTTGCTCCCCCCTCAGTTGCTTTCACGGAGGGAGGGGGGAGCAAGGGTTAGGCTCATTTCCTTCTAGCAGCAGATGGTACAATATGCGGTGAGCAAGGGTTAGGCGCCTTCCCTTCTAGCAGCAGATGGTACAATATGCTTGATATCCATCATCATCTCCTGGCCCCCTCAAGGATTGAACTCGCATCCCCGGTTTTAGCGGGCCAACGCTCAGACCGCTGAGCTATCCCTCCGCCCATGTTCCAGGCAGTACTGAATCTCCCTTAAACAAAACGTAAAAAAGAGAATGACCAGAGTCACTCTGGTCACTCCCATTTATGTCCAAGCGCCCCCGGCCAGCCACACCATAGGCCGCCGGCCAGGAGCACACGAATTTCAAGCATATTGTACGATCTGCAGCTAGAAGGCAAGGAGCTTCTGCTGTATGGTCCCGCAACCACGACCATTTATGGCATATTGCACCATCTGCAGCTAGAAGGCAAGGAGCTTCTGCTGTGTAGTCCCGCGACTACCAGCCTCAGGCGGAATGACCCCCTCAAAGATTGAACTCGCAACCCCGGGTTTAGCGGGCCAATGCTCAGAAAGCTGAGCTATCCCTCTGCCAGTATTATAGCGTGACTGAATCCCCACTAGACCTAATGTCCAGGCGTACGCTGGAGATGTACGGTAATTGTGAGCTGAGCAGGCTTCCGTAGCAAACACGGAAACCCCGGAAAAAAGGCGCGAAAAAGATTGCTTTCACGGAGGGAGGGAGGGACGTTTGATGGCTTGACGACATGTACCCAGAACCACCAGCGACAATGTTTTCTGCCCCATCAGGCTTTGGGATCGCAACCCAGAATTCCAATGGGCGGCGGAGACTGCGGGAACTGTGGGATAGCTACCCGCAATGCAATGCTCCGAAAGTCGATGCTAGCCCCGCTACTGTGGACACAGTCAATCGACCTCATGGTCTTAATGCTCTTTAGTGGGGACACACACAATCGATTCCATAAATTCGGGTTTTAAAAGATCGACTTCTATAAATTCGACCTAATTCTGTAGTATAGACGTACCCTCAGAGAAATAGGGATTATGCCTTGTACTAGACTTTCCCACCCACCCTCCCCCCACTGACTTATGCCTTGTACCAAAATGCCCCTTCTTTTCTCATTACCAGGCCATGCCTTGTGCTAGGATTTTGTCAGCTCTCCCTGGACGTTACACCAAACTTCTGCTCATACTACTAGACTACGCCTAGTGGAAGGATTTTTTTGCTAGTTTAAGAATGAAAAATACAACTTTTTGGTACACACCTGAGTAACTACACAAGATTTAGGGGCTGGAGGGAGAGGCAATAATTAGAATAGTGAAATCATTTTGTTTGACTATATTTTCAGGGGTTATTTATTCACCTTGATGCCTTTTGCAGCCTGGGAGACAATGCATTAGGCAGCCTTTTCCCAAATGATATCCCATTACAGATCTCTTCTGAAGAGCTATGAAGGTTACATCAGTGCCACTGAGCCCTCCCATACGTCCTGTCTTTGCTAATGCATTCTGCACATTCTAGCCAACCTCATAAATAGAAACAAGGAATGAAGCTATTTAAAAATCATAATGAGCTAGCTGACTAACTCTCAAATGGCACTAAGGTTTCAGAACTATGAGATTGCTCACAGGTTTACTTTGTCCTTCCCCCAGCCCATATGCATACATCTGCTTAAACCACATATTTTTAGAAAATTACCACAAAGGCTGAATGTATATGTCCTGTTACATCAGAGTATGCTTTGCATGCTTCTCAAAACAACAAACACATGTCTTTTTCGAATAGCTATTTTAAGGATCCATGTTATACAATAGAGGAAATAAGACTGAATATCCTTCTCTTCTATCAGGCACAAGGCAGTTCCCACCTCCTTTTCATTTTTATGTGACAAGCAAACAAAGAAGTGATGGGGAAAGGAAGGGAACTTCTGCTAAGTGAGGTGATTGATTGCCAGGGTAAGGTGTAGGGAGTTCATAGGATGACTTGCCTGGGGTTGCCGTGTGCAATGAGGATGGAGGGCAGTTGGTTGGTATGGGCAGGGGAAGGGTGCTCGAGAGGGGGATGGATTAGGCTGTGGGCAGTAGATAATGGGGTATTAGTGAGAGAGGGAGGGTGGGCTGGGGTAAGGTTGCACTTTCCCCACAAGCTGATTTCAATCAGCAAGAGGAGGCCAGATAGACCTGTACTTTGTAAGTCAACATGGGCAAAACCCAGTATTGCCATCCCCAAGCAGAGACAAATGAGTCAGGCCCTGGAAAAAATCACAAGCTTGGCTTTATAATCATGAGCTTTGTTCAAATAAATATTGGGTTTGGTTTCCTTGCCTTCAGGTGTTTTAACCTGAGTGCATCCTGAAGGCTACGTTTTCAAGGGTTTCCCTGCAACAATGGGCGTTATAAACTTACATTATTTTAAATGTAAGCTGAGAGTCTCATGTAATCACATGCCCCCAGGAGCTGAGGCTTTACAAAAAACCCAAGTATTGCAACACTTGTCACAAAATGGCAAGAGTTGGCAGTGCCAAAACAACTAAATAATCATGTAACCCTAGTCTTGGTACCCTTGTCTGTCCCATCTAGGGTGACCAGATGTCCCGATTTTATAGGGACAGTCCTGATTGTTGGGTCTTTTTCTTATATAGGCAAGCACCCACTACCACCACCCCCGTCCCGATTTTTCACACTTGCTATCTGGTCACCCTAGTCCCATCCAATACATTGTTGTAGCTCTTACCTGTTCGTTGTATTACATCTGCACTTAGACTATAAGCTCTTTGGGGCAGGGACTGTGCCTTCCCATATGTTTGAAGAGAGTCTAGCACAGCTCTGTTATCAGAAGAAAGCCATTAATATCAGAGAACATACAAAACAAGAGGTTTGCTTCAACTAGCTCACCAATAAGGCAGTAAATTCAATGCTGGCCATGGGCCCAAGTTCACAGCGGCTCATAACTCCCATCTTCTTCATTGGGATTGCCATGTGTAACACTACTGCCAGGTGACAATGGAAGCAACAAGGGCCAGTTTCAGTCTGTCTAGGGGGTACTTTTTCTTTTGGAAAAATTCAGCCAGAAAGGTTTAGCCGCAACTGAGAATGAAGCTCAGGAGAAATAATTTTTTTGCCCAGGTTAAAACATTCTGACAACCTTCACTTTGAAGACCATTAGCAACCTCCACCCCCACGCTTTGGTGCAAAGAGGGTGGCATTTGTGTCAAGGATGCACCTTTTGACATCCCCATGAAAATCCGGCCAAATTTCGCCAAGATATAACCCTTTGGAAAACTTCACTTTGCACATGCTCAGTAGAGACTTCTTAGACTTTAGCAGGCAAATCCCCCAAAGATTCTGTCTTCACTGAGCACGATCAAGCTGTGGCTGAGTGAGCCTTTCCCTGCAATTGATTTCAGAGTGGTAGCCATGTTAGTCTGTATCAGCACAAACAACGAGGAGTCCTTGTGGCACCTTAGAGACTAAAAAATTTATTTGGGCATAAGCTTTCATGGGCTTATTTGCAACAAAAAAACCCTCAAAAACAGACCCGTGAAACTGCAGAACTGGAATTAATTTGCAAACTAGACCCCATCAGATTAGGCCTGAATAAAGACTGGGAGTGGTTGGGTCATTACAAAACCTAAACCTAATCTCCCCAATACTAATTTCCCCCTACTGTTACTCACACCTTCTTGTCAACTGTCTGAAATGGGCCACTCTCATTACCACTTCAAAAGTTATTTTTTCTCCCTTGGTATCCTGCTAAGTGAATTGTCTCGTTAGACTGACCTCACACTTGGTAAGGCAGCTCCCGTCATTTCATGTATTTATACCTGCTCCTGTATTTTCCACTCCATTCATCTGATGAAGTGGGTTCTAGCCCTCAAAAGCTTATGCCCAAATAAATCTGTTAGTCTCTAAGGTGCCACAAGGACTCCTCATTGTTTTCCCTGCAATTGCAGCTCTTGGCTGCTTTGAACTGTGCCATGTCTGGGCTCTCAATGCCCCCCACCCCTGCCACGGCTGGTACCCAGGCAACGTGAAAGAGGAAGCTGCCTGAGTCTAAAGCAGAGGGGACAAGAGCTAACCCTGCAGAGGGAGGTGACTGGAGTAGATTGGGACAGGTGTAAACTGGGCCTGGAAGCTAGCAGGGTGTGGAAAAACTGGGAGATAGAGAGGGAAGAGTTGGATGGGCTGTGCAAGGAAACTGAGACTGGGAAGCAGGGAAGTAAATAGGTTGGGAAGAATAAGAGCCAGTGGTAGAGAGCAAGACTGAGATCAGATGAGGAGCCAGGGGGAGGAGACTGGGCCTGGCTGTGCAAAGAGACTGAAACTGGTAACCAGTAGGAAGGGGGAAGAGGAGACAGATCTGACAAGGGGAAGAACTTTGACTGGCTGAGCAAAGAGACTGGGAGCCAGTGGGAATGAGGAACATGGGTGGGGCAGCTGACTGGAGGCCAGGGTGGGGAGAAAGACAGATTGTATAAGGAGCCAGAAAGGGGGAAATTGGGACTCACTGGAAAAGGAGACTGGGGACCAGGTGCTGGGGAAGTGGGAGAGAACTGTGACTGGCTGAGCAAAGAGTCTGGGCTTGGGAGTGAGGGGGAGACTGGGATGGAGAGTCTGCAGGGGTGAAACTAGAATTTACTGTGCAAGGAGACTGGGACCTGGATCAGAAATCTGAAGAGAAGAGATTGAGAATGGCTAGGTGTGGAGAATGGAACTGGGATGAGGAACCAAGGGATAGGGAAGAGACAGGACTGGGACTGGGCCAGGTTGGAGGGGACAAGGCAGAAGGGGGCCACACTTGGTGGGAAATGATCTGAAACCTCCATGCCCACTAAAGCAGAGAGCATGAAATAGGAATCCAAGATTCCTGAGTCTCACCTCTGCTCTCAGCAAATATTTGTGAAATCCACTGGCAAACTTTCTCATCCCCCCTTAGTGCTGGCCCACTTAGAGGCTAGCCACCTACTACTGCTAACAGTTACTTTTTTAGCTCCAGGGGCAGAAGTCAGTGCAGTGGATCTAAAGGTTCTAATTTTCTGCTGATGAACCATGGGATGCCACATCATAATTTTTTTTAAACCCTTGTAAATTACACACACAGAGACCCCTACATTAAAAGAACATTATTTTAAGGTTGAAAGGGCAAGCTCTCAAAAGTCAGGATGTGCCAGAACTAAGTTTGCCTGTGGCTTAGTCAAATTTGACTTGTTTTTCCATAGTATATTGTAATTCATAATACAATATAAAATACATTTCAAAACAAAAAATAATCAAATATTCTGTTCCAATCAGTTCAACAAAAAAGTATCAACTTTATCAAAATGCTTCATTTCAAAAAAATTTCCAATTAATTTTGTTCAACATCAACACATTCCTGCAGAATTTCGACGAATTAGCATTTTCAGTCAGAAAAGCGTTCAATTGGAAAATTTTTGACTGGCCCTAGTTATAATACATGTAAATTAATCTGGCCAAAGCTATCTTTTCTATTCCTTTCTTAAAGAGGGAGCAGAGAGGTCCACCCATCTAAGTTTTCAGGCCCTAGGACTTATACCTGAATGCAGGAGCTATAGCTATTGGGCCCCAAAGAGTATTTAGAATATTGTGGACTCAAGGAACTGAAACAAAATAAAGTCAAAGTCTCCCAGTAAGAGCTTGTCTTTTTACTGCAGAATAATTTGGGTTGCAAGGGACCTCTGATTTGAGCCATCTAGTCCATTACTGCTGCAGGATCAAATTAATTAGCCCAAAAGCATTCTCAGTGGAAGATTGAGAGTGCAATCATAGGTATTGGCAACAATTTCATATTTTCATTGGCAGTGTGTTCCTTTGTCTTAATGGCTCATATAGTTATCCGGTGAAATCCTCACCCCACTGAAGTGGATAGAAATTTTGCCATTGACTTAAAATGGTGTGTGAAATCCTGGCTCTGTTGAAGTCAATGACAAAATTCCCATTGACTACAATAGGGTAGGTTTTTCCACTCTATTAGGTTACCTAAATATTCCCTGCTGCAGCTTGAGTCCACTGATATTTGTCATGTGTTTCTTGACAATGAGAATAGTTCTGTTGTACCTCTCCCTCCTTTTTAATATTATGACAGGCCGAAGGAGACCCACCCCACCCCCATCACCTAGTGGAGCATGTCACTGCCATTAGCAGGTTCTGAAAGTCCGATCAAACAAGGAACTAAAAACAGATTTTAGGTGCTCAGCCCTTTAGCACTTCTGAAAACCAGCCCCTAAGTACAGGTGACCCTCCTTGACTTCAGGCGGTATTTGAGATATTCCACACTCTGTAAATCCCTGTTTAACTAAAACCCTCCATTATTGAAATAGGGGTTATATAGTCTTGGCTGTGTGCCCTGGGTGGATGAGATTTGCAAGTGTCAAGATCTTTGGCTAATCAGTGCTTCCAGGCTGTCTTATGCTCCATAAAAACAGAGATGGGGGAGGGGAAAACTAAGAGCAGCTTCCAAATGCAGAAAGAAAAAAGCAGATGGGAAAGGAATGTTATTTTCAGACTTCTAAAGGGCTCATTCCTGTGAACAATGGAGGAAGCACAAAAGTGAAATAATATATTAAATGTTCTCGAGAGTCTCCCTTTAATTACGAAAAAAATAAGAATGAACCATGCTTTGCATATGAAGAGGTAAATATTTTGCAATAGGAAAAGCTCAAGAGGTGTGAGACAACTATATTAACTGAAAGCTGCTTATGCACTGTTCAAAAATAAATGACTTGGATACTGCAACCTATTCTCATTAGCTGTATACAAATTCACTATCTGTGCTGAATCTACCATCCTAATGAAATTGGTGAGGTGAGCTGGGAATGAACTTCAGCTACACAGTGACCTAGCTTTTATTCTTCCCTTTGCTTTGGTGGTAGGGTACTCTGCTGTTGCTGAGTCAACGTACGCACAAGCCTCATGGCTCTCTGTTGTCATTTCCACCACAGCATTTGCTGAGGGCTTGAGGAGAGACAGTGTGATGCGTATTGGCTGCCTTACAATGAAAGCAAATGTTCTCTAAAGGACATCCATCCACCCGTCTGCCGGCAAAGAGAACCCTCCATGTAGCAATCCCGCCCACCTCCACCCCCCCCCACACGCTTCATGGATGTTGGGCACAGTTCTACTGCACCAGCCCCACACTTCCACAAATCACTTTCTGCTGGTTGTGAGGGGAGGGGGGACCCAAGGGAGTGGGGGTTGGGTGGAACAAAGGAGGATGGAATGGTCTAGAGAAGGGGTAGGAACAGATTAATACCCACAGCTCTGCATGGATTCAAAACAAAACAAAATAAAATACAGCCACAAGCTATAATATTGTTTCTGTGGAGCCCACGCTGTTGCAGGCATCCTCCTGAAAGAGGATGGCTGGGGGCACTGTACCTGACGTGGCTCTACAAATTAACCTCAAAAGATCCAAGAGAAAAAACAACATACTCTGGGGCAGTTGTGTCCAACACACACACGTGTTTCAGTTCTGGGCTCTTTGTTCTATTACTTTACCAGAACTACAAATAGGGGGAAAAGGGAAAGAACCCAACAGCTCGAATCCACTGGATACAGAGCAGCAACTGTCCCAAACAGGGCCGGCTCCAGGCACCAGCCCACCAAGCACATGCTTGGGGCGGCACCTTTGGGCGGGGCGGCACTCAGGGGTTTGTTTTGTTTTGTTTTTTTAAATTTAAAAAAAAAAAAAAAACACTCTTCCACTCCGGCGGTGCTTCCGCCAGGAGAGCAGGGCGACGGGCATGCCGCCCTCCCCGCCAGCGCTCCGGCCAGGGGAGTGGGGCGGTGGGCAGCCATTTTTGTTTGGTTTTTTTTGCCTGGGTGGCAAAAAAGCGAGAGCCGGCCCTGGTCCCAAATGTGAGGGACCTGGGAAGAATGTTATAATTATGTAACCCTTCTGCCACATGGCGCCAGCAGCAACAAGGGCTGGGATCAGTATCTAGGGGTTCCTTATCAACAATACAACACAAAACTGGCTCAAGCCCCCACCCAGTGACCTGGGACAATTACACACCACCCCTGGGCATCTCTAAGAGGCAATACTTCCCCTCTCGCAAGTACAGAGTCTGAGTGTAGCAAAAACTTTTATTAAAAGGAGGGACGTAACTCAGCATTAATTTGGGAAAACACTACAACTAGGGTTCATAAACATAAACCATGAGCAAAAGACCCACCCCCAAGTAAGTTGGGCAGTGTCCTTTACCCCTCAGGTTCTTAAGTCCAGCAACCCAAAAGTCACTTTAATTTGCCCATCCCTTCTCTGTGCCCCACTCACAGTTGCTGTCCTTGGCCAGTGCAGCCCCAGACTTCAGAGGTTCATCCACAGAATTCATCTCCCACCCCGTGTAGGGGGGTAAGGAGGCACCTTACATGCTCCACTGTTCGGGCACTCGCTCGTTGCCCAAACAGCTGATTGCTGTGCCTCTGCATGGCTCTGCTCTGGCCTTCTCCACCAGCCACCCTGCTGGCCACTTGCCATGCCTCTCTACCAGCTGCCCACTCACCAAGATGTCTTCAGCCCCCACACACACACTTAACACAGCTCTCAGTGATTTCAGCTGTTAGTGGGGGAGTATCACTGCTGGTGCACACTGGGCAGGCTCTTGTAATAGAGACACTGTCCCAAAGTAGGTTTAATACTTAGACCTAGGTATCAGTGATTTCAGCTCTGCAGCATGTAACAAGACTCAATTGAATCTAAATTAGCTCTTTTATTATACTATGAAGAGACAAAGGGTCAAATGGTGTCTGGGACCCTTGAACAGAGCCAGCCCACCAGATACAGGTACTTACCCTTTCCCCCACAATTCATTGGGCTTTGGAACCCATGTCCCCTGCCTAGAGAGTAACGTTCAGTTCAGGGTGAGCCCCTCCATCAGGGTATGCCAGGTATAGTTCTTCTGCCCTCGGTTCACACAACAAGGATAACAACACTATTACTCCTGCCCCAATAACAGGGAGACTGGGGATCAGCCACAAGTGATCATTTGGGCAAGCAATCCCATCAGACTGAGCACCTAGGCAGGGTGGGTGTGTCCATGTAAATGAGATCAGCTTCTGAAGTCTTTTTCCACAGCTCACCACTAGCTGTCAGGAGAGAGCTCATTCAGACTCTACTCACAATTATCTCCCATTCTATAAAGTCTGTTCTGTCACCCAGTTGGTGCATAGTCCATTTTCACACAGTTCCTGCTTCAGTTCATTGTCAGGCACATATAATGCAGCATGTCCCTCCATCCCTCTCCCCGCAACATCTTTGCAGACTCTCCAAAGAACATCTCCATTCTGTCCTGGAACAAGAATGACAAATCAGCTTCATTGTGTCCCAGAAGAGGCTGTGCAACTTCCAGGATAAAAAACCCAAACAGCTAATTTACCTCATGAAATCAGCTCTATGGTTTCAGATTGCTTTTTATTTCAACCGGATTTCATTTCTTTGTCCCTTGTCCAGCCATCGGTCTGTCTGCTCATTCACTCAAGAGCTGATTTCATATGGTGATGTAGCGAGCAGTTCTTGGAATTGAGCTTGTCCAACAAACAATTACCCCTGCTTTGAAACACTTCTGAGAATCCAACCATCTTCCAAAAGCATGGATGCTTTAGGATGACTTGCAATATCATAAAGTGCTGAGACATTATGCAGGTCACTGAACTTATACCTATATGTGCAGAAGCACTGTTCTGTGCTGGTCTGCCTCTAGTAGAACAATCAAAGGGCTTTGAGGCATATCAGGAGTGTGTGCGTAGAAGGATTTTTAGAGCTAGGACTCTGAAATCTCACACGCACCCCAATAGCCACTATTTTCCATTGCACTGAGCTAACTAGTGTGCCCGTGTTCCTATGCCTCTACAGGAGAGAATCAGAACTGCTCAAGGGTGTGTCATAGGCCTCATGCTACTGGAGGATGCTGAGATTTTCCTTCAGCTCAGATGGTTGGGGGTCTGTGCCTTTTGGAGGAGGAGAATCTGAATTCTATCCTCAACGTCACCATGAAAAGGATCATAATATGCGACATAGTGCCAGCTGTGAAGTCCTCAGTGGCCACAGATTTATTATACAGTTATTTATATCAGATGCAATGTTTTGCTATATTTTACTTAGACTTAATATTTCTTTTACTGGTTACTTCACTGAGATAAAAAGTGAGATGACTGAGATAAAAAGAATGCTTTGGGAGACAAAGCGAATCATTTCTGGCAAAAACTCTGTTTATTTTTAAATAGTCTGTCCACCTCTGTTTAACGGCTTCCACTTTCTAAAACAAATGTTTTTGGAAAATTAAACACTATTGCATGCTGGCCACACAAAATATAAAGCAGCTTTTTCTCTCATTTAATCTTCCCTGGGAATGCTGTGGTTCATCAGCAGCAAGACTATTTCCTGAACCTTATCTAGCCAGTTTACAGGCACTCGGAACTGTGTTCAACCTAGTAGACTATATGTATACATATAGAAAAGGGGATTTTTGGAAAATATCAGCCAGAATGGTTCAGCCATTTCCTAGAACAAGGTTTGGGGAAAATACATTGTGTTTTACAATGGTAAATAAATTCTGGTGATGTTTCTCTGGAAAGCTTTAACTTTTCAAGACTCTCATAATGCAGCCGCACGAAGGGGCCAAATTAAGGTTGCACAGGCAACATTCATTCTGGCATTTCCTAACTTTTGTGTGCTTGATTTTGCAACCTGACTAATGTTTTTAACAGGTTTGTGTGTGTGTGTGTGTAATTACAATATAGAATATTTTATTGTCTCCACCCCCATCAAACTGTTGTCCTGTGGTTTTTGTTTTTTCTGTTATATTAAACCCTCTTCAGGGAAGGGGACTTGTCATCTCAGATATTTTGGAAGCACCCTTTACAGATGTATATAAATAATTATTTATAATAAGTCACCTGAAACTGTAAGTAAACACTGCCCTGTTAGTGTTTTTCATTAGGTTAGTGAAGGTTACAAGTCTGTGTCGTATTCTTAATTCAGTGCTTTTCTTTATGTCAATTTGGAAGCACTTGTAAACAAACATATAAGAAGTTTAATAAATATATAGACTCCTGTTCACTTCTCACTTACACCCTTCCAACTATTTTGATTTCACTCGAGTTGCACGTGCATCACTGATACAGAATTTAGACAACAGTCTTCAGCTTTGGACTGCGGGGGAAAAAAGGAAACCAAGATCATATTTTCCACGTGACAAGGAAGACTATGGTGTTCTCCTGATTCTTCCAAGCATGTTTGACACTAACTCCTTCGATCATTTGAACCTACATCTCTATTTTTCTATTACACTAAAAGGTAGGTGAGAGGTCACAATATTTTACTGCTACAATACAAATCAGTTTAGAATGCAAAGGCCTCTTCATATTTATGTCTTGCATATGCACATAATTTCCTTTGGGGTTTGCAGCAGATCACAGACACACCGCCGCAGTGCCTCCTGCTAGTCATCCAGGAATCAGCTCAAGTCCAGCACTCGCAGCACCCCCTGCTGGCCAGCATCTCTCCTGCCTCAGACCCCGTGTCCCTCCCAGACCCAGGTGCCCCATGCCCTTGGGGTTCTGCCCCCCACAGTACCTCCACACTCTGGGTCTCCCCTCCCACAGGAACCCCCAACCCTCTAAGCCCACCTTGCCTCAATGGCTACTGCCAGTCATCATCTAGCCTCCACTCACTGGGGCAAACTGCAGTCTGTAATGGTCACTCATCATTGGCAAGAGGGCTGGACCTTCTGCCTTTCCTGGCCCAGCTGTCTCCCTGCAGCCCCAGTAACTCCTTTGGCCTTCAGCAAGGCCTCAGCCTGGGGACTCAACAGGCCAGAGCACCCCAGCTCCTCTTGCCCTTCCCTAGCACTACACTGCTTCAGATACCCTGTGTTCCCAGACAGCTAGCCCTTCCCATTCCAACACTGGAGTGAAACCAGACCCAGCTCCTCCCTTAGCCCTTATATCAGGGCCAGCTATGGCCTGATTGGGTGTGGCCACAGCTGTGGCTGCTCTTAACCCCTTTTCTAATTGGGTCCCAGCCACAGCCCTCTCCAAGGGCTGCTTTTAACCCCTGCTTTCCTGGAGTGGGGCAGCTGCCCCACTACAGGGTTGTATAGATACTTGCATAATAATGTATTCTGTTCTCTCTTTCTAGGTAGTTTTATGCCCTCCCCCCCTTACATCATATCTCAGTGCGCCCTAAGGAGTTAAAACCAAACTAATAATAATACTGTCTAACTCTTTCTTCCTTCCCAACATGTGGTAGAAGAAATAGTTTGATTCTGATGGGGAGTAAAGGGAATTTTTTTTCTTGCTTTCATTGTTTCATTATTATTAGTTAAGGCCTCATCTAATTCCCATTAAAGTTAATGGTAAACTTTCCTTTGCTTTTAATGGGAGTAAGGTCAGGCCCTTATACCTATGCCACTAGAGTCCAAAATGTTCATCATGTAGGAAGACAGTTCCTCCCCAAAGAGCTTGCATTCTACAGTACTAATCCTTCGAAGGCTGGCACAGAGACTTCATCTCTACAAGGGTGAATATTCCCATCGATTTCACTGGGATTATACATGTGTGTAAAGTTAAGCATGTGTGTAAAGTTAACACAAGAAGTTGTGTTGCTTCTCTACAGTGCCCCTTGTGAAGCACTAATGCGCTAGAGAAAATGGGCCAGCCCAGGACCTTAGCTGGTGTAAATCAGATATCTTCATTGACTTCAAATCGGGCTTATGCCCACTGACCTATATTAAAGATGGTTTCACTGAAGCAAACTCTTTTAGGCTACATCCACAGTGTACATGAGCGGTGGTTGCATGTAGGGTAGGTGTAGCTACACACCAGCAGATTGCATCCACACTGCTGTGTGTAGATACATCATGGGTCAGCGAAAGGTTTTGGCAGTGGTGAGGCAGGGGGAAAAGGCTCCGGCAACAGGGCCTTTCACTGCAATGAGGATAGGCTTTAGCAGGGAGGGAGCTGCTGAATCATTTCCCCCTCTGCCTCCACCCTGCCAGAGCCTTCCTCACCCTTCTCCCCCTCCCATCCTCCACCTCACCCACCCCCCGTCTGGAGTCTTACCCTGCGGCAGGGAAAGGCTCTGGCAGTGGGGAGGCAGAAGACCCTACACTGCTAAAAGTAGCAGTGTAGCTGGGGAGGCACTGTATGGGCAAGAGAGAGCCATGTAGGATATATACTCAGAGGCTTCAGATGTGTCTTTACTCTACTTGCCTAAGTAGTACCTTACCATCTACACTGTTATTTTTACCCAGGCAAGAGCAGCATGCAGTGTATGTACTCCATATGCTGCCAAAAGAAGCGTACAGCGTAAACATTCCTCTCCTTATTACTTTTAAAAGGTAACTCTGTGCTGAAAATTCACAACTGAAAGTCCATGTTCCCAAACAACTGCTACAAGACAAAGCCCCATAGAGGGAGTCTGTATTGTTTTCTGCAGGGAAACACAAATGAGCTTCAAACACAAGATTCAGACTATGATGTGGACTTTGATCACCCCAACATTTAATATTTGGATACTGGGATTTTGTTCAGTCCATAATAAAGAAAAGGATGGGTGAAAAATTCAGTTTGGATTTCGACATCTGCATCCCAACAAAATTATATTTTCCTAGCGGTTATCCCTCTAACGAGGATCAATTTTCCAGAAATTTACCTTTGAAAAGGAAAAAAGGGGAGAAAAAAAAAAAGTGTTTGTCAGCTTCTCTGAGCATGTGGCTGCCAAGAATCAGTCATCTTGTGTGACACACACACACACACACACATTTGTCAGGCATGTTGTACGTACCTGCAGCACAGCTGAATCTTCATGTATTGAGATGGACTGCACACAAGAGCTTCACTTCCATGGCTGAGCACTAGAGGACACGGTGGCACCTGGCCAGTATGGAGCCTCAAGGAGCCGGAGAAGGCAGTGGTGGTGTAAACAGGGACAGGAAGGAACAGAGAAGGCAGCTGAATGATGGACTCAGAGGTTAATCGGGGGAGGACACAGTGGGGGGAGTTGAATGGTATAAGCAGAGGTGAAAGTAAGCTGGTACGCCCCGGTGCGCCATACTGGGGCGGATCGGCTTCCCCAGACGCAATTTAAAGGGCCTGTGGCTCCCAGCAGCAACTGGAGCACTGAGCCATTTAAATTGCTGCCAGAGCCCTGGGGTAGCAGCGGCGGGGCTGGGGCAGCGATTTAAAGGGCCCAGGGCAGTAGCGGTGGCCAAACCGTGGGCCCTTTAAAGAGCTGCCGGAGCCCCGCCGTTGCTTCCCCAGGGCTCTGGCAGCAGGGCTCCGGGGATGGGGCTCCAGCTGCCGCTACCACTCCGGGCCCTTTAAACCGCCGCCAGAGCCCCCGACTGGCACTGATACCCCAGCAGAGGGAGAGAGGGGAGGCACCTACTGATACAGGGCGTGCTGGGGCTGGCTCTGACCCCTCTAGCCCTGCCCCTTCTGGGGACCAGAGCCGGCCCCAGCCCAGCTCCGTACCGGTAAGTCGCTGCAGTTACTTTCACCCCTGGATAGGGGCAAGTGAAGTAGTCATTTTTTCAGTGCACAATGTCACATAGGACGCACATTCGGGCCAGGTCTACACTACACCTTAAATTGTTATAGCTACGTCGCTCAGGGCTGTGAAAAATCCATACCCCTGAGCAATGCAGTTATACGGACCTAACCCCAGGTGTAGACAGCACTAAGCCAACAGGGGGGCTTCTCGGGTAGTTGTAGCTACTATCTCTCAGGGAGGTGGATTAACTAGGCCGATGAGAGCCATTTGTTTAGCTCCACAAATATATCTGACTTATTCCAATTTTGCTGTCAGGTTACATGAATGTTAATGCTCCGAGTCAAACTTATGGCAGCTCCTGATCTGGCATGCCGTGATGCATCCATGTAAACTCCCCTCAGTGCTAGCAAATGGTATGTGTACTATTCCAAGGCATTGCCAAAGCTCAGACTACCTAACATCCCAAGTAGAGGCAGACGGTGTGGTAATTCTGTGAGACAAGTAAGCGTCCATGAGAGATTCATACAGCTGAGACCAACAAATTCTTTTGTTTTAGAACGTGAAAGATCCTCCAAAAATGAATTGCCAAGGTTCTGTCCAACCCCTTGGATCAGGATCAGCTTGGATTTATGCTGGCTTTGTCGACGTAGACAGGGCACAGGACCCTAGCTAGGCAGAAGGAAGTGTCCACAATCTCTCACCTGCCACAAAGGACTGTAGGAGGCCAAGACAGCCTGAAAGCGGGTGCTGCCAGCACAAAGGCATTGCCAGGGGAGCTGGTGGAGTGCAATGATGCCAAGTATCCCCTCAGCAGCCTCTGCCAGTGGGGCTCCCATGGCTGCCCTAAGGGAAGATGATGACAGTACCAACCTCTGGGACTTAGGGAACAATGAAGAGACAATGTCATACAACCTTCCCCCAGAAATCCTGGAACTAACAGGCTGTTTGCTGCCATCACACTGTTCACTCTGCTGGTGTGTTCTATCCTCCCACACCGGCAAAGGGGGAGAGTCCTGGAGCCTAGGCTCCAGCCCAAGCCTGAAAGTCTATATTGCAAGTGTATAGCCCTGCAGCCCAAGCCCCGCAAGCCTGAGTCAGCGGACACGGGCCAGCCATGGGTGTTTTAGTTCAATGTAGACATCCCCTCAGAGGTCAAGGGCATGCAGCTCAGCATTGTTAAAATTTCCAGTGCTCCCAAAGTTTGGGGTTGTTTCAGGCTGGTTTGTTACAAAACATTATTCTCCTGGGCTCACTCATTCTACCTCTCTCATTCCCCCCAGTTTACAGTCCTCCATTCAATTAATTTCTTTTTGAGAGCAGGATTAAAGATATATACTCCATAAGCAGACAGCAGCAGATGGGGATGTTCTTTTTTTTTTTTTTTTGTGACTAACAAAATTCATTTAATGAATCTGCAGCCTAGGAGTGTTTATGCAGGCCAGAGTAATGAAGTTAATGCCATGGTTTGGTATGTTAATCTTTTAGGAAAAAAAAGAAAGCAAGCATCTCCAGCAACCCCTTGTTCAGCTATTTGTGGATTATTCTGCCCTTTGACGTTCTGCTGAAGCAAGTCGGGGGGAGGGGAGCACTGAACTTAAATGTGATTGGGGCTGGAGAGATGCCATCTGTGAGGAGTTTCAAATTTGCAATACTTCAAGATTATTTAGATTTGGCACACCGCCCAGTTAGTGCATTACTTAAGAGGTCCGATCTGCATAAGCACCACGAAAGGTCGTAAATACGCCTTCCACACTTGGTCATGCTGTTACGCAAGAGCTCAGCTGTGTATCATTTCTACAGTGTTCTGGGGATGCCTCCCACTGAGAGCCAAAAGGAGAGCGAACTGCATTATGCAGTTTCTACCTGTCACCTCCCCCACATGAGAAACTGCTCCTGATTCAGCAGAGATTTTTTTTTAAAAAAGGTCTACAGTATCAAGCCAGCAAAGCTAGTGTTATAATTATTTCCAAATTAATTCAGCTCTGAAGTCTCCCAGGCATGTCTCCTTAACCAGAGGCATGGAAGCTTTGCAGGTAATCCTTCCCTTAATACTCAAGCTTGACGCAGTCTAACTCTCTTGCATGACTACCTTTATGGGGCACTGTGCCCAGTCAGAAACGCAGTACGCCAGTGGCTCTCAACCTTTCCAGGCTACTGTACCCCTTTCAGGGGTCTGATTTGTCTCACATACCCCCAAGACTCATTTTTACCATATAATTATAAAATACATCAATTGGAATATACATATTGTACTTTATTTCAGTGTATAGTATATAGAGCAGTATAAACATCATTGTCTGTATGAAATTTTAGTTTGTACTGATTTTGCTAGACCTTTTTATGTTGCCTGTTGTAAAACTAGGCAAATATCTAGATGAGTTGATGTACCCCCTGGAAGACCTCTGCATACCCCCAAGTGTACGCATACCCCTGGTTGAGAACCACTGCAGTAACCCATTTCCAAGGAGCAGTAAATGAACAGTCCACCTTTTGTGCAACCAATGCCGTTTTAATGCCTCTGTCATGCCATCTTCTGAAAGCACCTAACAGCCAACTTGGCCCAGCTGAACACTGGAATGGAAGAAGACATTGATGCAGGTATAATTTTTTTTTTAAAGTGGGACCCCCATAAGGAGGCAGGTCACTCAGCAGTGTGAGAACACCAAGGTAAAGGTGGCAGAAAACACATTCCTGTATGATCCCAAACAAAGGCTAAAACAACTGTAAAACCCGGTGCCCCTGAGAAGCCCCATAGGAGGAGGGGTGCATCTGAGAGGTGCCCAAGCTGAGGCAGTCCCTAAGTAGAGAAGTGCAAGCTGCCTCCCTTCTGCTCTAAGGCTGCAATTCTGGCCCCAGGGAAGTCAACAGCAAAACTCTCATTGATTTTACTGTGGCGAGCATTTCACCCCAGGTTTCTTCTTCAGCTCCTCGATTCTTTGTTCTGTAAAAGACTAGTTTAAACTGTAGTTGTAACATTTTTTTTCAGTCTGTTAATGCAGAGTGCCCCATTGTTTTTGACTCTGTAACACTGCCTCAGATAATCTTTCAGTATCTTAGATGGCCAGTTTAACACTATTCTTGTATTATCTATCGGGGGTGATATTGCTGTACATATAAAACATCACATCACACAATTCTTTGATTAGCATTATTAATGTTTCCAGTTTGGGGCATGCTGGCCTTACAGCAGCTAGGCTCACCATGAAAACCCCCCATACCCTACACCTCTGCAGTTCAAGCCAGAATTGCTGAAGTACTAAAAGAGAGGCTTGTCTCATGGTCACGTGTCCTAACACACACACACACACACAGCAGTCGTATACGTTCAGTTGGAATGACCATTACTTTAAATTTTAAAGAAATGGAACAAAAAAGTCTCCACTGGAGAGCACACTGAGAGCAGGTCTTCACTTAAAATGCTGCAGCTACACCACCGTAGCTCTTCAGTGAAGGAAACAAGACGAACCAGTTAGTTGGGAATTGGAGGCAGGGTGTCAGTGGAATGACCTTGAAGGAATTCCCTTCCCACATTAGCCCAAAAAGAGTCAATGTTTTTACTCAGGCTTTTCCTGGTGTGAATTAGGTGGTGAGAAGAGTTGTGTGTCAGGTTGTTGTTTTTTTGTGTGACAAGAGCTTATCTGGTTGACTTTAATCAAGGACTTGAGGGGTCGGGGCTAAATGATGGCTTATACATTGTGTACAAGCATGTACCAATTTACAGAGACCACATGAAACAATGAAGAAAACACCAAATCAAAGGATTCAGAAAACTGAGACCTATGGTTCAGGTCACTTGCAAATTACAAGTCAAACCATGTGGGCCCCTGAGCGTGGGTGCTGGGTGGAAAAAATTAACACCTCTCTCCATCTACTTTAGTCACTATGGATCAGATGTTCCCCTCCCTTCACGTAATAGAAGAGGAACAAACAAGACTACAATAAGGGCAGCAAGCAAGGAATGCACAGCTTCTAATGTATGGTTTCCTTTTCTCTGGAAGCCTGCAGAAGTCCCTCCATACACATTTTGTGGAACTGGGGCTCTGTTTTGGGAGAAAGTAGGCCAAGGAGCAGAGAAAGGTTTATTTGCTTGGGTTTTGTACAGCTGGAAGAACCGTGCAGCCAGGTGAAAGCATTGTGGCTCAGAGCTTCTTTTCCCTGTGCATTACCAGGGTTTGAAGGCCAAGGTTCTTTCTTGCACTGACTGATAATTCTATGGAGTAAATCCAGAGGGTCCCTTAGACTCTATCCCTGTGGATTTTACCTCACAAAGGCATGATAACAGCCTTCTCTCTTCCACTGGGTTACCAGGGTTCCAAATAGTTTAACATTTTAGTGAGATGGCCACCTCTGTCTCTAAGCTCTGAAATATCGACTGTGATTGAAAACTCCATTTTCACAGAGTTTATGCATAGTGAAAAGTAATCAGTCTTTTAAAAAAGTTATTAAATATGCCATCATTTTTCTATAGAAAACACGAGTGTAGGATTATTAAAGATTCAAAATAAATACATATTCTATTATAAGGTTGTCAAGGTTCCCTCCCCACTCTAAACTCTAGGGTAAAGATGTGGGGACCCGCATGAAGAGCTCCTAAGCTTATTTCTACCAGCTTAGGTTAAAACCCCCCAAGGTACAAAATTCCCTGCACCCTGAGAAATGCTTCTCTCACTGCCACCATCAAGTGTTTTAAACAGGAATCCAGGAAAGGAACCACTTGAAGTTCCCCTTCCCCGCAAAATACCCTCTCAAGCCCGTACACCACCTTTCCTGGGAAGCTTGAGAATAATCTCCTAACCAATTGGTTACACAGTGATCTAAAAACCCACCCCCAGGGTTTTAAAAACCATAGAAAACAGTCAGCTTCTTAAAAGAAGGATTTTATTAAAACAAAGAAGGTAAAATCATCTCTGTAAAATCAGGATGGTAACTATTTTACAGGGTATTCAATTTCCAAACTCAGAGGGATTCCCCCTCTGGACAAAACCTTAAAGTTACAGAAAAACAGGAATAACCCCTCCCTCTAACACAGGGAAAGCTCACCAAGCAAAACAAACAAAACCTATTCGCAGTGCTGACTACACTTACTTTAGAAAAGTGAGGTTTGGCGAGAAGACTGATTTTTCTGCAGGTTCTTTCTGTCTTCCAAGATCACTCTGACTCAGACAAAGAGCCACACACAAAACCTTCCTCCCTCCCAAGATTTGAAAGTATCTTGTCCCCTTATTGGTCAGATGCCAGCCAGGTCAGGTGTCAGTCTGGCTACCTGCATTTCTTAACCCTTTACTGGTAAGAGGATTTTATAGCACTGCCTCCGACCCTCTCCCCCTTCCCTTTATATTTATGACCAGGGTCATGCCCAATTAAAGCTTAGGTGTCATAAGCTAAAAGTCCCAGTATTTCTTACATTTTAAGTATTCCTAATCTGAGCAAAACCAGTAGATTTCCTTTCATTTTGACTGTAAGATTCAAAAAATCCAAATGATCCGGTAGCAGAGGTTTAAATTTTCTATCATGGGAATGGAGCTGCTGCCTAAGTTCCCCCGGGATTATTGAATGGTTAAGCTCTCCAGCTCATCGGAAACTCTGCCCCTCCCAGCTCAACAAAGTTCCAACATAAACAAAACATTCAAAGATGCAGGTAAGACGAGGGTCTGTCTGTAGCCAGACTAACTGGCCAGCTCTCACAGCTTTCCCCAAGTCAGGTGTTTTGTCACTCCCTGGATGTCAGAGAGGTGAGACTGCCAAATCATAGTATGCCTGCAAAAAGAGTCACACTCCTGGTATTGATAGTACATGAATTTGGCATAAAGAACCAGTTTTTCTTTAAGGATTACATGACAGTATTAAGGAAAATGAAATCTTCTGCAGAAGGTAAAAAGGGCAAATACTTTTGCTAAGAGGTTTCACTTAATCCCTATCCAGAAAAAGCAATCTGAAGGGTCAGTTTTAGAAGGCAGAATTATTAACATTTTCACCTTTGAGATAAAATAAGGGCACATATCTATGGGTAGAAGTAGAAATAGGACTTTTATACATCAACTACCTGTATATAGTCAATTATATCTGCTTACTTACCCAAAAACAAAAACAAAAAAATACCTATCCTAATTGCTAGGGTGACCAGATGTCCCGTTTTTATAGGGACAGTCCTGTTTTTTGGGACTTTTTCTTATATAGGCACCTCTTACCCCCCACCCCGTCCCATTTTTCTACAGTTGCTATCTGGTCACCCTACTAATTGCTAGCCCAGCCAAAACTCAACCTAGCAGAGTCAAGATAGGAGGGGAGGGTCTTCCCTTGTCCTACATCAACCATAATAAAGGTGCTATAGGCCTAATTTTGCTTTTAATTACATCTGTGCAACCCTACTACTTCAAATTATGCTCTCAGTTTCACCCATTGCATTCAGTTGGGCTGTGTAGGTGTAATAAATTGTCTTCAATGGGGTTATGCAAGTAAATGAGGATATAATTTGGTCCTGTGATAATTAACAATGCTGTTGATGTATAGCACTGGTAAGTATTTTCTATGAGTTTTAAATGGCAATTTTTTTAAAGTATTCACAGAATTTTTTTCTGGTTTTCAATTGATTTCAGTTTTTCAAAACCCAGAATGTTTTGGGGGTTTGGGGTTGTTTAGGTTTGTTTTTTTAAACACACACCAAAAAAACCAAACAAACTTCAAAAAACATTTTCCCACTACAAAAGAAGGCATTTTTGTTTGCCCTAATAAGAAGGAATAAAATACTCCTCACTTTCTCATAGCAGTTTCCTTTGCATTGCTAACAGAATTAAAAGTATATGCAAAGCTGATGCAATAGTTAAGGTTTCCTAATCCTTTCTATAACAGCTCTCTTCCACCTCCAACATGGAGCTGTGCCTGTTGCCTCAGTATCCTCTCATAGATGGGATTCTCAGGAAGCTATCCTTGGGCTACCTTAATTTGGGCACTTCATAACTTTTGAGTGCTCAACTTTGCCACTGTTTTAAGCATTTTTTGTGTGAAGTGTATATTATCACTAAACTAAGATGTGATGCTGAATACACACGGGAAGCAGATTTGTTGCATTTGTTTCCAACAGCCAGAAGCCCTGTCAGGTTTCACACTGATTGGAAAAGACTCAAGCATGTTGAATTTACAAGTTTACTTCACCACAATGAATAGCTTTTATAACAAATCCTATGTTGTGATGCTGGGAATGACTTGTACAGCCATAGTTACAGAAACATGTAAAAGTGAATATGTTCTAGTGTCTGATCGTGAGTGTATTTATGAATGACTTAAGTCTGGCATATATCTGGCTGTGCTATGTGAGATCTGAATTCAAAAGCACTGTCACAGGGCAGGACTCCCTGGATTCCTTACTGCAAACAATCCTCATGACAAACTTAGTACCAAGTGCTCTACTTAGTGTGACTATAACAGCACTTTCCCAGTTACATTCTCCCAAGAGGTGCGGGGGGGGGGGGGGGGGTGTCTTGTCTCTCTGAAATCCCGATTTTCACTAGTCCATTCTTCCAAGCTACTATCCTCTCATCTTCCTCCTGTCCCTCTTTTAGCTGTCCTCAGCTGATGAGCTGAGTCTCCTTGTTAATTGGTTAATCACTTAATAGTTAAACTATTACCTCAGCAATTTACCTCAGGTGGAGAAAGAACAGGAGTACTTGTGGCACCTGTTAGAGACTACTAACACATTTATTTCAGCATAAGCTTTCATAGGCTATAGCCCACTTCATCGGATGCATAGAATGGAACACACAGAAGCAAGATGTATATATACACACAGAAAAGGTGGAAGTTGCCATACCAATTCTAAGAGGCTATTTAATTTAGATGAGCTATTATCGGCAGGAGAAAAAAAACCTTTTGTAGTGATAATCAAGAAGGCCTATATCAGATAGTTGACAAGAAGGAGAGATTTCCAAAGTACATAGAGTGATGAGTTAGCCTAAGGCTACTCACACTGTCACAGGCACATAGACTTGAGATTACATAGCCAGGTGCAAGTTAAGTCCTCCCTTGACACAGATTGATTGAAGTGCTGTACTGTGCCTCCAGAAGCCACAGTACAGAAGGTGCAGCTCCAGGAGAGTGGGGGTAAACGTGGCTTTAAACCAATTGTGCGAATTTATAGCAACCTCCCATGGACTCTTTGAGCTGCTCCACTGTCTGGAGTAGCCCAGAATCATCCACTCAGCTCCTGATACGTTCCTGCCCCAGCAAACCCGCTGCTGTTCTATGCTCTGCCTGTACAGGGAATTCTTGCAGCATAGTCCCTACTTTTTTACACCACTGCAACATGTATAGGGACTGGGTCAGCAAACGGAACCTGCCCTTTTCTGTTATAGAGTTTGTTGTATCAAAGTCCTACTGTTTTCTATAACGCAGTGGAGGACTCTGTGGTAATGCTTTATTTTTGTTAAAGAAGCCAGCTAAGATTCAAGAACTATATCTGAGCCAGCCTCTTATATCCAGTCTGTTATCCACATCCCCACAATGCCCATTAAATACCACAGATGCGTTTAAACTGTTTCCATTTTTTTTAACCAAACGTTCAAAGAATCTGTTAAAAAACAGTTCGCTGAGGAGTAAAACAAAGTGAGCCAAATGTCTGTACATTACATTTTTAATGTTGCATTTTATGACATTAGAAGGAGGCAGGAAAACAAGAAGTAAGCCTCAGAGGCAGAAAATAAATACAGACTGTATGAATATATGCACAGAGTGCAGCAAATTGCATTTGTAAAACGTTTAAATGCTGAATCATAAACAAAATTTACAAAAGCATTTAGAATTTCTTTATACATGTCTGCCTTCTTTTAAACATAAAAATAGTTTAGTGAATCTTACAAAGATCAAAGCCTTTCGCCCTTCACCAGGTTAAGGATGGTGAAGAAAGTGTATTAATTAGAAAAACAAAAACAAAATACAACTTCAAACAGGTACCAAAGAAACAATATCTAATCATCGTTATTGAAATTCAGTCCTAGGCAGAAGGCCAGCAAAAGGCCAACACATCCTAAGACTTCAGTGGACTTAAGTAGTGGGTGGGCTACTGTTGGCCCTCTGCACAGGTCTGAATTTTACCCCTAATTTCTGAAACAACTACTCCTCTCTAACGTAATATTTATCAGATACAATAATTCAGTGCCCCCATTTCCTGCCCTTATCCAACAGATTTTTAAGATGTTTTCATTTACACTATGATGCATATGAAAATAAAGTGTTGTGCCTTATGTCCCAATATGAGACCTCAATCCTGCAAAGAGTTTTGCAGAATTAGCTTTATGCATTGTGAACAGCCCAAAGTCAATGATACTATTCACATTGTGTAAAGTTAAGTACATGCATAAATCGTTGCAGGACTGGGACACATGACTGGTGTCAATTCACATTACTGGTAGAGCTACACCCTCTTTTTATTTGTATGTTTAATTTAATTACACATTTAAAATAAAATCTTTATTTAAAAAAAAAGATACCTAATACTATATGGCATCTCGATAACAGTTCTCACAGTATAAATGTCATGCTTGGTATTTGCAATGCTAATAACTGCTTTGTATACTTTTTTCTCTCTAATTTGTTCATTTAAAATATAGCATGCTTAAACAACTATTCACATTTCAAATAGTTGAATCTGTTGGGTTTTTATTAAGTGAATAGGCCAATAGCCATCAGTAAAATTCAAAAAGTTAAGGGATCAGATACTTTATTGTGAACTTTGGCTTTTTCATTTCTTATGGAAGGGGCCGGGAGAGTTAAATGATGCCATCGGTTTTTAAGCAGAACTCCCTATCGAAATCTACTCAAGGTTCTGCTTAAAAGCTGCCGGCACTGCATGAGCCAACTGTATCACGAATAGTCAGATTCTGTGGCTGTCAAAAAAATTGATAAGAAAGTAAATTAGTCTAACTATTGAAGCCAGTGATGTTGGCTTGCTGCACACCGACTTTGGGGAATACAACAAAACCAGGGCTAACGATTAATTGCAGTTAACTCACACGATTAACTCAAAAAAATCATGATTAATTGCCGTTTTAATCACACTCTTAAACAATAGAACACCAATGGAAATTTATTAAATATTTTAGATGTTTTTATACATTTTCAAATATATTGATATCAATTACAACACACAATACAACGTGTACAGTCCTCACCTTAGACTTTGTATATTACAAATATTTGCTAAAAATGATAAACAAAAGAAATAGTCTTTTTCAATTCACCTCATACAAGTACTCTAGTGCAATGTATTTATCGTGAAAGTGCAATTTACAAATATAGAGTTTATTTGTTAGATATCTGCACTCAAAAACAAAACAATGCAAAACTTTAGCCCCTACAAGTCCACTCAGGACTACTTCTTGTTCAGCCAATTGGTAAGTGTGACGGGTCCGGCACAGTAGCGCCCCTTTGTGGCAGGGGTTGCTGAGGTGTTGGGGCCTCACCATTCTTAAGTCCTCACACCCATCCCTTTAAGGGCATCCTGGTGTGGCCTAATGGCCGGTTTCCCCTTGCTCGCCCCTTGGTCGGAGTAGCAGCCCCTGATGGCCAGAGTCCATGCGTCGCACCCTGAGTATCAGGGCAGCGTGGCCCAATGGCCAAAGTCCATATAACTCGCCCCACATATCAGGGCAGCGTGGCCCAACGGCCAGAGTCCATACAACTTCCCCGTGTATCTGGGCTGTGTGGCCCAGCGGCCAGAGTCCATAGAGCTCGCCCCGAGGATCAGGGCAGTGTGTCTCAGCAGCCAGAGTCCATAGCCTTCCCTCTCTCCGGTGGGGAAGTGCGGCCTAATGGCCGGAGTAGTAGGGGGACCCGGGCCTGCCCTCTCCACTGGGTCCCGACCCAGGGCTCTCCTATTAGCGGGGTTCCCCCTTCCGCTTAGCTCGGCGGGGATCCGCCCGCAACACGCTGAGCGTCAGTGCGGCTTTAACGCTGCCGGCCTCTAAAGTTCCCCTGGGTCACTTCCTACCCGCAACGTCTGGTTCTCCAGTCCGTCCCCTCCTGTCACAGCCTCCGTCCGGGATGTAGAGGGCGTCCCGGCTTGGTTGGCCCCTGGATCCTAGGGTGTTTGCTGTCCCGCCTCGGGAGCTGGCGGTGTGCTTCCTTCTCCTCTGGTGGTCAGCCTAGACTGAGCCGCTTTGCACGCTTTTATACCTAGACTCCAGTTGGAGCATGCCCAGCAGGGCTTCCAGGGCAGGGCTTCCTCTGCCAGGAAGGAAGGGTTAACCCCTGCGGTACCAGTGCGGGGACGCTCTGCCCCATCACAGTAAGATAAATAAGTTTGTTTACATTTACGGGAGATAATGCTGCCCACTTCTTATTTACAATGTCACCTGAAAGCAGGGCTGGCGTGCCCACTAGGCGACCCTAGGCAGTCGCCTAGGGCTATGGGGGGGCGGCTGGCCGTGGCTGCCTGCCACCCTCCCGGCTATGTGGCTGAGCCGGGAGGACAAGTGGCCGCGGCTGCCTGCCACCCTCCCAGCTCCGCGGTTGAGCTGGGAGCTGGGGGGGGTGCTGCAGGTGGGGGGAGGCTGCCGCAGGAGGGGGGCTGAGCTGCCGGCCTGTGGGGGGGAGCTGCCGTGGGGAGGGGGTGGACTGGCTGCCGCGGGGGGGCAGTGTTAGCTGCGGGGGGGGGGGGGGGAGCGCAGGGCTGGTGCAAGGAAGTTTCGCCCTGCCTGAAAGTGAGAACTTGCGTTCTTGTGGCACTTTTGTAGCCGCCATTGCAAGGTATTTACATTTCAGATATGCTAACCATTCATATGCCCCTTCATGCTTCGGCCATCATTCCAAAGGACATGCTTCCATGCTGATGATGCTTGTTAAAAAAATAACGTGTTATTTAAATTTGAGACTGAACTCCTTGGGGGAGAATTGTATGTCCCCTGCTCTGTTTTACCCGCATTCTGCCATATATTTCATGTTATAGCAGTCTCGCATGATGACCCAGCAAAGAAGGTACCAATGTGAGATTTCTAAAGATAGCTACAGCACTCGACCCAAGGTTTAAGAATCTGAAGTGCCTTCCAAAATCTGAGAGGGATAAAGACTGGAGCATGCTTTCAGAAGTCCTAAAAGAGCAACACTCCGATGCAGAAACTACAGAACCCGAACCACCAAAAAAGAAAATCAACCTTCTGCTGGTGGCATCTGACACAGATGATGAAAATGAACATGCGTCGGTCCAAACGGCTTTGGACTGTTATCGAGCAGAGCCCGTCATCAGCATGGACGCATGTCCTCTGGAATGGTGGCTGAAGCATGAAGGGACATATGAATATTTAGCACATCTGCACGTAAATATCTTGCAACGCCAACTATAACAGTGCCATGCAAACACCTGTTCTCACTTTCAGGTGACATTGTAAACAAGAAGCGGGCAGCATTATCTCCTGCAAATGTAAACAAACTTGTTTTTCTAAGCGATTGGCTGAACAAGTAGGACTGAGTGGACTCATAGGCTCTAAAGTTTTACAGTGTTTTATTTTTGAATGCAGTTATTTTTTGTACATAATTCTACATTTGTATGTTCAACTTTCATGATAAAGATATTGCACTACAGTACTTGTATGAGGTGAATTGAAAAATACTATTTCTTTTGTTTATCATTTTTCAGTGCAAATATTTGTAATTAAAAATAAATATAAAGTGAGCATTGTACACTTTGTATTCTGTGTTGTACTTGAAATCAATATATTTGAAAATATAGAAAACATCCACAAATATTTAAATAACTGGTATTCTATTATTAACAGCATGATTAATCGCATGATTAATCACAATTAATTTTTTTAATGGCACGATTAATTGCGATTAATTTTTGTATTGCTTGACAGCCCTAAAAAAAAATGTTTACATGCTACTGCATTTTAACTTGTTGCTAAATGTACCCAAGTTAAAGATCATTTATACAGAAAATAAAATAGTTGTCCCATGATGAACAATTAGAGTAAGGAACTTGCTGTATGATGTATGTATGAGATTATTATGAGTGTAAGTGTTTGTGGAATCAGACCTTTAGTTTGTGTTCATCAGGAATAACTGAGCTCCATGCCACAACTCAATAAATCTTTGAGGCCTCAATTCAGCAAAGCACGTAAGCATATGCCTGAATGTTTTGCTGATTAAGGACTAGAGTTATTTAAAAATTAAATGTATACCGAAGTTCTCCAAAATCTTAGAGTAAGTTTATCATACAGCAGTGTTTGGAATGGTGTGAGAGCTGACACTTCCAAGAGAGGCATTTTTATGTCTGTCATAAGCTGCTTATTTTTAAAGTTATAATAAAACACTGAGTTATTAAAGTATTTTATAGTGCTATTTGTGAGTAATGTCACTTGCATGTGTGCGTGTATGCAGGATCAGACTTCAGTCTTCTGTGTAAGTGTACCAGAACTCCAAGTACATTTATAGGGAATTGGAACCCTAGGATGTTCAGCAGTGAAGTATAATCATGTTTGCATGTATTTAACATGAATATCTATCTAATCTATCTAGATTTTTTTCATCATAATCCCCAAAGGCTAAAAACAACTGTCTCTCATCTGAAGCTCATAAGCGCCAGGGGCTCCTATCCCTGATATCTCTACCAGATCAGTTAGTCTATGCATTCCATTACCAAATTTTAAGTTTTAATAAGATTTACAAAACAACCCAAGTATGAAATTTCTAGCTTCAATCATTACCTGAATATAGAAGTTCTGATTATAGCTTATGATATCATACTGGGGGTTTTCATCCTCATGTAGCTAAACAGCTCCACTTATTTTGTTCTAAAATATCTGGCCTCAAACAAAGTGTGAAAAATTTGAAAAAGAAATCTGTCTAAGAAAGATCAGAGCAACTGAAAAGGAAGGACTACAATGGAAGCTGGAACTCAAGCTTAACAAAAGGTAGCAGGCACTACCATGCAATCACTCACTGATACCCAAATACATGTCAGCCAAATGTCCATATTATCATCAGCTCTTTGTGATAACTGAGAGGTGAAACTGATCTTTGCTAATTTACATATTTTCACATACAATAAGAAAATATGGTTTAACATTCATTTTAATTTAATCATGTAAACATTATGTACACTTTAGATTTTCTTTGGACTCCTTAGTTTATGTTATGTTACTGGACAAATAGCAATACATAGCACTTAACTTCTTCAAAGCACTGTACTAACATTAACTACTGTTAATCCTCATCCCCTTCCATGAGGTAAATAAAACACGCACCATTAAAAATAATCAGTTACTGCAGCATTGACTATGTATCTTCTAAAGTTAAAATAGATACTGCAGAGAAGCATTTATAACAAACATGGTAAATATTTACCATTTAATGGTGCTTATTGTAAGCAGGTATTATCCTCATTTTATAATTGGGACCTGAGAGACACAGGGGCAGATTCTCATCTGGTGTATTTGGCATAGCTCCATTGACTGCAGTGGAACTATGAAAATTTACTTGAGCTGAAAATTTGGCCCACTGAAGTTAAGAGCCAATTTTCTGAAAGTGGCCTCTAATTTTAGGTGCCACTCTTCAGACATCTAGAGCCTAATTTCAAAGATGCTGAGCAACCAAACTTTAAAACGAACTCCATGGTTGGCACCTTTGAAAACGAGGCTCCAGGGCCTACATTCTCAGAAGTGACAAGTAATTTTAGGTGACCCAAGGCCACAAAGCAAGTCAGTGTTAGAGTTGGGATTTGAATGGAGAAAAGCTCATCCCATAAATCCCAGGCTCAGTCTACTAATCCATAATGCCTCTGAATATGATAGCCTTCATGTTAGTCACTACAAGATCAAAAGCACTGGGAAAAAACTGTAGATTGACAATAATAAGAGAAATAAATTCTGGCACAGTATGAATCAAATCTGGTTCTGATGTCCAACAGTCATTGAGAGTTTTTGGAGCTGTTAAGAGGTTGTAAGAGATTCACGGTGCCATTACTTAAAGAAGTCATATGTGCCCTGTGTACCAGGACCCTTTGGACTTTTGGCGCTACTATCTTGCTTATATAACTTGCTGTATTTGCCATTTAGTGTATGCTTATTCATAAACAAACACCTTAAAAATCTTCTGCCTAACGTTATTTCTTTGGAATCCCGGCACAGATTCATTGTGACTGCTTGATTATCTGGCCAGTGGTGCAGAATAACTAAGCAACAGCTACATCAAGCAAAAGAGCCCCAATGCAGTACTTAAGCATTCATGTAACTTTACTCACTCAAAGTTAGCACATGGGCTAACAGCTGGCAGCATCAGTGCTTAGGTTGTTGCACAGTGTTTAGGTTGATAAACTGTGCTTTCAAAAACCAATATGGGTTGATGCAGCACACACCCTTTTTAAGGAAAACCAGGCTAGTAAGGTTCATAGTTTTAAGTTTTAAAATGCTGTTCTAGTGTAATTAGAGTACTGTGTAAATATTGCTTCAGAAATAAACTACCTTGATTCTAAAATAATGCACCCAAAGTACAAGGATATTCTATCATCTGTTTTTTCAGTGCTGTGGCACATGTGTGTGTTTATTTTAATTAACCAAATCTAGTATTCTGAATTTGCATCATAAGGAAATCAAACTTTAGATTCTGAACCATTTTATAAAAATCTAATGTTTGTTAAATAACCAGAGATTCACATTAAATTTAAATAATTCTATAACACTGAAAAGGGACAGAATTTGCATTCTGTTAACATCATTGAGGAATGCAATTACCTTATAGCCATCAATGTACATTGGGCAAAATTCTGCCTTCAGTTACGTCTGTATAACTGAGAGCAGAATTTAGCTCCTGGTTTGTAACTGCAATGTTAATGACAAAACTTTTATAATTAAGAAAGGAACTTCCTCATTTGTTAGGCAACACTGACTTCCAGCATAACAAGAGGGGAAAAATTGTACCAACCCCACTGAGTGGACAGTTGTTTGGACAGAATGAATACATACAAAATATCAAAAAACACCGTGAGGTTTAATAGGTGAGGGATATTGAATATCATAGCACTGGTTATGATTAAAAAGACTTTACAGCTCTCCAACAATTTGTCCTTGGGAGTTTGTTCAAGTGAGTTTCTCTACTAGAAGTTCACAGACAGACTGGAAATGACAGTGATGCCATAAAAGTGTAGGTAGAAAAACAGTGCAAGGCCAAAGGCTGAACATTTTAATTTGTCATGAGTAACCCCCTGCATGACCATTACCGCTCCTAAAGAAAACACATACATAAAATACTCTCAGCTTAACATAAATCACATTGGCCTGCATTGTACTCTATATTTAGAATGTACTGACTACCTTCCTGCTTCACTTAGAAGCTCTGGATGGAGAATAAATACAGTCTTTCAGACTAGTACACTGTCTACCTTCCAGTCATTATTGGTAGCAAATTCATTCATCATTAAAAAATGTTAAAGAGAAGCAGACACTATTATTTAAGGCCTTTGTCCCTGTTAGTCTGCTCTACAGACTATTCTTCCTTAATATAAGATGTTTACCACTGTTTCAGCAGCCGGAGAGAAAAGTTGAACGTAAAGGTCACATTTACAGCTGCCAAGAAGGCAAAGTTCCTGAGGCTTAGCCAAACAAAATAAAATTGATGTTCACTTTAGTTTTCTCTTTGTAGCCTAGGAGGGAGAGTAGGTTAGAGGACTGGATGCCTGATATCTTTTTCTGACTTTGCATCACATTTCATTCTCCTTACAGCCCTTACCAAGTGGGGTTGAAATTACTACTGATTGTAGAGAAAACTCATGTAAATTCCCACAAATATCAAATGCACAAACAGGAGCCCAGAACACAAGTAAGCACCAACTAATGGTGGTATAAACACCATGGATCAGAATTTGATCTCAGTTATTCCCATGCATATCCGGAGTGAAGTCCACGAGCTTCAGAAGAGTTATTCTGAATTTACATTGGCATAGTTGAGATCAGGATCTGAATCATGTTTGCAGTGAAGTACTAAATTAAACTAGAGCATTAAATGACAGCCTTTTAGAGACATAAAGTAACTACCAATAAAACATTAATAACAGTGCTTTTACCCTTTTCAGGGATAGAAATAACAACTACCAATTAATACAGCTAATATTTACCCAGGGATTTGTGTTAGTTGCAACAATTCTAAAAGGGTTACTTGGTGGGATGGGTTGGCCACATCTCTAACCCGTACTGAGTAATTTTTACAAGGTTCTTGTTGCTACCCCGTATGACCTGTTAAAAATGTATAAAGAACTCTGAGTGTGTATATATACACAAAATATATTAAATATTATGTACTTTGTGAGGGTACATACATACACACACCATACATATACATACATGCATTGTATATGGTTTACTGCATATTCTATGGGAGATGTAGCATGGCCTTCGCTAAAACATTAGATTTCTTTCTACAAGTTTACAAACATCCACGCTACTCACAAAAGGCAGAGGGAAATGGAGCCACAAGTAGGTAGAGCGGTTAGCCCAAGAATGTAGCAGCCATGTATATAATCCTAACATTTCAAGAAAGATGAGCCATGGTTGACTTGTAACATCACCTTTTAACGCAGCATATACAAGACAGTGATTTCCACTGAGGCATTGGCAAATGAGATTTTTTTTTATAGAAAAGAACATTTTATTGGTTTCAAGTGTCACAGGGGTAGCCGTGTTAGTCTGGATCTGTAGAAGCGACGAAGGGTCCTGTGGCACCTTATAGACTAACAGAGGTATTGAAGCATAAGCTTTCGTGGGTGAATACCCATTTCTTCGGATGCAAGCAGTGAAAATGTCATTTCCACTGTTTGCATCCGAAGAAGTGGGTATTCACCCACGAAAGCTTATGCTTCAGACATTTCCACTGCTTGCATCCGAAGAAGTGGGTATTCACCCACGAAAGCGTATGCTTCAATACCTCTGTTAGTCTATAAGGTGCCACGGGACCCTTTGTCGATTTTATTGGTTGTTACTGCTCCCACTGAGATCAATAGTAAAAATACCATTGACATTAACAGCAGCTAGTTTGGCCCCTTTTTCATAGTAAGGAATATCCAATTAAGATCAGAGTGTGCAATAGCTATACCATCTGGTTTTATATTTGTGCCGACTGTGAGATGTACATGGTATTTTCAAAGTTGTTAGGTAATACACCTAAATAATATAATTTAAACATAGTTTATAGTGTGGTGTAGATCATTGGTAATGGTGTAATACACCAAAAATCACTGGTGTGGCATAAGTGAGTGAGTGTGTGTGTTCACTGAAGTACAATCCATACAATTCAACACAATGGTTTAGTTATAAAATGATAATTACCAGAATCCATTCTTGGTAAATATCCTCTTCATTATTTCTCTAGTATTCCCCTCCCCCACCTTACCCCTTCAACACAAAATGCTTTGGCATCTGGTTGAAGGTAAGTTATCAAATATATGTAAATATATATTTGTTATTTTTAATAGGTCACAAGCCAGCAGATAATGGCAACATGCTTCTTCTTCTTTTACTTTATAATCAGCGGAGTACTAAGAAGTGGGCTTGTTCATTTACCTGTACTCCCTCCCTCTGGCTGCATGACTGGTTCTGCAGCAGCAGAAGAACAATATTGCAGGATAAATACATGTTCAGGTTCTGGAAGATCCCTCTTTCTACAAGATTCTAAGTTTTAAAGGTGGATCATATTTGTGGCTGAATTACTTGACAGTGAACTTCTTTTTAATTATATATACACACTACAATCCCCCAGTCATTTCCTGAACTGTGACATGCAAGCAATATAGTGGCCTGAAAACAATAGGCACTTATCCTCAAAGTTGGCAAGTAGAGGGAGAATTATTTGGTAGGTATGGCACCAAAACCCAATCTTTGTGCTTTCTCACATACATCTAAAACAGACACAGAGTTTTAGGTTGTTGTTGGGTCATGCTTTTTCTTTTTGCCCCTGCAGGATTTGCAGACACAGCAGATGATGCATGGAGATGCCACAAGCAGCAAGGGAGAAGTCACCAGCGCTATGATACCCAATCCCACTAGGATCCCCACAACCTGCAAAGTTTAAAGAAAAAAAATATTTAACCAACAGGAAAATAAAGTGTGTGTGTGTGTGTGTGTGTGAGAGAGAGAGAGAGAGAGAGAGAGAGTTGCAATCCTGACAGATGATTGTGGTAATTAAGTGAAAGGTGAAATCTACTTTCCCTTAATGTTTGTCATTGCTCTGTTTGAGCTGGTTATCAGCATACCTGTGTTCTGTTCCACATAACCGAGGCTCGAGAATGGCCCAGTTTGTTTCTGCAGGGACCTTTGTCATAATGTCTTAAGAAGATATCATTCTGAAAGAGAAAAGAAAAACTGTACTGAGCAGGTCACGTTAATGTGGGGAGATTAACAGGACAGGAGTAGAACTACCACATTCCTGACAATGCAATAAAATTAACTGTTCTGGCAGAGAAGTTTGCTTGCCTGTTACTTAATTACTTTGAGAAATTAAATGGGAAACTTTAGATCTATAAGACACACTGTCTAAGATATTTCATATTCCTAATATTTACCTTCTGTATTCCTAATATTTCTCTGTTCTCTAATCAGTTCTTCTATGGGCTTAATAGGCTGCTCTTTAAACTGGAAAGTCCCCACTTTCCTTTTCTCCCCCATCAAACTGATACTTATCAAACTAATTACTTTATGTCAACAAGTTGAGTAGCACTCAGTTTCCAAACACCCTCCACTTGACAGTTCCCCTGTAGCTTGAGCCCTGCTTTTTCCATTCATTCTTCAACCTAACTGTATTGTTATACAAGCATTACCTTGCAGTAAACTTTGAAAACCTGAAACCTTAGTGGCTTTGTAAGAACTGTATTGTAACCATGCAATGACTACACCTTGTCAAAGAAATCATTTAATTGACCTATCTTTAACTGATTAAAACCAGCTAAGGGCATATCTACAGACAATTATCACAGCTTCACATGTTTAGACTATTATGGAAACTTGACACCCCTCCAATTTTTCATAGTGTTACACAATCATTATGTACTCTATGTACTCCAAAACAGACTTGAAAAAACGGCACCCATAAACAGCCTGGATGGAAAGTTGAGCACACCCTGTTTAACATATAGAGAATAAAGAGGAACAAGGAAGTTTCATAATTTCCAAACTGTGTAGCAAAAACCCATTTAACTTTATTTTACCTCAAGTGCTGGTACAAAGAGTTCTTTTCCTCACCTCCCACAAGTATTACTACTGACTGTGCCAAAAACTGATGTTATCATTGTACACCAGTATGTTCCTTCTTTTGGACCTAATCCTGTGAGGATTCAGTGCAAATGGAGAATATTTGATGTTTTGGTGGCAGTGCTTGGCAACTTGCAGATTTGGGCACTTTTTATGATGATAGTGCCCTCAAGTTCAGACTTACTGTTCTCCCCTCCTCTTGAGCTCTTTGTATCCCTAATAAGATTGTGAACATGGAAAGTAGTTTCCAAAACACTTTCATCTGCAAACTTATTAACTGGATCATTCTCTTCTGCTAAAACAGCACTAGAGACTGACTCATAGACTCATAGACTTTAAGGTCAGAAGGGACCATTATGATCATCTAGTCTGACCTCCTGCACAATGCAGGCCACAGAATCTCACCCACCCACTCCTGGAATAATCCCCTCACCTATGTCTCAGCTATTGAAGTCCTCAGATCATGGTTTAAAGACTTCAAGATGCAGAGAATCCTCCAGTAAGTGACCCGTGCCCCATGCTGCAGAGGAAGGCAAAAAACCTCCAGGGCCTCTGCCAATCTACCCTGGAGGAAAATTCCTTCCTGACCCCAAATATGGTGATCAGCTGAACCCCGAGCATGTGGGCAAGACTCACCAGCCAGACACCCAGGAAAAAGTTCTCTGTAGTAACTTCTAACATCCCATCATTGACCATTGGTCCTATTTACCACTGATGGCAATTAATTGACCTTTGACTAAGATCATGTTATCCCATCAAATCATCTCCTCCATAAACGTATCTAGCTTAATCTTGAAGCCAGATAGGTCTTTTGCCCCCACTGCTTCCCGTGGAAGGCTGTTCCAGAACTTCACTCCTCTGATGGTTAGAAACCTTCATCTAATTTCAAGTCTAAACTTCCTGATGGCCAGTTTATATCCATTTGTTCTTGTGTCCACATTGGTACTGAGCTGAAATAATTCCTCTCCCTCCCTGGTATTTATCCCTCTGATATATTGAAAGAGAGCAATCATATCTCCCCTCAGCCTTCTTTTGGTTAAGGTAAACAAACCAAGCTCCTTGAGTCTCCTTTCATACGACAGGTTTTCCATTCCTCGGATCATCCTAGTGGCCCTTCTTTGTACCTATTCCAGTTTGAATTCATCCTTCTTAAACATGGGAGACCAGAACTGCACACAGTATTCCAAATGAGGTCTCACCAATGCCTTGTATAACGGTACTAACACCTCCTTATCTCTACTAGAAATACCTCGCCTAATGCATCCCAAGACCGCATTAGCTTTTTTCACGGCCATATCACATTGGCGACTCATAGTCATCCTGTGATCAACCAGGACTCTGAGGTCCTTCTCCTCTTCCGTTACTTCCAACTGATGCGTTCCCAGCTTATAACTAAAATTCTTGTTATTAATCCCTAAATGCATAACCTTACACTTCTCACTATTAAATTTCATCCTATTACTATTACTCCAGTTTACAAGGTCATCCAGATCTTCCTGTAGGATATCCCGATCCTTTTCTGAATTGGCAATACCTCCCAACTTTGTGTCATCTGCAAACTTTATTAGCACACTCCCACTTTTGGTTCCAAGGTCAGTAATAAAAAGATTAAATAAAATTGGTCCCAAAACTGAACCTTGAGGAACTCCACTAGTAACCTCCCTCCAACCTGACAGTTCACCTTTCAGTATGACCCGCTGTAGTCTCCCCATTAACCAGTTCCTTATCCACCTCTCAATTTTCATATTGATCCCCATCTTTTCCAATTTAACCAATAATTCCTCATGTGGTACTGTATCAAATGCCTTACTGAAATCGAGGTAGATTAGATCCACTGCGTTTCCTTTATCTAAAAAATCTGTTACTTTCTCAAAGAAGGAGATCAAGTTGGTTTGGCACGATCTACCTTTTGTAAAACTATGTTGTAATTTGTCCCAATTGCCATTGACCTCAAGGTCCTTAACTACTTTCTCCTTCAAAAAATTTTCCAAGACCTTGCATACTACAGATGGCAAACTAACAGGCCTGTAGTTACCCGGGTCACTTTTTTTCCCTTTCTTAAAAATAGGAACTATATTAGCTATTCTCCAGTCAAATGGTACAACCCCTGAGTTTAGAGATTCATTAAAATTTTTTGCTAATGGGCTTGCAATTTCATGTGCCAGTTCCTTTAATATTCTTGGATGAAGATTATCTGGGCCGCCTGATTTACTCTCATTAAGCTGTTCAAGTTTGGCTTCTACCTCGGATATGGTAATATCTACCCCCACATCCTTATTCCCATTTGTCATGCTGCCACTATTCCTAAGCTCCTCATTAGCCTCATTAAAGACTGAGGCAAAGTATTTGTTTAGATATTGGGCCATGCCTAGATTATCCTTAACCTCCACTCCATCCTCAGTGTTTAGTGGTCCCACTTCCTCTTTCTTTGTTTTCTTCCTATTTATATGGCTATAAAACCTTTTACCTATTGGTTTTAATTCCCTTTGCAAGGTCCAATTCTACATGCCTTTTAGCCTGTCTCACTTTATCTCTACATGCTCTGACCTCAATAAGGTAGGTTTCTTTGCTGATCCCTCCCATCTTCCACTCCTTGTATGCTTTCTGTTTTTTCTTAATCACCTCTCTGAGATGCTTGCTCATCCAGCTTGGTCTAAAACTCCTGCCTATGAATTGTTTCCCCTTTCTTGGGATACAGGCTTCTGATAGCTTCTGCAACTTTAACCTGAAATAATCCCAGGCCTCCTCCGCCTTTAGGTCCATACATTCTTTAGTCCAATCCACTTCCCTAACTAATTTCCTTAATTTATTAAAGTTAGCCCTTTTGAAATCAAAAACCCTAGTCTCAGATTTATTTTTGTTTATCCTTCCATTTAGTTTGAACTGAATTAGCTCATGATCACTCGAGCCAAGGTTGTCCCCTACAACCATTTCTTCAATTAGGTCCTCACTACTCACCAAAACCAAATCTAAAATTATGGCATCTCCCCTTGTTGGTTCAGCAACTACTTGAAGGAATTCATCAGCTATCACATCTAGGAAAATCTGAGCCCTATTATTATTACTAGCACTTGTTCTCCAATCTATATCTGGGAAGTTGAAGTCTCCCATGATCACACAGTTCCCATTAGTATTTACTTCCTTAAAAACATTAAAGAGGTCTCTATCCATATCCAAATTAGATCCCGGTGGTCTATAGCACACCCCAAGCACTATCCCAGGGGAGACTCTAGTAGTTTTCTTCCCCAATGTGATTTTTGCCCAGACAGACTCTGTCTTATCCATTCCATCACTTTTTATTTCTTTACAGTCTACCTCATCATTGATATACAATGCTACTCCCCCACCTTTACCTTTATTTCTATCTTTCCTAAACAGCACATACCCTTCAATACCTGTACTCTAGTCATGACTACTATTCCACCATGTTTCGGTTATTCCTATGATATCTGGTTTCACTTCCTGGACCAGTAGCTCTAATTCCTCCATTTTGTTACCTAGGCTCCTCGCATTGGTGTACAAACATCTTAATTTTTGCTGTTTGGCCTCACTCACATTCTTTACCCAATTTGGTATGGACATTGTACTGCCAGTATGACCTATTTGACTAGTATCCACTCTGCCCTTCCTCCTTATGTCCATTCTCCTACCCCCGGCTATATCCTCTCTTACTTCGTTGTCTTCCCTCTCAATGTTAAAATCCGGCGTGGAGATTACCTGGACATCTCCCAACCGTCTCCCCCAAATTCCTAGTTTAAAGCTCTCTTGATCAGTTGTGCCAGCCTCCATCCTAGAAGTCTATTTCCTTCCCTACTCAGGTGAAGTCCATCCCGAGAGAACAGTCCTCTGTCCATGAATCCCTCCCAGTGGCCATACATCCCAAAGCCCTCCTTGTAGCACCAATCCCTGAGCCATCTGTTGATCATCGTAATCCTGTCACACCTTTGTTGCCCTTCTCTAGGAACAGGCAGAATTCCACTGAAGATCACCTGAGCCTCGATTTCCTTAAGCGTCTTCCCCAGCCTGGCATAGTCCCCCTTGATTCGTTCCAGTGAGAATCTAGCTGTGTCATTTGTTCCTACGTGAAGGATGATCAATGGATTCTTTCCCGCTCCCTTTAGGATCCTCTTCAACCTCAGGTCCACATCCCGTATCTTAGCACCCGGTAGACAGCACACCCTTCTGTTCTCTGGATCAGCTCTGGTTACAGGCCTGTCTATTCTTCTCAGTAAGGAGTCCCCAATCACGTAGACCTGCCTTTTCCTGGTGACAGTGCGATTCTCCAGTCTATCCCCTGTTCCCTCTGGCTGCAAGGCCTTTCCATTCCTATTTTCCCTTGTAATCCTCTTCAACCCATCCTGGGGCTCATGTTTGGTGTTGTCTCCATCGACTCTTCCCCTTCTTCTATGGGACTAGCCGCTCTTCTCTTCTTCCTTGCCCTTCCACCTTCAGTGACCACCTGCTGACTATGGAGTTACTTCTCCCTCCACTGACTATGGAGAAGTGTTTAAATGAGCTCTGAATTGACCTCAGTTTGAAACTGTCTATCTGTGCCAGACCGACTCTGAACATTTTTAACAGGTTGGAATCCAATGAAATGCGGGGAGGGGAAAGGAAGGGGGAACACAACTAAATTTGCTGTCCTTAGCTCTCAACCCACCTATCTTTAGCTATAGTATTGGAAAATCCATCTTCCCTGAGAGAATTAGCATTGGACCAAGGGATTTGGCTACAATACACTTCAATTTAGGAAAAAAAGAAAGAAATCTCTTTGAGGCTCATTGGAGGGAGAAGTAACTTTTAAGCTTTGGCCATCATGAGGATCCATTTAAATATAATGGCATTCACTGAAGTAAAAGACGGTTACTCACCGTAGTAACTGTTGTTCTTCGAGATGTGTTGCTCATATCTATTCCAATTAGGTGTGCGCGCCGCGCGTGCACAATCGTCGGAAGACTTTTACCCTAGCAACACTCGGTGGGCCGGCTGGCGCCCCCTGGAGTGGCGCCGTTGCGGCACCTGATATCTACCTCAGCCGGCCCAGCGCCCTCTCAGTTCCTTCTTGCCGGCTACTCCGACAGTGGGGAAGGAGGGCGGGTTTGGAATAGATATGAGCAACACATCTCGAAGAACAACAGTTACTACGGTGAGTAACCGTCTTTTCTTCTTCGAGTGATTGCTCATATGTATTCCAATTAGGTGACTCCCAAGCCTTGCCTAGGCGGTGGGGTCGGAGTGAGATACTGCAGAATGCAGGACTGGTGAACCAAATGCAGCGTCCTCTCTGGGATGCTGGATCATGGCATAATGGATGGCAAAGGTGTACACCGATGACCAGGTTGTTGCCCTACATATCTCCTGTATAGGTACATGTGCCAGGAAGGCGGAGGACGAGGCTTGAGCCCGGGTGGAGTGGGCAGCAAGGTGCGTGGTGGGAACACCAGCCAAGTCATAACACACCCGGATACACGACGTGATCCGTTGGGAGGAGACCGGGAGGCCCTTCATCCGGTCTGCCACAGTAACGCACAGTTGAGTCGTTCTGCGAAAGGGCTTTGTCCGCTGGACGTAGAAGGCGAGGGCCCTACGGACGGCCAGGGAGCGAAGATGTTGCTCCCTTGAAGAAGCATGCGGCTTCGGGTATAAGACCAGCAGAAAATGTCTTGGTTGACATGAAAGGCTGACCCCCTTCAGGGAGGGAGGATAGGTGTGGTCGCAGCTGTACCTCATCCTTATGGAACACCGTGTAAGGAGTCCCGGAGTGAGCGGTCTGAGCTCAGATACGTGCCTCGCCGAGGCTACAGGGAAGGCAGTCTTCCAGGAGAGGTACAGGATCGAGCAGGTGGTCGTAGGCTCGAATGGGGCCCCCATGAGCCTGGTTATCACAAGGTTGAGGTCCCATGCAGGGACCGGATGGTGGACTAGTGGGTACAGCCGCTCCAACCCCTTGAGGAAGCTAGTGACCATGGGGTTGGAAAAGATCAAGTGCCCACTCGCGCCAGAGTGAAAAGGCCGAGATCGCCGCCAGCGAGGGGCGATAACCCGAGGGGCGCACCAGCAGGAAAAACGTTTCCCCTTTGGCCCAGTAGGTGGACCTGGTAGAGGACTTCCTGCTACTCAGAAGAACCTGTTGAACCGGGTCGGAACAACATAACTTGGACTGGTTCAGCCATGCAGCAGCCACCCCGTGAGGTGGAGAGGTTGCAGGTCAGGATGCCAAACCCTGCCGTGCTGCTGAGTAATCAGGTCCGGCCACAAAGGGAGAGTGATCGGGGCGGTCATTGAGAGCTCTAGGAAAGCAGTGTACCAGTACTACCTGGGCCACGCCGGGGCGATTAGGAGTAGGCGGGCCCTGTCCCTGCACCGCTTGAGCGGGACCCTGTAGATCAATGGAAATGGGGGAAAGGCATAGGACAGGTGATCCGTCCAAGGCACAAGAAAGGCGTCCGTCAGGGAGCCTGGGGAGCGTCCCCGGAGCGAGCAGAACACGTGGCACTTGCGGTTCTCGCGAGTCGCGAACAGGTGTATGTGGGAAAAACCCAGCTCCGGAAGACAGAGTGAGTAACATCCGGGTGAATGGACCGCTCTGGAGCCTGGAAGGGTCTGCTGAGGTGGTCCGCCAAGGTGTTCTGAACCCCGGGGAGAGAGGAGGTTACCAGGTGGATGGAGTGGGCTATGCAGAACTCCCACGATCGTATGACTTCTCGGCAGAGCGGGAACGAACGTGCCCCGGCTTGCCTATTGATATAAAAACATGGCTGTTGTGTAGCCTGTGAGGACTATAGCACAACGATCCTGAAGGTGTTTGGAGAAGGCTTGACAGGCAAGGCGCACTGCCCGCAGCTCCCTTACGTTGATGTGGAGGGATAACTCTTGCGCTGGCTACAGGCCCTGCGTCTGAAGATCTTACAGATGGGTCCCCCAACTGAGGGATGACGCATCTGTGGTCAGGACCAGGGAGGGCTGTGGGGTATGGAATGGCACCCCTTATGGCACCTTCTTGGGGTCCAGGCACCAGTCTAGGGAGGCTAGGACCTGCGATGGTACCCTCAGTCCCACAACCATGTTGTCTCTGTGTGGGTGACACGCTGGCGAGAGCCAGGCCGGGAACGAACAGAGCCGTAAGTGGCGTGTCTGGTCACGAACGTGCAGGACGCCATGTGACCCAGTAGACCCAGGCAGCTTCATGCTGGTAAGTTGGGAAACTCTGCAGGCCGCGGATGATGGTCACTAGGGCCTGAAAGCGTGTCTCTGGCGGGAACGCTCGAGTGAGAGTCGAGCTCATGGCAATCTGAACCTACGACTGGACCTGGCTGTTGGCGCTGCCGTGGATGAGCCAGTCGTCGAGACATGGGAATACTTGGATTCACCGTCGACGAGGAGAAGCCGTTACGACGACCATGTACTTCGTGAAAAACCCTCGGAGCCGTGGAGAGGCCGAAGGGAAAGACAGTGGATTGAAAGTGCCTTTGGTCAACTACAGAGCGAAGAAAACATCTGTGTGTCGGTAAGTAGCTATGTGGAAGTACGCATCCTTCATGTCGAGGGCAGCGTACCAGCCTCCAGGATCCCATGAAGGTATAATAATACCCAGGGAAAAAACATGTGGAACTTCAACTTGTGAATTAGTTGAGTTCGCGAAGGTCCAGGATAGGACATAACCCCCGTTTTGATTTGGGGATTAGGAATAATGGGAGTGAACCCCCCACCCCTTTTTTTTTATTTTATTTTTTTTTAACTCCCTTGGAGCCGCCTCTATTGCCCCTATATTGAGGAGCATTTGCGCTTCCTGAATTAGGAGTTGCTGATGAGAAGGGTCCCTGAAGAGGGACAGGGAGTGATGCTGCACCGTCGGGCGTAGCTTCAAACGTTCTGATCGGGTCCCGTCGATGGCTTTGGGGGGGCCCTGGTTCTGGCCAGCCTGATGACAGGCTGCCTCCTCGTACCACCTGGCCTGGTCTTCTAGTGAAGTCCTGCCTAGGCCTGGGCGTAGGGTAGTTCGATGCTCGAGGGCCCGGAAGGGCCGGCGCTGCGTGGCAGGGGTATGCATCCCCAGCGACCGTATTATAGTGCGGTCGTCCTTCAGGGTGTGAAGTCTCGAGTCCGTTTTTCAGAGAAGACAAGGGCCTTGCCCATCGAAGGGCAAGACCTGAATCGTGAATTATACCCCCGCCGGGAAGTTAGAGGACTGCAGCCACGAGATACGCCATATGGCAACACCCAATGCAGGTGTCCCAGCCGCCGAGTTGGCGACGTCCAAGGAGGCCTGCAAAGATGTTCTGGCCACCTTTTTGCCTTCCTCAATCAGGGTTGAGTACTTCTGCCTGGATTTCTGGGGGAAATTCCCTTAATTTTCACATTGAGTTCCAGGTGTTACATTTTTTTAATGCCTCAAAAGGCCTGCTGGTTAGCTGCTCTGCGCTGCAGGCCCCCTTCAGAGCAGGCCTTTCCACCCAACAGGCCGAGACGCCCAGCTTCCTTAGACTTAGGTGCAGGGGCTGCTGGCCGTGCCTCTCCTTCACAAATTGAACAACCAAGGAGCACGGTTGGGGGTGAGTGTATACGTACTCATAGGACCTTGAGGACGCCATATATCTTTTCTCCACGCCCCCCGGCAGTGGGGGGAATTGAGCTGGAGATTGTCCAATTGAAGTGGCGTTGGTCCGGAACGTACGTGCGAAAGGCAGGGCTACCCTGGCAAGGGTGTCAGCCAAGAGGATGACCACCACGGGACCCTGGAGCTCCACTATCTCCTGCACCTCCTCTGGGGAAGGGCGGGATACTGTGGCCCCTGTCACTCGGGGTTCCGAGTGGACCGATTGGGAGGCTCTGGAAGGAACCCCTTGGTCCTGGTGATAAGACCGCGGTGTCCAGAAATACCACTGATGTGGTCTCTGGGCAGAATTCTGTGCGTTCTGCAGCTAGCGTCTAGGACAATCCATCCCGTGGATTTGGTCCATATGGTAACCACTCCCTGTCTGGGGGGGTGGGGGGTTTCTAAATGTGGAGCGGGAGGTCCAGGGTGGAGCGGAATGCTCCTGCTGGCTGGTACGCGGTGCCATTGACAAATGTCTCTGCGTCGAGAGCCTGACCTGGACCCTGAAGGGGGCCATCTCGTCAATCGGCTGCGGGACCAGCTTCCCAGGGACCTGCACTTTGACCGGCACCGGGATCGGGGGCGGTGCCGGGTGTAATAGTGACGGCTGTATATAGAGGCCAATCTTGAATGGCGCCGCGAGTGCGACCGGCGCCGAGATGGGGATCGGGGGCTGGGACTGCGAGCGGTGCCGAGACTGGGGGTCCGCCTGGAGCTGGATCGGTGTCGGCCAGCTCCGGTGTGCGGTAGCGGGCACAGCATGGCAGACGTACCTCGTGGTAGCATTAGCTCTACCTCGGTATGTACCGGGGAGCTCACAGCCCCCGAGCTCAACGGACCTTGCGGTGCCGGAGTCATCGGTGCTGGGTCTGTTCGCCTGCGGTGAGCAACTCAACGGACCTTGCGGTACCGGAGTGGGGCGTTGCCGATGTAGGCAGCGGCATTAGCTCTACCTCAGTGTGAACCGGGGAGCTCACTGCCACCGAGCTCGACGGACCTCGCGGTGCCGGAGTCGCCGGTGCCGGATCTTCGGCCGCGGCCACCGAGCTCGATGGCCCTCTTTGCGGTGCCAGAGTCACCGGTGCCGGTGCCTCAGTCGGGCACGGAACTCAATGGCCCTGGCGGTGCCGGAGTTGAGGCTGCCGGTGCCGATGCGGGTGCCAGTGTTGGCTCTACCTCGGTGTATACCGGGGAGCTGACGGCTACCGAGCTCAACGGCCCTCTTGCGGTGCCAGAGGTGACGGTGACGGTGCCTCAGTCGGGCACGGAACTCAACGGCCCTGGCGGTACCGGAGTTGGCGGCTGCCGGTGCTGATGCAGCCGGCAGCATTAACTCTACCTCGGTGCATACCGGGCAGCGCATGGCCACCGAGGTCGACGGCCCTTAGGGTGCAGGAGTCGTCCGTGCCGGAGTCTTCGCCTGGGGTGTGGAGCTCAACGGACTTTGCTGTACCGGAGTCGCCGGGGCCGGTGCCGGTCTGGACGGTAGTATTAGCTCTACCTCGGGTTGTACCGGGGAGCTCACAGCCACCAAGTTCGACGGACCTTGCGGTACCGGGAGCCGATGGTGCTGGCGCCGGGCTGGGTCACAGCGGGGCCGGCATCAGGCCAAGTGTCGGTTCCAATGCTAAGCGAGTGCTAACTAAGCTAGGGAGGTGGAGATCAGCTACGCTGCTCCACAGATCCGACCGTCACGGGCGGTAAGAATGAACTGAGAGGGCGCTGGGCCGGCTGAGGTAGATATCAGGTGCCGCAACGGCGCCACTCCAGGGGGCGCCAGCCGGCCCACCGAGTATTGCTAGGGTAAAAGTCTTCCGACAATCGTGCACGCGCGGCGCGCACACCTAATTGGAATACATATGAGCAATCACTCGAAGAAGAAAGATCCTTTTCTCCTTAGCATAAAGGGACAGAACTAAAACATACATGATTATGGTTATGACATATGGGACTTATCCCCAGAATCCCTAACTAGCCTTGCTCTAGAACCTTCATCACATGGCACTTACATCCAAGTTCTGTAGGCAGTACCAGCAAAATGTATGCTTGCAGTTCTTACACATCATTTGAGCGCAGCCTTCATTTCGTTCGATATAGATCCGGCACACTGGGCACTGTTTAATTGGAGCCTCTGTGTCCATCCTGGTAAGTGCTCTAGAAGGGTAAGGAAATATATGAAAGATGAAATTTCAGTGCAAAACCTGTGGCTGTATGACTGGAGTACTAATGTCAAGTAGTATATGCATCATTATGTTCTTTATGGCCTCTAGTTCACACTCAAAACTCCATGGTCTGGCATGCTCCATGAGTTTCAAGATTGCTTGATGTTAGCTTCTTAATGTACTGGAAGTGTAAAATCTTATATTCAAGGGAATGCATTAAAACATATACTAATAGTAAAAAAAAAACCCTGCTCATGCAGCATAGAGACAAATTAAACATTCAATTCCACTGATTTTTCATAATGTACAAAGTAAACACTCACTACAGCCATGCATGTAACAGATATAACATTAAAAGAATGGCACTGGACAATGTGGAAAAGAGCTTCTGTATTTTGTTAAGATGACTGGACTGTGTAACTCAAAGTACTGTCCTTGTTTCTGAATGACAGCTTTAACCTCAAGCAAAGCCAAAGATCTAGCTTGAAGATCAAAAATCATACAAAGATCTCACAGGCAATTCCTGTTTGATGAAACCCCCCACTGACCAGAATGCTTAGTTTTAACTCTTTCAGCTCTTGCAAAAATATTCACAGTGGTGGAAACCACAGAGCACAATAGAGAGTTTAAAGATTACACTGTGCATGCCGGTGAACGCTGTTCTGTTTCCGTAAGCACAGGCTAGCCAGAGACCTGCTGTAATGTAAACATAAGAGTACTTACAGAATTCAGAGACATACAGCCATTGCCAGAACTATGCATCCTCACTAATAGGCTGTTGTTAGGACACAGTGCAGTCATTTGCATCCGTGCAAAGTGAGTGTAAATGGCTACCAAATCAGAATTCTCCACTCACACCAGTGGAAAAATTTTGCACCTACTTAGCACAAGAATTAGGCCTAGTCTATGTACAGTTTTTATCCCAGTTCAACTATTATGGTTAAGGGGTATGATTTATCTACCAAAATAGTTAAATTGGCGTAATACCTAGTATAGACGCAGTTATGTCGTTTTAAAGGTGCCTTATGTGGTATAGTTCATTCCCCTTTGTGACGGGTTGTTCACCCCAACACTGGCCCTGAAGGGGTTACTGTAGGCTAAGAAGGGGCCCAATTAACCAGACAGGCCACAGCTGAGGGGAATCAGGTGACTTAAGTAATCCCCTGACTGAATACCGAGGGAGCCCAGCTGAGGAGGAATGAGTTGGGCTGGGTTTTATAAAGGCAGGAAGTTGGCAATAGAGAAGAGTAACTGCAGTTGCTTTCTGGGAGAAGGGAGTTTTGGGGTGGGCAAACCCAGAGAAGTGGGGGTGCCAGAAGGTTAGGAAAGGCTCAGGGAAAAGGCAGTAAGAGGTGAAGTTAAATAGACCTTAGCTATTGATCAGAGGGGTCCCTGAGGTGGAACTTCGAGTAGAGGGTGGGCCCACGTTCCCCTACCAGCCACTGGGGAAGTGGCACTAGCTAGGCAGTGAATGGGAAGACTGCCTGACACACGACTTGGCTGGAAGACTAAGCCATGAACACAGAGCATCTTGCCTTACTAGAGCTAGGAAGAGAAGGTAGAATGTGCAGTGAGAGGTGAAAAGGAAGCATTGGACCTGGAATCAGTTAATCCCCAGAGTGACCAGGAGGAGGCGCACTAGTGGTGAGCAGAGCTGTGATCCCCTTCCCTGTGGAAATAGCCATATTGGTATAAATCACCTTTATATCACTATACAGTAACTGCATCCACACTAGGGAAGTTGCATCACTTTAACAACATTGATATAGTTAAAGCAGTATAATTTGGATGTGTAGACAAGGCCTGAATGATGCACACAAAGGTGCAAAGCATTGGATAACCCAGTCTGAGGACCAATGGAACGTCCAACTCCATAAGTAGCTGCTTAATGCAAGAGTAACAGCAGCATGTGAATTATATTTAGAAACACATCTGCAATGATGTATTAGAAATAAGTCTAAAATATGGAGAAGGCAGGTCCATGAAGTAGATGTGGCATTGGATGCCCATTTTGTACCACTAGCAGAGTTGAAAGACGGCACAGCCTAGCTGAATTCTGCTCTTACCCCTGCTCAGTTGGTATTACAATGGGTTGGTTTTCCTGGCACAAGCGCTCTGGGTGCCACACTTCTTGGCAGGATGAACAGAATTTCAGGTGACAAGCTGGGCATTCTACAGGCACTGCTTGCCCTGAGTCAATCAGTTCAACGTGGCACATGGTCTGGCAGTCAGCAGCAGGGCACCATGTTCTGCATGGGTCCAAGTGGACTTCTGAAACGTAAATATGGGAACAAAACTGTTTAAATCCGCAAACATTATATACTTCTTTTTTCACTCCAATTACCATTTCTCTAGTCATACAAAACCTGATCCGATGCCCACTTAGATCTTTAAAGGATTCTGTATTGCTAAGACTGTGGCCACTGTGCAAACATGTTGCATTGGACACATAATTAAGATGATGAGAATTTGTCAGATACTGTCAGACAAACTTCAGTCTTTTGCCATGAGAAGTTGGTGATAAATTAATGAGTGAATGTTAGAGAGTCTCCCCATCTCTCTCTAGAAGAGCATGCACATCTCTGCCTAGAACAACATTTGCCTTCATTGCACTGTTATAGGCCCTGCTGCATAGCTGGCTTATCCATTTAAGGTACTCTCTGGAAAAGCAAATTATATGAATAACTGTTCTTCCTTAAGGGCTGGAATGATACTCTTTCAAAAAATAAATACTTTGCTTCATTTGTACTGCTGTGATTCTAAATTTAAACTGCTTGTTAGCCATGTCCTTGAAGTCTTAGGCAACAGGACTGAATTACAAACATAGGAATAAACACAGCTAGCTAATAGGTCTGTTAAAAGCAGGATATTTTTACACAATGTCAACACGAATATGTACCTAATATTATCTAATATCCCTCTAAAAATATAAGCAATTATGATCTTGCACTTATATCAGGAGTAGCTCCACTGAAGTCTGAGTAAAGTCACTTCTCTGGGACTCATTTTCCCCATCTATAAACTAAGAATAGTGATATTTATTCTCCGCACTAAGTGGTCATCACTAAAATAAACAACATTGGTCAGCTGTTACCACACAATAGCTTCTGTGATATCGCCATTATCACCTGGGCATTGATGTGGTATCTTATTCACACTATCATTTGGTAATGAGTGACAAATGTTGACTTTTGCTACTGTGCCCCTGTGTTGACTAGAGAAATTTCAATGAGAACCCAGCTAAAATATGATCATGCTGACAGAGTTTCACTCTGTGATATATCTGATTTGATTTCACTGCTTTCCTACACAAACTGGAGGAAGCCAGGCTGCAAATCACCAAAATCTATGCAAAAAGTCTATTCGGAGCAGGGTGCAACTGCCAGTCACCTGCAACTCCTGTTCCACTGGGAGCCTCTGATACAGTGGTGGGCAACCTGCGGCCCGCGGGCCTCACGCGGCATGTGAAGGTCATCTGCTGGTGGGCCGCCAGACAGTTTGTTTATCTTTGCACGGCCGCCCGCAGCTCCCAGAGGCCGCGGTTCACCGTTCCTGGCCAATGGGAGCTGCGGTGAGCTGTGCGGGCCTCAGGGACATGCTGGCCACTGCTTCCCGCAGCTCCCATTGGCCGGGAACAGTGAAGTGCGGCCAATGGGAGCTGCAGCCGGCCGTGCAAATGTAAAGAAACTGTCTGGCAATGCGCCAGCGGATTACCCTGACAGGCTGTGTGAGGGCCGCAGGCTGCAGGTTGCCCACCACTGCTCTGATACAACCACAGAGAGGGGATGTGGAGGGCCCAGGAATGGGTGGGATTTTGCCCAGCGGTGAGATGTCATTCAGCACATCTCATGGGAAGCCTCGACTGGTGGGACTCCAACGGAACCCACCTGGTAGAATCCTCAGTGAGGCACAGTTACTGAGAGAGCTTGATATTATGCAGTGAAATTAATTTGGGTCCCAGATATCCAGAGCCTAAACATGTGCAACTAGAAATGTGCCCAGTCTAAAACCCTGGGGTAGAACCTTCTACAAACTGAGGGGGGAGTTCAAAATTCAAACCCAGATCTAAATTTCTCACGCAGCTCCCATCTTTCTAATGAGCCAAAGCAGAGTCTTATATCTGAACACCCCTGAATTTTGGAGTGATTCAACTGGGATCTGAATTTTGCAACTCATGCCATCTCTAGTGGAAACAAACATTTTTATCTATTCTATTTTTGGTTAAGAATAAATGATGTTGTCATGAAAGCTGCATCACTGGAGTCCTGATGCCACAGGAGGCTGAGCATTCTCAACTTCCACTGAATTTATTGGTAGCTGAGTGCTCAGCACTTCATAAGTGGGGCTCAGCACAGGATAAGATCAGTCCCCAGTAGATACTGGCCTATTGTCCAATGTGTCTAGCCTTTGCAACTACAGAAATGTAACACAGAAGTGTTTTCTTCTAGCATTGCTGTGCAGAGAAAGCAAAACAAGTCTCAGTGTCTAATGTGCTCAGCTCTGGAAACTTGAGTTCTTTCAAAAATAAGATGGGAGAAAGAGAGAGAAGAATGCCTGTCTTTGGCATTCACTGTTTTTAAAGCTTACTGGCTTTGTGGAATCTTTGCAGCAAGATATAAATGATGCATGAAAGAAAACTCCCTGCCCACCCAGTATACAAAGAACATACAGATGGTACTTTGCAGTCATTGCTGTGATGTGCTATTTGCTTCAACACAGAGCACAATGAAACCAGAAAAGCCCACCAAGCCTAGAAAGTTGCAGCTAAAAATATGAAGCAAACACAACTCTAAAAGGTTGTTGAATACTTCTAGGGAGGTGGTGGTTCTTCTCCTGGTCTCTTCCACCTTTCCTCTGACTCGCCACAACCTAGGCAGCCAATAGATTCAGCTCTAAGCAGGGAGGTCTTCCCTAAACCACATACCAGCCATACCACCTGAGGTTGTGCTCTGGTCAGTTCTCACAATACGAACAGTCAGGTGTGATCTGGAAGATAGCCTAAGAAAATGCAGACTGGTGTTTTTGATTCCGTGGGTAATACTTTTTCCTTTGAATTGGTACTAAATCAATGCCTTTCACGTGGTGTTAGGGGATAGTGTACTGTTAAAAGTCCCATGCTTTGGATTAGACATAAAATTGAGATTCTGGTCACTTGTGGTCATTAAAGATCCCATGGCAGTTTTCACAGAAATAGAAGCATAACCCATTTGTCCTGGCCAAATTCCATTCAGCCAATTGCATTCTGCCTACCTCAGTTGGGATACAATATTCTTTAATTCGTGTCCTAAGCTGTTGCATAGCGTTACTATGCACTATAAAATAGCAGCTGCTTTTCATTACAAAGGCGGCTGCACTCAAGTGGTGGATTTGTTTTTTTAATATCATTAAATATTTAGTAGTGCCTGGATCAAGACTGGGAGCCCACTGTGCTAGGTGCTGTACAAATGTATATGAAGACCTGCTCTCGGCCCTGAAGACCTTACGATATAAGAAGACAATCTAGGAGAAAGAGTAGAGTGATAGGGATACAATCAAAAAGATGATATTCATATAAAGCAGAGCCAGCACCAGAAATAGGAATTGCACAAAAAGGAGGCGGCAGCAGCATGGGGCAGCCTTGAGTAACTCAGATCCTTGGCTGTTGCAGAGAAGGAGCTTGGAGAGCATGGCTGCAATGCGGGAAGGGATGAAACTGAGGCAACAGCGGCATTGGGAGCAGGTCCAGCGAGCAGGGAAGCTCCCTGGTGCTATGAAGGGAGCCAGACCCCTGTTTGGTGCAACCAATGGGAGAGAAGAGCCCCCGGCCAGGGCCAGTGGAGTGGCACTGGCAGATTGCACAGGACCGGCACCTGTGAGCTCCTGGGACCACCGAGCAGTGAAGTGGGCCCCCACAAGGAGGTGCTGGGTCCTTGTGCCAAAGGAGTGGGATGCAGTCCTCAGGGCGAGAATCAGGTTCCTCTTCTCTGAGCCTGGGTCCTGCTGGTGGCAGCAGAGGATTTGTTTGTTCCTGGTTGGAGGGATACAGATTTGATTGGAGGTGTGGGGGTTAAAGTGTTTGTGCTTGGTATAAGGGTAAGAACCTAGGTGACTGGGTGACTGCTTATGAGTAATGTTAAGATTTTATCACGGTTATATTTAGTAAGTCACGGATAGGTCATGGGCAATAAACAAAAAGTCACGGAACCTCGCAACCTGTCTATGACTTTTACTAAAAATAACTCAGGGTGAGCTGACCTCTGCGGAAGGCTGAAGCCCGAGCCCCATGGGAAGGTGAGGGGAGGGAGGGTGAAGCCCGAGGCCTGCTGCCTGGGGGAGGAATTCCAGCCGCAGCTGCAGGGACTGAAGCCGAAGAAGTCACGTCGGAGTGTTAAAGTCATGGAATCTGTGACTAAATTGTATCCTTACTCATGAGCAAATGGTCATAGGCTGAAAGAGTGGCTTGAGGGCAGAAGGAGCTGGGCTGAATTAAATTTCCTAGCAATGGTTAAAACCCAACAGCAAGCCCATAAATCTTGGTTATGCAGCACCTCTGCCTCTACCACAATTGCTCCTACCTGTTCCTTCGCTCATTCTAAAACTACAAACTTTATAACCCCGCTGCCCAGGGAAAAGGATGGATTTTGGCGGGGGAGGGAGCATGGACATTATCTTCAGTGGAAATGGAGTTTGGTGACCACCCTGCTTCTGTTCTAGGCCCTTTGGGACTATGTTCCAACTTTTATACAAAGACTGGTGCCCGACAGGAATCAGGCCCAGGATGGTTTTCACAGGACAATTACTTGGCCAGACTTTTGAATTCTCCTTAAAAATCTTGGTAGATTTCAAATGTATCTACAGAATCAAACACAGTCTTGTCTATGAATTATTCATCAGACACTGCCCCTGGTTGTGATCAATGTATAAGGTTGGGAAAGCTTATTGGTAAAATGTTTAGACATTTCTGAAATAAAAGAAGCTTTCTTTGATTTCCATATCACTCTGGGCAGGCTATGGCAGATATGGCAAGAGTTTAGACTCAAAAGAAAATTGTTTAACTGTGCAAAATTTTGCATCTTCAGTAGCTACAAAGCTGAAAAGAAAGCTGGATTTCCTGCCTGCTCCCTGCACGTAATCAGTGCAGTGGTTCTGGCGTAGGAGTTTTGACTAATAGTATTTTCAAAAATATTCCTACAGAAAGGGTAGAGACTCTGGCTCATTTCTGACACCAGATTTATATACTGAGAGAGCACCATTGTATACTTTAACCTTTACAATCAGATCTGTGGATAAAAGACTAACCTAGGTCTACAAGAATGTGTGTTGGTAGCATTTAAAAACTGGTGGGCAGTTAAGAATATCTGGGGAATGGAGGGCTTGTCTTCACTACTGGGGTAAGTCGACTTAAGTTACGCTACTCCAGCTACATGAATAACGTAGCTGGAGTCGACGTAGTTTAGGTCGACTTAGCCCAGTGTCTTCAGTGCGCTGCATCGACGGGAGATGCTCTCCAGTCAACTTCCCTTATTCTTCTCGTTCCGGTGGAGTACCGGAATCTTTACTAGATTTAGTGGGTCTTTACTAGACCCGCTAACTCGACACCCGCTGCATCGATTGCAGCAGCGTCAATCTCCCCGGGTGTGAAGACAAGTCCCTATAGTTTCAGAGGATACAGAATAGATAAGGTTAAAATGAACTAGTTTGGGAATGATTACCTGAACTACTCTCCTCTTTGGTTAAGTGATAAAAGAAAGCATTAAAAGATCTCCCAAAAATTCAGTTGGCCTTTATCCTGTGGTACACCCAGGGGGGAGGGGTCAGTCTTAGATTTTAATACACAGGATCCTTTAATACAAAGGATTGAAGAGGGAACAATTGGGAGATCTAACCATAACTGTAAATCTAATGGGGTGATTTGTACTGATATCAGGATTCTCAATTAGTAAGTTGAGGAATTGACTTGACTAGAGGGTTCCCTCTGGATCCATGATAGTTATTAAATTCATATAATGAATATATCATCAACAGCCTCAAAAGCAAAGCCCATTATTTGGAATTTAAAAATTATTTATTGTGAAAAACCCTTACAATCTCATCTCTATTTGATTAAAATTTTTACAAGGAACTTGGCTTACCAAAGATGGATCTCCCAGATGGGCCCTGAAAAGCAATTCAAAGGACAAGAGCATAGTGGCCTTGCCAATCATTCCAGAATAGGTGTTCCATTCCTAAGGGGCAGCACGGAAAAAGGTGCAGAAAGGTTCATGTAAAAAACTCATGAATGAGGTGAACATTATTGGCTGAGTGGAAAAGATGGTAGAGGAAGGTGGGACACAGTAACAAACTAAAACAGATCATTAGGCAGGGGCAGAATTGTGGAAGGTGAGCACAGGTAGCTTGATCTTGATGCAGTAAAACAGGAGGAGCCGGTACAGGGATTCAAATACAGGCTACATGATCAGAGCAGCAAGCAATGAAGGAGATCTTAATAGCTCTATTCTAAGGGTGTCAGGCAGTTTGGAAAGGAGGAGGACAACTTGGATGACATGATTTGCCTATTGCCTGTCAAAGAACAAGGCCAGATTTTAGAAAGATGATGGAGGAAGAAGTGGGAGGTTGTGTACACAGCCTGGGATATTTAGGGCAAGAGAGAGGAAAATTAAGAGGACAGACAAGTTGTAGGCTTGAGTGGCTGCAAAGTTGTTGGTAGTGTAAAAACAATGACAGAAAAAGTGGAGAGTGAAAAGGGGTTGGAACAAAAGATCAGGAGTTCTCTTCTGGCTAAGATACGTTTTAGTTGACAGTGAGACATCCATGAGGAGATGTCGGGAAATCATGAACAACCTGTTCTCAACCCATAAAAACGCGGTTCAGACAATCAAATTAATGTATTTTAAGAACCAGACTCTTTTTTAATCCTTTGACACGCTGATTTAACTCTTTTTAAAGTTTAGCTATATTCTTACATTATTTTTATCCAACACAACAGACAAGAAGTTGCCCATCTTATAAAAGACAAACTGAAAATGACTTTCCAAAGAGCAGACTAGAGTAAGTGAATGTGTCTTTTGGATCTGCATGTGCCATATTCACAAAAGGACTTCGGCGCCTAACTCCCACTTTAAGCAGCTAAATCCAGCATGTAGTCTTCACTGGCATTCAAAAAGCCCTTGCTCAGCTGCCACCTAACTCTGGATGCACTTAAATTCCCTAAGCGCTTAAATTTTTGCTATAAAAGTCCCCTAGGATCCTAAATCTGACTGGGCTCATGCACTGCTGCCTCAGGCAGGTGTCTGGACACTCCTGCCTAAGCCCCAGAGCAATCCTCCAACTAGGTATTGCCCTGCTTATCTTGCCTGCAGGGCCCAATCCGGTAAATGTGCTCAGATCCTAGCTCCCCACACAACAGCCCTGGAGCCTCCCTAACCCGATGGCTTGTTAATTATTTATGCACAGTGGAGTAGCTTCAACAGCACATTGAAACAGCCCTGCCCTAATTTGGCAGTTAAGGCGCACACCTGGGAGGTGGAGACCTATGTTCAAATCCCTTCTCCTCCTCAGGCAGAAGGGGGAATTAAACCAAGACCTCCTGCATCCTAGGTGAGTTCCCTAACCAGTGAGATAAAGGTTAAAAGTGTTCTCTTCTGGCCAGAGACAACACAACTCTTGAGCAAGGGGAGGGGCACACTATAAAGCTTCTGGATTTGCATGTGACCTCATCATGCCTCACCTCTGGGCTGAGGAGCAGCGACAGAGCCAGGAGTGCCAGGGCAACTTCAAGCAAGCGCCTCGGGGGGGATTTCATGGCAGCTGGGCTCCGTGGACAGAGGCCAGCTCTGGGGGCATCACCAGCCGCTGCTGGGCTCCTTCAGGGGAGAGGCAAGAGCATGTCAGGGGCGCAGCTCCAAGCTGTGCCATCTGCCCTGCCTAAGGAGCACCTGGTCATGCAGAGGCAGCCTGGCTCAGGAAGCAGGGCTGCCGGGCAGCCAGCCAGCACCCCAGCTCCCACAGTGCCGAGAGTCTGGCTCCCACCAGCTTCCGATCCGCTGGCTCCTGGCAGGAGGCGACAGTTTTCACACTGTGAAAACCTCTGTGCTAAATGGAAGGTATAAATCAGGGCGGGAGGGGAGATATGACCCTATATGCCCTCCCCTCTCCCCCACTCATCACCTCTGCCTCTGGCTGTTTTATGCGGAATTAGGCGTGCACTTCTGCCTTCCTTGCATAGACAGCCTAGGCACTTGACTCCAGGACAGTAGTTCCCAGCTGTGGATTCCAAGCAGAGATATGTGCCTAACTTCCTTTGAGGGGCAGAACTTAGGACACACCTCTCTCCTCAATACTTGCTCTTGGCTAGGCTTAGGTGGCTCTCCACCTAGTGTGCTAGCTTTTGTGGATCCCATTCTTAGGTGCCTTACTCTTAGGTTCTCATTCATTGTATCGGGAGCCTAACTCAAGGTTTGTGTATTCCTTTGGCTGGCAGGGGACCTAAAAGTAAGGCACTGCAATACTGAGCCTCGCAGCTCCTAAGTCCCCTTTGTGACTGTAGCCCAAACTGTGGAAACTATGGTCACAAGCTGCCACACATTTTGCAGTCTGCATTTGACTGAATTCTTGATTTTACTTTTTGTAGTGGCGTGTAGCACTGAAACTGCTCTATTACAGCATTCTGTTGGAAAACACACTACATGAAGCTTTAATATTGTTTGCCTATGAAGAAGCTACATATTTTAGTTGACCATGTGCTGAATTACAGTATTGTATCTTAACTTTTCAGCCATTGCATGTTTATACCTTCCAATAACTTTGTTCTTTCCTGTATCTAAAGGAGTAAAGAGTCTCTTTTGTAATATAAATAAAGCAAGTGTGAAGGACATTTGAATTTAAGTATGAACGTGCAAGCGCTATTATCTAGACTTTCCAGGGTGATATGCACAGTCAGAGCAGGTTAAAACCAGAAGGACTACTGGGAAGTTGTGCTCCTCTGGAAAAGGCTACAATTACCAGACACGTAGATAAACTCAATATGTAGGAAAGAGCCAACACTGCTTTTGTAAACGGAAATCATGCCTCACCAATCTACTAGAATTCTTTGGGAAGGGGGTCAACAAGCATGTGGACAAGGGTGACAGAGTCAATATAGTGTACTTGGACTTTCAGAAAGCCTTTGACAAGGTCCCTCACGTAAAGCTCTTAAGCAAAGTAACCTGTCATGGGATAAGAAGGAGGGTCCTCTCATGGATCAGTAACTGTCTAAAAAAAAGATAGGAAACAAAGGGTGGGAATAAATAGACCATTTTCAGAATGGAGAGGGGAAAATAGCAGTGCCCCCCAGGGATCTGTACTGAGACCAGTGCTGTTCAACATATTCATAAATGATCTGAAAAAAGGGTAACAGGAATGTGGCAAAGTTTGCAGATGATACAAAATTACTCAAGATAGTTAAGTCCAAAGCTGACTGCTAAGAGTTACAAATAGATCTCATTAAACTGGGTGACTAGGCAACATCACGGCTGATGAAATTCAGTGTTGATCAGTGCAAAGTCGTACACATTTGAGACTATAATCTCGACTATACATACAAAATGACAGGGTCTAAATTAGCTGTTACCACTCAAGAAAGATCTTGGAGTCATTGTGAATAGTTCTTTGAAAACAACCGCTCAATTTGCAGCAGCAGTCAAAAAAAGCTAACAATGTTAGGAGCCATTAGGAAAAGGATAGATGATAAAATAATGCCACAACATAAATCTGTGGTACACGCACACCTTGAATATTGTGTGCAGATCTGGTTGCCCCATCTCAAAAAAGATATATTAGAATTGGAAAAGGTTCAGAGAAGGGCAACAAAATGGTTTGGGCTATGGAACAGCTTCTGTACAGGAAGAGATTAAAAAGGCTGGAACTGTTCAGTTTAGAAAAGAGATGACTGAGGGGGGATATTATTGTGGTCTATAAAATTATGATATAGAGAAAGTGAATAGGGATGTATTATTTACCCCTTCATATAACACAAAAGCCAGGTTTAAAACAAACATAAGGAAGTACTTCTTAATACAATGCACAGTCAACCTTCAGAGCTCATTGCCAGGGGATGTTATGAAGGCCAAAAGTATAACAGCGTTCAAGAAACCATGGAGGATAGGTCCATCATTGGCTATTAGCCCCCTAGCTCCAGGTATCTCTAAACCTCCGACTGCCAGAAGCTGGGACTGGATGACAGGGGATGGAGCACTTGTCAATTGCCCTGTTCTGTCCATTCCCTCTGGGGCACCTGGCACTGGCCACTGTCGGAAGACAGGATACTAGGCTAGATGGACCACGGGTCTCATTCTTATGTCATTCTTATGTTCTTAATGTCATCGGCTTCTTTATGACAAAGCTGTAGTCCAGTGGTCCCCAAACTTTTTACCTCGCGCCCCTCCTTACCCCTATCTGCCCCTCCCCAAGCTGGGGCCAGGAGCGGGGTCATGGCTCTAGGAGTGGAGGGGGTGCAGACAGGGTTAAGGGAGCTGAGGATGGGGCCACAGCTGGGGGTGGGAGTGGAGCCGAGGCTGGGGGCCGAGGCCAGCAGCCGGGGACTCAGGCACGGGGCTGACGGCCAGGGCCAGGAGCGGAGCTGGGTGGCACTCCCACCCTCCCCCCACGGGGACTTGCCCAGGACCCACCCATGTCCCCCAAATGTTCCTCAGCACCCCCTTAGGGAGGTGGGCCCACAGTTTGGGACCTCTGCTGTACTCAATAATAATGAGCCAGATCCCCTCCCATGGTAAAAACCAGGGGAGAAAAACTTTGTGAGGGTTCCATGGCAGATATCTCCCCACCTTCCCTTTATTGTCCTGTCATGCAAACTGGGTTTGCTCACATGGAAAAGCCCAAGCACTGCAGGTTCTCTAGGATCATGGAAGGCCAAGGATATCCTCTTGGACTCTCCATGCCTCCATACCAACGCCAGCCCCTGGCATCCTAACCTAATGCAAATGCCACCTGGTCCCTTGCAGCACAGCTCCACTGCACCCATTCTATCATGGATGCCCCCTCGCTGCAGCTGTCCCAAGGACCCAGGATGGGGGATTCTGCAGGGGAGAGAATCCAATCTCAGGCACACAAGTTTGAATATTTTCGCTAATAAGTTTAATCATAAAAATTGCCCTGTAGGTCCTGCTCCTGTTGATGTCCATGGGAGTTTTGTTACTGACTTGAGTAGGAGTAGAATCCAGCCAACTCCTTGTAGTTAAATTATGTCAAAATGAAGGCCGTTTCCCTCCCTATGAGATAGTACCTTCTAGTAATCAGTAGAACCCCGTCACCCCATATTTTAAGCCATGGGAAGATAAATATAAAATAAATGGTTCACACCTCGTTCAAATTTCAGTCGCTGATATAACTGAAATTGATCAACAGGCACCAAACAGGCAATCTGAAATGAAACATAAGAATAGAAGAAATGTTAGGAAAAGAAAAAGCCAGCCAGCCCCACATGCCTGCGCTTTTGAGTCTGATCTCAACCAACCTTCCTTTACTAGTTTTTCCCTCTCCTCCCCATTTTCCTTAATCCCTTCCTTCTCCAGATGTAAGTCTAGGTAATTCCAGACCACCTGTATTTCAGGTCACATATTCCAGTAATTTAGTCCATATGTTTATTATCCTTCACAAGAAATAGTTCTTCATGGGTGCTTTATTTACTTCTAGCTTTCCCATGTATTTCATGTGGATTTATTATTAATGAAAGGTGATAGATTGCCAGCCCTGTTTTATTTATGTACAGAAGTACAACAATGGAAGCTTCCCTCTGCCAGTGTCTTTCAATCTTGATGACAGGAGTCACCTCTAGGGTACTGAGGGGGGAGTTTAGTCTCCATTCATTGTCATTTTGGCCAAGATTGATGACAACAGTGTTACTGAATTTTGTGATGTGCACCCTTGTCCACTGGGAACTGGACTGAAATTACCAACTCATTTCATATAGGCAACCACATAGACGTTAGCTGGCATGTCTGAGTCACTACCAACCATGGCTGGATTTGAACTGGTGACCTAGAGGTGGAGGACTGTATCCTCCATTATTTACCCCTATAAAGACATTCAGTCACCCTAATTTTTAAGATTATTAGCCAGATCCTCAACTGGTGCAAATCAGCATGGTTCATTTGAGTCAACGAAGTTACAATGATTTATACCAGTTGAAGATATGGCCCTTTGGATCTTAGATTTTGAATCCATCACCTGTATTTATCCACCACTGTAAACTGTCTTCCATCATTCTGAAAAATGGTATTAGTCCACCTCAGTGTCTTCTCTTTCCTCCTGAGAATAAACCCACCTTCCTTAATTTTCCTGTTAAATGAGGACCTGATTTCTGAGGTGCCTCAACTCCCACTGATACAAATAAATAGCTTCTGAGGGACTTGAGGGCTCTCTGCACTTCACATGAGGCCCTACAGCATTACGCCCCCAGAATCTAGCAGTGAGCCCTCTCCTGTCCTCACTGAAACAGTAACAAACTCTTGGTTGCCTTGCCCTCTGTTGCACCAGTGTGAAAAGCAATATAATACAGACAAAAATACAATACAAGTTATCCTGCTTGTGGTGTAGGTTGTTTTTGCCACTGGGAAGGAGCAAAGAATGTGTTCATTTGTACATAACAACTGTCATTTTACTCAAGGTACAAATCAATCAGTCTGGAATATAAAATTGCATTTCAAAGGCAGATGTTTGGATCACTTATTTGATCTAACCCATGTTATACAAAAAATAATGCCACTGACATCAGGATTTAAGTATTTTAAAGATGCTTAAAAGATTTATAACCGAGGAAATCAAAGGATTTGATGTCAGACTTAGAAACATTCGCAAGTTTTTACAGGACACATTCTTAGCTTAATCAGTCACAGTCTTAAGGTTCAAAATATTTTTTCTTTCTAATTTAGAGATTGATTGATTGAACAGAAATTACTATACACTGTCTTTTCAAGGGACAAATCTCTTTCCCGTGACAGTTCTCTAGGGTAATATGAGCTTCCCAAGATATTTTTCATCTGTTCATTAAAAATTAGCTGAAACATTCTTAAAAACACAAAAGTAACTAGCTCGAACTAAAAAAAAAAAAATGTAGCTGAGGAATTTCAGTAAAGAATGAAGCCAAAGAGTGAAAAAAGAAAGGTGCAATTTCAGCATTGTCCATATTCCTCCTGGTTGCCTTGAAATCTGAACAGAACTTGGAGAAAGTAAGTGTTAGTCCAGCTTCTCCTCTCTAGTCATTTGGGCACTGACAGCTACTGTATTTTAAAATGTGTGTCATCACTAATGCATTAATCAGTGATTCTTAAGCATGGCCTTTCATACTCTAGCACTGAGGATTTTTGACAAATAATTTGTTGAGAGTGCGATTTTATCGAGGTTGGGATTTTCAGATGTGTTCAACATTGGCCTAACGCTGCTTCTGTTGAAATCAATGAGAATTTTACCACTGATTTCAGCAGGAGCAAAGTTACATCAGAGCTGAGAGCTGACTGTTTGAACATATGCACCCACAAACGCAGCCTGCCTCACTTCCATCTAATCAGCCCCTCTTTTCCTACCTAACCTCTCCACGGCTCAGAACCACCTCTCTCAGCTCTGAAATCTCTCCCTCCCATCACTTCCCAGCTCAGAACCCCTACTAGCACGCATCCTTGTACACTCAGGACTTTGAAAACCCATCTCTAGGCTTAGAATCCTTCAGATTTTAGATACTAATATGACCCCTGTTGTCACAGTATCTGAGCAGCTCACAGTCTTTTAATATATTTGTCCTCAATACACCCCTGTGAGCAGGGGCGGCTCCAGGCACCAGCAGAACAAGTTGGTGCTTGGGGCGGCAAACTATTAGGGATGAGCCGGCTAAGCGGGGAGTGGGGCCCCACCGCTCTCCCGCAGGCAGCGGCCGCCCCCGCCCCCCCAGGGGGGAGCCGGTAACGCTGCCCTGTCCCGGCTGCGGCGGGGCAGGGAGCCGGCTAAGCGAGGAGCGGGGTCGCGTGGTGCTGCTCTCCCGCGGCAGCGGCCACCCCTCCCCCCCGGGGGGAGCCGCCCTTGGCTGCCCTGCCCCGCCGCAGGCGCCTTGTGTTGACCAGCCCTCCACACGGGCGTGAATTGCATTTTTGCTGCATTTTGGAACCTCAAGAAGAGAAGAGTCAGTACTACATAAGGGAACTGTGGCAACACCAGTGGTACTGGAACCCTGGAAAAAGGAAAGGGAGACAGATCCAGAGAGCAGAGAAAATGATTCCGGCGAGCAGCACAAGGAACTGTGTGAATCAATGACACTAGTTCATAATCCCTGATTTGCCAATTTCTTATCTGATTTGCCTAGAATAGGATTCCTCCATGATTTGGTGCAGTGATTTCAGGAATGGAGGGAAGACGAACTGGTTAGATAGTGTGACAGAAGCTTCTTGTCACTGCTACTAGAGGCCCAGCACTGGATCCGGCTTCACCAGTCAACCATGGTCCCCATCCAGTCTCAGATGGAACTCACCCACACTATGTGTCATGTATAATAACAAGTATGTTTGAGCCCAGTTGTGTTTGGACTATCTGGCCCTGACACCCCCCTGTGTCTTGTGTCATTTATTCCTGTGCAATGTGGGAGCAAGATGCTACCAAATAATATTCTTCACTCACTGGCCCAAGTGGTAGCATTTTTGCACCCACTTTGCACAGAGTCAATACTAACAAGGTGCAAAGCAGGGGAGGACTTGGAGCCCAGTGTCTCTCTCAGATTATAAACTCCTTAAGGCAGGGAGCTCATTTCCAGCACTGTGCACAGCCAGGCATCAAATTGGGAATGCAAATCATGGGCTGTAAGCAGCAGCAGCCCAAAGAGAGTCCTCCCCTGGCTGACATGGTAGTATCCACATTGAGCTGGTCTCTGGCAGAAGCCATTCTTTACAGAGCTTATTGTGCTACAGGATATTTAGCTGCTGCAAATATATATACCTGTAGCTTCGGGAGAGAGTAGAGCTGGCTAGTTATGCAAAGCCAATGGATCAATGTAACAGGGAGAACCAGGAATAGAAGCCAAGAATCCGGACTCCCGATACTTTGCTCTAACCAAAAGCAATATCCTGTAGAGAAGCCTCCCTGGCCAGTGAGGTGAGGGTTGTTTTATAAACCCAGGGTTTGCCTGACGGTACAGCGTTCAGTTCCTGGACACTCTCACAATACACAGCAACATCCCATCACAAATGGGGTTCCAGGCATGGTGCCAGGGCCCCTAAGAGGAGTCACTGGGTGAAAACAGGCTCAGGTTTACTGTGCAGCAGGGAGAGAAAGGAGTTCTTTATGGTGTAATCCTGACAGGAATCTGAGGCCTCTTAAAACCAGGCAGCAGAGAGTCCCAACCTACATGTATAATGACAGGTTTCAGAGTAGCAGCCGTGTTAGTCTGTGTCAGCAAAAAGAACAGGAGTATGAAGTGGGTTCTAACCCACGAAAGCTTATGCTGAAATAAATTTGTTAGTCTCTAGGTGCCACAAGTACTCCTGTTCTTTTTACATGTATAATGGCACTGTCAGGAATGAACTCAGCAAAACACAGCTGGGTCCAGGGCCAAGAGAGTTGTGGCTGTTTTCAACACTAGAGACGGCATAGAAACAAGCAAGGGGGGGACAGAAATCCAGAGGGGCCAATTCTGTGTATCTACCTCTTGGACACAAAGGCTCAAGCACTTTGGGCTGGGGCTGGCAGCAATGGGGTTTAGCAGCTCAGTCACGCTTTCCTTCCGCTGTTTTACACACTCTCAGGAGGTCCTATGATATTAAGAAACAAATCAAGGTCTTGGGTTCATCTACCCAATGTGCCCTGCCCTGAGCCCCACCCTGTCCCCAACCCTTCCCTGAGCCCCATCTGCCCTAACGTGCCTGCCCTGGTCCCTATCCTGCACTAACAAACACCCATCTGTCAGCCCTGGTTATTTTTTCATACCGTTCGGTTTGGTTCAGAATAGGAGAATCAGGAGCAGGGGCAGCTCCAGGCATCAGCAAAACAAGCTGGTGCCTGGGGCGGCAAACTCCTAGGGGTGGCACAATGCGGTGGGGCAGGGAGCCGGCTAAGCGGGGAGCAGGGCACCGCTGCTCTCCCGTGGGCAGCGGCTACCCCTCCCCCCACGGGGGGAGCCAATAACGCAGCCTGCCCCGGTTGCGGCGGGGCAGGGAGCCGGCTAAGCGGGGAGCAGGGCCCCGCTGCTCTCCCACGGACAGCGGGACCCTGCCACTCGGCCCTGCCCCAGCTGCAGAGGACGGGCGGAACATGGCAGCCGGGTGAGCCACTCGTCCTCGGCTTGTCCCCGCCTCCTCCTCCTCCCCTCTGCGCTGCCTCCTGCCAGGGAGGGGAGAGGAGACAGAGGAGCGGAGTCAAAAAAAAAGCGGGGGGGAGAAGGGGGGCAGCCAAAAATATTTTTGCTTGGGGCAGCAAAAAACCTAGAGCCGGCCCTGCCTGTGAGGTAGGAAAGACATGAACCGCTACAGCCTGAGCTAAAGAAGCTACAGCCATGGCTAACCCTTCCCCCTCATCTCTGATATCTATCACCACAAGGCTCATAAATTGCTGGTCCTGGAGAAGTAGGAGCAGAGGTAACCGGGACAGATGATGATTTCAGGAAATGTATTCAGGGAACCCCATATTCTGCCTCTATGGAGTTAACAGGAAATAGCCCCATACAAGCCTGTATCCTGGTTTTGTGCCTCCTCCCTCTGATGGCTGCAGTCTATATGCTGCAGGGATTTCCAGGATTGCAGGTCTAGAAGACACCAGTGGCAATGCAGGGCGGGTTCTGCCTATTCCAGGGACTGGAGCAGCATTGGCCCCACCAGGAGTCCCCTGGTGGCAGCAGATGGTATTGCATCAGCTACACAACCCAATGTCTACAGTGTAGCTGATAGGGATGGCAATATTTGAGGGGATTATCCCTACTAGCCTTAAAGACCAGCTGCCCCCTGTTCACAAGAACCTCTGTGAACCAAAAAAAAGCTGTTTTAATAGCTCTACTTAAAGTTAATGAATATACAGTGAAGTGCACAATGGGCCAAAGTTCATTGCAGACTTTACTCCTTCCATGTAATACATAAATATTTGCTCTTTTGAAAAAAAATCCTAACTCTGAGAAGAAAATGTGTTAAAACCTTAACAGATACTATAGTTAAAACGTTCATCCTGTAGAAAATACAAAGTACAAGAGATTTCTTTATAGAGTAAATTCAGAGAAAAATTGCAATGCAGGCCTGATCCTATTGGTTTCAATTGGTTTGACCCATGCCCTATGTTATGAGAGGGGATGAGAGAGAAATCTTGTAGCTAGATTATGGGTTAAGGAGTCAGAAAGCCTGAGTTCCATTTCCAGCTCTGTCACTGGCTCACTCAGATCTTGGGCAACTCATGTAACCTCTACCAGTTTTGCCATCTTTAAAATGGAGATCATATTATTTTCTCAGGAGTCTTATGAGACTCAGTGTTTGTAAAATGCATTTAAATGAAATGTGATATGGAAGTACAAAATAAAAAAGTTTCTGCATATTGACCATTGGAAATTTCCATACATATGAAAAATTCACTCTTTACTTTGCAACCAAAAACATAATCCTATTGGTGACTAAGATACATTTAACGGGCAGGAGAGTAGCAAGGGTGTCTTTATGTCTACTTTATGACACCCTGACCCTGGGGCTGGTTAGTCCCAGCCCAGCCCTTCAGATAACTTAATTACATCCAGCTGACTAGTTCAATGGGCCTTTCTAGCAACTGGGGATTGCAGGACTGGCCTGGAAAGTGGGTAGCATACAGCCAATTCCCCATTCCATGGGAATCCTCACTCGGACAGACCCACCAAGTTTCTGGCTCCTTTGCACCACTGCAACACAAAGCTGGCAAAATAGGACCAAGGATCTATTCCACAATTTCCCCAGATTTCCAGGTGCCTTTAAAAAACACCCAAATAGATTCTTTTAAGAAATATCATCATTGCTGGTGTATATGACACCTTAATAGCTGCTAGTGCTGTGAATTAAAAAGAGAGTAATGAAATCATAATTATTATTTATTCAGCCCTTGGCACTTCATAGGGAAATAAAGGTGGCACATCCCTGACACACGAAGTTTTTAATCTCAGTTACGTTTAATAAAGCAAAGATTACAAGCACTGGATGGGATCATTGTGAGATGAAATGTCCGTCTCCTCCTATCCTGGCATTGTTTCAGGCTGACTTTTAACTGCTCCCTTACATGTCTGTTACATTTCTACCCCCCACTCTCCCAATAATCCCATCCATTACATCCAAACACACACACTCATGCACATCTATACACACCACTGTTCCCTCTAAGCTGCACGCGCGCACACATATCCTAATCCCTGCGCACTCAGCGAAACACCGTGCACACAAAAATTTGCACAGAAGAACAACAATTTGCACAGAAGAAATTTTTTGCGCACACAGCCTGACAAAAATTTGCACAGAAGAAATTTTTCTGCACACATGGCCTGTCAAAATGTAGAGGGAACATTGATTCACACCAAGAGCTTCCAAAGCCATTGGTAATCAGGGTTCGGAATCAAAGCTGTAACAAGTTTGATTAAAAAGTGACAAAGGAAGGAGAGCAGGTATGTGACAGAAAGGAAAATACCAAAACTTGTTCCAGGCTAAGAAATTGTCCAATTTAAGGAGGCTGGCTGAGAAATGCCAAAGGAAATATTTCAGAGCTGTTTTTAATTATGTTAAAGGTCTAGTGAAAATGTACATGGATAACAAGAGGCCAAATGCTCTTCCCCTCTGAAAAGCTATAAAGCATTATATTTGAGATTTATCATATGTTTTGGCTTTTAAGTAAGTTTTAGATTTTCTACACATATTAGTCTCTTGTGCACTTATACGATACTGTTATAAAAATATAACTGTAGTTGGGATAGCGCCTTTCTCACAAAGCAGAAAGATTTATAGGAAATCCCAGTAAACATATGGAGATGCTGTAACTCAAAACGCCGTGACGCCCTTACACAGTGTCCAACAATAGGATTCTTAATGAGTTCTATAAAGGTTACAGTAACTGGGAGACACTGTAGGTCCCTGAGACAAAGAAACGAAGAAAGGAGGATGAAAGGAATGAGGTTCAATGCACACAAGGCTAGACTGTCCATTTATTTACAGCCCTCAGTACAGGGCAGCTCATGGAAGTAGCTAGAAATTAGTCCTTTCTTGTGCCCTCCACCACTTCCCCACCCACTACTCCAGTGGCCAGCACATAAGAGGAGGCAGAGCCAAAGCTCCATCTACTCTCCCAAGAGATGCACCGGATAGGGAGTGTACCGAACACACAGCCGCTGCTTAAATCCTCATGCTTGCAATGGAGACTCAGGGAGGTCACAGAGGGGAATGGATTTTACTTCCGTTTATGTCTCTGAGCAGCCATGTGGACCATGCCACAATCTTGCCCGTAGAGAGGGAGGTTACTCACAATGATGTTCTAGTAAAATGGATGTTTGAATAAGTGAGAACAACAACACAAACACCGGGAACCAGGCTACCACAGGGAGCTGCACCAGCCAGTAACCTCCTCTGCCAAAACCCCTAAATCCATGCCTGGAGGCAGCATATACTTTTGTATACGAGAGAAGTTCAAAATAATTCCTCATAGCCTTCCAACCTGCAGATGTCACTTATACAGAGAATTCACCTAAAAAGGCCACACCTTAAATATTTAAAAGCACAAATTGTATGGCCCAGCATTTATGGCAGAATGTTATTGACACCACAGCTACCGGAAACACTTTGATAAGTCAAGACCAAACAGCGTAGCTTGGGTTGGGTTTTCATGGGCAGAGGGAGGTTTCAGTCTCCTCAGTGTCTGAGACTAACCTCACTCCTCCCCCCACCAGATACAGTGTACACTAGTTTCATCATAAAATATTAATCTTCTCCATTAAAGAGCTCACTCATTTCAAATAGGACTTGCTCCCTTGCTCCCTTTGGGTTTACTGAAAGCACCAAGGGATAACAAAGAGGAAAATAAAATAATTTGGATGCTGCAAAACAAAGATCTGGTGGCAGTGGTTCCCTGTCTTCTTACACTTCAATGCTGGTGAATGACAATCCAGTTTCCAGATTAAAATGAAAGAAAATAACAACCTTTTTAAGTGCATGCTAATTGGACTTTTGCCCAAATAAGAACTGATATACAATCAGTAAGAACTTTAAAGATTTGGGCCACGGTTACTAAAAATCATTCAGCCCATCCCTGCCACTCTTTACAAGAAGATAGATGATAGGCCTGAGTCAGCTCTCAGTTATACTGGTGTCAATCATGTAAATCAGAAGTAACTCTACTGAAACCAAAGGAGCGACTGTGGTGCAAAACTGGAGTGAGTGAGAGGAGAGTCAGGCCAGATTTATATTTATGCCCGCAATGAAAACAGGACACTTTCAGATCTAATCATATATACATGAGGCCTACAGATACCAAGTTTTACAAACTTCATACTATATAGGAATCAGAAGTAACAGACAAATCATGAACAGAGGGTCTCACACTGCAGAGTGGACTAATCGTGGCCAGTTGACCACTCGCTGGCAGTCTGTGCAGAGCTAGCAGGTCATATGATGCTGGCTCTCCTCCTTGTTTCCAGCTGCTAAATTGCATTAAAAGACAGCTAATGATACCGTAAGTACTTTCCTAATATTACTTTTCAACATACGTGATTGCTGTAGTTGGCAGAGGAATGCTACATAAGCACAAATGAAAGCGAAGGCAGCAGGGCAGGGGGCTGGGAGGGGAGAGAGACAGTCCCCCCAGAGACTCTAGTTGGAGAGCTCCTCCACTAGAAAATATAGGTCTTGCCTGCACTGGGGATTTGCTCTGATTCTGGTCATCAGTACAAGCTGTGATCAGCACCATCAGAATTTACCTTTGTTTGAAACCGGAGTAAGCTTCACAAATGCAAACTGTGGCTTATCATGTGTACACCAGAGGTTGTGCACTAATGCAGTTCAGTCAGTCACTGGTGTATTTCAGGGCAAATCCCCAGCATAGACAAGGCCATCCTCTATGGGACAATTCTGCATCAGCAGAGAGAATTGGCTAACATACTAGGCCCATTCCATCTCTAACACCTATGAATCCAAGCAGTTTTTGAAATTGGTTCTTAAAGAATAAAACGTCTTGTTTGAGAAGATAACTGGTTTGCTTTTTTAAATGATTTTTATTTATTTTGAAACAGACCCTTTCTTCATCAGATATTGCTTTTTCATCTATGCATGCTTTTAAAATGGCTACATTGCGAGCAACTGTTGACTTAATACAATACCCAGGATTTGACCTAGGACTAGAGCTGGTAGAAAATTTTCCAACAGAACATTATTCTATTCTGTCAGAAAGTACCATTACATCAAAATCAAAACTTGATGAGAGAATGTGTTGATTTACATAAAATTTCATTTAGGGGGGAAAAAACTTTTAGAAAGGGGTTAAATAAGGTCAAAACTAAACATCAACTTTTTATTTTGAAATGACTTTTCATTTCAAAGTTTTTTAGAAAGTCAGAATGAAGTATTTCCATTTTATTGACTCAGAACGTTCCAATCAACCCAAAACAAAAACATTTTTAAATTTTGTTTTGCAGAAAATTTCAAATTACCAAATCAAAACATAAACAAAACTCAAATGTCTCAAAATTTTTCATGGATAAAAATTCCTGTTTCAGCACAGATCTACCTAGGACATACCTTATGGCAAAATATGGCCAAATATTTATATACTTTATGTCTTGGTGAAAATTGGTAATTTGGCTAACACAATTAAAGTTGTTTTTTCCAGAGCACCAGTTCCACCACCACTACTACAACCACCGTTATACCAATGAGAGCAGGGAGCAAACTGCCTAAAAGTAACATTTCAAATTGCAAGTGTCCTGCTTGCTGACCATAGTATGACAACTGTGATACAGCATGGCCAGAAGGCAGCAGGAGAGTGATCTAGGATGAGGAGAAGCCTTATTCCCTGTAGATTAATTAGAGCACCTGAAACCAATTAGAGCACCTGAAACCAGTCACCTGATAAAATCCCCCTGCTTCAATCAGCCAGAGGAGGAGCTGGAGCAGAGTGAGGAGGAGCTGGAGCAGAGTGGTTTGGTGGTGGAGCAGAGAGCAGTTTGGAGGAGTGAAGCAGAGTGGATTGGTGGTGGAACAAAGAGCAGTTCGAAGGAAAGCGGAGGAGAGTTTTGAGAAGTGCTGCGGTGGGCTAAGAAGACCAAGATCCTAGGTAAAGGGACACCTGGCTTATGCAGAGGGAAGGCAGGAAGCCCCACAAGCTGAAGGTCAGGAGAGGGAAGTAGCCCAGGGGAAAGAATCACTGGTACAAGTGGTTCACCTGCTATCATAGGGCCCCTGGGCTGGGACCCGGAGTAGAGGGCGGGCCTGGGTCCCTCCCTCTCCACTCCCCTTCCCTGGGATACTAGTAGGATAGCTGTTACCCCAGTTCAGGGGCAAGAAATGGCACCCTGAAACCCCCACACAAGAAGAGAAAGTGCGGGACCCATCATAGTAGTGCCGGCAATTTGCCACACAACATACTTAAATAGCCATCAGGATTATCCTTTGGATTCTGTGGCCTGTAATTCCAGGCTGCCGATGGCCTTGTGTGATAAACTACAGGCAAAACTTTGAACAATCTTTTAAAGTATTCATCCAGAGTAACAATTCACACAACACTATTTATCTTGAAAAATGATTCACTTCTGCTCCGTTTGGATTTAGTATCCCTGACCCATCAGCAAAACAGTGCTTGCTATGATTTCTATAAACTGCATACTTCCCATGCCACTTAGGCTGGAATGAATAAAAATCTTTCTCTTGGAAATTTGAACATTTTTGTCAGCATATCAATTAACTGTAAACCCTATATTGATGTCAACCGTTTGGAAAGCAGTTAATACTGAAGATTATTAGGTGAATTTCCAGATTTGGGGCAATAGGGGATGCTGCATCAGAGAAGAAATAAGGCTTCTGGTCAAAGGGGAGTGGGGATGGATCTGTCATGAATCCTCATGGCTACACCTCCTTCCTGTACGAAAACTACTCTTCCCTGATGTCCTCAATTCCCAACACCCCCCTCAGGCTGGGAACAAGCAGTACATTCTACCCAAGCATGCCTGAAATGCTCAGCTGTGCTTTAACAAAGACATGTTCCTATTTTCATTTGTTTGTTTTTTTAAGCTAGTATGACACATATACAGTCCTTGAGCAACAAGTAATGCAACATTGTTTAACGCTTTACTGCAATACAACTTTTAGATTTTGCCAGAATAGATAGCAACAAAACACAACAGGGCGTAGGCTTCAGAATGCAGCTCAGAACAAAGATTAAGGCTGTAAATGCATCTAAAAATATAGTTACACACCCTGGAGAGTTTTACTGAATATAAAACAGATATCTTATTTATACTGAAAACAGAATAGGCTATGGAGTGGAATAATAGAAATGCTGCACACCAAGAAGAAAAAGTACCTTGACAGAGGGGTGTGGGACACATTCATAACATTAACCTGCACTATGCCAAGTTACAGCTTGTTTTATGGAGTCCCTCCATTTCATGAGCATTCAGGGCTTCATTCAACGCTCACTGAAGTCAATGGAAAGACTCCCATCAATTTTTCAGTTGACTTTGGATTTGGTCCTAAATTCACCCAATGACCTTTTCTATAATAAAAGGTGGGGGGAGTTAATTGCTAGCTAACACAACTAGAAACCTGACTTAGCCTCTAGTGTAGACACAGTTTAATGTGTTTAAAACCATATTAGGTGATTGTGAGGTTAAACCTGTGTTGATAATAGGTATTAAATAGTGTTTCAAAGGTCCACTAACATGATTTGTTTTACATCCTTTTTCCTGGTTTAGACAAAGGCTATTCAAGTGTTCAATAAAATAAAAACATTTTTGTTTTCATTTGTCTTTTATTGGTGCTTTTAAAGAAGCATATACTCAGATGAGAAATAAATCGTATTAAGGTCTATTCCACCAAATAGTGGAGAGGGTGTGGCCAACTGCGTCACATGGTCTCACGTAATGAAGTTATGTCAGGGTTGAGTCTTTATAGGCAAAAGTAGGAGATCAACTGTCTAGAATATTCTACTCTGTGAATTCACGAATGCTATAATTTTTCTGCCTGAAATGGGAACTTGCATTTTAGATCCTGTATTGAATCACGTGTAATGTTTGATTAATATTTCCATGCCAATATTCTTGTTTGTACAATGCACTTGTGCTGTCATCTATTTAAATACACAGCATGCGGTCTGGAATAAAAGCATTCTATACCATCCAAATTAACTTTTAAACAAATAAAAAATAGTTAAGTGGTGCAGTCACTGCAGATGAGAAAGAGAAACAGAAATAAAAGGTTCCACATATAACCTACAAGTTTTACTAAATAACTTTTTAGATCACTAAAGAAAACAGAAGAATGGTTTTACTATTTTCTCCTATCTGTTGTGAACTATTTTTCATAGCAGAAAGATATATTCAATTAAACCCATAAAACATTTCATTTTAACAGACTTTTAAAATGCAAAAGGTTCATTTTTCTAGTAGCAATGCCAACAGGGAGTTTCAGAACATTCTTTCATTCATGGATCATTAATGCACTTCTTGGGTTGTTTAGTCACTCAGCCTTTAGTCCCACAAAGCGCCCAAGGAATACGTTAATGACCATTAATGCATGCCCTGGAGTGGCCTCTTGATTAGCTAATGGGAAATAAGCCTTTAGAATTTGAAGGCTTATTCTGCAGCTCCACAAATATAGCTTAACAGAGTAAAACTCTTTGTAACATTTGTTAAGTGTTTTGATACAACTTTAAAGCAAACATTCTTTACTGTTCAAGGCTGGTTGCCTACTTCCCAAAATAAGAGAAGGCCCACTAGTTTCTCACCTATTTCCATGCAGAGGAAAGGAGGAGAAGAGGAGATGCTGATTGGCAGCTCCCAGCTATTGTGGAAGGTGAAGAACAACTCCATCATATGCCCATATTCTGTAAGAACCCCAGATGTGGTTCTCAGGCCCCAGTTCAGCAAAGCACTTAAGCACATGCTTAATTTAAGCATGTACTGGGACTTAACCAGGTGCTTAAGTGTTTTGCTGAACTGGGGCCTTGCAACATGCTCCTTTTACAATATGCACATGCTGGCTTTTCAAAGGAGAGGAAAGCAGCCCTGGGATCCATCTCCAGTCTGCTAGTAGGAGAGGGCAGTCACAGAACTAGGTTGGCTCATCCTCATTTCCTATAGGAGTGAGGATGAGTTATAGGATAGCCACACCCCCTGGGTCTTTTCTTCACTCCTCAGCTGGGAGCACAGCTCCTTTTCTCTCATCCACTGGGTGCAGGCTCCTCTCCACACCTCGCTCATCAGGGAAGCAACATCATAGAGTTGGGTGTTCTTCATATTGCCCCATAGCCCCAAGCCTTCTCTTCTGCTTCCTTTGCTCACTCCGAATAGGTGCGGGGGGAGGGTGCCACTGCCATTCTCATACTAAGTTACAGTTTCTGCAGTCCAAGAGGTCTAGAATAGCAGCTTACTGGAGAATGACATTTCACCACAGGTGGAGTGAAGTTTACTTTAATGCCTTGTCTACATTACAAAATAAACCACTTTTAAAACAGTTGTCAGAATGGCTTAGCTTAGGAAGCAGGGTTCAAGACGTTGGCTATTGTACAGTAGCGTAGCCGGGGGGGAGCAGGGGGAGCGGCTGCTCCTCCTGTGGGGAGAAGAGGCGCCTTAAAAAGCACCGCCCGAGCCCGGCTCCGGCAGCGGGGCTCGGGCGGCACTTTAAACGGCCCACGCACCCCACCCCCAGCCCGGCTCTGGCAGCGGGGCTCGGGCGGGGACTTAAAAGGCCCACGGCTCCCCGCGGCTGCAAGAGCCGCGGGCCTTTTAAATCCCCACCCAAGCCCCGCTGCCAGAGCCGGGCGGGGGGGGGGGGGCTTTAAAAGGCCCGCGGCTCCTGCAGCCGCGGGGAGCCGCGGGCCTTTTAAAGGTGCCTTTTTATAGCGCTGCTCCCCCTGTGCTCCAGACCTGCCTACGCTACTGCTATTGTATAGTGCAAACACTCTGAACAAAGACTCTCACAGGTCACATTCACTGGGGGATCCATGACAGAATTCCTCTGGCAATGCCCATGTTTGAACTGGGTTATAGAGAGCACAGCTATGCCATCTTTGCATACAGGGCTGCAGGATGCCCAAAGGATAACGAATAAATATTTGCTTTTGTGCAATTCAGGGGAAGAAAATTCAGGGCTTGGGTCTCATTTATTCCATTCCTGCACTTGGGGCAGGGATGGGGTGGGTGTGGGCAAAGGTGGTTTAAAGCTTTTAGCCACCTTTGCATTCCCTGTATTCTCCCTGTATTCGCCATGTAAGCAAGAACAGCCTTGGGGATGCTCTCTCTGACACTCTGTTTCCCATGGCCTCTGGGAAATAGAGAATTTCTGCAGTGTAGTACACTCCAGCCATACTACCGACCCATCTCTTGTGCCACGGCTTGGGAGTGGGGCTAATCTAGGAACCTTACATCATTTCTACAATAGCCAGGCAGGCCATTTGACCAGGGGCCATTTCTGACCACTTTACACAGACAGAATGGCATAAAGGGGACATAATATAACTGAGAATTGGATGCTACCTCAGTTTCTTTATCTCGAACCTTAGATGTGTATATGCATGCTCCTCCGCATATGTGTTATACATATTTGTGGGTGTATTGTGTGTGTACACACACTAGTGTAACCTCCTTGTTCAGCCTCAGGGTTCCAAAGTCTCATCTCTTGGAAAGTTCTCTGGTTTGGGTTTTGAGACCCTCACTCTTCTCATCTGTCAAATTCAACTCCCACCCAGCTTTCCCTTACAATGTATAGAAAGACTGACACACAAGAAGGTGTCCTCATTTTTCCCGCTTCACTCCAATATAAACACACTGGGTTAAATCCTTACCCCACTTAAACCAGTGGGAGATTTGCCATTTGCTTCAATGGAGACAGGATTATCCATATCAAAGCCTTTCCAACAGTCATTGCTAATGAATGTTTCGTGGTTCCTGGATGCAGGATATTTTGGTTAAATCACCTGCATGGGTAATTCAGAAATTGTCTGAACCCCAAATAAGCATTTCCTCAAGACAGAAAAGAAAAGAAAAACATCTATTTGTCTCTAGTTCCTACGGTCAGGCAGGCTTCCTGTCACAGACTCATGAAAGGTAATTAAGAGGAGGAAACAGAATAATATTGTATTTATTATGTAAATAAAGATGGAAATAAAAGGAAGAGAGAAGACAAGTGTCACTACCTCTGCTTCTTGTAGGGTCCCATGGTTCAAGCACACCATGTCTGGACAAGTGATGGGAGAACCACAACCTTCTCGAATTGCCAGCTGCATATACTGCTTTAGGCACTATAAAGGAGAAAAGAAAAAAAATGATGGAATGTTGCAACCCACATGATAGTAACACGTAGATGTTAACACTGCACTACACAGGTGCCATCTCCACTTCCTTAATTGGCTGTCCTAGAGCACTAGTATAGAGAAAACATAAATTATCAAACGTGTGAATGCTAAGAACCATTACTTTGGGAAGAATGCAGCAAAGAACAATTAATTATGTATGACTTCATCCATCGCATATTGAGTTTACTCAAGTCAGCAAGTCAAGTCCTGTGCTAATACATTTTCTCTATATTAAGCCTAGACTTGGAAAAGAACAGGCTATATTTCACTCTAATTAAAACAGGTTTTGCTCTCTATTTTCCCTTCATGTATTCTTAATTCAGTCTCTCACCTAGTGGCCACCATTATAGGGCCTCATTTACAAGCAGGAGAGTTGCTCTCTCAGCAATCTGCAATGAAGGCAGCTTATAGATTGGCTAGCAGAGCATGGATCTGGAAATAGTGAGGCTATCAACTTTCCTGTAAATAGATTGTGTCATTTCCATGAATTGCCATCAACCACTGGCCTACTGAGCAAGTGTTCAAAGTGCGTTTCCAACAGAGAGGCCCTCCTGCATGTGTCCACATCACTTCGCTGCACAAAAATAATTGTGTAGTATTTTTCCTTGGGATGAGGAATTGCAGATCATGACTGTTTCGTTCCCATTATGACATTTACAATTTGAATTTTAGGGGCCCTATTCTCCAGTTCATTACACTAGTTTTATGCCAGTGCAACTGCACTGAAGTAAAAGAATTTAAACCAGTATGAAACTGGTGTAACAGAGGTTTCTAATTCCAAAATACATAGGAAGTAGCGAACCCAAAGGGTCCTGTAAAAAAACATTGGCCAACGTTCCAGATAAAAGTGATGTAACGATGTTTACTGCAAAATGATGCAATTTCAACTCTACCCTGCATGCCAGCAAAATGTACACCTGCCAATTCCTTGTAGTCACTTAAACAGTTTATTTTAAATGAAAATGAATATATCTTCCACCAAATGGCATGGCATTTAAAATAATATCTGATTTCCAATAAGATGTTTAATTTTTTTTTAATTTGTATTTAAAGGGAGATCATCAGGTAATTTATTACCAAAATTTAGGGATTTCATTTTTTAAGAGTTTCAAAAGCCTAATTTTAATACCAACAGGTCAAATTATAAGCCCTGCCGCACGCCCCTGCAGGAGTGTAATAAGGTATAAGGAGCCCCTTTAAGTCCCTGCATGGACTACCTGCATTTCCAGAACCAGTAGGGTAGGCCACCACTGGACTGTTACTCCCCCGCCCATTAGGTGGGAATCTTGGCTCTGCCCCTCCAATGCGCTGGCAAGCACAGCTCAGCTGGCACAGAGGATAAAGTAATCTGTTCCAGCAGTAGGTTGCCCCCTGATCAAGGAGGAAGAAGGGACTAGATGTGACCCTGGGGGAGACACTCTGGTTCCTGTCCTGCTCCCAGGTTTCAGTCCAGCCCCATATGTTTATGACTTATGTTTTACATTTCAATCAACTTTCATTTGTTTAAATTTAAACAGTCCCCTTCATGAGAACTAGAAAGTGACACTAGTAGATATAAGAATAGAACTGGCTAGTCTATTTTCACACTCCAAGATGAGCAAAAGGCAAAAAGTAAATAAGCAGTATAACTATTCTAACAATTTTAATAACTTAAGGTGTTATTAGTAACACAAGGAATTTAATGAAACGTAACCAGACACTGTCCCTTTATTCATTCAAATAATGTAGTTAATGGTCCTTGCCAAAAGGCACCTAGAAACAACACCAGACAGAGTCAGTAATTGAAACATAAAGTGGGTTTAATGGCCTAGTTACAAAAGACACCTCGCATCTGCATAGAAAAGTAGTTGGAAACAGAGGATGTAACATAGTCATGATGGACCCAACAGGAAACTCTCTACTCCAAAGCCTGCCCCCAAAAATCCACATGCAGTGGAGTGGAGGAAGGCTGCATAGCTCATGAGAGTAGGACGGCCCAGCAATAGGTGCCAACTCCATGGGTGCTCCAACCCTGGAGCACCCACGGAAAAAAAAACTGTGTGCTTAGCATCCACCTGCAGCCAGCACCCCACCTCCCCTCCCCCAAGCACCTCCCACCCACTGGTGACCCCACCAATCAACTCCCCCCACGCTCCCAGCGCCTCCTGCCTGCAGCGAATTAGCTGTTCCACAGCACGCAGGAGGGGCTGAGGGGGAAGGAGAGGAGCGGGGATGGGGCGCACTTAGGGGAGGAGCTGGAACTGGGCAGGAAGAGGCAGGGCAGGGTGGGGCCTTGGAGGAAAAGGTGGAGTGGGGGTGGGGCCTGGGGTTGAGCACTCTTGTGGAAAGGAAGATGACAGTGCTTGTGGGCCCAACACATGCTCCCTGCATCCTGCTCCCATTGTTCAGAGCCTATCATACCCTTTGGGGACTGTAGATTTTCCTCTCTCCCCTTTCAGGGTAGGAGTTGAACTCCCCTCAGTGTGTCTCTCAGTTAGTGTTGGAGAACAATCCTTTTCTTTGACTGTAACCCTGGCTCCTGTCCCTTCTGGGAGGGGTGACTATGTTTAGTAATTTACTTTGACAGTAAGATACAGTAGACTCAGATTCTAAGGTCAGTTCAGGCCACCCCATTAAGGAGAGAGGACAAAGGCTGAGAAGTTACTGCAGGACTCATGGAAGCCCAAAGGCTTTTTCTTAATTTAGACTGCTAGGGCAGTTGACCTCAGCACTAACAATTATTTTCCTGTGGAAGAATGTGACTGCAGGTCTTATGTAGCTGGGCAACAGTTCTATACATGTATAGACTTTGTATTTGATTTCTGTACACAATATACCTTTAGGGGATACACCTTCAAGGGACTAGAGGGCTCAAAAGCTTGATAACATAATATGAAACCTTTCTCCTCTAGTTTGCTGGCTCAAATCCAGATCAGGTTAACAAAGGCTAGTGTGTCTTTTATGGTGTAGTTTCACAGACTGAGTTCAACAGGCTTTGGATCAGAAGCCAATAGCTGAAGATCTCAAAAGTACTTTACAAACAACAGCCCTGTGACATAAATTTTACAAACATTAAATCTTTTACAGATTACAGATTACTGAGGCTGAGTGACTATGGGCCCGATCCAGTCAGGGGCTGAGGAGAGTTGAAGGTGCTGAGTGCTACCCAGGTGGCACACAGCACATTCCAGGACAAAGCCTTAAGTGACTTGCCTAAAGATCACACATCAGTCTGTCTAGGAACCAGGAATAGAACCTCACGTCTCCTCTTCCCAAAATTAGCGGTAAAGAAATAAAAAAAAAATGTACTGTAGCTTTTAGCACAGAACTGCTTTACGCTTTTATTATTATGTATTTAAAAACTCAGCCGCTAATTTAGTTTAATTATAAAGTAGCTGAAAATGAAGCAGTGATGCAAGCCATGACTGTGGTGAAGAGAGGACAGAGAGAATTATAAATTTATACAGTAAAATACTTATTTGCATTTGCAGCATCATACAAACATTTCCACACCCCAGAAACACATCAAAAGTTGACAAAAGCATTGAAACTTCTACTTTTTGCTCAGACAAACACCACGGTTATGAAAAGCTATTGATACGTATACATTAAACATACAGTTTCCTGTGTATGGAAACTATGGCCAAGATTTTCAGAAGTAGACAGTGGGCACCCAACCCCTTTTGAAAATTAGAACCCTTTAAGGCATCTTACAGAGAGAGAGAGAGAGAGAGCGTGTGCAAGTAAATACAGTTCTTTACAGATATGATTCTTGCAGAAACACAGGAAGCAGTGGTTAGAGATGTGCACATGACAGGTAGTCAAGAGTTCTGGGTTGTATTCATGGCTCTGCCACTTTCTCCCTATCTGTGACATTAGCAAGTCACAAAGCATGTTTACCTTCTATTCTGAAAGTAACTTCCTAAGAATAGCGTTGTTTCTCAGCAAGAGACAATTTAATGAAAAAATGTGAATTGCCAGACCTGCAAATTCGCCCTGGTCAAGTTGTGTTCTTCCTTGCTTGCATATTACCATCAGGAAATGGAATTTAGACATGTATGTTCATGACACATGAGCCAGAATAAAATTTTGTTCCTTCTCCCATAATTTTGCAGTGGTGACAGAAATAAGATACATTTTAAGAGTGGGATTATTGAAAGAGTTTGCTGCTAACCTAATTGCTCCCAGTGAAGTCAGTGGCACTTCTATTAACTTCAGTGGAAACAGAGTTAGGCCAATGTTGAGTGCTTTGGAAAAATCTTACCCAAAAAAGAAAGGGGAAAAATATTTTCTCATTAAAGTAAGCACCTATGGCTCAAAACACACAGAGATCAAGCAAATCTGTTGAGCAAGATGTGCCATTTTTGCAGAGCCACTCTTCTGCCCATAAGTGCATTTCAGCTTCTCATTCCCTCATATTTCTTATCTATAAAATGGGGATAATAAATACTTACCTACCTCCCAGGATGTTGTGAGGCTTAATTAAAGTTTATAAGAGTGCTCTGATTAAATATATTGTTGTATGTACATACAGACAGAAAGAGAGAAAGAGATTATATTACGGTATGTATGTCTAATATATCAGGGGGTAGCCGTGTTAGTCTGTATCCACAAAAACAACAAGGAGTCCGGTGGCACCTTAAAGACTAACAGATTTATTTGGGCATAAGCTTTCGTGGGTAAAAAACCCACTTCTTCTGATGCATGTCTAATCTAAACACTCCACTATATTCTATTATATATATACATAGATATAAGGAGAGAGAGGGAGCATATAGACTCAGACACATACTCATTATATACGTATAGCTCAAGTGGAGACAATTTGACATTTATTTTCAGAAAGGAAGAAACTGTTAAGAGATGCACTGAAAAGATCTGTCCTACAACCTGGACTAACAACATACAAAATTTCATTTGCAGTAAAACATTTCATGCAAGCTTCAGCCTAGAGGGAGTTGTTATGATAACATTCTCAATCTAACTCTGGAAATAGGTGCTTGTATAGTAACTATGAATAAGTACAGCACTTCCCATAGGAACTGTTCTAACTTCACTGATTTCACTAATATATACAACAGGATTAAACATAACATTGCCAGAGATAAAGGTTTTTAGTGTGGGATTTAGTCTACATAGGGCATTAGCACAGTGGCACATTTTTACCTCTAGATTTTTAAATTAGTTCAGGCAATGTATTTAAATCTCATGTTGCTAGGCAATGACACGACGAGGGCACTTGTACTCCTCTCACTACAAATCCATATTTCTATTCAAGGCCACTTTCAACTAATCTTCTCCTTGCCACAGACAAAAGACTGGTCTCAGTCATTACTGCATATTGCTTTTTCAAGTACATCAAGCGCATTCGATGTGTTCTATTAACTTTCTCAACTCCAATTTGTACAAAGCTTTCCTGCTCACTAATTGTAACCTTTATTGCTTTTGATAGAAAATATGAAAGGAAATCACAAACCTGACATGTGACAAATTTTAATATCTAGTTTTTGATTAAGAAAAATAAAGGAGACAGTCAGTTAAAGGATGAGGGTGGGAAGGAAATCAGTACAGCCTTTTCAATATCATGTCCTATAGGCAGTACTGTTGACCCCTGATCTAGTTAACATTAGGTAGTGAGTTTGGAATATGTAATTTTACAAATTTCACTGCAATTATTATATCATTTAAAAGGTTGTGATTGGGATCACAGTATGATCAGTGCTTAACATTAGAGTAAGCTAGTAGAAATGCAAAAAAATTAGGAGAGTTCACTGAACATGCTCTGTCAGAACAATTTAGACCGAAAATGGTTTTTCAACTAAACTTACATTTTCATGAAAAAAAAACACATTTTTAATCAAAAACCCACAAAACTGACATTTTTCATTTTAAACTAAAATGTTTCAAGTTTTATTTGCCAAAAACTGATTTTTTAAATTATTATTATTATTTTAGTTTTTAGGCTTTTGATTAAAACCAAAAAAAAAAGTCAAAGCAAGTTTTCAGTGAAAACAAAACAAAAAAAAAAAGGGTGTGGGGGGGAGAGTAACTTTCCAACCAGCTCTACAAGTTACAATTTATTTACTATTTGTATTGTGGTAGCATGTAGAGGCTTTAATCAGGGAGCAAGGCTCCATTGTACTCACTATCTATTTTTATCATGTAGGATATAATGCTTATTTCTTTAATTCTTTCCATTCATAAAGAGCCCAGTTGTTCAATCCATACCCATGTGCAGTGCAATTGATGTCAATGGGTCTACTCATGTGAGCTCTATGAATATTCACCACAGTGAGTAAGGATTTGCAGTCTGGCACCAGAAGTGCCTGGTCAGTGCCAGTGCATGTACACTTACATTCAAAAAGTACTTGCAGTGTGTGGAATAATAGCTATATTTATCTAAGGTTTTATAAAGTGCTCATCATCATGATATTCAAGTGCCTGGTATATATATGGTCAGCTATTATAAAATACACAGTTTAAAGTATTTGTTAAGATAGAAGATAGATTTAACAAGTGTGGTTAAAAAATCAGCACCATTTCATTTTCAACCTCTGTAGCTTAACATTTAAGGGCCTGATGCAATGCTCATTCAAGTTGCTGGTAACATCTACATTGACACCAGTGGCCAATGGATGAGGTCATGAACAAAGTGACATGTCACATTAGAGCTGGTACCAATGTGTTCTGGACTAAGGAATGAGTCCAGACACCTGTGTTCTGTTAGGCCTGGCTCCATTACGGATTTACTGCTGGGTATTGGGCAATTAACTTATGTCTTTGCCTCAGTTTCACCACCTATAAAATGGATAATACCTACTTCAAAGGGGTGTTGTGAGAAGTTCTTTGAACATATATAGTGCTCTGAACATGTGCTACGTATTATTTTATATATGCCAATTTTATCATGTTTTTTATGTACTAGTTATTCAGAGGCATTTCAAGCTTGGAAAGAAACCCAAATGCCACAACATGACAGTTGGTGCGTAGACATGGAAAATAATCTGAGGTGAGCTTTATTTAAAATCATTGGGGCATTGCGGCACAGGGACTGAATGTTTGATCTGCCTACACCTAAAGAGAGGAGTATAATAAAGAGGTGTGTGGAGAGAGAGAATGAATCTTTTCTTGAAATTAGCAAGAGGAAAGAGGCTGGCCTTTAATATTTTGATTTTTTTAATCTAATTTGCATCTTACACTGGTTTTACATCATGTAAATTCCATTAACTTTAATGGAATTATTCCAGATTTGCAAGAGGAAATCAGACCCTTAACTACTGCTATGAACTGAAAAGTATTATCTCACTGGGGCACAGGTGTGTGGATTTTGGAGATGGGCCATTATTTTCTTGTGTGAGAGAGAAACGTGTGGAAAAGAGAGTGTGACTGAGGGTCAACACTGGTCCAGGTAGAAATCTTCCCTCACCCTGTGTTGTCTCTTTCCTCCTCCTCTTCATTCGTCCCTTCCACCTTTTGGTTGTCTCTTGCCTGTTTTTAAGTTGTCTCTCTCCCACTCTGCTCTCTTTCTCTCTCACACACACACAATGCTGTCTTTTCACATCCGTTTCCTCCATTGTGCTACTCAAGGCTGCCCGGGATGCAGTAGCTACAGCAGAAAATTCTCCTCTCTCAAGGACCTGCAGATCAAGCAACAGATGCACAGAGTGTTTCATAAATCAAGATGTCTCCGTGTCTGTGGGCTGAGTCCTGGAAAAATGACTGTCCCCTTTGTCTCTGCAGTAACTCGCACATGCTTAGTGGCACACAGCAGCAGTATAGTGGAGGAAACTGAGATTGGGGAAAGACAACAGGGTAGAATGGCTTCAGGGCCTGTCTCAAGCTGGGCTCTCAGAACACCCTTTGAAATGAAACCCAAAGTAGAAGGCTCTTCTCACCATAGTTCAAAAAAGTTGAGAGGTTAAATGTACTCTCACTTGCCCAACTAGCATGGCATTGTCTATTAAAGTCACCCAGACCTTAGAAGGGGAAATCTTATTCTCCTTTACACAGAACTATTGTATCAGTGTGTGTGATGACACAAGGATTGTTATAGTGGCATTTGTTTCACGCATTTTCCACTTTAGTTACTTCACACACTTCTCAAAAACATAAGACCACATGAACGATGAGTCATACCATTGCTGCATAAACATGTGCCAACACCCAGAAGCTAGGGTGTGAAATTATCTTTTGTTTTTGCAAGAGTGGTCTGTTATTGTACATGATATTAGACAGCTCAAACCTTGTTCTGGTGTTTAACATACAACTTGAAATTAATTGCTGGTTGGTGACCTTAGCAGGCATGTAATTTGCCGTTAAACTCACTCATATAATACCGAAGATCAGAGTAACTGGAAAAAAAGTTGAAGAGGGGATTGGAGCAGGATTTGGCATTGATATTCTGACATTCTTATTAGCAGGAGTGCAAGTACGGGGGTACCTACCAGTACGCATTACCGGCAAGAGATTTTTAATGGGTACGGTGTACCAGAAAGACTTGGGGCTAACCACCCCGCTCCGGAGGGGGGGGGGGGCTGCACTCTGCTCCTTAACAGCACAATACATATGCTAACAAACTTAAACAAAGGCTTTGTTTAAGTTTGTTAGCATATGTATTGTGCTATTACGTTGGTCAGGAGTCCTCAAGAGGGAAGGGATGGATGGGGCGGAAGATGTTTAAACAGTGTTTTTGATTCTGTTTCTCCCCATTGGTCTGAATTATCCATGACATCCATAATGCATCACATCAAGTCCAAATCATTAAAGGAATGCCTCTGCTTGCACTGACCAGAGGATGTTTGGATTCTGATGTCAGCCCAGTTCTGCAGCCTGACAGGAATCAGGTGTTGTCACCAGTGTACACAGAATTCTTCTTTGCAGCCAAACTAGTCTAACATGCATTTTGTTAACTGGAACTGGAGCAGCAAAACAAAGAAAACAAATGCCTCATTTTCCAGCTTTGTGGGTGAGAGAACTATAAGTGAAGATTATAATGCCGGACACTGATGGCCTTAAACCAGCTGCCTCAGGAATATGCCAAGAACTTTGTTGAAAATATGTTCCTCATCTTAGCAACGGAGCTAAGACTTATCACACATCTGCCCACCTTTATTCAAATGAAGCTCCTTCTGATATGACAGCTCAGGCATTGTCAGTTTCATCCAGAACAATTTACAAACGTAGAACCTAATCCTGTAAACCCTTAATCATTTGATCAATCCCATTGAAGACAATGGGACTATCTGCATGACTATGGACCACTTTTGTGGACTGGTAAGAGTTTCAGGAGTCTGTTCCTATAAAGGAAGTTGAATCCCCCATTGAAATGCAATGTTTGGGTACAATACCATAAAGCAGTTTAGGATACTGTTCTACTTAAAATTTGTCTTTTAATAAGTCATACATATGCTGAAATGGCTCCTCACCCAACTCCAATATTCCATATAAACAGACTGAATACTACATATGTGGGTGGAAGGTGAATAGTTAAGCATTTTGATGTTTGTATATAAAAAGGGGGTGTCGGAGGGGACAGGGAGAGTGTGAGGGCCGCAAGCTGGGGTCGGGGTCGGGAGGAGTTATATGGAGGGTCACATGGGGAGGTCACGTGCCCCCCCTTGTGTCCCTCCCATGAGTGCAGTACCGGCAAGAAATGATTTCTACTTGCACCACTGCTTATTAGATCCCCCGCAAAGCCTGCATCCTCCCTAACAGTAACTGCTTTCAGCTGTCATCATTTCCACCAGGGCAACATGGACCTTACCAGACAGCAGAGAAAAAACCCATCTCCGAGAACACTACTAGGCTACAAACCTTCCATAATTTTCTGTAAGGCCTTGGCTGTTTCCAGATAGCCAAACTCGGTATACACAGTGCACTTTATTAACCCTTTCAAAAAGTATATTTTATAGAGATAAAAGCTATATTGGGCAATTTTTAGTCATTTTTCCAAGGCAGCCTGGCTTCAAACCCTTTTAATGGGAATAGTCTTTATCACCCACTCCTCCAACTGGCTCACTAAAATGTTTAGAATTATAATAGAATTCCAAAATAGGTTTTATGTGTAGCTTTGTAGGATGACTTTGTTGGTACTTGGCTACTAGCAGCTTTTCTACATCTAAAAGAGAAAAATCCATTTTGAAATCTGGTATCTCATATCCCTGCAGAACTAGACACAGGAGTTGTATAGCCCTGGGAAGGGGCAATCCTGCATTCCCAACTGGACGTGGAAATCACTTCTAGTCCTTGAAACATCTGACAGTGGAATCTGAAGTAACATTTTGGGATACAGCAATGGTCATTTTTAGAAGTTTTTATAGTTCCTGCTGAGCCCTGTGCAGTTGGACTTTTGGTAACTAAAAGTCTGGCTTTACAAGCAGAAAAATAAAAAATGTCCCAATGCCGTTTTTTCAAAACTGTCTAAAACATTTCTAAAATAGTTCTTCTGAATTTATGCTGAAATAAATGTGTTAGTCTCTAACGTGCCACAAGTATTCCTTTCTTATTTTCTTTCTTCTGTAGTGTGTGGCCAATAGAATACAATATATGTTAGCGTGGTGCCCTATAAATATTTTATTAGCACTTGTTTGGATGAACTGCATTATGTAATCTAGCCATCCCAAACACATGCTAAAAAAATCTTTACACCACACTACATCATCATATAGTCCCCATATGTATGATTTATAGTACACACAGAGGAGACAGCCAGCGACTCCAGCCAGGAGGACCAGAAGGAGCCAGAGCAGGGACTGCTGCAGTAGGGGAAGGGGTCAAATGGGGTCCCAGCGAAGGCCACCCATCTGCCTACCACTATCCTAGACGCAGAACTGTATACTCTAGGAGCACTGGGACCCAGTTGGTGCTTCCCTTTGCCCCCACGTGGCCTAGGAGGAAATCTGCAGAGATGAGTCAGACTAGGGTGACCAGATGTCCCGATTTCATAGGGACAGTCCTGATATTTGGGGCTTTGTGTTATATGGGTGCCTATAATCCCCACCACCACCACCACCCCCTTCCTGATTTTTCACACTTGCTATCTGGTCACCCTAAGCAAGACAGAGACTCCAGACAGGACACCAGGAGGTGCAAAAGCAGCCAAAGCAGAGACCTCTGGACATTCAAAACATTTTCTACAGTTTTGATTGGACTTTCTCTGCCCTGTGCTGGTTGCTCCAATCATCCTTCTCCCTCATTGTCTCTTCACCTCAGCTTCACTCCACACTTGCCCCCTGGCCTTCTTCTCCCCTTCCCATTTCTTCCCTGCCCTTCAATGTCCCCTTTCCCTTCACTTTACTTGCCATTTATCATAGCCCTCCCTAACTAACCCTATTCTCCGCCACGAAATTAACTTGACGTTTGCTGCCATCACATAGTTCACTCTGATGGTGTGTTCTACCCCTTCCCCCACCCTGTGTCTGTCTTGTCTATTTAGATTTTAAGATCTTCAGGGCAGGGATTGTCTACTAGTTTATGTTTGTCCAGTGCCTGGCACAATGAGTTGGCCCTTAGGTATTACCATAATAAACATAATGATTAACAACGCACAGTTTGTTGTGAGACTCATCCACGTTCTCATTTTAAACTAACACAATTCAGACTCAGCCAAGTCTCCATATACTTTCTCACAGATCCCAAGAAGCTGCAGAGAATGACTACTTTGGGCTTCGACACCACTGACTTCCTGAGGAAACTACAATCCATTGGTGATCTTCCAGACAACACCATCCTGGCCACTATGGATGTAGAAGCCCTCTACACTAACATTCCACACAACGATGGACTACAAGCTGTCAGGAACAGTATCCCCGATACTACCACGGCTAACCTGGTGGCCGAACTTTGTGATTTTGTCCTCACCCACAACTATTACACATTTGGGGACAATATATACCTTCAAGTCAGTGGCACTGCTATGGGTACCCGCATGGCCCCACAGTATGCCAACATTTTTATGGCTGACTTAGAACAACGCTTCCTCAGCTCTCGTCGCCTAACACCCCTACTCTACTTGCGCTACATTGATGATATCTTCATCATTTGGACCCATGGAAAAGAAGCCCTTGAGGAATTCCACCATGATTTCAACAATTTCCATCCCACCATCAACCTCAGCCTAGACCAGTCCACACAAGCGGTCCATTTCCTAGACACTACTGTGCTAATAAGCGATGGTCACATAAACACCACCCTATACCGGAAACCTACTGACCGCTATACTTACCTACATGCTTCCAGCTTCCATCCTGGACACACCACACGATCCATTGTTTACAGCCAAGCTCTAAGATACAACCGCATTTGCTCCAGTCCCTCAGACAGAGACAAACACCTACAAGATCTCTATCAAGCATTCTTACAACTACAATACCCACCTGCTGAAGTAAAAAAACAGATTGACAGGGCCAAAAGAGTACCCAGGAGTCACCTACTACAAGACAGGCCTGTAGCGGGGTGGATACCTGCTCCTGCCCTGAGGGGCTGGAAACAGCCCTGGGAGAGGGCTAAGGCTGAGAAGCTGGACTGATTGGCAAAGCAGCCACAGCTGTGGCCAGTTAATCAGGGCCCAGCTGGCCCTTATAAGAGGGCAGTGGGCCTGGAGCAAACACTCTCTCTCTGCTGTTAGAGGGAGAAGGGCTTGCCTGCAGGGACCTGACGAAGTACCTAGATTGGAGGAGGGCTGGGGAAGGGCCTGAGGAGCTGGGGAGCTCCAGCTAGGAAAGCCCCAGGCTGCGGCCTAGTGTTAGGCCCACTAGGTACAGGGGTTGCAGGGGTAACCCACGGGTAGGCCGAGGCAGCAGGTCCAACCCAACCTTGCCGGTGATGAGTGGCTTATACTGCAGTCTGCCCCAGGGCACGGGGGCTAGCTGGTGACTGGCAGTAGCCTACAACTGAGGCAAGGGGGGGATAGTGGGTTGGGGGTTCCCCTGGGGAGGGGAGACCCAGATCTAGGGGTACTGCCAGGGGGCAGCACCCCAGTTAAAAGGGCACCGGGTCCTGGGAGGGACACGGGGCCAGAGTGGTCAGGCGGATCACTGGCCTGCAGAAGGCGCTCCAGAGGCTGGTGAGCTAATTCCCCGGAACAACCAGCAGGAGGCGCCGCAGGGGTGAGTCCAACCCTGTCACAAGGCCCAAAAAAGAAAATAACAGAACACCACTAGCCGTCACCTTTAGCCCCCAACTAAAACCTTTCCAGCGCATCATCAAAGATCTACAACCTATCCTAAAAGATGATCCCTCACTCTCACAGATCTTGGGGGACAGACCAATCCTCGCTTACAGACAGCCCCCCCAACCTGAAGCAAATACTCACCAGCAACCACACACCATACAACAAAAACACTAACCCAGGAACCTATCCTTGCAACAAAGCCCGATGCCAACTCTGTCCACATATCGATTCAAGTGATACCATCACAGGGCCTAATCACATCCGCCACGCCATCACGGGCTCATTCACCTGCACATCTACCAATGTGATATATGCCATCATGTGCCAGCAATGCCCCTCTGCCATGTACATTGGCCAAACCGGACAGTCTCTACGCAAAAGAATAAATGGACATAAATCTGACATCAGGAATCATAACATTCAAAAACCAGTAGGAGAACACTTCAACCTCCCTAACCACTCAGTGACAGACTTGAGGGTCGCAGTGTTGCGACAGATTCACTCCAAAGACAGGCTTCAAAGAGAAGCTGTTGAACTCGAATTGATATGCAAACTAGATTGCATCACCTCTGGATTAAATAGGGACTTGGAATGGCTTAGCCATTACGTTAATTGAATCTATTTCCCTTAAGTTAACGATCCTCATTCACACCTGTGTGGCCATCTTGTTTATCACTTCAAAGGTCTTTTCTTCCCCTGCTGTTATGGTTCCTCTCAATTAATTAGCCTCTTAAGGTTGGTCTATGCACCTCCACCTTATCATGTTTCTCTGACTGTATAAATATCTGTCTACTGTATGTTTCATTCCACGCATCCGATGAAGTGGGTACTAACCCACGAAAGCTTATGCTGAAATAAATTTGTTAGTCTCTAAGGTGCTACAAGTTTTTCTTTCTTATTTTCGTTTTGAGTTTTTACTGTATGCTTACTTGAACAGCAACAAACATTGCAGGGATATCTGGCTGATGCCATCTTATTTGAACTCAAGCTCAGGTCCAAAGTGAAAAGTCCATGTACAAATCCATCAGGTTTTTACTTTTTTTTCTTTAAACAGCTAAAATAAAATATTTCTAGTTGAAATCTCCAATCTTAATAGCACTGTTCCACTCAAATGCAAATACACACACTCCAATAACATTTACTTTGGTTAGAATACAGGTTTTAGGAGCGATAATGTTTATTACATCAACTGCTAAGCTGGAAGAATACCAGATGCACAATACTAACCCATTTAACGTCTTTTGTTTTTACAGATCACAAATGATGGGGAGAAACATAAACCTCGATGCCTGAATAATTAAATTTCCATTAGCCCTCAAAGTTAGTAATGATGTAGAGGAAAACAACTGTCCTTTGGAGAATTAGGAAATACAAAGCCAAGATAATTGTCAACTGACAACATGTATGTGAAAGCAACAGAAACCCATAGTATCACCTTTGCATAGGACACACTCTCTCCATGTGGAGCCTACCTGCTACATCAGGCTTAATGTTATCCATGGCTCTGCATGGCTAACCTTGTTATGGAAAACAAAACGAACTAGACTTGCTTAAAGCATCAGCACCCCAAAGACTGTTTATGTCTTCATTCAAGATACTAAGGCTGAGATTCTTGCCCCAGCTTCAATCTTTTCATACAGGTAAAGGGCTCAGAGCAGGGTAAAGAGGGGATCTAACAGCCCTAGAGGTAGTAGACATAGAATTATACTTCAGTGCAGGAACTGAGGAAATCAGCTGCATAAGAATGGACATACTGGGTCAGATCAAAGCCCAGTATCCTGTCTGTCGACAGTGGCCAATGCCAGGTGCCTCAGGGGGAGTGAACCTAACAGGTAATGATTAAGTGATTGCTCTCCTGCCATCCATCTCCACCCTCTGACAAACAGAGGCTAGGGACACCATTCCTAACCCGTCCTGGCTAATAGCCATTAATGGACTTAACCTCCATGAATTTATCTAGTTCTCTTTTAAACCCTGTTATAATCCTAGCCTTCACAACCTCCTCAGGCAAGGAGTTCCACAGGTTGACTGTACGCTGTGTGAAGAAGAACTTCCTTTTATTTGCTTTAAACCTGCTGTCCATTAATTAGTTTGGTGGCCCCTAGTTCTTATATTATGGGAACAAGTAAATAACTTTTCCTTATTCACTTTCTCCACACTACTCATGATTTTATATACCTCTATCATATCCCCCCTTAGTCTCCTCTTTTCCAAACTGAAAAGTCCTAGCCTCTTTAATGTCTCCTCATATGGGTCCCATTCCAAACCCCTAATCATTTTAGTTGCCCTTCTCTGAACCTTTTCTAATGCCAGTATATCTTTTTTGAGATGGGGAGACCACATCTATATGCAGTATTCAAGATGTGGCCGTACCATGGATTTATATAAGGGCAATAAGATATTCTCCGTCTTATTCTCTAGCCCTTTTTTAATGATTCCTAACATTCTGTTTGCGTTTTTGACTGCCGCTGCACACTGTGTGGACATCTTCGGAGAACTATCCACGATGACTCCAAGATCTCTTTCCTGATTAATAGCTAAATTAGCCCCCATCATACTGTATGTATAGTTGGGGTTATTTTTTCCAATGTGCATTACTTTACATTTATCCACATTAAATTTCATTTGCCATTTTGTTGCCCAATCACTTAGTTTTGTGAGATCTTTTTGAAGTTCTTCACAGTCTGCTTTGGTCTTAACTATCTTGAGCAGTTTAGTATCATTGCAAACTTTGCCACCTCACTGTTTACCCCTTTCTCCAGATCATTTATGAATAAGTTGAATAGGATTGGTCCTAGGACCGACCCTTGGGGAACACCACTAGTTACCCCTCTCCATTCTGAAAATTTACCATTTATTCCTACCCTTTGTTCCCTGTCTTTTAACCAGTTCTCAGTCCATGAAAGGATCTTCCCTCTTATCCCATGACAACTTAATTTATGTAAGAGCCTTTGGTGAGGGACCTTGTCAAATGCTTTCTGGAAATCTGAGTACACTATGTCCACTGGATCCCCCTTGTCCACATGTTTGTTTGACCCCTTCAAAGAACTCTAATAGATTAGTAAGACATGATTTCCCTTTACAGAAACCATGTTGACTTTTGCCCAACAATTTATGTTCTTCTATGTACCTCACAATTTTATTCTTTATTATTGTTTCAACTAATTTGTCCGGTTCTGACATTAGATTTACCGGTCTGTAATTGCCAGGGTTGCAGTGTCTGCTTCAGGGACCCCCCTGTTGTAGGGGCTGTGCCAGGGTCAGGACTGTGGTGGGAGGGACATATCAGGTGCAGCTGCACAGCACATAAAACCGTGGAGGAGATTCTGGGCAGAACTGCTGCTTCTAGGCAGCTGGGGGCCAAGCTGCTGTAACTTAGGTGAAGTTACACCAGAGGTCACTCCAACCCCCACAGTAGCCCAAAATCAGGAGTGCATGTAAGTGGCTTAAAGCCACCAAATCTACCTCCCCCTACTCCCTGCTCTCTGGACCATGAGTTCTGTGCTGCACCTCTTAGAAAAGCGACACAGAATTTCACCCCAGAAGAAAATTATCTATTTAAAAGTAGATAATGCTAATGAGGCATGTGCTGTAATTACCAGTGAAGATGCCCTCAGGCCCATACATGAACAGTCCGACCTAATGGTTGAAACCTAGAGTAGCGTTGTGGTCAGGGGTCACACCAAGGGTCACAGAGTAAGAGGCAGAAGCTACGCCCAAGGTCAAAGGCAGAGTCAATAACTGGGGTCAGGATGAGACAGCAGGGAACAAGGCAAGGTAACATAAGAACAGCCATACTGGGTCAGACCAATGGTCCATCTAGCCCAATATCCTGTCTTCCGACAGTGGCCAGTGCCAGATGCTTCAGAGAGAATGAACAGAACAGGGCAATTCGAAAGTGATCCGTCCCATTTTCCAGTCCCAGCATCTGGCAGTCAGAGGCTTAGGGACACCCAGACCATGGGGTTGCATCCCTGACCATTTTGGTTAATAGCCATTGATGGACCTATCCTCCATGAACTTATCTAATTCTTCTTTGAAGGGAAATCTAAGTGCTAAAGCATGTTCTTGAGCTACGGGAGAACTCCCACTGTGGTCAAGAGTTGCACATGCAGTTTGAAAGCCATTTGGCTTCATGCAGAGTAGTCCTTCTTAACTGGTATTGAGAAGGATTACCCGCTCTTATATAAGATATGTAGAATGGAAACATTAGAACTTGCATCATGGCTTGTTTATGTAGATGTATCTGGCTCTCAGCAATCTCAAATAGGTGGCAGGAAGATAGCAAGCGAGATCAACATGAATGAACACAGCAATCTGTGCAATCAGTGACTCAACCCTCCATAGCCTGAGTCACATGTTGCCACAACAGCCTTGTTTCTGCAAAATCTACCAGTTAACAGGGAAATGGGAAGTGTTCCTTCCTTGCCCATCCCTGACACCACATACAAGACATGCACAGAACAAGTAAGAGAGAGAGAAGGAAACAGAATATGCATGAAAGACAAAGGTACTAGAGAGACAAGGTGGGGGAAGTAATGTATTTTATTAAACCAACTTCGGTTGGTGAGAGAGACAACCTTTGTCTTACCTCACCCACCTTGTCTTGCTAATATCCTGGGACTGACACATATATAACAACACTGCATAAAGACAAAGGTAGACAGACACCAAAAGTGAGACAAAACTTAAACACAAGGTTTAAGAGCTAGTCAAATATTTAAAAGTACATCGAAATGAGAGAGATATTTGCACACATTCTGCTAAGTATGTGAATACTAGATCCAGGGCCAGATTCCTAGCTGGTGTAAATTGGCATTGCTCCACTGAACTTTACATCAGTTGAAAATCCGTTCAACTTAGTCGTTCTGTGGTTAAAGGTTGGGGTCTACTAATGTAAAGACTATCCAAAAAGGATTTGATAAAAATTATACTAACCCAGGCTGAGTAGAACTTTCCCATATGTTCTACAGAAATTCCATAATCTTAAATTTACAATAGTCAAAACCATGTTTTCGTGCTACATTCTAGAGAAAAATGTGAAAACAAAAGATATTATAAGTTGGATAGCTTGAACACTCTGTTTAATCAATAGGAAGTTAAATCATAATAAAATTCAAAATTAAAAACCACATTCACAGATTCTATTTCAGTCCATTGAATACTGTCCATTATAAAACATGTAGCTAGCTGCTGATCTTATTTACCCTGACATAAATGAAGACTAGCTCAGTTGAAGTTACTAGAGTTATTCTGGATTCACACAACAAAACAGAGATCAGAATCTGGTTCATGAAGTGAAATGATATAGTAGTACAGATCTTTATTTTAGTAAAGTGTTTCTTTGGTCATTACCTATAATTAGTTATTCTTCTGAATAGATTTGTATCTTTGATTTTAAATCAATAAAGACATTTGTTAAAAAAATATCATCCAATGGTCTCTATGCATGATCTACAGTTTATACTTGTATAAAAGGTCTTGTTTAGCCTAATGGCAAAGAAGCCAGTAGAATACTGAAGTCTAATTTTGGGTGGACCACTGTATGACCTTTATCAAGTCACTTAACCTTATACCTCTTAACCACTTAACCTTATGTCCTTATACCTCAATCAGCCTTACTGACATTAGATTTTTAAAACAACAACACCACCTAATTGACAAAAAATGCTACCTGGGACCTCAACAGTATGACTGCACCTGAAGAGTTTGAGGCCTATTTTCTTTAGACCATCTATAAAATATTTATGGGGAAGAAACATTTTACAAAGATTCTACAGAATTCTATGGTGGTATTAATTTTTTTCTTCAGCAAAAATAAAGATGCTGATTGAATAAGAATTGTTTACTTGTTTAGCTAACCATAAAAAGAGGTGTCCTACTGTAATTTATGATTCCACCAATATGCATTTTATTGGCTAGGGGAATATCTTTGTTAGAATTCCAAGATGATGAAAGCCTCATTAATGTCAACATTCTTTTAAGCAAGACTGGACAAAGCAGTAGCAAGAGTACTCCAGGAAACTATCCTGTATTGGCATGGATGGGATTAAATGACATCATTGCCTGACTCCTGCCATAACGATATAATAGGTCCCCTGTACCTCCATAGTCTATAACTCTATTTCTTGATTAAGGTGCTGCCACTGCTTACCGCTGTACAGAAGATGCAGCTGCATTCTTGAAGAGTGGTCATCTTATCAAGAGAATGTTCACAGAGACATAGCTTGCAAGTGACTAGAGGTTCCAGAGACAGTTCCCCAGCTTCTGACACATCAGCTGTCATGGTGTGATGGCCGATCTTACCAGCAGAGTCCATCCGTTCATTAATATCTTACTCTGGTCCACTCAACCTGCAGAAAGAAAACAGCTGAAACTCCCCAAAAGCAATGCCAGTAGCAAAAAAGTTTACATAATAATCCAATGTAAAGCCATCTAAGAGGTTTGGTTAAGTGAGCTTCCTCTAACCTACCTGTACTTCCTAATTCATTTTAGAGTTGTGAATTGTATATCTGGATGAAAACCCTTGTCAGCTGAACTGCAAGATGTTGATCAAAAACCTTCTACCTAGTTTTTTGCATGTTTTTAGACTGGGGCATTTAAAAAATACTGCACAATACTAGGGATAATTTCATTTGACTATTCTGTTTTATGAGCCTCACGTTAAATGGAACATTTCAAATTCTGAAATGTGAAATGGTGGAAAATAAATATACCGATTTTATTCAGAGCTTCGTACCATTTTCTAAATACAAAAAATAGAGTGCAGCGATTAAAGCACAGGACAGAGAGTCAGAAGGTCTGGAATCTATTCAGAGATCTGAACTGATTTGTTATACAACCTTGGGTGCAGGACTACACACAGTACACATTAGAGAGTGTTCCCAGAACTAGAGGCCTAATTCTCTGTTGGCCTGCAATGTGTGTAGTCATTTTCACCAGAGAAAAACAATGGTAAAACTTTGGCAAATCAGAATGACAGCATTATGCACTCACTTTACACTGTAAATCACCACGGTAATGGAGAATCAGGTCCAGTATTCATGTGTGCATGTATGAATGAGAAAGAAATATATTTTTCTCCAGATGGAGCTGAACCCATAGAAAACCTTTTTGGAGATATAAAAAGTCTAGGTTATTTTATAAATTATTTTTAATTTCTAGACTCCTCTATACTTCCTGGTTGCATCTGGCAGTGAAGTCCTGAAATACCATAAGAAGAGCCTTTCTTGTTAGACTTTGGGCCCACTTTTGCAGACCCAAGCAATGTGACTAAGGTTCATGCATCCAAACTTCTGGTTGCTTATCCAAAGCAAAGCTCTCCTTTACAGGTTCACTAAGTCCAAACCTCATTCCATTATCCTTAACTCAGTCTCTTTATGCTACCATGCCATCCATGACAATGAGTTCCTCATAACGGTAGAGCAAGAACTATAGCCATTGCCGGAAGCCTTTGGAATAAAACACCTCTCTGAGTCAGAATCTATAATATGCTGTTCTGTAATTGCTGCAACAGTGATGTGTCAGTGAGTCACTGGAACTGTGATAGTAGATCAAGAATTAACTACCTGTTATTTAGTTCTACATTTTAGATCTGAACCCAATATCTAAAGAATTACAACATGTGTTTACACTAGGGTGACCAGATGTCTCGATTTTATAGGGATAGTCCCGATTTTGGGGTCTTTTTCTTATATAGGCTATTACCCCCCACCCCGTCCCGATTTTTCACATTTGTTGTCTGGTCACCCTAGTTTACACAGATATACACACACTTCTACTGCAGCTGTACCTTCATAGTATTACACTCTTATCATACACTATGAAGCACTGGGTTATTCACTTGAGTGCCATGGAGAATTTCCAATTTTTTGGGTACCTCTAGTAAAAGATGTGGCTGGAAATAGGAACTAGAAGGGGAAAAGAAGAGGGGGAATATTTTAAGTTTGGGATTGCAAGACAGAAATGGTTGTTCATCTTTTCCAGGGTCAGATTTCCAACTAGCTCTAAGGGGGCTGTGATGCTGGATTTGCACTGTGTATGAATGAAACAGTAAAGAGGTTAATGAGACTCAACGTGGGTCATGGAGTTAACAGATTATTTATTAATTTTAAAGATGGTCAAAATTTGGCAAACTGACAGACAAGTAGCACTAGCAACTGTAATCACACCAGTCCTGATTCTCCGCTATGTCTGAGCTGGGCTTGGATGTAGTAGAGAATGGCAGCCACAGGGAGCTGGTTGTGGCTCCCTGGTTCCCAGCTGCCTCGCCCAGGTGGGCACTCAAGTAGCATGGGAGCTACTCTGCCATTTGCAGATAAGGCTTGGTATACCTTGGCTCTACTACTGCCCACTCCTACTCCACCTCATGCCTCCCCTTACACCAGGGGTAGAGCAGCAGCTGATGCAGGAGGCAGCTGTGGCAGAGATTCCCAACACATGGGGGGAATTCTCCTGTGAGGATTGCCAGCCAGTGACGCAAAGTGAACTTGGTGGTGGACTAGAGAATCTGTCTCATAATGAGATCAAATCCATTTTACCTTACTTAGCACATAGTCCCACTACAGTGGGACTCTGCAAGTGGGTAAAGGAAGCAGGATTTCATCCAGTGTCCACACATCCACACTGTGCAAGCTTTCCTCAGACAGCCCTGACGATACACCTCTGTCCTGACCTACAACATTCCTGCTATGCAACATTTAGGCCTCCGCAGAGCAGTCAATCCATAAACAATCTTCTAATTGGCACGCAGGTAAACTGGAAACAATGAAAGTATTGTAGGCTTATTTTATTATTTTAATTAACAATAACAGAGGCCCATCAAAGTGCCTTTATAAAAGATTAAAATTCACATTATAATCAATAAGTAGACTTCCCCCAAATCTACTAAGAACATGCCAAAAATTCAAGTTCAACACAAATAAATTAACCAACAGCTACACATATCTGGAATGAAAAAAGAGTAGATGGAAGAAAAAGGTGACTCCTGTTTTGGTCAATAAAAATTTTAAATATAGCTCTCTGAAGAAATTCAGAAGACCCGCTGTCAAATTCAATGTCATTCACCCATACAAGGCCTTTGAAAACTGATTTTACAAGACTTAACAAATCTGTAAGTACTGTGAGCCATTCTATCTCTCCAACTTTTCCTTTCTTGCCATTTTCTTACACAATGCTTTAACCCATTTAAAATAGGATACCCAAATCAATATGAAATGTATTGTTGCCCCTTTTACTGGAAGCCTAGTCAAAGTCTGGGGACCTGTAGGTGTTCCAGTTGTGAGTACAAATTGGTGGTAGTCAGATAATTCTTTGATGCAATTTTGTTTATTTACAAAGAATATACAAGCCCAGTGTCACTGAACACAGAAGGAATAAAGTAGCAGGAAACAGTTTATTTTGCTCACAGCACCAAAAACACTCTTTTCAGCTTGAACCCCTGACTCAAAAAGCCCTCTCCCCAGTTTTCTTCCAGAGTCAGCCACCTGCTTTTAGCTGTTCCTTCCGGCTGTCTCTCTCACTTCGTCTGTTCTTGTCTGACCTCAGTTTCTGAGAGATCTCTTCCCACACACATACACACTTACTGAAAACAACACTCAGCCAAAAACTCCAGGGTGGGTTCATATACCCTTTTCTTTTAGGTTGGGCTTATATTTAGCATTATGTTAATTGAAGAATATGTTCACACCTGCCAATCTTAAATCAACCCCATTACAAGGTTTCACCCATCTCATAACAGTTGTATCATTGAAAGATGAGTTGACTAGAATACAGGGCATAACTGTTCAATAAACTGCTTCACTGAACAATAAAGACTATCAGCTGTTTTCTGAACACAGTTACAGTACTCCAGAAACGCTCTAATCCCTAAGATTCTACTTTAAATTCTTCATTTATGTAAATCAGAGGCATTATGCCAGGGATGTATTTGAGCTGCTATATTCAATGGCTGCCTCACAAGTTGAAAAGGCAAGAGGTCTAGACTCAGGGCTGGCTCCAGGCACCAGACGGCAATGCATGTGCCTGGGGCAGCGCCCTGTAAGGGGTGGCAGTCCAGGGATTCTGGGGCGGCTGGGTTTTTTTTTGCTTGGGGCGGCCAAAAAGTTGGAGCCGGCCCGGTCTAGACTATTTTTTTTAAAGTCATTGTCTATTCTCTTCACACTGTATGGACTTTTCAAGAAGTATGGTGTGTTTCCTTAAATTGCACCAGCTTTGTCAGATGTGCTCACATTTTCATAACCATACATCTCTAAGAGTAACAGCTTTGGTGCCACATGACCAGGTATGTCCTGCAAATGCAATGAATCTGAATGGAGGTCCTATAAAAAAGGTCAGCTCAGGAGAGGGTAAACTGCACAGTCACCAGGAGTGCAATTCACTGAGTGCTCAGTACAGTCAATGTTTTTGTCTGTTTCATTTCAATTGCCTGCAGACAGACACTTTTACTTGTCTCTGGGATGTGACAGAGCTTTGTGCTTCAAAGCAACACTGAAATGTCTCAACACAACCCATAAGCAAGAAAACATAAAGGCATCCTGAAAGCAGAACAAAGATGGCCTGGAGGTGAATGAATGAATACAGACAAAAAAATAGTGGAAGAGTTCATAATAAAAACAAATAAACAAACAGAAGCATTCGAGGGGTGCACAGTTGTTGTTTGTACTGGGATTTTCTGGCAATGGGGTATCCTGTTCTTAGAAAACTGCCTGAGTTTGGTGGAAAAAATAGTTTAAGGAAAAAATAATTTTAAATCCACTAACTGCTCTCAGGAATTTACCTAGCCTGCCTGGTGTCTGTTTCCTGACGTAGTTGCCAGTGGCAACTCTTGACATTAGTGTCTGGAGGGGGAATAATCACTTGAGGCATACTCTAGGGGGTCTATTCACCCCTGTGGGAACAGAGCAGTGAAAATTACATCATCTGCTACTAATGTCACTTCACATAAAGAATTCACCATGAGGGGAGGTCAGATTACATTTGCACTACTGCCCTCCCTCAAGGTTTTTACCCTGTAGGGTTACAGGATCGAAGCTTCAAATTGTGTTTGTAGGAACTCCACAATTAGATCCTAAAGTTGATGTAGTCAGGGGTGAATCTGGCTCTATATTAATATGTCAAAAACATCTATTGCTTGACTGTCATAACCAGGTAGGTGAGGTAATATCTTTTATTGGACCAACTTCATTGTTATCACAACCAATAATGCGTCCCTCTGAATTTCACTATATAAAGCTAAAAAGTAGCATCAATAATAATAATTTTCAAACACTCAAAGGTAGGAACAATAAATATGATGTCACATTTCATCATCTGATTCACCATAACATATGCAGTCCATATTCAGAGGATTTAATTCTATTTTTATTGGTAAATGTTGATAAAGGTTGATTTCACCATATGCAAACAAACAGATTAAAAATATGTCCATCGATAGGTCAGAATTTACAGATAGGCAAAGTAAGAAAAATGCTGCTTAAGAAATTAGAGTTTGATTTAAGGATTGTATATATTTGACATGAGGTTAACCATTTATAAAGCTTTGGCTTTTTTAATCTCAACATCTGCAGTTATTAAATAATTATTGTCTGAGATTTTCCCCCACCCCCACATTATCTGACTCCCCATAATTTAAAGGCTAGGTCATCAATGGCTATTAGCCAAGATGGGATGCAACCCCATGCTTTAGGTGTCCCTAAACGTCCAACTGCCAGGAGCTGGGACTGGACAACAGGAGACGGATCACTTGATATTGTCCTGTTCCATTCATTCCCTCTGAAGCATCTGGCACTAGCCACTGTCAGAGATGGGATACTGGGCTAGATGGACCATTGGTCTGACCCCGTATGGTTATTCTTATGTTCTGATTTCCCACAACTGTGAAAATTTAAATCAATACAAATTGAAAAATGCATAAAACCCATAATTTTCCACAAGTGAACATTTAAATCAATACAAATAGAAAAAAGTTAAAAACAAACATCAATATTCATTGAAATTATAAAAAATAAAATCAATATATTCCATTTTTAAAGACTATGTAAGCATATTACTGTTAATAATCAAGTATTTATTTATCAGGTCAAATCCTGGGTTTGAATATGCACGTGGATATCACCAGAAAGTGGAATAATCAGAGTTTTGAAAGAGCCACACAGATGAACACACTCAACTCCTAAAAATTGTACATTAATTAAAGATCCACCCCAAATAATGTGCTTGACTTCACATGAGCAACCTTAATCATACTTCCCAAATGTTCAGAGTCTGCTATCGCAAACCAGGACCTCTAGACTCCAAATTTCTGGAGTGCATCGTATTCCATATTAATCATGAAATAAACAATCCACAAAAAGTCTCCTCAAATGCATTGTCACACATGTGATTTTATACATCTTTCCACTACATCAGAGATCCAAATGCAACCTCCAGTACTTAGGGACGTTAAGGAGAACCGTGAAAATCTTCTGTCTTGATGCTGAATGCATACATGAATAAATGGATTATACTCATGTATATAAGTCGTTTGTCCATCTTTTATATTCAATATCCAAAAGCAGGACCTAAGTCAGCTCTTGTGTACGCAAACATGATTCCACTGAAGTGAGTAGAGCTGTACGTGTTTACCCAGGGTTGCAGTTAAAGGGAGTCAAGAAAGAGGAATAAAGAAACAGGAGCAATGAGACTCCAGGAACTGGTAACTACACAGAAAGTGATAGTCATGTTTTTTTTCAACATGGTCTACAACAGGGATCTCAAACTCAAATCACCACGAGGGCCACATGAGAACTAGTAAATTGGCCCGAGGGCCGCATCACTGAAACCTTTTCATACAATGATACAAAAATATAGTCAAAAATGAAAAAAATGAAGAGTAATATAGTATTCTATTAAAAGTCAATGTATTAACTTTTTAAAAACTGTAATGCAAAGAGGGGTTTTAATAAAATATAAACACTCAGTAATGTTTGGAGCTTGGCTGCCAGGGGAGTTGGCACCTATGGCGAGCCGCAGGAAATAACTCCATGAGCCGCATGTGGCCCCCGGGCCGTGTGTTTGAGACCCCTGGTCTACACTACGAGGAGAAGCTGGACTCTATTTTTGGCAGAGATACCACCACTAACTCATGATATCTTGAGGACACAACCAAGGACACCTGCATCGATTCAGACCAGGGCCGAGTCAAAGAAGGTTGATCCTGAAACCCAGGATCTTGCAGACCTGCACAACTCACTGAAGTCTGAGGCAGACACAGTGCTGGAGACCCCAGATTCTCCTTAATCACAGACAGAGGACCAAACAGGGGAGGGGACTTCTTCCAGGAGGTATTACTTGTTACCTTAAAACTGTGGGAGGGGGAAATGAACAAAACAGTTCCGGGTATCGTCAGGACACCGCCATGTTGGTCTGCCCTCCCTCCACCTCCTCTGCTTTTAATACTCCACACCTTTGTTCAAAATGGCAGCTGTGCTGGACAGTTTAAATATATCAGTCCCATTTATGTCTTGGAAATTAGCAAACACTACCTCAAGCTGAAACGTGCCTTGTGCCACTCATAACCCCTCTACCATAGTGCTTATTGCTTCTTTTCCTGGCGGTCGACCACATGGCCCAAGGCCTCCCCCTGTTCAAGATGGTGAAACCACATGGGTTAAACATTAGATGGATTAAATGGAAGGCACATTTAGTGTAGCAGTAAACAGAAAAAGAAAAAGCTCTAGATCTTTTCAGCTCACAGTTGCATTAATGCCCTCACCTTTGAGCCAACCTAGTTATGAGGTAAAAAATTACCCATCTCAAGTGACAGCAACATTTCAAATAGCAAAGAGATTTTAAAGCATTCACCCTCCCTTTCAGGTTACTGCAGAATTCTATTGATTTTACAGTGCATTTCATGCTAAGCCACCAGTGTTAAAACAAGAGCACTTAAGCCAAAGATAGTGTTCTAATTTTGGGCATGAAGATTGCACAGCAATGCAGCTCCCTTGGCACTGCCCGTACAGCTTGTGGTTCCCTTCCACTCCTGCACCAGCTATGGGGGCACCACCTTGGCAAATGGAAATGTGACATATCTTCCCAGTTTGCCCGTTGCCAATCCTTCTCTGCCTTTTGGGGATGTACCTCAGGGTAACATCCTCTAACACAAAGATGGCCCACAGAGAAGGTCATGCAGTTACTAGCCTGCCTCTGCTGCCCACCCACCACCAAAACCCATCCCACTGTCAACCTGAAATTACACATGCAACTAATGGCCCTGTTCCTGCTGGTCACCCTTCCTCCTCCCACCCATTGCCCACCTGTAGCCTGCTCATGGAATTATTAACAATCCATCCAGGTGCCCCAATGCCTGCCTCCATCCCACCACAGGCCCAGAGTTCCTCTACAAACAGGGAAGAGCTTTAGAAAGTGTCTTACCATCTCCAGGCTCACCCAAGACTGGGAAGAGCCTATGAGAATGATATTCCAAAAATCAAGGAAAAAACATTGTTGGCACAAAGACTACAATTTGGACAATAACTACTTGTTCTTTTTCTCTTCCTCCCTCCTTCTCCCCCACAGCACCTGACACATTTCAGCAACCACGGACAGGTATGCTAATACTGAGTGAAAGCCTGTCCAATCTATGCAAGAAGAAAAGGAAGTCAAGAGATGAAGTGTTTACCAACCCAGCAGAGGACATTTTGGACCTCCCTAGTTGCACAAATATGTGACCTCAAAAGCACATTTCAGAGTTCTTAGGACTCTCTCTCTCTCTCTTTCCTTTTTTCACTTTTGCACAGGGTTTTTAATTTTGCATCATGTTATGTTTGTGAATTGTAAAAACCTTTATTGAACATTGTTCAGCGTGGTGTCATTTTTATGTATTTAAAATTCATTGAAAATTTCATGACTTTCATACGTCCTCTGCACAGTGTAATGAAATCCCCATCTGGACTCTACTAAAACCCTTCCACCACTATATATATATATAAAGTGTCAAGACATGTACTAATCAGGCATATACATTCTTCACTAGTTTGCCCCTCAAAGTAGGACCCAAATACATCCCTGAACCAGTGTCCCTGACGAATTCTGGTGTTTCATAAAGGTCACCTCTCTGGCTGTTCAAAACATTCAGCAAGTCTGTCCACTTCCTCCTCCCATCCATCAGCAAGGCTCTCTTCCTCACTCTCACATAGCTGCTTTCTGTGTTTTGCCCAATCTAGCATACAAGGCAGCTATTGCTCATCAGTCTCCAGTCTTGACATCAGGCACCTCCATCTCCCAGAATGACAGGAAGAAGAGCAACACCCTCAATGTCCATAGTGATCCTCTGAGAAAGAATTCCATTTTTCATTGCAGAAAACAGTCCACAGTTTCTAAAGATCCTGGCATCTTTCCAGACCACCCCACATTAGTATTGGTGAATCTTCCTTGGTGATCAACCAGGCCTTGCAGCACCCTAGACAAAATAGCTCTTTCTGTTGATGAATACTGAGCCTGGTGGGGGAGCAAAGAAAAGGCATGTGGGTCACATCAAGGACTCCACTGCAATTCAGGAACCCCAACCATGCAAATCCATCAATAATATTCTAAGCATTGTCATGACTTATAAGCCAGGGAGACAGAACCTTCTTGATAGAAAAGTGCACACCTCCATAACAACAACCCCAATGGTTTATCTACCAACACCACACTGGTTAGACACTAACCATTAGCAATCAGGGATAGCAAACTTCCAGACTGCAAAGGCCATACACTTCTCTACACTGAGGGGAGCTCTCATGTAACTGTTCCACCACTGCAGTTCCAGGGCAAGCTCTGCACAAATCTCTAGGAAGGTTGCTTTTGACATCCTAGTTCTGCCACCAATGCTAGTCATGCCAGGTCTGCAGCACTACTGTGTCCCACCAGTCACTGCTAGTTGTATGAAACCAAAAGCAATGGCCCAAAGAGTGAAGCTGCTCCAGGAAAAGTTCAAGCAAAAGTGTCTGCTTAATTTCAGACACCACCTTCTCGGGTGCTGTATCACCCTGGTTCTAAAGTCATTGTACGGCTTGAGATCTATTGCAGCAGCCTGTTTGTATTAAGCATCATAAGGATCAGAACACTCAGCAGTGTTTCCTCCATGCTGCCTGACAGCGCTTTGAGAATGGTGCTGGCTTGTAAGAACAAGGATGCTGAGCTGAAATGAGTAATCATGGGAACTATTTACTTTGACCCCAAGTCCCACAATTCCAGTCCAGTGCATTCTAGTAGGTGACCCATACAGCCTAGCCGCAGAGCAATGCACCATGGGATGACTGCCCAGACTGCTGAGCACTTAATCTGAAACAACACAGAGCTTTGTGGATGCAATGATCACCAAGGGAAGTAGCTTAACCAGGGATAACTATGTGGTGTGGATGCACTGCTCATACAACACAGATTCACAGAACCTGCAACAGCTTTCAAGGGTAGCCAAGCCCTGACCTACTTAAAGTTAAATAAGCGCTTTGCTGCTTTGCTAAATGGGAGCCTCAAAAAAGACAACTGACACCACAGATTGAAGGTTTGATTTAAACTGTAAACTATTGCATTCAGACTGATTTAGCATCTTAAATCTGTGCCTTGGGAATACAGGAAGCATTGATACATAACAACTCCTTTTCTGGATCCTGTAAAATGCCGCTCAGACCGTAGTAATATTAAAAAAAAAAAAGGAAAAGAAATCATTCTAAACCTCTTCTTAGTGCTAGGAAATCAAAGCTAGCAGATCTGTAATCTTTTTCATGATGAGTCTTTTGCTCTGTAAAAATTTTATTTTAAGAAAAGATGTTTAAAGATCAAGCAGCTTGCAAAAACATGCTGTCTGGTATAAAATAATACAACAAAAGCAATTTCTCGCATTTGTTTCCATTGGGAATGGTTGAAAAAGTAAGCACTTCAGCTGCTGTTCAAGAGGCACTAGATATATAAAGTATTTTCATATCGTGCTGGCAATCAAAAATAAATAAAATACTTTAAAAAGAATGCAGTGGGTGGAAGAGCTCTGACACTGAAAGTGTTTTGAATTAGTTCGCTCACAGTCTGTTACATTAACTAGCTTCCTGCTAGGTATAAAATATAAAATCAATATTAGATAGATATATAGATAGATAGATAATCTATTGTTTGTTGTTCTATTAGCATTTAAGGATACCTGAAGCATGCATTTTAACAGCTTCCTGGTTTCAGAGCCATTGTGAGCAAATAGATATCATCACCCTCATCATGGCAAATCCCAATGGGATGTGGCCTCCTTGCAAACAAGTATATATACTTTAATTAAAACGAAAGAGTAATACAGTATTTATCCAAACACTACAGTCCACAATGGTGTTGCTGCAGTGTTTGTGGGCATAACTGTAGTGTTCTATAGCATTTCTATAAGAGTGTCCATAACGTGGGAGATTTTAGAACAATGATTCTTCATAGTCACTTGTAACAACCCCTTATCATTTCAGGACCTACTTAGAGAAGGGGATAATTGATCTTGACTGAACATAATGAACCAAATTCAGAATTCATATAACAGATGCAACCGCACAGGTACCAGTTAATGCTCATTATAATGATGGGGAGGGTGTCTTTTATTACACCCGCCACTAGGAATCAGAGGAAAAACCTAGGTAGTTTGGTTTTATGTTCCTATTTTTATTTAAGATTTTAAAAAGTAATTAGTAGCCTATCATTAAAAGGGAGCTGCCATTATGCAATTGAGAGAAAGCTAAGAGAAGCTCCTCCAGCTCATGCCCCACAACATCTGTAATTGGCCAGAAGAAAATGAGGCTTCTTTTTATTACTAAACTGAATTGCATATCTGGAAAATGGTCTTTATGACATCTCCCTACTGGACAGTCACCAAATAGCATTCTTCACAGATTTTAAGCCCAAAAGGGAGCATTACAATCATCTCATCATTGAATTTCATCCAGTAATTCCTGAATAGAGACCAATAACCTTGTGGTTGAACTAGAGCAGTGGTTTTCAAACTGTGGGTCGTGACCCAGTACTGGGTCGCAGAATGGAAGGCACTGGGTCACGGTGGCTCTGGTCTGCACCGCTGACCGGGCCATTAAAAGTCCCATCGGCGGTGCTGCCCAGCAAAGGCAGGCTAGTTCCAACCTGTTCTGACACCGCGCTGCGCCCCAGAAGCAGCCAGCAGCAGGTCCAGCTCCCAGGTGGGGTGGCCACGGGGATCCACGCACTGCCCCCACCCCGAGCACCGGCTCTGCACTCCCATTGGCCAGGAGCCAGCCAATGGGAGCTGGGGGGCGCAGTGCCTGCGGGCGAGAGCATGGATCCTCCCAGTTTAGTGTCATCTGCAAACTTGCTAAGGGTGCAGTCCACTCCATCCTCAAGATCGTTAATGAAGATATTGAACAAAACCGGCCCTAGCACTGACCCTTGGGACACTCCACCTGATACCGGCTGCCAACTAGACTTGGAGCCATTGATCACTACCCGTTGAACCCAACCATCTAGCCAGTTTTCTATCCACCTTACAGTCCATTCATCCAGCCCACACTTCTTTAACTTGCTGGCAAGAACACTGTGGGAGACTGTATCAAAAGCTTTGCTAAAGTCAAGAAATAGCACATCCACTGCTTTCCCCTCATCCACAGAGCCAGTTATCTCATCATAGAAGGCAATTAGATTAGTCAGGCATGACTTGCCCTTGGTGAATCCATGCTGACTGTTCCTGATCACTTTCCTCTCCTTTAAGTGGTTCAATGGCTTTAAGTTCGGTTCAATGGCTCTCCGCACCCCCACCATACAAATTGTTCCAGCACCCCGGCTTCCTAGAAGCATGGTTCCATCCATCACCCTCCCTCAGCGGTTCTGCCACGGCAAGGCATCTTTAATCTCTGGCAGGAGCTGCATACGCACTCCATTGGTGGAAGATCGCTGTGATTCTGAAAAAACACAGAATGTCTAAAGAGAGACGTTAAGTGGCCGATTAAACATGCATATCCTAACAGCAATTATTCTTTGGTAGGTCTGATAAACACTGTACTATTGTACTACGGTAACATTGTCATTTCTTGCATTTATATATTTATTTTTACAGAGCAGGACACGCTTTGCTCTGCATTTTATCAGCTATACAGAAAGGCCTGACATTTTCCTATCAGACTTCCCCTAAAGAATTTGACAATGATTAGGAAGCTGGTGTGCTGAGATCACTGCTGAGCATGCAACCAACATTGTCTCATTGTTTCCTTGCACTCCCCATCTGTGTCTGTATCCAATGGTTCTCTACTGTCTTGTACTTAGGTTATAAGCTCTTTGGGACAGGGACAGTCTTCCTGTTCTGGGTTTGTACAGTGCCTAGCACAATGGGATGCTGGTCCATGATTTGGGCTCCAAGATGCTACCGCAATACAAATAAATAACAAATTGTGGGTACACTAGAGACCTAGTATCAAAGAAAAACAGAAAGTTGTACATATTCACACATGCTAGGTTCCATCTTTGAAAGCCTCACAATGTTTGTTAATTAAGAGCCAGCTTCGGCAAGCTTTTATGCACAACGTTTACTTTGCTCATGCAAGTATTCCCATTGGCCTCAATGGGACTACTCATGTGAACAAAGTTAAGGGAGCACACACATTTCAAGGACCCAGCCCTAAATCCCTGATCATCAGAAAGTTGAGCATCCATCTCTTTCCACAGAAACACCTTTCTTTGCAACTGTCTGACTATGACTGGCATTCTCTTAGGGTACGTCTATACTACAGAATTAGGTCGAATTTATAGAAGTCGATATTTTAAAACCCGAATTTATGGAATCGATTGTGTGTGTCCCCACTAAAGAGCGTTAAGACCATGAGGTCGATTGACTGTGTCCACAGTAGCGGGGCTAGCATCGACTTTCGGAGCATTGCATTGCGGGTAGCTATCCCACAGTTCCCGCAGTCTCCGCCGCCCATTGGAATTCTGGGTTGCGATCCCAAAGCCTGATGGGGCAGAAAACATTGTCGCTAGTGGTTCTGGGTACATGTCGTCAAGCCATCAAACGTCCCTCCCTCCCTCCGTGAAAGCAATATTTTTCGCGCCTTTTTTCCGGGGTTTCCGTGTTTGCTATGGAAGCCTGCTCAGCTCACAATTACCATACATCTCCAGCGTACGCCTGGACATTAGGTCTAGTGGGGATTCAGTCACACCATAATATGGGCAGAGGGATAGCTCGGTGTTCTGAGCGTTGGCCCGCTAAACCCAGGGTTGCGAGTTCAATCCTTAAGGGAGCCATTCTGCCTGAGGCTGGTAGTCGCGGGACTACACAGCAGAAGCTCTTTGCCTTCTAGCTGCAGATCGTACAATATGATTGAAATTTGTGTGCTGCTGGCCGGGGGTGCTTGGACATAAATGGGAGTGACCAGAGTGACTCTGGTCATTCTCTTTTTTACGTTTTGTTTAAGGGAGATTCAGTACTGCCTGGAACACAGGCAGAGGGATAGCTCAGCGGTCTGAGCGTTGGCCCGCTAAACCTGGGGTTGCGAGTTCAATCCTTGAGGGGGCCAGGAGATGATGATGGATATCAAGCATATTGTACCATCTGCTGCTAGAAGGGAAGGCGCCTAACCCTTGCTCACCGCATATTGTACCATCTGCTGCTAGAAGGAAATGAGCTTAACCCTTGCTCCCCCCTCCCTCTGTGAAAGCAACTCAGGGGGGAGCAAAAAATCCTTTCGCGCCTTTTTTCATATGGGCGCCATATTGCTGACTCCATTGTTATCCACCCACCGCTTCTGCTCCCACTCTGCTGTCCTGCAAACAGCATACCAGGGAAAGCATGGAGCACGATCAGATCACCGCGGCTGTTATCACCGTTATGAACACCACGCGCATTGTCCAGGAGTATATGGAGAACGAGAACCAGGAGCTGCTAGAGCTACAGCAGGTGAGGAGGCGACAGCAGCGCCCTGAGGACAGTGATGAGGACATGGACACAGACCTCTCTCAAAAAAGGCCCCCCCGCAAGGTGGACATCATGGTGTTAATGGGGCTTGTTGATACAGTGGAATGCCGATTCTGGGCCCGGGAAACAAGCACAGACTGGTGGGACCACATAGTGCTGCAGGTCTGGGATGAATCCCAGTGGCTGCGAAACTTTCGCATGCGTAAGGGCACTTTCATGGAACTTTGTGAGTTGCTTTCCCCTGCCCTGAAGCGCAAGAACACCAAGATGAGAGCAGCCCTCACAGTACAGAAGCGACTGGCGATAGCCCTGTGGAAGCTTGCAACGCCAGACAGCTACCGGTCAGTCGCGAATCAATTCGGAGTGGGAAAATCTACAGTGGGGGCTGTTGTGATGGAAGTAGCCAGGGCGATCACCAAGCTGCTGGTACCAAGCGTTGTGAGTCTGGGAAATGTGCAGCTCATACTGGATGGCTTTGCAGCAATGGGGTTCCCGAACTGTGGAGGGGCGATAGACGGAACTCATATCCCTATCTTGGCACCGGACCACCAAGCCAGCGAGTACATAAACCGAAAGGGTTACTTTTCAATAGTGCTGCAAGCACTGGTGGATCATAAGGGACGTTTCACCAACATCAACGTGGGATGGCCGGGAAAGGTACATGACGCTCGCATCTTCAGGAACTCTGGTCTGTTTCGGCTGCTGCAGCAAGGGACTTTCTTCCCAGACCAGAAAATAACCGTTGGGGATGTTGAGATGCCTATAGTTATCCTTGGGGACCCAGCCTACCCCTTAATGCCATGGCTCATGAAGCCATACACAGGTAGCCTGGACAGTAGTCAGGACCTTTTCAACTATAGGCTGAGCAAGTGCAGAATGGTGGTGGAATGTGCATTTGGTCGTTTAAAAGCTCGCTGGCGAAGTTTATTGACTAGGTTAGATCTCAGCGAAAACAATATTCCCATTATTATTACTGCTTGCTGTGCGCTCCACAATATCTGTGAGAGTAAGGGGGAGACATTTATGGCGGGGTGGGAGGTTGAGGCAAATCGCCTGGCCACTGGTTATGCGCAGCCAGACACCAGGGCTATTACAAGAGTACAGCAGGGTGCGTTGCGCATCAGGGAAGCTTTGAAAACCAATTTCATGAATGGCCAGGATGCTGTGTGAAAGTTCTGTTTTTCCCCAGTAATGAAAAGCCCCGCCCCTTCATTCACTCTACTTCCCTTTACCCAAACCGCCCTGCCCTCCCCTCCTCGATCACCGCTCGCAGAGGAAATAAAGTCATTGTTGCTTAAAAATCATGCATTCTTTATTAATTCGTAAAACAAAGAGGGGGAACTATGGGGGTAACTGCCACAGTCTCCCGGGATAGCTGGTGGAGGAAGGGAAGCACCAGGATGGGTGGTGGAGGAGGGGATGAGGGAAGGACAAGGACACACAGCACTTTAAAACTTATTGAATGCCAGCCCTTTCTTGCTTGGACTGTTCTCTTGGCTTGAGTGGTTGGGTGCACAGAGGCCGCCCAAACGCGTTCTTGGGCATCTCGGGGATGAGGTTATGGGACTCGGGAAGGAGGGCTGTTGGTTACACAGGGGCTGTAGCGGTGGTCTGGGCTCAGGCGGCCTTTCCTGAACCCTACGCCTTTCCTCAGCCATAAGCCGGAGGATTTCCGTTTGATCCTCCAGTAGCCTCAGAATTGCATCCTGCCTTCTCTCTGCACGCTGACGCCACCTACTCTCTTCATCACGCCACCTGTCCGCGTGATCAAAATCTGCCTTCCTGGACTCCGACAGTGTCTGCCTCCACGCATTCTGCTGGGCAGCTTCAGTGTGGGAGGATTCCATGAGTTCTGAGAACATATCGTCTCAATTCCTTTTTTTTTTTACTTCTAATCTTCGCTAGCCTCTGGGACGGTGATGAAGGGGGTGGCGTTGAAACATTTGCAGCTGCGGGAGGAAACAAACGGGAGAGGAGTAGTTTAAAAGACACATATTAGAGAACAATGCTCCAAACATTACATATGACATGTGCATTTGGTCCAAGGTTGCACTTTGCCTGTTATATTGAGGGTCTGCCGGTTTGGTGTGAGAGATCACACAAGCAGGTCCGGCGGGCAACAGAATTCGGCTTGCACGCAGCCATGGTAAGCCACAGTCTATAGGCTTCTTTAACCTTCATAACATGTGGGAATGTTTTCAAACAGCAACCCCCTCATTTCCCATAACAAACAGCCTTTGGGCTGGCAATTTAAAACTGGTTGGCAATTGAAAAGGGAGGGGCGGCGGTTTTCAGGTTAACGTGCAGCGCGAACCTAATCGACACCCCCACACACACACACAGACACACATCCAAGATGTTCGCTGTTCCCCCTCCCCCCACCGCGTGGGTCACAGCGGGGAAGATTTCCGTTCAGCCACAGGCAAACAGCCCAGCAGGGACGGAGCCCCTCTGAATACCCCCTTAATAAAATTCCCCTATTTCAACCAGGTGACCATGAATGATATCACTCTTCTGAGGATAACACAGACAGATAAAGAACGGATGTTGCTTGAATGCCAGCAAACACCGGGACCATACGCCGCCATGCTTTGCAAAGCAATGATTCCAGACTACCTGCTACTGGCCTGGCGTGGTAGAGTGTGTTACCACGGAGCACAGGATAAGGCTGCCCTCCCCAGAAACCTTTTGCACAGGCTTTGGGAGTACATCCAGGAGATCTTTCTGGAGATGTCCCCGGAGGATTTCTGCTCCATCCCCGAACATGTTAACAGAGTTTTCCAGTAGCTGTAGCTGTACTGGCCGCGAATTAATCATTAAACACGCTTGCTTATAAAACATGTATTAATTAACAGAGGTACACTCACCAGAGGTCCCTTCTCCTGCATCGAGCACGCCTTGGGTGGGTTCGTAGGGTGCTGGCTCCAGGGTGACAAAGAGTTCCTGGCTGTCGGGGAAAGGGGCTTCTCCGCTTCCTTGCTGTGTCTGGGCGCTATTTTCAGCATCATTATCATCATCATGCTCCTCTGTGGTTTCTGATGATCCACATACGGAGTCATACCACATGGGTGGGTCAGTGCTGGCTGCACCTCCTAGAATGGCATGCAGCTCATCATAGAAGCGGCATGTCTGGGGCTCTGACCCAGAGCGGCTGTTTGCATCTCTGGTTTTTTGGTAGGCTTGCCTGAGCTCCTTAATTTTCATGCGGCACTGTTGCGCGTCCCTGTTGTAGCCTCTGTCCTGCATGCCCTTGGAGACTTTGGCATATGTATTGGCGTTTCTTCTTTTGGACCGTAGCTCTGCTAGCACGGTTTCGTCTCCCCATACAGCGATCAGATCGCGTACTTCACCATCGGTCCATGCTGGAGCTCGTCTTCGGTTCTGGGACTCCATCATGGTCACCTCTGCTGATGAGATCTGCGCTCACCTGCAGCTCACCACGCTGGCCAAACAGGAAATGAAATTCAAAAGTTCGCGGGGCTTTTCCTGTCTACCTGGGCGGAGCATTGGAGCTCAGACTGCTGTCCAGAGCGGTCAAATGTTGCACTGTGGGATAGATCCAGGAGGCCAATACCGTCGAATTGCGTCCTCACTAAGCCTACATCGATTCGGCAATATCGCTTTAAGCGCTAATCCCCTCGTTGGGGGTGGAGTGGCGAGATCGATTTTAAGAGCCCTAGAAGTCGATGTTAAGGGCTTCGTCGTGTGGACGGGTGCACGGATCAATCGAAATAACGCTAATAAATTCGACCTAAACTCGTAGTGTAGACCAGGGCTTAGTGTTATCTTATCCTGTCTTCTTCCATATCGTGGAAATCCACTGGGGAAGGTTTCAGAATCAGTGGCTAGCAGGGAATACTTTAGCAGAATGGGGCTGTGCTGGGAAGGGGCTGGAAGGGAGTCAGGATTTGCTCATTTTGCCCCAGTTTAATCCCCTGCGACTTCTGCAGGGGGTAAACCACATCCTCCCCCCACAATCAGAATGTTTCCAAGTTTCCACAAGTGCAATCTCATGGAATTTCCCATCCCCTGTTTAGGAGTAACCTGAGTCACTGATGGTCTGTCCCTAAATTTATAATTTTTAAATAGCCTGGGAATTAATTTTGTCTAAAAATGCTTAGCATCTACCCTAATTGTTTCAAAATTTGTATTTTTGTTTTAACGTATACAAATAGGGTCTTGGAAACTGCAAAGATACTTTAATTTGATTGTTTAATTTGATTGTCTGAAACCATAATTACAAGAACAAAGAATTTTACCCCATAGCCACGGTGATAGGCACCATATTAAAGCATAAATAGAGACAGCCTCACGGGACAAAATTCAGCCCTGACAAAACTGGGTACAGCTCTTTGGTTTTAAAAGGAGAAGTCATTGCAAACATCTAATAATGCATCATATCATGTCATAAACACAGGGTTTTCAAGCCTCTAAAGTTACGCACATGAAGTCATGAAATACTAATCTGTATTACAATAAAAATCAATCCCACCATCAATACAAAAGCTTCTGTCACCCATCCAGAGAAAGTTCTTTCTTTTATTAATGACTCATGTCTTGTACTTCTAGATGCTTTCCCCAGTTTATTCACATTACTAGTGCAGATTAATAAGGGTGCAAGTAAATCTGTTGTGAGCTTTTCTACCAGGATTGACTTTCAGTATAAGTAGGAGTAAATGTGGGCATGACAGCTCAATTATTTTTTGTTGTTGTTTTGCAAAAGTAATTGTATACTCTGATCACGTCTCCCTCAGACTCAGAGACAGCCTGCAGAACAACTCCCTCTGCTTGGCATGTCAGAGATCCCTGCAGGAAGGAAGCCTACTTAGTTACAGCATCACACTGATGTACTTTAACAAATAGCAGGGTATAAACACATAAAAGTTTGGGTTTTCCAACATGCTCAGCATGCTCAGCTCTGCTCCCACTAAAATCAACAGGAGTTTTACCATTAACTTCAATGGGAGTAGAATTAGAGCAATGCTGGGTTCTTCTGAAAATCCTACCCAATGGGTCCCGATCCTGGAGCCCTCGCAGGAGTGAGCCCACTGAAGTCATAAGTAAACACCGTAGGATCAGTCCCAAAATTGTATTTGAAAGGCACAGCGAGTCAGAGCAATGCTGAAGTCTATAGTTATGTCTATATAAAAATACAGCCCCTAGATTACAGCATGCTTTGGGGATGTTAACAATTAGATACACAAAACTGTACATGAATTAAAACTGCAAGGATTAGTAGCACACATAGGCTCACAGTACGTTTAAAGAATTACATCTAAAGCCGGAATTGCTTTCCAATTACAGTGCTTATCTAACCACTTGTTCAGCAGAGGTGGTGGTTGGTTGGTTTGCTTGTTTAACAGAGGTGCAATACAGTCTACCTGCTCCTTCAAGAAGCCCAGTCTGTTATCATTAAGAAAATACAATACAATTTAAGAAACTAGAAATAGAGTATAGTGTATTTGCATGTGCAGATACTTATATATTGAGGAAACAATCTCAGCAAAGCAGGAATGGGTATTCAGAATTTTTAATTTAGAATGTAATTGTGTTTGCAGTGCCTTTGGTCTGATCTCACATTCCTTAATTAGCTGAAATTTCCACTTTGGGGTGGAATATTCAGAAGCACTCAGGTCTGGTTAACTCTGTTCCCATTGACATTGATGAGAGTTTTACGTTAGATGAAAAGAACCGTAAGGACTGCCGGATCAGGTCCTTTATGCTTTGAGATCATATAGTTTATTATTTGTAATGAGTGTTTTAATGTCTGCTGGCCCTGATGCCCACTCTGTTCCCTCTGACCTGAATCCAGTTATCTGAGAGGGAATACTGAACACTGAATTTTCTTTGTGGATCAGCACAAAATTATTTGGCACAGGCAACTCTGCAAATATTTGTGAAACGGTGGGTAAATTTGCAGTGTATGATGGCCCTCAAGCTTGTACTTCCCTCTGTGTGGTGTGGAGGCTCATAAATCCAGTTCTGGTGCTCAGTTATGCTGCAATAGGAAACATAATGATACAGGCTGCATCCAATGTCACTGGTTATTTTTTTCTTATATGACTTATTCTGCTTTGTTTAGTTTGATGTTTCCCTTTATTTGCAAAAAGCAGTTTATTTTTAAACTAGGTTCCTAGCCCTACAGGTTTTCCTCACCATAGCAAAGTGCATTGCCCAGTCAGGCATAGGCAAGCATGGAGCCTGCATGCACAAGTTGTCCCCATTTCTCAGGGGTTCCTCAATGAGAGGAGGGAGTACAGTGGGTGCCATTTTCACAATCTTGTGAAAGGTAAGGTAGCCTCTGTTTTGATTTGTGCAGGGGAGTCCCTTTAAAGGCAGGCCAGCTCAATGTCGGAGACAACTCCACATTATAGATGGATGCCACAAGAACAGGTGAACAAAGTATGAGTGTGAGGCTGCAATAATGGCTACCAGCTCAGGAGGTATTTGTGTATCTGATCTGGATCGTATCTAGACATTATGTAGTTTTAGACATATTTAAGTAAATCTTTATCCCCCACATTCCATCCCCCCCGACCCCCAAAGAACATAAAAGGGGGGAAGTTAAAGCTCTAAGGACGATTGAGGCCTCACTCCACAGGCTTGCTCTTCTAGGCACTCTGTGGCTGGGACTCCCCACTGAAATCAATGGCAGTTCCCTACATGGACACTTACAGGAAGAAACCACAAGGACTCATGTTATGGGTATTGTCTCAGGTGTTCTATTGAACTGGGAGTCATGCTTAAAATGATAGCTCTTTCTGTTTCTTTATGAAGTGACTCACTTCTTTCCATGGGACTATTTTGAATGTATTAGGACCATAATAAGGAGAAATTACTTCTCCCAACAGGAGGAAAAACACTGATAAACTGCTCTTTCACTTTTTTAATATTTGTGAGGTATTTAGGCTCCATAAAGACTTCTGTAAAAATCAATAGACATTGGGAGCCTAAATACCTTTAAGGATCTGGGCCTTATATGCTGTGGCACTGGGTACAATACAAGAACCTGACTAGAGAGATAACCAACAATAAATAATACCAGTGTTTTATACTTACACCTTTCACCCAGAACACTTTACAGTTGAATACACACACACAGACACACACAATATTACTGAAATGCAGCCGTCTCTTTAGTGGAGAACGAGTTGTGGGCGATAACCAGCACAAAGTATGCTGTTCAACAAGGGGGAGAATAGAAATTTTAGCCACCAGCCAAACCCTAGTCTTATAGAAAGTGCCATAGAGACTTTAATATCCATGCAGAGTAGACAGGGTCTTGTTTTTTAATATCCTACCAATAGTAAACTGCAGGGAACAAAATGAGCCTGATTCTTCTCTCACACTGGTTTGACATTGGTATAATTCCATTTACTTTAATGGAGTAACTCCTCATTTACAACAGTTTTAGGCATTGTCTATATGGGACAAAATGTTCAGTAGAATCCAAGTTGTGAATTAACATCGCTATAGTTTCATTGGTATAACCCACACACACACACTCCCTCCCAGCCCCCACATGTGGGAACTCTAATTCCAATATAAACATGCTTTATTTTTTTATTTAGCTTATGTCGTTTGGGAGGGCTTACAGGGGTTAAGCAGTACCAAAAAAGCCACTGTTACACTGGAATAAGAGTATCCAGACAGTGTGTGTGTGTGGGGGGGGGGGGGGTTATACAGTTTCCTATATTGGCAAACCCTATGTGAGAGAAGAATCAGGCCAATGTATCTAGTTCAGAAGAGATAAAGGGCTGCACCAAATCAGCCAGATTTTGAAACTTTTGTTTCAAGGTATCTAGATACTCCAAACCTAATGCTTAGACATCTAAGGCAAGCCATCCCCAAGCAAAGCACTCACCTGCAGCTTGAGGGTTACCTGACAGGTCATGTTACTGCACCTACTCCTGCTAGGTTATTTTGGCACATGTAGGTATTTCAGTCCTGGCCTGTTTCTATACTAAATCCATTTCTTCAAAAATATTCAGTGTCTATTTACCAAAAGAATGGCAAGCCATGCTACACTATTTCCTTAATTATAGTCCTTCTAAATATTTAACTACCTATAGTGCTCCCTGGAGGTGGATTTTTGCATTCTACAATGAAGGGTTTGCTATAAAGGTTATACACACAGTAAGAAGGCAGAATGCCTTCTTTTTTTTTTATAATACGGAGCCTTATAATGAGAAGTTAGAGTGCAGCATCCTTATTTTTGAGGTAGCCGTGTACTGAGAAACCTTGTACTGAGAAAAGGAGAACACTATATTTTTATACTGGTAAACATACAGTTTTCCTTTCTGTTTAGTGTAAAAAACCTGATCCACATTAAGAATCAAATGTATTGTTCATTTAGTATTTGGTATCCTTAAACTCTGAATGGAATTAGAAGACTACACCAACACTTAGCATTCAGATCTGTAATCTGTTTTCCCGGTAGGAGCTACACGATGCTGTGACATACGGAATGTTTTTAAACCATCGGGAAATCTGTGCATTTCAAGCCCAGCCTCCCTTCAGCTCATTCAAATGTATGTTTTTGATGTGAAATGAGTTATTGTACGTAAGCTACTGTAGATAAGCCTAAATGATATCATGCAATTTTCTCCCCTGCTTTCACATACACAAATACGTCCTAATACTGCAGCATTTTCAAACAAACCCATCATGCAGATGCTTTAAAAAGTTACACTGTCAAAACTAATTTCATTCTTTTGTAGAGAACCAAATGCATATTTAATTTTCTAAGCTTGTAATAGCCAAGCATCCAAGAATTCTCTTTGCCTCAGATGGTTCTATGCACCACATGGTTACAGATTTCAGTTAAAATCATGCATAAATGTTTTCTAGTTATTTAACCTTTCCCTTTTCTTTCCTCTCTCTCTTGTTTGACAAGCACTATACACAGCCTTTTCAATCTTTCACTGTAAGGAAAAGTAGGTTAAAAAGAGAGAGCAAGAGAGCTATCTTCCAACATACCTTGCAAGAAGAGTACTGTTCACTCCCAGCTGTTTGACTTTTCAATACCTTCACTCACACTTCAGCGCTCCCAAGATTCATAATGTCACAATCACTGTGGACTTACAATTTGAAGCAGACACAGATTTCTCTCCCTCACCCTTCCTCTCTTTCTCCGTGCGGCTGACAGCTTTACACTTTGTTAGGACTGTAACAGGACTTGTCTCCCAGCCCTTTCACCACTCTGATGAATAATCTCCTCCCTGCTATTAAGAGCATGTTGCCATTATATCTTAAAAAACACGTCAGAGCTTGTATGCAGTAGCTGTGGGAAAGCTGCATTTATTTATACAGGAAGCTTGAGCACAGCACTTCCTACTTCCCATCTGAGTCTCAGTTGAACTGCAGGTGATTACTTTAACCCTGTCAAATTCCAACCACTACATATCCCAACCTTCTTATTTTGACATCTCTGCTATTTGTAATTATAATTCCCATCTGATTCCTGACAAGATAAAAGTCAGAGGGATATAATAGTGTATGTGACACTCATACACAGCCCTCCAGTTGCCACTTAACCAGCTCTAGGATAGTGGATTGTATAGCAGCTGACCTGTTGGCACACGTTGCCTGAAATGTTACTGCCTTCTGCTCATCCCCTCACATGAATGAAATGTTTTGAACATGAAGTGATTTCCTCATGAGGAAAAATATCTGAAATTACAAATATAAATTGCAGGTGCAACTTCAAATCTGAATCTTATTATGCTGTTGATTTTATTCAGCTTGCTTCATTAGGACAACTAAAGGGTATGACAGTGCTGCAGAAAAGAAGGCTGCAAAACTAGATTCTGACTCCTTAATCTGAGGATGTATGCAACAGAGGTGATGAATTCAGAAGATCCATACTCCCTGCACAAGTGCTCTGTTCATCCAGTGAACCAGCAGTGGTACATACTGTACCATATAGAATCATAGAACTAGAAGGGACCTCGAGAGGTCATCTAGTCCAGCCCCCTGCACTCATAGCAGGACTAAGTATTATCTAGACCATCCCTGACAGGTGTTTGTGACATAGAGTCAGCTAGTACTCTTCTCCGCCTGCTGAAGGAAAAGTGCCAGACCACAAATGAGATCTGGTATGGTATTTCTATATGTCTTAATGGGTGTGGGAAAAAATTAAGAAACAAGCTAGGGACATTATCAAAGTTAATCTGCAATCTTCTCATTATGATGAAATGTGTTGTACATCGTGTAATTCAGGTTGGCAATATGCCTTCACACTTATTTTGGAAGACTATTGAATGTATGCTCATTCTCCTTTTGTGTATCTCTCTCATTGCTGGACTTTTCAGAGTTGATTTTCAGAGTTATACTTCATTCTATGAATTTTTTAAAAAATCGATAGATTAACTTTCAAATTTTAAGAGCTAATACAGTTGTGGGTGGGTGTACATTTATAAATGTATACCTATGCATCAAAAAAAAAATTTAACTGTAGGCATACCATGGATTTATATAGTAGTATTATGATATTACTGTCTCATTATCTATCCCTTTCCTAATGGTTTCCAGCATTCTGTTAGCTTTTTTTATTGCTGCTGCACACTGAGCGGATGTTTTCAGAGAATTATCCCACAGTGACTTCAAAATCTCTTTCTTGAATAGTAACAGCTAATTTAGACCCCATGATTTTGTATGCATAGGTGGGGTTATGTTTTCCAATGTGCTTTACTTTGCATTTATCAACATTGAATTTCATCTGCCATTTTGTTGCCCAGTCACCCAGTTTTGTGAAATCCCTTTATAGCTCTTCACAGTCTGCTTTGGATTTCACTACCTTGAGTAATTATGTATTGTCTGGAAACTTTGCCACCTTCCTCTTTACCTGTTTTTCAAGATCATTTATGAATATGTTTCAATGCACTAATCCCAGTACCAATCCCTGGGGGGACACCACTATTTAGCTTTCTCCATTCTTAAAACTGACCGTTTATTCCTACCCTTTGTTTCCTGTCTTTTAACCAGTCACTAAACCAGGAGAGGACCTTCCCTCTTCTCCAATGACTGCTTCCTTGCCTAGGAGCCTTTGGTGAGGGATCGTGTAAAAAGCTTTCTGAACATCCAAGTACACTATATCTCCTGGATCACCCTTGTTCAAATGTTTGTTGACCCCCTCAAAGAACTCTAATACATTGGTGAGGCATAATTTACTTTTACAAAAACCGTGTTGACTATTCCCCAACAAATCGTGTTCATCTATGTGTCTGATAATTCTGTTCTTTACTATAGTTTCAACCAATTTGCCTGGTACTGAAGTTAGCCTTACTGGCCTGTAATAGCCAGGATCACCTCTGTAACCTTTTTAAAAACTGGTGTCACATTAGCTATCCTCCAGTCATCTGGTACAGAAGCTGATTCCAGTGATAGGTTACATACCATAGTTAAAAGAACAGGATTACTTGTGGCACCTTAGAGACTAACAAATTTATTTCAGCATAAGCTTTCGTGGGCTACAGCTCACTTCATCAGACGCATGGAATGGAACACACAGAAAGCAGATATTTATACATTCAGAGAAACATGAAAAGGTGGAAGTACCTATACCAACTTTAAGAGGCTAATTAATTAAGAGGAACTATACCAGCAGGGGCATACTGGTTTACTTTCACCTCTGGCCAGGGCTCAAGGCCCCTGAAATGGCAGGGAAATGATTAGGTGAGATATACCCAGATAATGCTGGCAACTGACACACACACTCACACTAGGGAGAAAAAAGACCAAGGTCACTGCCAATCTGACCTGGGGGGAAAATTCCTCCCTGACCCCCTTATTAAGTTGTTTAGCCCCACAACTCCTATTTGGAGGCTGTTCCAGAACCTCACCCCTCTGATGATAAGAAACCTTCTAACTTCCAGTCCTTCTTCAAACCACATTCTCACCTCCTGCCCTCTCAGCTTCGCTTCCTATCCCCACCCATTATCACCTGATCTCCTTGTTTACCCTCCCTGTGCCCCATAGTCACCTGGCCCTCACAGTGTTCCTGCCTGTCTCCTGACCATCTTCAGAGTGCAGCCTCCATTCCCATAGGAAACAAAGCAAGATGGCAGCCACCTTTACTAGGGCAGACTACCTGCCACCTATAAAGTCTGTAGGGAAATAGTGGTCATCTTCACTATGGGCATTCCGTGGCTTAAATCCCATTGAAAATCATGGGTGATGGGCATACCACCCAATATTTCAAGTAGCTAAAGCGGTATGCAGTTGGTCACCACTAAAGCCTGTGGAACCATCCCCACTGCTGGACCCAGCACCTCACCCACCAAGTCTGTGCCATGCTCAGCTCCCACCTTTCAGTCCAGCCCACCTAGGTCCAATGTTAATCCCCACCCTGAGCTCTCCTGCAGGCACTGAGCATGTGCAAGAGTACCTAAACCTGCTGTGCTCCCTACATAGGCGCCCAACTTCATGGGAGTTCCAGGGCTCAAGCACCCACCAAAAAAATTAGGGGTGCTCAGCACCTGCAAGGTTCGATTAATCTTTTGTGGGCCTGGTGGAGAAGAGCGAGCAGGAGTGAGGGGGTGGAGAGGAGCGAGCGGTGGGCAAGGCCTTGGGGCGGGGAAGAGCCAAGTGGGGGCGGGGCCTTGGGGAGGAGCACAGGCAGGGCCTCAGGGGGAAGAAGCCAAGTGAGGGTGGGGGCTCGGGGTGGAGCACAGGTGCAGCAGGGGGCCTGGGCCACAGTCCAGATACCGGGGCCCCTTCTGCATATGGGCCCGGCACCACAGCACCATAGGTGCCATTTTAAACCTGGTACGAGCACCCACAAGCCACAATATTGCTGACAGTTTCATCCAGAAAGCTACAGTCAGATGTAATCTCTTTAAACTGGGACGTTAATGAAGACAGCTTGTAGGTGAGTACAATGATTTTAATATACCGTAATTCATGATAATGTAATTATGTAATCCATTACTATTTTAATAATGATTAAATTGTTAAGATACCAAGAACAGACACATATTAAATAACTAGAATATGAAAGAAGTGTATAAATATGCTGAAAATAACCTCCCCCCAAAACTGGCAGAGCCCCTCCCCCCAAACACACACACCTCTTCAAAAGCACCCACCAGCAAAAACAAAAGTCAGCACCTGTGCCTCCCTAGGTTTGCCCCTGTCAGTAGTACATATTGTGCGTAACATGCATATGGCTGTGGGCACCGCTGAATGTGTTCTACTTAACCAGGAGAGGAGATTTTGTGGGTTAAAGCAGGACAGTTCCATGAAACCCAGGACTGTTGGGAGTTATGGCTGGGTGGCCATTTTGAAGAAGGCAAAACTTTACAAGTGTGTTCCTAATCATCCCCCCCCCCACACACGACTCAGTTGGCAACTTTGTCAGGCCTAGGGTGACCAGACAGCAAGTGTGAAAAATCGGGACAGGGGGTGGGGGGGTAATAGGAGCCTAAATAAGAAAAATACCCAAAAATCGGGACTGTCCCTATAAAATCGGGATATCTGGTCACCCTAGGCTTCATCATCACATGAATACATATAACATACACATAAGCCCCCATAGCCTGATAAGTGTATGTATCTCTGTGTCTGGTTGACAGAAGATGTAAGTCTGTTCCAGCCCTAGCTAAGGAGCCTTAGCTCAAGTGTAACCGCTCGTGCTTTCAGATTTGGAGGTTGTTGGTTCACTCCGTGGTGTATGTCAGCTAAAATTGTGGCCATCAGACTATTGTATAAGAAGAATAGAAAAGGATAAGATTAAATAAAGAGCAAAATGAGACAATATGATTACATTTTTCCAGGAAAAAAGCATAAAAGACAGCTAACACACATAAATACTTTCCTAATATTACATTTTGCATAGCTGCATAGAAGGGGAAGTGGTCCACATGAATGTGAGAGAAAAGGTGTCCATGAGATGATCTCACATACAGCATCTTAGACAGTATATTTGCTCAGGCACTGAATTTTTGAGATATCATGGTGACTCTTTCAAATGCCACCAGTGAAAGTCAGAATCTATCCCATTGTACCATCCTTCTCAAATACTTGTGGTCTATTTTATAGAATTACAGTCCCAGCCAGCTATTCCTCAAGTCTGCTAGTACAGTACATAAGAGCTATACAGACACCCATCTTCTAGGTCTAGCTAATTTTGTGAAGTGTTATAAGTCATGCTAAAATTGCTACCCAGCTGGATTCCCCTGTCTCCCACAGCAACCTAAATGGATTCAGTATTTTTTTATTTGTTCATTGAAAAAGAAAAAAATCACAAAGGCATGTCATGTCATATGTCAGCTCTCACAAACTAAACGCTTCCCAAATTAAATTTATTTTTAAATTATGGTGATGGAGTCACACAAGCATGGAGTGTCACACTAACCTTTTAAATCTGAAAAGAAAAAAGCCTCTTGACTGAGATGTTATATGCCAAGATAAGCCTCCAAGTGAATTTTTAGATGAGTTTGAAACTTCTAGAAGAGTGAATGTTAACACAGTTGATCTATAAACAGCTACCAGGTCTCTCTTTCCATCTACTGTAAGTATTTCTAACATGTCCATCACTGAACTATCAGTGCACAAACATGTCACTGCAATTACTAATTATTAATTTATGAGGTAGCCTAGCAATAACATGACCACTGACCATTTTTCAAGTACCATAACCAAAATTGCATCTCAAAACAATCTCATTAAGAGCAAATGAATATGTCAAGTTAGTGTAATACTAAAAGCCTTATTATACCTCTGCATAAAGAGCCAGGATCAGCCTGCAAAAATAAATGTTGCTTCCAGTTCTCAGACTGATTGAGAATTGTACAACCAATAAATTAAGAACGGCAAAAAAAATTAATAGCTTACCACTCATGTTATAAAAAACAATGTCATGTTGTGGGACAAGTTTTTTAATGCCAGAACCTAACTCTCACTTACACACACACACACACACACACAAGAAAAAGTGTCTTCGTGTATTTCACCCACTGAATATGTAAATCTCACATTTGCATGCACAAAAAGTATTTATATATGCAAAAGGGGCAATTTCACAAGGAAATGGAGTGCTTATGTGTGACATTACTATCAATTTTTAAGCAAACAAATGCCTTTTGTGTGCAAAATGGGTAGATGTGCATTTTATGTAGTTGCAAGAGCAGTGCTCATAGTGTCATTGGATAATAATGGTCCTTTGCAAAATAGCAACAGAAAAAAGTTTTCAGAAGAGAGATTTCATCCTAATAGTTATTGTGCAAAAGCAGTGGCTTTATTCACCTTATCATGAGGTTCTATGATTTTATATATATATATATATATATATATATATATATATATCATGCAGGTGGTGCTAGAAATCAGATGACAGCACACAAAAATGCAAAGCCTCATGGTATATTTTGTAAGCATTTTTTGCATACCAAGGTTTATTTTGATTTGTTACAAGAAAATCAAGATCCTGTCTTTTCCTGTTATATTGTTCTACAACTCTGAGTTGCTATGCAGATCACTCACCGATATACTAGGCTTGAAATCTTAATAATTCTCTTTGGCTAAAACATAATCAGACTTTATTATAAAAATGTTTTGTGGTGAAGTATAATACAATCAAGTAGACATTTTTTTAAGTACTGGTAACAAAAAAACAAAAAACAAAAAAAACAGGGAAAGAAACATACCTACAGTGAAAAATGTGAGTGAAAGGGCATGGCATACTGCCATTGACAGCATGGTTATTCATCATCTGATTAAAAAATGACTGAAGTTTCCTCCTGAACCTTTATGATCCATAGGACTTCAAAATATGTGGATGTGACTCACATGGACACAATGAAGAATAGGAAGAAGTGATTGTAAATCACCCCAGCTCCATAAATAAACCAAAATGCATTATTTGTTATGAGATGTTGGTATGTGGGGCCCCATGCAAACATAACACAGTTGCGTAACTCCCACAAGAGCCAGTATTTCTCCTAAGGATGTGACAAATACAACTTTGAGAACTTTCTCACACAGAAGATACTAATTATTGGTATTTGTCAAATAGAGAAGAGATGAAGCCAAAGAAGGAGCCAGCGAGAGGTCTTGCTAGAAAGTGGTAAGAGTTAGCATATGTAAAGGGTAATGCCTCCATCAGCAAATAGGGACAGCTGTATGTGGAATGCTTGCTTCAGAGACAAATTCACAGAGATCTTAGCATCCAGTGTAGATACTGAAACCACAATACCAGGATTCCATTCAAATGTTGGGGCTGGATCCTGCAGGGACTTACTCACAAGGGTACTTACTTCCATTAGAAGTCCCCTTGGGAATACTTATGGTAGTAGGTATTTGCAGGTTTGGGCTCTTTCACCTCAGCAACTCAACAGCTCTGCAACAACCCTCTATGATTTTTAACCTAGCTCCTCTTAATGGCTGTTCAGCAGTATGAAGAATTAGCAAGAGGGGAAAACAAACCAAGTTGGGATGGAACTGCCATAAATAAAATACTAATGAGTTTTCAGTTAATGACTAAATATTATTTCCTGAAAATCAGATGTTTTTCATGAACAGTTTGCCGACAGAAAAATGGGCTAGAATCATCACATTGTTTGTTCAGCTCTAACACAAACATGTCATATGCATGGTTATGGAGTTGCTGGGTTCTTCTGTGGACTCACCCTAAGAGCAGGTGTTGAAACCCTGAAGGGAGTTGATGACTGAGCCCTGTTGACTCACTTTGGCTTGTCGATATGTAATTCTACAATAGTTCTGAAGAGAAGGGATTGGTCCTCTAGGCAGTGGTGCTGATATGTCACAAGACAGCAATCCTACCCACAACTAAGCCTGGGGGAAAGGCTTGGGCTGGAGTTTAAGTTATTGGTTTTGTGTTGCCACATTAATAAAGCCAAATACAAGGAAAGGGGTGAGTGTTGACTCTGTACAGTGTGTATAGTTTGTTCTGGAGTGGAAATGTGACCTGTTTATAGACGTGTATTAATCCATATCGGATCACAGACCTGTAACTGTACAATAAACATAAATTAAATCTACTATAAGAACATGTATCTACAAGCTTAAGGCAGATGGAAAGAACAATTTGTAAACTCTAGCATTCAGGGTATCACACACATTCTCGCAATAAGGAGTCACTAAAGTTTTTCTGCCCTTTAAAAAAAGAAACCTAAGGGCAGCAAGTGTGCACTGGTAACAAACCAACACAGTGGAAATTCCAGGTTGAGCAATAGGAATTCTTATTGCCTATTAACTATGTTCACAGCTAAATTCAGAGCTTGGGCTTTAATTTATGTAGTTTTTGTCTTCTCGTTTTGATTATACTCCCAAAATGATACAAGCTGTTGACTGTTAATTAAGTGATTTGGTGACCTACCTAGAGTTGTAGTGATTCCAAACAGTGAAGTTAAATTGCATTTTAAAAATGGAAGAGCAAAATATATAGGTAGCCTAGGGAGACAGGTAGCTTCACCTGTAATAAAGACAGTCAAATAACTAACACTGTAATCAGAAAATAATCTTGAATCACGGCCTTCTTTCCCTGTGTCTCTGTTTCTCTATCTGTCTGATGTTCTTCACTGACCTTTTCTAATGAAAATATAGCTTTATTCTAAACCAAGTCAATTTCATAGGACAATTGTCTTAACTCAGCCTGATGGGGCCATATTTTGGAGTTTAGAAGATAGTCAGGAGGTGGAGGGCAGCTTAGTGATACATTTCAGCCCAGACCTTGTCATTTTGAGTACTCACCTGTCAGAAATAAATGCCACCCACCCACTCAGTGGGTGGGGAAATTGATGAGGACAGCAGAGAAAGGGGGACAGTCCCAATAGCAAGTGAGGGAGACACTTGCCAAGGGACAATAGGTAGTTCCTCCCCCTGGGAGTCTCTGACATCCATTGTCCACCTGGTAGAGAGGTGTGCTGATTGGCCAGCATACCCCAGCTCCCAGGATTTAGGCCAATGAAGGGGCCATGTGGAGCCTCTTTCGGCTCCATTCCAGCAGGCCACCCTATACACCCAAATTAGAAATGGGAACCCTGCCTGACAAATCCTGCGGATCTAGCCAACACCTGTATAGGTGGTCAGGATGATATTTTTTCTCCCATGGGCCAATTGGCAGAAGACCAGGGAGGGTCTTTTGTTTTTTGTTTTGTTTTTTGCCGTCTTTGTAGCACCTTCAAGCCACAGTATGAACACATTTAGTACTCAGCTAAGGTACTGGGATGGTGGTGTTTATTCATCACAACTTGTGGACGGTTTCCAGTGCAGTTAAGAGAATAAAATGAACTGTTCCCAGAGATAAAAGACCTGAGATTTTGGTGATGGGCCTTGGGATCATGTGATAGTGTGAGAACTTGTGGCCTTTGCAGGCCAAGGTCAGACCTTTTGTCTCTCGTAGGCCAAAGTCCCCACTCTGCTGCACCCTCCGTCCCCCTCACTGGGACGGAGGGTGCTAGGACTCGGAGAGAGCTGAGTCCTGGGGGGCAGGGTATGCTGAGGAGAGCCTGGGTAATATGGGTTATATGGTACCGAGCCCTGTAACCCTGGCACCACTTAACGGGTCAGATGGTAAGGAGCCCAGTAACCCCCGCACTGGAATCAATTAAATGCCTAGTATAATAGGAGAGTGTGGGTGATAAGCTGGTTAAAGTTCCCCTGTGTTAAAGTTTAATAAAAGTTGAAGCCTGCCGCTTAATTCCATATATGTTACCTATAGCAGAAATTAGAGGCCTGATTCTGTGTTCATGAAAATTAGTTGCAGATCCCCCACTAACTTCATTGGGGCAGGACCAGGACATACCAAATCTTTGAGTCACCTATGAGTGCTGCTGTTTCTCTAGTATCCAGTTCTGAACAGGGACCAAAACTGTAATTCATTATTATTGGACATAGCTGCCAAGTTTTGAGGAGCTCCTTGAATGACATTTGTCACAGAAGTGAGTTTGGCTTAAAGAGCTGGGCCTGAGGATGCACCCCTACCAGAAAACTGAGGATTTTCCCCCTCTCGCCCAAGCTTCCTCTTCTCATTTGATTCCCATTTTGTCTCTCCCACACTTGCCCACTCCCTTATTATGCTCCCTCAGTCCTCCTTCCCTCGCACCCCAATTTCCCTCTACTCAGGTGTGACAAGATTAACTGAGCTACTCTTCACTCCCCTCTGGGAGTAACTGTCACAAGAACAGAATCCAGCGATTTATCATTACCCCTGCGCCCTGCTGAGTAGTGGTAACATCTCTTCCCTGCCCCTGCTCAGAGGAGAGGAAAATTATGCTAAATCTCCTTGAAATGAGACACTTAACACCCACCGCCTGGCAGGGGGGTGGTAAATGCTGCATTCCTAAAATTACCACAGTGGAAGCTCACAATCAAGCAGACGAAGCTTCGCTGTAAATTGCGTGAGGACCCTTTCAATTGCACTGAAGCAATGTGGGAGTTTCACTTCACACTAAGCAGAATCTAGCTATCATGGAGTTCACTCCATTGGATTTCATAAAAAATACCAGTCTTTACATGGTATTTTAAACAATTTCTTCTTTAAGTCAGTGGCTGTCTTAATGGGCAGAAAGAGGTTCTTGAAGCTAAGCGAAGGTGACATGAGCAGGGCTGAAGCAGTATGAGGCCCAGTGGAACAAAAGGGCAGGAGGCATAACATTTACTTTTCCTGTTCAACCACTGCTTAAGTTCAAGCAAATAATGTTTCTGCATCACGACTGTCTGCTGTCATTGAGGAAGTGACCTGGGAATTAATCTGTAGGTGAAGCATGACTTTACTTTTGAAAATCCATGCTGACTGTGTCTAACTCTTCTGTACTTTTCTACGGGAGATATGGCTCAACAGAAGATTTTACAGTAGAAACCCTCTGAAATATACAATTATCTGTCCAGCACTCAAGGCACTGTTTCCTGATACAAATAACTAGAACTGGTTGAAATTTTTCTTTTAAATTTTTTGATGAAAAATGGCCTTTTTAAGCAACATTTTCACTATTTACTATGTTTCATCAGAACCTCAAATTAAAACATTTCAAATTTTGACATTTTAAAAATTTTGAATATTCAAGGTCTTTTTCCTTCTTCCCCCTCATTTTTCCTTTTTCCTTTATTCCCTTCTACCTCTTAATGCAATAAAATGAATGATGTATTTCACACACACACACACACACTCTGGAAAGGATACAAAACGGCAAAATGAAAAATTAAACTCTGATATTCATCAAAGTTGGGGGAAGAAGAGAGGAAGATAAGGGTGGAAAATTAGACATTCAAATTTTCAAAAAAATTTAAATTAATAGTTTGTGAAAAATTACCCAAAATGAAAAATTGTTCTATTTCAACCCCTGTAAAATGGAAACAACTTTGACATTTCAATTGTTTTGCTAAGTGTTTTTTTCCATTTTTTGACCATTCCACAGATAACATTGCAAACTACTGTCTACTATTTGTTGAATGGTGTTCTCTAGCAACAGCCTGCCTCTGCAAATATCCTAGACCCTTTCCAATCATGCTTTAGATCAGAACGTGCCATAGAAATGGTATTAAATTGTAGTACTGAATTATTTTCTTCAGGCTAAAAGAACAATGCAGTATGATTAGTTATTTAGTGTCTGAATACTACGTAATTACATAAAAAACAGGTGTGTTTTTTAAATTGAACCAATTCATTTGTGCTTTTCTTGACCATATCCTCTAACAGTTTTGATGGCTGAGAGGCATAGAACAGCTTTTGAATCTCCTCAATTCATTCTTTTCTCTTTTAGGAGAAAACATACATTTCTCTCCTTTGAAGCAAAATGACAGGAAGGGGGGAACAAAACCACCTGAACATTGACATAACTCCCTTTGTGCTTACTGTCATACATTTTTGTTTTTATATCCTGGGTGGATATTTTTTGTATGTTTATCATGGAAATCCCATTAATTGCTAGGGACTCACCATTTTGATATAATGTGGTACATAACATACATAAAACAGTCAATTCTTTGTGTCAGTCAAGTTGATATGAATGAGATTGGTAAAGAGGAAGGGAATTAGGGTGACCAGATGTCCCAATTTTATAGGGACAGTCCCGATATTTGGGGCTTTTTCTTATATAGGCTCCTTATTATCTCCCATGCTGTGTCCCGATTTTTCACACTTGCTATATGGTCACTGTGACGTTGCACCCCATAAGGCTTTATGGAAATATGCTTATGAATGTATATATGACATAACTGGAATATGTTTTATGCTACATATGCCATGTAAAACATCTCTGTAAAGGTTAGGATCTACTGAATCTATTCCTCCTATTTGTATGCATGTATCATTTTTGTGTTTGAAGTTATGAATATTGGCTGCATACTTGCTTGATTTCTAAGTAGCCTTAGTAAAGCATTTGGTCAGCTTCTTGAGAAAGGAATGTGCAAGTTAAGTGCCCAATCAAGAAGCACTTAACGGACAATGGCTCTTGGAAGGCTTCAGTTCACAAAGGAAGTCTTCCTGGAGACAGTCAAGATAGCATGTGAGTAATGGCTGCTGCCTGTAAAAACTGAGCCATGAATGGACATGTGACTTGATCATGTGACTCCAAAACTCCATCTTGGAGCTGGACTTTGCATAGGAGAGAGCAGGGGGTCTCCACCAGTGATTTCCCGTACACCCCCCCTGAATTTTCCCAACCCCCCCCCCCCCCCCCCCAGTTTTGTGAATTAGTTACATGCAGTGTTACCAATTTAGTGATTGTTTGGGAATTTGAATTTAAATTGAAACATTAATACATACTTTAAAAGCATATAATGTATATGATAAAATATGTGTATCTGAAAATGTATAATAGATTTGAAAAGTATGAACACAGACTAGCTTCCTTATACAGCTTTTGTTTTTTGTGACTGTCAGTGCATTCATTTCGGTGATGTTGGCTAACCTAATAATTTCAAATGATGATTTGTAAGCAAAGTCTAAAAGAGCTCTCCCTGACAGCTAGTGATGAGCTGGGAACTGAGGGGAAAGGCTTCAGGACCAGATTGTATTTACATTCACACCTAATCTAGCTAGGTATCCACCAAACAGGGCTGTGTTCCCCAAGTGATAGATTTTGGCTGGGTTTGGGTTACAAATCACTTGAATGCGGGGTGGGGTGGGGTAATGAAATGTTGTTGTTTTTATTGTACGAGTAAAGGGCAGTAGAACAGTCCTTAGCCTGTGCTGATTGAGGGCATCAAGAGAGAGGATGGGGACAGGTGTTTTGCTTTATGGTCTGCCTGAGTCACAAGTACTATTTGACCTGCGCCTCTCCACTGTTTAAAGACCGAGCTGATTAGGCTTCATAGAGAGTCTTTTGGTGTAGAGCGGAAATCTCTGATAATCAGGTCTAAGTGCTTAGACCTGCTGTGGGACAGTGTTTCTATGGAAAAAATGCCCCAGTCTGCACTAGCACCGAGGTTCCCCCCACCCCGAAGAGCTGAAATCACTGAGAGTCAGGTGGAACCGCGAGAGACCGACTCACAGAGGTCACAGTGGCAGGTGGCAGCAGAAGGTGACAGTGTAGGGCTATTGGGGCACAGCAATAGAGTGAACAGTGGCATGACAAACAACAGCGGCCAGGAGCATTGGACTTAGGGTGACCAGATGTCCCGATTCTATAGGGACGGTCCCGATTTTTGGGTCTTTTTCTGATATAGGCTCCTTTTACTCCCCACCCCCATCCCGATTTTTCACACTTGCTTTCTGGTCACCCAAATTGGACTATGTTTTAGTGACCTTTCTCCAGAAGCTATATTTGTGACTGGGAAAGTTATATAAATATATGTTTCCTAGTAGGCCAAGATTTTAAAAATGCATTATTTACCAAGATCATTATCTCACATCATTGCTCTCTCAAGAGGTCGTTATCTTGGGGAGTTTCTGTACTAAACTTTTTTATTATTATAATTTTTTATGTAAGAATGGCTATATTGGGTCAGATCAATGGTCCATCTATCCCAGTATCCTGTCTTCCGAAAGTGACTGTTCCACGTGCTTCAGAGGGAATGAACAGAACAGGGAATCATTGATTGATCCATCCCTTGTCGTCCACTCCCAGCTTCTGGTCAACAGAGGCTAGGGACTTTCAGATCATGATGTTGCATCCCTGCCCATCCTGGCTAATAGCCATTGATGGACCAATCTTCCATGAACTTATCTAGTTCTTTTTTGAACCCTGTTATAATTTTGGCCTTCACAACATCTCTGGCAAAAAGTTCCACGGGTGACTGTGCGTTGTGTGAAGAAATACTTCCTTTAAAACTTTGTTTTAAACTTACTGCCTATTAATTTCGTTGGGTGACCCCCTGGTTCTTTTGTTAAGTGAAGGGATAAATAACACTTCCCTATTCATTTTCTCCTCACCAATCAAGATTTTATAAGACTCTATCATATCCACTCTTAGTCGTCTCTTTTCGAAGCCGAAAAGGCCCAGTCTTCTCTCCTCATATGGAATCTGCTCCATACCCCTAATCATTTTTGTTACCCTTCTCTGTACCTTTTTCAATTCCAATATATCTTTTTTGAGATGGTGTGACCAGAACTACACACAGTATTTAAGATGTGGGCATGTCATGGATTTATATAGTAAAAGTGGAGGAGCTTGGTTTGCCACACTGATCAGCTAAGCCAATACTGACAACCTATATGAAAAGGCTGCAAAACACCATGCTTCTGGACTGCATCAACATGCAGAAAGCTTTATAAGCCAGTCACTGTCAAAGCCAATTTTAGAAGAACTTAATGAGGCTATTAAGAATGCTGGAGACACAACTCAGTTTATGTGAACCAACATGGCTATTGCATCATACTTGCTATTTAAGCAAGAGATACCACACACTACACACTAGAGGCCTATGTTAAGTGCATTGTCACTTGTTAATCCTGAAGTTGGACACTGGTTCCGAACAAGACTGGCAAATGCTCACTATCTTTCTGCAAAAAACTCAGCTGACTCTCTTGAAACATGTGGTGCAACAGTGAAAGACTCAGGAGTTGAAAAAGTGAAGAATTCTCTCACTATATTCAAAATATGTGCATACATGGCCGACAAATGCACCAATGCAAATAGGCATCAAGTATTAAGTCATTACGTATGTTATCTTGATGTCTGTGGTAGGCCAGTAGATGCATGCTAGATGTTCAGTTATAGAAGACACATCAGCTGCATCTGTGACATCTTAGAAGAGTTAAATGCTTGTAAATTGAACCCCAAACAGATGGCTGCTTGTGCATTTGATGGAACTACAAACTTCTCTGGAAGACATAGTGGAGTACAAGCTTTGCTCAGAGAAAAGTGTAACCCTAATCTCTCCTATACACACTGTAGAGGCCATCTACTCCTAGCACTAGTACAAGCTGCAGAATCTTCAAAAGACATTAAAAAGCCACAAGTTTAATGGCTTTTTATACTCTTTTTTTTTTCCAGCAAGAGTCCAAAAGGACTGAACATTTTGGAAACAAATAGAAGATACACTGGGATTGAAGTTCAAATGAGTCCAACATGGGAAAACCTGCTGGCTTTCTCATGAGTGATTCTTGGCAGTTGTCTTAAAATTACTGCAACCGTTATTACTGGCTTTAGAAAGTATCCACCAAGATAGGACAGATCTAAGTAGTGAGGCTGGTGGACTACTTTTGTTACTAAGTTCAGAGAAGACTATGGCAGTTCTCTCTCTTGTAAGTCTACTGTTGAAACCACTTGGGTCATTAAACAATGTAATCCAGGCATCTACTACAACAGTAGTAGATCTTTGTCCAGAAATAGAAGCTATCCTTGGATCAATCAGAGATATCCATTGAAAATGTACTGGAAGAAGCAAAGACTTCAGTCCAGAAGTTGACTAATGGAGATTCTATTCAACCTCCATGTAGCTTTTACAGATGCCTGTCTTATAAAACACCTACAGTTGAGTGGAGTGAGGCACTACCAGCAATGGGGCTGCTATGTGATCAGGGCAGAATAGAGAATTTTGAACACAGAGTGGAATATCATACGATGAACGAATGAAGATTTAACTTCAACTTCTTTATCATCACTAGTGGTTCGACCCAATCTTTGTGCTATGTTTCCTGCCATGAAAGTAGGAATTCATCTCTTGCTAATCCCAGTCACAACAGCTACAGCTGAACATAATTTTTCCTCATTGAATAGCATTTTGTGTTCTGAAAGAAGTCACCTTCTGCCTGATCATGGGCATATCATGAAGGACTGGAAGTAACGGACACACAAGAAGACACCAAGGAGTGCAAAATTACAACAAGAAACCAAGACTGATGTACATGTAGTGCTTCATAGTAGGCTTGAATAGTCAACTTTAATTTTTGTGATGGTTTTAAAACATGAGTTAAATCTAATAAAATGGTCGTGAAACATTTTTCAGTTTTTACTATAGTGCCATACAGCCCACTTTTGCCCTCACGGTCTCAGCCCTCATCAGCCCTGACACCCCCCCTGAATATTTCAACACCCCCCCTAATTTCAATTCCTGGGGAAGATACTGGTCTCCACTCACAAGAGAAAGTCTATTTAAACCCCTGGGAGACCCCTCCATTTTGTCTTCAGCTGCCTCAAGAAATAGCCTCTCCACCCCAAAGGATACCTGAAAGAAACTGGAACAAAGGCCAGTAACTACAGAGGATGTGAGTGATTGGACCCCGACTAGAAGGAGATTAGTCTGTAAAAGGAAGCTTATTGGAACATCTCTGAGGGTGAGATTTTATCTGTATTCAGTCTTCTTACTGTATTAGACACAGGCTTGCGTGTTTTATTTCATTTTACTTGGTAATTCACTTTGTTCTGTCTGTTACTACTTGGAACCACTTAAATCCTACTTTCTGTATTTAATAAAACAACTTTTTACTTATTAATTAACCCAGAGTATGTATTAATATCTGGGGGGCTGGGGGGTAACCAGCTGTGCATATTTCTCGATCAGTGTTATAGAGGGCGAACAATTTATGAGTTTACCCTGTATAAGCTTTATACAGGGTAAAATGGATTTATTTGGGGTTTGAACTCCATTGGGAATTGGGCATCTGAGTGTTAAAGACACGAACACTTCTTAGGCTGCTTTCAATTACGCCTACAGCTGTTAGGGAACGTGGTTCAGACCTGGGTCTGGGTTTGCAGCAGGCTAGCGGGTCTGGCTCAAACCAGGCAAGGCTCTGGAGTCCCAAACTGCCAGGGCAGGAAAGCAAGGGCAGAAGTAGTCTTGGCACATCAGTTGGCAACCCCAAGGGGGTTTCTGTGATCCAACCCATCACAGTCACCCTAAAGGGAATTGAAGAATATTGTAGGGAGAACAAATAAAATGTATGTTTTAAAGGACAGCAGTCAATTTCCACTGAACACAGCAGAACATGGGGTGACTGGAGTAAACTACTTACAGCTCTTTGATTCTTTGTCCCATCCCCAGCCCTAGTGCAGGTTAGAACAGCCTTGGGACTATTCTAACTTGCTTCAACTGGCAACAGTCACTAAAGAACCATCTGCCAGCTGGTGATACCAGACTCCACTCCAGCCACTAGTCTTCCCTGTCCCAGATCATGCCACCTGGCACCTGCAGTGACTCTAAACCTGCTGAGAACTTCCCCATGTGGGTTATCCCCAGCTAGAGAACTACAGAGAGTTTCTGGTTCCTTTGCACCATCTTCGGAAAAGGTGGCTCAGCATTTTTATCTTTCAGGTTTAAAGTTCCAAGGGGAAAAAATGGTACAAAATGCTAACAAAATTAGAATAAAATCCTTTAATATTTTTGCATCCAAGCGTTTTTGGGAATGTGGCAGTAAAAGAAACGAACAACAAGAGTTTCCTCATTCAGAAGGTATGTCCCTCAGGCTTGAAGATTTATTAATGATATAGTTATTTTTCTATAAAACTAAATATAAAAAACAATACAGTTTCACAGTTTTTAAGGGCTTGATCCTAATGTTGATTTAAGTAAATGATTTGGCATTGTCAATAATGATGAAAAAGCTAAGCGATTTCGTAATAATGTAGAAATCTTTACTGAAGTCAAGGGAGTGCTGACTAGACGTGTAGCTATTTATGCACATAGCTATTATGTTGTGTATTTGTACTTGGGTTTTGCACATACAATCGCAGTATAATAAGCAAAGAAGCAGAGCTTGCGTTTCCTTGATGATCTGGTTTTGGTCAGGGTGCCTTTTATGCAACTGCCTCCCATCACTCTTGCAAAAACCAGAGAGGTCTTGCAGCTGAGGCACAAGACTCAGAGGTAGGAGATTCTATTCTAGGCTTTATTCTCAGCTTTGCCACAGAATTCCGGTGTGACCTTGAGCAAATCACTTAATCTTGGCCTGCCTCAATTTTCTTATCTATAAATGGTTAGAATACTCACCTGCCACACAAGGGCACTGTGAAGCTTATTTAACTAATGATTGTAAATTACTCTGACATTCTTGGCTGGAAGTGTCAGGAGGTCAGCGGGGGTCCGAGATGCTGAGCGGCTTTGGGACAGGAGCGCCCCAGCAGCGGGAATCTAAGAGGGCACCTTTTCTGGCAGGTGTAAGTAGCAAAGGTCTCTGGAGCCACATTCTCTCTGGCAGCGGCCGTGCCTAGTGGCAAGAGTCCAAGGAGCCGCCTTCCCTCTGGCAGCAGAGGTGGCTGCTGGCAAAAGTCCAAGAATCCGCCCGCCCTAAAGGCAGTAGCGCCTGATGGCAATAGTCCAAGAAGCCGCCCTCTCTATTGGCAGTAGTGCCTCATAGCATTAATCCAAAGAGCTGCCCTCTCTAATGGCAGTAGTTCCCAATGGCCCACCCTACTCCACCGGGTTCCAACCCAGCACCCTTCAAAACCAGATACCTGGTTGCAGGACTCCATATCCCCAAATGTGACTCTTGGGTCGCTTCCTACCCTTCGTCTTTGCTCTGGAATCTCCTCTGCTGGTAGCAGTTCGTCATCCCCTTCGGTCCCCGCAGTTGACTGGGCTCCTGCAGCATAGTCAGGGTGCTCACCCTCAGTGCTTTGGAGTTCCATTGGCTTCTCAGCAGGAGCCTGTAGCACATGTCTGCTCTCCTCCTCAGCCAGCCCAGACTGAGCTGAACTGCTTCCTTTTATATGCACCCTCCACTGACAGCATGCCCAGAAAGGGCGAGGGGGTGTGACCTCTTGGGCCCAAAGCAGTTTGCCAACCCCTACATCACCAGTGCAGGGTTGATACACCCCACCTCAGGAAGACAATGAACAAATGCAAAGCAATACTATATTTGTTATTTAAAACAAGAGATTTTTTTTAAAAATAGAGTGTTCCATATCTGAACTATTCAGTGATTTGGCTTTGTTTCTATAGGTCTGTGGATTGGTGGAAAGGAGTGAGGGTTGTAGGAAGGGTGAGTCTCAGTGACACAGGATGGGAAAGCAGGAAGTATGGCTCTTTGGCCGAAGCAGACAGTGGGATCTCTAATTAGGTGGGAAGGAGTCCAAGAGCCTGAAAGTACCAAGAGACCCGTGGAAAGGTACTTGAGATGCCTTTAAAGGGGCCTGGATTTTCACAAAGTGCTCAGCACTCGCCCTCTGAAAATTAGACCTTTTTAAAGGTATTTCAAGCTGGGAACGCACACAAAATGGAGGCCTCCAAAATCATTAATCACTTTTGAAAATATTGCTTATGTGTACAGAACTGTACATTAAACTCTCAAACTTTCCAGGTTTTGGGGGGTCAGGTGTTTATAAGTAAGACCTTTAATAGTTAGTTTGTGATTGATTTTTTTTTTTTATGCCTCAACCGCAACCACCATTGAAAAACATCTTATGCTAGCAAGATTCCCTCAGGCATCAACCACTTGAACTTCACTCCTGCAATTGTACTGCTGCCATCATAACACATAATCCCATCAGAGAAGTTAACAAATCAAATAAGGATGACTGAAATATAAGACGCCACCTATGAAAAAAAGAAATCTCTGGTGAAGGTTTGTCTCTCTCTCATCTGCAGACATCAAAGTTCGATGTCCAGGTTCCATAATCAGAGGATGGCCTCTGTATCAAGGGAGGCTAGGCATTGTCAGGTTAGGCACTCTTCCACCACATGAGCTACTGTCTGTGATGCTGCCGCATAGTCACAGCATGGGGTGGAAACCAGGCCAAACCGTTGCATGGTCACAGCAACACTGGTCAAGCCAGAGAGTAGCCTGTTGAGCCTGGACCAGGATCTATGATCAAATGGACAAGCAGGCAGGTGCAGCAATGGACTCCTGAATTTACTGTGAGGGCATAATTTTTGGCTCCCGTGTGGCACTGATCTTCCATGGATGGTAAAAGGCCAGTAGCACACTTATCCAAGAGTGCATGAGCTGTAAAAAGATATCAAGAGGCCAGCTGTGCTGTCACATCCTGGACTACAGGAATGGGATTCCACCCCTGAATACAAGCAGATCTTCGAGTTGGTGTAGTGTGTTGTTCCCTGTCTGGGAATGGGGCATCAGTCAACTGGAGATGTAACAGGCTGGTTTAATAGTCACAGCTCTCCAAGACAGACTTAACAGCAATGGCATCTTGTCAAAGATGTGGTGGAGCTACATGTGCTGGCACATGTAGAAGTTGGTATATAATTCAAACAGCCACTAATAAGACAAGCGGCCAAATTGAGCTCCAAGTCAACAAGCTGACTACAGCGGCTGCACTCCCGGACCGCAGACCAGTATTAAGCTGGACCAAAAATGAGGGCCAATTCAGGTGTATGAAGCACTGAAGGGTCTGTTCCCTAGGAGGTTCCAGGTAGTTTTGAAGCAATGTGGTACGGAAGGAGATCTTCATTTTCAGGTGTTCCAGGTGAGGCTGGTATGTCAGGCTACAGTTGAATGTTACTTCCAAGTATGTAACAAAACTTGATGGAATGGTAGTAGCTGTCTTTGGACACGGATCGAGATGGGCTCATGGGAAAGATGATTGTTTTGCTGGAAAGTAGTTGCCACTGTTTCCGTTTCATTGAGAATTAGTCTCCATTGGTGGAAGTAAGTGATCAAAGTAGCCATGTCTTGGCTGAGATTTCCTATGTTCCTGTGGATATTGTTTCCATTGTCAACAATACAGATGTCATCAACATACACATACTTCTTGACCTGCATTTCAGAAAGGTCATTGTGTATATATTGAACAAAAGGGGAGCCAAAACCAATCCTTATAGACGGCCACTGTGTGGACATTTAAGGTGACTGATTTTCTCCCTGCCTTGCAGGATGAAACTTTGGTTGCTAGTCATTTCTTGGATGAACTGCACCACCAGCCTACAAAGAATAACTTGCAGCATCTTGATAGGCAGCCTGATGTGCCACACAGTGTCATAAGATGCTATCAGATCAATAAAGACCATGGCAACTTTATTACCTCACTCAAACACATCTTCTATGTCTTAAGTCAGGCGACCTACCTAATCTTGGGTGCAACAACCCCACCTGAATACAATCTGAACACAAGGCAGCTGAGGTTCACTACCTCATTCATCAGCATCAGGATTAGTCTTTCCATCAGCTTACAGGTAATGCTCAGCAGAGAAACCTACACTTTGTCTGTCTCTCTGACCTTGTGACATACCCCTACAAACACAATTTTTGAATCCCTCCATTGGCCTCCTGTTTTCCACTGCATTTAATTTGTGCTTCTTGTTGTCACTTTCAAGGTCCTTCACAACTCACTGCTGCCCCCAGACCTCCCCACTTCACCAGTGATGCCTACCTTGAATTCCCATTTGTTCACCCTTCCCATGGTTACATGCTTTTTTCTAAACCGCCCCTTATGCACAAGCACACTTTCAATACTAATTATAAGGCCAATACCATCTCCTCGATCAAATCCTTCATTTTCAGTGTGATGCCTACAAAAAGTCAGCCAACAATGATAACTAGGTTGAGCAGCAATCAAAGAGAGAGGCTATTTATTTTTAGTGGCTGACAACAAATTCCAAATCATTTGAACCATTACTCTCTGCACAAAGCTAGTCTATGGAAACATACAATCTTATTACTGTTACACTTTTCCTCCCATCCCCTTGGTCTCATGTTGTTTGTTAAATTCCCTTGTTGCCTCTGCTTTCAATGTAGACTGTAAACTCTTCAGGACACAGATCATGACTTCTTGTATGTTTGTGTGAACCCTAGCACAAAGAAAACCCTTAAGGTAAATACTAAATAATAAATAATAGTAATAACCATCACCACTATACATGTCCGATTTCATTTACTTTCTCACTTCATAATTCGCTATGTACCATATATCATTGGTTCCATTCTTATAGTAGGAGTTTCAGCACGAAATCCAACAGATATGAAAGATTTGCCAAAAACGTATTAGCTAATGGAGATCATTTCAAATAATCCCCCACATATACAGTAATGACTAGCAGGAACATATTACAGCCATGCATATTATATCGCCAATAAAACCAGAGATCTAATAAATATACAGTATATGTTTACTGAGGGGAAAAAATGATGATCAAACACATAACACAGGGAAGTCTGTCAGGCAAGAAGACGATCAAACACATTTGAGCATGTTATAACTATTCCTAAATAGATATTTGAGACTTTGTACGTAAATGTTGTGTTTGAAATAACATCTTCTGACTTTTGTTGACTAAAATAAATAACTCTCTTTTCATCCTAGAGAAGAGGAACATCAGATTTAAAATCCTTGGAACTTGCTAACAGTTTGATAACACTAGGGTGACCAGATGTCCCGATAAAATTGGGACTGTTCCGATATTCCTCAGTTTCGAAGTACGGTCGGGACGCCATTTCTCCCGATATTTTGTTTCAGGCAGTCTTACCCGGGAGGTGCTGAATAAGTGTGACAATTGAAAAGGCGCTTCCCCCTTTGGTGGTCCCGATATTTTGTATCTATCATCTGGTCACCCTAGATAACACTGTCTAGTTGTTCAGGAGTGAGTTACAGAGTAACCAGTGAGTCAGAACAGGAGGATAAAGAACATGTTTTTGTTTGTGTACTTGTTTGAGTAACCAATAAGATGATCAGATTCCTGAATCATACAACAGATGTTGTCAATAACTGAGAATGTGGAGGTGAGTTTTTTGTATATTGGCTTCAGATACATTTAACTAAATTACAGTCATATCATACAGCTGGGTATAGTTTGTTCTATGTTAAGTCAATTATATATATTTTATGTGGGCCAGAAATCTTAGGAACAATGCAAATGTTTGAAAAATTAATTTAGTGCTTTAACGGTAGGTTCCTTTAGATGACCAATGCATCTAGGTAGACTTTTAACTTTGTTTACTTTGAAACGCTAATGCCAATAGATTAGATATATGCATTAGACAGATTACATAAAGTATCAGTGCAGTTTCTTAAATAATCCCTAGGGTCTCTATACCAGCTTGTACTCTCAGTGATCCTATTCACTATGATGACAAAAACTTCTCTACAAGGCCAAACAAAACATACAATGTTATTCAGATATGCAATGGAAATTTTAAAACATGTAGTAAAAACATTTCCATATTTAGAATGCCATATAAGGAATCACATCAGCATCACAACGTTATCAGGACATCTGCATTTCAGTGTCCTAATGCAATGATTTTGCATTGGCGCACAGCTATTTCAGGAGGCTTGTGCTCATGCTTAGGGTGACCAGACAGCAAGTGTGAAAAATCAGGACAGGGGGTGAGAAGTTATAGGAGTCCAAATAAGAAAAAGACCCCAAAATCGGGACTGTCCCTATAAAATCAGGACATCTGGTCACCCTACTCATGCTTGACATTAGAAAAAATGGCCAATGAGTGTGCGATGAGTTCTGGGAATTACCAACTCAGTCAGGAACCCTGGATGAAGGTTGCTTATGACAGTCTTTCAAAAGTCATCTAAAGTCCCTAGTGCTGCTGCCTAACACCAGCTTCACATGGCTGTGCATTCATTATGACTCAAGTCCTCCACCTCATCTTCCACAGATGGCGAATGGCCCCAGCATGAGAGAATAGCTGTGGTTGCATGGGAGAAGGAGGGTGCTAGGAGCCTTTTCAAGGAGTGCACAGTTCCTCAAGGATTCAGGGCTTCCTGCAAAGCCTGAGTTTCCCCCCGTGGCTCTGAGGGATTGGGAGAATGGTGCACGGAGGCTGTAAAGATCTTTAACACGTTTTTGGCTGCTGCATTGTGATATATGTTAACTGTCAATCAAAGGGGTTCTGGGAATAGTCAGGTTTTATATTTGCATTTTTAAACTGGTCCAAAGAATGCCTAGGGCAAAGGATAGGGGCTTCTCCGTGGAATGAGAATGTAAATCAAAATAAACAAACATGAGTTTTTGGCACAGTCATATATAATGGCCACTTGGGGAGAGGTCAGAGGATCCAGTGTTACTTGGATTGCTTAGCGAACTCATCCCTCAAAGAGGATGTAGAGAGTGGGAGAAGGCAAGGGCAGAGAAATGGCCACAGAGGCCACTCCCAGCCTTAGACAGGATAAGTGCCTGCACAGCTTTGCATTGAGGGGATCACAGGCACCAGCTTCCAACTTTCCCCGGGGGTGCTCAACCCCACATGAATCCCAGGCCTTGCCCCCACTCCACCCCTTCCGCGAAGGCCCCACCCCCACCCCACCTCTTCCCGCTCCCACTCCGCCCCTGCCCTGCCTCTTCCCGCCCAGTTCCACCTCCTCCCCTGAGCGCACCCTGTCCCCACTCCTCCCTCTCCCTCCCTGCACCTGCTGCACACCGCAGAACAGCTGATCTGCGGCAGGTGGGAAGCACTGGGAGGGAGGGGGAGAAGCTGATTGGCAGGGCTGCCAGCGGGTGGGAGGCGCTGGTGGGGAAGGGAAGGAAGTTGGCTGCTGGTGGGTGCTAAGTACCTGCTAATTTTTCCCACGGAGTCGGCGCCTATGGTGCATGCCCAGAGGCAAAAATTCAGGCTCAGGTTGGGGCCCAGGCTCTAGGATCCTGTGAGGTGGGAGGGTCTCAAAGCTGAGGCTGCAGCCCAAGCCCAAACATCTACATTGTAATTAAGCAGCCCCTTAGCCCAAGCCCTGGGAGCCTAAGTCAGGTGCCACAGGCCAACCATGGATGTCTACCTGCAGTGTAAACGTAGCCTTAGGAGGCTAGGTGCCTATAGGGTTAGGCAGCAGCTGAATGGAATTTTTTTAGATCACAGTGGTGCCTAAAAAGGGGACTTGAGCACCTAGATACCTTTTGTGGCTCGCTCCCCTAGCTCCTACATAAAGAAGCCAACACTCGCTTCTTTAGAGCCTCAAAAAGCCGCATTTGAGTAGTGAAGGGTTACTGCTAATCATATGACCCAGTGGATACTGATTGATTTGACGAACATCATCAAAACCACAGAACTCGTTTAGCCTTTCCATTCCCACTGGTAAATATGAAAGTAATAGGAAATCTTTTTTGACAGCTACCTCCAATTTTATTGGCACGCAGTCAGGGTCCAATTTGAACACATTGCTTTGCACCATACATGCATCAAAGCCAAGACACAAACTGTCTTCCTGACTCTTTTTTGGCAATTGTAGAATACATTATCTTGCCTGCTCAAGAAAGACATGTTCTCAAAAGACAACAGTAGTAATAGTTGTCCTAAAAATCAAGAGATTAAAAGTTAAGTTGTGTTACAATTTAGAGAGGAAAAAACAGAGATTCCCTAACTTTTAAAAAAAGACTCCTAATGAATTTCACAGACCTCCGAGAATGCTTGTCATTTTTCCTTGTGCTGATGATTGAGCCAAACATATTGGTGCCAGACAGATGATTAGCTCATTCATAGTTACAACGTCTTGGGAGAATAAAGGTAACTTCTTACTATCCTATTTATGTGGGTGGGACTCATGCACCCCACTACCATCCCTCCATATTCTGTATGCTTACACCACTCATGTCACTGGTTAGGAAAACTGTCAGAGAGGGGCTTTTCTTCCATTCCCCACAAGTGGGGGTGGATTCCTTAGATGGGAAATTGTTATAGTTGGTGGAGAGGTACTTTTTAAAAAATTATTTTTAACCTTCTTTGAGATGTGATCCGAAGTATGGAAGAAGCAGTGCAGTGACTCCTCTTCCTCCATGAAGGGAGACCGTGCATTACTTAATGCATGATAAGTAATTTGTGCCAAATCATGATGCAGTACAGTAGGTTTGTTAACTAATCCTGGAACAAATTAGCGGATTATAATTACACGGCTATTCATTCTGACCATGTAATTTGAATCAATGATCATTTTAAAAATTCTAAACATTTTTTCCACTCATGGCTTCATTTACAGAAGTGCAATTCCTGCCAATTTTAAAATCTATTCCTGCAGCTGGTTGTTGAGTTATACAAGTGCAAAAAATAAAGTTATTTAAATATTTCAAATGGGGAATGTGTATTTTAGTTGACATTAGCAAAACTTGAAAAGGGTTCAACTCTCTGAGCTCAAGCTTTCCAAAACCTCTACCTATTGTGTTCAATCTAAGAGCTAGTCTACACTACCCGCCTGATTCGGCGGGTAGTGATCGATGTTCTGGGATCGATTTATCGCGTCTCGTCTAGACGCGATAAATCGATCCCAGAACCACTCCCCATCGACACAGGAACTCCAGCTCCGTGAGCGGAGGAAGCGCTGTCGACGGGGGAGCCTGCCTGCTGCTGTGTGGACCGGGGTAAGTACTTTTAAAAATCGATCTAAGATATTCGACTTCAGCTACGTTATTCACGTAGCTGAAGTTGCGTATCTTAGATCAATTCCCCCCACCCTCCCCAGTGTGGACCAGCCCTAAAGCTAATCAAATAGAACTAGGTCAGCTCCCCAAGTCCATGGGCCACCGGCTGTGACATCCAATCCTAAGAAAAGCATGTTGGCAGCTTGTCCCCTAGGTGAAGGATCCAGGGTGTACCTCAGTACCTCCAGTAAGACCCCTCACATCCATTGTCTTCACTCATAAACAGGATGCCCCCTGCTGGTTGTTTTTTCCTGTCTAATATCACCACACAGGTAGAGGAGCCCTGCAAATCTGTGGATACCTGCAGATATCTGCAGACCATGTTTTCAGATCGCGGATCGGATGCGGATACAAATTTTGTATTCTCACAGGGCTCTACACACAGGGTCTCTCTAAATCCTGGCCTAAGCATTCATGGGACCAACCGTTGACTATGCCACAGAGCCCTCTACTTGCCAAATGATTTGATACCTGATTGGCATTTTCACTAGGCAAGTTTTTTGTTTGTTTGTTTGGGGTTTTATACAGCTTTATGAACTGTACCACGATGCATACTATTTTGGTTCTGTGATGGCTAGAAAAACCATCTGAGACAGACCCAAGCCTGTCATTTTCTAATCTAAGTCATCACTTGCGCCCCATTTAATCATTTGGGGACAACTAGAAATATAACAGCTGCCCTTCTCTTAGTACAGGCTGAATCAAATTTGGGATCCTACAGTTTTCAGATGACTTCATAATCAAAAAACAAAGAGTGATATCTTGAATTTTTTTGGTTCCAGCAAAGTGTATTTTACACATCCCCACATCCCCTGCACTAATTGTTGAAGAAAACTGAAAGTGCTTTGCTGGTGGAAATTGTCAGGCATGACCTCAATTGTATATAGGGAAAGAGAAATTGTAATGTCCTCGGTAATCATCTATTTGCTGTTATAAATGTGAAACAAGGAAACCCACTGCTGTAAGAAGATCTCAATAATCACAGCTTTTACTGCAATTCTAGCACTGTGAGGAAAAATACTGTTAACAATCTAAACTAATGCTATCCTTTGACCACTCAGTTACAGAATGGATGAATGGGATTTGTCAGACTCAGGGCCGGCTCCAGGCACCAGCAAAGGAACCAGGTGCTTGGGGCGTCACATCTGAAGGGGCGGCATTCCGGCCATTCCTGGGGCGGCACATTTCAAGGACTGTTTGTTTTTGGTTTTTTGCTTCAGCATCTCCGGCCATGGTGGGTTTTTTTGTTGTTGTTGGGGTTTTTTTTGCTGCTTGGGGTGGCAAAAAAGCTAGAGCCGGCCCTGGTCAGACTGCTACAAAAAAGGGCTGTATAAAAATGCTAGTTGGATTTAAAGAAAAATGTCAGCCAATGCAAGGGAAAGGGTTTAGCCTCATCCCCACATGAACTCAGATTTACACTGCAAAAGCAGTATAGTCTGGCACCTAACCTGCCACATACACACACCAGCAGGAATAATTTTTATGGTGGACTCTGAATGGGGCCATTTGCAGTTTAGATGTGTACACACACACACAAACATGTCGTTGGCCTCAATGTGAAATGATCCTCTACAGCTTCTATCAATTGGGACCTGTAATGTGACCTTGGTGGGACTTGGGAGGAGCCACGAAAGAGATGGACAACTTTCTGACCATGCTCCCATTGCTGGCTATTCTGGTGGGCTAATATTATGCCCAATACCTGGCTAGAATTTGTTCTTTGTGGTAAAGATGCAACCCTCTTTTGGATAATAGGTATTTTGAATAAGCAGATTTTCAAGTTCCATATGGAAGCAAACATCTTCTGACATTAAAATAGTTCAAATAGATTCCATAAGTGTATATTCAACTTCATAGTATATTTCTTCACAACCTAAAACATTCAGCTTGGAGGCTGAATTTATGATACAGAACAATCTTACAAAGAGGTAGGGACAAGTCATGCCCTCTGGGGGAAAACACTACAGAAGGACCAAGTAACTCTAAGGGATTGGTTTCAGAGTGGTAGCTGTGTTAGTCTGTATCAGCAAAAAGAATGAGGAGTACTTGTGGCACCTTAAAGACTAACAAATTTATTTGGGCATCAGCTTTTGTGGGCTAAAACCCACTTCATCAGATGCATGGAGTAGAAAATACAGTAGGAAGATAGATAGATAGATATACACACACAGAGAACATGAAAAGATGGGGGTTGCCATACCAACTCTAATGAGACAAATCAATTAAGGTGGGCTATTATCAGCAGGAGAAAAAAAACTTTTGTGGTGATAATCAGGATGGCCCATTTCAAACAGTTGACAAGAAGGTGTGAGTAACAGTAGGGGGGGAAATTAGCATGGGGAAATAGTTTTTAGTTTAGGTTTTTCACGGTTTTTATCTCTTACACAGGCAAAAAATGGCCCTTAGTCTTTTAAACAGCTCAGTAGCCTACATGCTGTTCTCCGCAAGCTTTTCCTTAAACTTATTGACAAGTTTCAGACTTCAAATAATAGTCTATTCGTGTTGGTGCATAGTCTTAGGCCTCCCTCCTCTAAAGGAGTAAAGCAGTGGTGAGCACTAAAATCTGTTTCCTAGAATGAATGTAATGTAGTGATATTACAATATCTAGTTTCAACTTGTAACACGTCTTTAACAGTAATCATTTCCTATAGTACATCAGTATCAGTGAAGCAACATTAGGACAACTGATGTACAGCAAGCACTACACAAGGGAAAAACCCCAAGACGGTGTGTAAATGATAATACAGATGCAAATATTCTCTGATGCCAAGCACTATTTAAACTGTGGCAATGAGAACACTGCTCTACTAAAACTTGTACAACAGCAGCTCTGGTCCCATGAATTTTCCTACCAAAACAGTGCTTTTTATTTTAGCTTCACACCCAACAGTATCAGTTAAGACTGAAATAAACACAATAGATGAAATTCTTAGCTAAAGTAACATAGCTCACTTCAACGAAGCTATGTCAATTTATACAGCTGAGGATCATTCTCCACTTCCTTGCATCTTGAATAATGATTGACATCTGTAAAGAGGGTGTAAAATACTACCAAATCAGAGTAGTAATATTTTAAACCCCCTTTGTAGGTGTGCCAATGATTACATATGGTGTAAAGCAATGGAGATTCAGGCCTCATAATCTATGCTTTACTGAAAATACAACCACTATATGGGAAAAGAAATCAGATCGGGTAGAACAGACAAACAGAATGAGATGTAAAAGTGTACCTGCCTTAGGCTAAGCTGCTTGAAATTGGGACACAAAGGAAATCTGAACAAACAGTGATCAGGAAATTGCATAAAAATACTGGATAAACCCAGTCAGACTAGGATATATAGTATCAGAGGGGTAGCCGTGTTAGTCTGTATCCACAAAAACAATGAGGAGTCTGGTAGCACCTTAAAAGTGACACTCCATGCATCTGAAGAAGTGGGTTTTTTTACCCATGAAAGCTTATGCTCAAATAAATCTGTTAGGATATATAGTGGCTCTAACATCCCAAAAATAATTTGTTTACAGGACAACAAAGTCCATTCTTTCCTTTACTTAAAGACCATGATTTTGTTTTTATTGAAAATGAAAGAAGATAATTATATATCAATATAGATGGCTAATTACATCATCATTTAGCTATTGAATGATTGAGAGTAACATGTAAGAGAGAAAATGCCTTAGATTTTTCTTAGAGAGACAAGATGGGTGAGGTAATATCTTTTATTGGACCAACTTCTGTTGGTGAAAAAAGAGCTAAGCTTTTGAACTTACGCAGAGGTTTTCTTCAGGTCTGGGGAAAGTACAGTACTCAGAGTGTCACTTGAGTGTTAGATTTTTAGATGCAAACACTGCATTCTACTACTTTATATTAGTCTAAAGAGCCCTCTAGTGGTCACATATAGAGTTCTTTATCAACTATTTCAAGTGGTAAACTACAACCTCCTTGCAAATTTGTATTTACTCACTCTCTTGAAGTAAGGAAAGTATCCTTAGTTTAAGGGTGGGAAAGTAGATTGTAGACATTGGGTGATGATAAATTTGTATCATGATTTTGCAAGACTAGACTGGTCTCACCTTAAATCATGAAATCATAGAGGCTATCTGTACCCCAGAATATTATATATTCATATTGTATATGATTTCATGGACACTGTGATAGTGTCCTTCTCAAAATCACACCCAAGACTATATAATTATAGGATTAAAAATGGACCTTAACCAAAACACCTCTCTCCATTTGGGATCCAGAGCCACAAACCCTCTCTTGGAGTCGGGCACCTAAGCAAAAATGGCAGTGGTGCAGGACTAACTCCACACATAATGGCCTGGCTGGGGGAAGAGAAGGAGAACAACCCCCTTCATAACCTTTAGCCCAGTGATAAGGATCCTCACCCAGGCTATGGGGAGACTACAGTTCAGTTCCCCCCTCTGCCTGATGAGGACCATGGGTTTCACACCTCTTAGGTGATTACTCTAACCACTGGAATAGAGAGCAGAGGCGTAGCCACGGGCTGGCCTGGGTGGGCCATGGCTCACGCACTTAACATCCAGGCCCAGCCCAGCCCTGGAGGACGCCGCACGCTGGATGCACACACCCCCGCCCAACCGGAGGGGGAAAGACCACAGCGGCACAGCAGCAGAGGGCCGGACAAGCACACCGCACATGCACGCACACCGCAGCAGGAGGAGCTGGGCCTGGCATGGGATGGTGAGATGAGGACTGGTGCCAGGAGCCATGCGCCCTGGAGAGCAGCGTCTCCTCCTGGAGCTGGGTGTGCGTGCAGGGCCACAGGGGGCCCGTGGCCAACGCATCCATGGCCCCCCATAAGGCCAGCTGGAGGGGACTAAGGGGGGAGGTGGGCCCCCCGATCTGTCCTGGCCCCCTGATCCTTTCTGCCCCCCTGTCATTGCCTGCCCACCTGAAATTGGGGCCCACCCAAATGTCCCATGCTAGCTACACCACTGATATAAAGTCATTTTTACTTTTTGTCTGGCCCAATGCATATTAATGATTTATACAAAGTGGAACATCTTGAACCAGAGAGATTGTGAAAGTCCCACATCAGAATATCCCTGAGCCCCAGTAGTTAGAGTGATCACCTGAGAGGTCTCCTACCAGGACAAATTTAGAACAAGTAATGCTGATTTTTCAGGGCTCACTGCATAAACTCTCTTAAAGGGGAAAAGGCACAGTCATTTCCCACAAGAATCCCAAAGGTGGCAGGGAGAAAGAGGTCTAATAAGTCTTTTTCAAAGAGTACTTGTACAGAGGACCAGGGGAAGCCCTCTAACAACAAATGTAGCCACACCAAGTGCTTTAATGTTCATGAAAGGAAAGATCTTAAAATATATTCTATATATACAGACTGTATAATATGAATACATACAGACAGTATAACAAAACATAAACCTCAACCTAAGCTTTCTCTCCCCCAAGCTTGGTTATTCCTAAGACTTTCCTGTAGGCCTTTCTCTGGCCTAGTCACTAGGGCCCAGATCCACAAAAGGAACTTAGGTGTTTTGATACTGAATGTCTTGCAACATGTCTGAATGTCTTGTCTTGTAGGCACCTACAAAATCACAGGAACAATGCTAGGGTTGCCAATTTTGGTTGGACATATTCCTGGTGGTTTTGTCACATGACATAATATTTAATTAAAGATTCATCTTTAATTTCTGGAGACTCCAGGACAATCCTGGAGGGTTGGCAACCCTAAGTGATCCACAAAGCCTGAGTTCATTGCCTACGCTCCCTTACGGTTGCCAACTTGGTAATATTTAAAAACCAGACACTCCAGCAGGAGTGCTAGAACCTCCCGTGCCTCACCTTTTCCCCTGAGCCTGCACCGCTGCCCCGCCTCTTCCCTTGAGGTCCCACCCCCATCCACTCCTCTTCTCCTCTCCCCCTGTCGCTTGCTGCTTTTCCCCTCCCATCTGGGTCAGGAGGGATTTTCCTGCGGAGCCGGGGCTGGGAGCTGCAGCTGCCGAACAAGGCAGAAGGCGGCCCCAGCTGAGTAGGGGCTGCCATGGGTGATGACCCGGCGCCTCCCATCTCTCACGCTCGCAGTAACCGAACTTTGGGAGTCCTGTCAGTTGATCTGACCAGACACTGAAAACCGGACACCTGGCCACCCTAGGCTACCTATACAATGAACAAGAAGAGAGAGTGCCTACACTGTGATCCACAAAGCCACTACACCAGGCAGGGAGCTGCCTAAGCTACCCAATAGAAGATGCTGGTGAGCAGGGCCAGATTTCCATTTAGACACAGTAGGCATGTGCCTAAGGCACCAGCCTTACCTCTCTAAAACTGTGTGCAACATGAAGGTCAGCTGTAGGCAATGGGGCAGGCGCTGAAGATGCTGTGCCTAGAGACGTGTAAGGTGTAAATCTGGCCCTGCTGGTGAGAGGGGTGTGTGCTAAGCCCCGCCCCCTCCGAGTTCAGCACCTCTCTCTGCTAGCAATCCATGAACTGGGGGAAGATAAGGGTTTGGTCACCTAAGTTCCATGTGGGGCCCAATCCAGTGGGTGCAATCAGAGGCCTCCTAACTCCACGTAAGAGCTGTGGACGGAGGACCTCCCTTACAACCTTTAGCCCAGTGGTTAGGGAGCGCACCTGGGATGTGGGAGAGAGTCCCTACTAGTTCAATGCTTCTCTCTAGCTGATGAGGAGAAAGGATTTGCCCTAGGCTCTGCCACCTCCCAGGCAAGTGCCTTAACCACTCAGGTATGGAATATTCTGATGCGAGTCTCTCTCAGTGTCTCCTGTTGAAGTTGTTCCACTTTAATTATGTACTTGAATAATTAAATATTAGTTGAGCCAGACACATTGTTAGAGAGATTCTGTAGCCCACTGGTTAGAGCACTCACCTGAGAGGCATTCCTTGTCTGTGGTAATGGTCCACTTGGTGCACTTCACTTACAAATACAGCCCTGATGAGCTCACCTTATTTTCTGGCTCTCCACAGGCACTATGGAGCATTCCACTGCCTGGCCGCACATGCTTCAAATGCCTCACACTAGCTTTTCAAAAACTCCAGAAGAAAGTTTTCTTACTGAGAAAGAAGCATGAGCTGAACATTCACCTTGGCCTCCATTTGGAGAAAAAGGCTTGGAAGTAGCATCAGCACGGGAATTAAGTTTCCCAGGAGAACATGGGAGTTTTACCTCTTCTGTCACAATTCCCCTGGGTGCCATGAGTTCATTCACAGTTCATTTTGAAATTTGCCAGAAGCCATTGCCTCCGGGAGCTGTGCCTGGAACTGTAGCATATTTCTACTTAGAGGGCAGGGCAGCTGAAACAGTGAAGAGCAACAGTCTGCAGAAGTCAAAAAGGGTAGTGCCCTGGAACAGCATGGCCAGTATGGACACTATGCTTACACACCGGCACTATCCCTCCAGTTTAATTAGGAACAGTTCAAATTTACTAGTGCAGATTTAAATTTAAATTCTCAACCTAAACTTTGCAGTAACCGTTTTTTTCCCTGTAGGATAACTATAGGCATCTCAACATCCCCAACGGTTATTTTCTGGTCTGGGAAGAAAGTCCCTTGCTGCAGCAGCCGAAACAGACCAGAGTTCCTGAAGATGCGAGCGTCATGTACCTTTCCCGGCCATCCCACGTTGATGTTGGTGAAACGTCCCTTGTGATCCACCAGTGCTTGCAGCACTATTGAAAAGTAACCCTTTCGGTTTATGTACTCGCTGGCTTGGTGGTCCGGTGCCAAGATAGGGATATGGGTTCCGTCTATCGCCCCACCACAGTTCGGGAACCCCATTGCTGCAAAGCCATCCAGTATGAGCTGCACATTTCCCAGACTCACAACCCTTGGTACCAGCAGCTTGGTGATCGCCCTGGCTACTTCCATCACAACAGCCCCCACTGTAGATTTTCCCACTCCGAATTGATTCGCGACTGACCGGTAGCTGTCTGGCGTTGCAAGCTTCCACAGGGCTATCGCCAGTCGCTTCTGTACTGTGAGGGCTGCTCTCATCTTGGTGTTCTTGCGCTTCAGGGCAGGGGAAAGCAACTCACAAAGTTCCATGAAAGTGCCCTTACGCATGCGAAAGTTTCGCAGCCACTGGGATTCATCCCAGACCTGCAGCACTATGTGGTCCCACCAGTCTGTGCTTGTTTCCCGGGCCCAGAATCGGCGTTCCACTGTATCAACAAGCCCCATTAACACCATGATGTCCACCTTGCGGGGGGGCCTTTTTTGAGAGAGGTCTGTGTCCATGTCCTCATCACTGTCCTCAGGGCGCCGCTGTCGCCTCCTCGCCTGCTGTAGCTGTAGCAGCTCCTGGTTCTCGTTCTCCATATACTCCTGGACAATGCGCGTGGTGTTCATAATGGCGAGAACAGCCGCGGTGATCTGATCGTGCTCCATGCTTTCCCTGGTATGCTGTTTGCAGGACAGCAGAGTGGCAGCAGAAGCACCGGGTGGATAACAATGGAGTCAGCAATATGGCGCCCATATGAAAAAAGGCGCGAAAGGATTTTTTGCTCCCCCCTCAGTTGCTTTCACGGAGGGAGGGGGGATCAAGGGTTAGGCTCATTTCCTTCTAGCTGCAGATGGTACAATATGCGGTGAGCAAGGAGGCGCCTTCCCTTCTAGCAGCAGATGGTACAATATGCTTGATATCCATCATCATCTCCTGGCCCCCTCAAGGATTGAACTCGCAACCCCGGGTTTAGCGGGCCAATGCTCAGACCGCTGAGCTATCCCTCCGCCCGTGTTCCAGGCAGTATTGAATCTCCCTTAAACAAAATGTAAAAAAGAGAATGACCAGAGTCACTCTGGTCACTCCCATTTATGTCCAAGCGCCCCCGGCCAGCCACACCATAGGCCACCGGCCAGGAGCACACGAATACCAATCATATTGTACAATCTGCTGCATGGTCCCGCGACCATGACCATTTATGGCATATTGCACCATCTGCAGCTAGAAGGCAAGGAGCTTCTGCTGTGTAGTCCCACGACTACCAGCCTCAGGCAGAATGGCCCCCTCAAAGATTGAACTCGCAACCCTGGGTTTAGCGGGCCAACGCTCAGAACGCTGAGCTATCCCTCTGCCCGTATTATAGTGTGACTGAATCCCCACTAGACCTAATGTCCAGGCGTACGCTGGAGATGTACGGTAATTGTGAGCTGAGCAGGCTTCCGTAGCAAACACGGAAACCCCGGAAAAAAGGCGCGAAAAAGATTGCTTTCACGGAGGGAGGGAGGGAGGGAGGGATGACATGTACCCAGAACCACCAGCGACAATGTTTTCTGCCCCATCAGGCTTTGGGATCGCAACCCAGAATTCCAATGGGTGGCGGAGACTGCGGGAACTGTGGGATAGCTACCCGCAATGCAATGCTCCGAAAGTCGATGCTAGCCCCGCTACTGTGGACACAGTCAATCGACCTCATGGTCTTAACGCTCTTTAGTGGGGACACACACAATCGATTCCATAAATTCAGGTTTTAAAATATCGACTTCTATAAATTCGACCTAATTCTGTAGTATAGACGTACCCTCTGTGTCCTTGTGGCTTCCCAGCACAAGGGTCATTTCTCTGGCGGCATCAAAGGTTGTTCTTTAATAAGATAATTCAGGAAATAGCAAGGGTGGCTTTTAAACTCATCTTTCCACTCGTCCTTATAATGCTTACTATTTCTTAACACCCATTGCATGCTAATCGCAGCTGTGAATGAATAAGAATTGTGACCTTGCAGTGAAATAAAATTTCACACCTTTAATAGTGGTATAAAGATTGATGATAGGTTATTCTAACTACTTTTTTTTACCATGGTAAGAGGTTTTGAGTCTAAAAATCTGATGACAAAGATATCCCCTGTGACAAGAATGATATTTCCCTCCAGGATGCTTTATAGTATATTGAAGATTGCTGCTCAGGATCAAATATCCTTTAGAATTCAGTACAGCCTAATGATACATTATGCATGACCAGCAATATAGCTAAAATCATGGGATTAGTAACATAACATGAGCCTTCATCTTGCTCCTGTTCAGTAAGCCAGAGACATGAAAGGGTATTTAAATAACTATTTGCTCCTTCTTCCATCAGGGAGAGTGAAAAAGAGAGACACTATCTTAACACCCAGGCATTTATTTAAAGGATTCTAACTGCATGGATCTGGGAGGGTACATGTGTGTTGCTTGTGCTTGAAGTAGGATTTGACTCATTTTAGTGTGGAAAATGAGAATTCAATTACCTGGATTATGTAGCACTTCTACAATAGCTTTCAGACTTTCATCTTCCTAGTTTTAATGGAAGTTCACTATCAAAATGTAAACCAAATTTATGTTTCCCACCAGTATAAAAATATTTATCATGGAATAACATGCAAGAATAATATATATGTCCCTGGAGTGATTACAAGTCTGTGATAGAGCTCTGCTGTGGTCATTAACCACAAGGTCAGAGCTCACAAAATTTATGAATAGCTATAGAACCAAAAAAGTAAGCTTGTATACCCAGAGGAAATTCAGTTCTACTTTATAACTATTATATTTTTACAATGTAAATTATGGTACAGCTCACAGATTCATGTTATGATTCTCAGACACTTCTCCTATTCCTGAAATCTCTGTTGGAAAATGAAAGATTAGTATGAGTATGGGAGAATGTAGACTGATGCTAGAACAAAAGAATGATGATGTTCCCACATGACAGATCAGGATTTCTGTTTTATTATATGAATTATTACTTTCTATTAGCTTTTAATTCTCTAAAGATCATGATATAAAAGGAGAAAAATAACTCTCTTTTATGGTGAAAAATTGTAATGGCTAACATTCCACTTATATAGTATATATTTAAACAAGAATTAGCAGTTGCTTTTCAGAAGGAGAGAATAATTTACAAGAATTAGTAGAGAATAATTTACAAGAATTGCTTTTTAATATTTATTGTTCTACAGATGAAGAAAAAAAGAAGTGTATTTAAAGTATTCACTGTCTGAAAGAAGTCCTATAAGAGAAAAAATATTCTGAGGGTGAAAAGCTACAGAGACCCTTCAAAAATGAGCAGTACATTTTCACAGCCACTTTTTTTACCTTGAGCTGCTGCCCCATTCCCCATTGAAGTGAATTGCCTATGTAGTGCCATAGAGATGTTAATATAGCTCAGCTGAGTGCTTCCAAGCTGGCAAAATCAAGTAGCTTCAGTGGAAATGTACAGATAAACCCATACCATGGAGATGCATATTTAAGAGAGGTGACTTTAGTGCTAAAAGAAATTATCAAGATTCCAGAGCCTCAGCTGAACCTTTATGCAACCACCAATGAACACTTGAAGCAGTGACAAAATCATTAAACTACTGCCACCATTAATTAATAAAATACTCTATTCTGCAAGGCCCCAGTTCAGCAATCCATCCTTATTCAGCACAGTACTTAGGCAGGTGCTTAATTTAAGCACATGCTTAAATTGTTCCATGGGCCCGACCCCTAAGCATAGGTTTAAATGCTTGGTGAACAGGGGCTTAATCCATTACCAATTAGCAAAGATAGATATTAAGTAAATCAGTGAAGAAGGGTCAAAATCTTTACCTTCTAGTTCCAAGATCATCTCTTGTTGATTGTGAAACCAGACATTTCATAGATTATGCAGGAAAGAAAAGATTGAGCTCAGTGAAGCTTTTAGTTTAATGCTTTCAGTAATAATGGTGCCATTGTCTTTCTTTTGCAATAATTTATTTAATGTATAACTATAGCAAATATCACAAATCTTAGGATCAAACAGCTGCTGTGAAATTAAGAGTATTTACACGACATTAACAAAAGATTGAGTAAATGAAAAATTTGTAGAAGATAAGCAACAGATTTGTTATAATATCAACACCCCCACTTCCTTGAAATTCTAAAGAACTTTAAAGAGATTTTTTTTTTAAGGTTATGATTAATCCTGTCTAAAAAGAAAATTTAGAAGGATTTCACAGATTGACTTTGAAGGGTTATATTGGTCCTCCTTCATGAGGTTGTAGAAGCAAGATGCATATGCTGTTAAAATACATATTATTCTCTAAGGTCAGGAATGAACTCTGCAAGATTATTTTAAAATAAATTTCTTTAAGTAGAAGTTATTACACAGATCTAAACCCACTGCTATCTGTTTCAAACCCCAAATACAACATGAGCAATACTGTGTTTTTCATTCCCCTTTTTCCAAAAGACATTTCAGGGATCAAATATTTTCTTTCCTATCACTGATCCATGACCAATGCTAGAAAAAGTTTACTGGTCCGATGAGCATTTACACTGGTCTCCTCAAATGTTCCTACCCCTTGAAGACCACATAGTATTTTAAAAGCATGTTATTTTGATTACCAACTTGGGGGAGGGGAGGAGTTTTTCCCATTTAATTTGAAACATAATTCTAGCAACAGATATCTTATGAAACATTTGATATCATGAGAAACTCCAGATACCAGATTTCCAATGATAGAGAGCATTCATTTCTATTCACAGCAGCTCTTGAAGCAGCAGCCACTAACCCTTAGCAGAATTCAAGTGGGAATCCAGCAAATACTGTGCTTGATCTTAGCCAAAAGGCCAGATCGAGGGAATGTTGGAATGAAATATGTGATTTTAAAACCTAGCATCTCATGATCTTCTAAGGCTTATAATAATAATTATACACCACTGGGAATCTATAAATCAAAGCCTTCTCTCTCAGAAAGTGTGTGTGTGGTAACAGTTTTCTAAATGGTCCCTGCTTCTTGGTCCAGCAGCGGTTTTTAGCACTGGTCCAGATGCTGACTAGAGCAGGGCATAGATTTCAGATCAGTGTAATTTTCGTTCCCTTCATACACAATGTTCCTCCTCATGGCAGTATATGACATATGGGGCAATATATGGCACAGTCTCTAAATTTTAAATAATACCGCAAGGCCTCATAAATAACATCCTTGTGTTTATATTTGTACTTCTTGTAAAAATGTGCTCAAATCTTTATGTCTGGACTTTATGTTCCTGTTTTCAAAGCACACATTTATTAACACTGATATGATTTGAAAGAAAAAATGTCCAGTAGCTGCTGCAATATGTTATAACTTAAAACTGATGGATCTCAGCAAGTGACATTTTTCTATTAATAATGTTATTTGTTAAAGTATTCTTGATACAGATTGGCTTGCTCTGCTCAAAATGTACTGTTTTATGCCTTGAAATGAAAACTGCAATATGTGGTCTGAAGAGTTGTCTAGTTTTACAGTAACTTCTTTGTGTATTTCTGTATCCCATGCTGACTTGCTATGGTGATTTTTTTTTTTTAACAGAGCAATTCATTACTGAATCACAACATATATCCCTCCATTTTCTATAGCAGCAATATATTAGGGAAGCGACTGCCCCTTTTCCCCCAGCACAGCAAAAAACACCAGTCTCAAAAATTTGTGCTAAAAACGACCCTGGCCCTCTCTACGCTGGTACTAATACATTGTACTAGAATTAGCGCCAGTCCCTGAATAATGGTAGTTCCTCAAAACACTTTCCCCAACCATTAACTCAGATTTATCTGAGTTGAGCAGGAGCCAACTGTTTTACATTCAAGCAAAAATGTCTGCTACCCTGTCAGAGAACCAGGAAGAGATGCACAACAAACTGGTACTAATGAAGGCATAGAACTATCAGCTTACTAATGGTAACTCCATGCGCATGTGTGCACACACACACACACACACACATATCTTGTGCTCTAGCGACCTCATATACATGCTGAAAAACCAGAGGATGAAGACCAGAATCGTGAGGCTCTGCGTAAGGGAGAACAAAGGTCTATCAGTACCAAGGGAGAACAAAGGGCTATCAGTACCTTATTATTCTTCAAATTGGGTGACAGTGAGTGATGTGGATTATATGACAGTGGGGACCAGGCTGGATCCCTTAACTCTTCATTTCCAGCCATTCTAGTGTATGGGGTTTTTCTAAAAGGAGTAACATTTCTATAAAGAATGCATGCTTTTTGGGGATGTTAATGGGACTCCCCTGGAACACACTTGCAACGTGATATCTTCCTGAACAAATTCGTTTTGTTTTTTAATCAGTTTTTACAGTGAGTTATATTGGTGTGCTGAGAATTTTGGGAACTGTAATTTTCCTAATGGTTCAAAAGGAAAACTTTAGTTAAGGATTTAAAAATGAACATTTTCTCTAAAAAGTCTCCAAAAAGGAAACGTTCTTTCTTTCTGGAGGGTTTTTCAGTGATGTTGAAATAGACCCAAATGTATTCAAAACTGTAAAGAGGCAGGGAAATCAGAAATTGGATACCTTAGGTTCATATAGCGCTAGGTACTTTACAGAAGGTAGGAAGACAAGAGCCCTACTCTAAAGAGTTGACAAAGACCATGCAAAACACTTACGCATAGGTTTAACTTCACATCTCATGTTCCTAATTCAGCAAAGCATCCACATTAAGGAAAACTCCTCAGCATAAATGCCTTTCCAAAGAGGGATGGATTTAAGCCCATACTTAAGTGCATTCCTGAATATGGGCCTGTGAGTAATTCCACTGATTCATATGCATAAGTCTTTGCAGGAGAGGGGCCTTGTATACAAGCAAAACAAGAGAACTGAGAGGTGATGAATAAAGCAATCCAAATCAATAGTGAAGTTGAGCACACAGTGCAAGTTTTTACTTTTTTTAACTGCATTACTTTTTTAAATACACATTTTGTAATATTTTGCAATTGTAATTTTGTTTACTTAACACTACTCAGCAGAGATAGTGACCAAGTTTGATAAGCCTATGAATCAGTTCAAGTGTCATATAAACCTATTCAGAAATCATAAGTGTTGTTATGATTTGCATTAAAAATCAGCTCTTTTTAAAAAAGACAAAGTAATAAAAAAAGACTTTAAATATGTATTCATTTCAGAATATGAATGAACAAAATAGAAATCAGAATTATTTGATTCAGATTCACTGTGAAGCTCTGAAAAGTCAGCCCAGAGGGTCATAATGCATTTTAAAATCTGTTTGCATATTGCAAAATGTTGTACTCCTAACATTTCAGGCACAAACCTTGATTTTACAGAGAATAAAAGGAAACATTTAATAACAGAGGTGAAAAACTGAAACATCAAATGGTTGAATAGCTCCAAAGATCATGTTTTATCATTTTTATATTACACTGCTCTACAGCCAAAATGCTTCTGAAATAAATGTAGTCAAACTTTACTAATTCTGGGTCACTGAGAACGAAAATGATGCTTAAAATTGTTGATTGGCTCTAGTTTTCAAGACATGCTATTGGGTCAGTATATACGACCCTTCACTTGGGAATGGCGGAGGACAAGTGAGTTATAAAGGGAAGGGATCTCAATTTAAACCAGAAATGACTAAAATACATCTTTGACTGGATCTATGAATAAATCTATGACTGGGTTTGAACAGTACTTGCTTTTTAGGCAAAACAATGAATGATGCAATCTGAAGCTGGTATTGCGTCATACATGATATGAATTGCATCATATTATTCCTAGAAGTCATGGATGATGCAATCATAACGAAGCTTACATCACTCTGCTGAACAAATTGCCCTATATCAGCTCTAGAAATCATACAGTGTCGTGCTCTCTTATTTGTCAGTGTTTGATTTTGCAAAGGGACACATTTCTGTTTAGCCAAAGTGAGCAGAGATGCCTCGTACTTGTGTGAACAGTGCAGATAACTTCTGCTATGTTTGTGGTGAAGTGACTTTTGCATCACAAAAGCGCAGTATAACCACTATGGTTAAGAAAGCCTATCACCTTTCTTTTGGCTGCAAAATTGGAGATCAGGACAAGAGGTGGGCCCCACACATGCTGCAACACTTGTGCAACAAATCTTCGCCAGTGGTTGAACAGGAAAAGGAAATCTATGCCTTTTGCAGTGCCAATGCTTTGGAGAGAGCCAACAGATCATACCAGCAATTGTTACTTCTGCATGGTGCCTCCAGTTGGGAAAGGTGTGTCAAAGAAGAAAAAGTGGACTGTGCATTATCCAAACATTCCATCAGCTATACGCCCAGTACCCCACGGAGAAGGACTGCACCAGAATCATTCTCACTTGAGTCAGACGAGGAAGAGGAAGAGGATGAAACTTCTGGTCCTGAACCATCAATGTCACAGGACCCACATTTTCTCCCATCCTCCTCCTCTGAACCACACCTCATAACACAAGGTGAACTGAATGACCTTGTCAGGGATTTGGAACTACCCAAGAGTAAGGCAGAGCTTTTGGGCTCCAGACTACAGCAGTGGAATTTCCTGGCAGGTGATGGTAGGGTTTCCATGTTCCGTGACCGTCAAAAGGATCTTGTCCCATTCTTCTTCATGGAAGGTGATCTTGTAGCCTGCAACAACATTGATGGTGTGATGGCAGCCCTCAACATTGTTCACGATCCAGATGAGTGGAGACTGTTCATTGATTCATCGAAGACGAGTCTTAAAGCTGTTTTACTGCCTAATGGCAATGTTTTGCCATCAATTCCAGTTGGTCATGCAGTCCATATGAAGGAAACCTATGAAAACATGAAACAACTTTTGAGGTGCATAAACTATGACCAACATCAGTGGCAGCTTTGTGGCGATTTGAAGGTTGTTGCTCTCTTGCTTGGTCTGCAGACTGGATACACAAAGTACTGCTGTTTTCTCTGCGAATGGGATAGTCGTGCAAGAGATTCCCACTACATCAAGAAAGATTGGCCACTCCGACAGTCATTGAAGCCTGGGAGGAAAAGTGTTCAGCATCCACCACTTGTTGAATCAAGGAAGATTTTGTTACCACCCTTACACATCAAGCTGGGTCTGATGAAGAACTTTGTCAAGGCCATTGACAAAACACAAGCAGCTTTCAAGTACCTCCGTGGAAAATTTCCAAGGTTAAGTGAAGCTAAGATAAAGGAAGGTGTCTTTGTTGGTCCTGAGATTCATGAACTTCTTCGAGATGATGCATTTGACCATGCACTGAGTGGCAAGGAAAAAAAGGCATGGAAAGCCTTCCAGTTAGTGGCAATAAATTTTCTCGGAAACAAAAAGGCAGACAACTACAGGTTGTTGATGGAAAACCTCCTCAAGGCATACAAAAGCCTTGGTTGCAACATGTCACTAAAGATACATTTTTTGCACTCTCATCTAGATTTTTTTCCACCGAACTGCGGAGCAGTGAGCGACAAGCACGGCGAGTGATTTCACCAGGACATTGCAACAATGGAGAAACGCTATCAGGGCAAATGGAGCCCATCAATGCTTGCGGACTATTGCTGGACAGTGACAAGAGATGCTCCAGTTAATGAATACAAGAGACAAGCCAAGAAGCGCCGAGTAGACACTGAATAGGACTAAAGTATGTACATAATAGTGTTTTGCCTTTTGTTTCATAATAAATTTTATTTATATAACCCCTTTGCTGATTTTTAAAGTGTTACATAAACAGGACAGGTGAAATAGTATCATGTAAAGCAACCATAAACACATGAAAAGACCTAGGTTTGCAATTTAGGATTAAAACTCTACTATCTACACAATATACATAGACATAAAATGTAAAAACTTAAATATCTTAGAAACAGTAGCCAGTTGTTTTAATTGTCATATTTGAATTCAGCACATCAAAATACATACTAAATAGCACATTTTATCTCTGAAGCAGACGACTTCTCAAAAATTGTAGACCAGTGTTATTAGTGTTTGCTTCAGAACTCTGATTTTTCACTCTGTTTCTCATTTACCACTATGTGGGGAGAAAGAATGCTACTTTATAATCAAGTAATTCCAACTGTGAGGGGGGGAAAGGCCCATTTTAACTGCCATTTTATGCATATTAATTGTTATTTCTATTTTTAAGTATTTGGGAGCTACTCAGATACACCAGGGATGAAGGCGGCAGAGACAGATAGATGTGCCTAAGTGGACGGGTAAATATGAGCAATGAAGGGGAACAGCTTCATCTAGTAAAATCAGCAAGACTTGTCTTGCATACGACAAGTTCAGATAATATGCTAATCATCAGAAAAATGTAGTTTAGTGTATTTTTGCAGTGGATTAGCAGTCCTCCGCTGTATATTTTTGTTTTTATATTTTAAATTCTTCCACTTTGGGGACAGTTTAATATTACTCATACTTTTCACTAAAAATGTAAACGAAAAACCTAATCCAGTGGACAGAGCACTAGACTAGGGGTTAGGAGACCTGAGTTATTTTCCTGGATCTGCTACTATGTGATCTTGGGCAAATCATTTCACCTCTCTGTGCCTGCTTCCTCTCCCAACTTTGTCTTGTCTATTTAGACAGTAGGCTCTTTAGGGCATCAGCTGCCTCTTGCTCTGTATATATACAGGGCCTAACACAATGGGTCTCTATTCTTGGCTAGGGCCTCCAGGCACTACTGTAATACAAATAATAAACAACAACAAAAATAACAACAGTACATGTATTTTAAAATAACCTATACATGAAACAAGTATTTTTCAAATAATAAGAAAACTACAATCTATAGTAACTTAAGTAAACAAAATTATTGACAAATAGTTTGTAGAAAGAGAAAATGGGCCAAATTCTCCTCTCACTCTAGGCTGCATAGGTTGTAAATGAAGGCAGAGTATGGCCTAATGGGTATAAGAGTGATTTTAAAAAAAAAGTTGATCTGAAATAAAAGTTCATTCCTATTGAAAGGTTGAGAAATGTTATTGACAGGAACAAAAAATAACTCTAATTAATGCAGTCATACTGCATGTGGTTTAGATGAACACAAAAGCTACCTGCTGCAAAAAAGCTAGGCACCATCTGAAGAAAGTGGAAACCAACATCTTAGAATCTCAGTGTTGGAAGGGTCCTTAGGAGGTCATCTAGTCCAACCCCCAGCTCAAAGCAGAACCAATCCCCAATTTTTGCCTCAAATCCCTAAATGGGGCCCTCAAGGATTGAACTCACAACCCTGGGTGTAGCAGACCAATGCTCAAACCACTAAGCGATCCCTCCTCCCTGCTGGTAGAGCTACAGAGTCCACTTCAGCCCCAGGCCATATAGCTTTATTTTTAAGTGGGAGTTGATGTTGATGGAAAGAAGGTTTTTTGAGGTGAGGCATAAGTTCCATGCCAAAGAATGCGATCTGTTTGGTTAATTCAGGGAAAGTATTTTATTTGAGAAGAGTCAGAAATTCTTTAAGTGGCATAAATTTGAACTTCTTGCAGTTTATTTTATAGCTCTCAAAGCTGACAAAGGCTGTGACCAATTCCAGAAGATTAAGGCTGGATTCAAATAGAATGCTAAAAGATATTAAGATTATGTCCACCTACATCAAGGTGATGAAGGATTTTGAGGTATGGTAATACACACTGATTTTGAAAAGTACAAAATGTTTATAGTTGTGTGGGTTCTGGCCATGGAGACTCCACAGTTTTCCCCAAATCAGCAGGCATGGAACTTAATCACAGTGTCAGAGAGGAAAAGTGTTTCCCTTTACTACACCATCAAATGCATTTGGGATTCCCTCTTCTATGCACTACTGTCACTATTCAGAAAAAACCTGCAGAAAGGCCTCCCCAAATGAACACCTTTGATGACCTCAGTGATATCAACACCAGGAAGAAGAGTATCCTGAAGCTGATAGCAAGTCAGCTAATGACTAGCCAAGGACATTCTTAAAGGGCTTTCATAGAATATCAGGGTTGGAAGGGACCTTAGGAGGTCATCTAGTCCAACCCCCTGCTCAAAGCAGGACCAATCCCCAATTTTTGCCCCAGATCCCTAAATGGCCCTCTCAAGGATTGAATTCACAACCCTGGGTTTAGCAGGCCAATGCTCAAACCACTGAGCTATCCCTCCCCACAAAGTATTTAGAAAGTGTGTAATGATATTCAAGGGCATATTGCCCCTGAATGAATAGCGAAGGATTCTCTGTGTCAGGAAAACATGTACTTAATATTTTTTTTAATAATGAAACTTATATTTTGTGTGTTTTCCAGGTGAGAACAGTCCATTGTTTCTCAATCTGCAGACAGAAATTGCAGTTAATCCAGTTTTTCTTTGAGTTACCTAATAGATATAAAGTTCAGTGAAGACAGAGAACCAATTTTTAGCACTATTCCATCAGGCAGGAAGGGTCTTATGAAGACGTGTACAATGACTGCATTTCCAAGCTAATGTTTTTGTACAGAGCTCATAGCAATGACAAAGACGGTTCCATCACTAGGCCCATTTTTCAGATGAATTATTTGGCCTGATGAAGAGCCAAGATCTGTGATCTTCTGTGCCAAGTCAGGTCACATATCTTGTTTTCTAAATAAAGTATAAATTAGATTCTCCTTTAAAAAATAAAAAATAAACTGGAGAGCAGTTACTAGTGGAGTTCCTCAAGGATTGGTCTTGGGACCAATCTTACTTATAATATTTCCTTTAATGACATTTGCACAAAAAATAGGAGTGTGCTCATGAAATGTGCTGATGTCACAAAGTTGGAAGGCATTATCTACTCAGAGAAGGATTGAAATATTATACAGGAAGAACTGGATGACCTAGAGAAATGAAATAACAGAAATGGGATAAAATGTAATGGTACAATGTGCAAGGTCATGCACCAAGGGACTAATAAGATTTTTTCTATAAACTGGGAACTTATCAATTGGAACAACAGAGGAAGAGAGTGACCTGGATGTATTAGTCGAACACAAGATACCTATGAGCCACCACTGTAACGTGGCTATAAAAAGAGCAAATGCGATCTTAGGAGGTATCATCAGAGGTATTTCCACTAGAGATAGGGAAGTATTACTACCATTGTACAAGGCACTGGGAAAACCTCATCTGGAATTCTGTGTACAGTTCTGGTGACCCATGTTCAAGAGAGATTATTTCACATTGGAACAGGTGCAGAGACAGGGTACTAGGATGATCAGGGGAATGGAGATCTTACAAGAAGAGACTAAAAGAGCTTGGCTTGTTTAGTCTACCAGAATGAAGGCTGAGAGGGGATATGATTGCTCTCTTTAAATATATCAGGAGAATAAACACCAGGAATGGAGAAGAGCTATTTAAGATTACAGACAATATTCACACAAGAACAAGCAGAAACTGGCCATGAATAAATTTAGGCTGGAAATTAGAAGAAGGTTTCTAACCATTAGAGGAATGAGGTTCTGGAACAGCCTCCAAATAGGCATGGTGGGGGCAAACAACCTAATTAGTTTTAAGATGGATCCTGATAAATTTTCAAACAGGATTATATGGCAGGGTTGCCTGTGATAGTAGCTGACTGGACTTGATGACCCAGGAAATCCTTTCTAGTCCTATATCGGTTCTTATCTGGCACCATCACTATAGTATCTGAGCACTTTTTAAAGACGAACTAATATAGAACAGGAACCAAAAAGTGGATCTGATTTCTAAGACTCTGAATTCTGTGACTTTATCTCACAATCCAGGTCCCTGGAGACCCACCATAACATTCTTGGGGATGCTGATCCACTGTTTGAGAAACTCTACCACTTGCAGAATACAGAGAGGCCCATGGGGCAACTAGATGTCAGAAATTTGTGACGCTTTTGAGGTACAGCAGTTACCAAGGCAAATTTGGCCCTCCTTATATTCAGGTACTTCTCTATTCTAGGATCTTATTATAATAATTCTCCAAGAACCTCTTATATTTTAAGAGTCCATCTCATCTTGATTTAGGTTGCCCAGATGCGAGGACCCGAAAATTGGGACTTGTCCGGGGGCGGGGGAAAACCCCTCCCACCGGACTTGTTGAGCAAAAAAAAACGTTGAACGGAAGAAGCAGGTCACCGTATCTTGATTTGCTAGATGTGGATTTGCCAAGGCTTTTTTTCTTCAGACAAATATATATATAAGTTTCCCTAAAGTTTTTAGTCCTGTCATATCAGAGTTTCCATTGAAGAAAAGTATTCAGAAAAGAATGCTTGTTGCTTTTAGCCACACAAAACAATATTGTGGTTTTTTGTCCCTATTAAAAACATATGTTACATGTGTACTCACAATTATGTAAGTCCCAGACTACCAAAGAGGAGAACCAGTCAACTCATGGATTACTCAATTTACACATAAATCTTATATTAAAATAATGTCAAGAGTCTGGCTTAAACTGACAAAATCCAGAAAATATGACTGAAGCTCTGGGCCAGATTCTGCTCTCAGTTACATCAATGTAAATCCAGAGTTATTCCACTGAAACCAATGGAAATTCCATTGGTTTCAGTGGAATAACTCTGAAAATAGTATTTCAGAGTTATACCATGGTAAGTGAGAGCAGAATTTGTCTGACTATCCTTAGCTTACTTCACTGAATCTAAGTACTGCAAGGGTCATCAAACAATGGATAACTTTACATAATATATTAAAAGCAAAATCTTAGGTATAGTACAAAAAGGTAAGTTAAGGACAGTGTTTTGGCTTCTTTACCAAACCATTAAAATTACTTTAATATATGAGTGAACATAGATCCATTGGGAAACTGCATTAATTAAAAAAAAAGACTCAGATGAAAATTTATATGACGGGCCATGACGTTACTAAAGAAGCATGTACACTCTCATATATAGGTATCATATAGATACTGTATGCCTATAGACAATTTTAGCAAGCATTTATTATTCAGAATATTGACACTAAACACTAAGAGACTGTAACATCTGTCAGCATCTATTGTTTATGTATTTCTGAATGCACACGAAGAGCCCAGTCCTGCAAAATCATTGGAACTAGTCATAGCAGTAAACTCTTTGCCTGAGTAGGCATTTGGCAATTCTCCAAAAGGGCCATATTTTTGGAGTTCAATGTATCCACCTGACACATCGTCATCATATATAATTTAAAAGCTTGTTTTACGTATGTTTAGATGAGGTATGAGGTGGAGCTGTCAAATGGTACTGTAAGCCTGTAGGAGAGGTGAAACAATGGAACCCAAAATGAGAAAATGTCATTTTTTTGCACAGTTCCAGTCACACTGCAACATGACCATGACTAGAGTTTAAGTTCATTTCAGTACCTTAATATGGTGTTTATTGGTTAAAGCTATCAAACAACTATATATTAAAAAAAATGATTGGATTTGCATGGGCAGATATTTTTTTCAGAAATGATTAAGCTTTTTAACATGTGGCAAAAATGGTGCATATCAACACTTTGCAAAATACTACCATTAAATGTTTTCACATCACATTTTCTTAAATGTTAAAGTATCTCACAAGTGATTATAATAGTTTTCTACATTTTCAATTGAAATTTGCTGATCAGAGCAGGCTCACACTGAAGGTTGTGCACCAGCAGCAGTAGATTGCATGCCCATAGTTTATATTGTATAGTGGGTAGATATAAATTTATGTGAATTTTTAATGTAATGCTTCTCCATTCGTAAGCTTTTGAGCATACACTGTTTTCATTTGTAATTGCCCATGCATGCCTTTGAAATATTCTAGAAACTAGTTTTTTTAATTCAGTGATACTTATGCACAGGTCAATATTACTGTTAGAGATGGGAATACACAGCTTCATATTACGAATATGAAAAAAGTTATGAGAGACAGAAGTGGCCTAACAACAGGTAGCAAAGACAAAGTCAATAAGCAATTCTTTGCCTGTGCACTGAAAAGGGATGAGGAGCATGTTACAGATCTCATCAACAATAGGACAAACCCAGAGGCAAATTAAGATTTATTGGGGCCCTAGGCACAAAGAACTTTTGGGGCCCCCACACCACTCTTGCCATGGGGCCCTGTCCCCTGCTCCCCTTTTTCCTCCTGAAGTCCCACTCCCTGGCCAGACCGGAAGCCGGAGCAAGGCTGTGTGTTAAGAGCCACCCAGGGACCCCGCACCGCTGTGAGGTGCCCCGGACCCTCCACCTGTCCTGGGTGGCATGCCCCAGAAGGCAGGGACACAGGCCAGGGGCTACTCTCGGGCACCCCAGCCCCCCGCCTGATTCCAGCTTCTGGCCTGACAGCATGGTCTCGGGGGGAAGAGTAGGAGCTGGGGCAAGGTCCCAGGGTAAGAAGAGGTCCAGGAGTGCGGCTGGGGCCAAAGCTCTGGTGCCGGTGACCCCCCCACACACACTTCTACATAGGTTCTGGCAGTCCTGTTGGGGCCCCCAAATTGGCCGGGGCCCCTGGGGTTGGCCCATGTGGTAATCCGTCACTGGACAAACCCAGACCCTGAATCACATCCAGAGGTACTTGTCAACATATCTACTGGACTGCATATAACATCAGATGTACAAGAGTGTCTAGTGAAAATAGCAGATGTTGGTGAAGAGCAAATGCAGACATTTGTGAGTGGTGCATTTGATTCTGATAGGACATGTAGCTTCTTCAGCCCAGTCAAGAAATCTGGCATAAAAACATTTGCTGACATGGCCAAGAAGACCAAATTTAAGTCTGACAAGGGAAGGACAATCACAGCAGCTATCACTCCAGAAACTTTTCCTTCGCAAGATACAGAAATGATGTTTCAGTGCAACTGTTATTAGTCACCCAATAGGACCTGTGCCTGTGTCCCTCTTCCATGCTGATGGAACAATGAGAGGAACAGAAAAAGCTGAATTATGGCATCAGCTGGAAGCTCAAGCTGAAAGAATCCATGAGCTAAAAGTATGTAACAAAGAAACACACAGTGTGCATCAGAAGTGCCATGATGATGTCTGGAAACAAATTCCACACATTTGAATTTGGCTGCTGAGTACTTGAGGCAGGTCCTAAAGGATTTCACAAAGCTAATTCTGTAACTGAAGTCTTTGACAGATATGACAACTGTTAGTGAAAACTGAAGAAAGACAGCACTGGATAGGATCTAAGGTTGGATGGAAGAAATGCCAGGTGATTGGTGGACACCCTGTGTCTCCATGGAAAAAGTTCCTAAACTTGACATCCAATAAGCAGTCAATTGTAAAATTATTTTGTGAATTGTGGCAAATTGCCGGTACTACTATGATGGGTCCCGCACTTTCTCTTCTTGTGGGGGGTTTCAGGGTGCCATTTCTTGCCCCTGAACTGGGGTAACAGCTATCCTACTAGCATCCCAGGGAAGGGGAGTGGAGAGGGAGGGACCCAGGCCCGCCCTCTACTCCGGGTCCCAGCCCAGGGGCCCTATGATAGTTCGTGAACCACTTGTACCAGTGATTCTTTCCCCTGGGCTACTTCCCTCTCCTGACCTTCAGCTTGTGGGGCTTCCTGCCTTCCCTCTGCACAAGCCAGGTGTCCCTTTACCTAGGATCTTGGTCTTCTTAGCCCGCTGCAGCTCTTCTCAAAACTCTCCTCCACTTTCCTTCGAACTGCTCTTTGTTCCACCACCAATCCACTCTGCTTCACTCCTCCAAACTGCTCTCTGCTCCACCACCAAACCACTCTGCTCCAGCTCCTCCTCACTCTGCTCCAGCTCCTCCTCTGGCTGATTGAAGCAGGGGGATTTTATCAGGTGACTGGCTTCAGGTGCTCTAATTGGTTTCAGGTGCTTTTAATTAATCTACAGGGAATAAGGCTTCTCCTCATCCTAGATCACTCTCCTGCTGCCTTCTGGCCATGCTGTATCACATATCCTCCCCCCCGCTCAACACCATGGGGTTGGGCAACTTGGGACGAGAGGCAATGCTTTCGTGACAAGCCATCTGCGTTGCCGTGTTGGCTTCCGGCCCTATGCTGTACTCGGAAATGAAAAGGTTGAAGAGATAGGAATCATCTAGTCACTCTTGCATTCTTCTCCTTGTTTCTGTGCATCCACTGGAGCGGGGCATGGTCTGTCACCAGGGTAAATCACCGCCCCAGTAGGTAGTAACGGAGAGTTTCCATGGCCCATTTTATCACCAGCCATTCCTTTTCAACGACGGCGTACTTTTGTTCCCTGGGGAGGAGCTTCTGGCTGAGGTACAGGATCGGGTGTTCCTCCTCCCCTACCATCTGCGAAAGGACGGCTCCTAGCCCTACCTCCGAGGCATCTGTTTGTAGAACGAATTCTTTCTTGAAGTCTGGGGCTATAAGTACAGGATGGCAGCAAAGGGCTGTCCTTAAATCTGCGAATGCCCCTTCTGCTGCATCAGACCACTTTACTATCTCGGGGCCCCGAGCCTTTATCAGGTCAGTCAATGGCCCTGATCTTGTGGCAAAATGAGGGATGAATCTCCGATAGTACCCTACTAACCCGAGAAATGCTCTGACCTGCTTTTTACGGATTGGCCGAGGCCAATCTTGTATTGCCTCCACTTTGTTCCATTGGGGTTTTACCAGACCTCTCCCTACTACATACCCAAGGTATCTGGCTTCAGCTAGTCCTATCACGCACTTGAGAGGGTTGGCAGTGAGGCCAGCCTTCCTCAGGGTGTCTAGTACCGCTTCTACTTTTACTAGGTGCGTTTCCCAGTCAGGGCTATGGATGACTATATCATCTAAATAGGCGGCGGCATACCTGGCATGGGGTCGCAACAATTTATCCATAAGTTGTTGGAATGTTGCTGGGGCCCCATGGAGTCCGAAAGGGAGGACAGTGTATTGGAACAGTCCATCAGGTGTAGAGAAAGCTGTCTTCTCCTTGGCGTTCTTGGCCAGGGGAATTTGCCAATATCCTTTAGTCAGGTCCAGAGTGGTTAGGTATCGGGGCTTGCCTAACTGATCAACTAGCTCGTCGACACGTGGTATTGGATAGGCATCGAATTGGGATACTTCATTCAACTTCCGTAAGTCATTACAAAACCTCCAGGTGCCGTCAGGCTTGGGTACTAAGACGATAGGACTGGACCACTGGCTGTGGGATTCTTCAATAACCCCAAGTTCCAACATCTTCTTCACTTCTGTCCTAATTTCCTCTCTTTTAGCTTCCGGTATCCGGTATGGTCTTATCGTCACCCTTATTCCAGGCCTGGTGACGATATGATGTTGGACCAGTGTCGTATGGCCCGGCTGTGTACAGAACACATCTTGGTTCCGTTGGATCATATCAATGACCTCTGTTCATTGTTCTGGGGCTAACTCAGGGGATATCCTCACCTGCCCCTGTCACTCATCCGTCTGGGATGGAGCTCTCCGAATGACCAGGCACATCTCTCAGTCACGCCAGGGCTTCAGCAAGTTTACATGGTAGATCTGCTCTGGTCTTCGGCGGTCTGGTTGTCTGACCTTATAGTCCACTTCCCCAATGGCTTCCACTATCTCATATGGCCCATGCCAGCTGGCTAGGAGTTTGCTTTCTGCTGTCGGCACTAGCACCATCACCCGTTCTCCTGGCTGAAATTTCCGTACTTTCGCCTGGCGGTTGTAATATGTCCGCTGGGTCTCTTGTGCTTTTTCCAAATGTTCCCGTACTACAGGGGTTACTTGAGCTATTCGCTCTCTCATCTGTGTCACGTGCTCAATGACATTCTTTCCTGGGTTGGGTTGTTCTTCCCAATCCTCCTTGGCGATGTCTAATATTCCGCGTGGGTTGCGTCTGTATAGTAGCTCAAAGGGAGAGAAACCGGTGGACGCCTGGGGGACTTCCCGTATTGCAAACATTAGGTATGGTAGAAGGGTATCCCAGTCTTTTCCATCCTGTGCTACCACCTTCCAGATCATACCTTTAAGGGTGCGGTTAAACCGCTCGACCAGGCTGTCTGTTTGAGGATGGTAGACTGAGGTCCTTATGGCATGGATGCGGAGCAGGGTACATAAGTCCTTCATTAATTTCGACATGAAAGGGGTTCCTTGGTCAGTCAGGATCTCCTTAGGGATGCCCACTCTGGCAAAAACCTGGAGTAGTTCTTTTGCTATTGCCTTGGATGTGGGGTTTCTTAAAGGAATGGCTTCTGGATACCGTGTGGCATAGTCAAGGATGACTAGTACGTTTCGGTGACCCCGTGCTGATCTTTCCAGCGGGCCCACAAGGTCCATGGCTATCCTTTCGAACGGGACTTCAATAATAGGCAAAGGTACTAATGGGGCCCGCAAGTGAGGTCGAGGGCTATGCAACTGGCATTCTGGGCAGGAGGCACAATAGTGTTGGACCTCCGCACATATTCCTGGCCAATAAAACCTTCTTAGGACTCTATCCAGTGTCTTGTCTATTCCTAGATGTCCCCCAAATAAATGACTGTGAGCTAGCTCTAGTACTGCCCTTGTGTGTTTCCGTGGGACTAAGAGTTGCTCTACTTCTTCCCCTCGGATCTGCACTATTCGGTACAACAGATCACGTTTGATCACATAATACGGCCCCGGGCCTTTGGTCTTTCCTTCCACCGGTACACCATTTACTTCCACTACCTCCTCCCTCACATTCGCATATAGCGGGTCATTGGCTTGGTCCTGCCTGAAATTCTCATGGGCGGTACTGATCTGACCTAATTCCAGGGGGCCTATTTCTACTCCGCCCCCTGGGTTGCCCCTACTTGGGCTAGGAACTGACTCTGAGTCCTCACTGGCCTGGATTGTCTCCTGGCCTCCTGAACGGGTTCGCTTACCAACAAGGGAGGCTTTCTGGTTCTCTGCTAGAATCCTGGTCCCTAGCCTTTTATCTGCCCTCCTTTCCCGGCTAGACTTTCGGGGTTTCCCAGGGGATGAGAATAGCTCTGGGGCAAATTCAGCAAAAATTGGGGTGAAGCTATCTGTAGGTGCCTCCATTTCAGCCCAGGAGTTGCTACCCTCCCTTGGCTGTACTGGGGGGAGTAAGTTCTCAAACCCAGGGAAGTCCCTACCAATTAAGACCGGGTAGGGGAGCCTAGGGACCACCGCTGCAGTTACCCTGGTAGTGTTCCCCTGGATCTCAATCCATACTGGGATTGTGGGGTAGAAATTTACGGTGCCATGAACGCACGTTACCCCTGTGGTTTTGGCCCGGGTTAGTTGGTCTTGCCCCACCAACTTCCCCGAGACCAGCGTGACAGCACTCCCGGAATCTACTAATGCTATGGTCACAATACCATTCATTTTTACTGACCTTGTATACCCATGTGGGGTCGTTGCGACCCCTACCAGGCCAATTAGGCCACATTGTTCCCCAGGATCCCCCAGATTGCACTGCATAGGCTCTTCCCTGTTGGGGCATTGGGCTGCTATATGCCCCAATTCCCCACACTCGTAACACCGACCCCTTATCCCGGTTGCCGCCCTATGCCTGGGGCTATTTGGTCGGCCCCCCCAGCCCTCTCTTCCCAAACCCCCAGGTCCCTTCTTGGACTCGGGCCATTCCTCAATGTCTTTCCTCCCAGTTATAGTTCTCCTGTAGTTCTCGGCGGTCCGGGACCTTGGGTTTGGGGCTGGCTTCCTGGATTGCCGTGTTTCACCCCCTGGGGTCTGGAACAGTTCACGGGCTGCTAGCTGTCTTTCCACAAGGGAGACCAACTCATCATAGGTGGAGGGGTCATTCTGGCCAACCCAAGCCTGGAGGCCTGCTGGTAGCCCCCTCATATACCGGTCCAGTACCAGGAGCTCCATCATCTTCTCAGAGCTGAGGGCCTCAGGGCGCAGCCATTTCCGGGTCAGGTAGATCAGGTCAAACAATTGCGATCTGGATGTCTTGTCCTCTGTGTACTGCCACTCATGGAACCTCTGGGCTCGCAATGCCGTAGTTACTCCGGATCTGGCCAGGATCTCTGCCTTCAGCTGAGGGTAGTCTGCTGCAGTCTCTGCGGCCATATTGTAGTATACCTTCTGGGCCTCCCCACACAGGAACGGGGCAAGGATACCGGACCACTGGTCTCAGGGCCAGGCCTCCCGCAGGGCTGCTCTCTCAAAAGCCAGAAGGTATGCCTCCACATCATCCTCCCGTGTCATTTTCTGTAGGCAGTGGCTGGCCCGTATAGTCCGGGTCCCATCGCCGTTCTGGCTTCACTCCATAAGGGCCTTCATCTGGTTCACCAGCTCCTGCAGCAGGACTCGGTCCTGGGCAGCCTGACTTATCAACAGACGATTAGTCTCTTGCTGTACCCTAGTTGCCTCCTGTTGGGCGGTTGCTTGGACCCAGGTAGCCTCCTGCTGGGCCGCGGTGGCTTGTATTAGGGCCTTGATTACGTCGTCCATCTTAAGGACTGGATTGTTTTGGCTAACCCTGGTTTAAGTCCCCAGTGCGGAGATCCCACCCCTGACACCATGTGTGGCAAATTGCCGGCACTACTATGATGGGTCCCGCACTTTCTCTTCTTGTGGGGGGGTTTCAGGGTGCCATTTCTTGCCCCTGAACTGGGGTAACAGCTATCCTACTAGTATCCCAGGGAAGGGGAGTGGAGAGGGAGGGACCCAGGCCCGCCCTCTACTCCGGGTCCCAGCCCAGGGGCCCTATGATAGTAGGTGAACCACTTGTACCAGTGATTCTTTCCCCTGGGCTACTTCCCTCTCCTGACCTTCAGCTTGTGGGGCTTCCTGCCTTCCCTCTGCACAAGCCAGGTGTCCCTTTACCTAGGATCTTGGTCTTCTTAGCCCGCTGCAGCATTTCTCAAAACTCTCCTCCACCTTCCTTCAAACTGCTCTTTGTTCCACCACCAATCCACTCTGCTTCACTCCTCCAAACTGCTCTCTGCTCCACCACCAAACCACTCTGATTCAACTCCTCCTCTCTCTGCTCCAGCTCCTCCTCTGGCTGATTGAAGCAGGGGGATTTTATCAGATGACTGGCTTCAGGTGGTCTAATTGGTTTCAGGTGCTTTTAATTAATCTACAGGGAATAAGGCTTCTCCTCATCCTAGATCACTCTCCTGCTGCCTTCTGGCCATGCTGTATCACAGAATATATGGTTCAAAATGCATCTGAGAGTGTGGAAGCACTCCCAACATACACACTCCTTCTTGCTGGAGGCTTTTCTAATGGTGAAGTAGCAAAGTCCATCACCAGTAGAGATGTTGAAGAAGCCCAAGACTTGTACAGTACTCAAGAGAAAATGGACATAAGGATGCTTCTGCATGCTGGATATGCTGATATGGCTTTGAGGGCTCTTGGTATCAAAGGAACCATAGTAATTAGGTAGGGTGACCAGATAGGGACAGTCCCGATATTCAGGGCTTTGTTTTATACAGGCGCCTATTACACCCCATCCCAATTTTTCACACTTGCTATCTGGTCACCCTATAATTAGATCACCTTAGACAGATGGTTTGGTCCTTGCTGTTCATTATTTTTCAAATATGGAACACTTAGATAACATGTGGACTAAAACAGGCACCATTACCAGCACAACTGACAAGCATTGCTTCATACCTGTGCATGCAATTTGTGATGCCCTCACTCCTGACTACTGTAATATACTTCCTGCTGTACACTCATTAACAGCATTTGACTCTGTCTCATCCCTATTTGGTACTGGAAAAAAATGTGTTTAATGTTGTCACAATGAAGGGAACTTACCTCTTTAAAGATCTTGCCAAATTGGGAGAGGGTAACTGACAAACTGCAATTTCTCCAGCAAGGAAGTTGGTAGCAGTGCTGTATGCCCAGAATGAGGGAAAACCTCACGGAGACCTGAATTGCTTGCATCTCAATCTAACTATCGAAAAGGACAAGACAGTGGCCAAACACCCATTGCATGAGGACAGTTTTGAAGAGCGTGTCAAAAGAGTATCTTGGCAAACAAAGATTTGGATGTTCTTGCCATAGGTAAGCCAGATATTGAATCACCATTGCAACTTGCATGGAAAAATGTGGATGATGAGCTACTTCCTGTATTCTTCAAGAGCCCAATGGCCTCTGAGCCTCTACAAGACCTTATTTGTGCCTCTGCAAGTAGGGATCACTGCACAATCAACTGTTGCTGTAGTCAGTTCAATCTTCTCTGCACAGAACTGTGTACATGCCAAGGCAATGAAGACTGTGGTAACTCATGCATTCTTGACAGAGATCATAATGATGAACTAAATTATGATAATGATGTTGACTAGCAATGTTGCCAGCACTAATACATTCAATGATACCAATACAAATGTATTATTTAACTATGTTTTAGCCTTTACATTGTTGTGATATTTTGGGGTCACAAAGAAATCCAATTTTATGTCCTGAAATAATATACAGTATTGTCATTAAACTAATAGAAATGAATGCAAATATTTCAAAATGGTCATTTTTAACATGTTGATGGTTTCATTGTTTATCCCCGTTTCTATGGTAGCACCACCACTTAACAACTCCACAGTCATCTGAAAATAGACATAATAAGCTTTCAAATTATATATGGCGTGCATATGTGTAGAGAGGATACATTAAGCAAACCAAAACAGTGGTGTCTGCCACTCAACCAGATAGGAAGCCTTAGCAGGTTTAGGTCCTAACTTGGCACTGCACATGCAGTAACAAAAGCATACTGAAAAGGCAGGGAGCACATATGCAAAACACATTTAAAATACCTGTCATTTATATTTTTAAATATGTGTTTCAAAATGTAACTGGACTTTAATCAAAGCTGATTAAACTGAATTTATATGTAAAATTCAAATATGTTGTTATTAATATGTAAAATAAAATTCCCACCTGAATAAAATCTCCAAATCAGTATACTGGTTTAAAAAAGAAAGAGCCTATAGATGCATTCATAAGAGAAATAAGGAAAATCCATCTTTTATTTGCAAAATTCCTAGTGTAGGGAGAAGCTGTGCAAAGATCCCCAAGCTGCAGACCATAGTAAAGGCACATATTTTGCAAATAATAATGCAAACCACGGAGAAATCTGTGTGTGGGGGGGGTACATTCCTTAAATAGGAAATCACTGACTATTTACTTACAAGCCTGGGGAAAGTTGTTTGTTTGTTTGTTGGGGGGAAGAAGGAAGAGAGAAATTTCCCCGGCTTCCTACCTACCTTCAACCAGTTCATGAGGAAATCCTGGCTTGACGCTGTGTGTGTGCTGAGTAGCAGCCCATGGTCTATAATGGAAACGCTGACACCACAGGCAGCAAGCGCTTGTGGGCGCAGCTGCAGCACTAAACCAGTGGTGTAACAGTAACAAGCCTCTGCACCCCTCCGCCACACGAACTCACTTCGCCACAAGTATGAATGCAATGTCTTTCGATGCCGTGTGAAGCTGACATGCTGCAAAAGGGAGTTTTAGAGACAGCAGAGGGGGGTTCATACTACAGCAGCTCTGGAAAAGCCTGTGTAAAGGTCTAGATTAGAACGAAATGACCAGCTGCCTAGGGATAACCCCCGTTAGTTTCTTACCTTTCTTCCTCTGCCCCAGCAGTTAGGGGATGGTATGAAGTTTTAAGCTTTGAGGCGATTTCTTCCTTAACCCAGCTCCTGTTATCTTGCTATTTCAATAGTTTCTTGGTGCGTAACAGCGAGAGAACTGACAACAGCTTCAGGTAATGAAAGAAAAATCTCTCTCTTGCAGATACCCCTCCCTCTCCCTCTCCCTCCACTTCCTCACTGTTATACTGTGTTCAGTTCTTTCTCTCCTCTATCATTCCCTAACTCAGCTCCCTGCCTTCTCTCGTCTCCTCTCCTGAGGAGGATGTTAGCAGCAACAGCAGCAAGTTCAAGATTTCAGTTGACAAGAGCTGGGGTGGACGGCTGCAGGACCACCTCTGCCCACATACATCTCTCTGGCTTGGACTAAGGTTGTGCCCTGAGCAAGTCTGGGGAAGGGATACACAACCGCCAAGGTCTGCTCATTGCAATTCATACATGCAGTATGTGTCTGAAAGCACCGCCTCCTCCTCCTCCTTCTCTTCTTACAAAGGGAAAATTCATTTTTACATTTCATGAGTACAGTATAGAAACCAGGCCAGGGGTCAGTGTCTGAGGATTCCCACAGCTACTGAATGTTTGAGGGGGAGCAGAAATAAAGAGGCTCACTCTGAAAAGAAAAGCCTTTTGTGTTCTGGAGAATGTCAACTTAAATCATGCATTGTCAACAAACCACTTATTATTGTCCCTGCTACTAATCATACCTTAGATTATAAATGCTAAAGACTTTTTAAAATCCAGATTGTCACTCCTTACACTGTTTACTTCATGTATGTCTTTCATTTTGGACAATGAAAATTAATTTGGTTAATTTCACTTTGAATTACAGCTGATGTAATGATTCTCAGCGCTGAATTGTTTGATTGCAATAATAATAATGGAAACTTTTCTATTGCTGTTAGATTTAGTAAAACCTTTTTTTATTATAATTATGTATGAAAATCTAAAGGCTTATTATCTGTGAATAAAGGTTTGCAGAATCAGGGCAAATGCCTCTAAATGAAGGGGGAAATGTAAATTGACAGTGCCCCTTTATCTTAAATACAGGTTACATAATGTTTGCACAAGTGACTCTCACATACAAACACACTATTCATTACAAAAACTATGCCAAAGGTGACAAGGGGCTAGCAATTGGCTGAACGCTCATCCTGGGCCGCATTCTGCTCCTATCATAGTTGCATTAACCAAACCTCATTGTTTGCAATGATGTTGCACCAATGCACCTGAGAACAGAATTTGAACCATGCAGATCTAGAAACCAATTTCTCAGCCATATCCACATCACTCAGATCTTTACAGCAAACAAAGAGGGATTCAGAATAATTTCCACTGCTCTGCGTTTCTTAGGAGAGCTGTACTGAGATGTGTGCAGAACTCTCTGACAGTAGATTTAGCTGTAAATATCAGACCTGCTGAATAACACCTTTATGTGCTTTCCCTGAATACACAGTTTCAGAGTTTTTACTTTAATTTGTGTACATTTTGTAATACACACTATGGAGTAATCTCCAAACTTCAGAGTATATGATTGAATTTCACTTTATCCTACAAGAGCCAATTACATTATATATAGCCACTTTCTGGTACCACGCAAGCACAGATAGCTCAGGTTGCCAGAATTCAGTGCTGTCATTCATTTTCAATGTATGTATCATATAATCTAATGAAAGGTTTGTAGCATCCACTTAGAAAATGTCCAGTTCAATTTCCATTTTGATTCATTATATCTGGGGTTTCTTACAGCTTTAGGATCTAGTTTGATCTTTGCATGTGCTTATCTTGAAATACAGTACATATCTATGTTTTGCCCTTTGCAATAGGAGGAGCAGCTGCAGCTGGAACTATTTACATCCGTTTATTTTTTACTACCTATTTCATGTACATGATAATACCTAAATACACATGAACAGTTCAAATGCAACTATATTCTGCTGATCTTCAAATATACAATAGATGTAGGAGAAAAACACAGGACCTTCTCAGAATGTTATTAGTGTCCTGGAGAATCTCATGAGGAAACACTTCACAAATCAATTATTCTTGACAATCAAAACAAGTTTAAATTATCCTGTATAAGCCTGCAGTTAGCAGTTGTGCTATTAGATTAGGCAATTGTTGATTAATCATGATATAAAGTAACTGCCTAGTGTTTCAATAATTTTCTGTTTTCTACTGTTTTGAAAATTATTTGTGTTATTAAGTCAACCAATTATCTTTTTCATGTTTAGATTTGTATTTTGGCAACAATTATGTGACATTTAGGTTTAAAAGCTGTATAAATCTTCTAACGTTAATAATAATACTTAGCATTTATATGAGGCTTTACATTTTTTCAGCGCTTAATAACACTTTACAGACATTAACTAATTAATTCTCTTAACACCTCTGTGAGGTAAATGAGCAAGTATTGGTATTCCTGTTTTACAGATGGGGAAACTGATGGAGGGGAGATTAAGTGACTCACACAAGGACACAAAGGGGATCAGTATCAGATTAAGGAGTAAAGGTATTTATTTTATGTATATTATTAAAAAGTAATATTACTCCGCTCGCTGCAGCAGGTTTTCACTCTATACATAAAGCTCTGAGTAAGAACTGATGGGTACTTAGTATTTTGAAAATCTGGCCATTTATTCTAGTATCTAAATATGGATTTAGGAGCTTAACTTCAGGTAGGCCGTTTTTATAATCAAGGCCAAATATTTTTCCTAGACCATTTCACAACATTCCCATCTACCTCTTATGTACAAAAATAAATAAGTGGTATTGATTTACTGTATTTAAAACAGTTATAGCAACATAACCTGTATAACAGTTATGTTAGTAGTGCACATAACAGTTATGTTATAACCTGTATAACAATTAAGTGACATTTAAATTTCATGTCACAAGTAATGGTGCTGGTAAACAACTCCAGAGAAGTACCACCCTCTGGGATGAATTGCATGTAATGGTTCACACCGGGTTCAAGAGACCCACCTGATAAAATTAATAAGCAACAGGTATAATAAAACAAGAGGAAGTACTTTTTTACACAGTCAACCTGTGGAACTCATTGCCAGGGGATGTAGCCAAGGCTACAAGTACAACTGGGTTAAAAAAAGAGCTAGGTAAATTCATGGAGAATAGGTCCATCAATGACTATTAGCCATGATGGTCAGGGATGCAACCCTATGCTTGGAGCAACCATAAACCTCTGACCACCAAAAGCCGGGAGGGGAAGACATGGGTGAATCACTCCCACTGCCCTACTCAAGTGAGTTGAATAATTACGTGTGTTTACAGCACCAGAGCCTAAATTGTCACACTTCCTGGAGCACCTCCCTTAGAAGTCCTCCATCCAAGTTCAGATCAAGTCCAAACCTGCTCATCCTACAATAAATGGAAAGTGTTACATTAGCTTCAACCATCTCTCCCTACCATTTGTGTGGCCTATGGCTTAATAATGAGGCACTTCTGTCTTTCATTTCTTATAGAAATGTAGGGCTAGAAGGGATCTCGAGAGGTCATGAAGTACAGCCCCCTGCACTGAGGCAGGACCAAGTAAACCTAGATCAAGTGTCTCAAACACGCGGCCCGTGGGCCACATGTGGCCCGCGGAGTTATTTCCTGCGGCCCGCCATAGGCGCCGACTCCACTGGCAGCCAAGCTCCAAACATTACTGAGTGTTTATATTTTATTAAAACCCCTCTTTGCATTACAGTTTTTAAAAAGTTAATACATTGACTTTTAATAGCATACTCTATTACTCTTCATTTTTTTCGTTTTTGACTCTACTTTTGTATCATTGTATGAAAAGGTTTCAGTGATATGGCCCTCGGGCCAATTTACTAGTTCTCATGTGGCCCTCATGGTGATTTGAGTTTGAGATCCCTGACCTAGACCATCCCTGACAGTTATCCAATCTATTCTTAAAAACCTCCAGTGACAGGGATTCCACAATCTCCCTTGGAACTTCACTACTATCATTTGTGTCTCCCCTGAATGCTGATGCAGCATGGAACTCACGCAGAATAAGTATTGTGACGGGGCAAGGCCAGAGGGCTATAGGAAAGTGGTAAGGAACCAGTATGTTAGCCCCAGGCTAAACAAATCCCTGATACTTATGGCAGTTGCTCCAGGTTAATCAAGACACCTGGGGCCAATTAAGAACTTTCCAGAAGGCAGGGAGGTTAATTGAGACACCTGCAGCCAATCAGGGGCTGGCTGAAACTAGTTAAAAGCCTCCCAGTGAGTCAGTGAGGGGCGCATGTCAGGAGCTGTGGAAGGTGGTTGCGTGCGAGGAGCTGGGAGCAAGAGGCACTAGGAACTGAGAGTAAGAGGGCGTACTGCTGGAAGATCCTGTGGTGAGGATAAAGAAGGTGTTGGGAGGAGTCCATGGGGAAGTAGCCCAGGGAGTTGTAGCTGTCGCGCAGTTGTTCCACGAGGCACTCTAAACAGCTGCAATCCACAGGGCCCTGGGCTGGAACCCGGAGTAGAGGGCGGGCCCGGGTTCCCCCCAAACCTCCCAACTCCTGATCAGACACAGGAGGAGTTAACCTGGACTGTGGAGTCTACTAGAGGGGAAGATCTCTGACGCAAGCAGAATCCGCCAATAAGCGCAGGACCCACCGAGGTAGAGGAGGAACTTTGTCACAGTATATATATAGCTACAACCTTAGCTTTTGGTAAAACTACTATACAAAATAAAGACTGGTTTGCAGCAAATTGAAGACATTCTTCCTGAAGCAAAAGGCACAGCATATCTCCACCACAACATGACCCTCTCTGGAGACATGTGGCCAAGAGGGCATTGCAATGAACAGCAAGGCAATGTGCTCAATCATACTGGATTGATTTATGCAAGAAAATAAAACTTCCTTTGAAAATGGAGATCTAAGAAGAGTGTATGATGAAATCAAGAAAGCAATAGGTTCTTCAGCCAAGAAGAATGCACAACTCAAATTTCTTAATGGAGACATGATCAAGAGAAGCAAACACATGCAACATCAGGTGAAACACTATCATTAACTCTATTCACATGAAACCTCTGTTTCTAAAGTAGCACTACATGTGATCTAGAGGCAATCACTTCCCTAGCACCAGGATTTGCTATAGGAAAAGATGGAATTCCCTCTGGAGTACTGAAACGAGGACAGTTATGACTAACCGTCTGCACAATATCTTCCTTGCCTGCTGCAGGGATGGAGGGGTACCACAAGACATGAAGGATGCCAACATCATAACATTATATAAAAACAAAGGAGATCAGAGTGATTGCAACAACTACAGAGGAATCTCTTTCAGTGTAATTGGCAAGTCATTTTTATGGGTCATTCTCAAAGACTGTATATCCAGAGTCAGTGTGGCTTCCATGCCAGCACATCAGCTATTGACATACTCTTCACTCTAAGGTAACTACAAGAAAAGCATCAAGAACAAGGCCTCAGTACATGGCCTTCATAGATCTTAGAAAGGCTTTTGACCTGGTCAGCAGAAAGGGCCTTTTCCAATTGCTAGAGAGCATGGGTTTCCCCCCTGTCCTCAGACTGATTCAATCCTTCTACGATGGCATGAAGGCTACAGTCTAAAACAATGACAATCAATCTGACAGCTTTGAAATATGCAGCAATCTCAAACAGGGATGTGTTTTGTTATCAACACTCTTCAGAATATTCTTCTTTCTGCTGCTTCATCATGCTTTCTCACCTAGCACTCGGGGTGTACATCTCCAAACACGATCAGATTGAAAACTCTTGTTGTTGTTTTTATTAACCATTTCACAATTTTCAAGGACTGTATTATGGGTGAACAATTCACATTTTTCTCTTAAATGAGGTAATAAGCATCTAGGATTGCACAGGTATAACTGAGAACAGAATTTGTATCCCCTTTTGGCAATTTAAATAGCAGTTTATTATACATCCTTTCTCGGGATCCCATTTCTTAAACCTGCTGGTGGGTGAATCTTATTATTTCACAGGTTTCTTCCACCTCTAACTGCTATGCCCTTGTCATATTTTACAACTATATATTTGTTTTTCTGGTTTGATCTACTTTTATTATTGACTCTTTGCATTAGTTACATTTTTATTGCACATTTAAAATATGGATAATTAAAATAAAAATATAAGATGGAGGCTTTTATGGTGGGCAAGTCCTTTCCCCTCTTTGAACCTCAACCTCACTATCCCCATAATTGCAAAGTGTCCAGCTAAAGCACGGGTCTCAAACACGCGGCACGCGGGCCACATGTGGCCTGAGGAGTTATTTCCTGCGGCCCGCCATAGGCGCCGCTCCACTGGCAGCCAAGCTCCAAACATTACTGAGTGTTTATATTTTATTAAAACCCCTCTTTGCATTACAGTTTTTAAAAAGTTAATACATTGACTTTTAATAGAATACTATATTACTCTTCATTTTTTTCATTTTTGACCATACCTTTGTATCATTGTATGAAAAGGTTTCAGTGATGCGGCCCTCGGGCCAATTTACTAGTTCTCATGTGGCTCTCATGGTGATTTGAGTTTGAGATCCCTGAGCTAAAGTGACAATCATATGCTTTCCTCTGCTGTCATTTAATGCCAGCTAAAATGTCATCCTGGAACAATGGTGTCCCCATACCCATTATCACCTATTGCTCCGTCACAGTTTCAGAGTAACTGCACCTGTATCCCCCCTCCATGGTCCATTCCAGGAGTCCCCAGTTAGATCTCAGATCTCCAGCCACCACCTGTCTCTGGGCAAGGTTTTAAGGCTTCACAGCCCCCTGCCATAAGTGTGATATTCCCAGCAAGCCAGTCTGCTTTAAGGCCAGCACCTGAGATTTGCTTTCTCCTCATGGGCCATGATCAGTGCTTAATTTGTAATGAAAGAGGTGCTGGGGCTCAAGCAATATTTTTACTTTCATACCTGGTGCAGCAAGCCCAGAGGTGCTGGGGCTATGAACTGCCAAGACTAGTGGTGCCAGGGCTCAGTCCTGGCACAAATTAAGTGCTGGCTAAGATTAGTGTGTACCAACACTTACAAGTTACCACATGGCTCTTTATCAGCAGAGTACATTTATTCTTAGGATAAAAGCATACAGAGAAAACATATAAACAACAACAGGTCCTACATGCTTACTAATAAATGTACTATAAATTGCCCATCAGTCTTATGGGTCCTAGTAGGCCAAAGTCATTCCAACTGTTCAGCAGGATTGGACACAACATCCTGTCCATTTCCTCACTCAAAATGAAGGCCCTGTGTCTGTTTAAACTCATCCTTTTAGCACTTTCTTTGTTCCTGAGTCTCTGGAAAACCTAGTTTGTACCAGTCCAGAGGGTTCTTCTCTGGAGTTGTTTATAGTCTGAGTAACTTATCTGGATTACTTGCATTGTTTTTCATTCCTGGAGAAGCTGCAGTAACCCACCTTCATGGAGAAGAACATAATCATTAATAAACCATTAATAAATAAGGCTGGAAGTAAATTGTGGGCCATGATTTTGTTGCAGAAACCAGAACTTTCAACATTCACTGCAAATTTTTCACAATGCCATTCACTCAAATTTGGCTTGGCCACCCATCCGACATAATCCAGGAGGATGATGGGGCCAGGACACATGTGGGTTGGGCCCAGCCCCACAGAGGGCTTGTCTCACCTGCTGCCCCGACCCCGCACCAAGTGCCACCATCTGCACTTAGCCCTGCTGGTGCTGGCCTCACTCATTGCCCTGGTGCAATTCCATCTCCTTCAGATTGTGTAGGCTGAGCCACTGAACAGCAGTGGCTCCTGTGCAACTTTGAGGACTTCATCTTTTGCGGCTGCCTGGCTGTCCTGGTGCACAGGTTCACGGAAACCCCAGTGAGTGGGGCTGGGCAGAAGCTGTGGCTTATGCCTCCCATATGGTATGGGGCTGGGGATAGGGGAGCCCAGGTAGTGCCAGCCCTCTCCAGTCTCTGAGCTGGGGCCACCTCTAGAGCTCAGGGGCGTTGGGGACCACATTCTGCTTTGAGTGTTGAAGGTTTGGCCAGGACTATCCAGCCCCTGTGGGAGGGTAAAGGACCTGCTACCAACTTGACATCTATTCGTTACAAAACAAGAGTTTTAGATCCTGCACCATCCCCTGCAGCCTGTCCCTCCGGCTGCTAATATGCACCTTCAACCCAAGCGCAACTTTAACAGACTGGACACAACTTTCAGATTAAAAACAATCACAACTTTCTTACTGTCTTATTTATAAATGTAACACAATGGCCCCCAAAGATACTTCATGGGTTGCAATATCTGTCACAACTCCTGCCTTGGTTTTCCTATTCTGGTCTTCATCCACGCCCTCATGGTGAGTCAATAACACCCCTTTGGGGGTCTAGTTTATTAACAGAGAAATAGTTTAACTTAATGCTATACATTCCTGCTCTCCTAGTAATTTGGACTTAACAGCTCATTAAGGTTCTGTGGGGCTCAGCAGTCTGTTTGCCGTGTTGGAGCAGGGCAATGAAAAGCTGACTTCCTTCTACCCCTAAGCAAGCACAAATGTCAGTTCGCTTTGACACTCATTAGCACTTTACTCCTGGGGGAATTCTGCACCAGTGCACATGTGCACAATTTATGTCCCCGCGCAGATTTGTTTTCCCACAGAAAAGGGAAGCCACAAAAGCGGTCATGTGACCCTCCCCAGCTGTATGTTTCGGGTGCCCAGGTCAGCCGGAAGGGAGGTAAATCACTGTGGGGCGGGGGCAGGACTGGGGAAGACATGGCTGGTGGCTCCTACCCTGCACTGGGCTCAGCTACTAGTCCCGTCTTCCCCGGCCCAGCCGAGACTTCTTCTTCCCCTGTGTGGCATCTGGGGCCGGGTCAGACCCACCTCCAGATTTCTCCCTGGGCTGTAAGAAGCTCTGCAAACTCCCCACACCCATCAATCCTTGGCTGCAGGGGGAGGGATCACTGTACAGGGAGCTGCTCCCCTATCTGTCCAATGACTCCAACCCCCGTGCATCCAGACCCCCTCATACCCAGACCCTCCCACCAAGTCTCACCCACCCCGCACCGATAACCCCCGACGAGCCCCACTCCCCCTGCACCTGGACCACCTGATGAGCCACCTGCACCCAGATCCCCACCCTACCAAATCCCAACCGGCTGCACCTGGATCCCAACCCCACTGAGCCCCACTCCCCCAGAATCTGGCTCCCCCTACTGAGCTCCTCACACCAAGAGCTCTAGCCCCCCTGCACACTCAGACCCCCACTGCTAAGCCCCAACCACCTTCACCTGGACCCCCCTGCAGAGTCCCATTACTGTTGCACCCAGAACCCCCCAACAAGCCCCTGTACATCCAGATCTCCCACTGAGCTGCCTGCACCCCCATTGCCCCACACAGAACCCTCTCAACCCACACATGGATTCCCCCCACACTAAGCCCCTCCACGCTTGGATCCTGTCTTGCTGAGCCTACCTTCCCACACCTGGTGCACTTGGCACAGGGGGGCAGGACTCTGGGGTGTCTCTGGGGCAGACCCGGTCCTTGCGCTGTGTCAGGATTGGGTGCAGCCTTTTTGCTGACTACATGTCCCTGGGGGGAGACGGGGAGCTCCACAGTGATCTCCCACCTCTGTGCAGCCACTGCTCTGTGCTCCCCAATGCCATGCTGGAGCCTCCACATTTATTTGACAAAATGTGCAGAATCTTGCAGAATTTTAAAGTGTGCATAGAATTTTTAAAATGTTGGCACAGAATGCCCTCAGGAGTAGCACTTGCACTGTCCTGTCCAGGCTACTTATTCCTTCTTAAGGAGCTTGATCCTACCCCTGGCTACAGATAGATCCAGCCACATCTTTCCCTCTGGCTGCTATGGAGCACTTCTTCCCCACTGGACATGAGGTATGTGCTTTGCTCTTGCACCTTTCTCTGTCTCCCTCTTATAGTAAGCACATTCCACCCCCATAGTACTGCACATGTTGCCTGGTCACCTGAGCCAACAGTACAGCACATTTAGGGCAGAAACTAGGAGGTAAAATATGACTGCTTGTTGGCTCTGAGTAGCAGCACAGTCTATCCCAAGGAAGCAACCATGGCAGATGGGAAACAGAACCATTGTAGGAAAAAAGGCCAGTTGAAAAGGGGGGAAACAAGCAAGTGATGGGTAAAGACAAAAGAGACTGGGAAAGAGAGAGAGGAATTAAAAGAGTTTGAAAACTAGATACCAATAAAGAAAGGCTGGATTTGTGCCTAAGGTATAGGACTGTGAGCTCCCCTTCTGTTCCCAGCTCTGCACTGACGGCTGCAGGACCTTAGGAAAAGCACTACGGCTTTCGATGTCTGTGTTTATCCGGGCTTAAAAGGGGGATGAAAATATTGCTTCATCCACCTCACAAGTCCTGGGATAGGAGTATCAGAGTGAATGACTATCAGAGGGGGAAGTGTACACCCTTACACATTTATTTCAGCTCTAAGGTGCCACCCGTACTCCTGTTCTTTTTGCTGACACAGACTAACACGGCTGCTACTCTGAAACCTCCTTGTACTGTGCCCCCACATAATTCCTTTCACAGTGAATCTACACAGACAGTAAAAACTTCATTGCTTCCATTAAGCTAGTGAGAAATCCCCTCCGCTGTTGAGGGGGATGTTAATCAGACACGCTGCTCTGCTTCTATCCCACTCCATCACTCCTACAGCAAGCAGCAGGTGACCGCGCGCTCTGAACAGCCATCATCCCGCCCCCTCCCCCGGCACGCGCTCTCCGGGGCGCGCGCCCGCCTTTCGTTCGCTTCACTCCCTCCAGCCGCGACTTGGGTTCTGGGCGCTGATTGGCTGCCGCCTTCCCGCTTCCTCCCACCGCTCCAAGAACCCGCCATTTTGAAAACCTTGTTGATTCCGGCCCGGGGAGAGGGTGAGCGCGAGACGTGGAGCGCGCGCGCGCCTGTCCCCGCCCCCATCCCGGTAACTGGGACCTGTCGCCTCCAGCCGCCGCCCACACGGGCGAGAGGAGCCGGACCCCGCCGGGCAGCGCCGAGCCGAGGTGGGTGAATCGCGGCTCCGGCAAGGGACCGCAGCCGCTGGGATCACGGGGCGGAGGGGCTCCGGGGCGAGAGGCCTGTGCGAGCCCCGGATCCCTAGCGTGGGCGGAGTCACCCCGACTGTCCGGCCCGCTCCCTGCGCGGGCGCCTGGGAGAACCGAGCGCGGCGGGCGCCAGGCCCCGCGGGGAGAGTGAGCCGCCAGCCCCCTTCCCCCCCCCCCCCCCCCCCCCCGGTCCCGAGCCCGCTGCCACCCCCGCGCCGGGGTCTCTGATCGCCCGGCTCCCAGTGGTGTTCCCCGCCTCAAGGGTTTCCGGGGGGCCCCAGTCCGGGCACGGCCCCCGCCCCGCTCGGGGTCGCCGCTTTCCCCAGCCACAGCGCGGGGCGCCCTGCGCTTCCCTGCAGCGTCCGGGTGCCCTGAGCCCCCGCATCCCGCCCGGCAGAGCGGATGCCTCCCCGTGGCCGGGGTCATCAGCCCCGCTGCTGCGCGGCGCACGCCCCGCCTGGGCAGCGCGTGTCGCTAATTCTCCACCACACCCCCCCCCCCCCCCACGACAGCGGTCGCTGTCCAAAGCGGAGTCCCGTGGGTTAAGCAAGGCAACCTTCCGTGACTTGAGTGTTGCAGAGGGGAGGCTTGGCGACGTCTGTAAAATTGCTGCTACAGTTGTGTGAACAAACTTCACAGTTGAAAGTGCCCTGAAGGGCGCCTCCAGGGCCAACTTGGAATTTTTTTTTCTGTTCAGAATTGGAGTAACAGCACAAATGATTGAAAAGTTACTTCGGAATGTGCTCATTAGGGATCTCATTTGGCAAACAGTGTGAAAACCCTCCTCTCCTCCTCCTTCCCGTCCTCTCTTGAAATCGCAGGCCACATCATCCCAGAGTAGCAATGGTTCTCAACCTTTCCAGACTACTGTACCCTTTCAGGAGTCTGATTTGTCTTGCCTAGCCCAAGTTTCATCTCACTTTAAAAGCTCAGGCTTCAGCTCCACCTAGTGGGGCTTTGGCCTTCTGCCCTGGGCCTCAGCTGCTGGCTCTGGTGACCCCATTAAAACAAACTCACCCACTGTATAAACAAGTTTCAGAGTAGCAGCCCTGTTAGTCTGTGTCAGCAAAAAGAAAAGGAGTACTTGTGGCACCTTAGAGACTAACAAATTTATTCATCCGAAGAAGTGGATTGTAGTCCACGAAAGCATATGCTGAAATAAATTTGTTAGTCTCTAAGGTGCCACAAGTACTCCTTTTCTTTTTACTGTATAAACAGTATATATGTATAAACAGTCATTGTATGAAATTTTAGTTTGTACTGACTTTGCTAATGCTTTTTATGTAGCTTGTTATAAAACTAGGCAAATATCTAGATGAATTGATATGTATCTCCTGAAACCTCTACTTACCCCCTGATTGAGAACCCCCATTCTAAAGCATTTGTCAGGACACATTACATGAGGTTGATTATAAATATCTTACTGAAACAGCTGAACTTTTCCTAATCTATTTGATTAACATTAGGAACAGGAAAAAATAATCATGTGACTTTTAGGAGCTCTACGACAGCTGTTTTGTTTTGTTTTTTTGTAAATTGTGAGCACTTTTTCAAAGATAGTCACTGAATTTATAGACCGATGTTCTTCTGTCCCCCTGATAAGTAACCATTGCATTACTCGGTCTTCAAGGGAATCTCTTCCTCTGCCCCCCTTCACAGAAATGAGATTTTTAACTTCAAAGCCAAATTTGAGCCATTTTAAATATTAATGCTACTAAGCAAGACTTTTTAAATAAAGAAATTCATTCAAAGCACTAATACACGATTGATGATCCATAGATTTTTATGGCTAGAAGGACCAGACTAGATCATCTCATGTGATCTTTTGTATATAACACATGCCACCTAGAATTTCACCCAGTTATCCTTGTTCCAAAAGCAGTGTGTACTCCTCTAAATTGTTTTTTGTTCGTACATTATGTGAATGTGTACTTACTATATGACAACATAAACTTAGATCAATATGCATGTTTAACCAAAAGCAGAAGTAGAATGTTCCCTATCTGAAGTGTGGCATAATGAAGATTGTGGATTTTTTAAGCACTTGTATTTTCTAACTCTTGATATTTTGTCAGGAGCTTTAAGCTATGTTAATGCAATGTTATTGCTTTCAGTAGGTATGGCTGTATAGTTCAGGATGCAGACTATGAGACCTTCATGTCTGGAAGGATTTGATATCATTGCCATCTCTTCTAACTAAAACTGTTACTTTAAAATGAACTGTTCTTTAGTGGGGTATTCTTTAGTGAACTGTTCTTTAGTGGGGCAAGTCTGGTCACAAAAAATGACCAGACTTGCATTAGGAAGATGGGAAAAATTGTTCATATTCCTCTGTAGGTTACTTGAATTTGTGTTTATAGCATCAAATAGTCAGTCTAAAGTACTCAAACATCCCAGTAATATTGTGACAGGACTTTTATCCAACAAATATGTCTGGTAGATATATTTAGACTTGGACAAATTAGATTTTTATTGGTAAATGTCAGTAAACATCAGTTGCACTGTACAAACACACAGGAATGAAAAAATATTTCCATCAATAATGATTTAAATTTACAGATAGGCAAAGTAAGAAAAACGTTGCTTGAAAATTTACTAGAGTTTGATTTAAGGCTATTTACTGTGTATATTTTGACATAATGTTGACAGTTTGTATTTTAATGGTTACAAAGCTTTAACTTTTTGAATCTGTCGTTAAATAATTCTGACCCTCCATAATTTCCCACAATTGAAAATGTTTAAAATAACGTTTAAAACCCCCAATATTATCCATCAAAATTATAAAAAAAAATCTGAGTTCTGCCACGCCCATGTAGATTCAAGAATTTTTCTTAGCTGTTGTAATAGCAATGACAGTTCCCTTGTGTTCCACAGAATCACCCACCATGTCTTCCTCAAAAGAAGATACAATGTCTGCTGAACAAAGAGATGAGAGAGAACCTGAAACTGAAAACAAAGTTGAGGAAAGTGATGAGGAGGAGGAGGAGGAGGAAGAAGAAAAAGGTAGGTATACATGCAAAGAGAGGGAAGATTTAAAAAATAAGGGCTGAATTAGGTGTCAAAGTATCAGACTATTCAGCAATAATTCTTTGAAGTGATCAGTGTTCAAGGATGAAAGAAATGTAACAAACTAGAATAGCTTTGGGAATGAAAGAGGGGGCATGGCTCTATGGGCAGATATATCCTAATGTCTAACATGAAAATCTAAGTTTATTTTATTAAGCTTCAGAACTTAATTTTAGGAAATAGTCACATTAAAAAAGGAAACTAACTGTATTTGTAATACCTGTGGCACATCTCCACATGAGAGGAGTCTCAGTGGATCCTGTTGTTGCAATGGAAGCAAGCATTACATGGACTCTTACATTGTATCCATGTAATGGATGTTATTGTGGTGGGAAGTCCAGAGATAAGAAATTCCTGGTTGCTATGTACTTGGCAGAGAAGATTACAGTTGAAGACTGAGTCTTTCCATGATGGAGCCTCACAAGTAGTTTCTATTCTGGAAGCTATAAGGAGCAGCTCACCTGAACAAAAAAGAGAGTTCATGTGTGTCCACCCACCACTGCTTCCTATGTTACGATAAGGATTGAATAAGGCTCAATCCTAATAGTTCCACACTGGTCCAGAGCAGTGTTGTCCTCAACTCTGTTGTAGATGGCCAATATTGATAGTCAGACTGGAAATCTAGCCTCAGATAATCTTTCAGAACCAGGGCACCTCACTTCATCCCAAACTGAAGAGCGTTTTATCTCACTGCTTGTTTCCTGACAAGGTGGAGCTCTGTAGGCGTGAGGTCTCTGAGGAGTTATCTTATATCCTCTTTGCATCTTAGAAGCCTTCTACAAGGACTGATAATTCCAAGTGGAATATTTCTTCAGTATGTTGCAAAATCACAAATTAGCATGGGAAATTAACAGCAGGAGCAGTAACTGAAATGACATAAACATAATTAAAAAAAAATCAGTTTCATTCATGTGTCAGACTGTGCTGGCATCTGAAATCTGACAGTTTGGAGGTTCTGTGGGTCTCCAGTCTGATTTTGTGAATACCATGTTGTATTTCAGCTTTCATTTTGAGTGTCAACTTGATTATGTGCTTCAATGTTTAATGTAACTTTCATGTGGGACTGCATCAGTCCTTTTGTATTAGGCAAAGCGTGGTGCCTCTGAGTTTGACCCTGAATGAGAGTCATCACTGGCCATTAACTATTCAATGGCATTACCCTGGCAGGACAATGGAGGCTACCAGCAGAGATACTAACTGTTGCACATTCAACCCTGCGTGGGCTGCTGGTTTAAGTTCCCTTTAAGGGCTGGATAATGGAAAATCACTGAGTGAGAAAGTAAAATATGTTTCAGGTTGGCTTTGAGAGAGGCTTTCTAAGCGGCGGGGAGAAACCATTGCCAAAAGAGAAAAAAGTGCTGGGACCCCCTAGAGGACACTGACCAAAAACCCAAAAGACTTGGGAGTGGTGGGTACACTGGAGGGAGGGATTTGCATTCAGATATTTGTTGTTTATCCGTAGATCTGTAACTCTTGTACTTTTCTATGAACAAAGTGTATATGGTTAATAAGTTCCTTTGCAAAGGCTATGAATTCCTTACTTTGACTATCAAGTGATCTCTGAACAGTTAAACTGAAGTGCCCATATGGGTGGACCTCTGGGGAGAGACTTGGGTTCTATGGGGCCTTGCGCTACAGGGCTCCACATTCCTTGCTTAACGTTGTAGTTATGTTCCTGAAAAATGCTACTTTAAGTAAAACAATGTTAAATTAATCCAATTTCCCCATAAAAATTAATGTAAATGGGGGCAGGTTCTAGGGAAACTTTCTTTGCCAGACAAAAGTCTCTCTCTCTCTCTCTCTCTCTCTCCCCTCCCCCCCCCCCCCCCCCCCCCCCCCCCCCCCCCCACACACACACACACACAGATAGTATAAGTTTTAAACAAACAATACTGTACACAGCAATGATGATTTTGAAGCTTGGTTGAGGTGGTGGAGTCAGAGGGTGGGATATTTCCCAGGGATGCCTTACTGCTAAACGATGAACTAGCGCTCGGCTGAGCCCTCAAGGGTTAACACATTGTTGTTAATGTGGTCTCACACTCTACAATGCATCACGAATGGAGGGAGGAGACACACACCATGTGTGAGGGACACGCGCATTGCCCCTTTAAGTGTGCTGACCCCACTCAAAGTACACTGCCTTTTTAAGTAGATCAGCAAGTTGAGACAGAAGCAGCTGCTGCCAGCAAGCTCCTTCCTTCCTAAGCCCTGTTGTGTCTGCCCACCCCACCCACACTCGGTGGAGAAAGGGTACAGGGGAGGGGGACACCCTGACATTAGCACCCCTCCTCCACACCCCACCTTGCACAGCAAGCAGGAGGCTTCCGGGAGCAGCTCCAAAGCAGAGGGCAGGAGCAGCACATGGCAGTGGGGGGAGGGACGCCTGAACTGCTGGGCAATTGATAGCCTGCTGGGCGGTTGCTAGGCGGTTGTTGCACAGGGAACTTAGGGGGGCTGCCTGGTTCCAAGCTCCAATGGGATGCTCTTTCTGCAAGCAGTGGACAAAGCAGGCGGCTGCCAAACAACGTTATAAGGAAGCATTGCGCAACTTTAAACGAGCATTTTCTCTAATTGATCAACAACGAAACAACGTTAACCAGGACGATGTTAAGAGAGGAGTTACTGTACAAGACGGAGTCTAAATCCTGGGGTGTGGCTCGGATGCTACAACTTAATTAAAATAGGATCTCATCAATAGGCTTGTATAGAGATTATATCCAAACCTACTTTTATTATATCTGTGTATGTATAGTTCAGCTCAGTTTTCAGCAGGTGTGGCATCAGTTAGTTGTCAATCAGTTCTGTAATTCTCTTGGTTACGTAAATTATAAGATGTTGTTTGGGGCTCTTGTTAGTTCAGACTAGCATTTTACACTAAAATTTTGTGCAATGTCTTTTAATTAGGTACTTCTACTGCATGTTAGGATACTATAGCTGATAACTTGAGAGATGGGGTAGAATTTCAACATCTCCATACGATAGCAGTGCAGTTGCAGTGTTTGTCTCACTATTTGTGAAATGTTGTTATACTTAAGGGAAACTGTCTTTTGCAGAAAAGAGTCTCATTGTTGAAGGGAAGAGAGAGAAGAAAAAAGTTGAGAGATTGACCATGCAGGTATCCTCGTTACAAAAGGAACCTTTTACAATTGCACCAGGCAAGTTTGTCCACTTATTTCAGAACTATAATTGTTCTAACTAGTAGTTAATAGTAAAACTTCTTAAGTTGACTAAATTATGAATCATAGATAAGATATAACTGAGCCACCATAAATCTTAAAATAGGGTGTTTTCTTTTTACGGAAAGGGTGGCTATTAAAATTACAAATGTGAAGAGGTTTGTGTAACTGTCAATCAACAATGTTGAAATACTTGAACAAAGTACAGTTTTTACCTGATCTCAGGCAGGCACATGATATATAGCCACCATTTGTGAAAGCAAGAGCTGCTGGGAATACATGTGCAAGTGTGTGTAACCTCTGTTTGAACAGAGAGCATCAGGTAACAAAGGAATAATATAAACATGGCTAGCAAGTTATTTAATTACGATAGACATGGTAAACAGGCAATCATCTGCCATCGGAAGTTTTTGGTTTAGTAGTAAAATAACTTTACTCCTTTACCTCAAAAATATTTCAGTGTTAAACACTTGCTGTATTTAAAACAGATACTACAAGTTATAAATAAATGTGTCATTTTGAAGAATATGAATGAGACTTGCTTTAACTCTTTCAGGAAAGGGACAAAAGCTTTGTGAAATTGAAAGGATACAGTTTTTTTTGAGTAAGAAGAAAACAGATGAACTCAGAAATCTACACAAACTCCTTTACAACAGGCCAGGCACAGTAAGTTCTCTAAGTCCATCTTTTGCATGATATTAACACTCTTTTGGTAGAGTAAAAAATGTACAGTGTATCCTCACTTTTCCAAGTGGACCTGTGTCTTTTTAAAAGCTACATAGTTACAATGCCTGCCTATAGAATGCTAGCATTAAGATACAGTCACTTAATTATAATTATGTGTGAAATCCTTTACCGTTGTTACAAGAACGTCTAAGATTACAAACACAGACATTTTTTTCTCAATTCTTCAAATTGTTTACCTCGTGCGTTTGACAGCACTACATATGTAGTTGGTTTCACTGTGGTCTCTGCATATTTTGTGACACTTTCATACAGGAACTAAGGGGAGGAGGACACTCCTTTATTTAAAACAAAACAAAACCGTAGTCTTCCTCCCCCTCAAATATGTTTGAAAAACCACAAAAACTGGCAGGACTTGGATAGATGAAGTACCTGAAACAACTTAACTTGCCTTTTGAGGCTGATCACACTTCAAGCTGATGTGTTACCCCTTTAAACTGTCATTTACATGACTAATCTCTATAAAGGGATAAAGTACAAAAGTAAAATAAATTTGAAAAATAATTTGCAAGTGCAGAAAATGTTCCAAATGATCTTAACTTTCATCAATATCAAATTTGTTTCTGAATCATTAATGATCATACATTCAGTTTTGATGTGGGGGTGGAAAGAGTCTTGGGTCATGGCTCATGTTGTGGGGAGCATCCAGAGAACCTAAGAAGGGAGAATCAATCTAATACTTTAGACTTTATTTCTAAAGGAGATGTTTTGAAATATGGAAGAGGCACTTATTTTTAAGCCTCATGTGCATTAGGGAAATTTTTGCAAAGATTTCTTATTATGGCTAACACTAGGGTCAACTTCATTGATGGTAGCAATGTTGAAGGAGCCCTACGGTGGACAAGATGATGTAGTTTTAAGCACCCTGTTGACTACAAGTGCTTGAAGCAAATCTAGATGACCAACTGTTTAAAAGACCAGCTTCTGGTCTAAAGTAGAGCTCTCAATGCTGTAACCAGTGGTGTAGCTGAACTGTTAGCAATGGTGGGAAATGTTTGCAAAAATTCCTTAGTGAAGACAAGGCTATTGATGAAAGTTTGAAAGTCATACTTAGTGCTATTTTAAAGGGCAAGAAAGTATATGAAAAATATTTGCATGAATCCAGGAATCTAAAAATACAAGTCTAAAACTTGCCATCATTAAATGTCATAAAAATGCATTAACAGAATTAAGGTTGCTTGGTATGTCATCTCTTGCAGAATGTTGAGTTGAGCAAAACTCAAACTACAGAAGACCAGGAAATGCAAAGTTAAGGTTGCCCATGCCACCTTAACTCTGCCTTCTTCCAGCAGTGTCCCAGTACACCCTGTTAACACACACACCTTTAATCTGCCAACTCGAGTTGCTGAAATGTACAGATCCTACATCACCTTTTACATCCCATTCACTTCACCCACAGGATTCCATCTAACATCATTAAAGCACAAAAAGCGGATTGGGGAGAGGTTGCCCACACCAGTTTCCCTTCTGGTCTCCTGGAGCAGACAGTAGCCAATGGGATTTATTTCCATACACTACATGTGCAGTCAATGTGTTAGGAGTACCTACACTGAATGATGGAGGCATTAGTTGGGCCTGTTTGGTAAAAGTGTGTTTGATACAGGGGGAGGGGGCTCAGGGCAGAGGGTTGGGGTGCAGGAGGGGGCTCAGGGCAGGGGGCTGGGGTGCAGGAAGGGGCTCAGGGTTGGGGGGCAGGGGATTGAGGTGAAGGAGGGGTGCAGCACCACGGGGGTGGCAATCCCGTGAGCAGGATCTGGCCGCAGGCTGTAGTTTGCCCACCCCTGCTGTAGGTGCTTACAAATTGATTATTTAATAATTTGTTCCGGTAGCTTTCAAGGTATCAAGGTTACGCTGACTGCTCAATAATTCCCAGGGTCCTCTTTGTTTCCCTTTTTAAAGATAGGTGGGTCTGATGTTTGCCCTTCTCTAGTTCTCTGGGATCTCACCTATCTTCCATGGGTTCTCGAAGATAATTGCTAATGGTTCTGAGATTGCTTCAGTTCAGAGTGGAAAATATGTTCCTTAAGTACCCTAGGATGAATTTCATCCAGTCCTGCCAACTTGAATACATCTAATTTATCTAAATAACGTTTTAAACTTGCTCTTTCCCTATTTTGGCTTGTGTTCCTTTCTGTGATGCTTCCTGGGGCGTACCCAGGGCTGAGAGGCACCTGCCCTTAGCATGAGGAAGCCTTGCCTCTGCCTGCTGGGGGTCAGCTCCCCAACTCCCATCAGCCATAGGCAATACAAGCATTTAAATGTAGGCCTACAGAGACCCTGCTGCGCCTTTACAAATTAGCAATAGGCAGCCTCCAAGTGTCTCCTTTGAGTGTCCAGCCCCTGATCCACTGGACACTCATAAAACTTACAGATTTGCTGCGTCCAGGTGAACAGTACAACCCAATTTACCAGTTACATCTTGGATCACTGCTCTGTTTTACACACACAGCATTTAGATAATTCTGTAGTGAAAACAAGTAAAGTTTACTTAACAAAATATTGAGATTCAAATGATAACTAGATACTTCTGTGTCTTAAAGCAATGCTCATCCCAAAGTCCTAGCATTTTACTGCCAGGTCCTTCCATTCATGAGACAAACATGATGTCAGCTTGCCTGCTAGGTGAAATAATCTGGGTGTCTGCACCCCAAGATATATCAGAATAATCCATTCTCCTTATTCATAAATAGGATGTCGTTCTCCCCTCCCCCCCCTCCTGTTTTTTTCCCTATGTTATTGAAATCGCAAACTCCTGATTAGCCTTTGGCTCAGAATGCAAATAGACATGCATTGTGAGGTGGACAATACTACAACAGATAGGGAAATAAATGTCTGTCCCCCCTGTCGTCGTGTTCCCCCTCCCCCCCCCCCCCCCCCCCCCCCCCCCCGAAACGAATGTTCCTGAGATAGGTCTCACTTGCTTACCTGCCTTACAAACATAATTTTCAGTTTAGAGATGTAACGTCTTAAATGTTATCCATACATATGTTTCACAAGTAATTATGATGGCCAGTTGTTAAATGGCTCTTGGTAGAGACCTCATATGCCACCCTTTCATCAATTATTATTCATATTCCTGCATCCAGGGGGGTCCCTGTAAAACTGTGTGCATCTCTGTGCCTTCTCTCAATTGGCATCAAGAGGTTCCTGGGTCATACTTCCCCATTGTTAATTGCGTCAAGTATCTGTTCACCCTTAACCTTGTTAATGAAGACTGAAGCAAAATAGGCACTAAACACTTTAGCCTTCCTGATGTCATCAGTTAGCTTTTTCCCCACTAAGGGCTGGTCCACACTAACCCCGCAGTTCGAACTAAGATACGCGACTTCAGCTACGTGAATAAACATTTAAACATCAGGTTTGTTTTTGTTAAAATAGTTTTCAACTAAAATAGTCAAATGAAATGTTTTTTAAAAAAACAACAAATTCAGTCGACTATGCCAGCTAGGTCAACACAAGAAACTTAAAATATTGGCTTCTGCAGCTAACTCAGTCATCTTCACCTTCATTTTCCTGTTTGTCCATAATCTGGAAAAGAAAAACAAGCTTTCCTGCTTTTTCAGGTCCCAAACCATTACTCAATTTGGAATGAATTAGTCCAAAGGAAGAAAATATTCTTTCTACACCGGCAGAAGAAGCTACTGCTGTTAAAAGTGAGATTATCACTTCAGCAGTCTCTGAATCCAAGTGCTTAAGTGACTTCCAGTTCACTGGTGTGACTTTTTCTTTAAAACATCATCAGCAAACATATATTTCTTGAATGGTTCACCCTTAGCTCTGAAATTTATTATAGTTGGCATTATGGAGGGATTATTGCTGGATGTCCATGTCATTGCCAACTCCTCTTCTTCAGCAGTTAAGGTTTGACCCTGGTACCGAGTATTGAGAATATTTGCAAGAAAATGAGTTGGAGATCATGTTTGTCCCATTTGGTTTTTTTTAATGCTTGTAATTTAACTCTGTCACTGCATATTTCTCTTTTTAAGACCTCACTCAGTTCCTTCCAAATTTCAACAGCATCAGCACCAAAACAGCTATTTCCCTGCATTTTGTTCAAGGCTACAGAAATAGGCTTCGGGGTACTCAGCATGTGTTCAGCATTTCTCTTAAGCCCAATGTTGAGAACTTTGGCTGTGACAGTGCCATCTATTTTTTCACAATTTTATTCACAAACCGTCATCAGATTAGGCCAGTTCTTGATCTAGTGCTCAAAACAGTCCACTACTGAGTTCCATCACACGTCTTGTGGGAGAGTTAGCTTGGTTCCTCCCATTTTTTTCAGAGCAGCTACTGCAAAGTGGTGGTTATGGAAGTATTTTGCAATTTCAACAACATTAGCCTTTATTTCTGGAACACTGCAGTCTTTGGCTAGGAGGTGCATCAAATGAGCACTGCAACTGTATATTATTAGCTTCGGACTCTCTTCTAAATAATTTCTTCTCATCTTGGATACATTTGCAGCATTCTCTTGACCAGCTGCGTACTAGACATTTTCATTTTTTTTCAGTTTGTTATAGCTTTTACTGCTACTTCTCGTAAGTATTCTGCTGTGTGTGCATTTCCTGATCATAGAATCTCAGGGTTGGAAGGGACCTCAGGAGGTCATCTAGTCCAACCCCCTGCTCAAAGCAGGACCAACCCCAATTAGATCATCCCAGCCAGGGCTTTGTCAAGCCTGACCTTAAAAACCTCTAAGGAAGGAGATTCCACCACCTCCCTAGGTAACCCGTTCCAGTGCTTCACCACCCTACTAGTGAAAAAGTTTTTCCTAATATCCAACCTACACCTCCCCCTCTGCAACTTGAGACCATTACTCCTTGTTCTGTCATCTTCTACCACTGAGAACAGTCTAGATCCATCCTCTTTGGAACCCCCTTTTAGGTAGTTGAAAGCAGCTATCAGATCCCCCCTCATTCTTCTCTTCTGCAGGCTAAACAATCCCAGTTCCCTCAGCCTCTCCTCATAAGTCATGTGCTCCAGCCCCCTAATCATTTTTGTTGCCCTCCGTTGGACTCTTTCCAATTTATCCACATCCTTCTTGTAGCGTGGGGCCCAAAACTGGACACAGTACTCCAAATGAGGCCTCACCAGTGCCGAATAGAGGGGAATAATCACGTCCCTCGATCTGCTGGAAATGCCCCTACTTATACAGCCCAAAATGCCGTTAGCCTTCTTGGCAACAAGGGCACACTGTTGACTCATATTCAGCTTTTCGTCCACCGTAACCCCTAGGTCCTTTTCTGCAGAACTGCTGCCCAGCCATTCGGTCCCTAGTCTGTAGCAGTGCATGGGATTCTTCCGTCCTAAGTGCAGGACTCTGCACTTGTCCTTGTTGAACCTCATCAGATTTCTTTTGGCCCAATCCTCTAATTTGTCTAGGTCCCTCTGTATCCTGTCCCTACCCTCCAGCGTATCAACCACTCCTCCCAGTTTAGTGTCATCTGCAAACTTGCTAAGGGTGCAGTCCACACCATCCTCCAGATCGTTGATGAAGATACTGAACAAAACCGGCCCCAGCACCGACCCTTGGGGCACTCCACTTGATACCGGCTGCCAACTAGACATGGAGCCATTGATCACTACCCGTTGAGCACGACCATCCAGCCAGTTTTCTATCCACCTTACCGTCCATTCATCCAGCCCATACTTCCTTAACTTGCTGGCAAGAACACTGCGGGAGACTGTATCAAAAGCTTTGCTAAAGTCAAGAAATAGCACATCCACTGCTTTCCCCTCATCCACAGAGCCAGTTATCTCATCATAGAAGGCAATTAGGTTAGTCAGGCATGACTTGCCCTTGGTGAATCCATGCTGACTGTTCCTGATCACTTTCCCCTCCTTTAAGTGGTTCAGAATTGATTCCTTGATGTATCAATTGTTTCTGTAAGGAAGATATTCCACACAAGCACATACAACAGGATGATTGTGGACATTGCTCCGCCCATCAAGACTCAGGTTAACAATTTCACCCTCTGGACCTTTTGCACATTGCTCATTTTCTCTTTCATACACTTTATCCAGCAATTTGCTTGTGACATCTGCTCTGTTGGGTGAACTGTGTCCTGGTCTTAATGACTGAACCATGTTAATGAAGTGTGGGTTCTCAATCATATGGAAAGGAGAGGTAGTTGCATAAACCGGGCAATTTTTTTAATTACCTCTTTTTGTAATCCGCTAGTTCTTATCACAAATTTATCTATGGTGGTTTCTGGATTATGAAGGGTTTTTTTCTTTTTGCAACAGGTGTTATATTGTGTCTGTGACATGATGTACTGAAACACTATCATTGAGAAAGTATAGAAAATGATTTTGATCTTGAAGGTGGATAATATGTTGAGGATGGAGTCTCCTAAACAAAATAAGTCAATGCAGTTATTTAATTATTACCATACTGCTTCAGTATTACTCGTTGCATTCACTGACACTCAGTAATACTTTAAAGGTGAAATTGTAAAAGGAAGATCTACCTATTTCAGCTATTTATTTTTTATTACAACTGCATCTAAAATGATAGTACCATAGAGCAGGCCTGCACAACTCGTAAAGCGGCGAGGGCCATATTACTCCAAAGAAAAAAGCTGAGGGCCAAAACCCTCCGGCCTCGCGGAAACACCCCCCACCAGCGCCGCCCGCCCCGTGGAAACAACCCCTTCTTCCCCAGTGCTGGGGAAGGCAGGAACCTCCAGACAGCTGCAACCCTTGGAGAGGGGATGGGAACCAAACCAAGAACAATCAAACTTGTCAAGTGGGCTGACTAGAGAAGAGCAGACATACTGACGGCCTCGGGGGTTAGAAGCAAGCACCTTCCTTTGGGAATACCCTCTTTGCAGCATTGGGACAACCCCCAGCCCACAGACAAGCAGCAAAAAGGACCAACGGACACAGTCCCAGATTTTGAATGTGGGAGATTTAACCCCTCCAGCCACCGACGCGCTGCTCGCCTCCTCACTCCTTTCCCTCCTACCCCCCGGTAATAAAGCCTCGCCGCCACTGCCTGCCCACTCGGCTCATCATCCCCACCCCATCCCGGCTTGCCTCCTCAGCACGCGTGCACACACCCACACACGCACCCGCCGCTGGCTCACCTGCTGCCCTGCCACTGCTGGCCCACTCGGCTCGTCATCCCCCACCCCGCCCGGCTGCCTACTCACCGCCCCACCGCTCGCCTCCTCAGCCCCCCCGCCGCCACCACTGGCTCACCAGCTCCCCCCGCCACAAGCTCACCAGCTCCTCCCGCCGCTAGCTCGCCTGCCTGCTGCTGGCCTCTTACCTTCTGCCGCTTGTTCCACCTCTTGCTGCTGGCTCACCCTCACTCCCCAGCCTGCCAGTGGCCTCTTCTCCAGCCCGCCCACCCGCCGGCCAGCCAGCCGTTGGCTTGCCCCACCACGCCGCTTGCCTACTCACCCCCCCGTGGGCCGCACAGTGAGCCGATGCTATAATCTAGACTGAGCACTGAGTTCCATTGGGTAGATAGAAATATTAACCTAAATAATCTATACAGAAGCCCCTGGAGCCCCATAAAATTGGGTCCCTAATCCATGAACTATTGGAACTCATTATTAAACATTACATGAACATATTGTCTCATACTATAGAATTAGAATTTATAATCCCTATTCCATGATGAGATGTCTTTGAGCTATAAAGTTTTAATAGGTTTTTTCCTCAAAAAAATCTGATTTAAATTTAAAAAATGCGTTTTAATTTTTTTTTTTAAATCCTTGATTTTTATCCACCCTGCTCTTTCCTTAGCATTGGAACAGTTGACAGTTTTGCATTTAATATTGTCTCCTGAGAAACTGCAAGCTCTCCTTATCTCTTAGATCTTCTTCCCACGGACCTTACCTACTAGTTCTCAGAGGTTGTTCAAGTCTGGTTTTCTGGAGTCCATTGTCCTTAGTATTTTCTGGAGTCCATTGTCCTTATTTTCCTGCTCTCACTCCTTCCTTTCCTTAAACTCAGGAAATCTATCATTTCATTATCACTTTCACCCAAATTACCTTCAAAATTGCAGTTCCCCTGGTTACTTGGTCCACCTTCTGAGACCAGAAGTTGTCCCCAGTACATTACAAGAACTTATTGGCCATTCTGTGTTTTTTCCCTATTCCTTTTCCAAAAGGTGTCTGGGTAGTTAACATTCCCTATTACTACCTGATCTTGTGTTTTGGATATTTCTGTTGTTTTCTTTAGAAATGCCTTGTCCAACTCCTCTTTCTGTTCTTAAGGTCTGCAGATGTCTACTGTGATATCACCTCTGTTTTTTCCCTATTTATCTTTACCCAGAGACTTTCAATTGATCTGCCTCTCATCTTCTGGACATCAGAACAAATGTATCTATATATACTTGATGTATAATGCAACAGCACCTCTCTTTATCTGCCTGTTCTTCCCGAACAATATGTACCCTCTATACCAATATTCCAATATGAAATTCATCCCACCAAATCTTTGTGATGGCAATTAAGTCATGATGGTTAAGTGAAAGTGTAGGTTAAGATGGTATGTCTACATTTGAGGTGGGAGATCTGATTCCTAGGTCGCGTAGATGTACACAAACTAGCATGCTAAAAATATCAGTATAACCGCAATAGTGGATGCAGCTGATCGAGATAGCCGCCCAAGTACATATCCGGGAGGTCTGGGTGGGTTTGTACTCGGGCGACTCCCACAAGCCACCTGTGCTACCCCGCTGTACTGAGATCTTTAGCATGCTAGCTCAAGCAGAATCACAGCACCCAGTCTGTAAAATGGTTGTACATTGTACAATATGTAAATTGTACATGTATTCTTTCTGGGGAGTTGTCTAAGTGTGTGAGTGTAGACACATCAGGATCTGGAAACTCCTGAATATTATGGTGACAAGGGCCAGTGTGTGTGTGCGCGCATATTGTGGCATTGCTCAAAGAGGGCAGAGGTAAGGTGATATTTTAAAAAAAAAAAAAAAAAAAGTAAAACAGCACAATCGAAACCAGTTTGTTGTTTGCTTTTTATGCTGCTTACTCAACTTATGCAATATACCAGACCAGCCAATATCTGCCTCTTAGGCACTGGTAAAAGGCTGCAGATGTTGGGGTTGAAACCAGTACAGTGGTACTTAATAGAGCTGAAGGCCAGCAGGGACCATCAGATCCGTCTCATCTGACCTCCTCTAACATAAGCCATAGCATAGCTTGGGTTTTCACACCTCTGAGCGATGCACTTATACTGATATAAGTGTGTAGTGTAGACCTGGCCTGAGTAAATTCCCCAGACCTGAGGAAGAGCCCTGTATAAGCTTGAAAGCTTGTCTCAGTAACAGGAGTTGGTCCAATAAAAGGTACTACCTCACACACATTGTCGCAAATACATGAATACTTGAGTATTTTCGTACATTTTATCACACTGTACAATGGCTGATCATAATGTCCTAATTCTGTATGCCCTTTTGAATGTAAGCATTTGAACAAACTTTCTCATATAGTAATAACAATTAGCTGAATAAACATTCTGGATGTAATCTATTAAACTGTTTCCAATGAGACGTAATCAATGTGTTCTGTTTTAGGTTGCCTCACTAAAGAAGAATGTGGGTCAGTTCAGCGGGTTTCCATTTGAAAAAGGAAGTGATCAATATAAAAAAAAGGAAGAAATGTTAAAAAAGTAATGACTTCTATAACTACTTAATATAACTAAATCATGCTGGTTACACTTATTTTCTAAGGTTTGCTCCAGGTAATCTAAATTTTAGGATGATGGATTGTTTTCTAGAGCTCTGCTTTTTGTCCTTGAGCTCAACTTAAACAATTTGATTTCTTAATATGTTCTAAATATTGTTTCAAATCACATTTAAACATTTCTAAAGAACTAGTTTTATTAGATGTGTTCTCTCTAACTTCAGATGCAGGTTTAATCTTAATGGTGCAGGAAAAGGTGTGGAAATAAGAACAGTAGCTGCATGTTTCTTCTAGAAATGTAATTGTAAAATGATTGATTTTTAGCACTTAAATTTGTAATTAACTCCTCTGTTAAGAATGGGAGTGAATACTTTGTGCTGCTATTTCAGTCTGGCTTCAAATTCAAGATAATTTACTGGCTTAAATTTTGAGGTTAGTTATGGCAAGTGGAAAAAGGAAGCAGACTTTTTAAATTGAAAGTTTTGCCCTTTACTTTCTTCGGTCTGCTGAAAATCAGTGGAAGGACTACCATAACTTAGAGAGAGAGAACAAAACTCTGCGTTCCTAGTTCCCTAGGACATGCAGTTTTCCAGGAGTTTAATTTTAAAAGTTAGTACTTATGTAGGTCTATGAATATTTAATAACAAATCATGGTAAACTATCTAAAGATGAAAACCTTAATCTTTAACAGGTTGAGTTGAAGAACATTTGCATTACCCTAGATATGCAAAATATTATAGGGTATATTTAAACACTTTTGCATATTCACAGTCATAACTAATATGAAAAGCAGCTGATGTATGTTTGATCTGCTGTGCTAATCCTCTTCAACAAAATTTCCATGTTAATTCTTAAAATCCTCCTCTGAAAAAAGCAGTTGCACATGTGTTATTTTAGATCTTAGTACATCTGATTATCTGTTTACTTTACTGACAAGTTTTTACCCCCTTCAGCACTGAATAGTCTATACATACAACTGTGTGGGGAAATTCTGCTGTAGTATTAATTACATTCTGACTGCAGGACCAAACTCTGTCTTCCGTAAACCTTTGCAACCTCACTATTTTCAACAGGGTTGAACAAGCATAACTGAGTACAATATTTGGTCTGCAGAATTTCTTATGGTGAAGAAGGGTAAAGCAGAAAGAATGAGCTTGAGCTTCAAACAGAACATTGAGTTTGACAGTACAGGCAACTGGAATTTTTACTTATAAGCTGAACTTGATATGGAAGGTACTGACACAAATGAGCATAGAATCCCTCAGTGACCTCTTCATAATACAACTGCACTTTAATACTTACTGTCTTGCACCCTACCAAAGATAATTACTTTATCCATAGATATCTCTTCCAGTACAATATTAACACTTATATGGAGTTATGTAATTCATAAGTAATGTGGAAGTTTTGCATGAAAACAACCAGTGTTTACACTTATTCAGAATCATTTCATAGCATACCATTTAAACCCATGTTGATGAAATATTTGGCAATATGTTGTTGAGGCTTTTGATCATATCACAAAAGGCTCTAACTTGATGCATACCAACAATAACATTGCTCATTGCCATAGAAGCCTTCATCAGTTTTCTAACTTTTGTGAGGCTAAAAAAATCAACACTAATGCAACAAGTGTATTTAAGCCATATCTACTTACGTTTTCCTTATCAGTACAGCATATCAGCTAGAGAACTTAAGTTAACCCTTTCATAAATATACTTATCTTTAGCCCTGTAGTAATATCTTAAAGCAGGGGTAGTCAATGGGTGGACCAGGGGCCAAATCCGGACCCCCAGACGCTTTTGAACGGACCAAAAAAAGTCTTATTTTCTTGTTGTTTTTTGTATTATTTTTCTCTGAAGTCTGGACCTTGATTATACCTTGGCCAAGACAATTGGACCCTGACAAAAAAATAGATTATCCCTGGTTTAGAAGTATTGGTAGTAGCCCCAACAGCTAAACTCTTAGAATGCTCTCAGCACTAGTAATTAGGTGCATACATGTATCTACTTACCATCTTGTCTGGTGAGTGAAGGATTTGGAAATGAATGTTGCAAAGGCAGCAACAGACACTTTCTGTTCTCTCCCAATATGATCTAGCCATGATCTGTTCTTGGCTGTCATCCAAAACTCAGTAAGTATAGTGGGAAATAATACTGTTTTTCCTGTTACCTTAAGGACTTTGGGAGCCAAATTAAAGGGGCCCTGCTAGGTTCAAAGAAATTCTCAGCTCAAATCTATCTTCAATTGTTATGATTCTTCTCTTTGCTCATCTTGTACAATGAAATTAGAACAATGAATTTCACTTTCTGGTTATTTTGCATTAATCTAGTTGCAATTTCTGGATAAAAAAGGGTCATTGACCACTATGTTTAAAAAAAAAAAAGCAAAACATTTAGTTTCTGATCCTGCAAACCCTAAATTGTAACGTGACACCCACTCTATTTTCCCTTTTTCCAAAATTGCTGATAAAGTAGACAACGTGTCCCAGTGTCTACTGTATATTTGGGGCATGGATAACTACTAGATGGCTGGATGGAAAGGCAGGAGCAACCAGAAGAAATAGTAGAGGCTAAAATATTAGCATTTTTGGTGGGGTTTGCCTGCAGGTTTTTTTGTTTTTTGTTTTAAATAAGTCATGTTCACCAGTCTTGTCCTGGAGTGGATAACTTCAAATCTGGGAAAAAAGTTATTTACATTGTAACTAGGGAGACTTCTGAGGGAACTGCTGCTTATATTGTAGGTGTATTTATATCCCACAGTTTATAGCTCTGAGTTGGGTTTAGGGAAATTGTTGAGAAGGGAGATTTACTTTCATTGATTCTTGATGCTGACCTATTGTATATAACTGTGTTTGTAAACATCTGCAGATAGGTATAGATGCAAATAGGAGTACTTAAATTGCCTATACCTGCATGTGTTTGTAGGATCAATATCTAACCAAAAGTGTCTCAAACTCACAATACTTAAATATTGACTTTTTTTTAATAACCTGTTAAGATAATTGAATTTTGTTTCTGTTCAGATTCAGGAATGCCATGTTGAAAAGTATCTGTGAGGTCCTTGATTTGGAAAGATCGGGAGTTAATAATGAACTGGTTACCAGAATCTTAAACTTCTTAATGCATCCAAAACCTTCAGGCAAGGTGAGGCACAATTTTATGATGCTGATTCATTGTTACGATTCCAACTTGGGGTGGGATGTAGGCAGAAAAAAACAATGGGGACATACAATGTTGCCTTATGCGGTATGCTCCCCCTCCCAAATATGCTTCTGCTACCATAGCTAAGGACGTGGGTGGCTCCTCGAAAGTGAATGTCTTTCTAAATCTGCTCCCACAGTGACTCAGTGTAGCTGACCATAGCAGATCACAGGTATAGGACTGCAGGCTTAGGCAGAAGCCACAAGCTTGATCTTCTGTTCTCTTATCCCATCATGCTCAACTAGGCTGCAAAAGCATTTGTATCCAGCTCATGGAGTTACCATTGGACATCCCTACCAAAGCAGCATGGAGCCTTTTTCCTTTGAGGAACAAAAAGGGAGCTGTGAAATGTGAGCCAAAAAAAAAAAAAAAATAGAAGTGAGGTCTGGGAAGGGAGGAAGATGAGAATGGACAGAAAAAGGGTGGCAACTGTATCAGGGAATGGTGTGAGGGCTCATTGAAGGTGGAAACACCATTCAACCCATTCATCACAAAGCAGGGAGGGGAAAGGGCGGGTGGGGAATCACCAGATCACAGCTTTATTGGAACTGGAGTGTATAACAATGCACTAAAACCAGCTGCACAAAATAATTAGGCTCCTGTATTCCACTTTATTTTTTTTTTTAACCTAAGAGCAATACAGAATTGGTCAAAGGCTGTCATTGCTTATCAAAATTCCTTTTATCATAATTGCTACAAATGTGAAGTCATATACAGAAGTGAATAAGGAATGTCTCTCTCTCTCTGCTGCTTTTTTGTTTGGGAAGCAATCCAGACAGTTTCATTTCTGTCAACAGTTAACTTATTGAAGTGCTGTTCTACCCTGGAAAGTTATCCTCATTGGGGAGTTAATGTTTGTCTCTCTCTAATTTCCCACTCTTCTTCATAAACTGAGCAAATTAAACCTATCTTCTAATAGCTTCCAGACCTATAAGTCAGTTTAGGTTCTTCCCTTCTCATGCATTATCTCCAGTAATAATAATAATAATGAAAAAAAATCTGTTTTGAGTTACTTTTGTGCAGTTACACGGAAGGCTTTTAAAAGAAACATGGAATCCCCCAATGCCATTTTCAAAGTTGCTTTTCCAGGGTAGAATCATACTAGAAGGGATTTACAAGTTAAATAAGGAGAGAATACTTGAGTGCCCCATACAGAGATGTTTGTTATTTAAAGCATAAATATGGAGCTCTTCCTAATAAACTTTATATGACCATGTTCTTAGTCTTCAAAGACAAGTGTCTTTTGACACATTGAAGAGGTTAATCTAAAATGAAGCAGACATCAGTAAAATGTACTGTGTACTTTCAACCTCACAATGCTCAACTTTAGAGCACTGCATATTAATGGAGATCAAAGTTCTTCCCCTCCCCTTTTGACATCTTTCTACACACACAATCACCTGTTAAATGAGCTGGTTTCATTGTGTTAGCAGGCATTGTGAAGTTTGGTGTTAGTCTTAACAGTGAGAACAAAAATTCAACAACTGAAGTTGGGCTTTTGTACAATTATGGCTGAGGAATTAAATTAACTTTGCCTCAGTTTGTGGGGGAGGAATATATGTATCTGGAGTTGTGTCCAACTAGAGGAACTTCCATTATATAGCCAACATTTATTGCTGTTTGCATGTGATTCTACAGTGTAGATCAGTGGTTCTCAACCTTTCAGGAGGCTGATTTGTCTTGCATACCCTCAAGTTTCACCTTACTTAAAAGCTACTGGTTTACAAAATCAGACCTAAAAATACTTAAGTGTCACAGCACACTATTACTGAAAAAGTGCTTACTTTCTTATTTTTACCATATAATTATAAAATAAATCATGACCACCAGGTTGAGAAACACTGATATAGAATGTAAAGCAGTACAAAGAAGTCATTTTATGAAATTTTAGTTTGTACTGACTTCAGTAGTGCTTTTCATGTAGCCTGTTGTAAAACTAGGCAAATATCTAGATGAGTTGACATATCCCCTGGAAGACGTCAGCGTATCCCCAGGGCTACATATACCCCTGGTTGAGAAACACTAATGTAGATTATTGGATGGACATATTTGGAGAAACGTGTAGGTGGTAAAATAACTTACAGCAACACCCATCAAAGTAGCTTCACCAAACATAAGCTCTAAAACTGTTGACATTAGGCAGCAACAGTAACCCATTCTTATGGAATACAAATGTTTACCTAAACCAGGAGTGGGCAAACTTTTTGGCCTGAGGGCCACATCTGGGTGGGGAAATTGCATGCCGGGCCATGAATGTAGGACTGGGGCTGGGGTGCAGTGTGCAGGAAGGGGCTCAGGGAAAGGGGTTGGGGCGCAGGGAGGCGTGCAGAGTGCAGGAGGGAGCTCAGGTTGGGGTGCAGGACAGGTGCGGCAGGGGGCTAAGGGTTGGGGTGTGGTGTGAAGGAGGGGTTTGGGGTGCAGGCTCCGGCCAAGTGCCATTTACCTTGAGTGGTTCCGGGGTGGCAGCGAGGCTAAGGCAAGCTCCCTGCCTGCCTTGGCCCCACGCCGCTCCAGGAAGCTGCCAGCACCACATCCCTGCGGCCCCTGGGGGAGGGGTCAGAGGGATCCGCGTGCTGCCCTCACCTGCAGGTACTTCCCCCGAAGCTCCCATTGGCTGCAGTTCTCCGTTCCCATCCAATGGGAGGTGTGGGGGGCGGTGCTGGCAGGCTAGGGCAGCACACGGGGCCCTCTGCCCCCCCCCCCCCCCCCCCCCCCGTGTCCCCCAGGGGCTGCAAGGATGTGGTGCCGGCCACTTCCAGGAGCAGCGGGGGGCCAGAGCAGGCAGAGAGCCTGCCTTAGCCCCGCGGCCCCACAGGAGTGGCAATCCTGTGCGCTGGATCCAAAGCCCTGACGGGCCATATTTTGCCCAACCCTGACCTAAACCCATCAGGCAAAGTTCCATCTAAAAGGGAAGAATTACACAATTCTCTGAAAGCTATTAAATGCCGACCAGACTGCCAGAGGGAAAATTGTACAATTAGGGGACCATCTACTGAAAATGTTCATCTCTGGTTCTCATGCTTATTATATGAGCACTTAGAGTCTAGTCAGGTGCAGTGGTAATTTTTTATTGGACCAACTCCTGTTAGTGTGAGACACAAGATTTTGATCTTACACAGAGCTCTTCAAGTCTGGGAAACGTGGTCAGTGTCAGTTCAATGCTGTCTGCAGAACACTTACAGGGTTCTTTCTTATTTTTGTGACTCAAAGGGAGAGGCAGTCTTTAATGCCAATTCACAATCAGTCTAGAGATTTAGATTATAACCAATATTTAGATTTACATTTAAATCAGCTGGAAGTTCAATGTAGCAAATGAAGTGCAGGTGTGTTGTGCTTATACTAACCCACTTCTAGGCAAGAGGATTGTTAGTCTGTATTAACTGAGGCTTCAGAATGGTCTTCAACGATAGTTCTAAAATACAGTACACTATATACTTTTCTCACCTCCAGAATGAGCCAGTGTGCTTGGTAATGTGTCTATTGGCAAGAAAAAGATGTAGCATTTTTTAATATGATTGGCAGAAAAAAATTAGGCCACAGCCATCTAGACATTTTAGTTGGGGTGGAGGCTCTGAAAGAATCCAGGGTGCCCTTGTCAAAAATGTTTGTATTTCTAAATAATGGATTAAGATTAAGATTCTCAGATTTTTAGATCTGAAAAGATAAGCCTCTAATTTGAGTCCATTTTTGAGATAATGGGTTGAAGTGATTGGAGGGCAAGATGCTCATCCACAGGGAATGAGTGTCTTTTTTGAGGGGGACAGGGAGAAAATAGACACTATAAATTCAATCTCCACCTGATTCCCCCAAGCCACAGACGCTGACAACTATGTGGCTACGTTAACGTAATTGTGTTTCATTGTGCCCCAAATTGTGGTTTTGTCATGAACTTAAAAAAATTAAAGAGTGTGTTTGTTTTATGTAAGTAGTGTAAACTGTTCACTTTAAAATGATGGTCCCTAGTAACGGGCATCTGGTCATTGCCAAAAGCACATACGTTTAAGTTTTATGGGTCAGTGGTGGCTCTAGCTCTGCTTATTCTTGATTCATATGACTTGACTGAAATTGAAATTAAAAAAAAAAATTAAATACTTTTTTAACCCATACTTTTATCTTAAACAGCCATTACCAAAGTCCAAAAAAACACCCAACAAAGGCGGCAAAAAAGAACGCAGTAGCTCAGGAACTGCACGAAAAGCAAAACGCACCAAATGTCCTGAGATTTTGTCGGATGAATCTAGTAGTGAGGAGGAGGATGAAAAGAAAGAGAAGGCTGAATCTTCTGAAGAAGATAAAGAGAGTGAAGAGGAGGTAAATATAACAGAACTTCCTTTTCAGGAAAGATGAATGAGTTTGTCTTGCTTAGTTTGTAACTAACTGGTTACATTTCTGGAAGGGGGGTTCAATATAGTTTTGGTGGTGTTTTTTTAAAGGTGGAAAGTAAGCTATAGTTAGTTGAAAGGATTGCTTCACATGTGGACAACTTGAGACAAAAGGTACTATATATAATGTAGACCTGACTTCTTCCAGTGTCAGAAATATGGTGTGATCCAAGAACTAAAACATTGAGGGATGAAGAAACAGAAATCAGAGGACCTGGTTCTGATCTCAGATGCTTATGTGGGTCTTGTAAAATCAGTTGCTGCACGTGATGGACTTTTTTTAACATCTCTAACAAGCAGTGCGGTCAAGGACTGAAATTTAAGCATTGCCTTTCTTATATCTCCTGGTGACGTTTTCTAGTAAAACACCATTGTTTTTTGACTGGGGATTACTTTTAGTGAGCTACAGTTGAAGTAAGAATTGTAGAATTCAGTAAGTAAAGTCACTCCTACCTATCTAGCATTGGTCTTGGACATCAATTCCCAGATTCTTGTGTAGTTCTGTAGTGGTCCCTCAAATATTTATTAGTACAAAACTAAGCAACCTTAAATGGTTTCCTTCAAAATTTCAAAAGGTGATAGTCCCACTACACTCAATTTTCTACTCTTTTTTGTTTGTTCTTTTCAGAACCTTATTTTTCCATAAACTTAATTTTTTTCTTCAAACACTAGCATTTTTCCTCATACATTCACAGCTTGAGCTTCCCCTCATGCCTTTCTTCCCCCTATTGTCACAAAATGTGGAGTGGCAATACATTCACATTGACTCAACCCTATAGTATACCAGTGAAGAGACTGCAGGCTTCGTATCCTTTGACATCTTGATTTCTTAGATGAGATTGTTTTACTGGCAGTTATGGCTGTGGGTTTTGTGATTTGGACAGCAATTCACTAATTACAGGACTGAGACCAGCATTTCACATAAGCCACTGAGCTGCAGGTGGTGATAAAATGTCAGCTACTACTGACCTGAGGTGCACCCAAACTTATGATTTACAAGTGTGGTAGGCCATATATTTGAATTGTATGAGCTATGGAAGGTAGTTAATCGTGAAAACTTTTTGTTGGAAGGCAAATTCATATAACTTCAGAATGAAAATGTCATAAAATGGCAAATGATACTCCTCCACCATTCTCCATAAAACAAGATTGGAACCACACTCTTAATTCTTAACTTGCCGTTTTTTGGTGGTACTCACAACTGGTGAGCTGAAAGAGGGCTAGAGTATTAAAAGCTAATTTTATATTTTGTTCATCTGTTCACTAGTACAGTCTTTCTGCTGTGAGGAGAGGAATCTGGCTCTCTGTGGCAGGAGTCTTCTTTAGAAATCCTTTTTCCAAGAGCTCAGCTGCCTATAAAAGATAGGTAAGCCCCACTCACCTCAGTTTTTTGCCTTTCTTCAAGAGGTAGGAGTTAAACCCTCTGTTCCTTCCGAGCTGTCAGGCAAAACCTGAAAACTTTTAGATGTCTGACACTCCTAAGGAGTGTTTAGAGACCCACTTCAGAGGGACTATAATGTTAGAGAACTTCAAACGAAACTTGATTAGCTCATGGAAGAACTACCCTGGTCTTAAAACATTCTACCTCTTATGCCCTGCAAGGGCAACTCTCCTGATTGAGGGTCTTAAAGAAGAAGTTTCAGCAAACCAAGGGCTTGTGAACGTTTAAAATGCTGATGGCGGGGTTCTCATTTCAGCACAGGTAATCCACCTCCCCAACAGGCTGTCTACACTAGGGGTTAGATAGGTTTAACTGGATTTTTCACACCCCTGAGCGATGTTATACCGACATTTCATAATGTAGACCAGATCCAAGTAAACTCGCTCAAGTTACCCCAAATTCCATGAAGATTCAGACCAGAGTTATCCAAACAATGAGGTCAGACACTTGATTTACAATCAACTTGAAGATCAAACTTTCAGAAACAATCTATACATTATAGCCTATAGATATTCATCTATTAAGTTATTGAAAATAAATTGAAATGATGAACCTGCTTGGAACAGAAGCTTATTGACAACTGAAAACTGGATGTCTCATTAGCTCAGTTGTAGCAAAAGGTAGAAAAGAACTGCCTATATATTTAATTTTTTTTTTTTTTTTTTTTGCTGTGTGCTTAACAGCCCTTCTGCAACAGCACAGTAAAAACTAGCTAGATGGCCCTCATTTAGTTAGGCTATTCTGCTAACTGTTGGAGTCATGGGTGAGGAGTGGTTGGGACAGATGCAGACACTTGAACGCTTCTCTTGATTGAGATTCCAAAAAGACAGCTTCTTAAAATTATAAGGATTCAAAAACAATTTCTAGGAAAAATGGATTCTGAGGAAAGAACACTTCCCATACGTTATAAGGCAGACTGAGTTCCATTTAAACTTCTAACCTTGCTCTGTAGCCAAACACTTAAAACACCAACGCATTCTAGTTTGAAAAGTAACTACTTTAAGGATATGATCTGTGTGTATTTCCTGCTGACTACAGTGACAAAGTTCTCAGTGCTTCTGTTGCCTCTGCAAAGCCAACAGCTCTGAAGCAGTGAGCGGATTCTAGTCTGACTGGGGCACCAATACAACTAACTAAGTTTTATGGGTTGCACAGATGTAAATGAAAGTAGTTACTGGTAATGAGAGTCAAAATCCAGTTTGGTTTTTTTCATGTCAAATTGTTTTGCACTATTTACTAGTTACCATTTACAGGACTTAAGCACATGCTTAACTTTTGACTTTTCCTTTGAGAAATTCCCAAGTTGTTATTTTTGCAGTATCATTTGACACTAAACAGTGTTGTGGGGTTCCATGCTTGTCTCAGTAACTTCTAGAGGAAGTTTCTAGGGCTAGCAGTTAAATAGACTCTGATCCTGTAGACTTAAATACATGTTTAACTTGTGTAAATAAAGCAAACACATTTAGTTTGTGTATCATGTATCTTTTATTCACTCAATTGATTTTTGACTTCAGCAAACATGTTGTAGTTTGTCTGTTTTTAAAGGATCGTAACTGAGCCAATTGTGTGCATTCATTAATGTAGTTCACTTCTACTAGTAAAAATTCACCCATGTATAATAGTTAGAGGCCTTGCAGCCATACTTCTGCCTGATTGAAGGGATGCTAAGTTGCAGTATTGTGGGCAAGGATGGAAACTAAAACTAGGTTGTTTATAGAATACCATGGTTTGCTTGTTTAGTTTTCATCAGATTCTCAAGGGGTCTGTTGTAGGACAGATGGTGCCTAGGCTATTCTAGAAATCAGATGACATAGCAGTCACTTATTGGTGCGCCTCTAAAATGAATTGACTAAAGTTTGGTGGTGATAAAACTGACAAAGTAAAAGGAAGCCAAGTATAACCTTGTGGAAGGGATAAGAGTTGGCATTCTGGTAGTAGTGCATTGCTTTCTAGGTGCAGCACCTCTTATTTTTGGCAAACTGGAGCAATTATGCGTACTTCTGGCCTTGTCTTATAGTCACTACTTATAGGAAAAATAGAATCTGCTTTGGAATATTCATTGATGGGACACTATTGTGTTAAGTGTAATTCTACTTTAAAATTATTAAAAATGGCACCTTTAATTCCAGTGTCTATCATTTATTGTGAACTGATCCCATATGTCACTTTCTAACTGCCAGACCTACAAATGTAACCAGGATTCTTTCCTTCTGGTGATTCGTCACCAATAAAATATTTTGTATACCAAATTAGATGCTTGGTTACACCCATCCAATCTTGTTTAAGACTAATTGGGTTGTGCAGGTATGGGGGGTTGAAACTTTGCTGGCAAAGGCTTTGTTACTGGTGGTGATGTGTGAGCAGGAAAAACATAGCTTTCATGATTTTCCAAGGTGGAATGAGTCCTGGGTATGTTTGTAGGACTGGTGGTTAGAAAATGCATCTTGCTTCACAGATGAATTCAGGTTACAATAACCATTGAACCCTCTGCCATTGTAGTCCCTTTTCAGAGTAAAATTGCACTTCAACCAGGCCTATGAAGATACCTGCCTTCTGGGGGGGAAATGCTGTCTAAGAGCATCAGACATCATTATGAATGGAGATACTTAGCACAGTCACCCAAAAGGCTAGAAAAAGTTCCAGCTGTTTGTTAAAACAGTCAATAATTTGATTGTCTTGGTTTGAGCTCCAGAGTTTATGCAAAATTAAAATCTAATCTTGAAGAGTCCAGATTTTAACTTCACAGTACCTATGCATTTTCCTCACTACCATCAACTATAGTACACAGCTATAAATTACCAGTATTTCACATCTGAATGTAATAATTCAGTTTGCAGTGACGTTTCTCGCACCCATGTAGCATATTGGTGGGGAGTGGTGCTAGAAGTCAGGATTCAATCCATTCTTTTCCCTCCTACAGCAACCTAAGAAAGCATCTAAAAAAGAAAAACCTAAGCAAAAGGTGCCGTCTAAAAACAAGAAAGCTGTGAAAAGTGCTAATGTCAAGAAAGCAGATAGCAGCACTACAAAGAAGAATCAGAACAGTTCAAAAAAAGGTAAAGGTTTTAGTCTTGTTTTCACTGTGTTGCTTAATTTAGAAGATGAGTCTTAAGGTTAACTGTACAGCAAAACATTGCTTACTTTTTACTGCTTCTCTGATGTAGAAATCACAAGTTTGTTTTGCTAATTTAGATTTGAAATATCAGGATGAGACACCCCCCCCCCCCCCTCTGCGGGGGGACGTTGGCAAGATCTTTAATAGGACCTGTAGAGTGGTTTAACAGAATCTTATAACTTGGTCTGCAGCCATACTTCAGCCTGATTGATGGGAGAAGCTGAACTGCAGTATTCTGGCTTAGGGCAGAAATTAATACTACATTGTTTATAAAATACCAGGTGTTTAAAACTAAATCAGCAAAACATGATCTGTCAGACTGTCAAGGAATAATGTGGGACAGGGTGGCAGCATATGGTGTTCTGTGGGAGATAACTGTCCCATGTTCTTTTCTGGAGGAAGGAAGCAGCAGGGAGATGTCAAACATTTGAATTCTAATAAAGTAAATCTTCCAGATTTAGAAAGTGAGTCTGAGGATAGTTCAGATGATGAACCTTTAATTAAAAAGTTAAAGAAACCACCTACAGATGAAGATCTTAAGGAAACTGTCAAGAAGTTATTGGCCAATGCAAATTTGGAGGAAGTCACAATGAAACAGATTTGCAAAGAGGTATGTATAAAAATTCTACATCTTTGTTTAAAGCATGTAAGGCTATATATAAACTAACCTTGATATTCCTCATTTTGTTTTGTAAATTTATTGTGTGAAAATGTAAATATTTCATATACTAATTACACTCAAAGAAATGTGTGCATGTCTAAAGCTGTACCACTTAAGGCTTTGATCTTGAACTAGGCCACACTGAATCTTGTCAGCACTTGGCTGGAAAGCCTCAAGGAAAAACTCAGGGTGCTAGAGGTTAACAGAGGGTGCCCCTTTCCCCTCAGCCTCCCCTATTCCACACACCTACCTGGCCATTTTGTGAATTTAGTCCTCGTTTGCTTTTTGTCAAAATGCCTAAAATAAAACACAATTGAGTCAAAGTGTTTTTTTGACTTGCCCAAAATTTTGTTTTCAGCTGGACCTGAAACTAAACTTTTTTCAATTTTTCAGAATTGCCAGCAAGTAAAAATCCATTTGCCAGTTTAGTGATTTCCCCTCCCCTTCCCTCTCCCCCGCCACAATTTGGCTACTGATAGTGTTTAAAAAAAAATCTGTTTTTAATAACAGCACTGTCATTCATTTAAAGGACCCAAAATTGTATTTACTGTGGACCTGGTCTTTGTTCTTTTAGTCTTTCATACTTACGGGGGGAATACAGCTGCCAGTCTAGAGCAGTGGTTCTCAACGTGTGGTCCGTGAACGACTTCAACTGAAAAGATTTTCAGCGGTGTGTGTGTGAATTGCTTGACCCCAGGGTATTGTCACCCACATGTTGTGCTTTATTAATATGAAAACTGTAACCCCTGTTATGATTAAAAATAACTGCTACACACAAACGTTCAAAAACGGAGTTTAGGCAAAATGAGGGAAATAAAAGGTTTGACACTTCAACTGATGTACAACTTACATTTGGATTATACAACTTCATCTCCTCTGCACTAAAATCATGAAGTTAATATGTTCTAAAAGTAACAGACTTCTCTCTCACTCCAGCTCTTTTGTATTGATTGCTTTAGGTATATGAAAGTTATCCCAGTTATGACTTGTCTGAAAGGAAAGATTTCATCAAAAAAACAGTTAAAGAGGTAAACTTATCTGAAAAAAGTAAATGGTATATTTTTAAACATCTATCAGAGGTTGGGACACACTGTCGTACTCGTTTCAGAAAGCTTTTGTTTTTAGTATGGAAAGTGACCAAAAACATTTTTCAGGCGAACGTTGATTCAGGAGCTGGATATTTACTCTGTGCTCTTCATCTAAAAGCTGATAGTTTTTTTTTTTAACATTAGTCTAACCTGAACTCTACTCTCATGTGAGTTCAATAATTTCTTTATCTTTAGGAAATATGAGTTACTATTCAGGAAGAACTAAAATAGTAAAGCTACTATGGCCTCTATTAATCTAACTAGCATAATTAATAATGCACGGCTCTGAAAGGGCCAAACCATGGCTTATGCTACACAGCAATTTAGGGATGCAAAGCACTAGCTACTTGCATCACAGGTAGTAGCACAGGAGAGAACACAAGCTTCACTGAGCTGCTATGTCCCCTCTCCATGCAGCTGTGTGGGAGTGGGGAGACAGCAGGCAGAGCCTTGGCTCAGCATATAGCCCCAGCCACACACCTGGTTGGGAGAGTTATTATGCTGCATCTGATGTAGACCCCATACTCTCTCCCCACAGCAGTAGGGGAAACAGGAAGGAAACTGACTCCCTGAATTGCAATCTTGTTTTCTTTAGCTGCTACAACAATATGCTACCCTTAATGCAGAGCTCATGATCCAGTCCATACCTAGTAATGCTTAAGAATAATTTCAAGTGCATTCATTTTGTTTCTCCCTAAAATAAAAGTGGGATGAAGTAAGGGAATCAGTACTTCTGTTAGTGAGACTGCAGAAAAATTGTAAGGGAATTTATCTATTATTTCAAACCTTCTAGACCAAATTACAGATGAATCAAAATAATGCATACACCTCAAATGTTGTGTATGCCAGCTAAACCACAGTAAAATATCCTAACATGAGATGGCACTGAAGAATTTTATTTGTGGTGGTACTCCCATGTAAATGGGATAGTTGAGAGAAGAGCATAATCATTTCTTAACTAGCATTTTTGTGCTTGAACAGCCTTTATCTTAATGTTAGACTAGTGTGGAAGTGATTAAGGCTAAAGGAGAAACTCTCATTTCAGTTGATTTCATGATCTAATTTGACTGGAGGAAATGAAAGCTGCTGACTTATGTTCCCATGGATTTGAAGATGACACCAGCAAAAAGAATGTTTGTGATATATTATGTTTAGTCAGTGCTGATTCTATGGACTGAGTATCAGTGTAAATTGCTTTGTGTACCTTTTTAATAATTGCATTTGATGCAGGTTTTAGTTAACTTGCTTACTTTTTGTTTGCATGGCAATAAATGTTCCCTTTTTATAGTTTTGTACATTTTGAATTGCTTTGTAGTAGTAGTTTCATTAAGACATCATAGCTTTTAATGTTCTTTAATACCTTGCATAATTTTTTTTTAAGAATCAAGTAGGATAAAAGTTGTCCAAGTATTTGCATACATACGTGCAGAGATTGTCTGGAATATTGCAGTATTGGGTTATAGAAATATTTGAATACATATTCTGAAAATCAGTCATGCTAGAGTTTATATTCTGATTTACATGCTATGAATTCAGAATCCTCAAGCTACAATTACTGTCTTGCATGGGTATGCACTGAGAACCATCAAAGCATGGTAACTAATTGGCAGATATTATTTTTGTACTTTTTAAAGACTATATAAAGGTATTGCAGATTTCTGTTGTGTGAATCAGTTTTTTAAATCTCTAGTTATCTTAGGACTTACAACATGTCAGTGTTCAGCAGTGATACTGGGATGAAAAGGGGGAAGCTCCATAAAAGTTTATACAAAAGAGTTGAAGTTTTACTGGTTGTCCAATCTTGCCTTGTAAGGAAGATTCACCTGTAATTTTATACTTAAGCTTTTCAGTGTTTAACTTTATATAAGGCTACAGATGTATTTGTTCCCATGGCTTAACCTAATACATTAATAAAGTTCAAAGTGAAGGCTATAGGGGAAAAAGTAACTGACTTGATAATGCTTATTTGGGTGTTGGATTCTATGGCCAAAACTTTCAGAAGTGGGTGCCTAAAGTGATGATCACCTGGCAGGCTTAACTGAAAATCATGCCCCAAATTTAGGAGCCCAATCAGGATAGTACTTAAGTAAATGATTAAGTGCTATTATTTAGAATAGGAATGCTTTTCTAAATCTGAGCTTAAGTATGATCTATGGTACTCCAGAATCACATCTCAAACTTTAGCCAACTGCTTTTGGTTCAAAGTGGAAATTTTCATGTAAGTTGTTTTTGCTCACCATATACCTTTGTGCTATTATAGGAAGTCACATTTATAATTTATGTAAAATACTAAGAGGCCAAACAAAAAGTGTGTTGCTATCAATGCTATGAAGAACAAATCCTGTAATGACTCCAGTATTCAAGAGCAAAACATTTTTTAAAATTTTAGTATTATGTTTGCAAAAGTAGGAGTCAGATAATTTAAATTCTGAAAATGTTCAGCCAGTCAGTATGTTAATTAACCTTTACCTTTTATGATTTCTTTGCATGTAATCTTTTTTAAAAAGGCTGAATGTTTGTTTTGTACTCAATAAATGTCTTTCAGAAAAACTTAGATCAATTTTGATATTCACTTACCTATACAGTAAAACTCTACAGCCACAGATGTGTACCTAGTCATTGAGAGGAAACTATTCAAAACTCTGAAAAAGGTTTCTCTGCATAACATGTCCTGCCATCAAAATAGGACAATAACAAATGACCTGTTGTGCAATTGCTTTGAACAATCTTACTAACTTTAACAAAGGCATTCAAACAATTTCAAAATCCTGGTAAAGCAGTAAGTTACTTGTCACTAAATCTTATTTCGTCCTTAGGGTAGTACTACACTAGGTTATTTTTATATTGTAATTCTAAAGCTTATATAAATAACACTCATGGCCAAGTCACCACCTTATTTGAATGAGGTGGACAAGATAGAAGTTACTGACTTTCTGAAATGCTTTTCATCATCTTCATGTAGGAAAATGCTAATGAAAGCTATAAGTGCAGAGAGTGCATAAGTGTATGATCTAACTCTACCCCACTGGGTTTCAAAAAGGGGTATGGTCGATTAAATAATAAATAAATGGAGATATGCCAATCTCCTAGAACTGGAAAGACCTTGAAAGGTCATCAAGTCCAGTCCCCTGCCTTCACTAGCAGGACCAAGTACTGTCCCCTGACAGATTTTTTGCCCCAGATCCCTAAGTAAGTGGCCCCCTCAAGGATTGAACTCACAATCCAGGGTTTAGCAGGCCAATGCTCAAACCACTGAGCTATCCCTCTCCTATGGTGAAGCTTGTGTAGAGTATCATCTCTTGTCCTCACTACAGTCACTGCCTGGTGAGGAAATTATCAGTTTGTGATCCTTTGAAAGACACTGGATCCATTATTGTACAGATAATCAAATCAGGACTTGCAATTTGGAGACAGTTATAGAACAGCAACTATAAGATTCTACTTCTAGATATTAGTAAAGCGTGTTGTGGCTTTGTCATGTTGCTCAGTATGTGCTTAGCATCAATTTCAAAAACTGTGTGCAACATCCAGTGGACACTTTCCAGTTTTATTCTACTGCCATAACACAGTCACACAGAAGAGTTGAAGTGTAACAGATCATGCTCTGCCTTCAGACATTTGTCATATTTTAAACAAATTTACTTAAAGCCATTTTCCAGTTGTTTATTTACAGGGAATAAACTGTACACAAGTTAGAAAAACTGGCATGCTTAATTAAATTTGACACAATTATTAGTCCAAGAACTTCTCCAACACTTAAGTTGAGCCAATTCTGAGGCTCTTAACTTTTCAAAAGTCTTAAATGAGTAAACAAAATGAAACTCATTTTATGCTTGTTTCTCCACAACTGAAGTGTAGCACAATATAGTTTAAATACCTGATTACTAAAGTAATGACGTCCATTTATTATCCCTCATTCTTGCCTTTTTAATAAGGCCTCAATTCAGCAAAGCATTTAAACATGTGCCCACTGTTAAGAATGTATATAAATTCCAATGCAGTTGTCAACAGGACTTGGGCCCATGCTTAAAGTTCAGCATGTACAGAAATGCATTGCTCAATGGGGATCTAAGAGACTAAGGATTAACTGAAAGGTCAGGCTCTTAACTGTTTCCATGCTATTATGAAGCTGATTGGAGCTTTGACCAAGGCCTGTGGATGTGGGCTGTAAATAGAATTTATATTCTGAGCTTGTACCAATGATTCTTTTAAGTAACTCTGTTTCTAAGCTGCTTTCCTATTCAACTTTTGCTATATTGTATAGTACATTAAGAGAGGCGGGGAGCTTGTCCTTTCACTTTTGCCCACTTATTTTCATTTCCCATTGAAACTCACTTCCATTATAAATTGGTCTATAAAACACGGAATTATCAAAGGAGCAATGATTTAACAAAAGCAAAATTTAAACCTTGATTACCATTTCTACTAGAATCAAAGGATTTCAAGTCTTGCTCTATATAACCTTTAAGCCAGTTACAGTTTAGAACTGTAAATATTAGCATTCTTGGAAGTATTTCAGAACTGTAAATATTAGCATTCTTTAGAGCAAAAAAAATTAGGAACACTTACACTTTCAGTCACATCCTCAGTTCAGTTTTAAAAAGCAGAATATTTAGCTGAAAAACAGATCTAGTTACATATATAAACATCTTCAACCTTGTAAGTTAAAGATTAAATAAAAATATTTAACATATGAACATCACATCTACCCTAGAAAACAAATTAGGTATTGAAGAAGAGGAGGAAAAAAATTGCTTTTCTTCAGCAGGCTTCTTTTCTAAAGGTAGCCTTTCTGGAGTTAAGCACTGTAACTCAAGAAGACTTGCTTTGTGTCTCACACACCCACACACACACCCACACCCACCATTCTAAAGAGTGCATGCTTGAGCCTAAGAAAAATAATTAAGTGCTTATTTTCCTTCCAGAATCTCAGAACTCTGCAGTATCATCACAGGAGGAAAATGATTTTTTTTTTTAAAAAAAAATTTAAAACATTTTCCATTTACCCTGTTCTATGGGATGTTATTAAGGCAGGTGTGGATGCCGTGTGTTTTATTTCTTGCTGCCTTCCCTTGTGGGAAAAACTTCTTGGGTACCTGTTTATCCTTTACTGAATTACTCCAGAGTGTCTTTTTTTTAAATAATACCTTCAAATAATAAACTAAATCAAAGTGCAAGCCCCCTTATTTCAGCCCTTCATAAAAAGCATGAATATTTTACCTCATTCATCTTCACCTATTTTAAATACAAAAGCTGAATGAGCCACTAATAACTTACACTCCCTCTTATCCCCAATTAAGCTCTCATAATTATATGTGTAAGTGATTCACCTGCTCAGCTCAAATGAATTTGGAAGTTCACTTTCAAAGGAAAAATGTCTAAACCCATACAATTTTTTTGCACTACCCTACTTACATGATGAGTAACACTGAGCAAACCTAAATTTACTCTTATCATAAAGATTATTCCTTTACATGTACAACTCTGAATCTGCAGCATGGAGAACATTTGAGACATTTTTACTGTAACATAAAAGCTTGTTTCTTTTTGAAAAATCCTTTAGCTTCAATAATCCTTTGATGATTGCACTATAAACTGTTCCAGCAGTTTTTATTTAAAAGGAACACATTTGAGATGCCAAAGCCTGACTGGTGGACCGTAAGTACACTGAAAAAATGTCAGAAGAGGTTACTGGGGGTAGGGTGGGGAGATGTAACTGATTTTGTTCTCTCTTACAACCATCTCCATTGTCATTCCATGATTTGACTTGTTTGTTCAAGTACTACTCTGATCATCATCAACCTGACAACAAAATGAATTTAGGAGCCCCACCACTAAATAATCCACCATGCTTTAATACTGTATAGAAATCAATTGCTCTCTTATTCTGAACTTCAGTGCAGGTGGTTTACTACAATAATGTGGGCTGAACCATATAGAAAAAGGCCTCACACAGCAGGCTCTGTTAGACCTGAGTGTGCCACAGTAGCAAGAGACTCCAAGGTCAGCGCTGACATCACTAATATCTTTGTTGGAAAAACGACATTAGGAAAAACTATGACTTCATGTAGCACCAGGTTTTGAAAGAAAAAAAATTAAACAAAGATGAAGATTTTATCTTCAGATACCATATACTGTTTTAAGTACCACTTAGGGGAATGATAGCAAGGGGGAAATTGAAGAAAGTCTTACCCACGGAAAACAATTAAAAAATATATAGACACAAATGTCAATATTCAAAATGCTGCTATTTTGCTTGCTTCTCGAACGCCACTCAAGTAGGCTCCTGTAACGGTCTGTGGGAAATGCCTGTTCGTGGCCTATGATAAAATAAAAATTGCATAATTTCTGAAACAGCTACAGAGGAACAAAAATAAAATTCTGCTCCAAAACAAAGTTCTGTGTAGTGCAAGTGTTTGATATATGCTTTTACACAGATATTTTTTAAAGCAGATACCAATTTTCAAACTATTAAATGCTCTCAAATTTTAAAAATAGCTTGTTAAACAGATGAACCAAAGAAAAGCCTTTTTCTAAAAAAAAGCAAGTATTGAATTTAGCAAAAAGATAAACTCTGTATGACAACTTCATCCATTAAAGTTGAGAATTTTGACTCTTGGCAGAAGTAGTCATTTTTGCTAGTTTGAACATTACTTCAGAGAGATTGTTCATACACTTTCATATATCAATACACAATAGTATCAATGGCATGAGTTTGTTACAGCTGCATTAGTGACCAATGGAGAAGTAGTGAGTCAATTATGCAGTTCATCTGAAATGCGGTGGGCATTTCTACAATATGAACATGCATTTTGTCTTGTTTATAAAATCAGCAACTGACCATATGTATCCAAATACAATTAAGCAAAACCTGACTATGATCAAGGGCATGCCTGAAGAGTCATTTTTGAAGAACTACAATTTATCATTATTAACCACTTGTGTGACATTCCTCCATACATAGGCAGGGGCTTGTCTTTCAAAGAGCCTATTGCTCTTCTGTATTTCACAGGGTAAGATGATAGTTACTGTACATCCCTAATGAAAAAACATGTCCACACCAGCATGACAGTTTTCCATTTTGCATCTTGTTTCGGGTATAAATTGTGGTGCAGATTTTCAAAACTAGAGACTCTGGCTCATATGGCTAGGCAGATTAAAACTACACGCACTCCCGCAGAGAGAAATTCAAGTTGTAATTAGATCAAAAGTGTAAGTGGATTTTGTGGCCTCATCCTAGTCTGCATTTATCCACTCCATAAAGCCACCCCTCAATTTGGTATAACTGGCAGCGCCAGCTCAAAATAAGCCAGAAAGGTCTGTAGGTCAGAATCAAGGTGCATTGGCAAAGGGGATATTTACAAAATGTCTGTCCACTCTATGTCTCTCTACCCCGCACTTAATCTCTTTTTTACAACAAACAAAAACTAAATTCTTGAACCAATTTTAGAATGACAGTAATGAAGACATTTACCTCGCCAGCAAAGAAGATTGTTCCTTGTATGTCTTCAGCTATAACGTCATAAGCCTCACCACTGCCACCTGTCTTTACAAAACTATACGCCATCTGGATCCAGGGATCTTTGTTCCATCGTGTAACAAAGTACTTTACTGGGTCTGGAACTTCCTGAATTATCAAGGAAATAAGTTATGCAGTATAATGGAGAACACATTTTTGATAATTTCCCTCCATTAACACAGCTTCCCTTAGTTTTCCAGTACACGATTACATTTTTCCTGTTTAGAGTGTACACCGGGGTGGCCAACCTGAGCCTGAGAAGGAGCCAGAATTTAACAATGTACATTGCCAAAGAGCCACACTAATACATCAGCAGTCTCCTCCCTCTCCCCCTACCAATCAGCTGTTTCGTGGCATGCAGGAGGCTGGGGGAGGAGTGAGGGCATGGCAGGGGAAGGGGTGGTGTGGGGGCAGGGCCTGTGGTAGAGCCAGGGGTTGAGCAGTGAGCACCCCCCAGCACACTGGAAAGTTGGCGCCTGTAGCTCCAGCCCCGAGTCGGTGCCTATACAAGGAGCCGCATATTGACTTCTGAAGAGCCACATGTGGCTCCGGAGCCACAGGTTGGCCACCTCAGGTGTACACAATAACCTCTTATTACTACACTTGCAGGAGATGTGCACATTTGCCTAAATTCCTGGTCATTTTTTCTAATGTGAAACATATTTACCCCCACCACAGTTTATAGGAACCGCCAGTGAAGAATTATATTTTTTTAAATGTTTAACCTAATGTTTGAAATATTCAGGATATACTTATGCAGCTTTGAATTTAGCAAATTTGACAGTCTGCATAATACAAGAGTTGTAATGCTGCATACAGCAATATTTGGAGAAGAAACTCTTCTTCCCCCAGACTTTGTATATTCTTCTGAACAGGTACAAGAAGCATCAGTTTACTGGTGATAACCTCAGGTGATAACCTCTACATTATTATGCACAAAAGTTTCTGCAACCAAGGGACTAAAGATCAACTTTGTGAAATAATGCTGAGATTTCTACAATCTGGTCTGGAAGGAAGGGGGTTGTCGGGGTGAGGGTGAGGAAAAAGCACGGAGACAAAAGTTTTTATTCTGCTTGGTTTTCACATTAAAAAGCCAGGTCTTGTCTAGCCTATACAACTTTCTGTATGGATGGAGAAGTAGTCGAATGATAACATCAGAAAGATCAAGGATATGACCTTGTAGGGGACAATTTCCTGGTGCAAGTGCTGGAGGAACCAACTAGGGGAAAAGCTCTTCTTGACCTGCTGCTCACAAACAGGGAAGAAATAGTAGAGGAAGCAATAGTGGATGGGAACCTGGGAGGCAGTGACCATGAGATGGTCGAGTTCAGGATCCTGACACAAGGAAGAAAGGAGAGCAGTGGAACAGAGACCTTAGACTTCAGAAAAGCAGACTTCGACTCCCTCAGGGAACTGATGGGCAAGATCCCCTGGGAGAATAACATGACGGGGAAAGGAGTCCAGGAAAGCTGGCTGTATTTTAAAGAATCCTTATTGAGGTTGCAGGAACAAACCATCCCAATGTGTAGAAAGAAAAGTAAATATGGCAGGCGACCAGCTTGGCTTAACAGTGAAATCCTTGCTCATCTTAAACACAAAAAAAGCAGCTTACAAGAAGTGGAAGATTGGACAAATGACCAGGGAGGAGTACAAAAATATTGCTCAGGCATGCAGGAGTGAAATTAGGAAGGCCAAATCACACTTGGAGTTGCAGCTAGCCAGAGATGTTAGGAGTAACAAGAAGGGTTTCTTCAGGTATGTGAGCAACAAGAAGAAAGTCAAGGAAAGTGTGGGCCCCTTGCTGAATGAGGGAGGGAACCTAGTGACAGAGGATGTGGAGAAAGCTAGTGTACTCAATGCTTTTTTTGCCTCCGTCTTCACAGACAAGGTCAGCTCCCAGACGGCTGCACTCCGCAGCATGGTATGGGGAGGAAGTGACCAGCCCTCTGTGGAGAAAGAAGTAGTTCGGGACTATTTAGAAAAGCTGGACGAGCACAAGTCCATGGGGCCGGATGCACTGCATCCGAGGGTGCTAAAGGAGTTGGCCGATGGGATTGCAGAGCCATTGGCCATTATCTTTGAAAAATCATGGCAATCGGGGGAGGTCCCGGATGACTGGAAAAAAGCTAATGTAGTGCCCATCTTTAAAAAAGGGAAGAAGGAAGATCCGGGGAACTACAGGCCAGTCAGTCTCACCTCAGTCCCTGGAAAAATCATGGAACAGGTCCTCAAGGAATCAATTCTGAACCACTTAAAGGAGGCGAAAGTGATCAGGAACAGTCAGCATGGATTCACCAAGGGCAAGGCATGCCTGACTAACCTAATTGCCTTCTATGATGAGATAACTGGCTCTGTGGATGAGGGGAAAGCAGTGGATGTGCTATTTCTTGACTTTAGCAAAGCTTTTGATACAGTCTCCCACAGTATTCTTGCCAGCAAGTTAAAGAAGTGTGGGCTGGATGAATGGACGGTAAGGTGGATAGAAAACTGGCTGGATGGTCGCGCTCAACGGGTAGTGATCAATGGCTCCATGTCCAGCTGGCAGCCGGTATCAAGTGGAGTGCCCCAAGGGTCGGTTTTGTTCAATATCTTCATTAACGATCTGGAGGATGGTGTGGACTGCACCCTTAGCAAGTTTGCAGATGACACTAAACTGGGAGGAGTGGTTGATACGCTGGAGGGTAGGGATAGGATACAGAGGGACCTAGACAAAATTAGAAGATTGGGCCAAAAGAAATATGATGAGGTTCAACAAGGACAAGTGCAGAGTCCTGCACTTAGGACGGAAGAATCCCATGCACTGCTACAGACTAGGGACCGAATGGCTGGGCAGCAGTTCTGCAGAAAAGGACCTAGGGGTTACGGTGGACGAAAAGCTGAATATGAGTCAACAGTGTGCCCTTCTTGCCAAGAAGGCTAACGGCATTTTGGGTTGTATAAGTAGGGGCATTTCCAGCAGATCGAGGGACGTGATTATTCCCCTCTATTTGGCACTGGTGAGGCCTCATTTGGAGTACTGTGTCCAGTTTTGGGCAGAAGAGAAGAATGAGGGGGGATTTGATAGCTGCTTTCAACTACCTGAAAGGGGGTTCCAAAGAGGATGGATCTAGACTGTTCTCAGTGGTAGAAGATGACAGAACAAGGAGTAATGGTCTCAAGTTGCAGAGGGGGAGGTTTAGGTTGGATATTAGGAAAAACTTTTTCACTAGTAGGGTGGTGAAGCACTGGAATGGGTTACCTAGGGAGGTGGTGGAATCTCCTTCCTTTGAGGTTTTTAAGGTCAGGCTTGACAAAGCCCTGGCTGGGATGATTTAGTTGGGGTTGGTCCTGCTTTGAGCAGGGGGTTGGACTAGATGAGCTCCTGAGGTCCTTTCCAACCCTGAGATTCTATGATTCTATGACCTGATTAACTGAGAAGTGATTTTTACTCAGACTTTTTAAAACTTTGTTTGGTTTTTGTTAATGCCTCTAACCAAAACACGTAGAAGAAAAACTCCCATTTAGTTTACAATTTACCACCCCTATTTCTTCAATTCAGACCCAAGATAGCTCCTACATTTCTGTGATCACAGAAGATCAGACTTGACATTCCTGATATTTCTCAGACAAAAGACAGGCAGAAAAACCCACACACACTTCAAAAAAACCACACGTTTCAGGCCTTCTTTATACATCATAGAGAAATAATAAAAGGGCACAAACTTTTTGTTTCTTTGCTGGTCTCTCTTTAAATCTGTGGCAAGTTAATTCTCCTTTGACAGAAAAACACTTCTCTTACCTGCTCCTTAAACAGCTCTCGAAGTACAGTCATGCACAGTTGTAGTACTTGTTTGTCATCTAAATTCTTAATGGTTGTCACAGCATCTCCGGTAACTACTGACATTAGAACACTATATTTACCCTAGAATCAAAACATTAACATTTGATATTATTTCAGAAATACTAAGAATATCTAGAAAGTCACTTAAATTACTACTGTCCCCAATAGACAGTCAGTGGGAAAAATTAACTTTTTTTTGGACCAAGTCAGTTATGATCCCCAAGAAAGTTTATCCTCTGTAGTTTTTACTCTCGGGTATGAAAAAACTAGAAGTCAGTCAGAGGACAATACAGAACCACATTAGGTATAATTAGTCCTTTTTATAACTCTGCAGAATTTACTGGAACCCATATATTTGTCAGCCTAAATACACAAAGCATGATGCGTACATTCTCAGTGCCAGATCTCATCTCCTGTTCAATGCTAAAGCTCCACTGCTAACTTCAAGGACGGAAACAAGAAGTGGCCCCACTAGGATTCTAGTCATTATGGGCATGAGACAAAGCCCACTGAAGTCAATGAAAGTCTTTATATTGACTTTACCGGGTTTTGGGTCAGGCACCAAGTGTTCTGCTCTAAATCTGCTGAGGTCCTGCTTACCTCTGTTACCACAAAACTCAGCTATGAGTTAGAAGTTTCAAAAGTGAAAGAGCAGTGGCTACAGAATAGTGCAGAAGGCCTCATCTCGCTCAGAGTATGCCATTCCTCCCTCTCCTCTTTATGGGGCAATTAATCTACCATCATTACTAAGCTAGAAAACAATCCACTACCTAAGAATCACACCAGACGCTCCCATTTATCCTCAAGAGCCCCCGCCACCAGCACACTGAATCTTTCTGCAGGAGTAACTTCTCAAATACTTTTATAAAGGTCAGCCAGGAATACATGATTCAGGACATTGTCTTCATAGGGTCTCTTGGAAAAGCCAGCAAGTTACAGAAAGCTCTTTACTTGTTCACAAAAAGTAGTAGATAAAAGGGCAAGGTACACCGAGAGTAAAGGTGGGGGGGACGGGACATGCTGTCAATATACAGGCTAGAGTTGATATCAAAATCCATAGCTCTTGAACTGATCTTACAGCCTTATTATTGTTATGGGCGAAGCCAATTTGACTGCATTGGTGCCAGCCTATGGGTCCAATCTATGAGACTGATTCTCTATCCCCCTTACTGGTTTAAAATTATTACACAAGGTGTAGGGAAAACAGAGAACCAAGACTTACGTTCCTAAGATGAAAACTGAATTCCTCATTCTCTCTACACCATTCATTACAACAATCTGTATTCAAATTCCATAGACTTGGTTGTGGAACAGTACCTCAGCCAGTATGTATCACTCCAGCGCTTTATCTGGCCCCAGAAGCCCAAATCTTTCAGACCTAAACCAAGGACATCCTAGTTGCATAAGAATCGCTCTGCATCCATTCTTGAAAAATGTCTCCTACTTACTACAAAGCAATGCTTTAAAAAGAGTGTTGTCAATTCACAATCTGTTCTTTTCCTACAGAAAAATACTGGTCCCATTTTTCTAATAGCAAGGGAGCAAACAGCAAAGAAAACCTCCATTGTTCAATAATTCTTGCACTTGGATTTCAAACTGAAATGTGTTGAGTCAATTGAAAATACTGACATTTCATCATATACAGCATATGGTACCTGTGGATCCATGTCATAGAACACACTGAAGAGCCCACGTTTGCTGGAACTAGGTGGAACGTGACCAAAAAAATCAGCTCCTTGAATTTTGCTGTCCCAAAATCTATAAGGAAACTGCAAGGCAACCTAGAGAGAGAGAGAAAAGATTCAGTCTGAGAGAATTTCACATTACAAAATTTGCAACCTGCCTTGTACCTCCATATTTAAAACGTATGTCTTTCTTTCCCCTCAACCTCAGGTACCCAAATATGCTAGAGGTTCTCAGTGTAGGATATTTGGGTCTTTTTGTTTATCCAGAAAGAAGAGTGATATAAAACTGTTGCTGTCTCTCAGATTAAAAAAGCACAATCTGACTAATGTTGGCAATCAATTGGCTATAGAAAACCTTAGGCAAGATACTGTGATCTTATGAGGCACTACACAGAACTCATAGCCCAGAGGGAGGGTCACCCTGTCGGGTGCAGCAATGCCTGGAATTTCTGCAATGCTGTGTGCCCTTGGCACAGTCCTCCTGCCAGCTCCACCCCTAGCACACAAGGATTTGTGAATGTGAGGGGAACCTCAGAGATAGTCTTATGGGTGACTTACACACTAGTGGGGGAAGGGAGAATCCTCCCCAGGGCAAATACGGGGCTTTCAGTGTCCCTTTATGCCACTCTTACCCTTTTACCTGACAAAGGAACTGGAGTGGGTGGATTTCACCCCTTATGTCTGTTAGATTTAATACTACCATACACATTGTTCAAATATAGGCACAAAGTTTAAAGACCAGCAGTGATTTTCTACAAAATAATTTGTTTAAAAAAAACATGGTTAAATTAGGATGGAATAAGAAAGGGAAAGAAAAATGATCTAAATATAATGGATCCAGATACCATTTTGCTCTTCTTTGCTTTTTTATTTATTTAAATGTATGTTGTGCAGATTTAAAAAAATTTAAAAAGCAAATTTCACAATACACATACCCAGGCATACCCACAGCAGCTCTATGCTTATAGCATGAAAGTAAATTATGCTACAGGATGCAAGTCAGAGTCATCCTACTAAGAGGCTCAAAGCACTTGATGCTCATTTTCTTCCCCATAACTAAAAATTAATTTTAAATGATGTACCTTCTCAATGACTCCAGCTCCCAAACTGTTAATGGCTTTCATTTTTCTCTCTGGCAGTGGTGGATTAAACTGAATGGCATTTTTCTGAAGAAGGGCCAGTGGCACAGTAACCAAAACCTGTGGAAGAATAAAGAATCATGATCACAACCATAGCAAAAGCTTGACAAAGCAATTAAGACTAATCTCTCATTGTAAGTACCCATTGTTCTTGTTAACAGAACAAAGATGAGGCACAATTTTCCCAGGGCAACTTGGGGTTAGTGTCTACAGTCACTACACATTAATGGCAGCCATGTCACACAATCAGGGGAGAACAGACTCCTCAGTACAGTGGTTCACGAGATGTGGTCTGTAGAGTGACTCAACACAGTGATGAACTATGCTAACAGTAGTAATGCTTCCTGATAGTTATAGTTCTGGAGTTTCCAAGTGGCTTTTTTGATTACTTTTCTCTACATCCTGCACAACAGCTTCATATCTTATTCTGCTGGGCTTTTCTTTGGTGTAAATTCAGCCTTGATCAGAGCACACGCCCACAAAATTAAAGCAGCAGCAAGCCTGGGCAAATTAGAGCAGTTGGAGCAATAGGAAATGAGGGGAGAGTTAGTAGTAAAGAGTAAAGTCCTATTCCCAGAGAAAGAGAGTAAACAGGCTAGATATATATGTATCTGGGTGAAATATAAATGTAAAAATAGGAAGGAGGTGGGAGTGGGGAATGTAACCAAACAGCTGTCACTCAAGCAAGCTGATTTTCATCTCGCCTCTTTTATATTGTCTTAATACTGACATCAGAATATTAGATTGACTCTTACAAATAGCTGTTTAAGGCTAAATAAAAATATACTACTCTTACTAGTGCCGTATGAAATATCATTATTATTAAAACAACCATCAAAATAAGCAAACAGAAGACACTTCATCATCCGTTAATCTTAGATATTTTTAAAACTGTGTGTTTCACTTACTTGCAAAATTCAGGTAATTCTGAATAGGTCATTTGTTCAAATGAGCAAGTTTCCACAGTATACATAAATGAGCATTCCCAACTTAAACAAGCCCAGAGAAAAACAGTCACTATATTAACCAAACATGGGTCACTGAACAATTAAGTTGTAAAAACATACAATTTTTTTTAACCTCTAAAGAATCTATGATCTAAATATAGATAAACTTGAAACATACTGGTTACCTTTTGTGCTGTCCACACAGTTCCATCTGCTGTAGTGACCTGGACTTCTTCCCCAGAATAGTCTATACTGTGTACCTGGTTTGCAAAGGGAAAGTAATAGTGATACACCAAAAATTCTATGAAGTAATACAATCCACATTCAGAGGATAGCAAATTATTACAAGTCTATAAACTTCACTTCCCGATATGTTAGCTCCCATATTTGATGCAGAAGGGCACGTTACATCAGAAAAACTATCCACTGTGGAAAAAGGGAACCTGAAACAAAAGTTCACTGTTTAAATGAAGCAATTCATCATATGAGAAGGAGGATAATGATGTTATAGACAGTTCTCTCAAGATTATCCTTGAGTTTCCAGAAATGGTAAGGGTAGAAGTCAAATAGTTTATTAGTAAGGATGCTAAAGCTAAGGAGTCTGACACATGAAAGAAGGGAAAATATATGTTTTTAAAGTCAAGTTAGTTACAAAAGTGACTTTTTCAAGACTGAACTTTATGTACTTGCTAAATATTATTAGCTTAGTCATACATTTTAGATTATGCCTCTAGGATGCACATATCCAATTACATTTCCAGTATCACAGGTTTGCTATAAATCAAATCACTTGCTGACAACTGAGATGAAATCTAAACAACACTGAAATTATACAGAAATAATTAAAATATAAAGCTTCCTCCTGTTCCGTCACATCAAAACAAGTTATAGTGATCTCAAACCCATATTTGTCTGTGGAATAGGAAGAGATGCTTGTATGCTTCAAAGCTAATACCCTCTCGTTACCGTCACTGGGTGACAACCTTGACTGGGCAGCAGGGAATGAGAGAAACCCAGAACATATGTATAGCAGGATGTGAGGAGCCTCCCTTCAATATCCTCTTCAGTCCTCTGCTTAGCCACTGGCTGGGCAAAGCCAGCTGATTGGTTGCCAGGTGTTCCTCTTCCCCCATTTAAACTAGCCCAGGCATTTCAAAAGCCTCTTTCTCTCCAGTTAGCTGCCCACCCCTCCCTTCCTCGGTTGTAGTTTAGGAGCTGTGCCTCTTTATGATACTGGGAGTCTGACCGATCCCCTGACACCACCATTTTACAACTCACCGGAAGCTTAAGTCGAATGTCAACCCCTTCAGCTAGTTTATCTATGATGGCAGAATACCCTGGTGTTAAAAGGGTGTGATCTCCAGCAAACTGGGCAAAAAATTCATTGTGGTCCCATGAGCGTGCAGATACCTGTGGACAGAATACAACAGGTTGTGTCTACCAGTTGGGAGACAACATGTAAGCTTTATAAAAGCCACACATATAGAGGAAGCCAAACTGGATTCCTCCATACCAGGGGATCAGATGCCACCTGATGCATGGCAATGTCAACAAAGACAGGCAAAATCTTTATTTAAATGAGGCTACACTATGCAAATGGTCTAATTAAGCAAAATGACAATCTGGATAGGTTACTAGGCAATACCCTACTGAAAGCATCATTTGGCACAGTGCAAGAGCAGCACTGTGAAAAAGATTGGTGTATAGGCATACAACATTTTAGATACCAGTAAAAGGTGTTTTCCGAGTGAAACAAGGTTATACAGCTATCCAAACTCTCAAATGATTAGATACTACAGTGTTGTTATACCAGTAAGGGTTTTTAAGCCTTAGCACTTAGATAATAGAATATAAAGAGTTGCATCAGACCCCCACATCTACCATGGAATGTTCCAGTCTTTTCTAAGAAAACTAGGAGTGTTCAAAATGTTGCTCCATTTGTGGTTTTGCACCAATCAGTTGGCCTGCCTGCAGAGTGAAAGGCTAAACAGAATGTGAGAGTGCGATTCTAACAAACACTCATATCAAATATGAAAGATGCTTGAAATGGCAAACTTTGTCCAAAGAGAGGTAATGAATAAATCTCTGGAGTCTGCCTCTAAGGCCAGCAGTTTGGTGCCACTACAAAGTTAACAAGCATGATTACATGAGATTTAAAAACACAGGGTGAAATTCTTGACTCCTTTGAAGTCAATAGCAAAACTCCCAAAACATACGGCTGAAAAATACTAGGGGGAAGGAAGGGTGTATGAAATGGTTCTCAGCAAACTGGGCAGGAAGAAAAAGTAAAGGTACGTCATCCATCGGGTTTCTATTGAAAATGAAAGTATTCTACTACTAAAACAGTAAAAATATAATGCAGCAGCTATGTTAATGATTATCATTTTTACTATCACAATAAAGTAGAACCTCAGAGTTCTGAACACCAGAGTTGAGAACCGATCAGTCAACCTCACATCTCATTTGGAACCAGAAGTACACAATCAGGCAGCAGCAGAGACAAAACAAAACAAACAAAAAAACAAATACAATACAGCACTGTGTTATATGTAAACTACTAAAAAAATAAAGGGAAAGCAGCATTTTTCTTCTTCATAGTAAAGTTTCAAAACTATATTAACTCAATGTTCAGTTGTAAACTTTCGAAAGAACCACCATCACTTACGAACAACCCCCATTCCCGAGGTGTTCATAACTCTGAGGTTCTATTGTATTCTCAAGTGCTACAGATAATTTGTCCAACAATATTTCACAGCAACTAATACAGCACTAGAAAACTGACTATTGCAGGTAAAATGATACATGTAAATACATACGTGCACTCACATACACTATATTGCAGTATACCACAGCAGTGTTCCCTCTAATTTTTTATGTCCATGTGCAGAATGAATTTTGTTCTCTGCACCAAAATGGGGCAGAGGGTTGAGGTGTGAGGGGATGAGGGCTCTGGCTGGGGGGTACAGGCTCTGGGGTGGGGCTAGGGATGAAAGGTTCAGGATGCAGGAGGGGGCTCAGAGCTGGGGCAGAGGGTTGGACTGGGGGTTGTGGGCTCTAGGCTGGGGCTGAGGGGTTCAGAGTGTGGGATGGGGCTCAGGGCTAGGGCAGAGGGTTGGGGTATGGGAGGATGAGGGCTCTGGCTGAGGGTGCAGGCTCTGGGGATGAGGGGTTCGGTGTGCAGGCTGCCCCCCAGCTGTGGTGGGGAGAGAAAAGACTCCCCCCCAGCTCTCTCTCGCTGCAGCAGCTTGGGGCTGGGGGAGAGGAGCCTTTCCCCTGGCCGCAGCAGCTCCAGTACGGCTGGGCCAGGCTGGGGGAGGGGCTCTTCTCCCCAAGCCGCAGCAAGTCCGGGGCTGATCCACACTAGGGCTGGCGGGAAGGGGCGCCTCTCCCCGCCAGTCCCAGCACAGACCTGCAGCGGCCAGCGGAGAGGGGCATCTTTCCCCGCCACAGCCCTGAGCCCCTGCCTGGGACTTAATAGGCAGCTGTGCAGCTGCGCGGCTTAGAGGGAACTTAGCAACACAGTGAAATTTGCATTCTGTGATCACCACTTGCAGTAATAATTTGGGCACGTGGATCAAAAGCTACTTTTCAAAACCCAGTTTCCACTAGAGCAAAGGAATTTACCTCACATTCTGCAGTGAGCGCTTGGGTGTAAGGTTCAAACTGGAGGTGAATTTCTTTAAAGGGGGAGTGCTATCATCTCAGTTTTAGTGATGAGACCAGAGGAACAGAGGAGTCACCCAGGAGGTCTGAGGTGGAGCAGGGAACTGAACTCCGGTTTCTTAAATTCCAGGATAGTGCCCTAGACATTAGATTATCCTTCCCCTCTCTCTGTTTCCAAGTTACATCACATATTTAATCAATCATGCACTCACCTGATGGAGGTCACTGCCACAGGCGTACTCCAAGTTACTGAGATGGAACTGTAGTACCTTTTCCTCCAGATCACTGAACTGGATACCTGACTCCTGAATAAAAGCCTTATAGATTTCCTGTATCTTCTCTGTACAGGAACAGATTCACAATAAAAATGTAGAAATAGGTGATCGTAGTTCATTGTTCTCTGAATCTCACAAGTTTGCAAGTTACCTAAGTTACTCATCCAAATTTATTTCTTATGTATTGAAAAAGCTGCTACAGAATATATGACAGCAAGATCTCTCACATGTGATCAGATGAAACCCTAATTTTATTTTGGATTAAAATAATTTGATTTCAGATAGATAAAAGGCAGTGTATGTTTCCCAAGAACTGCCCTGAAAAAGAGTAGATATTACCGTGAACCTCAGAAAAAAATCTGGTTTAAAAAAAAAGGAGCCAGGTGGAATAACCAACACAGACAGCAGAGAAATTCATTGTTCAGCTACCATCAGCACATCATGCTGCAGTGGTATGGTTTAAATTACACTCATTCCCCAAGGCTAATTCATCCAAATAAAATAAATACATAAATAAATAAATAAACCAAACAAACCCAAAAACAAACAGAAAATAACAATTCATGAATACTACTCCAAATGCCACCTTCTATAGAATTCTGTGTAATTTTCACAAAAGCAAAAGATTTGAGAGCCGTGGGCCCAATTCAAAGCTCACTGAAGCCAATGGATTCTCTTCATTGTTTTCCAGTGAGCTTTGGATCAGGCCCTTACTCTGTGTGTACTCGTCATAGAAAAAAAGAGCAGAACTATATTCTGAAAATGTAATTAAAAAAATAAAATCACAGCTGCCCTGACCGTCTCTATCCAACCAAAACTGCTTCAGCTACTTAGGGTATGTCTACATTGCAATTAGACACCCGCGGCTGGCCTATGCCAGCTGTCTTGGACTTGCGCTAAGGCGCTGTTTAGCTGCAGTGTAGACATTCAGGATCGGGCTGGAGCCCGTACTCTAGAACCCCATGATGTAGGAGGGTCCCAGAGGTTGGCTCAACGTCTACACCACAATTAAAAATCCTATTAACTTGAGCCCCATGAGCCCAAGTCAGCTGGCACAGACCAGTCGCGGGTGTGTAACTGCAGTGTAGACATACCCTTAGAGATAAACTAGTGATAGTACCAAAGCCAGGGACAGGTATATTAAAAATAGACAAACTATGAAAACAACTGATCCAATCTCCTATGTTACTATCAATGTAGGAAAAAATTACCCTCCAAATGAGATATGGCATGGCCTACAAATCTAGGGGTGAAATCCTGGCTCCACTGAAGTCATTGACAAAGCTCCCATTGACTTCAATGGTGCCTAGAAGTTTAAGGCCAACCATACATACAAATATTCAGAATCCTCAAATTATATACAAAATGAAAGGCATATTGGCATAAAAGCCCCCTTATTTTTATGGTTATGAACTCTGTCAACATCTCTGGTGTCCAGGACAACTCCTCTCTTACCTCCAAGAGGGACATCTTGATGTTGGGTCTTATCTTTTCTCCATTCTGAAACAACATCCAGGATGGCATTGAAATGAAAGTCCATGCGCTTATCTATAGTGGGGTCAGTTATCCTTCCACCTTCTTGGATCAAATCACATCTCTCCCCTAGTTTATGCATTTTAATGCCAAGCTTCAAAAGAAAGTTAAAAACGAATAAGCGTAAAATTTCTATGGGGAAAACTTCACTTTCTAAGCTGCTCAAGTACATTTTAAAAAGAAGGGTAAATCCTTAGGAATAAGGCACTGTTGCTAACATGGAGTTTTTGCACACTTTAAACAACTGGTCAGGTTAGACATGAATCTCAACCTCTTAAAATAATACAAAAATTTAGTTCTAAATGGAACCTGCAACTCAGCAGTTAAACCAAGCCTATGACTTTTAAGCAACAATACATCAAAGGCAGTACAAAAATCCAAGGATTAAGAAATGGTAAAACTAGAGAGTCGCACACTTTGTTGCTTCTGTAGGCAGAGTGCATTGCACACAGCAGGAGCTCCTTCTGTTCCTCCAAATATACCCCACAAACTCTCTGTGTCCCACTCTTCTGTCCCACTCTATTTCAGAGACTCACTGCAACCTCTTGGCCCCTTCCCACATGCCAGGGTCTCTGTGTGTCCTCCATGCTGCTGAGTCTGATAACCAGAAGCCAGGGTCTCTGTGTGTCCTGTGTGTTTGCCCCTTCCAGTTTTCACCAATATCAATATGGTTCTGCCCATAGAGGACTAAAACATTCCCCAAATGTTCTGGAATTGATCAGATGTTCAATAATTATTGCATTATAGACAGACAGAGAGATGCCATTGAGTTGAGGGTTAAACCTTGCTTTGCTTGGCCAACTGTCAATATTTTTTTTAAAAAGTCACAGTAAAGAGCAATGTTCCCTCTAATTTTTGACAGGCTGTGCGCGCAAAAAATTTATTCTGTGCAAATTGTTGTGCTTCTGTGCAAATTTTTGTGCATGCGGTGTTTCGCCGTGTGCGCAGGGTTTAGGATCTGTGCGCGCGTGCACACGCACACAGCTTAGAGGGAACAGTGGTAAAGAGTTAACTGTTTCACTTGGACTCTGTGAAACATGTCACTTGGAGATGTAGCACAAATTCTTTTCAAAATGCACTTCTACCTAGTCAGAGATATGGCCTAAGATTTCCCAATTCTACCCCCTTACCCTGGGCTGCTTCCCACTGTAGGTCTCTTTTCAAAATATAGTTCTATTTTTAAAAAAGTAAAAAATAACCTAAATAAATGATCACACACTATTACTCAACATATGAGCTCCCTCTGGGTATTCAGAGGCCATATCTTCTCACTTTTCTGATTAAAATAAGGTTTTGCTATTTCCCCCCATTATTTTTCCCAGTGCTATAAAGCATTGGACAGTTACAGGAAAATGAGCTGGATTTTCTCCTGGCTCTGGGTCTCCAGAAGACTAGTTAGCTAAGTTCCACTCGCAAAAACTCAGCCTGGGATCTGAACATAAAGCTGCCTTGGGAGTTTGCAATGCTGGCAGTTAGAAAACACCTTTTTACTGGTAGCCTGTGTGGATTTCATCTGGAAGTCACTGAGAGACAATATACATGAATCCTCACAGTGCCATAAATCCACACATTAAGGTCAGTTGGGGCTTACAGTTGAAAACTATTGCCAACTCCAGTTTAAGGGCTTATCTATACTACAACCACCAAGCTGCTGGGGACGGTTACAACATTATCTGCAGTTTCAGGCAAAAACATGGCTTCTTCTTGCAGCTGGTGCCTAGCCATTTTTATTTTAGCAATGTGCCTGACAATGTGCCTGACATTTTAGCAATGTGCTAAAACCTGCTCTGTCCAAGGCTGTAGCACTAATCAAAGACATGGTTACCACTCAGATGTCACTTACAAGACAGAATTATATTTTAAATCACACCAACCATGTCATAAATTGGGTCACCAGATGTGATTGTTATTGCAATACAGATGGGGCCCTTAAGTTCTCAAACTTGATAAACTCTTATGCTTTACAGACTGACCATTTCTCCATATATGGATTAGTACTACTAAGGATAGTTATGAAAGTGATGTTTTTCTTTGGAGCTCAATTTGGTTGCTACGAGTTAGAAGAGCATTTCATCAGAATCTCTTGTTCTCTCACCCATTAAGTTGAGAACTTTCTCTATTAACTTGGTTTACCTAAGAGATGGACTACAGATACTTTGAGCAGAATATCGCTGAGCTAGTTATTTCTTCACCTCCTTTCCTGAATCAAAGTGGACAATAATTTCATTTGAATTGTGCGCTGCAAGATCTTCAATTAAAAATTTGCACTCTGAAAATACTTTGGTTTTTTTGCTTCATTTATAGTTAAAACGTGGCATAGATCAAACTTAGCTGTATTTAAAGAGCCATTCAAGACAATAAATACACATATAGTACTCTGTCTGAAAGGTAGTTCTTGAAACCAAGGATTTTTTCTATTCTTTAGAATTCATAAAGGACTTAAATGTACCAGGGAAATAATTACAATCATAAATAAGAGCAGCCTTACCACAAGGAATTCTATTGTGAGGGAGCATTTGGTTTGATTGTTTTTTTGTTTTGTTTTTTTAAGATGACTAATGTTAAAACGGAGATATTTTAAAGAAACAAATTAATTTTAAGGTTAGCTCAATTATTGCTCTGATTATAAGAGGCTGACCCACCTAACTCCTGGAAGGAAACTTTTATATACAGAAATATTAACTCATGTGGAGCAAAACCATGGCACTCATACATATATACATGCCTACATGGCTTTGTAATTAGACCACCTTCACTGACAATAATGCATAAACATTGCAGGGAAGAAACCCACTTGCTCACACATTAGTGCTATCGGGTTGTTGACGCAGCCATTGACAATTTGTGCTCCTTTTCCTACGGTGACTCCTTTGAAAGTCCTATCATCCCACACACGCCCGCCAATTCTGTCTTTCGCTTCTAGCACAATGACCTGTAACACAAACATAGCTTAGGAAGTTGTCAGCGAAGATATTTTAAAAACACTTATCTAGGCTCCAGGATAAGGACAAAATTAAGCAGCTTAGTTACGTTATTGAGCTTAATACTTTACCTTGTTGATTAATGGACACTAATGGAGCAGACCTTCTATTCATGTTTCTCAAATTGTCATTTAAAGGTTACTTTAAAGAGATATACACACTCAAACAGTTATAAAACAAAGGCTCATTTAAACTTTAGCCAAAATTAATACCTTAATAAAACTAGGTTTGAGCATATTATTTCCTTTTTTCAACATTTACAAGGTGAAATAACTTCCAATTTTTCAGGTTTAGGGAAAGGGGCTCCAGTTGTCCAAGTTTATATGTTGACCTTTTGCTGCTTCTTTTAAAATACACTTAATGTACATTTCATATACTGAAAATACATATTTTCTAAAGAGATAAGCAATATTTTCAATTAAACCTGTTTTTGCTGTTTGATATTAATATAATTCATTGCAAGATACATTTCTGCATCACTAACACAATAGTATGGAGGACAACATGCATTCCATTATTCAGCAACCATGGAATGGGCTGAAAATGGGGCAGAATTCTAGCCTTCTGGATTGTGATAGATGCCTTCTGCATTCCAGCCCTTGGCTCCCATCCAGACAGCCAACTCTAATATAGTGAGAGGTTATTGAAAACCTATTTCACCATATGTGACGTTCTTACTGATCCCAAAGGATCAGACACTTACCTCATGTGCATAAGAAAGGTGACCATTTATATCACTGTTGTTACTGTTAGACAATTTCCGTAAGTCTTGCACAAAGTGTATTATGTAAGGTATCAATGGAAAAGTTACAATCAAATACGATTATCCTGATTAAATCCATGTATGATCTTTGTATCTAAAGTTATGAATATAGGTTATGTATTTGTATCTCCAATATGTGTTTTGTTCCTGAGTGACACCCTCCAGATAGCTATCTAGCCCTGATGAAAATCTGTGTGTTGATGGCCCATTAAGGACACTCATCTCACAATGGGTCATTGAAGAAATTCATCCTGCCCTGTAAGCCTTTCCTGTGAACACCTCAGAAAGAATATGGAAAATACCTGCATGAGTCAGCAAAGCATGTGAGAACATGCGATAATGACATGTGACCTTGGACTCCATCTTGGGACAGAACATTTCCATTCACATGGCAAAGAATATAAAAGACACCTGAGACACCTCCATGTTGCCTCTTCCCTGCTCTAATTCCCTGGACTGTGGATTTACAACTAAAAGGAGTATCTTGAACTCTGGACTGAAGCCCTTCCAATCTTTTGGACGTTACCAGAGAGACTTTTGCAAGCCAGCAGTCTATTCTATCACTGCTACAAACTTGATATAAGGACTTTGCAATCATTTATAAAAGTTAATAGATTATATACATACAACTCTCTTTTCTTTTATTAAGTAAATGAACTAAAGATTTATAAGGATTGACTGACAGTTTGATATTTGGGTAGGATCTCAGATACCCCAGAGCAGGATGTAAGTGTCTGATCCTTTGGGATCAGTAAGAACGTCACATATGGTGAAATAGGTTTTCAATAACCTCTCACTATATTAGACTTGGCTGTCTGGATGGGAGCCAAGGGCTGGAATGCCCAAAGGGGACTGTGTTTGGCTTCCAGTTAACCAGCATGAAGCTTTTTTATTACTGGCTTGGGGAATCTAATTATAGAGTAAACCACCAGCTTTGGGGATAGTCTGCCCTATTTCTTGCAGTCTGCTCTGAGTGTGGCCTTCTCAGTGTGGCCCATCCAGGCATCTGGTCACAAGGAGTTTCAGAAGAAATGAAGGAGCGAGGTGCTTAACTCCCACTCCGTCTCCAATCCTGCAAACATTTACACATGGAAGTATTTCCACTGATTTTAATGGGACTACTCATGTGTGGAAAGTATTGCAGAATCAAGATGATTAGGGAAAGAGGGACACAATCAAATACATGCATTTTATGTACTCGTTTATTATAAATAGATCACGTCAATTATTTTTAATTCTGGTAAAGTTAATTTAATAAACAAGAGTTAATTTTTCCTTATTATTTACATTATGATAGCACCTAAGAACCGCAGTCAAGGATCAGGGTCCCTCTGTTCTGGACACTGTTCTCATATGTCATTCTTTAAAATAGGATGTAAAATACATACTAAACATGCTACTGTTTTGCTTTGTTGTTTGACCTGAACTAGAACAACCAACAGATATTACCTAACCTAATTAAACCCTAGATTTTGTACATATATTGGGCTCTTCTATATCTCATCTGTATTAGGAATATTATTTTTCCACTACTGAAGGACAGGTTTCTAAATCCTATGAAGTAGGAGGTCTGTTGTTTGTAAGTGTTGAATAAAGTTATTTATCCTAAAACTTCTTACCTTAATTCCAAAGTTGTGCAGTTGTCTTGCAGCTGCTAATCCTGCGGGACCAGCCCCAACAATAATGACAGATTTCTTTTTTGTTTTAAAAAAGAGAGAGAGAAGGAAAGTAGCAAATGTTCTTATAGAATAAATCAGTCAGTGCAAAAACAAAAATCAATCATTGCACATTATGGGTTACATCTGTACTCTCACTGATTTCAGTGGTGTGGGATCAGGCCTGTGGCCTCTAAAATATCAATGATAACTTTGAAAGGCATGATTTGTTAGGGTTCACTTAGAGTCCATGGAAGGCCAGTTACTGCTTTGGGGATACTAACCGGTTTATTTGAGGCCTTTAAAAGCAGATGTTTCAATTTACTTCGACTTAAACAGTGCTGATAAAAAGTCAAGCAAGTTAAGTGACTTAGATCAAACGCACCATGTATCTTGTAAGAATCTTTGATCACAAAAAGCGTTAAATAATGAAAACTAGTTTAAAATACACACACACTTTTCATTTACATGTAGCAAGCATAAAATTGTACTTGTCTGTATTTCTAGGAGATACGCCATTTCAGCACATATTCTGATCTACATTTCAGTGTTGTGTCACACAAATTGATAGTAATATACAAGTACCCATTGATCACAGTTCTTGAAAGGGGGAATGGATAAGTGTTCATGTCACACTCCCTGTCAGTACCTGGTCCAGGCCAGGGAAGCTAATGATCCAATCAGCAGACCAAATTCAGTGATGAATCCTGGTCATGTGCCACTTGAGGCACGTTGCACATACACTAAGACGACGACAGTTCTTGAAAGCCATGTTTTCTAGCCTGGGTGAACAGGGGTGAATTACTATGCTAGGACATGGAGGAAAGCAGAGTGAATACCATGGGTTTATGAAACAGGTTACAACGTACTTCATCCCTGTCCATAATAGCCACAGAAACCATAGGCCTTATGCGCCCACTGAAGTCAATGGGAGTTAACACTTTGCTAGCAAGAGCTAAGCTAGGTTTAAACATGATCCTGGCTAATACGGTTGGAATTACAGATTGAAACAAGAGCTCAAACATGAAAACAGAAATTAAGTAGCAGCATATTCTATCTACTAATTAATGAGAATATTACGTTTACATACATTGTGGTATTCTTTGGGAAGAAGATGTTGGTCGGGACTGACTGACAAAATTCCTGTATTAATCAGCCCTTTTCTTGCCATAAAATAAAGTATCTTCTCCATCTCTTGTACACAGCGAATACGCACAAGCCCCCGCACAATGATGCGATGAGTACATTTGTGAGGGGTCAGAGCTTCCTGCATTTTGAGAAACAAAAACAAAATAAAGACATGTTCATACAAAATGTTCCATGCTTTCCCAATAAAACATATTTCAACTGTAATTCAGATGCTGAAGTCTAACCTCTAATCAAACAGGTTTCTAAGAGAGATTAACAAAGAGTAAAGGTCAATTTTGTGTGCCAGCCAACTGCAGGGAGAGAATCTCTAGACCATTTGATTCTTCCATAACCAAACAGAGTGAATTAACACAGAACAAATGAGATAAGAGTACAACGGACCTCAGCTACATCCATGATGCCTGCCAAGTACATTTAGATATTGCAGCGATGCTAGATATTCAAGATTTTCCACTGAATGCCCTATGGATTCACCCAGTAGAGGTTTTGCAAGTTGTACACTTCTCCAGCCAAAGTAAAAACAGGATCATATTCAAAAATCTTGTATTAAGAGACAAGTCGAGAAGTCTTCGTTTTGAGAAAACCAATAGGGCTTCTGATCTCATTTATACTACTATAAATCAGGAGTAACTCCAGTAAAGTCTACTGAGTTAATTCAGTATAAACAAAGAGACTCAAGCCCACAACCATATCTGGGGTTACTTGTGCCCCTGCAGATATACTAGAAGGTGGCTGTGAGACTCCTATTCACTACATGGTGTTTGTGTTGCAAATAACGTGCTCAATCTGGACTAAGTTTTTAAACTGCTAGAAGCTTTGATGTTCTACTTTTCCTCCTTAGTCATCCTCAGCTATAGTTTTGCCATAAGCCTGTTCTCACACTTACCCAGGTGTCAGTACTGACCTAACATTCATGTAAACAAAAAGTACTGAAGTGCCCTAAAAAGCCATTTAGAAATATTCTGAAGTTTCCCTTTACCAAGCTTGTACAGGGCTTTCATCTTAAAGTTGGCATATACATTTGAAGATCACTTCAAAGGAAGTTTCTTGGCATTATTAAGTATACGCAATTTTTTGTTTAGTGCTGGTGTTGGTTTTTTTTACAATTTTTAAAGTACAATTACTGTCTCTCATGAAGATTCTTCATAGAACACAGACTCCAGGAGGGCTCTGCCTATACTTCTTGGAGGCAGTGTCTAAGAGCACATTATTTGTAAATATAACAGTATACCATTAACTCTCAGCCTTGCTTACTTTGCAATTTGTGTACCATAAAGACAGGATGAGGTTTCTCAAAGCTAGGTACATGGTAGGATCTCGTGAATATTCTGGGAACTCATAGAGCTCATCTAATTCCATGACATCTGGTCTCACACAGAGTGCTTTACCACATTCATTGGGCTGGTAGAAGGGCTGGAAGTATCTGTTCATCCCTGAAATGGAATAAAGACAGGCTGTGAATCAGTCATACTCTGCTGTATCAACTAGTCCGTTCCTGGCCACGCTAAGATTATACACTGAGCATACCCAATGACTATCCTCAGGGTGGTAGTGAGGAAGTCCTCAAACCTCTAACAACTCTAAGGATTGTCCCAAATTTTCACTGTTTTATTCCCTCCTCCACCCTCCAAGTCCTGCAATGCAGACATCGTCCTTCCAGCTGAAGAGATCTGGACCTATCCAGGTTAGAGGTTTCTTTTGGCTCTCTGGGTAACACACACAGGTGGGACAAATGGATGCAGTAGAAGGAATCCAGGCCAATAGATGTTCTAGTCTAACATTTGTATAATTGTTCTCTCTGAAATAAAAGATCACCTTGAAATGCAGAATAAATTGAAGAGTAAGTTGCTAGACAGTCTCTGATATCAGCAATTCTGAGTACATGAATTTTAGAACTATCACAGACAGCTAATATGAAAATAAACTCTTTGTTCATAAATGATTGAAACCCTTGTGTTTTCTGAATTGTTGCTAATAATGATCTTTTACATTTCTAAAGCACCATCTTACCCAAGAATCCCAAAGCACTTTACAAACATTAATGATGTAAGCCTCAAAGAAATGCTGTGAAGTTTCTAATCTTATAGAGAGATGAAGTGATTTGCAAAGGTCACATGGAAAATCTATATCAGAGTTGGGAACAGAACCCAGATTTCTTGTCTCAGCATCACATGGCATTAACCTCAAGACCATCCTTCAACCTAATGTTCAGTTACTTAAACTGAATCATTGTACTGCACATGTAACATTCAAGAAAAAGATAAATCTTTGCAGAGTTGTGTCATGTAAATAGACCAGTAGCTCTCAAACTGTGGGTCAGGACCCCAAAGTGAGTCATGACCCTGTTTTAATGGGGTCGCCATGACTGGCTTGGACTTTCTGAAGCCCGAGCCCCACTTCCTGTGGCTAAAGCTGAAGCCCAAGGACTTCAGCCCTGGGCTGTGGGGGCTCAGGTTACAGGCCCCCTGCCTGGGGCAGTAGCCCTTGGGCTTCGGCTTTGGTCCCCCTGCCTGGGGTGGGAGGGCTCCGGCCTTGGCTGCCCAGCCCCACCGAGTCGGGTTCAGGCTTTGGTCCCCACTCCTGGGGTCGTGTAGTAATTGTTGTTGTCAGAAGGGGGAAGCAGTACAATGAAGTCTGAGAATCCCTGAAATAGATGCACAAACAGCCCTTACCAGCTACATTAGGTGCACTCTTTATATGTTCTAACTTCACAGCATTGGATTCACCAAGTAATCGGTTAGTGCTGGTACAGGAGGGACTCATGCCTACGCAGTCTGGATAGTACGCAGAGAGCAAAGGAGCTGCCACACTGTCTTTAAGCAAAGGAGGGAGGATGAGCATGGAGTACCACCAATGGTCTGAAACTTCAGCAACTCTCTGGATGGAAGAAAGAAGGCAGAAGAGAACAAGCATCAATACTCTGAACAGATTTGATTTGTTTTCTCCATGTTACCCCTCAAAACTCAGACCTGAGAGCACTAAAAGCACCAGCCTCAGTGACAAGACAGTTTAAAATCACACAGACATTTTTCTTTCCTTTCTCTCCCTCCTGTGCCTGACTTAGAAAGCCTGAACTGTTGCCATGTGCAGCAGAAACGAAGTTGCCAAGAGCCACAAACACAGCAGCCATTTTGCGAGCTAAAAAAACCGAGACTAGGCATTTTTAATTGTTTCTGATTCAAGACAGGTGAATTTAGGAAACTTAAGAGGTTTATGGCAATACATAATTGATCAGTTTCGTTTACATTCTTCCCTTCTTGTGACAATGAACCCTGTCTTACAGATCTATAGTTACAATGCAAAACAAATACATATCAAAAAGCTTAAATATATAGGCAAGCTTACACAAGTGTTAACAAGAATTAACCTGAACAAATTGTGTGGCATAAAGGAACTGTTCATACACTTGCCAACTTTGGCTTATCGCACATGATGTTGGGCAGAGAAACTGTAATGCACTGTCATGCCATTCGTGAAGGCATCCCAGTCTAACCAAAATATAATGCCATCCTTCAAAACAGCCAAACCTTTGTAATAATTGCAAAATATTACAGTTTAGTTTTTCACATACTTTGGAAGACAGTTTATGAAACAGGACACTAGCCTGAAAGAAAATGGAGATCCCCAAAAACACCCAGGGAATTTTCTGCCCAAATCTGGATGGTTAGTGCAGGCACTGTATGCCATTTTTGCCCGATTAGATCCCAGAATCAGGAGTAGACCTAGAATCAGGGCCTTAAGTCAGAGACTATGAGAACCACATGAACCTTTATACTAAAAGGGAAGAAAGATTAGAAGGTTGAAGAGTGAGCCCTTCCCCATTATTAAAATGGATTCTCCTCCAGAGGAGGCACAGGAAATCGCAATTCCTGAGGCTGAAACACACACATGCCCAAAGATGACGGCGCAGTTGTGATCTCTGGCCAAGAAAGGGGGGGGAAAAAAACAACCCTACCCCGTTCCCATGTTTTAATCCCACTTTTACACTATAGAGCAAACGAACAGCCAGGCACAGGCAACTCACCAGATCCTCAGGCATGGAACACTGGTCCGAGCCCTCAATCTGAAAGAGAAATTTAACTATCTAAAGCCACACAAGAATATTACATGAAAGAAGCAATCAGACTCTGGAACAACTCCTTTCAACTTAAAAATATATTTTAAAAAAGTGTTCTATTTTAATCTTTCATAGCACAGATAATTACCATATAGTAGTGTTTTAGTTTGTTTGTTTTTTTACAGTACATGATATTAAAAAATACTAAAAAGCCAAACACCACAGATAAAGTTCCTGGGTGACTGAACTGAATGGCCTTGGCGATCTAATGATCCCACATTAACATATACATAGCTGGGGGGTTGAGAGGAAACAGAGGCGTTTCGGCTTACACTCCATTTCAGTGCTCAGCAATCCAGATACCTGCTTCTTCACATATGCATGTATCTGCAGCATTGTACAAACATTCAAAAAAAAAAAATCACTTCCCGTGCATACACAGTATACTACTTTCATATGCATACTAAAGGCACTTGTCCTCAAGGAGACCTATGTCAATAGCAAGTTCATTGTTTGAATATCTCTGAAATTGCTATCTCAAAGTGTCTCAGCAGGTGAAAAAAGTGTTTCATGTTAAAATTCCACAAAACAAAACAAAAAACAGCCAGATGTAATTTTATCAGATATTCCAGGAAGATTCCATGAGAAAATTCTCTTGACCAAATAATTAAAGGGTGAACTCCTGGTCCCACTGACATCAATAGTGTCAGGATTTCACCTTAAATGTCTGAAAACAGACTCGCAACAAAAGTCCTTCCTCAACCATAACTCTAGTACTGCTAGTATGATACTACAATGACTTTTAGGAGTTCGCTATCTTCCTATTAAATCTGAATCCTTTCATTTCAGTTGTCAAGCACAGATGCACATTAAAAAACTAAAAAAAAAGAACCTCTGATCATTTCAGATGTTTTGAATTTTGTGGAGACTGATCCCTTAGCATTTTGAAACATGATTTTACAACTAATTGCATGGGCGTTTCTACAAATGATGTTTTGGGTATTGCACTTTCATCACTTTCCTGAGGGAAACATTTAAATTGCTGTAGAATACAAACTATACAGCTCCTAAGATAATCAACTCATCATTCTAACAAATATAAATGTTAAAAGAAAAGAAAAAAAGCAAAGTTTATGACTATAGCAAAAGAACCACCTTAAGTAGGGACAAACAGTGTTGCTGTTACCTTAGTAGAATTGTTCAGTTTCATACCACATCGGTACGTTTTTGCTATTTGCGATGTAAGCTGGATTTCCTTTGTCAGCTGACGCCATTTCCCACACTCTGGTTTTGTGCACTGCACCTAGAAGTAAAAAACAAACATGTTTTAACTTGAGCTTGATCTATAATCAGAGTCAATTACATGATGCAACAAACATCACCAAAGGAATGTGATAGGAAATCTACTTTGGGACCATAACTAATGAGTAAGTAAGAAGAAAGATACAAGGGAGTTGTTAAATACATTATTCACATAAGGTGAAATTCAGCCTCGTGCAGAGGTCCAGTACAAGGGTTATGCACAGTTTAAGCCTACTTACTCCCTATGGGTTTATGCAGATGGCCAGGACCAGGCCTATGAACCACCTAAACCCACAGGGTGTAAATAAGACTTAAGCTGCATATAGACTTTGTGCTGGTCTTCTGCATGAGGGTGAATTTCATTCATAGAACTTAATTCCACGATGTACTGAGCACACAATTCCCACTTATTTCATTGGGGTTTGAAAGTATGCAGTACATCTCAGGATTAAATCTATATTGTCCATTGCTGCCTGAACTCTCCCTTCCATTCCACCTCCATCCAGTGAAGGTATACTCCCTTCCCGTTCATTTTACTCACCCTCTGCTCCCTTATGGCTGGTTTTCTCCCTCTCTCTCCATTTTCCCTTGTGCTACCATCCTCTTTGCCATCACCACCTGCCCACTCCTGACATCTGCTTCCATCTGAACTACATCCTAAATACTTCCTGCTGCCTCAACAATTAGACTGAGAAACAGAGTACTGCATAGAGAGCACTTAGCCAAGGATTGGGAAAGATTTCTGACAGTGAGAAACTGATCAGGATTATTATATGGAGTCTGCTTTACCCCTCCTCCCTAATACCAGAAATCCTCCTAGAGTCCCAGAGCAGAACCTGCTACTTGATCTTCAAACACTAGAAACTACTCAAAACGCGCACACGCACACAAAGCACTATATTCCTTACCCAATAAGGAAGCTGTTGATCAGCCATGAAAGCTTTAGGACTGGGCTCACTTTTACCATTACTGGTCCAAATCCTTTTCCAAGCAGTGTATTTCTCATAACCATCTTTATGACTAAGAAGAAAGTTAAAGTAAATGGCAAGCAGTTAGCAAGTGGGCTGGTCCAGTCTATTTTAAAGAACAATACTTTTCCAAAAAAATCATGTTTAAAGAGAGAGAGAGACAGACAGACAGACACACATAAGGCTGAGGATAGCACTTCTTTAAAGAAACAAATGTGATAGCAATCAGGAAAGTGTGTAGGCCTACATTTCCTTTCAATAATAAATACAGCGGCTAATATGCAAGGTCGAGGTGAGCTACAGCTCAGCACATATCTGCCAAGTTAGTCCTTCTAGTCAGTAAACTTCGAGCGTCAAATTCTTTCACTGATTTGGGATACTTTGAATCTGAAAGGCACTGTGTAAAACCAAATTCCTACCACCCTCATCTTGATTTACTCCAAATGTACTTACTTAAGTTAAAATTGGGCTTGCTTATAATTAGGCTTGGCAGAATTCAAGTCTTTTTTTTTTTTTTTTTGGTAATTTTGACAGATATTATCAATGTTTATTAAGTACTTTTTCCTATTTTTATTGGTTTAAATTTTCACAGTTGTGGGAAATTATAGGAGGGTAAGACACTAATTAATTAATGACAGTAGACACTGAGATTCAAAAAAAAGTTAAAGGTTTATAATTGTTGACAATTTGTGTTTTAACATCTCATGTCAAAGTATACAAAGTAAATATCCTTAAATCAAACTCTAACAAGTTCTCAAACAGCATATGTCTTACTTTGATTATCTGTAAATTTTGATGCTCATTGACAGAAACAGTTTTCCATTTATTTGTGGGTATGGTCAAATTGACATTTACTAACATTTACCAATAAAAATCTAATTCTTCCAAGCCTACAGTGTACCTTTAAAAATAAGGAAGCTTTTGAGTTATTTTCCAAAAGAACAGCTTCACAACTCATTACTTGTTGGTTTTGTTCTGTTTATTTACACTTTTTTCAAAAAAGCCCTGAACACTTTTTTAAAAAGTTACAGAAGAACTGACATGCAGCTCAGATTGCCACTTTTTGGTTAATGGATGGCCCACACACCAGCTGCAGTTTGTGCAACTTACGCTTGGCAATCTCTGTGTCTCACTTCAAAATAAAGTCAGTAGAGAGGAGAAAGTTTAAAATATTTGTTTCATTAAATAAGACTACATTTTTAATATCCAATCAATCTCTCCAAGACTTCTGTAAACAAGACATGGTCTCAGTAAGTATACCTTCGATAATAGTGATCAAAACACTCATTGCAGAAATGTTCCCCACAGGAGAGATGATACCATCTAGATGTGTAGCCATTTTTAGCACACCTAGGACACAAGGAAACATGTAGACTGCATTATGACACTTAAAAAAAAATCCCATGGACTCTGCTTCATTTTAAAATTTAAAGAAATGTTAAGGCCAGGGCATGGCAGAAGAGAGTTTGATACGTTGCTGTTTCTTTTTATGTTTGTACAGAGCTTTGCACAATGGGCCATGGCCTCTAAGCATTACAGTAACAAAAGTAGAAATAATTAAAATAATAATTAAAAAATAATTTTAACTGTATCAAAGATCTCATATTTCATCACAAGCAATACAAGATGAAAAGGTGGCAAAATGTATGTCATGTACAGTTTTATAACTGCTCTGAGATTGCAGCAGCTTCTCTTTAGTATGGTCAACTGGGCATGCCCTGAGCCAGATCTCAGAGGAGGTTGCTGGACATTGATAATTATTACTCTTATTTATACTGTGGCAACACACCCATTTACCTATACACAGGAAAACATAGTCCCAGCCTCAAGGAGCTTACAATTTATTAAAAAAAAAAAAAAGCATGGGACGTTTTCTTCGCAAAGCCCAAATTCATAGGTTGATTAAACCATAAATATAGAATTATTTGCTGCTAGGTCTAGGTCTGTGTATATGAAATATCTATTGTCCAATTATTTTCAGTTATATAAAATTACTGACTTGGTTGCTATTTTAACCTAAGACAAAAATCTATATAATTACACATTGTAAGTGTTCATTCTCTTTTATTGTCACATATATATAAGGATTACATTAATTAGACAAAGCAATTAATCCTGCACTCCTTATTCAAGCAACAAACCCAATTAAGTCAATTAAATATTCCTCTAAAATTAAAATTATGTGGTGGCAAAGCACAATGGTGTCTGAGCTGGCTAGCCATGAAATGATCTAATTAAGTGATCATATGGAAGTATTTTTAAAAAATAACACCTACAAAATAAGACTTAAAAAAATTATTAAAATGTCTTAATTGCCTCCTGAATACCAACATTTCAAATCACTTCCCATGGTTTCCTGGGTATCAAAAGTCCCATAGGCCACATACTCAGTTGCCAAAACTTCCAGCTTTCCTGTGACAACTTTTATAATGCAGATATTCACTTTCAATATAAAAAGATGTAATACATACACAATTTAAAACTTGGAGGCAGCATAAAATAATTGTATATAATAGCCAAGTTAATAGCACAATATTAGACTGAGAGGGGACAGTGCCACATATATTTAGAGTAACATGTGGCATATTATAAGCACTGCCCATATAGCAATGCTTTACTTCCGCATACCTTTAAATTCAGAATGTTAAAATAAAAAAGTACTTATATAAAAGTTGAACAGGAAGTTAGTCCTGAGTGAAAACAGGATGTTATAATTAAAATAGTTTTATAATCTTCAAAGCCAATCCTGCAGACTCAGCACATTAACGACAGATTAGAGAACACTATAACAACACAGTAGTAGTATTGTTGGGAGTATATGATGGTTTCATTTTGTGTTTTGATAGGGGAGCTCTTCTGTGTATGTTTCATAAACACACCCTTAATTTCACAAAAACAAAAATTTGTGCCAGAAAACAGCAGACATGCTGCATTGACAACCCTTATCCTTGAGAAACGTTAATTCAGGATTGGCAATACACTGCAAAAAGTCATCTGCAAGAGATGCTGTTTGTGATGATTCACTAGTACTCTAAGTCTACAACCAGCATTACATTTGTACCTCTCAGTTTTGCCTGTAGATTTAAGAGATTTTGTCAAAAACATAGGTATGTAAGCACAGAAAGACAAACCTTTCAGCAGCACTTGCAAAGCAAACAGGACACGTTGCAGTGCACCCAGCTTTTTCACATTTTCTATATTTCTTCTCTGATGCGTCATCATCATCCTCTGCTGCTTCAGCCGCCTTCTTCTTTACCTAATAAAGAATAGTTAGAATTGAACTCTCATAGGAGCTGTGACTGGAAATGACAAAGGTGCTGAATTTTCTACAGCGCAACACCCAAAGATTCCTTTGTTTCATAATTCAGAGCACAGCAACGGCTAGCTAAAATAATACAAATCAGATCTTTGGAATCCACAGCAGCGAGGGACAACTTGATAACTGTCAAGGAAGGTCAGTTTTAAAGATCCAACAATCTTGGCAATGTCCATTTAAGCTAAAGGCTTCTTGATTTAGTCTTGTAATTGACACCTTTAGAGAATTTATAAAGCAGGGCTTCCAGTTTAAACTAATGATTTACACTCCTTTGGATCCTAGTGTTTCTAGCACCATCATTCCAATCACTGTCACTGTCATCAATCGGTCTATCAGCCCTCACAGAGAGAGCGCCGATCACAACACGTCAGACATGTTGTTCGAGCCAGTCCTCCAACTACCCGCTGGCCAGGCTGTCAGTAGCACCGGACACCCGATTGACATAGCGCACAGCAACCTAGAACTCCTGAGCGATCCGCCAACCGCAGCCTCCCAAGCAGCTGAGATTACAGACACGCGCCACCACACCGGGCCTCATTCCAATCACTCTTTAAAATTCTTTTATTGCACAAAGCCAATCAATGTTAATCTACATTAATAAAGATATTGTCATCTGCTCCTAGAATTTATAAATTACTTTTTAAAATAACAAAACTCCAATACAGAACCATCCTCCTGGTCACTCTGGGCATTGTGTGTCTAATTTGTAAGGTCTATCTAGGCCTCAATCCTGCCAACTACTCTGTATGGATGTATCCCAAAGACCCATTGACTTTATTTTCAAAATACAGCCAGTAATTATTCAAACAGCTTTACGACAAGTGGATGAACCCCAAATGGTCTGACTCACCCCACCCCTCATGGAGGTGGAGCCCATTGCAACATCAGGGCCTTTGCCTAAATTCACATCTCTGTCTTGTCCAATACTTTGTGTGTTCACTTCCTGTCTTTTTCTGAAGTTGTAAAATGCTCTCTCTTTCTCTTCAGACAATTCCAAATACTTCTTCTCTGTTTGTGGTAACTGGGTACTGCCCAAAAGGGTTACAGAGGGAGTCAAATGCACACTCCAATAATCATTTCTATGTAGCTTTAAATATATAATTTTTAACACTTAAGTACCTGTCTCCCAGAACTCCTCAAAGGAAGGTTATCTGGAGACTGGTCCAAAGAGGATGACTTTTTTTTGGTTCGTATCCTTCCAGTTGACATTGTCCTATAGGATCTGCAAAATGAAGTCAGAAAATTGTTAAGTAATATTACAAAATGGTTTGGTTTGAGAGAGTGGACTAATTAGATATTACATGAACATTCACCACCACATTGGTCAGAGCGAGTTAGTCAAGCTACACTCCTTCACATCCATTAATGAAAAAATCAAAGAAAAAGTGGGTGGGCAGGAAAGAGGAACAGTAACTTTATTTTAAACTAAACTCAATGTGAACATATAAGAGCAGATCCTCAAATAGTGTAAACAAGCATAGGGATGGTCTTACTCAGGCATTACTTAATTCTACCTCAGCACAGAGGGATTGATTAGATGACCTGTTGAGGTCACTTCCAGCCCTTCATTTCTATAGCTGTATTGATTTCATTGGACTTAAGCTGATTTGCACCACCTGACGACTTAGCTGATAATTATAGTTCAGGAAGTGAATAAGCATAAGCTCATAATTCAAGCCTTATACTGTTATTCTCAGTGACACTGGTCCTACCTACTTATTTATGGGGGCTGAGGAATTTAGATTGTATAGCAACTTTTAACACAATGTATTTGAACTCTGACTTAATCTAAAGTAAAGGACAAATTAAATGTATTCCAAGATTTGCACACCTTCCTATGAACGTACTTGTTCATTTAGAGTCTAGACAATTGTAGTTGTGTTGTAATTATATGTCGTTATAATACTTCATAATTTACCAGTAAATGTATTGTAGCATACATTATAAAAATAATAAAGTCTTAGTAACTTGAGGTTTCACTATAATTCTCCCTGAATAAATCTTTGATTGGAAGTGGGGAAGAAACCACCATTTATTGAACAAGTTGCAAGATGTGCAGATCTTGGTGTATAAAAACATGCTGCAAAAGATTTAAAAATATGCTATTGTCAAATATGTCCTTTTCTCCAGGGAGTGAAGTACAAACAAGAGAGAACACAGAAAAAGAACTGAAAAAGAAAAAGACAAAGGGGAAGCGATAACATAGAAAAATATCTATATTAATCCAGTGAACTGAGAACTCAGTCTGTATTATTGAAATATAAATGTGACAATCAGCTATAACCCTATGCAGTTCATAATATCTATACTTGTGAGCCTTTCAAATAATCAATCACTGCCATTTCTATATCTACCATTTTTATGTTATATCTTAGTATGAGGTGCTAATTGCCACTGAAACGCTCATAACAATTTCCTTTTTTGAAGGCATTTAAGGCTGTGAGTATGTCTACACTGCCCATGTTACAGCGTGGCCATGGCAGCACTGTGACGTGGGCAGTGTAGACATGTTTTATCGCTGGGGGAGAGCTCTCCCAACGATAAAAAATAACCACCCCGAACGAGCAGTGGTAGCTTTATTTCCGGGAGCACAGCTAAACCAACACACTGACCTCACCCTGAGGTGGAAGGATTAGACTGAAGTGGGGGGAAAATCACACTAAGATATCTGTGTAAATGAAAATGGAAAGGGAAAGGAGTTTAGACACACCAACATATTACCCTCCTTTTGTTTATGTAGAAATGTAGTCTAACCTAATCAATTAGAATAAGATAAATAGAAGCATGGTGATCTGTAGCATATTGAATAAAGAACAATGTCACCACACCACAGGTGTACTGACCTGGGTAACATCTCACCTACATATAGAAATACACAGTCTGTATTTTTGGGGCTTTTCCTAGGCGCGCACACACCTCTCTGTGACATGGTGCTGTTTTTTCCTGCAACCTGCTTTCAGGAGCGGGGTATAACTTGTATATCCTCTGTACAGTCTTACTTGATAACAAAGTGTAATTCCTTAGCAGAGAAGCTTTTGCCATACGTGGCTAGACATGTCTGTTTATAAACTATATTATCCTGAAGAAATATTACCAATATACAGTACATTGAGTTTGGTGAACCTGACTTGAATTGGGTAATACCTGACTATTACCACTTGGACAACTGCTGACAAGTGGACCAGAAGAGACAAAGAGAAGAGAAGGTCATTATTTCTGTATACAGGGTCACAGACATGTAGAAGGCGGCTGCAGTTATCCTCTGCTGAACTGTTTGGGAAGACCATTTAGGGCACAGATAAACTCTTCACCCCTGAAGAGTACAAGGTCACTGTTACAGAATGGCTGGCATATTTATACTAAGCATCAAGGAGGAAAAAACACAATCTGTTTAGATGTATAGAGAATTAGCATTTCTGGTTATACAGTCTGCTTATTGGATCCTGCCAGTGGTGAAATGGTTTAAAAAAAAAGGTGAGTAAACTAGCCTAAACTCCATATTCCCCAAATGAGAAGTGGGTAAACTCTGTTTACCTACATTTACCCTCAGCTACACTACTGGATCCTGGGAGGGGGATCTCCCACCCCCAAAAATAAAAACTTCATTTCCAGTAGCAAATTGTTCTATTATCCTATGCTAGACTTTACATTTATCTTATTATTATAGTAGCCGTTTGGCTGCTAAAGTAACTCTGAAAAGGAGACATTTATGATACATTAAAAATGTCACATGATGTAACAAAATGTGTTACATACTATATGGGAAAATATTTCAGAGTTTAGACATACAGTGACAACTAATTCATCTGAATGACATGGGGATCATGACATTAATATGATAAACAAGATTTTGGATAATCAAAAATGTTATATACATGCATGCATTTAAATGTATCCACTGCTGAAAAACTGTTTTTAAAATACACTATTTAAGAAAAACATTCAAATGGAGTTTTAACTAAAACATGTCAACAAAAACATTTGACAGAATATTTCAACCCATTAACCATAAAATGGCAAAATTAGCATATTTTTAATTTTATGTCATTATCTGCAAGTATCTTGCAAGATAAGTCCCCTTTTAGACACATGGCAACATAAGCAGCTGCAAGGCAATGTGTCAAGGGTCACCACCCCAGCTGGGGATAGCCAGTTTGAGGTTTCTCTTCCTAATCTTGGGGTCCTGCAGGCTCCAAAAGAAGCTACAAAGCACAGGTGGGAACTACAAGAAGAGAAATCTCTCTATGCTCTGCAGGAGCTGGTTTCTGCTCACCTTGGATCCAAATCACCCAGGAGCTGGATATTAAACTAATGTGTCCAAAGCACTTCCAACCAGAGCTGCAATAAAGAGAAACCGTGCTAAGGTCGAGCGATAGACCCTCCCTGGAAATGATCCTCTGGAGACAAACCCCCGGACACCTGCGCACCACCCCCTAGCGCCGCTGCTCCCACCCTGACACTCCCTACTCCCCAGAGAGACACTCCTCCCCACGGCCTGCCAGGTAGGAAGACACCAGACTCCCAGATACACCCCTCCCTAGCCTTACCTCCCCCCCCCAAAAAATAACCCCCAGGGAGCCCCAAATCCCTGATTCCAAGAGCGCGCCAAAGCTCCCACGCACACAGACCCACCCCCCAGGAAAAGATTCCTTAGGGACCGCCTCCCCCCCGCCCCCCGCCAAGAAAGACCCGTTCAGGGGCTGCAGGGTCCGCTTTGTGCGGCGCTGTCACCACATCCCCGCCCCAGGCGGCGGAGCGCCACCGCCTTCCCCAGGGAAAGGAGGCAGCTGCTGCTGCCGCGGCCAAGCGCCCGACACTCCCCCGCCCCGCCAGCGGCGACCGGCCAGGGGCACTCACCGCAGGGCGCCGCCGCCGCCGCCGCTCCCACCATCCTCCTCCCGGGGCGGCTGCCGCTCACCTCTCACCCCCGCCCGCCCGTCCGTCCGTCAGTCAGTCCGTCCGCCCGCCTCCCTCCGCCGCCGCTTCCGCTCTGCTCGGCGCGTAGCGTGCGGGGCAGGGGGCGGAGACAGCGGGGTCCTCCCCCCGCGGCCGGGCTGGCTGGACTCCGGAGCTTAGAGGCGGCTCGTCCTGCTGGGGGCTCCTCGGGCCGCGCCCAGGCAAGGTCAGGCCGGGGCGCTCGCGCACTAGGAGTCCGGGCGCGGGGGTGGGGGTCGGGGCTTGGGCGTTGGGAGAGGGAAGCTCCCTGCCCCACGGAGCCAGAGGGGGCTGGCTGAGCTCCAGCAGCTCGGGGTCGGACTTTACGGGCGGGGGCCGCTGGTGGCGTGTCTGGCTCTAGGGTGACCAGATGTCCTGATTTTATAGGGACAGTCCTGATATTTGGGGCTTTTTTAATTTGGGGGGGGGGAGGGATAGCTCAGTGGTTTGAGCATTGGCCTGCTAAACCCAGGGTTGTGAGTTCAATCCTTGAGGGGGCCATTTTGGGGATATGGGGCAAAAATTGGGGATTGGTCCTGCTTTGAGCAGGGGGTTGGACTAGATGACCTCCTAAGGTCCCTTCCAACCCTGAGATTCTATGATTCTATACCTCCCACCCCCCTGTCCCAATTTTTCACACTTGCTGTCTGGTCACCCTATCTGGCTCCCCAGCCTGGCCCGTCTTACAGAAAAGATTCTGGAGGGTTCCCTCGGGTGCTCTGCAGCCTCCATCGCCCTGGCATTGACTGTCCCCTGGGGTGCTCCTGTTCTGCTGTTTAATCCTCAATATACGGACAAGCCACTAAAGTCCTGCAGACGCTTGAGCGCCTGATTAATTTTAGCCAGGAGAGTACATTTCCTGTCCTTGCCGTCCATGATGGCACTGTTTGGGCTTTTAGTTAAGCATGAACATGTTTGCAGCATCAGGGATCCGGTGAGGTGTGGAGAAATCGCATTGTTCTAAGGCGTTAAAGCAGGGTGGAGTGCCTGCAAACACAGCCTTTTACTATAATTGACCATGGCACAGAGGAGCCAAATTAACTGATTGTGTAACCTCATAGTCCTGTGGTGTTGTACAATACAGTTTCTCAGCTCAGTCTCTTCTCCATCTTCTCCCCCTGTTTTATTTTATTTTTGTTCTTTGTTGACTGTTTATTTTGTTGGATGCTGCCCTCACCACCACCCCTCCCCACCCCCCGGGAAAAAAGTACAATAATGAAATTGCTAACTGAAATAAAAGTCAAGAAAAATTACTAGTACATTTCCCATTGTGAGATGGTAACTTGCTCATGTGGTATTTTGGATCACTCTTTGGGCAATTATATATGATTTTGCATGTTAATTTATTCGGCATATGATGTCAGCAAGCTGTTAAATCTCTGTTTTGAGGAACAGAGCAGGGAAGAAGGGCATTGTAGCTGTGATTTGGAGAGGAAGCTATCAGAGTAAAAGTATCTTCCTCTCTCCCCAATGGGAGAAATGGGTGAATGTCCCCTTTTTAATATTAACCTCTCATTTACATAGAGCTGCTTCCTACAAAGTCCCATCCAGCAAACTGAAATTAAGTACAGACTGAGAAACTTCTGGGACCACACCTAGAAAAAGGAGAAAAATTTGAAAAGAGTAGCCCAGCTATAACGCTTTCTATTCTTTATAATGAATTCCCTTAACCTAGTGGTTTTCACATTTCTGAAAGCTGAACCTCCTTTCAGGAAAATGGAAACCATTCTTGCCCCCCTTCAGTCCCACCGTGTGTTGTGAAAAGGCAATTTAAAAATAAACAGTGGAAATGTATCTTCAAACATTCCAAGCAGCCCCAATTAAATCCTTTTGTGTTTCTTTTGAATCTCATTGCTTCTGTGTTATACTGTGCATGAATGAAACATAAGGGTAATGCACAAAATGGTATGTAAATATTTGTTTACGAATATAGAACAAAATTCGTTAAACATCTACCCATGCAGGAATTCTGGATCATCCCATAGATGATATCTGCTCAAAATAAAGTGATCTGAGGGGACAGAAATCTTGTCAATAGGTTAGGACCCACATTTAAATTAGATTAATAAATTGAAGGCAAAGCTGATATGAATAACATATTTTCATGATCTTTTAAAATGCCAGTTGTTTTTAATAGTGTTTTTATTTAGACAAAATTCCAATTGAAGCTAATAATAGCAATTCATGAAAGTTCTCCCTGATTGCAGGATCAGGACTTCCGTGCATGGTACAAAATATTGGTTGGGGAAATATATATTTTTACCCTCTACACAGACAACATAAGTATATGAGACCATGGACAGTTTTACAGATGTACCAAGAATAAAAGAAAGCTCTGATATTGGGCAACAAGACAGAGTGGTGACTGAAGAGGAATGGCTGCAGAAATGGAAAATGAGAAAAATTGGATTTCATAAGGAACAAGGACATCCGTATGTAACTCTTTCTTCTACCCAAGCTGTAATGAACGATAATGGAATAATTTGACTTTCATAAGGCCCATCATAAAAATGCAGCCTGGGTACAAATATCAAAGTGTTTTGTACTAGCCTTGTTCATAGCTTCTATAATTATGGATGTTTAAGCTGCCATCAAAAGGATAATGGAGAGATGGAAAGATCACCTTGCTTGTCAAACTTTTACATCTTAAATGAGATCTTTAGGCCATGTAACTTGGATATGGTGTGTTTTTTATAGATGTAAACCAATTCTATAGCATTTATGAATTGTTTTAGACCCCAGTCTTGTAATATGTAGTGCATATGACCGGCAATTTACCCACATGCTGCACATTACAGGATTGGGGCCTTAGAAAACAAAACTAATTATTCTGGTTACATTGCCCAAGTTGAGTTAAATACAAGAAGTAAATAGTGTAGAGTAAATTCAGATGTTTCAGGTTCGTTCCGTTTTTAATAATCTAAAGTAGCCCTTTCAGTGGTGGGGAATTCTTTTGCCTGAGCAGTAGGCTGTGCCCATTTATAACCGTAATTGAATTTACATTTTTTTTGTTTAATTAAATGTTTACTTAAAAGTGGGTGTTATATTGTAAATTAATGTAGACAGTTTGAAACACCAAAGTACATTTGAGGTTGGGTGTAAGCTTTTAGCTGGGCTATTGCATTATGCCTGACATAGCCTTATCTATAGCTATGGGTTACTTTAACCAGTTACCCATCCCAAGGTGATGGTTTACACCTATACCTTAATCTCTGAAAGTTCAACCCCCAAGAATGACTACAGTAGAGAGTATCAGAGGGGTAGCCGTGTTAGTCTGGATCTGTAGAAGCGACAAAGGGTCCTGTGGCACCTTATAGACTAACAGAGGTATTGAAGCATAAGCTTTCATGGGTGAATACCTTTCGTGGTATTCACCCACGAAAGCTTATGCTTCAGTACCTCTGTTAGTCTATAAGGTGCCACAGGACCCTTTGTCGCTTCTACAGTAGAGAGATTATCAATAGAAAAATGACCCCCAAGGTGAATAATAGAGTCTGCATAGTGCTCTTTCTATAATAATTACTTTTATTAGCAATCAATCAACAAAACACACACTGCAGTCTGGTAAAGGAGAGAGAGCAATACAAAGTGCATAGTATTTGCATTACTAACACCATGCCTTGTGGAAAAACCTGAAGTGCTAGTCATCCTCCTCATCTGGTGGTGATCATCCTGGTCATGTCCGCCCCCCGACCCCCCGACCCCCACCCAAGGCACATAGGCCACAATGCAGCTTTTATAATCAGATGCACTGATGCCACTGGGGTTCATACATATTTATGATGGTTTTAGGAGCCCCTTTTCCTTATTGGACTTTCCAGATCTCAGTGGATCGCATTTTACGTAGGCTAACTTGTTAATTCCCCTTGCACTCATTAACAGTTACCTCACCTTATCACCATAGTAACAGAAAGTCACTAACATTTCACCCAGGCTGCCAATGGTCATCTTGTGGTGTCTACTGAGCTCTCATAGACGTTTTTATCCAAACTCAGCACTTCTTTTAAAAAATGTGCATCACAAACATAGACACAAGCTCAGCGAGTTTATTATTAACTTACTTTGCTCTATTATAAAGATAAATTAGCATAATTTATCCTAAATCCTAATTTAGCTAAACTAAATATTTCACAGCCAAAGGCCTCTAGGCCCTATGTTTACATCATTAATTAATACTTGTATTTCACCTTTATATCCTATAAATATCCTTGGCTATGCTAGCTTTTCAACTATGAACATGAAACAATTCAGATATTAAATAGTTATTTATTTTTCTTCTGCAGGATTTTAAGGAAGTATCTGGATGTTCTTCTTAATGGCAGGAGTGGACTCAGGATATTTTTTCCACTTTGTGGCAAAGCAGTAGAAATGAAATGGTAAAACACAGCCCTTAGGAGTAGAAATCTTCTAACTTATTTTTCTTGTAAAATATATTATCCTGTCTGTATATCTGTAAATAAGTGAATATAATAGGCATTCCTCTATTTTTACCATAAAATATAGTTCATTGCTTTTACATGCTCACTAGAGATTTTAAAAGAAGGCAGCATTTAATTCTTCCAGGTTTTCCAGTGATGAGGTAATAGTAACAAACAGTTAGCAAACATTCATGTAGGAAAAAGAACAGTTCAGCTGTATACAAATTTGATGTCTACAAAAGCAGCTAAGTTATAAAAGAGTAAGATGTTTAAGATTTTTGGTATGGTAAGTTGATTGAGAGCTAGAAAAATGTTCCAGGCACCTATTATCCAAATAGGGAGAGTAGGCACCGATGAGCTTCAAGGAAAATGACCTGTTAAGAAGTCCAGTACCTTACATCCTGGCTGCTAGGAAGTGGGAGGGTGCTGGGATTCCTACCAGGGTGCTCTCCCAGGAGCCTACTTCAAGAGTATGTACTATCTACTGATTAATAGATGTTTGTTTAACTTTAAGCTTTTCAATCTCTGGCTCTCCCCCCCCCCCCCCCCCCCACCCACTCCCCCCCAAAAAAAAGTCGAGGAGGGGAGATTGTCTGCTACTACTCTGTACTAGGGTGACCAGACAGCAAATGTGAAAAATCGGGACGGGGTGGGGGGTAAGAGGAGCCTATATAAGAAAAAGACCCAAAAATCTGGACTGTCCCTATAAAATCAGGACATCTGGTCACCCTACTCTGTACCAACTCTTGGTTAATAATACAGTCTCTGTTTTGCCAAACAGCAGTAGTGTGAAACAAATGTGATTCCTGTCAGTTTAACTGCTCCACAGAGTCCTGTGCAGTGAACTTGATGGGTGTGGTGTTGTTTTCATTCTGCTGTTGTTTGGCAAAGCCAGGCAGCAGCATAGGTCTTGAGCTGTGTATCTTGAGACACAAGAGAATGATATAGTAGTAGTAATATGTAAAGTGTAGTAATGCTGAGTCATTCAGGCATGCAGTATAAGATTGCCCTTTACCTAAAAACTCATGTCATCTATTAATATGGATCACAGTTACTAGAGATTTCACTTCTTTCACTTGGCATGGGTCAGCAGCATCCATCTTTAGTTCAAATTTGGAAATTTTTGTTAATAACCATGAAATGAAAGCCTAAGTGTTTGAGAAAGTGATGGTCTAGCTCCTCATGCTTACCAGAGAAAGTTTCTTACTATTCAACAGCATTTGAGGTTTTCAAACCTTGATGTTGTAATAACTTTAACTGGATGTGAAATATCAAGCAAACACTTTATCCACTAGGTGACTGAATCCTTTGGTCATCCACCATAGGAGGGAAGTATTATTGTTGGTCATTGTAGGGCCCCCATATTTTTCATTAATATAGTAAAAATGAATAATCAATTGCATGTAAAGATTATCAAGTTCACACAAAGTGCATTCCTTAGTAGTTCATATCAAGATCTACTCAGATAACTATGTAAAATTGCATTAAAATCAGATACTGTGTTTTTTCCAATAAAATGTGAAAATTCCAAGATTAAAAATACCTAGATAAACCCTATCTCACAAGAGCCTGGATTCTGAAAAAATTGCTGTAATAAACCACGGTTCTGTAGGGGATACATGTGTACCAAAGCCCCATTTTGAGGTAGAGAATGGATGAGTATAAATCAAAATTTTATAATAAGAGCTATGAATCACAAGTAAACATGAAAACTTTTATTGCTGTGCATAGGTTAGCTGACATGGGACACTATGTAGTTGGTGTGGAACTCAGCGAATGTGCACTGAAGGAATTTTTCACAGAACACAATCTTTCTTATTCTGAAGAAACAATCCCAGGGATTTCTGGAGCCAAAGTTTTTAAGGTTTGTTTTGTGCTTGCAGTGTCAAATATTTTTGTATGCTTAATAATGCAATTCAGGGATAGCTGAGTAGGCCAAACCATTCTTTAGCCATTTAGAGCTTCTTTGTCTTGCCTTTCATCTTTCACCTGTTCTAAAGAGGATTTGGAGAGAGAAGCATCAAAGTTGAATTTTGTACTGGGTAATTATCCTCAAGCTGTTGTTTAGTTTGGCCCTCATTCAGCAAGATATTTAAGTGCCTAACTTTAAACACTTTGATGTCAATGGGACAACTCACGTAAAAATAGATACTTGCTTAAATGCCCTGATGAATCAGTTGTATGCAGTGGTGTTGTAGCCATGTTTGTCCCAGCAGATTAGAGAGAGAAAGCGACAAAGGGTCCTGTGGCACCTTATAGACTAACAGAGGTATTGAAGCATAAGCTTTCGTGGGTGAATACCCACTTCTTCGGATGCAAGCAGTGGAAATGTCCATCAGCTCAGGACTATGGACATTTCCACTGCTTGCATCCGAAGAAGTGGGTATTCACCCACGAAAGCTTATGCTTCAATACCTCTGTTAGTCTATAAGGTGCCACAGGACCCTTTGTCGCTTCTACAGATCCAGACTAACACGGCTACCCCTCTGATACTAGAGAGAGAAAGTGCTTGAGGTAATATCTTTTATTGGACCAATTTCTGTTGGTGAGAAAGACAAACTTTGCAGCTACTCAGAGCTCTTCTTCAGGTCTGGGAAAGGTACTCCCAGTGTCATAGCTAAATACAAGATAAAACAGATAGTTTAGCATAAGTAGTTAGCACATCATCTAAGGGACCAGTCAAGGTGAAGTGGCCTGTTAACACTCCTGTAGTGGTAGGACAAAAAGGGGGGTTAGTGGTTACAGATTGTTGTAACAAGGCATAAATCTAGTGTATTTAGTAAAAGATATTACCTCACCCACCTTTTTTCTCTCTCTCTCTCTCTCTGAATCTTTAAGCCCATGCCACATGACAGTGGTGAAGCAGCAGTCACAGGGCCTTGAGATACATCAATAAGGAAAAAGTGAAAGAACATTCCTCCTCATTCCTCCCCCACTTAGGTTTTTTATTTTTATATATATATTAAAATATATAGTTCACTAAAAGTTGTTTCCCTGCTTTTCATTGTAGAGTACCTCTGGGAACATTTCTCTGTACTGTTGCAGTATCTATGATTTGTCCAGGTAGGAATGAACAGCATTTTTTCCACAATCAAATTTTTAACAAGTGTTCGGTTATGTTTTGTCTGAACTAGCCAAAAACATTTGAGAAGTAAGGACCAAATCATAAGAAGCACTGAGCATCTGCAACTCTGACTGATGTCTGTCGCAGGCTAACATCTCCAGGTTGCCCCTTAGGGGTGAGAGCAGGCACCTTGCTTACCTCCTGTGTTCTACAGACAGCCACAACCCTGTGGTCTGTTTCTGGGGTACAGAGTACAACCCTGCAGCTGTGCCTTGTATGAATCTACCCCCTTTCAGGGGCTATAAAGCAGTCCATACAAAAGGAAAATACTTCCCTGACCCCCTTCCCCCCCCTTCATTGCGCAAGAGAGAAGGAAGTAGTCTCTCAAGCCTTACAGGCGTTCTCAGTTCCTTAATGTGAGTAAAGGTTAGGGCTTACTCATGATGGAATTGTAATAATGATAACCAGCCCAGGCCATCTGCTTCTCCAGAGGGTTTGGCAGGCAGCATGTGAAAGCCATAGGTCAGTGAGTGCTACAGGACTCCCAGTCTGGGTGCTCTGAACCCTGGCTCTGCTTGCCACCTCTTCTGCACTGATTTTCTCCCTTTTAAGGGTCTGCTTCCAGGCCTGACCCACCTCACAGGTGTGAGGGGTTGGGGCTGATTGTGACCACAGAAGTTCCTTAACTTTGCCTTGTCAGTGGGAGTGGGGCATGTCATCTACCCCACCACCCTATTGTGCGGGAGATGTGCAGTTATTCAGCATCTCTCAGGTTCAAACCTTGCTTGCTTGCTACTGACTGGGCTCAGTCCTTCATAATGCTGAATGTTCTCGGTACCCAGAGCAGTCAATAGGCCAGATTTACCAGTCCATTAAGGGAGCTTTGCACCTGTTTTCTGTCTCAAAACTGCCAGATCCAGCCAGGGGAGGCTTTCCTTTGTGCCAGTGAATTATTGGGTGGTACAAAGCCACCTATGCCACTTTCCAGACTCCAGCATAGGGAGGGATACAAAGGAATCTTAAAACCACCTTCCTTGCCTCTGATCACGTGCTGAATACAGTTCAGCCCAACCAGAAAATCTGTCCCCTAGGGAGTTAAGGGCACTCAGCATCTGCAGGATAGTCCTAGTCTTGCAGTTTTTATTTAGATAAAACTCCCTCTAGGATTGGTGAGTTTTGCCTCAATATGAACTGCAGGAGCAGGCTGTTAATATGAGCAGTATTGACCCATAGCTTTACTGTACTATTAGGAAATCAATAATTTATTTTTGTAAATGATAAGAGTGTCAGAGGTATTAGAGAGAAGGCATAATTTGTAGACTGGGAGACTGGAATGTGGTGCTGGCTCTAAGATATTTTATATTTTGGGTAAAATGTCCAAAAGTTATTAACATAACACATGGTAATTAAACCTTTTGCTGACTTGATTCGCTTTTGTTTTTGTGATTAAGCTGGCCTTGCAAGAATGGAAGTTTTAATATAAAAAATCTTTATCTTCCATCCAAAGTGAGAAGATAGAAAAAGATTCAGGCAATGTTGCCGCTTGCACAACAGGCACCTTTAAAACTTTCTAGCTATTATCAGATGCACAGCCAGGAAATGTTCAAGCTTATTGTCCGCAATTAAAAAATAATAATAATGATTTTTAAATATAGTTGTAAGTAACATGGCAAAATTTAAAACCTCCATCATACCAATATGGAATGATATTTCAAAGTAAAACAAAATATGTAACACATTAGCACTGCTGTCAGTGGGAATCACTAGACCAAATAGTGAGATATGGTCTGTTATCTACAGAGGACAAAATAAACAGGAGTCACCTGCATGTGTTGTAAATTTTCCTCTACATTTCTGTTTTGTTTTTTAATAAGATGCTCTTCTGCAATGTTCTAAAAGAGTGCTGAAAGTGTGAACATCTTTCTGTCAATACAACAATTGGAAGACTCCTTTGAGTATAGAAATGCATCAATACTATTGTGGCTTCTGTCCACACACCATATGGGTAATACTCGGTTAGTAACTATGGCAGTTAAGCTTATTTCACGCTTGCCTTGGCTGGCCTGTGATCAGTCACTTTTGTTCTAAATTCAGAACATGATTTGGGCAGGGGAACCTAGATGTGTTCATGCCCTATGTCAGAATGAGACAATTCAGACTTTTTTTGCTAGTTAATGAGTAACAGGAATTATTACTCTTTGCAGGAATGCTGTGTTGTATCTAAAGCAGTTAAACTAAGCAATCAGTTGTGGCTCATAACAATTCTGAGTGCTAGATTAATTTTTTTATAATCTATGTACTTACTAACATACCCATGGGGCCCAGTCCTGAGCCCTGATTCAGGCAAATATTGCCTTAAATCAATGGGGTTTTTGCTTGAGTGTGATCTTCAGGATTGGGCCTAAAATATATATATATTTAAACCAGGGATGGGCAACTGGTGGCCCAGGAGTCACATCTGGCCTGCCACATCATTTTATTTGGCCCATCACAGCACAGCTTAAGGCAGGAGATCCAGCAGAGACAAGGGCAGGAAGCGGGCAAGGCATCACTAGGGAGGGTTCCATAACATAACCTTGCGGCAAGAACAATGGGCTGGAGCGAGGAGCTAGGCCCAGCCCTGTGGGACAGGAGCCACCTCTGCCAGGGGTAGTGGCGGGCAGGCGCACTCTCCAACTCACCCTCCTGGGGCCTCTCACCACGCCACACAGGGGCAGGACCCTACCCTGCAACCCCTGAGACTGCTGTGTCACATGCCTCCAGGGACAGGGCCTGATCTGACTCCTCTCCTCACCCTCCTTCGCCCTCCCCACATCACAGCTCCTAGGGGCAGCACAGGACACGACACGACACGCACACCTGTGTCACATACCTCATCATCCCAAAGGTTTTAGTGGTTTTTATGGCCTTCTGCTGCCTTAAGGTTTCCCGTCCCAGATATAAACTATTGTTTTATTTATTATCATTTGTATTAGAGTAGTGCCTAGAATTTCCAACCAAGATCAGGGCCCTTGCACAGCTAGGTGCTGTACAAACACAGTGGGAAACAGCACCTGCCCCAATTACAGTAAAGAGGTGGGAGTGAAAACAGAAGCACGAAGAGGTGAGGTGGCTTCCCCAAAGCCATACAGCAGGCCAGTGGCAGAGGTGGAAATTGAACCCAGATCTCATTAATCCAAATCTAGGATCCTGTTCACGAGACTATGCTACCCCCCTACTTAAACTGGCTCTTAAATATCATGTCTTGGTTGTGAGATGTTATATTTAAAAGCCAATTGTAAGTGCATGTAGAAGGCAAAGTGGTGTGATCTCTTCTCCTTACAGACCTTTAAAAGAAAACAAGCTTTTCAAATGTTTCATGTCTCATTGCATCGGACAGAGAAATACAGGACAGGGTTACAGGTCAGAAGCCAAAAACTTGATGATGACTTTGTGATTAAAACCACAGCAGAAGAAATGTGATTTTTGATGTTAGTGGACTCTGAAATAAAGGCCAGTATCAGGTGGAAAGCTGCTGCACTATTTCAGGATATCACATATTTTTGTTTTAAGGCAAATTTATTTTAAACTTTTCTTTGGAATTATGTCACTTACTTCATTGTTACACAGCACATTAAATCAGTTTTCATACTTACCTGAAGGAAAACTTACCTAATGTCACCCTGCTAATTCTCACCAGCAACTAGTGAGGACAGTTCTCTTTAGCAGTAGACTTTATCAAACGGAATTTGGCCACCAGTGCCACATCAGCCAACGCAACCAGGAACAAAAATAGTCCTGATTAATTTGTTGGATTAAAGCAAGCAGCAATGAGTCTTAGCTTTTCTCAAGTGAAAAGATACCTCAGAATAAACATCTGGAGCATATGTTTGGGTCTTGATTCTGAGTTGCAGGTGAGCTGAGCTCAGTGCATATTGAGGAGACTGGAGTGAGCTGCTTTTAGTCACCTCTGTGACCCTCTTGGATTTGGAAGTGTCCAGGGATTGTTGCAGTCCTTGGTATAAATTAGTGGTATCCCCAGAATTTTTATAAATTATGACTGCCTGAAACCGCCTCATAACCAAGAACAGCTGTGCTCAAACTAGATCTCTTCTTGCCCCTGGCACACCCTTGCCAAAGGGCAACAGAATCGTTCCACCATTTCTGTGGCACCCAGAGAAGGCCTCTATACAGGAAACGTTCCTTGAGGCCCATTTCAAAATGTTTTATAGCATAAAGGGGCAAGACCATAGCAGCAAATCAGCCCTCTATGCATATGCACAGCCTATGAGAGATTTGTCACTTCTTTTGCAAAATTATCTCAGTCAAATTATAAAAAACAAGATCATTTTAGTTTTTAATATAAAATCTTTTTTCTCCCCCACCTCCTATTTGTAGCACAATTGCTGGCCGGTTTGATGGGATTTGGGACAGAGGATCTCTAGTAGCCATTAACCCATGTGATAGAGAACAGTAAGTAATGTACTTATTTTATGACTGTTTTCTTTCTGATATATTGTGAAAGGTATGGCCTGTCTTCCTGGCACTGACTAATCAGCCATCCCTCACGTAGCTTAAACCCTGAGTCATCCAAGCCAGTCCTCCTTTGCCACGTGTGGCAACTAGTCACTGAACACTGTGTTCTGAAACAGAGTGTTTCCTTCCGGAAGTGGTCTCGCCAGTGCAAACAATACCATTGGCCTAAGGACAGTACAGTAGAACCTCAGAGTTATGATCCCCAGAGTTATGAACTGACCAGTCAACCACACACCGCATTTGGAACAGAAGTATGCAATCAGGCAGCAGCAGAGACGACGAAAAAAAGCAAATACAGTACAGTACTGTGTTAAGCGTAAACTACTAAAAAAAGGGAAGGTTTAAAAACATTTTTTATAAGATTAGGGAACTGTTTCTGTGCTCGTTTAATTTAAATTAAGATAATTAAAAGCAGCATATTCTGCACAGTATAAAGTTTCAAAGCAGTATTAAGTCTATGTTCAGCTGTAAACCTTTGAAAGAACATCCATAACGTTTTGTTCAGTATTACGAACATTTCAGATTTACAAACAACCACCATTCCCGAGGTGTTCGTTTGTAACTCTGAGGTTCTACTGTATGTTGCTTACTATGTTCTATACCTAAAGCTGCTGTTCCTATCTAGTGGTAGATTTGCACAGTGCAGGATGCAGATCTGAATTTTACCTTTGCTCTTTGCTTTCCATGTTTGTTTTTGGGCTCCACCATTTTCACCCTTTTCTGCCTCACTCCATCCTCTTTATTATCCTTTCCCCCCCTTTATTTCCCTTCTCCAATCTTACCCATGACCCTCTTTCTTCACCTTACCCCTTACTTTGTAAAATATTGCCATGAATTTACAAAATCAATACTGTATAGGCCACTCTACAGTAACTATAGACTATTGCAGACTTAAATACTATGTCAGCTTTACATTTTCTTGCTTTTGTTAGTTTGTATAAAAATGGTGTGTGTGTGCATGCGCACATGTATATAAGGTAGATTTTTATTAATTTTATTTAGGATTTCATATGTTGCATGTTTACTGCATGGAATTTTACATTAGAAGTACCTGAGTTAAATTAGTTTATGTGCATTCAAGGGTGCATTTGAACTGTTCTGTATAGGAATACATTACGTATCTTTTTTTGCTGAACGTTTTGAGTACTCTGTGTACCATATATTTACAAAATAATCACAAATACAAATAGTTATTTTTTCTTTTTAGCTATGCCAATTTGATGTTGTCTCTAATGGAGAGAAGCTGTTGTTATCTCTTGGTTACTGTTTTATATGATTCAAATAAACATAAAGGTAAGAACTTTGAATCATTTTGTTTAGAAGTCAAGTAAAATCACTTTTTACCTTTACACAAATTAATTTTTATTTATTTATTTATTGTATTTATAATCTTCATTTCGTGTCAACAGGCTTGGTGCTCAGATTTAGTATGTTTTTCTGTTTAACTATATTTTGGCATTCACAGTCGCAAAAGTTTGTGATTTGGGGAGGGGGTGTTTGTATGTAAATGTATTTATAACCCCATTTCCACTTGCTTCTCAGTTTTGGAAAAAAATTCTTACAAGGCAGAAACTTTTCGTGCTTGGTCTCAATTCAAAGGTGGTTCTTTTTGGGTGTGGGGGAGGGGTTGAATTGTGAAACAAAATGCAAAACAACGTTGCCTTCACTATTTTTTGTATAATGTATAGAGAGTGTCCTGTTTATCCCCTTCTGCTGTGTCCACCTCCTTGGCACCCTTCCCCTATCCTAGTCGTGCTCCCTCACTTGCACCCTCATTATCTGAAAATCATATAATATTTCTGATGGATACTAACTCAGGATTTTCAGTACCTCGTGACCTAAAATCAAGAATGATTGCCCAATTTACTGTAGCGTGGCTACCTCACAGCTGTTATGATCATTCATTAACGAATATTTGTAAAATGCTTTGAAGATAAAAAGCTCTATGTAAGCGTTAAGTATCATTACATCCGGCTGATTAATTATTTTTATTAAACCCAGAAGTTCCTTAAGTTTTCCTTGATAATTATTAACTTAATACAAATAAGTTTTCCACTGCTTTTTGAACTACTCTAAGTAATTGTCGTTGAAAGAAAAAGTCTTATAATTAATAACCTATAATAATTTTTTTATATATTTTAACATTTCCCCTTGTATTTGGTCAGTGTTTGCTTCATTGTAATATTAGAAGGGTCATTGTGACTTTTGTCGATTCAGTTTTCCCTTTTTTTTTCCAGGTCCACCATTTTATGTTCCTGATTCTGAAATTAAAAGTTTATTTGGTAAGTTATCTCCACCGCAGTTATGATTTTTCTCAAAACATGTGGCAGAAAAATGTATTTATATTGTAGTGTTTTGACTTGTCCTGAGGCAAATGATAGGGAAACCTGTTGTAAGGATGTTTGCTTCTTGTACAAAATCTGGAGAGACATATAGTTTGAAAATAAATATCCTTTTCACTCCAGGGTTATTGATATCAGGGAAAAACATCATTTCCCTCATTGTTGAAATACACATTGTAAAGGAAATTTGAACCTATGCTACCAGTAAGACATATTCAGTCCCTTTTTGGCCCAAGATTACTTTCCATGCTGATATCAGAGGGGTAGCCGTGTTAGTCTGGATCTGTAGAAGCGACAAAGGGTCCTGTGGCACCTTATAGACTAACAGAGGTATTGGAGCATAAGCTTTCGTGGGTGAATACCCACTTCATCGGATGCAAGCGGATGCTGAGTCTCCAATAATTCAAACTAGCTCCCAATGTTCATTCTTATTCCCACAGCTTCTCACTCTTGGTCCTGTAGTCACTTTCTCATGTCCTTTCTGTTCCAACATTTTGGTTTGTTGCCCCACCCAAGCCCCATTATCTGTTCATTTTACCCAGATTTAACACAGGAACCTTCCTCACCACCTGTGTGCTTTCTGCTATAATTTTGAAACCAAAGTTAACTTGCAGGAAAAAAAGTATCATGATCGGAAAACACCATGTTAAGGGAATTAAATATCCAATTTAAAGCTACTGAAACAAGAAAATTGAGTTAAGGTTGACATTTCATCCTTGATATGCCTTACATTAAGTTTTGCCTTTACATTAAGCTTACAGTAAGCTACAGTTCCTGTAGTTTACACCCTTCTGAGACCTCTGAAATGTCTTAACACCAGGAATTATTCTTAATTAACAGTGGCATACAATTGTGAGAGAGGGCTAAATCCTGCTCACCTTATTTATGCTAGTCTACAAATGAGTTAAGTCAGCGAGATTTTTCCTAATAGTGTAAAAATTCATGATTGAAAAAAGCAAAACAAACTATCATCATATTTCATTTTATCTGTACCTTGCTATTCTTCATTTTCAGGAAAAGTCTGTGAAATTAAGTGTCTTGAGAAGGTCGATGACTTTTCGGACCAGCAGAAAGCCTGGGGACTAGATTATTTTCTGGAGGTAACATATCTGCTTACCTTAAAGTCTGCTCCTTGATGAAACAAGAAACACAAAATTTATTAGCCAGGTGGGAAGAGTTATATTGATCTCACTGGGAAATGAGCTGGATACTTGGGAATTCTGAAACACCTCAGGGTATGAAAACTGGGTTATGAACATCTTTGTCTTTTGATAACTTTATGCTTTCAACGTCAATTACACTGTACATCTGATTTGACTTACAGTATCTGTATTTTAAGATGCATAGCACTTAATCACTTGAAGCTCTTTTTATAAACAGTCATTTTAACTTTGTACCTTTGTCTCCTGTATTATTTCAAATAATTAAAATTAAAAAGTCATATATATAAAGAAATGACCATTCTCCATACCTACCACTATTGTCTGTCTGTCTGTCTGGAGCTTTACAGCCCCATCCCAGGTGTTCATAGTTCCAACCTGTGTCATAGGAACTGTGCAGTGCTGACAGCTGCAGCTCGAAAAGTGTGTGTTTGTTTTTGTAATTCTGAGCTCCTGCCACTAGTGGCTGCTGGATATAAGAGGCAGGAGGCTGCTTGGTGGCTGCCGTCTTTTTCTCCCTACCTCTGTTGCTCTGTGCTATGCAGAGTAGAGACTGGCTGGGAGAGAGCAAAGCAGAATATTCAGCAGCAGTCATGACTGGATGAGTGGGACACAGGCAACTAGAGATGTGCAAGAGGGGTAAGGAAAGTGAATCAATTGAGAGGAGAGCAGAAGACACCGGGAGTAGATGCCCCCTGAAATTTTCTATAACTGTAATATCCTTCCCCCTCAGTACAACAATTATGAGTCTGGGAGTCCGGCCAGGAAGAAGGGTTGTATGGGGAATGTGGATTGTGGGCCCTAATAGAGACCCTTCTGCGGTTTGGAAAAGCATATGAGCTTCTGCATATTTATCTGCACTCAAACCTTTGAGGGTCTTCCATCCAGTGGTGAGCTGGAGCCGGTTCACGGGAACTGGTTGTTAAATTTTGTTGGAGTTTTAGAACCAGTTGTTAACCCGTTTCCCCGCGAGGGGGCGCTGCGGTTTTGATGGGATCCGACTGGGAAGTGATGTAGTTCCTCCTCCAGCCGCCGGGGGCGCAGCGCTGCGGGAGCCATGTGGGCTGTCGCCTGGCCTGGGCCGTCTTGCTGCTGCTGCTCCCCCGACCCCTGGCGCTCCCGCTGCTGTCTGGTGGGGCCCCGGCTGCTCTGTTGGGCCTGGGCTGCGTCCTGCTGCTCGGGCTGCTCCAAGCCGCTCTCCCCGTGAGTACCCGCAGCCAGTCCCTGTCTCCAGCCAGCCCCTGCCCCACTCCCCTGTCTCTAGCCAACCCCGCACCCCCTGCCTCCAGCTAGCCCTGCCCCACGCCCCTGTCTTCAGGCGGCCCCACGTCCACCGGTGCCCTGCAGTTCCCAGGGCAGTAACCCTGCACACCTGCTTCAATGAGGGGGGCAGGGAGCAGCTGGGACCCACACATGTGCACACCCTCGTGTGACCAGTCAGCAAGTGTGAAAAATCGGGACCGGGTGGGGGGGCCGGAGGTTCTGGGGGCACGGTCAGGGAACGGGGGGAGTTGGGTAGGCGTGGTAGTTCCAGAGGTCTGTTGGGGTGGTGGTGGATGGGGTCAAGGGACAGGGAGCGGGGCGAGTTGGGTAGGGGGTGTGGTCCTGGGGGGCAGTTAGGGTGGGGGGGTCTCAGGAGGAGGTGGTCGGGACAAGGAGTGGGGGAGGGGGGGTCTGATAGGAACCGGTTGTTAAAATTTTGGCAGCTCATCACTGCTCCCATCACTAGTTTATAGACACTATTACAACTTTGCAAAAGGGAGTTTTAGTTTTGAGTCCCTAATAATAGACTGATTTTTAAAATAACCTAAAATTCACCAGGATGCTGACACAGTCTAATGTTGGTTCTCCGACCCCTTTCTTTCTCCATCCCCCATTACCTTATGCTGAGAAGGGTCTCTGAAACCAAAGTTGATTTTACAGTATTACAACATAACATTTAAAGGGTGTGATGGGTAAGGCCTTCCTCAGGGGTCACACTTAGGCAGCTTCAAAGCCCTTTTTCCCTTTCAAGGGTGTTTTGGGGTTTTGGTAAGTCTTTGGGCGGTGAAGTCTTGTCAGATGTTTTCCTCTCACCTACTTCATAACATGAATCAACTCCTTCTGAGGCACAGCAGTTTTCCTCCTGGTTGCTGCCCCTTCCCATTAGCAGCTCTCCTTTTTAAGCTTGCTTCCTCCAGCTGGAGTAGGCTCTGCAGGCATGTCTGTTTGGTAGGGATTGAGACCTGAGGCGCTCATTAGCCTTCTCCTGATTGGGATGGGGGCATGTCCCTTCACCCAGGGGTTATGAACATTAGAGTTGGAAGTAGAAGCAATGTCTTGTATCAAGTGTGTGTGTCTCTTGCTCATAATTTTTTTTTTGAGGCAGGTATAGTTAAAATAGTTGTTTAAAAATATTGAGATTATCCAGTTTAAAAGATTTAGCTGTGCATTCATATGGCATTGAAGTGTATTTGTATCCACATCCGATCAGTGATCTGCAAACACGGTCCGCAGATATCCACAGATTAGCAGGGCTTTAGAAATATATGGCCATTTTCCTCAATTTCTGTTTATGGCAAGCTTTTGATGTTCATTGCAAACGTATTCAGAGAGCTGCAGACTCAGGTCTGATACTTTCAGGATATTTGTAGTTGTAGCCAGTAGTGAGTGATCGTTTTAATGAAACGTTAAGGTTTTGTTGTTGTTTTTTAACCCTTGAAGTTGGTGGTGACAGGGTAGAGAGCAAAGTAGGACCCTTACTGGCTGGCTATATAAATACTGCTCTCCCAGTATCCCAGTCAGTTCCTTTGCTTGAAAGAGAGTCTGTCTTCTCAGAAAGATAAGCCAACTACACAGGATCAACAATGTGCTTTGGAGGAGAATAAACTACAAGGATCAAGAGAAAAGCAACTCTCAAAAAGCAACCTCCAACCACTGAGGTGAGGCAGGCAAGTGAGTGTCCTGCAGTATGATATTTTCAGAGAGGAAGTTGAAGGAAGTTCTTTCTCTTCTTCAATGATACTACTATATCTGTGTGCGATTCTCACTCCTGGGCCATGAGATGCTCAAGGGATATTTGAAAATGAAAATTAAAGTGTGGCCAAGGCCTACAGTGTGAACAAGAAGGTTTTTAAAAATGTAAATACAAAAAGGAGCAAGTTACTCCTTAAAAGTTCAGGGTTGGACCTAACTAGGGTGACCAGACAGCAAGTGTAAAAAATTGGGACGGGGTGGTGGGTAATAGGAGCCTTTAGAAGAAAAAGACCCCAAAATGGGGACTGTCCCTATAAAATCGGGACATCTGGTCACCCTAGACCTAACATTCAAGTTTGCCAAAAAAGACAGTAATCAGGGACAAAATCAATGCAAAAATTGGCTGTCTGAGCCGTGTAACAGACATCCCTAAAGAAAAATCAACACTTTGTGGGCATGGGGGAAGTTTGATCCCATCTACCTTGGAAACAAGTTCTGGAACATAGTGAGTCTGAGGGCTTGGCTACACTGGCACTTTACAACTGTGACGGGGCAAGGCCAGAGGGCTATAGGAAAGTGGTGAGGAACCAGTATGTTCTTATTGGGATCCGGGAAGTGGGCGGGCAAAGCCCGCCCACTGCTAAAGGATCCCCCCCTTCAGCCTAAGGGGAGGGATCCACAGGACCTGGATACCAAGTGAGTCCGGGGGACAAAAAATGAAAAAACAGGAACGGGAGTGCGGTCAAAGGGTCAAACAAAGCGAACCAGATGGGGACACCGAGCAGAGAACCCCGGACAGCGCCCACTGCTCCTCAAAGGTGTCAAGGGAGCCAGTGGATGCTGCCCAGAGGAACTCTGCCCGGATGCGTGAACGAACAGAGGATCGAAAATAGGCCCCACAGTCACAGGAGCCTCCATCGGCCAACCTCCTTAACCTGGTTTTGTAGATGGCCAGTTTAGCTAGGGCCAGGAGGAGGTTGACTAGGAGGTCCCGTGACTTTGTGGGGCCGCGGATTGGAAGTGCATAAATAAAAAGGTGAGGGGAAAAGTGCAACCAAAACCTCAACAAAACGTCTAAGAGGAGCCGGAACAGGGGCTGAAGCCTGGCGCACTCTAGATAAATGTGCGCCAGGGTCTCCCTCACACCGCAAAAGGGACATGTGTCGGGGATAGGGGTGAACCGCGCCAAGTACACGCCCGTGCTCACGGCTCCGTGAAGGAGCCGCCAACTGACGTCCCCGGCGGGCCTTGGGACTAAGGAGGAGTAAAGGCTGGCCCACCGGGGCTTCTCACCCTCTAGAGGTGGCAGGAGGTCCCGCCATTTCGTATCGGGGCGGGACGTGAGGGTGAGGAGATGAAGGGTGTGGAGCACGAGCGTGTATAGATGTTTCCGTGGCGCGGTCTGGAAGCGGACCGGCTGCAGTTCGTGCAGCCGGCTCACCGTGAAGGGACAGGGGACCCGGTTGGGTCCACGGGGCAGGGGCCCAATAAAAAGGTCCGGAGGGCTTGGGGTGAAGGGAGGGCGGGGCGTACCCTGTCGCAGGACCCGGTCGAGGTAGACCCGAGCAGCGGGCGGCAAAGCAGCCTTCACCTCCTGAAGTACGCGCCGGGGAGTACGAGGTCTGGAGAGCCCCATGCGCTGAGCAAGCGTCAGGGGATCCAGCCAATCTCCCCGGTCATAGTCCAGGAGGTCTCCGACCCTAGTGACTTCTGCCAGGACCAACCTCTGGCGCACCGAGGGGGACTCCGCCACCTGCACACGGAGCTGGGGGTTGTGTAGCAGGGGCTCCGCGAGGAGATCTGCCCCCTCGGTGGCCGCCACGGACCTGGTCGCTGAGAATAGCTTCCAGGTCCGGAGGAGGTCCTGGTAGAAGACCGGCAGCCCGTAGAGGTCTCGCGGAAGACCTCTCGGATGGAGATAAAGGAGCTGCCGGTCATATCGGAGCCCTCGGAAACGGCGCAGGAAGGCGTGCGCCAATACGCTCCACGCCGGACTACCTGCACCATAAAGGAGCCTCTGCAGGGCCTGGAGACGGAAGACATGGACCTGAGTGTGTGGACACTTCAGGCCCTGCCCACCCTCCTCCAGAGGAAGATGGAGAACCCCTGCAGAGACCCAGTGCAGTCCTGACCAAAAGAACTCCAGAATTGACGTCCGGAGGTTGGCCAGGAAACCCGGGGCCGGGACCAGGGTGTTGAGCCGGTACCAGAGCATGGACAGGACTAATTGATTGATTACCAGTGCTCTCCCTCGAAAGGAGAGGCATCGGAGCAGTCCTGTCCATTTCCGGATCCGCTCTAGCACCCTGCCCTCTAAACCTTGCCAGTTCTCCGGCGGGGATGGATGCGTGGCAGAAAGGTAAACGCCGAGATAGAGCAGCGGACCCGCACTCCACCTGATGGCCTGAAGCGCGGGTGGGAGAGAGCTCACCTGCCACCCGTCCCCTACCACCAGGCCAGAGCTCTTGACCCAGTTGACCCGGGCAGAGGAGGCCGCTGAGTAGATCGTCTGGCAAGCCTCCACCCGCACCAAGTCGCCCGGGTCCTGGACCACGAGGAGCACATCGTCGGCGTATGCCGACAGGACCAGCCGCAGCTCCGGCTCTCGGAGCACCAACCCCGTCAACCTCCTGCGGAGGAGACAAAGGAAGGGCTCGATCGCCAGAGCGTACAGCTGGCCCGAGAGGGGGCACCCCTGCCGTACTCCTCACCCGAAGCTGACCGGCTCGGTCAGGGTCCAGTTGAGCCTGACCAGACACTCTGCGGAGGCGTACAGCACCTGGAGAAAACCCACAAACTGGGGCCCAAAGCCAAACGCTCGCAGAGTGCTCAGGAGGTACCCGTGATCCACCCTGTCGAACGCCTTCTCCTGATCCAGAGACAGAAGGGCGAACGACAGACCATCCCTACACCCAAGCTCCAAGAGATCCCGGACCAGATACAGGTTGTCGAGAATGGTGCGGCCCGGGACGGTGTAGGTCTGGTCTGGGTGGACCACGTCCGCCAGCACGGACCCGAGCCGCAGCGAGATGGCCTTTGCTACGACTTTATAGTCCGTGCTGAGGAGCGAGACGGGACGCCAATTCCGTAAATCGCGGAGGTCCCCCTTCTTCGGCAATAAGGCGAGCACGGCTCGCCTGCACGAAAGAGGGAGGACCCCGCCCTGCAAGGACTCGGCCCAGACGGTGACAAGGTCTGGGCCGAGGACGTCCCAGAACACGCGGTAGAACTCCACGGTCAGCCCGTCCAGTCCCGGAGATTTATTAGTTGGCATGCGACGGAGGGCTTCCGAGAACTCGGCCAGAGTGAGAGGCAGCTCTAGCCGGTCTCGGTCGCCCGTGCTGACCGTAGGGAGTTCGTCCCAGAGCACTCTGCAAGCGTTAGGATCGGTCGGATCCGGGGAGAAAAGGCTCGCGTAGAAGGCCTTGGCCCTCCCGCACATCTCCACCGGATCCGTGAGGGGGGTGCCATCTTCTGCGAGGAGACAGGTGACATGTTTCTTAGCCCCCCTCTTTTTCTCCAGGGCGTAGAAGAAGCGGGAGCCGCGATCCATCTCCCGAAGGAGACGGATGCGGGATCGAATGAAGGCGCCCCGGGCCCGATGATCTTCGAGTTCCCGGAGCTCCTCCCGCTTCTCCCGGCACGCCCCACAGAGGGATGGATCCTCAGGGCTGGCGGCCAGACGCCTCTCCAGCTCTAAGACCTCCCGTTCCAACTGCCCTATCGTCGCATCCCTCCGTCGGCTGGCGCCCCGGGTGTAGTCACGGCAGAAGAGCCGGGCGCGTACCTTCCCTAGATCCCACCATCGCCGCGCCGAGGGAAAGGCGTGCCGTTGCCCTCGCCAGGCCAGCCAGAACTCCCGGAAGGACGCCACGAAACCCACATCCTCCAGCAAACTGTTATTAAAATGCCAATAGGCCGGCCCCGGCCTCTCCGCGCAGAGAGAGGCCGTCACGGTAGCGAGATGATGATCAGAGAACGGGGCCGGCCGGACGCTGGAGGAGTGGGCCCGCGAAAGGTGAAAACGTGATAAATAGATGCGGTCCAACCGGGAGCGGTGGGAGCGGTGCGACCGATGGGCCTCCACCCGGACAAAGGTGAAAGTTGAGCTGTCGTCCGGGTGGTGGTTGCGCCAGACGTCCACCAGGGAGTGATGTTCGACAATCTCCCTGAGGACGTCCGCGGCGGCCGGGCACTGCTCGATCCCCGAGCGGTCCCGTTTCTCAAGGGTGTTGTTAAAGTCCCCGCCCAGGACCAGGCACTCGCGAGGATCCAAGGTGCCGAGGAAGGTGGACGCCTGCTGATAGAAACGAAGTTGTTCCGGGCCCGGTGTCGGGGCATAGATGTTGATGAGATTGACCACGAGCCCCTCCATACGGACCCGTAGGTGCAGCAGGCGGCCCGGCACAGCCTCGGCAACCCCCAGCACCTCAGGCCGTAGGTCGGGGGAGAACAAGGTCGCCACTCCAGCCTGGCGAACAGAGAGATGGCTGAAGTAGACTCTGTCCCCCCATTCCAGCCGCCAGCTGTCTTCAGAGGCTGGATCTGTATGGGTCTCCTGCAGGAATACTACAGAGTACCCCCCCTCCCGAAGGAAGGAGAGCACCTGGCTCCTGCGGAGACCCATCCTACAGCCCCGGGTGTTCAATGTTGCGAAGAGGAGAGATGCCATGAGGAGGGCTGGAGGGGATCCTTGCTGGCAGAGTCACTCACGGCCCCCATCGGGCCGCGTAACAATCCGTGACCCACCCCGTAGGCGAGTAGTGAGTCACGGAAAAGGCGGACCCGTTGGTAGGCCGTGGCGGCCTGCTTCCCAGTCCCTTTGCCCTCCCCCATGAGGGCCCTCGCAGCCCGGAGGATTTGGTGGAAATCCCCCCATCGCTGGAGAGCGAGCTGTACTTTGTTGCGGGAGCCCCGGACGTCCTCCAGGAACTCCCGCAGCTCCTCTCGCAGCGTATGGGGGGGCGGGGTTACTGGCTCCCGGCTATCGAAAGAAGGGGCCCCGGACACAGCCCTATGGCCCACCGAAACAGATAGGCAAGGGGCGGAGCCTCTACGCAGCTCCTGCTGGGCTGGCACCTTAGGGCCCAACCCGAAATTCGGCTTAGTTGGGAGAGGCGGCGGAGGGAGAAGAGCAGCCTCTGGTGGGTCGGGACGAGGAATTACTGGAGCCGCTCCCTGGGGGTCATCCTCCGAGAAGGGGAGGGAGACAGCCCCAGAGGCGGCAGTGTCATCATGGGAGGTGTGGGAGATTGGGATGGCATCAGGGGCGGGGCAGGGATCAGAAGTAGGGGCAGGGAGCGGGACATGAGCAGGGCCGGGCTGAGGAACGGGTAGAGGATCCTGAGCCGCAGGAGCTGTGCCACTGGGAGGTGGCCTCTCTTGGTGTGGCTGAGGGATCTGGGAATTGGGAAGGGGACCCCCCACGATGCCGGGCTCTAGTATGATGGTGTCTGTTATAGCCACGGCATCGGGAGGTGGACAGATACTTGCGGGGTCCCCGCCTGGGAAGGAGAACTGTTGTCCCACCCCAATGAGGGGTACCCTCTGGGATTCGGGTCCCGGCCGCAGGGCACCGGCCGTCGCTTCAGGAGGCTTGGCGGCCGTCAGCGAGGTGTCACTTGCGACCGGGCAGGTGGAAGAGCCCAGGGGATCCTCAGAGGTGGGAGCGGAACCAGCGGTCAAGGGGAGGGAGCATGGGGAGAGGGGGGAAAGGGGCACCGGGGTGAGGTCATTGAGATCGAGTCCTGCTGGTAAAGGGTCGTCCTCCCCCTGGGTGATTGGGGTCAGACCCAGGGCCTCGATCTCCTCGTAGATGGAGGGCAGGTCACCTTCTGCCACCCCGGGGTTCTCCCCGCCGGCACCTGAAGCGATGCTCGGATCGGGGTGCGCAGGGTCGACAAAAGGGACAGAAGGGGCTCTATCAGGGGCTTCCGAGAGAGGGGCGGTAATACCTTCCGGTGCTGCCACGTCTTTCCCAGCCGGTTCTGGCGGACAAAAGCCGCTCGGGGGCAAAGCGGAAGGCTCGGCATCAGTGCCCCCCTTCCTGGTTTTTCGGGGGGCTTCCGCATCGGTGGAAAGGAGCGGGGCTCGAGCCTTCCGCTTGCCCCGCTTCCCCTGTACTAAGGCCCAGCCCTCCATGGCATCATCTGGGGGTCGGCTAGTAAGGGTCGGGTCAGGGGGGAGGGATGATTTCTTAGGGACTCGGGGAGGTAGTGGTGGGGCAGCATAAGGGAGAGAGAAGTCTCTCTGGGGCGGGCCCTCTCCCACGCCCGGCGATATCCCTGCCTCACCCTCCTCCACAGGCCTCAGCAGACTGTTCGCAGTGGGCCTCTCCCGCTCGTCTGGGCTCACTGGGGGAGGTACTCCCAGGGCCCGAGCGGGAACAGTGGTAGACTGGGAAGGAGGAGGGGCGGCTCTGGGCACCGGGCATACAGGGGCGCCGGCGATGACGGGGCCGACGCCCTGCCGGGGCTCGGGGGTCTCGGATGCTCCTCCTTGCCGGGCCAAGGGACAGTCCCTCCGGGCGTGTCCCATCGCCCGGCAGAGGTAGCACCGGGCCTCCCCCGTGGAATAATACACCCGGTAACGGGCCCCGTGATAGGGGACCATAAAGGACCCCTCGAGCGCCTCCCCGTCACGTGCCGCCGGCGGCATTTGGAGCTGCACCTGCCGGCGGAACGAGAGGATGTGACGGAGGGCGGGGTCTTTGCAGCCCAGTGGGAGAGGGCTGACTACAGAGATGGGTCTCCCTAGGGCGGAGAGGGCAGGTAACAGGGCGGCATTGGGGAGGAAGGGAGGGACGGAAGTGAGGACTAGGCGGACGCCCAAGTCCTCCAGCGGCTCTAATGGGACGAAAACGCCCCCCACCGCCAGGCCCTTCTCCACCGCCTCTTGGGCCGCGGCCTCCGATGCGAGGAAGAAGACTACCTTCCCGTACATTTTGGAGGCCGCTACGATGGCCGTGGGCCCCACTACCCTCGCCAACGCCCGCACATAGGTTTCTACGTGGGGCGAGGTGGGTACCAGGAGGCAACGGACGCCATGCCTCCTGGTCAAGGTGGGAAAGGGGCCCCGGCCGCTATAGATGGTAGCTGAGGCGGTGGGCGGGTTAGGTGACGTTGCGGCAGGTGGGGGGGTTGCCGCCACCTGGGCGTACGCTCTGGGGGCCGGGGGTGGGACACCCGCAGAGCTGGTAGAGGGAACAGCAGGGAAGGGTGCCGCGGCCGGTGGCAGGGCCGCAGCAGTAGTGGCTGCCTCTGCCATGGAGGGTCTGGCCTTTGTCGCGGGGCCCTTACCCTTCTTTTTACCCTGGCCCTTCCTGCCGGCTGGGGGGGCTCCCCCAGGATCATGGGGGGCGAGGGACGTGGCAGCAGCGGCGGTCTCTTCAGTGTCCGCCGCTGCCGGTGCCCCAGCGGGGGCGAGAGCAGGTGGTTTGGCAGCGGCGGTCGAGGTGGAGGCTAGGGAGGGTGATGGGGGAACAGGCGGAGGAGGGGCGGCCATGCCATCTGGAGGGGCTTCTCCCTCCATATCGCCTGCCATGATGAACAGGGGAGGAAGGGAAAACTCCTGAGAGGGGGGGTGGGGAGAGGAATTGGGGTGACCACTCCCCCCTGCTAGGCTGCAGGCAGGGGAGGAGGGCAATAAAAGTGGGGACAGGGTTCAGGGTTCAGGGTTAACTCGGACTACTGCGGGGGTAGGGTTCAGTCACCGACACAAGATGGGAAATCCGGCTCCCCTTGTAGCACTAGGGGAGGGGATGATATAACAGCATGGGGGTGCAGTGAGATGGGGTCAAAATTAAACAGGGGAGGGGCACAAGCGCATGGGAGGGGGCGTGGGTTCACGGAAGCGGGGGGCTAATCAGGGCAAACGGAGCTTCAGGGGGAGGGAGACAACCAACTAAGAATGGGGCAGAAAAACAAGGGACTAGTTTCAGGGCTAGGGCAGGGCAAACAAACAAGGCTGTAGAGGGAGAGGGGTGGGGCAGGCAAAACTGAAACTGGCAAGGGGCTGGGACCAAAAAAAAGGGGGCAAACAACTGCAAGGGGTAAATGGGGCAGGTGGCAAGGGACAAAGCAAGGGACGTGCTGCTGGGGGGAAGAGGTTCAGTCCAAGGGGTATGGGAGGGGGCACGTGCACCCACGTGCGCTTGCACAAAGTCAATGGGTGGGGCTGGTTGCCACTGCAGGCCCAAATGATGTTAAAAGTTGTGGCGGGCCATGGAAGCAGCTAAGTCCAGAGGCCGTAGCACAAGGCAGATGGTGAGCAGCCAGCAGAGGTGGTGGAGGGGGCAGCGGTGGTGGTGGGGGTTATGGGGGGGCACAGGTGGACCAGGGGGCAGGCTTGGCGCCACACCCCCTGTGCCCCTACAAACACAGTCAATACCCCCACCACTAGAGCACAGTTCGAAAGATTACTCAGTTCTTGGAGGCCCCCTCCACGGTGGTCTGCAGAGTCTCCGCCGACGGTCTTCTAGGTCTTCCTCCTCTAGGTACCAGCAGCTTCCTGGCAGCAAACAGGGCAGCAGCAGCAGCTCCAGCAACCCCAGGTGGTGGTCCGGTGGTCAGGCAGGACCCCTCACAAATGGTGGTGGTCACAGCAGCGGCTGGAGTAGGGGCTCCTCACACCTCTCCTCTGGGGAGAGGGCCAGCAGGCCCCCTCCCCCCCAAGGGGTTGCTGCAGCAGCAGGAGTAGCAGCAACCAAGGTGTTGGGGGGGGAGGGGGTTCAGCTGCCAGGCAGCCAGCAACCGGAGAGTAGAGTAGTGGGAGGGGTGTCTGGCCCAGCCAGGGGAGAAGCTGGAGCAGCAGCAGTAGCAGCAAACAGCAGCTGGGAGGGCCCAGGGCCTAGCAGCAGCCCCAGCAGGATGAGCAGGAGGAGCAGCAGCAGTCCTCTACCTCCTTCCCGGCCAGAGGGCTATAGGGAAGTGGTAAGGAACCAGTAGGTTCTTATTGGGATCCGGGAAGTGGGCGGGCGAAACCCGCCCACTGCTAAAGGATCCCCCCCTTCAGCCTAAGGGGAGGGATCCACAGGACCTGGATACCAAGTGAGTCCGGGGGACAAAAAATGAAAAAACAGGAACGGGAGTGCGGTCAAAGGGTCAAACAAAGCGAACCAGATGGGGACACCGAGCAGAGAACCCCGGACAGCGCCCACTGCTCCTCAAAGGTGTCAAGGGAGCCAGTGGATGCTGCCCAGAGGAACTCTGCCCGGATGCGTGAACGAACAGAGGATCGAAAATAGGCCCCACAGTCACAGGAGCCTCCATCGGCCAACCTCCTCAGCCTGGTTTTGTAGATGGCCAGTTTAGCTAGGGCCAGGAGGAGGTTGACCAGGAGGTCCCGTGACTTTGTGGGGCCGCGGATTGGAAGTGCATAAATAAAAAGGTGAGGGGAAAAGTGCAACCAAAACCTCAACAAAATGTCTAAGAGGAGCCGGAACAGGGGCTGAAGCCTGGCGCACTCTAGATAAATGTGCGCCAGGGTCTCCCTCACACCGCAAAAGGGACATGTGTCGGGGATAGGGGTGAACCGCGCCAAGTACACGCCCGTGCTCACGGCTCCGTGAAGGAGCCGCCAACTGACATCCCCGGCGGGCCTTGGGACTAAGGAGGAGTAAAGGCTGGCCCACCGGGGCTTCTCACCCTCTAGAGGTGGCAGGAGGTCTCGCCATTTCGTATCGGGGCGGGACGTGAGGGTGAGGAGATGAAGGGTGTGGAGCACGAGCGTGTAGAGATGTTTCCTTGGCGCGGTCTGGAAGCGGACCGGCTGTAGTTCGTGCAGCCGGCTCACCGTGAAGGGACAGGGGACCCGGTTGGGTCCACGGGGCAGGGGCCCAATAAAAAGGTCCGGAGGGGTTGGGGTGAAGGGAGGGCGGGGCGTACCCTCTCGCAGGACCCGGTCGAGGTAAGCCCGAGCAGCGGGCAGCAAAGCAGCCTTCACCTCCTGAAGTACGCGCCGGGGAGTACGAGGTCTGGAGAGCCCCATGCGCTGAGCAAGCGTCAGGGGATCCAGCCAATCTCCCCGGTCGTAGTCCAGGAGGTCTCCGACCCTAGTGACTTCTGCCAGGACCAACCTCTGGCGCACCGAGGGGGACTCCGCCACCTGCACACGGAGCTGGGGGTTGTGTAGCAGGGGCTCCGCGAGGAGATCTGCCCCCTCGGTGGCCGCCACGGACCTGGTCGCTGAGAATAGCTTCCAGGTCCGGAGGAGGTCCTGGTAGAAGACCGGCAGCCCGTAGAGGTCTCGCGGAAGACCTCTCGGATGGAGATAAAGGAGCTGCCGGTCATATCGGAGCCCCCGGAAACGGCGCAGGAAGGCGTGCGCCAATACGCTCCACGCCGGACTACCTGCACCATAAAGGAGCCTCTGCAGGGCCTGGAGACGGAAGACATGGACCTGAGTGTGTGGACACTTCAGGCCCTGCCCACCCTCCTCCAGAGGAAGATGAAGAACCCCTGCAGAGACCCAGTGCAGTCCTGACCAAAAGAACTCCAGAATCGACGTCCGGAGGTTGGCCAGGAAACCCGGGGCCGGGACCAGGGTGTTGAGCCGGTACCAGAGCATGGACAGGACTAATTGATTGATTACCAGTGCTCTCCCTCGAAAGGAGAGGCAGCGGAGCAGTCCTGTCCATTTCCGGATCCGCTCTATCACCCTGCCCTCTAAACCTTGCCAGTTCTCCGGCGGGGATGGATGCGTGGCAGAAAGGTAAACGCCGAGATAGAGCAGCGGACCCGCACTCCACCTGATGGCCTGAAGCGCGGGTGGGAGAGAGCTCGCCTGCCACCCGTCCCCTACCACCAGGCCAGAGCTCTTGACCCAGTTGACCCGGGCGGAGGAGGCCGCCGAGTAGATCGTCTGGCAAGCCTCCACCCGCACCAAGTCGCCCGGGTCCTGGACCACGAGGAGCACATCGTCAGCGTATGCCGACAGGACCAGCCGCAGCTCCGGCTCTCGGAGCACCAACCCCGTCAACCTCCTGCGGAGGAGACAAAGGAAGGGCTCGATCGCCAGAGCGTACAGCTGGCCCGAGAGGGGGCACCCCTGCCGTACTCCTCGCCCGAAGCTGACCGGCTCGGTCAGGGTCCAGTTGAGCCTGACCAGACACTCTGCGGAGGCGTACAGCACCTGGAGAAAACCCACAAACTGGGGCCCAAAGCCAAACGCTCGCAGAGTGCTCAGGAGGTACCCGTGATCCACCCTGTCGAACGCCTTCTCCTGATCCAGAGACAGAAGGGCGAACGACAGACCATCCCTACACCCAAGCTCCAAGAGATCCCGGACCAGATACAGGTTGTCGAGAATGGTGCGGCCCGGGACGGTGTAGGTCTGGTCTGGGTGGACCACGTCCGCCAGCACGGACCCGAGCCGCAGCGAGATGGCCTTTGCTACGACTTTATAGTCCGTGCTGAGGAGCGAGACGGGACGCCAATTCCGTAAATCGCGGAGGTCCCCCTTCTTCGGCAATAAGGCGAGCACGGCTCGCCTGCACGAAAGAGGGAGGACCCCGCCCTGCAAGGACTCGGCCCAGACGGTGACAAGGTCTGGGCCGAGGACGTCCCAGAACACGCGGTAGAACTCCACGGTCAGCCCGTCCAGTCCCGGAGATTTATTAGTTGGCATGCGACGGAGGGCTTCCGAGAACTCGGCCAGAGTGAGAGGCAGCTCTAGCCGGTCTCGGTCGCCCGTGCTGACCGTAGGGAGTTCGTCCCAGAGCACTCTGCAAGCGTTAGGATCGGTCGGATCCGGGGAGAAAAGGCTCGCGTAGAAGGCCTTGGCCCTCCCGCAAATCTCCACCGGATCCGTGAGGGGGGTGCCATCTTCTGCGAGGAGACAGGTGACGTGTTTCTTAGCCCCCCTCTTTTTCTCCAGGGCGTAGAAGAAGCGGGAGCCGCGATCCATCTCCCGAAGGAGACGGATGCGGGATCGAATGAAGGCGCCCCGGGCCCGATGATCTTCGAGTTCCCGGAGCTCCTCCCGCTTCTCCCGGCACGCCCCACAGAGGGATGGATCCTCAGGGCTGGCGGCCAGACGCCTCTCCAGCTCTAAGACCTCCCGTTCCAACTGCCCTATCGTCGCATCCCTCCGTCGGCTGGCGCCCCGGGTGTAGTCACGGCAGAAGAGCCGGGTGCGTACCTTCCCTAGATCCCACCATCGCCGCGCCGAGGGAAAGGCGTGCCGTTGCCCTCGCCAGGCCAGCCAGAACTCCCGGAAGGACGCCACGAAACCCACATCCTCCAGCAAACTGTTATTAAAATGCCAATAGGCCGGCCCCGGCCTCTCCGCGCAGAGAGAGGCCGTCACGGTAGCGAGATGATGATCAGAGAACGGGGCCGGCCGGACGCTGGAGGAGTGGGCCCGCGAAAGGTGAAAACGTGATAAATAGATGCGGTCCAACCGGGAGTGGTGCGACCGATGGGCCTCCACCCGGACAAAGGTGAAGGTTGAGCTGTCGTCCGGGTGGTGGTCGCGCCAGACGTCCACCAGGGAGTGATGTTCGACAATCTCCCTGAGGACGTCCGCGGCGGCCGGGCACTGCTCGATCCCCGAGCGGTCCCGTTTCTCAAGGGTGTTGTTAAAGTCCCCGCCCAGGACCAGGCACTCGCGAGGATCCAAGGTGCCGAGGAAGGTGGATGTCTGCTGATAGAAACGAAGTTGTTCCGGGCCCGGTGTCGGGGCATAGATGTTGATGAGATTGACCACGAGCCCCTCCATACGGACCCGTAGGTGCAGCAGGCGGCCCGGCACAGCCTCGGTAACCCCCAGCACCTCAGGCCGTAGGTCGGGGGAGAACAAGGTCGCCACTCCAGCCTGGCGAACAGAGAGATGGCTGAAGTAGACTCTGTCCCCCCATTCCAGCCGCCAGCTGTCTTCAGCGGCTGGATCCGTATGGGTCTCCTGCAGGAATACTACAGAGTACCCCCCCTCCCGAAGGAAGGAGAGCACCTGGCTCCTGCGGAGACCCATCCTACAGCCCCGGGTGTTCAATGTTGCGAAGAGGAGAGATGCCATGAGGAGGGCTGGAGGGGATCCTTGCTGGCAGAGTCACTCACGGCCCCCATCGGGCCGCGTAACAATCCGTGACCCACCCCGTAGGCGAGTAGTGAGTCACGGAAAAGGCGGACCCGTTGGTAGGCCGTGGCGGCCTGCTTCCCAGTCCCTTTGCCCTCCCCCATGAGGGCCCTCGCGGCCCGGAGGATTTGGTGGAAATCCCCCCATCGCTGGAGAGCGAGCTGTACTTTGTTGCGGGAGCCCCGGACGTCCTCCAGGAACTCCCGCAGCTCCTCTCGCAGCGTATGGGGGGGCGGGGTTACTGGCTCCCGGCTATCGAAAGAAGGGGCTCCGGACACAGCCCTATGGCCCACCGAAACAGATAGGCAAGGGGCGGAGCCTCTACGCAGCTCCTGCTGGGCTGGCACCTTAGGGCCCAACCCGAAATTCGGCTTAGGTGGGAGAGGCGGCGGAGGGAGAAGAGCAGCCTCTGGTGGGTCGGGACGAGGAATTACTGGAGCCGCTCCCTGGGGGTCATCCTCCGAGAAGGGGAGGGAGACAGCCCCAGAGGCGGCAGTGTCATCATGGGAGGTGTGGGAGATTGGGATGGCATCAGGGGCGGGGCAGGGATCAGAAGTAGGGGCAGGGAGCGGGACATGAGCAGGGCCGGGCTGAGGAACGGGTAGAGGATCCTGAGCCGCAGGAGCTGTGCCACTGGGAGGTGGCCTCTCTTGGTGTGGCTGAGGGATCTGGGAATTGGGAAGGGGACCCCCCACGATGCCGGGCTCTAGTATGATGGTGTCTGTTATAGCCACGGCATCGGGAGGTGGACAGATACTTGCGGGGTCCCCGCCTGGGAAGGAGAACTGTTGTCCCACCCCAATGAGGGGTACCCTCTGGGATTCGGGTCCCGGCCGCAGGGCACCGGCCGTCGCTTCAGGAGGCTTGGCGGCCGTCAGCGAGGTGTCACTTGCGACCGGGCAGGTGGAAGAGCCCAGGGGATCCTCAGAGGTGGGAGCGGAACCAGCGGTCAAGGGGAGGGAGCATGGGGAGAGGGGGGAAAGGGGCACCGGGGTGAGGTCATTGAGATCGAGTCCTGCTGGTAAAGGGTCGTCCTCCCCCTGGGTGATTGGGGTCAGACCCAGGGCCTCGATCTCCTCGTAGATGGAGGGCAGGTCACCTTCTGCCACCCCGGGGTTCTCCCCGCCGGCACCTGAAGCGATGCTCGGATCGGGGTGCGCAGGGTCGACAAAAGGGACAGAAGGGGCTCTATCAGGGGCTTCCGAGAGAGGGGCGGTAATACCTTCCGGTGCTGCCACGTCTTTCCCAGCCGGTTCTGGCGGACAAAAGCCGCTCGGGGGCAAAGCGGAAGGCTCGGCATCAGTGCCCCCCTTCCTGGTTTTTCGGGGGGCTTCCGCATCGGTGGAAAGGAGCGGGGCTCGAGCCTTCCGCTTGCCCCGCTTCCCCTGTACTAAGGCCCAGCCCTCCATGGCATCATCTGGGGGTCGGCTAGTAAGGGTCGGGTCAGGGGGGAGGGATGATTTCTTAGGGACTCGGGGAGGTAGTGGTGGGGCAGCATAAGGGAGAGAGAAGTCTCTCTGGGGCGGGCCCTCTCCCACGCCCGGCGATATCCCTGCCTCACCCTCCTCCACAGGCCTCAGCAGACTGTTCGCAGTGGGCCTCTCCCGCTCGTCTGGGCTCACTGGGGGAGGTACTCCCAGGGCCCGAGCGGGAACAGTGGTAGACTGGGAAGGAGGAGGGGCGGCTCTGGGCACCGGGCATACAGGGGCGCCGGCGATGACGGGGCCGACGCCCTGCCGGGGCTCGGGGGTCTCGGATGCTCCTCCTTGCCGGGCCAAGGGACAGTCCCTCCGGGCGTGTCCCATCGCCCGGCAGAGGTAGCACCGGGCCTCCCCCGTGGAATAATACACCCGGTAACGGGCCCCGTGATAGGGGACCATAAAGGACCCCTCGAGCGCCTCCCCGTCACGTGCCGCCGGCGGCATTTGGAGCTGCACCTGCCGGCGGAACGAGAGGATGTGACGGAGGGCGGGGTCTTTGCAGCCCAGTGGGAGAGGGCTGACTACAGAGATGGGTCTCCCTAGGGCGGAGAGGGCAGGTAACAGGGCGGCATTGGGGAGGAAGGGAGGGACGGAAGTGAGGACTAGGCGGACGCCCAAGTCCTCCAGCGGCTCTAATGGGACGAAAACGCCCCCCACCGCCAGGCCCTTCTCCACCGCCTCTTGGGCCGCGGCCTCCGATGCGAGGAAGAAGACTACCTTCCCGTACATTTTGGAGGCCGCTACGATGGCCGTGGGCCCCACTACCCTCGCCAACGCCCGCACATAGGTTTCTACGTGGGGCGAGGTGGGTACCAGGAGGCAACGGACGCCATGCCTCCTGGTCAAGGTGGGAAAGGGGCCCCGGCCGCTATAGATGGTAGCTGAGGCGGTGGGCGGGTTAGGTGACGTTGCGGCAGGTGGGGGGGTTGCCGCCACCTGGGCGTACGCTCTGGGGGCCGGGGGTGGGACACCCGCAGAGCTGGTAGAGGGAACAGCAGGGAAGGGTGCCGCGGCCGGTGGCAGGGCCGCAGCAGTAGTGGCTGCCTCTGCCATGGAGGGTCTGGCCTTTGTCGCGGGGCCCTTACCCTTCTTTTTACCCTGGCCCTTCCTGCCGGCTGGGGGGGCTCCCCCAGGATCATGGGGGGCGAGGGACGTGGCAGCAGCGGCGGTCTCTTCAGTGTCCGCCGCTGCCGGTGCCCCAGCGGGGGCGAGAGCAGGTGGTTTGGCAGCGGCGGTCGAGGTGGAGGCTAGGGAGGGTGATGGGGGAACAGGCGGAGGAGGGGCGGCCATGCCATCTGGAGGGGCTTCTCCCTCCATATCGCCTGCCATGATGAACAGGGGAGGAAGGGAAAACTCCTGAGAGGGGGGGTGGGGAGAGGAATTGGGGTGACCACTCCCCCCTGCTAGGCTGCAGGCAGGGGAGGAGGGCAATAAAAGTGGGGACAGGGTTCAGGGTTCAGGGTTAACTCGGACTACTGCGGGGGTAGGGTTCAGTCACCGACACAAGATGGGAAATCCGGCTCCCCTTGTAGCACTAGGGGAGGGGATGATATAACAGCATGGGGGTGCAGTGAGATGGGGTCAAAATTAAACAGGGGAGGGGCACAAGCGCATGGGAGGGGGCGTGGGTTCACGGAAGCGGGGGGCTAATCAGGGCAAACGGAGCTTCAGGGGGAGGGAGACAACCAACTAAGAATGGGGCAGAAAAACAAGGGACTAGTTTCAGGGCTAGGGCAGGGCAAACAAACAAGGCTGTAGAGGGAGAGGGGTGGGGCAGGCAAAACTGAAACTGGCAAGGGGCTGGGACCAAAAAAAAGGGGGCAAACAACTGCAAGGGGTAAATGGGGCAGGTGGCAAGGGACAAAGCAAGGGACGTGCTGCTGGGGGGAAGAGGTTCAGTCCAAGGGGTATGGGAGGGGGCACGTGCACCCACGTGCGCTTGCACAAAGTCAATGGGTGGGGCTGGTTGCCACTGCAGGCCCAAATGATGTTAAAAGTTGTGGCGGGCCATGGAAGCAGCTAAGTCCAGAGGCCGTAGCACAAGGCAGATGGTGAGCAGCCAGCAGAGGTGGTGGAGGGGGCAGCGGTGGTGGTGGGGGTTATGGGGGGGCACAGGTGGACCAGGGGGCAGGCTTGGCGCCACACCCCCTGTGCCCCTACAAACACAGTCAATACCCCCACCACTAGAGCACAGTTCGAAAGATTACTCAGTTCTTGGAGGCCCCCTCCACGGTGGTCTGCAGAGTCTCCGCCGACGGTCTTCTAGGTCTTCCTCCTCTAGGTACCAGCAGCTTCCTGGCAGCAAACAGGGCAGCAGCAGCAGCTCCAGCAACCCCAGGTGGTGGTCCGGTGGTCAGGCAGGACCCCTCACAAATGGTGGTGGTCACAGCAGCGGCTGGAGTAGGGGCTCCTCACACCTCTCCTCTGGGGAGAGGGCCAGCAGGCCCCCTCCCCCCCAAGGGGTTGCTGCAGCAGCAGGAGTAGCAGCAACCAAGGTGTTGGGGGGGGAGGGGGTTCAGCTGCCAGGCAGCCAGCAACCGGAGAGTAGAGTAGTGGGAGGGGTGTCTGGCCCAGCCAGGGGAGAAGCTGGAGCAGCAGCAGTAGCAGCAAACAGCAGCTGGGAGGGCCCAGGGCCTAGCAGCAGCCCCAGCAGGATGAGCAGGAGGAGCAGCAGCAGTCCTCTACCTCCTTCCCGGCCAGAGGGCTATAGGGAAGTGGTAAGGAACCAGTAGGTTCTTATTGGGATCCGGGAAGTGGGCGGGCGAAACCCGCCCACTGCTAAAGGATCCCCCCCTTCAGCCTAAGGGGAGGGATCCACAGGACCTGGATACCAAGTGAGTCCGGGGGACAAAAAATGAAAAAACAGGAACGGGAGTGCGGTCAAAGGGTCAAACAAAGCGAACCAGATGGGGACACCGAGCAGAGAACCCCGGACAGCGCCCACTGCTCCTCAAAGGTGTCAAGGGAGCCAGTGGATGCTGCCCAGAGGAACTCTGCCCGGATGCGTGAACGAACAGAGGATCGAAAATAGGCCCCACAGTCACAGGAGCCTCCATCGGCCAACCTCCTCAGCCTGGTTTTGTAGATGGCCAGTTTAGCTAGGGCCAGGAGGAGGTTGACCAGGAGGTCCCGTGACTTTGTGGGGCCGCGGATTGGAAGTGCATAAATAAAAAGGTGAGGGGAAAAGTGCAACCAAAACCTCAACAAAATGTCTAAGAGGAGCCGGAACAGGGGCTGAAGCCTGGCGCACTCTAGATAAATGTGCGCCAGGGTCTCCCTCACACCGCAAAAGGGACATGTGTCGGGGATAGGGGTGAACCGCGCCAAGTACACGCCCGTGCTCACGGCTCCGTGAAGGAGCCGCCAACTGACATCCCCGGCGGGCCTTGGGACTAAGGAGGAGTAAAGGCTGGCCCACCGGGGCTTCTCACCCTCTAGAGGTGGCAGGAGGTCTCGCCATTTCGTATCGGGGCGGGACGTGAGGGTGAGGAGATGAAGGGTGTGGAGCACGAGCGTGTAGAGATGTTTCCTTGGCGCGGTCTGGAAGCGGACCGGCTGTAGTTCGTGCAGCCGGCTCACCGTGAAGGGACAGGGGACCCGGTTGGGTCCACGGGGCAGGGGCCCAATAAAAAGGTCCGGAGGGGTTGGGGTGAAGGGAGGGCGGGGCGTACCCTCTCGCAGGACCCGGTCGAGGTAAGCCCGAGCAGCGGGCAGCAAAGCAGCCTTCACCTCCTGAAGTACGCGCCGGGGAGTACGAGGTCTGGAGAGCCCCATGCGCTGAGCAAGCGTCAGGGGATCCAGCCAATCTCCCCGGTCGTAGTCCAGGAGGTCTCCGACCCTAGTGACTTCTGCCAGGACCAACCTCTGGCGCACCGAGGGGGACTCCGCCACCTGCACACGGAGCTGGGGGTTGTGTAGCAGGGGCTCCGCGAGGAGATCTGCCCCCTCGGTGGCCGCCACGGACCTGGTCGCTGAGAATAGCTTCCAGGTCCGGAGGAGGTCCTGGTAGAAGACCGGCAGCCCGTAGAGGTCTCGCGGAAGACCTCTCGGATGGAGATAAAGGAGCTGCCGGTCATATCGGAGCCCCCGGAAACGGCGCAGGAAGGCGTGCGCCAATACGCTCCACGCCGGACTACCTGCACCATAAAGGAGCCTCTGCAGGGCCTGGAGACGGAAGACATGGACCTGAGTGTGTGGACACTTCAGGCCCTGCCCACCCTCCTCCAGAGGAAGATGAAGAACCCCTGCAGAGACCCAGTGCAGTCCTGACCAAAAGAACTCCAGAATCGACGTCCGGAGGTTGGCCAGGAAACCCGGGGCCGGGACCAGGGTGTTGAGCCGGTACCAGAGCATGGACAGGACTAATTGATTGATTACCAGTGCTCTCCCTCGAAAGGAGAGGCAGCGGAGCAGTCCTGTCCATTTCCGGATCCGCTCTATCACCCTGCCCTCTAAACCTTGCCAGTTCTCCGGCGGGGATGGATGCGTGGCAGAAAGGTAAACGCCGAGATAGAGCAGCGGACCCGCACTCCACCTGATGGCCTGAAGCGCGGGTGGGAGAGAGCTCGCCTGCCACCCGTCCCCTACCACCAGGCCAGAGCTCTTGACCCAGTTGACCCGGGCGGAGGAGGCCGCCGAGTAGATCGTCTGGCAAGCCTCCACCCGCACCAAGTCGCCCGGGTCCTGGACCACGAGGAGCACATCGTCAGCGTATGCCGACAGGACCAGCCGCAGCTCCGGCTCTCGGAGCACCAACCCCGTCAACCTCCTGCGGAGGAGACAAAGGAAGGGCTCGATCGCCAGAGCGTACAGCTGGCCCGAGAGGGGGCACCCCTGCCGTACTCCTCGCCCGAAGCTGACCGGCTCGGTCAGGGTCCAGTTGAGCCTGACCAGACACTCTGCGGAGGCGTACAGCACCTGGAGAAAACCCACAAACTGGGGCCCAAAGCCAAACGCTCGCAGAGTGCTCAGGAGGTACCCGTGATCCACCCTGTCGAACGCCTTCTCCTGATCCAGAGACAGAAGGGCGAACGACAGACCATCCCTACACCCAAGCTCCAAGAGATCCCGGACCAGATACAGGTTGTCGAGAATGGTGCGGCCCGGGACGGTGTAGGTCTGGTCTGGGTGGACCACGTCCGCCAGCACGGACCCGAGCCGCAGCGAGATGGCCTTTGCTACGACTTTATAGTCCGTGCTGAGGAGCGAGACGGGACGCCAATTCCGTAAATCGCGGAGGTCCCCCTTCTTCGGCAATAAGGCGAGCACGGCTCGCCTGCACGAAAGAGGGAGGACCCCGCCCTGCAAGGACTCGGCCCAGACGGTGACAAGGTCTGGGCCGAGGACGTCCCAGAACACGCGGTAGAACTCCACGGTCAGCCCGTCCAGTCCCGGGGATTTATTAGTTGGCATGCGACGGAGGGCTTCCGAGAACTCGGCCAGAGTGAGAGGCAGCTCTAGCCGGTCTCGGTCGCCCGTGCTGACCGTAGGGAGTTCGTCCCAGAGCACTCTGCAAGCGTTAGGATCGGTCGGATCCGGGGAGAAAAGGCTCGCGTAGAAGGCCTTGGCCCTCCCGCAAATCTCCACCGGATCCGTGAGGGGGGTGCCATCTTCTGCGAGGAGACAGGTGACGTGTTTCTTAGCCCCCCTCTTTTTCTCCAGGGCGTAGAAGAAGCGGGAGCCGCGATCCATCTCCCGAAGGAGACGGATGCGGGATCGAATGAAGGCGCCCCGGGCCCGATGATCTTCGAGTTCCCGGAGCTCCTCCCGCTTCTCCCGGCACGCCCCACAGAGGGATGGATCCTCAGGGCTGGCGGCCAGACGCCTCTCCAGCTCTAAGACCTCCCGTTCCAACTGCCCTATCGTCGCATCCCTCCGTCGGCTGGCGCCCCGGGTGTAGTCACGGCAGAAGAGCCGGGTGCGTACCTTCCCTAGATCCCACCATCGCCGCGCCGAGGGAAAGGCGTGCCGTTGCCCTCGCCAGGCCAGCCAGAACTCCCGGAAGGACGCCACGAAACCCACATCCTCCAGCAAACTGTTATTAAAATGCCAATAGGCCGGCCCCGGCCTCTCCGCGCAGAGAGAGGCCGTCACGGTAGCGAGATGATGATCAGAGAACGGGGCCGGCCGGACGCTGGAGGAGTGGGCCCGCGAAAGGTGAAAACGTGATAAATAGATGCGGTCCAACCGGGAGTGGTGCGACCGATGGGCCTCCACCCGGACAAAGGTGAAGGTTGAGCTGTCGTCCGGGTGGTGGTCGCGCCAGACGTCCACCAGGGAGTGATGTTCGACAATCTCCCTGAGGACGTCCGCGGCGGCCGGGCACTGCTCGATCCCCGAGCGGTCCCGTTTCTCAAGGGTGTTGTTAAAGTCCCCGCCCAGGACCAGGCACTCGCGAGGATCCAAGGTGCCGAGGAAGGTGGATGTCTGCTGATAGAAACGAAGTTGTTCCGGGCCCGGTGTCGGGGCATAGATGTTGATGAGATTGACCACGAGCCCCTCCATACGGACCCGTAGGTGCAGCAGGCGGCCCGGCACAGCCTCGGTAACCCCCAGCACCTCAGGCCGTAGGTCGGGGGAGAACAAGGTCGCCACTCCAGCCTGGCGAACAGAGAGATGGCTGAAGTAGACTCTGTCCCCCCATTCCAGCCGCCAGCTGTCTTCAGCGGCTGGATCCGTATGGGTCTCCTGCAGGAATACTACAGAGTACCCCCCCTCCCGAAGGAAGGAGAGCACCTGGCTCCTGCGGAGACCCATCCTACAGCCCCGGGTGTTCAATGTTGCGAAGAGGAGAGATGCCATGAGGAGGGCTGGAGGGGATCCTTGCTGGCAGAGTCACTCACGGCCCCCCATCGGGCCGCGTAACAATCCGTGACCCACCCCGTAGGCGAGTAGTGAGTCACGGAAAAGGCGGACCCGTTGGTAGGCCGTGGCGGCCTGCTTCCCAGTCCCTTTGCCCTCCCCCATGAGGGCCCTCGCGGCCCGGAGGATTTGGTGGAAATCCCCCCATCGCTGGAGAGCGAGCTGTACTTTGTTGCGGGAGCCCCGGACGTCCTCCAGGAACTCCCGCAGCTCCTCTCGCAGCGTATGGGGGGGCGGGGTTACTGGCTCCCGGCTATCGAAAGAAGGGGCTCCGGACACAGCCCTATGGCCCACCGAAACAGATAGGCAAGGGGCGGAGCCTCTACGCAGCTCCTGCTGGGCTGGCACCTTAGGGCCCAACCCGAAATTCGGCTTAGGTGGGAGAGGCGGCGGAGGAGAAGAGCAGCCTCTGGTGGGTCGGGACGAGGAATTACTGGAGCCGCTCCCTGGGGGTCATCCTCCGAGAAGGGGAGGGAGACAGCCCCAGAGGCGGCAGTGTCATCATGGGAGGTGTGGGAGATTGGGATGGCATCAGGGGCGGGGCAGGATCAGAAGTAGGGGCAGGGAGCGGGACATGAGCAGGGCCGGGCTGAGGAACGGGTAGAGGATCCTGAGCCGCAGGAGCTGTGCCACTGGGAGGTGGCCTCTCTTGGTGTGGCTGAGGGATCTGGGAATTGGGAAGGGGACCCCCCCACGATGCCGGGCTCTAGTATGATGGTGTCTGTTATAGCCACGGCATCGGGAGGTGGACAGATACTTGCGGGGTCCCCGCCTGGGAAGGAGAACTGTTGTCCCACCCCAATGAGGGGTACCCTCTGGGATTCGGGTCCCGGCCGCAGGGCACCGGCCGTCGCTTCAGGAGGCTTGGCGGCCGTCAGCGAGGTGTCACTTGCGACCGGGCAGGTGGAAGAGCCAGGGGATCCTCAGAGGTGGGAGCGGAACCAGCGGTCAAGGGGAGGGAGCATGGGGAGAGGGGGGAAAGGGGCACCGGGGTGAGGTCATTGAGATCGAGTCCTGCTGGTAAAGGGTCGTCCTCCCCCTGGGTGATTGGGGTCAGACCCAGGGCCTCGATCTCCTCGTAGATGGAGGGCAGGTCACCTTCTGCCACCCCGGGGTTCTCCCCGCCGGCACCTGAAGCGATGCTCGGATCGGGGTGCGCAGGGTCGACAAAAGGGACAGAAGGGGCTCTATCAGGGCTTCCGAGAGAGGGGCGGTAATACCTTCCGGTGCTGCCACGTCTTTCCCAGCCGGTTCTGGCGGACAAAAGCCGCTCGGGGGCAAAGCGGAAGGCTCGGCATCAGTGCCCCCCTTCCTGGTTTTTCGGGGGGCTTCCGCATCGGTGGAAAGGAGCGGGGCTCGAGCCTTCCGCTTGCCCCGCTTCCCCTGTACTAAGGCCCAGCCCTCCATGGCATCATCTGGGGGTCGGCTAGTAAGGGTCGGGTCAGGGGGAGGGATGATTTCTTAGGGACTCGGGGAGGTAGTGGTGGGGCAGCATAAGGGAGAGAGAAGTCTCTCTGGGGCGGGCCCTCTCCCACGCCCGGCGATATCCCTGCCTCACCCTCCTCCACAGGCCTCAGCAGACTGTTCGCAGTGGGCCTCTCCCGCTCGTCTGGGCTCACTGGGGGAGGTACTCCCAGGGCCCGAGCGGGAACAGTGGTAGACTGGGAAGGAGGAGGGGCGGCTCTGGGCACCGGGCATACAGGGGCGCCGGCGATGACGGGGCCGACGCCCTGCCGGGGCTCGGGGGTCTCGGATGCTCCTCCTTGCCGGGCCAAGGGACAGTCCCTCCGGGCGTGTCCCATCGCCCGGCAGAGGTAGCACCGGGCCTCCCCCGTGGAATAATACACCCGGTAACGGGCCCCGTGATAGGGGACCATAAAGGACCCCTCGAGCGCCTCCCCGTCAA